>OY829329.1:74305720-75661708 GCA_963691655.1 Toxonevra muliebris
GATTGTGTTTTCACACGAAGAAGGAGAGACGAAAGCGAAGCTGTTTAACATTTAACGTATATTTTATCGCATAAAAGAAATATTCATTTAAAAAAAAAAGTTGAGAGAAATCGTCGTTGCGTACTCGTAAAAGCCGCCGAAAAGTACATAATTTATTTATTACAACAAAAGTGCAATTGTATTTAAATGAGAGAATAGTAGTTTAAAAAGAAGAGATCAAGAGAACAAGAAAGTCAAAGATCAAATTTGTTTTCTTTTAAGTTGTTGTTCTCCGGATTGTGTTTTTGCACGGCCGCTGCTCGACGAACATAAAACATTTTATCTCGTGCTCGGTCGAGGTGATTACATTGAGCTCGTTGTTAATGATACTGTTTTGTAAAAAAGCTTAATGTCAACCTAGAAACTCGGCATGTATAACGTAATCGGTGTGATAGTGAGTAAAGACTCTCTTTTTGTGTTCAGAGCAACAACAATTTCATGGTATTCGCTAAGCATACTACCAATATAACCACAACCAAATGCCTGGTTTTCACTATGCCATATTCCCTGTCAAAGAGAGAGAAAGAGAGAATTTTCTATATGAAATTGCCAAATTTTTATTGAATTTTATATAGTAAAAACCAAGCATAAGAAATATTCATTTTCAGTACATTTTTAGACAGATTTAAAACACTTTTGAAATACGATTTTCAATACGAAAAAGATGAGTTCGAATGCCAACACTGGATTGCATTTACTTTATTTTCTTCTCCTTCTTTTTTTGCTCTTATATGAATATTTCCCACATCTTTCTGTTGTAATGTAAAATGCGGAAAAATGCGCAAATGCCGCGCAGTGCAACATGTAATTGAATGTAATTTAGCCGTGTAACTGCAACGGAATTATGTTGTCTAACAAAGTAACTGATGGCAAATGGTTTTCCAAACAAATCAAGCGCTTGCTGTATGCAATTTGCATAACGACTTTTTAATTCTAATGCCTCAACGTTACAGCAACAACTCAACTCAATTCAATTCAAAATTGTAGTGGTAACAATAAATGAAAAAAAAAAAATAAATAAATGAAAACCAGAGCAGCAAGTTTGTTCTTTAAGTCTTTTGATTTTTTTTTTTTTGTTCTTTAACTGGAAATATAAAATAAAATCCAATTAAATAAAAACTAATAAAATCCAGAGACTTGAACATTATAATGAGTTTCAAAAAGTGATTAAAATTAGAAAACATTAAAAAAGTCTTTAAGTTTTTCTAATCTTAAATAAGAGATTGATTGTATTTAAAGAACTACGCAAATACTTAATAATCATATACTTTTATTTGAAGTGTTTAGTGCGTTTCAAAATCGAAACCATAAAAATATGCAAATATTTTAAAAAGTTGCTGTCTTAGCCTTTCATCTGCTAGAGTTTTATTGGCCTTTAATGTGTTTAAAATTAAAACTATAAAAATAAGCCAACACTAAAAAGTCATTCGTTGTTTTTTTTTTTTTTTTTTTTTTTGAAATTAATTATATTTAATATTACAAATTTATGATTGTGTGCGAGTAGAAAAAAAAGAAGAAATTTTCTAAATCACAGTATTTCCGTTTTAACGGTACATTAAAATCTATTTCTCTACCAACTGCGTTGAACATAATTTCGAAATCTCGTGTTTTCCTATACACCGAACAAAATAAATAAATAAAAATTAAAATCTCATATACGGCGGCGGAAGCCATCGTCATGTGAACCAATTATCCACTTGGATTTGTTGTTGCTGTTGTTGTTGAAATTACAGCAAACTTTCAAATGAGCAAAGAATGAAAAATCAGAAACATCATCTACTACAACAACAACGCAGTACGTAAACCTAAAAATATATATAGGTATATGAATATGTTTGTATGTATGTACATATTTCGATTCATTGCAATTATTAGCACATTCGGCAGAAATTCCGAATTCGCAGCTGCCCAAAAGGCAAGACGGCTCGACTTGCCGTGCCGTGGCGTGGCGCAAGCGAAATTTGCTCCCCCATTTACGCCGTTTGCATGTTCCACTATACATACATACGTCTGTCTGTCTGTCTGTATGATGGACATTCATTTGTTCTTTTCCTGCGATTCTCCATTCGTCAGTCTTTCTGTTTGTTTGTTTGTTTATTTGTTTGTCTGTCAGTTCGTGTACCTAATTTTTTTAAACTGACATTTTGTCCATCAACTCGCAATTTCGGTCCTCTCACAATCAAGCGACATATCGCCGCCTGAGGACTGATTTGGCGTATAGGTAAACGAATTTGCACACATATACGCCAAATCAATTTTTCAGGCGACGATGTACACATTTTTTACTTATAGGGTTAGCTACTTTTTCTTTTCAATCTTCTAAAATTTTGTTGCTTTGTGCTTTTTGTCTTTTTTGCTGTTGTTGTTTTTGTTGTTTTCTATTGAAAATAAAATCTTTATGAAGTTGAAAATTGTCTTCAGTTCTAACTTGTTGTTCTTGTTTAACCATTTATTTTAATAAAATCAACTCAAAATCACATCACATAATTTTTGCTTCCTTTCATGATAACTTTTTATTTATTTTTTTTTGTCGATTTTCGATCATTCTAAATTATTATCAAGATCGTTTTCTTCTAAAGTGGTTGTTGTTGTATAATTTAAGGTTTTTGCTCTCATTTGATTGTTATTGTTTTCACGACCACAGCGGGCATTAATATAAATTTACAAACTTATTGTGATTTGGTTTTTGATTTTTTTGTGATTATTGCTGCTGCGGTTATGTGTGGATTTTTGAGGCAAAAAACAAAAAAAATAAATAAAGAATCAGATTCACATTTTGCGTGAGCCAATTATGCGCTTTGTTTTTTTTTTTTTTTTTTTTTGTTTGAATTACGATTTTTACTTGAATTTTTATAGAAGTTTGCGTGACTTTGTTTTGTCTAAATTTATATATACACGTACCGCTTCAAAAATAAAATTTGAAACGCAATAAACTGAAATTCAATGTCTGGAGCAAACATTCCCCCCTGCAGCAGGCTCATTAACACTTAGCATTTGTCTATTTATTTGCTCAAAAATTTTCTTCTCTCTTTATAATCTCTCTTGGCTTCTTCTTTTATCTCACAACAACCCAAAGAGAGCCTAGATCGAACTGAGTGAGTGAGTGAGTGAGTTATATTTGTACATGTATGGAAGAGACACACACAGTTACACTTATGCCGAATTCGAATTCGGTGGTGTCGTTGTAAACAAATTTATATTTTCTCTTGATTAAAGCAGAGAGCGTAGAGCAGCGGTGGTCACCTATACATACACAATGATCGTTTGAACTTTTCTGCCTTTCAGGGTCACAGGTCTTAAATATGAGTGAGTTCACGCTCAGTTGCAAGAGCAACGTCACTTTTAGCAATTTTAACTAATTTAGTTAATTTTAATATCGAAAATAAAAACAAAGAACAAGGCGAAATTTCGAAATCCAAACGAGCTTTAACTTATTGTTACCTTTTTCCACACTTTCCATCATAGAATCATGCAGTCACAGAAAATACCTCAAAACTAACTTTTTTATCATAAAATTGTATTACAACTTTTACTCATAGGAATTTCTTATTCGTAATGGATGCCATCAAAGTTATTGAAGTTCAATTCTTATTGCTTAACCAAGCATTCAAAAAAAAAAAAAACCAATAAGCAAAATAAATGAAACTCACCTTTAGAATGCACCTTCCAACCGCTTCATTCTCAGCCACCGAAACATTATAGAAACTCTGATCGAAGATCGGCTCATTATCGTTGACATCGTGTATGGTAACCAAAACAGTTGCACTCGATGACAACGGTGGATGCCCGTTATCCTTGGCGATTATAATTAATTTCGGGACCGGTTCAGTCTCGCAATCGATATGCGAACGCGTCGTTATTAAACCCGTATTTGAATCGATTTGAAACCACTGCGCATGCGTTTCTGGTGTATCAGCCAGCGAATAAATTATTGCTGAATTATTGCCTTCATCGCGATCATATGCAACCACTTGCAGCACCGATGTGCCCGGATCGGCAACTTCCATGACGTTCGCATGATAAATGTCACGCTCGAATTCGGGCGCATTATCATTGATGTCGGTGACACGCAGATAAATTGTTTTCGATGCATGCAATGGTGGGGTGCCATTATCGGTGGCCACTACACTCAGTGTATAATTTGGCTGTGACTCACGGTCGAGCGGTTTATCACGGACTATCACCAAATAAATTATATTGTCACGTGTATTCAAGCCAAAGTGACCATCGCCTCCGTTGAGGGTAACATTCACATTCGAGTATTCCTCTTTAGAGTCGGGATCATTGACATATATACGTGCCACAATTTCGCCCGGTTTCGCAGATTCGGATATTTTCGGTGTAGCATCGTCACTGAGGAAGATGACATTGATAGTCGGTTGGTTGTCATTCACATCGGTGATACGTATAGTGACGAATGTTGTTGTCTCCAGAGGCTGTTCGCCATGATCTTTTGCCACCACCACCAATTCATGCTGCTCCCTTGTCTCGAAATCCAACGGTTTATTCACTGAAATTAAACCTGTTTGTGGATCAATCCGAAACATTTGCTCCTTATCGCTTTGCCTTCGATTGATGGCATACTCAACCAAACCATTTTCACCCTCATCCGTATCAGTGGCATACACTTGCAGCACGCTGGTTCCCACTGTAGCATTCTCCGGCACAGAAGCGAAATATTGACTCTGATTGAATATCGGTTGGTTGTCATTGACATCTTGTATGGTTATGTTGACGGTCATTTGGCCGCGCAACGGCGGCTTGCCCCCATCCAACGCTTCAATTACGAGACTATACGCAGGCGTGGTCTCTCGATCTAGAAATCCATTGATCTGCAAATCCAAATACAAAACACCATCGCGTTCTGGATGCGACGACAAGCGAAACGCGTTATTCACATTTCCCGACACGATATTGTATTGTTGCGTATTATATTGCCCGAGATCGAGATCTCGCGCCGGATATAACGTTCTCTTCACATCGCGCGGCGTATTCTCCGGAAACTCAATATTCATTACCGCCTGAGCAAACGTGGGCGCATTATCGTTCTCATCGAGCACGCGCACCACAACCCGCACATTTTCACCATTCTTTGGCACAGCAACGAGACTATACGACGCACGCGTTTCCCGATCGAGACGCACCTTAGTCCGTATCTCACCCGTATTCGAGTCAATTGCAAGATCCGTGTCTACGCCGCTGCCCGATTCTGGCAAAATCCAATACGGCGGACCACTATTACCGTTCTTAAAGTCGCCTATAAAACCGATTTGATGACCGATCGCCACACCTTCAGACACTTCCAATTCGCGCACATGTTCCGCATTGGTTGTGGCAGGGAAATGCAGCAGCATAACTCCTGCGAATAATGTCAGCAATAGCATCATTCTGCGAACTTGTTGCTGCCGCAAAAAACAGTTTGATTTATTACGCCATCTTCGGCATTTGTGATACATTACATATTCAATTAGATTTTCTAAAATATTTATTATTCTGCTGGGCGGTTTCTTTACAGTTGCTTTTGTTTTTATTTTAAATGCAGGAGTAGTTAATGTCCTTTGTGTACATGATGTTGCCATATTTAATACACAATGGCGTTGTTGTTGTTTTCGCCGATTTACTTTAAACTTGATCATGTTCTAAATGAAGGAGCGAGCTTTCGCTCTCGCTTAGGGGAGCAAACAAAGCTACTCTTGAATATCTTGTTCTGCACACTTACGTATCCTTTTAGGAGCAGTATAATGTATTTTCATTACGGGCTGTAATTCGTTTCATTGCGTTAGAAGGCATAACTTCCTCACAACATAAGATGAAACAGTTCTCTGCAAGAAAGGAGAAGAAAATATTTGTTATAGATTATAAAAGTACAGATAAAAACGGAATCAGAAGTTTTTTTTTTTTTAAATATAATTCATTGTGATCTTCTATTCAAAAGTACAATATTAAGCGTAAATATCGAAACTATACCACAGCAATTTGTCGAAGTTGAAGATGTTGTTCGGGGTGTCCTAGTATAGGGGAAATAGTAGGAATTGTCGTTCGGTATCGACTTTTAGGGATTCGGTGATTTTCAATATTCAAATTTCAATCCTGGGATCCCGAGATTAACGCCCAGATAAGGTAGTTTTATCAGCTCTGTGTGTAAAACCTTTTATTTCAAGTTTTTGGTGTCCTTCCGGATTAATGTAGAACGAAAAAATCAAATATGAAAATTTCAAAATGGTTTTTAGATTTTTTATTTTTGGAAAGAATTTCGTGCCGAAAGCAAAAAAAAATACTTCCATAAATTTGAAAAATTTCTTTCCCGATGCATTTTGAAAAACATAAAAGATACAGATTTTTTTTTTTCATATTATTCAGTTTACATTTTTACTATCCAAAAAAAGCAACCTTTGAAATCAATGGTTTAAAGAGAGCGTCAAACTCAAAATTCTATAAAAAAAAATTAAAATTTGAATTCCAATAAGTATGTGAAAATACATACGAATCCCGAAAATCTTCAAGATTTTGTATTTTCAATCCCGGGATTTTGGGGACCACTTTTAGACCGAATCCCGGGACTGACATCCCTAGTAGATACATAAAAGAACGAATAAACAAACAAAATTAACTCTTGCAAGAACAACATGAATAGCACTTCCTCTCTCTCTCTCTCTCTCTCATATTTATGAATGTATTTGCACTAAACGAAATTCCTGCAAAAACAACACATCTAACAATAAAAGTAAGTCTCTCTAAAGTCAATCACTCGCTAATTTGAGAACGAATAAACAAACAAAATTAACTCTTACAAGAACAACACGAATAGCACTTCCTCTCTCTCTCATATTTATGTATATATTTGCACTAAACGAAATTCTTGCAAAAACAATACAACTAAAAATAACAGTCTTCAGAGAGACTGAAGTCAATCACTCCCTAATTTGAGATGACATAGAGAGAGCCGACCTCTCTGCTTATATTTAAATTTATTCATACGAAAAAAGTCTAATCACGATAACGGCTCTCGAAGGCCGTTTTCCCACTGGAAGGAACTCAACAACGATTTCCATTTGCAAAGGCATTATATCGGATCGCTGTTGCGTTGCCTCCAGTGGGAGAACGACCTAAGCTTCCATTCATATACTCTATGATGCTCTGTTTCTCTCATATTTAAAAGGAACTAAAATAATTTCGTAAAGGAGAAGGCACAACCAAATGCAGAACAACAATTTACCAGACATCTACAGAAAACTGAACCAAACGTATATTTTAGCTACCATAATGAAAACGAGCTTTCATTGCACTCATTTGAAACTAATAAGAAACAAAGTTATGCTGTTGTTAGTGTTTAACGAAGGGAGATCGGCTACAAACAATCGAGCAGAGAGTCGACTTCTCGCAGTGAGAGAGCTTGATTCCATGTAACTGAACTTTTCTCTTATGCGTTATATACGTGTACTACGTCGTGTTCGCGCCGATAAATGCAGAGAGTATCAACAGAAAAAAAAGAACACAAAATTAAAGAAGAAGATTGCAAAAACTTCAACGGAATGTATTAATAAATGTTTTCTAATAAAAACGTATAATTTATCTAATTTTTGTTTGTTTTATTTAAACGATTTTTCATTTTAATAAAAACATTAACGAAATCAAAATAAACAAAAACAACTACAACTAAGGAAAAAAATAATAACTAAATCATTTTTTCAACACAATCATAAATAATGTTTTGTTTTGTTTAGTTCTCCCACCAAAAAAACAAAATTCATTGTCAGTCAAACAACAATACACGAACATCAACACCATATTTAAAGCAATAAAATAATAATAATAACCAAACTAATCATAATCGTAATCAAAAATTCAAAAAAAGAAAAAACATGAAAAAGAATAAACATGAACGATGATGACAAAAACAATAAATGCTGAACGCTGAATATTGAACGAAAACGCAAAACTAATATTGATAAATGTTTGCTTAATAACATTAAATTGTTCACCATATAAGAGAGTAACATTGATGGGGCATATTATTTAAAAAAAAAAAAATAAAAAAAATAGAAAGACGCCGATGCTGTATAAGGTACAGAAGAAAATCATAAGCATCTAAGGTTCCATCAGCATACAACGAAGCGAAAAAAAACAAGAGCATAACAACTGCAGCCCACGCAGAAGCAGCGAATATAAGGCACCAATATGATATGTGAGTTGCAGCACAGTTTTAAGGGACGTTGCATTAAGCTAACGCAACGCAGAAATGTGTTGCAAATAGTGATGCATTTATTTCAATAGTTAAACTGAAGTCGCTGTAAACAGAAGGTATATAGAAGAGATAAGAGCAGAAATGAATACTAACGAATTGTGAAGCTTACGCATTCAATAGGTATGCATTTTTAGCTAAAAACCAAAATTATTTTTCATATTAAATTGAAGCAACAACAACAACAGCAACAACATCTTGGTACTATGAATACGTTAAAAAAAAACATGCCAAACAAAATTGGTTTGAAAAGCAAGGAGAGACACGCTAATGCTATTTCTGTTTTTTTTTTTTTTTTTTTTTTTTGTATTTTCCATTTTATTTTGTTTTGTTTAGCTTGAAAGCAAAACAAGTTTAGAAGTTTGCTGGTTCATTGGTTTGTTGGTCTGCCTGCCGTGGCTGCGTTGCCTTTTTGGTTCTTTGAATTAGTAATGAAAATCAAGAATACAAACATACGAGGAGAATGCGGGGTGCAGTGTGCGACACACGCAAAATGAAATGAAGTAAAAGAAAAGAAGAAATGTTAAAGGAGAATTCTTCAAGAGTCAAAGAAATGTGTACCTGAATGAAGTAACAGAGCAGCAGCAGCAACAACAACAACAGCAGCAGCACCAACAGAGAAAAAACAATAATAAAAACAAAAACAAAAAACATAGTAGTATAAAACGCACCATAATGGCAGCAGCAGCATCATCAACATACACACACACACACATGCACAGTCCATCGTAGTTTGGACCACAACCACAGCTATAGACGCAGAAGCCGAAGCTGAAGCAGCGTGTTTCTTAATAAAAACGTCAATATCTGAGTGAGTGAATGCGCTACATTCTTTCTCAAATTTTCTCACTGGCAGAAAAACAACAACAACAACACCAAGAACAATAAGTAACAATTTAATTCGTTTCATTGTTTTGTAATAAGTTACACGAATTCTTAATTTTTTATTTTTTGTTTTTTTTTTCATTTGACGTGGCAACCATAAAATCATAGAAAAAGAAGAAGAAGAAGAAGAGTTAACAAGGCAATGACTAAGTTCTTTTTACTCATAGCAAAAACAAAAAAAAAAAAAAAAAATATAATAATAATTTTGTGATGATGACTTTAGTTACAAGATAAGCAAAAAATATTAAAAAAAATAAAATAAAATACCTTGCTGTATTTGTAACAAGCTTTTTTTTTTATTTTAATTTTTTATTTTGTAATTCAAATTCAAATAAAGCGATGCTGTTGTTATTTCCTGGCGTTGAGGTTTTGTTTTGTGTTTTTTTTTTTCATCTTTTTTTTTGCTGATAAAAATCTCAAATTTGTTCTCTCAATCAAATAAAAGAATAGAAATTATTCATCGCAGAGAAAGCCAGCATAAAAAATAACTAGAAAATTACAAAAAATAAAATAAAATAAAAAACGTCATGCTTCAGATGAAGCTGAAGCAGGCGAAGCACACATAGCGAACCAATTAAAAATGAATTAAACATTTTTGAAGTTTTCAAGTTTTTTTGATTTCTGTAATTGATAAATGAGTTTTCGTTCATTCGTTCGTTCGTCCCGGCATCAATTTGCAGCAGTAGCCGCAACAAAAGACTCAGATAATAAATTTAAAAACTTTGTTTCCCATGCACATACATACACACATACCTGAGTATTGAAAATGTGTATGTTAGAGACATGTCGAACTTACGATATTCTAGAAAAACCTTTGTAATTTTTCCTTGAATTCCTTAAATGTTTCCTGTAATTTTTCATCTAATATGACAAACAATGGACATTGCACGCTTCGCTTTTGTAAACAATTAATTTTATATTACTTTTCTTCTTCTTCAGAATAAAAGTAAAACAGAAAACCTTTTAAATAAAGTAATTCAATTTAATTTCTAACTAACGAAAAGCAATGCATAAAGCTTTAGTATAAGACTAAAATATATCCCAGTGCATTCTATACAAGGGATTTTGAAGTGAAAATTCTTGCACTCATACGAAACTAATAAGAAACAAAGTAATGCAGTTGTTAGTGTTTAGCGAGAGAGAACATACGATGTTCGGCTACATACAATCGAGCAGAGAGTCGACTTCTCGCAGTTTTCTCCTATGTGCTGAGAGAGCCGACGTCTCTGCTTGATTGCATATAACTGAACTTTCCTTTCATGTGTTATATACATGCACTACGTCGCGTTTGTGACGATAAGTGTAGAGAGTATCAACAGAAAAAAACAACACATAATAGAAAGAAAAACCTTGCAAACAAAAATTTCAAAAAAATGAGTTCATAAATAATTTCGAATCATTTTCAAATAAACTAGATTCCATAAATTGACTTCTAGAGTCAATTTCTTCCAAAAGAACTGGTACTATTGCCTCTGTTAGAAACTTGTTGTGTGTTTTGTAATGACATGAATGAGAAATTAAAGCAAAGTTACCGAATTTTAATAGTTTTAGTTATTACCAATTTCGGTATTTTGATGCCATGTGGAATTCATCTTCAAACTGTGCTCCCTGGGAGCCCGGGGATCAGCGAAATTTCTAAGCGCTCCGCCAGAATATGTGAAATTTTAAAAAGATCGAGTTTATTTTCAAATTGAAATCATTTATGTTTGGTTTTTTAAATTTTAATCAAATCTTAAAACTATTCTTTTTAATTAAATTAAAAATAAATTTAAATATGTTTAAACTCATAAACTTTTTTGAAATGAATATTTATTATACTCATTCAATGCCAAATGCAATCAAATTTGCCGACATGTTGGCAATTTCATATAAGAAATTCTCTCTTTTTTGTAATAAACATTGTGCTTTTAGCTACTCGGCTGCGTTTGCGAGTACGTAAAGACGACTTTTTACTCACCTCTCTTTTGAAATGAATATTGCTTATTCGACAAAATATGTAACACAATCGGAAGAAAAACATCAAAGAAAACAAGCTTGCTCTTTGACTTTCTTGTTCTCTTGATCTCTTCCTTTTCAACGCATACTTTTTCATTAAAATGCATTTGTACTTTGGTTACTCGGCTGCGTTTACAAATACACAACAATGATTTCTCTCACCTCTTTAGTAGAATATACAAATGTATAAAAATAGTACTTTATTAATGATTAATTAATGACAATTTATATCTAAAAACAAAATATGGCTGACGACCGTGCCCCGAGTGACAAATCTGCAAATTCAAATTTCACTCATTTTGATCCGGTACTAGATGCCATGATCCAATTTTGAAAATTTTCAAAACACAATTTCCATATCGTCGTCTGAGAATTGATTTGGCGTATGTGTGTACGTATTCGTATACTTAAACGCCAAATCAATTCTCATGCAACGATATGTCTTTAATAAGAAAGGTTGGTACTTAAAAAAATGGAAGAAATTTGTTTTTGAATTTTAGAGGGTGTAGTACCGAGAAATAAGGGAACCAAGTGTAAAAAAAAATTAAGAATATTTGTACGCCACAGCAAAAAGTATTCTTTGGAATCAAATATATTTAATACAGTTTTTTACATATAACGTTGTCATCCAAAATGTGTGAAAAATAACTACCAAAGAGAGCAGGCTTTATTAATACTTTGGAAAGACACTCAACCTAATCGATTCTCCTACTGGGATTGCACTCACACACACACCTCAGCACACGAACGAGTGCGGAAATGTCAGTTCCATTTGAATATGTTTATTATTATTAGTATTATTGTAGTTGTCATAATTTTTGTGTGATTGAATAATAAAAAATTATTTTTCGTCGCTCTAACTCTTGCTGCTACCTTCAATAGAAAGTTAAAGAAAACTCTATTTAAAAACAAGAATTCAGAATTATAACTTTTTTTACTCTTTGTATATTTTCTTTTCTGTTAGAATTAATGTTAGCCTAACTTGTATTTGATGATACTAGATGGCAGTGTTTTTATTTAAGTGCATATGCACGCATGTCGTGTGCAAATCATTAGACTTTGTGATGTGCGCTGTTGGACTCTGGCTCTAAATGAAATTAAACCTGGAGCACTTAAAGCTAGCAGTGTTTATTTTTGTTGTTACCAAAAAGAAATTTTCTGAATTTATGTAAGATTATTAGTAATTTCACGAGCGGCAGTAAATTGTGTAAAGGTGAATTTGAGTTTTGAAAGAGTTTGAAACTAACAGATTTAAGAAACATACGTGATGAAAAAAATCATTATATGTATACCCGATTGTTGTTTTTTTTTGTCATTAAAACTTTATTAGTAAATAATCTTAATATCATCTACATAAATGTATCGCATCTTATCTCACATTTAAAACATGGTGGAATTATAATGCAACAAATAATTACAATGCAGCTACATATATTTAAGGTATGTATGTAAATCTGTCAGTGAAATGAGATACTTAAAAACAGAAGCTTCTCAAATATTTCGAAATCACTTAAAATCGATTTTATTATCTAAAAAAAAGATTTCTTAAAGTTAGAACCACATACATCTTTTAGTTTTTTATCACAATTTTAGAAAGCAGGCAGAATTCGGTTGTTTTGAACAAAGCTCTCTCTTCTCTGAAATAAATATTATTGATTCAATCCTCTGTAGATGAGAGAGCCGAGCATCGTGATCGGTTTTTTTTACATGAATTTTTATACAGTGTTTGGCCATTACTCTACGCCCACCAACACAATTTCATTTTCAATTTTGCCGACCTCTGCTATATAAGCAGAGACATCGGCTCTCTCAATTTCATCTTAAATTAACGAGTGATTGACTTCAGAGAGATTTACTGTTATTGTTAGTTATGTTGTTTTTGCAAGAAAATCTCTGTTAAAAAATTACATAAATCAGAGAGAGAGAGTTCTGTTCGTGATGTTCGTGCAAGAGTTGACTTTTTTTTACTATTTTGTTTTTTTTTTTTTTTTTTGATTATTTGCATATGCACATTAAAAAGTAAAATTACATACACTCTAGCCGTCACACACACATTTACTCATACAGTCTCCCAACGCAAAAGCACTTAAATTTATTTACATCATTTGCAAAGAGTCAACAGTAAGTAGGTGGTAATTGGTACTTAACGTTTTCTTATTTTGTGCTTGTTAGTTAACTCAAAACTCATTTCTAGATTGCCCGAACATTTTTTTTTATATACTCGTACACATGCATGGTAATTTTGAAAAAGAAAAAAAAACCTATATAATAAAATCGATCATTACAAGTGTTTAATTATATGTCAGTAATTCGTTTAGAAGCGTTTAATTCATAATTTCTATGCATAAATATTTCTCCTTGAATGAAATGTAAATATACCTAGTAAAATATTAATAATGAATAATGAAGCGAGTCTCAACTACCACGCTGTGCAATGTGCAAATTAATTAAAATAAAAAAGATTTAAGCGACAAAATGAATTGATTGTCGCAAAACAAGTTTGCAGCTTAAGTCTTTTGAATCATAAACACTTTAGGTAAACATATAAAAAAATACATAAAATACAGCAAACAAATAGTACATCGCTCACTTTCATTTAATGCTTTCAATGCATTTTTAAAACTCTAACATGCAGCATTATTTACGTTCTAGTTATTTTGAAATCAACAAACTTTCTGCAACAAATATTTCGAAATTGCAAGTAGATTTATTTATACGCTTATGTATGTGTGTGTGTGGTGGAATACTTTTTGGATGGTTATTTTCACTTTCAGTGCAACAAGTGGAACAATTTCAGCAAAACAAAAAAAAAACTAACAACAATATTAAATAAACTACCATTAACACATGCAGCATTTAGCGCAAAAATTAATTCAGCCACATATATGTATGTATATATGTACATAAGTATATAAACAAAACCTTTCGTCATTTCATTTTTAATCAAAATATATCTCACGCTTGCCGAAGCATAGCAGCAACAACATAAAAAACGAAAGTCTTAAGGAATCAATAAATTATTTATGTAGCTTAAAAGCTAAGCAAATACGAGAAATGGCACGGGTTAATATTAGAATATAGTCTTTGATCTAATCTACATTAGTGTTGTGGTCTTCAGGAAGAATTCGAATAATTACAATAGCTAAAATATGAAATAAATACTTTTAATTAAATTTTCTGTATATGTCTGGTAAATATCGCATTTTATTGTTGATTCTCTCGGGTTGACTCTCACGAAGCTCTTTTAGATCCTTTTATGTATGAGAGAAAGAGAGTATCATAGATTACATGAACAGACAGTGAGAGAGCCGACATGTGATTAGACTGTTTTCATATGAACAAATTTTTTTTTGCATGGGAATTGGGCAGAGACGTCGGCTCTCTCAACCTCATCTCAAATTAGCGAGTGATTGACTTCATAGGGATTTACTGTTATTATTAGTCATGTTGTTTTTGCAAGAAATTCTTGTGTGCAAATACATCAGTGATGATATTTCTGGTACAATTGTGCTTTTCTGATATAATTTTAAATCAAAAAATACATTGGAACGGGAGTTTTGGTACATTTGCATTCAAAATGCACTACTGCGTATATTTTTTCTTATGCTTGGTATTCGCTAAGTCATATTCCCTGTCAAAGAGAGAGAATTTCCTACATGAAATTTTCCAACATGTCAAATTTGATTGAATTTGACATAGTGAAAACGAGGCATTAATTTTTTTTCGTTTGAAATTTGTGTCGCCGAATATACTATTGTCATATCGGTACATTTTTTGTCCCGATAAAGCAACAAATGTTTTTAAGGTTTTCAATCGCTTATTATGAATCTGCAGTCCGTGTTTCGTTATCAGGTCAAGTTTTTGAGATATTTTCAATTTAAAAATTTTTAAAAATTCTTACTTTTCAAATTTTCAAAATATTTTTAAAAAAATATGTACGCTATCTAAATTACAATATGGTTAAATAACTCATCAAAAATATAAGTGCAAAAGAAGAAAAAAAAGTTATCCCAGTTTCTCATAGAAAGATTTAAACTATAAATGCAAGAAGCTAATTCTGCACAAGCTCATCACTTTTTTAATTTATTTGATTTCAGCGCATTTTTGACAATCTTGCAATTTTTAGTGCTGCCCTTCATTTCTGAATTTATGAATTTTTTTTTTTAAATAAAATGACAATTTGTGTTCGAAAATTACTGAAAATGGCACAATCATTTTAGTGCATGATGAATAAAAATATAATAAAAACAACCCAAGCACAGGAACAAAATTTTTTTTCTTTGAAGTACATTTAGCGATTTTTGACACGCAAAAAAAAATTACGAACGATATAACTCAGAAAGTAAATAACCTATAGCAAATAAAATAACATGAGCTTAAAGCTTCATTATTTTTCAAAATTAAAACTTAGAAATATATCTTCGTTTGCTATAGTTTAATTTTTTTGTAATTTTAGAAAAAAATTATAAAATTGTTGTATCGAAGATGTGCTAAAATCTATTTAAATTAAAAAGTAGTTAAGCTAAGGCAAAATAAACTTCTTGTATATATAGTTTAAACCTTTCTATGGGAAACTGGAGTAATTTTATTTCTCAATGCTTTGACCAAACAGATACCCTTGGCACCTCAAGGGAAAAAGGTCGTCATATGTGATTCATCGCTTGTTGGAGGACAATATCCAACCGAAAACCACATAATCAAAACTAAATGAATTTAGCTATCACTAAAATCACCGATGAAGAATCGTGGCGGATTATGAAACGGCCGTCTGATTTGCCCGTCTCCATATACACTGTTGTTGTGATGACAACATATGTTCACTAAGCATTGCTTAAAAATAGTATTCAAGACTTCGAAAATTAACCTTTAGATTTAAATTTCATAGTCTACTACAAATACCATGAATTTATTGCTTTAAGTCTTCGGTGAGCTCGGCAACGGTAAGACTCACTTGTTTTGTATCTATCATTCGCGGTGATGAGTTGGGTTAGAATAGCAGTAGGACATATCATATAGTAGGACATATCAAGACCTACGCTGTGTAAAATCATTTACAATTTTTGGTACATTTTTTTATAATTGGTACAAAATCGAAAAATTCATTTATCATCCCTAATGAAGATCGGTCCCATGCAATACAAGCAGAGCAGTCGGCTCTCTCAATGTCATTTTAAATTAAAGAGTGATTGACTTCAGAGCAAATTACTGTTAT
Organism: Toxonevra muliebris; assembly: GCA_963691655.1. Lineage (NCBI taxonomy): Eukaryota > Metazoa > Arthropoda > Insecta > Diptera > Pallopteridae > Toxonevra > Toxonevra muliebris. Next base: position 74,322,094 of record OY829329.1, read on the forward strand.
TCTAAGTCGTGTCTTTTTTTTTTACATGCAATATGCATTTATTGTTTTTCTGCAGTTTGTTGTTGTTTCTCTCGGGTTGGCTTTTACGAAATTCTTTTAAATATGTGAGAAACCGAGTATCAGTACATGAACTAACAATGGGAGAGCCGACGGTCAAGATCGGATTTTTTCATATGAATACAGGAATCGGGCCCATGCAATACAAGCAGAGACGTCGACTCTATCTGTCTCATCTCAAATTAGCGAATAATTGACTTCAAAGGAATTTACTGTTATTGTAAGTAGTGTTCTCTTAGTGCAAATACATACACATATACATACATGAGAGAAAGAGTGTGCTATGCTTGTTGACCTTGCACCAATGTTGGTTGCTAATCTTATTCTGCAGGTATAATTTTTACAACTTTAAATTCAAATTTCACAAAAAAACAGAAATAAAAATTAATCCGTTTTTAATTCATTGTTAATTTGAGCAAAGAAAAATATAAGACAGAACAACATAAAAAAATTTCAAGCCAATTAAAATGCAATTTATGTATGCTGAATGAAATTCAAGGTAGGTAGACAAATATCAAATACATATAAAGTAAGTATAATTATAAATAATATGGTAAAATATGTATTATTTGAGATAATACAGTTGGCAAAAGTACCCACAGAAAAAAGAAAAAAAAACCTGATGTATGTTTTTTAAATATTAAATATTGATAACAATAATTAGTTTCATGCTTTTCACACACATACATATACACATGCGTATATGTATGTGTCTTCATTTCATAACTAATTAGTACTAATTCTAGAAAAATTGTGACGGGGAAACTTGTTGTGTAGTTTCTGGATTTTTTTTCTTTTATTTTTTCGCGCTGCCTAATTGACAGTGACTTTATTTCATTTTTCACATTTTCGCCTTAACTCTGAAATTGATAAGAATAACACCATACAGAAACTTACGGACTTGTCCGACAAAAAGAATGACAAACAACAACAACAACAAGTCAACAACATTGAAACATAACAAGTTTATTGATGTATACAAAAGCTTGACAACTTCGTCTGTATGCTCTTACCGTGTGGGTTCGGTTTATAGCAGTTTTACAACAATAAAGTTTCTTTTAATTTTTATATTATTTTTAGAGAAAAAAAAAGCTAACAAAAAATTCAAAATATTGGATTCTCGGACGATTTGGACCTCACTTAGATTATTGTGAAAGAGAAGAGGAGAGAAAAACTTGCTTCGAATTTCAACATATTGTTTTTAAATTTCTGAACCGATTAATTCACCGAGTGGCGAAAATTTGTCTACTTTATAGAAGACAGATTTTTATTTTTTCTTTCGTCTAATCTTTTTTTCTCTACTTCCACGCCATGAATCAATGACTGCTGCAGCAACAAGGTAACAAATCTAAAATACAAAAATTGCCATTTTAAATAATCTTAATTAGTTCAAGTTGTACGCGTCATAATTGCGATGTCTGTCATATCCTGAAGCGAAAAAAACCAACAACAAGAAAATATTAAACAAATCTCAATCAAAAACAACAACAAAAACAAAAAATAACAGAAACGAAACCACATGCAATGCCATCAGATTCGAACGACGAACAACTCGAAATTTATATCTTATCAATGCTGGTTTCAACGACGACAGTAAAAAGCCAACAACAACCACATCGAAGCAACATCCTTCAAAAAAATTCACGAAAAACAAAACCACAAAAACAAAAATAAAAAATAAAATAAAAACGAAACGAAAAAAAAGAAAAACTTTTTCACTAGCAAACCAGAAATGCACTTGCTGCAAATCTTTGAATTCTAAAAGGAATAAAACATTGAAACATTTGCGCACGCGCAAACCAAAACATACAAAAAAGAAGCAGCAGCAACAACAACAACAACACGAATGAGGTGTTAAATCAAAAATATATCAGAAATACGCTAACATTAGAAAGCCATGAAAAGAAGGAGTGAAGAGTAATCGTTGTTGAATGGAAAAAGTGGGGACGACGACAATAGAAGAGGGGAGGGGAGAGAGTGGTTGCAACCAACAAGAAATAAACGAACCAACCAAAGAACAGCCAAAGTGGTGATAAAAATTGGAACTGAAATGCATGTGCAGGCAGTTATTCAAGCAGACACACATGCCTGCCTGACTGTGCTTCAATCGGTTTGCCTGCCAGCCCCTTGCCTGTCCCCAGGCCCCTTGCCCAATTGTGTCGGTTTTCAATATCATAGCAATGTGCTAGCTAGAGATTTACCTAGAAACAGATGCACCCAGAAACAGAAACTCTGTATATGAAAAGTAGATAAAGTAGATGCACATTGCACTCACTACGATTTTGAATTATGAAGATTTTCTTATAATTATTTTATTAATAAATTTTCATCATTCACATTCAAGCATTTGACTGTTTGTTGGTAGGTTGTTTGAGTTGAATGCATGAAAAAGAAAGATGTGCTGGTAGTGTGCTCTGTTCTGCTGTTGTTGGTAATGTTTGTTTGTAATATAAACCGGAAGCATCTTGCTGATGCAATGAAATTTTCTTCATATTGTAACTATTGCAAGAAATTTACGCGTATCTCCAGCGTACAATTGAAATCATATGTTGAACGTTTGGACATACACACACACGCACACAGAACACGTGAAGTCAGGTACATTTTCAGTTTTGTTTAAACTTTTTACTATTGCGTTACATCAGAAACACAATGGCAGAGAGGTCCGAACCTAACGCTATTTTTATAATTTACAAAAAAAAAAACTAAATGTGTCATGTGTAAAGAAAATATATGACGTTTATTTTTTCATTTTAAATGCAGCCCTGGATAAATTAATGATAAAATATATGTAATCATAAAACCTTTAATCAAATTGGAGAGTGATTAACTTCAGAAGGATTTACTGTTATTGTTAGTCATGTTGTTTTTGCACAAAAATTCGTTCAGAGCAAGTACATAAATATGAGAGAGTGAGTGCTGTTTTTGTTGTTCTTGCAAGAGATGACTTTGTTTCCTCGCTTTTTTATAGGTACCTTAGTGATTATATTTTTAGTACAATTATAATATTTTTGGTACAATTGTACTATTTTGGTATAATTGTACTATTTTGGCACAATTTTATTATTCTGGTACAATTGTACTATTTTGGTACAATTTGAAACCAAAAAGTACATTGATACCACAATAGAAATTTTGGTGCATTTGCTATTAGTAGCATTCCTAAGTTACCAAATGTGAATTTGTTCATATAATTAAAAATTAAAATATCAATGCTCAGGGGGGTTACTCTTTCGAATCGAGCTACAGAATAACCCACCAGAATTTGTATTATGAATTTCGAGGAATGATACGAATGACTTATGAAAGCTAAAATTGCAAATAAATACTTTTGATTCAATTTTCTGTAATGCCTGGTTTTCACTATATCAAATTTGCCAACATGTTGGTAATTTTATATGTGAAATTCTCTCTTTCACTCTCTTTGACAGGTGAATATGACATAGTGAAAACCAAGCATTAGTTGTTGCTTCTCTCGGGTTAACTCTTACGAAGCTCTTTTAGCTCCTATTAAATATGAGAGAAAGAGAGTATCATAGACTGCATGAACAGACAGTAAGAGAGCTGACATCGTAATCAGACTTTTTTTGCATGGAAATTGGGCAGAGACGTCGGCTCTCTCAATCTCATCTCAAATTAGCGAGTGATTGATTTCAGAGGAATTTACTGTTATTGTCAATTGTGTTGTTATTTTTGGTGTTGGTATTTTTGGTACAATTGTACCTTCTTCCTACTTTTTTGATCTTCAATGTCCTTTAGGCACTACCCAAGCATTTTAGATACAATTTTGAATAATTTTTTTTTTTATCGCTTTCGGAGAAAACTTTGAAAAGTTAATTTATGAATTTTGAGAAGAAGTGAGCCTCAACAAAAATCGAAAACACACTTAATGAGTATATGAGCCGTTGCGTGCAAAAGTCTAGTAAGTCAAAATTAGATTCTAAAAATGCATTGGTTTTGTAGAAGTGCTGTATAGAATTATAGAATATGTATATGTATTATAGAACATATGTTCAACCTAGACGTACACCACTTTTGTGGGAAACGAAATAAGGTTAAAATTATTGCCCGAAGTTGAAAATCCAAATAATACAAAAAAATTGACTTACACCACTTTTCCACGCAACGGCTCATATGTTTCGAAACGATTATCGAATTTCTCAGGGAGTTTTATCTTTGCCACATTCTTCAGCTTGAATGGAGCAAACTTTTTTCTAGGTGCACATAAAATGCCGAAATAAAGTTGGGGTTAACATCTACGCTACCTTAGCATAAGCTAAGAATCTAATAAATATCGCAATGTTTTCGATTTCGATGTATCCTAATGAACTATTTTTAATCTACCAAATAAAATTTTAGAGCATAATCAGTTATTAGATTAATAAGAAGAAGTGTGCGGAAAGAACAAAAAGTTTCATACTCATGTGATTTATTTAAAATGAATAGACTTTGAATGAACAATGTTGCCAGAAAAATACCAAAAAGTTCATAAAACTAGCAGATCAGACGTTCGTTTCGGAACCCGCTAGGGTTCCTCGTCAGTGATCTTTGTAATAGCTCCCTCATTTCAACAATCTATATAAGTGAAAACATTGTAAAGTAAAGGAGAATTACAAGACAATTGTTTTCACTCAATAGAGTATCATTGAAAGGAACTACTACTACCGGTATATAGAAATATACCTTTTGCCATTCTTCTTATTCTTATGTAATTTATGTTTTGTTTTCAAAAACTCTGTAACGTCGTAATTGAATGTAATTCACATTCATTAAATTATTGACCTTATAGATACTCAAAAACGCATGGGTTCTGCATAAATATTTTTTTAAAATCTGATAACTAGAAATAATGAGTTTTTTGTTGTAAGTTTTTTTTTTTTAAGTTTAGTACAATTTCTATAAAATTAATATAATTTCGTGATTTTAAAAAATTAAAATTAATTTTAAAAAAATTTTGACAAATTTTTTATTTAATTTAGCCAGAAGTAGTTTGAATTATGTAAAAATAATGTATCATACGTCTTTTGGGCACAATTGGACTCAAATAGGTACAATTTTCCAATATCAACACTAGTGCAAATACATAAATATGAAAGAAAGAGAGAGAGAAAGAGAATGCGGTTCATGTTGTTTTTGCATGAGTTGACTTCGTTTGTTTACTCGCTCTTTTGCATATTTACATATACACATATCCAAAAATAAAATTCAACTGTTTTCGTCGTTTCACTCCCCACTACATGCCTAACGCGTCTTAATAGTTTCACTTGAAAAAAAAAATCCGTACATACAACAACGTTACTTGAGAAGATAAAGAGAGTGAGAGAAATGAGTTTGCTCTATTACCTATAAAAGAATATACAAACAACGGCACTATTCTGTAATGAGAATTAATCTCATGTGCTCTCAATGTTTGTCACGAATAAAACTGAAATATCAAAATTTTTCAATTTTTTTCTATATATGATCTAAAGGCGTTTGCAATAGGAAATATCCATTTCCATTTTTAAGTAAAGCACAAAGTATTTGAGATATCGCCAAATTCTTTATTGCAAAGGTACGCTCTCATTATATCATTTAAGAACTATGAAGTATAGAAACTAAACAACGTTTACAAATAATCAAAATTAACTACCAAAACTCGGAGTCGGTGGTTTCAACTATAAGAGCGTTAACTCCAATTTTTGGTCATTCTAATTGCCCCACTCGACACTCAACAATTCGTAAATGGATGCAAAAGTTCGAGCCCTATTTTCTCTGCATAATGTTCCGGTTTTAGTGCGACGAAGAAACGGAAGAAGTTCTTAGAACACATACACATCCATTAGTCAAGTTTTGATTGGCATTTGGATCTGAACGCGATCAGCGGTTTTGTTTCATTTGCATTATAGTTTTTCTGTAGGAAATCGCATTTAACCTTCTTTTGTTGTCACTTTCGGACGATTCTCTTTCCACCGTTTCATTTTTCTCTACAATCGCAAAAATTGATCTTTTTATCAAAACCCTTTAAATTCAACGAAATAAAACTTTGGGCTCTCTTAAATTGAGCGCGTAAAAACTTCATATAAAAAAAAAAAAATAAGATGAGAGCGCGGCACTTCGCTTTATTAAATTGAAAACGTAAAAACTACATATAAACGGCACTTAGTTCTATTAAAATGAGAATGTAAAATCTTCGTATCAAAAAAACCAAATAAAAGAGAACGCGGCACTTCGCTTTCTCTTAAATTGAGAGCATAAAAACTTCATATAAAAAAACAAAAAGAGAGTGCGGTATTTCGCTCACTTAATTGAGAGTGTAAGAACCAGGGATGAAATTTGCAAATTTCAAATTGTACCTAATTTACCAAAAAAGTTGTACCTAAATAAGCATGAATGCACCTAAAATGATATACTTCATTGGTTCATTGCTTTTGTAAGAAATTAAATTTTCATTTAAAAGTTGACAATTAAAAAAAGTAAATAAAGCATGAAAACGATATTCGTTATATATAAATTATGTTAAATTATTGCAGCACATATACAGAGAGTCAAGAAAATTCATCATAACAAATTACATTTTAGGGCACGACAAATCGGAAACTAAGAAAGGGAAAACGTTTTTAGTCATCTAGATGAATACAAGGAAAAACAAATTTTTAAATCTCATAAATTGGTCATGAAAGTTCCGGAATTTTCATCATAATTGTCGATTTTACAAAAATTTCCACCCAAAATTTGTTTCGAAAGGGCTGTGATTACGGGTTTTGAAGGGAAACATACATAAACTTTATTCGATTTGGAAAATTATTTTTCCAATATTTTCCCTTCATAAACAGCAATATCAGAGCTCTGAGCTTTAAAGTACTTAACATTCAAGTTGATAATTATTACAAAATATTTCTTTTATAATCAAGTGTTAAATTTATTTTGGCCAATGACAAATTGTACTTAAAATGTGCCAATTGCACCTAAAATGCGCCAATTGTACCTAAAATGTACCAATTGTACCTAAAATGTGCCATTTGTACCTAATGTACCTTGTAGTATAATAAATTATTTAATTAAAATAAATTAATTAAATGGCCAATTGTACCTAAAATGTGTCAATTGTACCTAAAATGTACCAATTGTACCTAATGCACCTTGTAGTTCGAAAAAGTCGGAAATAGGTACAATTGTACCTACTTTTTCTTCACTGGTAAGAACTTAACATAAAAAAAACGAAAAGAGAGCACGGTACTTCTCTCTCTTAGACTGAGAACGTAAAAAATAACGAAAAAGAGAGCGCGGCACTTCGCTCTATTAAATTGAAAGCTTAAAAACTTAATATAAAAAAAAGAGAGTGCGACACTTTGCTCCATTCAAATGAGGCTGTAAAAACTTCGAATGAAAAACGGAAAAAAGAATGCGGGACTTCGCTCTCTTAGATTAAGAGCTTAAAAATTTCATATAAAAAACGAAAAAAAGAGCGCAGCACTTCGCTCTCTAAAAATTGTAAATATGTTTACTGAGAACTTAAGCGAATATAATTTTTTTTATTAATTGTAAGCAAATTAATGTGAACTGTAATATATAAAACATTCCAAAACTCGAAAATTCTTTAAACTTAATTCTGAACATTAGTACGAATGCATATATACCCAGATCAGAGACTAAGCGACCTAAAAAGAGCAGAGAAGCGGTTCAAAAGGAATGAACTAAAGAAGAATGGATTCCCGTTATTAGCTGCGATCAAAAACTCTAACTAAATAATATATGCACGTTCTGGAACTGTCTCAAGGAATTTCACACTAAATCCGAGATACCAATTCCGTTTTCTCAAATTTAAAAACCAAAAACAAAAATGAAAAACTGTGAAGCATATAAAAATAACTTTAGCACTCTAAATTTGGTCTGCTTTATATATTTAAGCAACATAAAAATAATTGAAAACAATTTCTACTAAGCGAATAGCATTTCAAAAAATAATTATAAATTTTTAAACACATTCAAATATTGAAGAAAGAGAAAGAATTCGGTTATTCATTTCACTCCACACTGCATTGCACTCTTTTCAATTGTAATCGCTTCACGTGTGAGTGCATTCGAAACATAAAATTAAAAATTTATGAAAAATGCACGAGTGGTAAAGTAGGCAACTTCTGCTTTTGGTTTTTTTGTTTTTGTTTGTTATTTGCATATCAACCTTTTTAATTACTTCGTTTTTGTTTTTTTCTTTTTTTGCGGAATGGTACTTTGATGTATTGAGAAGGTGATGATTTTAAAGTTTAATTAGAATGTTTCATTGACATTTTCTTTATAATAAGTTGAAAGAAAGCTAAAGGGTAAAAGTAGCTGAATAGAGCATATCAATCATTAGCCTGGGATTGTCTGCTTTATTGATGTATAAATGGAAGTCAAATATATATAAAAACATACCACCTTCTATTCAGGAATGAAAATAACTTCTAGTTTTCCAAGTTTGAATTTGATTTTATTTTCTTTTAAGTAATCCAAAAAATATTTTTTTTGTTTTTTTACTATAACTTTATGTCAGATGTCGGAAGTCTCTGGTTTGAAATGTAGCAAAACCATTTAAAAAGTTTTTAATTTGAATCACATTTCCACCCGAAATTTCTTCACTACTCACTTGAATTTTATTACTTCAACACAAGTTCGTGTCTTCAGTCTTTCGTTTGAAATACGTCAATGCTTTTGCTTTAAAGGGAAACTCATTTCTAAAACAATTTTCGAAATAAAAACGTTTAATTTGAAAGAAAACTAATGCATTAAACCGAAATTAATGCTTCTTAAAAGTTTGATTTCTCAGAATAATATAAAAAAATTCTAAGGCACAAACATGAAACAAACATTTCTAAGGCAATTACACGCACATTGAAAATAAATCACAGGCTAGGGCATAATAAAATGTCGAAATTACATAAGACTAAAGTTTTTATTGTCATTTTTTGAGTTTATATGACTAGAGAGAAGGTATTAAAGTTTTTCAAAAAAGAAGAAAAGGGCAAAAAAAAAAAACAAAACAAGAAACAAAAAAAAAACAAAAAAACCTTCATACGTGTTTCGACTCCGGATTCTTTTAATTCTACTTTTCTTTCTTTTTTTTTTTTGAAAGAAATTCAAGTGCATTTTTTTCTAATTTGATTACCTTTTGTATTATTCGAAAAAAGAAAAAAACCAATTCGATTTTGTTTGTAGAGTTGAGTGTTTTTCCGTAGCTGTAGATATTCGTTATGAGTTTAAGCCGCTGCTGCTGTTGATTTTGTCTTTTGAGCTGCTTCCAAACCAAATGTACACATTTAACAAAAGCAACAGAAATCTCGCACGTTCTTAGCTCGAATGTAAACCAAAGTCATTGTTTTTCCATACACGAAATACTTTTCTCTATGAGGGTAATCCACGAAATAGATTTTTCATATTTTTTTTTTTTTTTTTTTGTGCAACAAAACACGAGTGGCAACGTTAGCGGTGATTTTTTTTCTTTTTTTTTCCTATTTTCTTATTTGATTTTTCTTCAAATAGCAGTGCAACTTTTAAACAATGATTTGCTGCTGATGCTGTTTGTTATAACAATTTATTACAAGTATTTTATTTTTATTTTTTTATTCATATTTCATTTCGATTTAATGGAAAATGGAAAATTATAGCGTCAACACTTTTATGTTTGAATTTTTCGATTTTTCAGTTGGCAAAACGTTTCAGCAAGGTTTTGTTTATAGCTTAATACATTGATCATTCCACATTTTCAAATACCGTCACAGAATGAGTTGTTGTTTCATTTTTTTTTTTTTTTTTGTTTACTTGAAAATTAATAATTTTTTTTTTTAATATTTGTGGTAAAATTTTTCGGAATTTTTTTTTTGTGGCAAAACAACATTCAAAAATTGGAAAATTGGCTTCCAATAATATTTCTTTCTTTTTTTGTTTTTTTTTTCTTAATCAATTTTCAACAACAACATTGAACTGAAACTGGCTGCCTGAGAGCGCAGGCAGCAGTGGCAGTGGCAACAGGAACGGCAGCAGCAGCAGCAATGTTTGTTGTGTGTGGACCGCAAAGAACTCGTTTGACTTGTTGAAAAATATTTCTTTTCGCCTTATTTTTTATAGCTCCAGCTCCAACTCCAACAACAACAATAACAGCAAGCAACATACACATAATACTTGTAAGCGAGTATACACAAGATTCAGTATGGAAAAATCAAAAAAAATTCACAATGGGGGAAAATAAGTATAAAAAAAAATAATAAAAAAAAATATGCAGATATATATATTTTTCTTTTTCTATTATTTCAATTGAAAATTGCATTTAACATTTTGCAATAAATGCAAATTTACACTTTAACTTTTAAAAATGTATCACAAAATCATTTTCATTAAAATAAAAAGTAACACCAACTTCTTTCTTCTTTTTCTTCTATGAATTTTTGTTAAATTTTTTTTTTATAGAAATATTTTATTGGAATACAATTTTTTTCAACTGATTACTTATTAATTTGTTTGCTTGTGACTTCAGATTTATGCAAGAATTATTACACTTGAGCATATTCCATTTAAATATCTTCAGCATTAATATTCAACATTAGAGCGCTTGTAAGTAATGGTAAATGGGAAAAAATATTTAAAGAAAACGCGCACGCGCTACCTTCCGCGCAATTAAATTTTCTTTGATTTTTCAACGAAAACACACGAAGAACTGAAGTTTTTGTTTTCTACCTGAGCATGCCATACCTGGGCAAATGCTTCAAGCAAGTGTGGTGACATTCATTTGAATATATACATGCATACATATGTATGTGTAAGTGTGTGTGTGAATGCCGAATGGCTGAGGAGGAATAGCATAACAGCAGACGAAGAAGAAGAAGCAGAGGCATGAGAAATAAATTCACCACCATACTATTTATTCTCGTCGTACATATGTATGTATTCAGTTGGCGCAAAGAGTATGTGTGAGTGTGTGTGTAGCATGGCGTATGTTAACCTGTGACCATTCTTTTTGAAGCTGAAGCACACAAGAAGCATAAAAATGTGGAAGCAAATACAAAAAAAACACAAAAAAAAACAAAAACAAAACCAAATGAAACACACACAATTTGAAATTGAAAGAATCTCCCATTGCAGCGAAACTTAAAGCACTGAAAGAAATTTTCTGTGATGTGAAATTTAATCAAATATTGTCGTATTTGGTGAGATTGACAGAACCAAAACCATAAATATGACAACAATATTGTGAATTCAAATCGCTTACTTTATTCTTGTCTAAACAAATATTGGCAGCTAGTCATCAATTTCGAAATTAACTTTCAAGGAAATGAGCTAGGCCAGTGATATTCCATAAAATCGTAATATAACAAACACAAAGCATACATATTTTATTTTCAGATATAAATTTTCATTTAATTTATCATTAATCAAGTACTATTTTTAAGCACTTTTATATTTTACTAATATTACACATCGATATGTAAACGCAAAAATGCAATACGCAATACACCTCATCACAACAAAAAAAAAATATAAAAAGAGGTGAAAGAAATCGTCGTTGCGTACTCATTAACGCAGCCGAGTGGCCAAGAACACATAATTTATTTATTACAAAAACAATGCAACTGAGAGAGTAGTAGTTGAAAAGGAAGAGAGATCAAGAGAACAAGAAACTAAAAGAGCAAGATTGTTTTATTTGATCTTGTCCTCCCGATGGTGTTTTTGCACGAAGGAGGGGAGACGAGAGAGGGGTCGTTTAGGAAATATTCCTTTTAAAAATTGAGGTGAGAGAAATCGTCGTTTCATAGAGTAAGTTTGTTTTCCTTGATGTTGTTCCCCCAATTATGTTTTCGAATTTCAGAGGGGATTTCAACATCTAAACATCTAAACATCTAACATCGCATAAAAAATATTCATATCAAAAAACATAACATATGTAAATGATTTGAACTTGAAAATTAATGCTTGGTTTTCACTATGACACATTCCCTGTCAAAAAGAGAGAAAGAGAAAATGTTCTATATGAAATTTGCCAACATGTTGACCTACTGAAAACCAAGAGTAACTCACTCTTTTAAAAATTGAACATATTACCGCTTAGTTCCTTAAAAATTTCGTTTAGATTCCATGGATCACAGTTTGAAGACTAATGATCTAGCCATTCAAGAAAAATAAGTAAGTACAAACGTTGAGTAAACATGCGTAGCTAACAAAATTATTAAATTCTTTAAAATGACACCGTTGATCGTATAAACTCGTATATAAATACTTTACAGTGTACTTAACACAGCTTGATAGCAATATTCCTGCTGCTCATCTTATTGTCATGTTGCATTCAAACAAAATGGGTACCGAAATCTGACCAGAATATAACACAAAAAAAAAAACACAACTCAACATATAAAAACAAAATGAACAAGAAAAAACCAAATACTAAAGCAAAAGAATTTGAAAATGCACAAAAAAAAAAAGAAAGAAAAATGGTTTAAAATACAAAAGGAACTGACGACAGGTCCACAATTAGCCACACACACACATACGTACACCATAATCACATATCAGCAATAGTAAAAAATGTAGTAAGGTAATAAGAATAATCTAAAATTCTCACTCTCTTTGTAATGTAAAGAAAGGAGTGTGGTGAGTTAATGAAATACTGAGAGAGCATAAAACTTTACGTTTTACAACTCTTTTCATATTGAATGCGTATAAGCATGCATCATGGATGCATGCACCCACACACACAGTCATCACCATCATCATCATCTCACAGCGGTGTTTTGGTATTTTAATGAGTATTCACACAGTTGTGCATTGTGTGTATGAAACAAAACAAAAAATGAGAGTATGTATTAGTTAATAATAAGAGAGAGAATCAAAGATATGGAGAAACAGAGAGAGAGAGAGAGAGAGTGAAGTGAGAAAATTAATATTGGCTAGTGTATGTAATTTGAATGCACATGTTCTATACAACTAAGGGCTAATTTAAGACCATAAATTGACGGATATATTTTTCTATTTTTTATTTGATAGGAGGGATTTCTAATTCAACTTTAAAGTGCTGTGCATGCTGCTTACTTAATATAGGAAAATATTTCCACATAAAAATTTCAATTCGACTGATTTTTTTCTTCGCTCGGCACTAATAATTTTCTTTTAATTTATGGGCATTTTAGAATGAGCAAAAATAAAAAAAAAAAAATTCCATACAAAGTATGTTTCTTAAATCTTTTGTTTGACTTCTCTCTTTATGCCTGGTTTTCATTATAGAAATTTCTCTCTTTGACATAGAATATAACACAGTTAAAACCTGGCATTAGAACTTAAAACATCTGAAAAGTATTCTGCAAAAATTAGCTTTCTGCTGCAGCTTCTCAAAAGCAATTACTAACGAATATGTTGAAGTAGAGCTAAAGAAGAAATCAGTACACAGTTGTGTAAAGTCTGGATGAAACAAAAAAAAAATTAGAGTACGCACTCGTTTATAATAAAAAAGAGAGAGAGAGCGAGAGAATCAAAAACCATGGTGAGTAAAATACTCTCATTTCTTTCACCAACCGCTTACAATCACCGCATGTGTGAACATATGCACACACACATACACACACGCACACATAAAAAAACATAAAAGAGGCAAAAGACTCCATAACACCATAAAAAGAATTTCAACATGAAAACAGGTTTTCACGAATTTTTGGCCAAGAAAATATAAACACCATCAACGTAATCATGAACAACAACAGCAAACAAAAAAAAGCAACAACAACAACAGCAAAGCAACCATAGCAGCCAGCCAGCTTTGGTATGCGCTGGCAAACTGGATGCTGTAAGCAAGCAAGCAAGCAAGCAACACGATGATAATGTCGAAGTGAGGGGTACTGCGGTGTGTGGGGTACTGTATTCGGCGGCGTACGATGGCATGTTGAAAATCACCCATTCTTTTGTGCAGCAATTGGAGTCAGGTTGCGTTTTCTTCCCTCTTCTACTTTTCAATTTTTTTTCTTTTTTTTGTAGCAGCAACAACAGCAAGTGTGGTGAAATTATTCTTCTTTTAGTCTTGCATATGAACTATGTATTTTGTTGTTGTTTTTTTTGCTGACTTTGCTGATGTTTTAGCACTGAAGTTTGCTGCATTAAAGCATCGACGATCGACGAAACATTGTTATTTGGAAGTTTCGTTTGGTATTTCAGTGTGTGGTTGAGGTGTGTTATCAAGCGTATAAGAATGCCTGGCCAAAAATTACTTTTTTTCCTCTTCTCCTTTTTCGATGACTGCTGCCTGCTCTACGTCTTCAAATGCGTCGATGTGAAGAGAAAAAAAAAAACAGAAAAAAAAGGAATAATTTAGTATAGTTCCAAACTCTTGAATTTATATGAGTGTATGGAGGTAGCCAAATTAAAATTGCACGGCATACAAGGTGATTAGGTGCGTTTGAAATACAATTTACATTGCTCTATGGATTTTGTATTGGAAGGTGAAAGGTTCAATAACCAGATTTTATAAAATTATATTCAACTCTTTTCTTCTTTCTTGAGTATTATCAGAACTATTTAACGTAGCAATATTTCACATTCACCCTGTATGTGAGACTTTCAAAAGCTTTTCACTGCTTGCTCGTAGTTTTTAATACTTGCAACAAAAACAACAAAAATACATAAGAACAAAAAACAAGAGAAGAATAATTTTGTTTGTTTTTTTTTTCGTTAAATGGCTACGAACTTTGCCGACGTTGCTTCCCTCAATGCAATGTTGTTGTTGTGGTTTTTGTTGTTGCAGTTGTTATCTTGGGGCGCACGTTGCCTGTGATGACATGCCCATTTGAACAAAAATAACCAGTTTCCTTGCGCTTTAACCAAAAATACTACATTGAATTTTGCGATTGTGCAGTCGATGACAACAGAGCCACAGCAACAGAATCATCTCCAAAAAAAAAACAAACAAAACTTCTGGTTTCCGAGCATTTTTCTCTCGTTCCTCCTTATGTTCTAGCTTGCTTAAAAATACCCTCTCCCGCTCTGGACAAAACAAAAATAACGTGTGTGAAATTCAAATTCCTTCACACACATGTACACACACACATACACATACATCTAAGTAGCTGCAGATTTTCAGTAAAAATACAAATAAGTCCACCACTCCAGAGAAAAGAAAGGACGTAGGGTGTTTATATATGTTGCACTGAATTACCAGTGGCAATGTTGTGGCGAGCTATGCGCTGAAGAAGGTTGGACCCGTGGACAACAACAACAGAAGACAGATAGACAGACAGACAAACAGACATGCAGAAGACTTGCTAAATAAAGTTTAATGTAAAAAGATTTGGAAAGCTCGAGGCAACATTGATTCAAATGCAACTTAGCAGTGACGTTGTCGGTGGAAAATGACGAAAAGTATTGAAAAAAAAACACAAATCAAAATATCATAAAAATTTAATTCTAAAAGAAACACAATAGCTAGCTCATATAATTTCTTTGATTGCTTTCAAATATATTGATGAAAAACTTTTCTCCTCTCTTGTCTTCTAAATGCCTTTATCATTTTCCCAGTTGAACTTAGGATGATCATAGAAGTAATCATCAAGCGCTCCTAAGCGAGCTCCAGAGCTCTTGCATTTTACACTCTCTTTTTAAACATTGTATGTCCCAAGCAGTGTTGCCATATGTTTTGTTTGCAAAACCTATTCATTTCATTTCATTTTGAAAAATATTAAAAATATAAGTATACAACTAAACTCAGATTTTTTTAGTGGAAATGCTTCTACTAGAATGATTTGTTACTCAAGTGGCTCGGTCTTTGAAAACCTTTTATGGTTCCCTAGTAACAAAGCTTTATAGTTACAAAGATTGGATGTTGCATTTTTTCTGTCCGCTTCTGTATATTTTTGAGGGAAAAACTGGAAACCTACCAACCATCTTAAAAAACTAGCAAAAACATGTTTATCTACACATATGGTAACACTAGTTTTAAAGTATGGCTTATTTTGACCTCCATAAGGAGTAATAAAGGAGGAGACGATTAGTCAGCTTTTGTACATACCGATTTCTCTCACCGATTTTCTGTTTGTTGGTGAGAGAGCGGAGACGAAAGTGAACGAGTCAAAATCGGCTGTAACTACCAACGATTTTTGACGTTTCCCTTTTTCAAGTTTTGCATCTCTGTTCTACTCATATGAAACGAATAATATAACAAGCTAACAAAAGAAGATATGTAAAAAACGGTGAGAAAAATCGGACTCAAATCGGTGTGTGTAAGAGCAGACTTTCGAACACGACCAGCACTCTCTCCCTCTCTCTTGATTTTTAAAATGAGCTTTTCCTTTTATCTCTCGTCTTTGCTTCGTTATTATTAAATTGAGTGGATTTATTGCTTTGAGTAATTTACAATGCTGCTTTAGTAAAAATTCACTTTGTTATGTATTTGCTTTTACCTTGCTGTACTTTTATGTCAATACAACATATCTATATTTAAATGAGATTTTCGCCTCTATGGTCTAGTGGCAGTGTGCTAGACTCTTGTCGCTAGAGTCCCGGGTTTGGTTTCTTTCTTTCCTATCTTCCTTTCTCTCACAACTTGGGGCTTTGCTACAAAAGTTTTTATAGGTCGCAATGCCTAGCTTTCGGGTTATTCCATCTCTTAAATAACGCAATGTCAACGACGATATCAATTGCTTATATAAATTTCCAAATTATTTGCTTCTTTGTGAAACAAAAATTATACATTATAATAAAAATATTCAAAATGTAAGTATTTATTTTCGTGGTGAAGAAATTTTTCTTCTTTGAAATTCCACTATGGTTAGATTAGGTTGGAGTGGCAGCCTTCTACTTGAAAGCACACTTAAGCACACATTAGGCTCATTGTGATACCACAGTACGGCGCGACTCCCCCATTTACGGAGTAGAGAACCATGAGGATTCCATAATGAATCTGGCTATGCCCTTAATATTAATGACTTCCTCAAACTAATTTTGCTTAATGGCAAACCATGTTTTTCTAACTCGTCGGCATTGCAGTTATCTGAGATATCCCGAAAATTTTACAACAAAGTATATAGTTTTTTAATATTCTCCGCCGCTTCACTATTTTCTTCAACATTATCACGTTTTGAATAAATATTTTTATTCATTTTAAAATCTTTTCCATTTCACAATTATTTAATTTAATAAAATTATTTTTATTTTTTTATAAACTCCGATTTGCTTCTAAGTGTTTACTTTATTTTTTTATTTTTACACTTCGATACGCGAAGACAAAACTAAATTAACGAATCGTAGAAATCTCAACTTACCGAGTTGTCGGCATCAAGAGAAATCTACTGTTATTATTCGTTGCGTTGTTTTTGTAAAAGTCAACTCCTTTTGTTTTGTTCGTATTCGCCAGACGATTGTATCATGGCAGAACAATGGAAGGAATCACTCTCTCGAGTTGTCGGCATCAAGAGAAATTTACTGTTATTATTTGTTGCGTTGTTTTTGTAAAAGTTTTTTATTTTGTTGTTATTTATTAGACGATTATATTTGTTGTTGTTGTTACTCGAAAAGAGAACGAATCTATAGAAGTTTTTTTTTATTGCTTTTTTTTGGTGTATTAAAACCATTTTGAGAATTACTCGTGATTTATGCAACTGGGTTTCTACTACTGAGCACATGTGTGCGTGCTTAAGTGTATGTGTGTGTGTGTGTGTGTGTGCATAAAAATGAAAAGCTTAACGCATTTATCTGCACTCAATTAATTTAAGCTGAGACCTCCTGCAGATTAATGAAGTCAAATGCTTGAGCGCACTTTGGTATTCACGCATACCTTAATTCACTCACATACTTACTCACACTTATTATTGTTGTTGTGGTTGCTGTTATTGTTGTTTCAATTTGGTATTGCGTTGATGTTCAAGATTTTGTTCTAAAAAGAAAATATTTGAAGAGCTTGATTTGACAACTATGTATAGTTTGTTTTCTAGAATCGCTGGAAAATTTGAATGAAAAATTTAAAAATAATTTAGAACTTAAAAAAAAAAATTTCATTTGTAAATCATGCCTAAAAATACATTCCGCATTTGTCCACACAACTGACACAAACCCAGTAGGAGATCTACAATCCTAAAGCAACTGTTGCTGCTGCTGCTGCTAAAATGACAACAGCAACAGGAGCTGCAACCAACATGCGCAAGGGTCACAAACTAATTAAAAATTCACATGAGCTGCAGCAGCAACTAGTTGCGAGTTCTGTGGTAATGTTACAAATTGTGGAATTCCAAAGAATTCACAATGTTAAGCCAAAACACTCACTAACACACACAAACACAGCTATACTACGATTACATAGAACATAAAAAGTGCGTGCAACAATCGTGTTTCGTTTGTGGTGTTGCACATTTGTTTTACTACTGAGGATGTTGAATTTGTCATGAGAAATTTAATGCGAATGAAAAAAAAAAAAAATGTTTTGAAAAAAAAAACACCAACAATTGCAAAATTTGTAGCTGAATCAGTGAGAAATGAAAGATGGACGGATGGATGGATTCTGAAAATTCAGTAACAATGAAACCAAATCCCTGGAATATTAGCAAATTTAATTTAAGGGGAGGTGTCACATTCGTAGCATCCGCATCCCTGTATAGAAGGTTGTACTACATATAGCAACCCTGTCTAGCGGAGACGGAGGTTAATTGAATTTTTTCATATAATTTACATCCCTAAAGTGTTAAGAAAACGTGGGTGAAAGGATATTTTCATATCTAAAGTATTTCATAATTTTCAACCTGTTGAGCGGTTCCACCCACCGGCGGGGCGCTTTACAGCTTTAACCCTTTGACGCCCGAATTTTAATGCGGCTTGATAGAAACCTTTTATGTATTTTTAAATTATGATTACTTAGGTCTTCCACAATCATGATACCAAATTTCATGCTTCTATATTGATTTGTTTGTCCTTTATTAAAGACTAAAAAAATAGTTATGGAGCTGTAGACAACCACTGGATAATCTGATTTCTCCAATTTTTTAATTTTCATATTCTCTAATCTTTTATGAACATATCTGATAAAGAAATTTTCTGTTTAAACGAATTATTTTTCAAAAAATAGCGTAACAGATTTTACTAAAAATTTTTGCACTTGGGTTTTTTGCTGGACTTCAAAGACAAAACATTAAAAAAAAATGACTTAAACAAGAAATTTTAAATGTTTGGCAATCAGCAAACGTGAAGAATACCTAACAGAATCCAATACAAAGCGTTAATAGTAAAATTTGTTAAAAACCTTATTTATGCCATATAAAAGTGAACGTTGCATATACGCAACATTGGGTATGAAAGAGTTAACAGATGAAACGATTCCACATGGATCTCTTCGCAATTAAAAGGAAATTCAGTTTTCATTTAAAGCAAAAAAAAAAGACAGGGCCAAAAAATATTTTTTTTTTTAGCTTCTCAGCTACCATGGAGCTTCTCAGAAAATGCAAAAACGATGCAAAAACCTCCCAAATTTAGTTTAGTTTAATATTTGTCAATTTGTTTTTGTTTCAGATAAACTGGTAAAGCTGTGAAGCGCCCCGAGCCATGCATGAGTTAAACGTAGGGTGAGAATAGGCTACCCAGACGTCCTTTTTTAGTCAGTACATGTACTGATTTTTTTGATTTTTTTTGTAAAGTTAAAACTCAGAACACAAATCTACCTATTTTTAGAATTGCATTATTTTAGTAAAAAGTTTTCTAATCTTAACAACATCCTTAATGAGGCATCGGAACTGGAAATTTGTAATCTAAAATGCAGAAAAAGTGGACACTAGAACCAAAACAAACTGCACTTCATAAAAAAAATAATAATAATAATAAAAAATAAAAAACATTCACTCAAAATCCATAGCAAGTAAATTGCAGTTTAAAAATAATGTTAATATTTTGCCTTGCTACTACTTACTCAAAGAAAAATAAAGCCTTATAATCTTATTACCAAGACATTACGTAACTTAACAATGCATTTCAGCTGCCATTTATCTTGTCTGAAGTGATTTGCATTTTCGGCCAGTGGCATTCAAAATGCATTAAAAAAACCAAAAACAAAAAAACAAGAATCATTATCAACACAACAGCAACAGCAGAAAAGCATTTGCAAGTTAAAAAGAACAAAGGTAAAAATAAAACAACAATCACAGCAACAACAACAACAACAAAAACAGTGGGCAACACACGCAATATATGTATAGATGATGTTTTGCATTATTCTGGCATTACTGTCAAACACCCACACATACAAATACATTTTGCTGCTAAATGTCATGTTGAGTTGTTGAGTTGCGGCCAAATACACAATAATGAAATCTTAAATACTGACATAAATTCAAACGAATTTGATGGATCTAGTTGCGCGCAATGAGTTTTGTTAAAACGCGAGTAATTGCCACCAACAACTAATAACTAGCAACAAATAACAACAACTGCAAACAATAACAACAACAAACGATGGCCATGGCCGCCCAAAAATCAAAACTCAAAGTAGCTACATAAGAAAACAATCTAATTTATTGCTGCATATACACACATACACACATACATGAATACATACATATGTACATGTATTTGTTGTTAGTTTTACTGCCAGTTTGTGCAAATACATTGCATTCAAATGAGTTCGCCCCCTACATGTGTCAGTATTTTGCATAAATTGCATTTTTTTTCTTTTTCTTTTTTTCTTTTAGCATGTGCGCATTTTTAATTAGAAAAGTATAACAGAACAACAACAACAACAATATCAACAGCAACATTCATACATAAGAATGAATGCTAACAGAAATCCATCAATGTTTTATTCTTAGAGAGATCTGTGTATCTGCAACATTTGTCTACTCCTCTAACATAGCAATATCCTCCTGTCATAATCATCGCCATCATCATCATCATCAGTATCATCATCATCAGTATCATCATCAGCAACATTGCTGTTGTTGTTGTCGATGTTGTCATCGACAACATCATAAATTGTTAATAGCAACAAGCAACATGTTGTTGATTTGTTGTTGCTGATAATATTCTTAACATTTGTTAGTTACAATATTTGCGTGGTTCTTCTTTATTTGTTTGCTGTTCGCTGCTGTTCTTGTTGTAGCATTTTGTCGCTGTTCAAATATTTTTGGATTATTGTTGTTTTTGTTCTTTGGTTTTTTTTTTGTTGTCGACAACGTCATCTAGCAATGTCAGCAATTCACAAATCATTTTTTTTTACGTTTCGTTTTGTTCATTTTTCCTATTCGTCGTCGTTCTTTGCCATTCTTTGTTGTTTTTGCTGTTGTCTTATCTGCATCGGATATTGTCAGTTTTATGCTTGAATTATTGATTTTCAATTAGATTTGCCTAAACGCCCACCACTACTGACTGTCCGTCTGTCTGCCTGCTTACCCAGTGAAACTTATTACATGAAGAAGAAATTTATTATGATCTTTGCAAGGAAATCGGATTTCTAGTAAATTGGAATCAAAAATAAAAACTTTGCAATCTCATGCCTAAACTCCAGGAGTAATCGAAAAAAACAACACAACACTCTAATGAGTAAAGGTGCAGAAATGTATTTAGAGCAGTTTAGGACAAACCAATACATATACATGCAGCGAAAAAATCACTCTACACGAAATATTCGAAGCAGTCTGAACATGCGTGAAATTTTTTTTTTCAAAAAGTACTCACGCGCCTATGTTCAATGCGAATGAACAAACGAGTAAACGAACAAAATCGACTATTGCAAGAACAACACGAAAGCACTCTCTCTCTCTCCCTCTCTCATACATGTATACTTAAGGTGACCATAATTTTTAGGAAATTTCGGTACACAAAAAACAAAAAAAAGATTCGGTACACAAAAAAAAAAACAAAATCGGTAAACAAAAAAAAATTCGATACACAAAAAAACGAAAATTCGTTACACACAAAAAAAATTTCGGTACACAAAAAAAAATTCGTTACACAAAAAAAAAAAAATTCGGTATACAAAAACGAAAACTTCGGTACACAAAAAAAAAATTCGGTACACAAGAAAAAAAAAAATTCGGTATGCAAAAAAAAATCGGTACACAAAAAAACGAAAATTCGTTACACAAAAAAAAAAACTTTGGTACACAAAAAAAAAATTCAGTACACAAAAAAAAAAATCGGTACACAAAAAACCCAAATTTGGTACCAAAAAAAAAAAAATTCAGTAGGCAAAAAAAAAAAATTCGGTACGTGAGGTAAAATCCTGGAACGTGAGTGCCTAGCAAAAGCTATTCCGTTTCCTCAGGACTATTAGTAAAAGTTTGTTTTAATGTTGGAATACCGTTTGAGTGTCTGAGTGTTGAGTTTATGGGAAGCTGTTCAATGCTTTCACAATAGTTAAAAAAAACACAAGACAAAAAGATAAACCATAATAATTAAAAAAAAAAATGTGAGTAGCAGAAAAGCACGGTTGCGTTGCTCTCCTCCCTCCCCCCTCTCATCCTGTCTTGCGAGCTCCCATGAGCGACATAGTCATCGACAGCTTAACGACATAATAGCAAATCGAAATCAGAACTGTCACCGACATAACTGACGTTGCTTAAGCTGAAAATAGTGATAATAAATTTACGATGGCGGCTTTAACCTAAGATTCAGATTAATTAATCGCCGATATACCAAAAAAAAAAAAATATATATATATGTGCGATTTTTTAATAGAACCCAGGAAAAAATCTAAAAAAAATACACACACATTTTTCCATTTTTTTTACATACAAACTCGATTCGTGGTGACCTTTTCTGCAAAAGCATACACATACACACACCGATACATATACATACATAATTAAATAAAAGCAGCAATATATTAAGATAGAATTCAAATTGTAATACGAAGAGATTTGCTACTGGTCGTCGATAATGTAGTGATATTGATGCTTTTAAGAAATCACCACTTGGGTGGGTTCAGTTTTCAATATTTCGTATATATACATATGTATGTGTCTGTGTGCATGTATAATTTATTTAGTATTGAATAAATTATTCAAAAATAAAAACAAATGAAATTATTTTTTTTTTTGTTTTTTAGTTGCTGTTAATTTTTCTCTTTCGTTGGACCGCTTAATTAACTTAACGAAATATATTAATAGCTAATACAAAAATTTAACCCTTTACATGGTGACGTTGCATATATGCGACAAACCAAAAAATGTTTTATTATTTCGAGAGTATTTTTTTAAATTAGATTTTAAATGCTACAATGCTTTAGACCTAAATAGATTTTTTTTTCAAAATATATGTTTTTTAATATCCGAAAAGTAACTGAAACTGATTTTACAACACAAAGTTTAGTGATTTTTGGCAAAAGTTACAAGTGTAGATTTCAATGGAATAGAACTTTTTTACAATAGAACTTATTTCCCCATTTCTTTTTGGTCAATCAAAAATTTGGAAACTAAAGGGTTAAAGATTTTTTTTGTTTCTGTTTTTGCCTATTTTTCGCATTGAACTGCGCCACTTTTGAACTTGTCTGAACTTTATATCTTATTGTATTAAAAAAGTTCCAGTTCCAAATAAACTAAATTCGATTAGATTTTTTTGTGGTTGTGTAATAAAAACAAAACAAAAAAACAAAAAAGCTATAAAAAATTAATTGACTCCAATTTAAGTATATTTAAATAAATTTATGAGTGCAAACACAAATTTCATATGGTTAATTAAATTTTTCATTGATTTGATATTTATTGTAAACGAGTTGCGGAGATATTGAAAAGTTTGAAAATAAAGAATGACTAAAAGTTCTTAGCATTATTGACATCAATGATATTGGCTTCAACAGAAAACATACGTTCAAACTGAGCGGAAGCGGAATCAAACAATCATTTCTTAGTAATTGTCCATTAAAAAGATAAAAAATGCAACATGTTGCACAAAAAAAAAAAAAAATCACAATATGCCACATGCGTGCACCGCATGAGCTTAAAACGAAAAACATAATATTCCCAACCCTTTCCAACTGCTTTCTTCAACTTTATAACAACAATATTTTCTATATTTGCTGTTCGTTCGGCAGCAACATCAAATATTCAACGCTCACAACATACGCAGCAAATTCACAAGTTCACAATTTACAAAAAGAGTTACGATTCAAATTGTGCTTAGAGATAGAGATTGCATACGAATACATCTGCAACATTTTCACATATTCAATTCATGGGCAGTTGTTGTTGCTGCTGCTGCTTTTCATAAACCACCAAACAGACCAACTGTGTGTGTACATGTTCATACCATGTAGTTGTACATACATACATACATGTAAATCTATCCATCCGTAAGCGTCCATATCCATCCACCCATTCGTGCCATCCATCCATCTATCCATTCATCCGTCCATTCATCCACCCATCCATCTATCCATGTTTGCCCATCCATCCCATTGATTTGTTCGTTTTGTTCTTTCGTTTACTTACTTACTAACTTTTTTGCATTTGTATCTGTTTGTCGAAATCTTTGCTCCTGCTGCGCACAATTCTACGAATGTTGAAGCTGCTGCTGATGTTATTCCTGTTGTTGTTGTTGTTATTATTATTATTATTGTGTGAGTCTTTTGTCAGTTGTGTTGATTTCCCATATTTACTGTCAACTCGACAAATGCCAAGCATAACTCATGCGCCAACTTATTTGTTTATTGGCTTTGCATATTCGTCGTTATCTCTATGTATGCATGTGTAAATAAGTGTGTGTGCGTTTGTGTGTGTGTGGCATTTGCATAAATTCTCGTAACAGTGCGAAAGCTCCCACACGCCTTATATTACTTTGTTTGATTGTTGATTGTTGTGTTTTTGAGAACTTATGTGTATGCCAAATTATCTCGAGTTATTAGAAAATATGTTTTTTGTTTCTGCTATTAATTCAGAGAAATTAAATATTGGTAAATAAATATCACAGTAAAAATAATTATACCTCAAATTACTTTGAAAGATTTATTCAAATATATCATATCCGAGTTGAGCAATGAAAACAAAATTATAATTTATGACAAACTAGCTGAGCTTCTCCCAGCTTCGCTGAGCGGTCCTTTCAAAGTTTAGTTTGTCTTTTTAATATACAAGCTTATAGTTTTTTTTTGTCGCATTAATATACGCTTTTATTAAGCATTCGTATTCCTATGAAAGTTGTACAATTTATTAAATCTTATATCAATAAAATGCACAATTATTATAAAACTAAACTAAAATGCTAAAAAACTTACACCCAAAGGTTTGTTCTATTTTAAAAATAGCGGAAAATAGCGCCATCTGTATGTCAGATTTCGCATTCGACATACAGATGGCGCACTCTCTCTCTTATAAAGCACATCTTTTTTCTCCTGTTGATTCTTATTCATATTCGTTATCCATACATTTATAAGTATAACTACATCTTTATTCCAGATTATAAATCAAAAATTATCAAATTTGAAATCGGTTAAGTCAATTCTAAAATATTAGCATCGGAAGTTTTTTAAAATTCGGTCATTGAACAAAGCATTGCATTCTTCGTTGTAAAAATAGTTACTTAAGCGTGAGTAAATAATAAATAAGAGAGAGAAGACATGAATAACGGCATCTTTCAGCATTATCTAATGAGTTATTTGCGTACACAAATAAAACAAACACCAACGAGTAGTTTGTTCTCTTTTGATATTTGTTTTTTTCATAAAGAGAATTTTATTCCGAAATAACGAAAAATTTACAATCACTATTGAAAAAAATTAGGCTTGAAAGATGCAAACGACTCTTGCAGTGGCACGCAGGCAATGGTCATAAAAATATTCTTTGCACAAACGAAAAAATCTTCAATGTTGAGGAAGTTTTCAGCAAACAAAACGCTGTTGCGAGGGTTCAGCGGGGTCATCGTCCGGCATTAGTAATGGTTTGGTGGGGAGTATCTCACAAAGGTGTCACATCTCTTCATTTCTACGAAAAAGTGGTTGAAACTAGTAGGTCTAGTACTAAAGTGTACTAGAAAGATGTTTGAGAGGGTGTAGTAAATGCAATGGAGAAAGATGGGTATTCAAGCAGGATTCTGCACAAGAGTGGCTAAGGTGCAATATTCCAGCATTTATGGCAGCTGAAGATTGGCTCTTGGGAAACCCAGATCTGATTGCATTGGATTATTGTTTGTGGTCAGAATTAGAGGGCATGGCCGGCAAAACACCTCATCGAAATTTGGAAAGCCTCAAGAAAGCAAGCAGCGCCAGCGATATCGATAGAAACCGTTCGTGTTTCTATAGCCATATGGCCGGACCATTTAAAGGCATGTACAAAAGTATAAAGCGATCATTTCGAATGAACTCTTTTTTGTCGTGTTTACAATTATATTATAAACAAATTAAAAATGATTTAAGTACAAAAACTTTCTACATTTAATTTGACAGCGTTTTAAACTTGTAACGGAACTTATGGCAGTATTAAGTAGAAAAGAGATGAGTATACGAATAATAGAGGATACGCCTTGTGTACACCCCAACTAATTCTATTGACACTTTTCTCCTTACTTCTTCAATGCAGTTGAAACCAGAGTTCGCAAAAACTCAATATTATTCTCTTAAAAAGAAACTCATTTTGTTTCCACATTTTTGAATAAAAAAAAACTAATGAGCTCTCTTTCGTTAAATGTTTTGAGTGAATTTTTCCTCTTTAATACTTATGGTCCATACACATTGACGACAGCAGCTACACGAACACACGACTACGAAATTCTGTCGGCTACAACTGTCGTCGTGTAGTCAGCTACTAAACACAATGGAAGCGGCACCACCTGCAGCAAGCACAGCCAAAACAATAAAAGCAAACTCTCTTTTCTCTCTGTCGCTTGTCAAATTTGAAATAGATTTAAAATTGGCTACAGCTATAATTGTGGTCGGTGGTGGTGTAGTCGTGACGTCGCCAAAATAATCACCTCCATAAGAACATGTTGTTTTTATAATTTGAGAGATGTAGTTGTGTAGCTGCCGTCGTCAATGTGTATGATGCACATCAGATAAAACTGTGAGAAATCGTCTCTGTTTGATTGTAAGTAGCCGATTAACATCTACATAACTTCGTTTCTTACTGGTTTCGTATGAGTGCAACAAAAACGCTATTTTTCACGTGACCATTGTTGTTGAAGCTTTTGCACTCATCCTCTTTCTATCTTCTGAAGCTTTTTTTCTGTTGATACTCGCTACACTTATCGGTACAAACACGACGTAGTACATGTATATAATACATGAGAGGAAAGCAGCTGTAAGGAATCAAGCTCTCTCACTAAAACACATGCGATAAACTGCGAGAAGTCGACTCTCTGCATGATTATATGTAGCCGATCCCTATCTGACCTGGTTCGTTAGATACATACGAAGCAATACAGAACCACTGCACAGCACAGCACTGCAGAAGCTTAGGAAAATTTCTAAAAAGCACAGCAGTGCACCGCCACCGCAAGTGATTCTGTTTCGGCTACGCCAGCAATATTTCCCTCTGTACCCCTGAGTAGGTGGTTGGCTACCCAATATCGTCAAATTGGTGCGAAATTTTGTTACTACGGCTTAAATTTCTTGCTCAGTAGGTGAAATATGACAACCATAAAATGGCCGAAATGCGACGTACTGGAAAAACATTTCTCACAGAGCACGAATTTTGATTGTAAAATTCAATAATTTGTAAGCGAGTGTTGCTCCCGTGAAAGTCTTTTCATAATCAAACTTGACACATGTCACGAATCACAAGGGAAGTGTCAAAAATTTAGAAAAATAAAACTTTTTCAAATTGGTACATTTTTAAAAATATTTAAACCCGTGAAATTTGCCCCTAAGCCCGTAGCCCCGAAAATGACTAAGAAAACCCGCAGATTCTAAGGTAAACCAATAGTGGTGACATATTTTTTGCTCAAATTTCACTTCACTTATTAATATTTTAGCATACTTTAGGGGATTTTTAAGTAACTTGGTCTGGCAACATTTGCTCTTGAAATGACAAATTTCACCGAAAAATGAATGCATGTTGCCAACGAAGTTTCACGCAAACGAACATTGTACTATGCTTCATAGCGAAATTCGATTGAATCGATGCACAAAAAATTCAATCGAAATCTGAAGTGGGCATGTCAAAGGATTTTCAGTTTATTTTTATTGCAGCAACAATTTTAAGCGATAACTGATGAAAAGAAATGATGGAAAAACCAAACTATGTACATTCCTAGTAACACTGGTGGATCCTAGGGGAGAGTTTTGGGGTTTAAACCCACCTCCCCGTTATCGATGAAAATTTCATATATTGTGATCGTTGAACATAAATGGAAAAAAAAATTTAGGAGCCTAAAATACAGACTCCGCTACTACCAAGGAACATATAGTTTATATTGATTTTATGACGCCATAAAAATGCAACTTTAAAAAAGTTTGCAATTTGTAACTGCAGCAGCAACTACAACAACCACAATAGCAGCAGCAGCAGCAACATGAAAAACCCGAAAATGGCACACAACTTGGTTCGAGTGGAATACGATGAAATCGAAATTAAAACTCTGTGAGCTGAAACTGCTGAAGGTTAACTGCAGGCTAGCTAGGCAAGCATGAATGTCGAATGACGGTGGCAGTATTAGCAATCGACGCAACAGGAAAGTAAAAAAACAAAACAACAAAAATGGATTGCATATCAGGATCAACAAAAAAGGAAATGAAAAAACCACAAATTCACCTTCAGCCAATGGCAGGTAGCACAAACAGCAGGTAAGGCAGAAGTTGAGGGAGTGAGTATAAGACAATTCCACTGTATGCTGAATGCTGCATGTACAGTTGAATGTATGTATGTATGTGTGGAAGTTTGTGGATAATACGCAAGAGGAAATAGCCTTCTTTGCGATCACACTTACTTGCTGCACGTTTCATTGTGGTTTATGAGTTTCACCTTTAATTTGTAGGTACATAATTTGTATAGAAATTGAAATGAAAATATTATTATATTGCAACACATTAATTAGATATGTAGTTAGTTCAAATTTTATCTCAGAAAATCAGAAAAATAAAAAGTTAGTGAAAGTTTTTGTTTTTCCACACATTTTTTACAAACTAAACTAATTTAACTAATTTCAATATTACTTAAATATATACGTACAAAATGCAATCTATCGAACAACAACAAAAGACAAGAAAGCCCACAGCATGTTATCATAATTTCTCACCATTAAGTTGCCACAACCACTGCTGTTGCTGCTGTTGAAGTTGATGTTATATAGTGTTGCTGCAATAGAATTTCTATTGATTATTCTTTGTTGTTTCTCTTCCATTTCTTTTCATTTCATTTGATTAATTACACCTGATGGATATGGTTAATCTTCCTGCAACAAAAAGAAGAAGAAGAAATCAACAACTTCATTAGCAGGCTGCATGAAATGAAGCTGTGTTCCTCACACATACACACACACACACTCACTTAATACTTAATGCACGAGTATTTGTAACAAACATGCATATACTTAAATCCACGCTGTTTGCCCTTTCTTGCCTCCTCCTCTACTTCTTCGGCATACTGCAGCATACAGGAAAATGAACAACACAACACCAACAACATTTCATATGCCTCATGTTGCTCTGTACTTATAACTATTATTGTTAATGTGGTTGTTTCTCAGCTTAGCCCAGCACCAGCAGCAGCAGCAACAACGAAACTCTAGGCTAATTAAGTTCTTCTGTCGCTGTCGCTGTTGCTTTTCTTGCTTTGGAAAATATTAAATTTCATAGATGATCTACGCACTTTGTATAAGCGTTTTGCATTTAATTTTTATACACCGCGGGTAATTTTCACACATTTATGTATGTGCACAGCGCAAGTGCATACAACTGTGAATTTGTAAGCTTGTGTGCGTGTATGCATGTGTTTATGTATGTATAAAGCTATCAACAACATGTTGATATTGCAACAATGTTGCAACAAGTGCATGAACTTAGTGAATGATTAATTGGTTGCATTTAATTGAAATTTTTATTTGTTGTTTTGATTTTCTGTGTTTGTCGCTTTGTAGGAAAAGAATAAGTATTGAATTAAACAAATTTTAAATCCAGCAATGAGCAAAAATCTAAGAATATACGAGTGATTAAAAAAAAAAAAAATTAAGAACGAAGGAAAAATCGAGAAAAAACCAGAGCAACATTTCACAATATCAACATAGCATCTGAGTTGTGGCCCTGTTTTCTGAAGAATTTTCGGCTGCTGATCACGAA
The DNA here is from genome assembly GCA_963691655.1 of Toxonevra muliebris. Classification (NCBI taxonomy): domain Eukaryota; kingdom Metazoa; phylum Arthropoda; class Insecta; order Diptera; family Pallopteridae; genus Toxonevra; species Toxonevra muliebris. Next base: position 74,352,314 of record OY829329.1, read on the forward strand.
TTAGTAAAAAAATTTTTCGAATTAGGTCAGGTTTGGTTTTTTTTTTTTTGTTGCTATTGCTGCTTCTTTCGGGTTGACTCTTTAAGTTCCTTTAAATATGAGAGAAAGAGAGTATCAAAGAGTGCATGAAAATTTTTGCATTGGAATTGATCAGAGATGTCGGCTCTCTCAATCTCATCTCAAATTACCGAGTGATTGTTTACAGACGAATTTACTGCTATTGTTGGTCGTGTTGTTTTTGCAAGAAATTCTTTTAATGCAAATACATAGATAAATATGAGAGAGAGTGAGAGAGAGAGCGAATGCTGTTAATGTTGTAATTGCAAGAGTAGACTTTGTTTGCTCACGAGCTCTTTTGTTTATTTACATATGCTGTTTCCGTCGTTTTACTCCCCACTACATGCCTAACGCGTCTATCAAAGTTTCACTTAAAAAAAAAATGAGAAGATACAACAACGTTGCTTGAGAAGATAAAAAGAGTGAGAGAAATTAATTTGTTGTAATTTTTTGATGTTTGCATAGAGAGCCGAACAAAATAAAATTATTCGTCATACAATTCTCTGATCCAGATTTCAGTACCCTCCCAGATTTTCAATGTTTCCTGTATATTTCAAAAAACAAGGATTTACCAATAAACACGGAAAATTTAAATTTTATAAAAAAAAATTGTCATTCAAAACTGTTAAAATTGCAAACTTGTATAAGTAGCAGCTTTCTGTTTAACACGTTCAATTGATGCCGGTAGCCATGGCAGCGTCCCCTCTCTTTTTCGGCTTGGGGTCGCCATTTTACTCCACCTTATGTCAAGCCTCGAATAGAAATCCATTCATTTGTGCTTCGGCAACCTTCCAGAGTGTCTCAGGACCGAGATTTCTTTATATAGACAATAATCATACTTGAAAAAAAAAATGGTTTTTTTTTCCAGGTCGCTTCGAATTTGGCTCCCTCGCTGAACGTGTTAAAGGCTCACGCTAATTCCGGCAGATATGGAACCCTTGCATTATCTCTAGAAGCTGCTCATTATCTATTACGAACTTTGATGTAAGAGTATCGATTCATACAGGGAAAAAATACAAAGCGTGCTTCTGTCAATCGCAAATTAGAAAATCAAATTCTTCGCGATCGCTTGTACGAGTAAGCGCTGTGGGAACCAAAACTTTTCTCGCACTAAGTTTGTCATCTATTTATCATCATTTAGTCGCTTTGGGATACAGCTAGAGTGCTTACCTTGATGCCTTTGCACCTTTAGAAACTAAGGAATTCAATTTTTGATTTGTGTTGAATTTTTCAATTTTGCCTTACAAATGGGAGAAATGGAACCTTTTTTTTTATCCAAATTTCATCTCTCCCCGAATGGTCAACTTTTTTTTTTAATTCGGAAAAATTTAACAAAATGATAAAACACCGAACCGACACCCCGCTTCTTTTCGTTTTTAAGGGGGTCGGTCGTCTGGTGTGATATCATGTAAATGTTTTGTGATTCACAGTCGATCGAAAGTAACAAATGTAGAACTTAGCAGGCATTGGCACAGAAATCATGCTTGATTGAACTTTCAAACGCTTTTTTCTGAAAAGGCTGCCGTGATATCTTCAAAACTTATGAACCAATTGCGCTCAATCTTCAGTAAAAAATCAAATATTTATCTACAAAACACTGCCAAAAACTGAATTAGTAATATATTGACTTAATTCTGATCTCAGCTGGAATCATGGCAGTCATCAGCCATTTTATTTATTTTTTTTTTTGATTGACAGAGATGTGTAACCGATTTAAGAGTATTATTATTATTATTCGTATAGTTTTTTTAATAAACCTAATCTTAAAAATTGTTTTACAAAATTGATTAAAACTAAATACGGCATAACACATTAGTGTTGTGTGCCGATTTAAGAGTATATTTTACCGCGAAAGAATTTATAGCTAGTATATATTCACTGTTCTTCACAAAAAATTCGCAAAAAGCGTTAAAAATTGGTGTCACACCAGACGATCTCAAGCAAATTGCAGAAATATATTTGCCAGCTCCTCCGATTAGCGTAGCGAGTGAACAGTTATTTAGTGCTGTTGGTCAGCTATATATATATGGGTTGCAGTTTTACATTTCTGTACTGAAGTTGCAACACACAAGTTCATCCACCCGAAATTATTTACTCCTCCAGAGGATTATAGACATCATTTTTTGCTAAAACTGAAGATCCGTGGCAACTTTTGTCCACTAATCACGAATCAGAACAAGTTTTTTCTGATTACGTCAGATTTCGTGTGCATTCGTAAGCCTTTGTTTTTTAAAAATTTGATAACTTAGGGGCTTTTCTACGCGAATTATGCAATTTTAAGAATTTTGGATGGAAAAAAAAATTCTCAAAATATTTAAAAAAACAAAGATCTATCAATATGCACGAAACCTGATGTGACTCGAAAGATTTTTTTACGGATTCCTGATCACCCAAAAATACTCCAGAAAAACGGGACCACAACTCAGATACACTTTAAAAGTCCCATTTCGCTGTACAGTGTTAACAAAACACCTAATAAAAATATAGAATGTCACTTAAAAACTTTTATACGCCGTATGATCTTCTGAGCTGGTCAATAAACTCCATTTTGAATCCAGATAGGGCCCCACAATTATCATTGTTAAACAAGTATGAGTATTTTCCTTGAAATGTCATGATTCGGGTGACAACCGGCATCCCATCCACAAATATATACCTGTGTATTTGTATGAGTGACCTTAACCCCACAACAACAACAAAAGCAGCAAATAAACTCGCATTAATTCTTTTTCAACTTGTAGAGAGGTTCAATGTACCCCGCACGCATTAGAGACACATGCGTCGTCCCAACAAACCGTTGGCACGGCAAAGCAAAATCAAGAAGCAATTCCACACAGGAAAAAAAATCCAGCAAATGTAACACTAACAATTACAACTACAACAAACGAACGTTGATGCCTGACAGCGTGTTAATTTGCCGAAGAAAAAAAGAAAAAGCGCAAATATCCGAACTTGTTGACCACAAATTTTCAGCCAATTCTAACTTTAGCACACAGAAACACTCAAAAGCAAACAAAAAGGAAGCATGAAAGCAAAAAAAACCAAAAGCTTAGTGTGAGCATAAGCATAAAGGCGCACACTCACACAATCCGACGGCAGCACATAAGTAAGACCAATTCAAGAATTTTTTCATAAATTTCAATCAAATTAAAAAAATCCAAAAAAGAAATACGCAAGACAACGCGATACGAAAATGCTATAAGAAAGAATGATAATAAAAGAGTGACTGCATAGAAATATAGAGAGGAATATAATAAGAAAAATCACAAAATCACAAACGCAACATCATCAGCAGAGCAACAAACAGCAATTTCAATTTTGACCTCTCAATTCGAGACCACAAAATGCGTTCAAGCGGCAAGAAGAAGAAGGAGGCACATCATCACTCAGCCACTCAGCTTCCCCATTCATATACATAAATACATGTGTATGCGGATGCATGTGAGTGTGTGTGTGTGTGTACATGTTAGTATATTTTTGTGGTCGAATTTTTTTGCTTTACCCTTTCCTCTTTTTTTTAACTCATTCCGCATTTTGCTGCTGTTGCTGCTGCTCCTGCTGCCAATTCAAATTAATCAGAATTAGGCAATTACAGAAATTACAAAAATTACATCGTAATTTTCTGGCTTTTCATTTTTAAACTTTTTGAAACGATGCGCCCATGCGCAGATGCAGATGAACGTGCATTCTCAGTGAACATTGCAAAAGTGCGTTCGTTGCTCTTGCGATTTAATTTTTTGCCCTTGTCGAAGGGAAGTGTGTGTATGCGTGTATGTATGTTCAGTTGTATGTATGCCTAAAAACAAAATATTGTGTGAACTTTATTAAATTGGCAATCTTAATCTTTTTGCTGCTGCTTGCTCTTGTTGTTGGCGGGCAGCTGCCGCTTTGCTGGTATATATTTCTTTATTTTTTTTTATTCATCGCTTTGCATTCTTCTTTTATATTTACAAGTTAGTACCACGCAATAATTTTGTGCTCAATTCCATTAGTTTGTCATATTCTTCTGTTACTCCTTGAAGGCAGCGATAAAAAGTCTAAATATAAAAATCTTGGATTGATAGTAGTAGTTTCATGACTGTAGCTCATTACATTTGTCTTCTTCCTATCTAACCGTGACCATAGGGCCCGTGACACTTCACAGTCATTTAGGTTAGTCTAAGCGTCATTTGACACCCCGATGGTGTACTTGTCTATTCTCCTAAATAGTTCACACATCGGAGATTGAACACAGATATCCGCTTCGTTTATGTCCATTGCTCTATCGTTCCCTTCAGTATTGCGATGTCCAAGAATGCAGCAGGTTAATCTAAATTTAAAGTCATATAATCCATGGCCACATGTAAGTCAGCTTTGACCCCTCCGCTTTATCTCACTCAAAATTGTAGAGTGTCCATAGTTTGCTGATATCCACACGTTAGATTCTCTTAGCTCGAGAGCTCCTTTTGCGGCACAGCCTTGAACAAGCACCCATAGCTGTAAGAGATTCTTATATATTCCTGAAATACACAACTTACAGCTCCTGAGATCCACAGGCTTACAAGTCTCTGTACTTGTCGCATGCGAGCTTATTTGCTCACAAAAGACGTAGATGAGTGCCATTTCGTGGACATATGGTATTATTATGCTTAAAGCGCCGTGAAAATGTTCAATTAAATGAGCGTTTACTGATCATTATCAAAATCGTTGTCAAATGCGTTGATTTCTTTAAAAAGTAAACAACTATAAAGTTTTTTTTTTAACTCATTATTAGCAAATGTACAAGTTGTGGCTACTGTTCTAATGTTTGGTGATATATTAACGTAATGTATGAAACTTTATTGCATCCTCTCATAAATTCACCATACGCTTCTTCATGATTTCTTACATGCTTAAGTACAATTAGTAAATTTCTTAAAAGTTTATTAACAGCTTTTAGCATTTCTCGCCAGCATTTTTTCCGTTTATCGTCTGGTTAATTAAAATTGTCTCTAAATTGACAGTTTTTTGTGTTGTTTTTGTTTTGGAATTTTTTTATTATTTGCTATTTCGTTCATCATTTGATGACGACTCCTCATTACAGCGGCTACAGAAAATGTTGCTGCTAGTTGCTGTTTGTGGCAAATTGTTTTCATTTATGCTACGCAATTTTAAATCGATTTTCAAGTGATTTTCAACCGATTTGCTTGTAAACTCAATGCACAATTGGACATTTGAACATTCATTCTTCTTGACCAATGGTCACATTGGCTGCTGTTGATTGTCGATTGCTGACTGCTGAATGATAGTAAATGTTTTTAATTGATAGCTTCTCGTTTTTCAATTTATTTTTAATTTTCAACTGAAGAAACTTTAAGTGCCATGAAATTTCGTTTAACTTTAACTTTTTAAGAGTTTTCAACACGAATGCATTTAAATTAGTCAATTACACTATACAACTCGAAACAAATTTTTCAGTTCTGATTTGGTTTTTCTGGAGTTGTTGTCGATGCTGAACGCGAATCTACAAAACATTTGTTTCACGTCAGGTCAAAATTTTCTGATATTGATGATTTTATGATTTTTTTTAATAATGGTAAGGTAGGGGAAATTTTTTTCCACTTTTTTGTGCTTTCTACACGTTTTATGAGTTTTTACAACGTTTTCAACAAAAATAAAATTTTCAAAAAAAAAAACATTTTTTCGACCAAAATTTTTCGAAAAAGTCATAGGGGAGGGGATACATGGAAAAAAATTGTTGCTTTCGATTTCATATGTTTTCTACACATTTTATGAGTTTTTACCACATTTTCAACAAAAAAGAATTTTTTTTTTCGTCCTAATTTTTTCAAAAAATTTATAATTTTTTTTTTTTAAAACTTTTTTTCCGAAATTTTTTTTTTTTGTTGAACACGTTGTAAAACTCATAAAACGTGTAGAAAACACAAAATATCGAAAACAAATTTTTTAGTTCATGTCCAAGAGGGGCCAAACAATTTTTTTAAAAAGTTAGGCTGAAAAAAAAAATTTTTTTTATATTTTTTTTATTGAAAACGTTGTAACAACTTATAAAACGTGTAGAAACACAAAAAAAAAATTCCATGTACACCTCTTAATGAATTTTTTGAAAAACTGGGCGAAAAAAAAATGTTTAGATAATTTTTTTTTGTTGAAAACATTGTAAAAACAAATGGACTTCCATTCCTTTCCATTCGATTTGCTTGTGTGATATCGATGCAATATCACAAAAATTCGACCTGACTCGAAAAAAAAAATGTTTAAAGATTCGTGATCAGCATCGACAACAACTCCAGAAAAACCTTATGAGAACTTAAAATATTGGTTTTCAGGCTCATTTTGTTGTACAATGCTATCTTATCGTGTTATTTTTTTTTATTTCTTGTAGTTGAATATTTCGAATTGATAGTCTTTAATTCATGTTCCTCTTTTGAAAACAATTTGGATGTCTCTATGGATATACTGGTAAAAAACTTTTGAGTTGTTGTAGTTAGTTAACATTTTACTCGGTTAATTCAAGATAAGATAAACCTATTTGGCTTTGGTCAAGACACAAAACCTTCACTCTCTTTAGTACTCTCTGAACAAACAAGATTACAGTCGGTAATGCCCGAAGTTGAGACTTTTCGAAACTTTGTATCACAGTTGTAAGGAAAGTAAAAGTTTCCAATTGAATAAAAAAGAATACCGAATTAGTTGTATCTACAATACTTAAATTATAATTTCGTAAGTAATTGCTATTTGAAATTGTTCAAATGTCAAAACATGTTCAATTTCCGGTAGTTAAAAATCTTTGGAGAGTATTTGTATAGATAACAACAGATATAAATTTAAGATTGAAAGTTGAAGTAAAACTTTAATTGGCTGCGTATGGAGCACCACTGTGAAAGAGGTCAAAATATTAACAGCCAAAACAATTACAGCAACATCCAATAAACAGACAAACAAACATCTGAGCAATCACATATGAAGTTACCTGCACTCATCTATGAAGTTGGCAAGAAATTAAAAGGTAATTCGTAAAAATTGATTTTATGTACATACATTAAAGTGCATCACAAAAAAAAAAGTTGTTATTGTATTGCTCTAAAAATTAACATCGATTAATTTTATGATGATTCTCAAAATATTTCAGCTCTAGCGATGTTCGTGGGCTGGATCGTTTTGAAAAAAACGGGACAAATTTTCTGGTCACAAATAATAGATACTAGAGATGGACGCATGCTCTCGGCTTTGAAAATACTACTCACGCACGTTGAAATTTTTCCAAAAAATTTCTTCCATGTTCAAGCACGTAGTCTTCTGCGCGTCCCACCACCGCGGCTCGAATTTAACACCTTCCTATTGGACCTAAAATCATGCGGAGTATCTTCTTCTCGAATGTACTTAATAGCCTCTCATCATTAGTAGTCAATGTCCACGTCTCAGCGTCATACAATAGAACGGGCGGGATAAGGAACGGATGAGATAGCCACGCGTGGTTAACTTAATGTAAAAATATTTATTTCGCTGTAATGGCATACACAGAGCTTTCTGTTAAGTTTACCTACATTACTACGCGTAGCTTATAGTGTTATTTTTGTCCGTCGAGATCAGCTTCTAAAATACCTACTAAGCCCGTACTAACATCTGTTGGCAAGAGATAATCCCTGCTTGATGCTGGATACTAAATAGACGAAATCCATGACGACTTCAAAAATAGTCAACATTGGCATTTTATCCAAGACACCGTGACTCTTTGTTTGTTGATACAAGATATTTCGTCTTGTCCTCGTTCACCACTAGACCCACTCGATGAGACTCTGTTTCAAAGCTGGAGAATGCAATCGTATGTTAACAGCATGAAACTCATGTAGAAGGTAGTGCCAGAGATGTCGATATTCGCAGCTCGAATTACTTTCTCTTGCATAAGATTCGTCTCCAATCTTAAACATCACAACAGGCAGATTATCAGCACCCGCAGCCTTGTTTTTTAACCCAGTGATGGCTGTTAAGACCTCGTCATAATCGGACGGGGGTACTTTAACGCCGTCCGTGATTGGGGCTTCAGGAACAGCTTCCCCAATGAGGGGGATTGTTGCCGTCATCGCCATTAAGCAGCTGTAAGAAGTGTTCCCTCTATAACCTCATAATACCCTAAACATCTGTCACCAGATTTTCGTTTTCGTCCTTACAGAAGGAGGGGCCGGTTTTCAAACCGTTAGTCAGACACATTATTTTTTCGATGAATTCTCGAACTGCAATCCTATTCCCATGTTTCTTGTCCCCTCACGTTTCTTGCGACTGAAAATACGTTCTTCTTTCCTTCTCACCTGTCTGTTTCGCTCCTTAGCACCTCGCGTTGCAACTGACTGCAGGGTGGCTCTAAATACTGCGTTTTACGCTTCAGCAGCTTCGCAACACTCTTGATCGTATCACATATTTCTCCGTCGACGGTGGTAGCCTAGCAACTCTCCGACAACCGTACGCATAAAGCGGGGGATGTGCGTACACTGCACGCATATATCATCACGTTGAAGGGTGTTTTGCGTTAGAAGTAAGAGTCGATTGGCGAAGGCTTCGACTATCCATTGTTTTTGCAACTTTTTGGCATGCAGCTTTCTTTATGTACGTATCCGTGCGCGATTTGCTGCACTGAGACGTATGCGGACTTCGCCTAGTATTCTTGAAGCATGCCTTCCGTCGATCACAATGTGATCAATTTGATTTCGTATTTTTTCATCAAGGGACAGTCAAGTAGCCTTATGAACATCGAGATATTGGTATCTGGTGCTACTAACTGTCATGGTTTCATTTAGTCGCCACGACAAGGAGAACGGAAAACCCGATGAGGTGGTCAGGAGAGATTCTGCTAAGCAGGTTCAGTAAAGAGTAGTATCCTCCAGGAGAAACATACGGGAGGTATTGAGACTGGTCTATCGATGAGCAGGCAGCTAAAATGGGTGTCGCGCGCAACTGTCGTAGCTGTCAACAAACTGAGAAAAAAGCTACCTTACTCTTTTTCTTCTGTGAATGCCTTGCCTTATGGAAGTAAAGGCTGGATACCTTGGGCAGTCCCCTCTTTAATAACCTTGCGAAGTTGTTGGATAGTAACATTGTTGAAGTAACAAACTATTTAAACCGAATGAAATGGTTATTACCAAGTGGGTCGGTTACATAACCATCGAACAAGTTGGAAATGAGGATGAGGTTTTAAAACGTCGCTAACGCTACTTGGGTTTGTGGTTCAAACTACCACTTCAACCAACCAAACACCTTTATTTTCTAAATACACATGGCACGAAGAGACATAAATTATCTAGATGATATCTGAGCACGTAATATTCAGGTCTCATTACCTGCAAAGTCATGATGGCCACTGACCAGCTATCTAACAAAGCGTGATTTTGTTATGGGTAGGCAAACGTTGAGGACTATCAAAATACTTTCTTACAATTTTCAAGGAAAAACTTCACGCCTTTTGAAGGTTTATATTTGCACTGGTCTCCATAGCGTGGATTTCAGCCTGAAAAGAACGGAGCTAAATGCCCAAATGGGATTGATATATTAGTGGCTGGAACCACCACTGAGCCACAATTCATTTTCGAACTGTCTATACACCAATTAAAAGTAAAGGGGCCGAAGTAACATGGTGTAAACTTTACACTAATGTCACTACATCATCAAATCGACATTGTAACATATTTAGACACTAATAAGCACTTTGCGCGCTGTCGGTCGACACAAAGCTGCTACTGCAGCTAATGCTGTCACTGGTAATCACACTTAATGCGGCAAAACATTTCACTAAGTCAACTAACAACAAAAAATCCATTTCCTCCCCAAATATTCCCACACATGCGGCAATGTGGCTTCTGTGACTAAGTGGCAAGTAAATGCGCACAATTTGCATAATTCATTTTCGTTTGTGCATTTTCAATTTTACACATTTTCATTTCATAAAACCAATTAGGCGATTTCCCCCCAAAAACAAAAACTTTGACAAATATACTGCTGCATAACCTGACTTTACTGCCCGCCACACACACTCACTGCTCTCAGCCGAGGTAACTATGATAATAATCACCTGGTAGACCGGCAGCTTGATGCATCCCGCTGCTGTCTGCTACTGCCTGCTGTTGAATGATGATGCCAATATTACCGCATCGAATCATTTTGTCTTCTGCAAGTCGAATATCATTTCCATTTTGGGCATGCACATTATTATTTTAATTTGCAAGACAGGAAATTTTTCTCTACTTGTGCGCAACAAATTTCGATAGATAAATAAATTAATAATAGATAAATAAATAAATTTTAATTAAGTACAAAAATTATGAGTGGATTTCTAGTCATAGTTTTATCGCTTTGCAGTGTAATTGAGGCAAAGAATGAAAATACAGTAGACGCTCATAAATAAGAACTATCGGCATTTCGAATCTTCCGGAAATTGTGAAAACTCTTTTTCAAAACATTCAACTTTGGATTGTATGGTTAGGGCTCTAAGCTTTCGTAAAAAATTTAATATTGTTATTCCTTCCAGGTTCGATTGGGGTCGCCAATGCAATAACTTCGGTTCTTTTGCTCTTAATTTGTATACAGACCGTTAGAAGGTGAATTACCATTCTGGTACCGGCGTTGTTTGATCCAACACTAGAATCTCATTCCCGTTAAGTATTTGGCCCAGTGTGCAAATATAAACCTTCATAAAGGTTTAAAAGGCGCAGTTATTTTAATTTTTTCTGGCAGCCAGGCGGCTAACTTTTTACTCACACGCAATTTTTCCTCGAAACTGATGGTAGAATGTTTTGAGAGTCTCCAGTATATCTATAGAAAAGTTACGCTTCGTTCGGTACCTGACCGGTGGGCCTCTTCCAAACCTATCGTTGAAGAATGATCTAGGAAGAAATTCCCAAAGTGTTGGAATCTAATTCCAGGTCTCCCATAAACAGATCATCCTTTCATTCCTAATCAGGACCTTAGGCTGCAAATGTGCTACTTTTTCTTTTACGGCACAACATCCCTATTCATGTTATGTGAGTTATATATACATTAGCCGAAGAGTGTATGACAAAGTTTTGAAAACATAATTTAGTTTCTTTATGATTTCAAAACTTCAATCAAAAAATCAGAGGATTCAAGTTGATTTTTTTATCAAACACTCTTCGGCTAAGTTGATCAGCATCAATTAACAATTTCGGCACCACTTCCCGCTTCGGTAGCCTACCTCTCTTTGCCTTCTGCTCTAAACTTAGTGCCAGTTGGTTTCACCCAAGCTCTGACATATGAAGCTGTCGCCGCTTGCCGTTTTGCATTCAATTACAGTACTGCGACATACTCATATTCGAATGGAAAAGGCCCACAGTTTTATGCTGAGTCCGAATGGCGAAATTAAAAGCTTTTATTAAGCAATTTTAACTCTTGGAGGTTTGCATTTCCAGCCGTGTATCGAACCCGGTCGTAGCACCAGCGTAGCAATACAGCACACTAACCACTACGCTACAGCGACCAGTGAATGGACTTAATGTCTGGGAACTATGTACTCAGATATCACCTAAAAAACATATGTTCTGTGAAACAGAGTGTCGTATATGCATGGAGGATGACGAGACAACTCACATTCTGTGTGAATATCCAGTGCTGGCTTGGCTTAGAAGGGGAATTTTTGGAAAGCTATTTCATCCGATTAGTGATATAAAATCCGTATCTACAAAATACGGTCTGACCTTCGTTAGGTCAGTTGAGCGTCTTTGGTCCCTAATTGCGGATTAGCATAAAATATTTTTCAGATCGCAGTGCCCACCACTTTGAAGTCCGCACGTTGCTCTAATAAAAATAATAAACGTATTCACTTGCGTTGATTAGCTCAGTTTCATTTGAATAATATCACAAAGTGATAAATTTTGTATCCGCTGACGCAATGGATCTGGCAAAAATGCGATTACAATGAAGTTGTTCAGGAAGGCCAAAGCACTTTAATCTAGAATTGATCCAAACACTTGCAGCATTCGTGGAGAAGAAATTGAAGCATCGAATGATATGGGATTGATAACTTATGGTGAAACTTCAGAATGAAGTCTTCATTCCAAATTTTTGACAATGAAAGCTAACCAGTTATTTCACATTCTGAAAATAAAGGTGTCATTATGTGATATATTTTTCTCGACGTAGGTTCAATTATTCTATTCTACCTTATAAAACTGGGCATTCTTTCTAATGTCCCATGTATGATTTGCAGAGAAGATGAGGAAACTGTGATGCGCATCTTAGGACAGCGTCCCGCACATAGGTTGGAATTTAGGAGATAATCGAAATATCAACCACTCACAATGATTTTATGACAAACAATAGGGGAGAGAGTCCCAGGTGGACACCTATCTTTTGAACGACAAGAGAACTCAAATGATATTATATACCTAGGACATTTATACATCCCCTGAGAACTTATCTCATTTTCTAACTTTCTATAAAATTTAGGCTGGTTTGAAAAAAAAGTCGAAATTTCGATTTTCTAAAAACTGGTCGCAAGCTGGAAAGCTCCCTAATCTATCCAAATGCGGTAATTTTTCTTGTTCACGAAGCCAATCAACTGAAGATTTTTTCGCCAAAATTTGAATCCCTTTCCAACTGGTCCATGTCGTACGAATGTACGACGAGCTTGGTAGTCTTGGGGCTTCAGTTCCAGTATCAATTGAGTACGAATGCATGATCCAAGTTGAGGTCACAGAAAAGCCAACTCCTGTCGCACGAAGAGGAATCGAGAAGTTTGGGTCTTTAGCCACACCTTAGCAATACCAGCAATATTCTTGCTTAACCGCGCGTTTCGGCATCGTACAGGGACAGCTGGACCAGCAACCGAACCACTTTGCTCGAATTTCGCGATAATTCGTTCAGTTAATCGTTCGGTTGGACGATCATTTTCGCGAAAAGTTTGGCGAACACAACAGCATTTTTTATCGAATGGTGTAGCGCTCCATGGTATAATGTTAACTATGAGCGTCTACTGTTCTTGCCACAGAACAGCAGATTATAAATTCGGTAAAATCCTGATTGGACTTCCATTGACAAAATTTGAATACAAAAGTAAAGCTAACTCCATATTTTGTAAGATAATTTATTTCACATTTTCATAAGCAGAGATGAAAATTATTAAAAATAAATGGTTTTGTGTTAACTCAAATATTATGAACACCATACAATTTCAAGCTACACAAATATGCTCCGAGGTTTTATATAATAAAAATGACCTTCCTTTTTGGGCATTTGAAAATGCAGGCATTTCTCATTCTCGTAAAGCCAGGTAAGGAAGCAAGCAGCGAACAACAGGCAGCCGATGCGCTAATTACCCTCTCCACTGTCAAAGGGCCATAGCTACACAAAATTAACAATAACAAGAAAGAAAAAAACCAAACCGAAAACCAATCAGCAGTTGATCGTTCATCGTTAATTTGCGCTGCACTGCGCTGCACTCAGCTCATTATTTTTGCTTCTCAGCAGTTTCATTCAATTTTCATTTCAATTTCACACATTTTTATTCTAGCTATTTATGTTCTCTACTCAAGCGACTAAAATAGCCCCGCCTTGTGCCTGCCTGGTAGCTGCATGTATGTGAAGAGTTTGTTAGCTGGATGAGATGTAGATGTATGGATTCCTAGAATCATAATAACCAAAATGAACGCAAATTACAAGGATGCGCCAGCCGTAAATGAGTTTGCTACTTTGCGCCGCGCATTGCAATCGCTACGTAACAACTGTTGGCAAGTGTATTTCACACACATTCGGTTTCTTCTTCTTCTTTTTGCTTTTATACGGTGCAAACGACCAACTGACAGTGAATCCCATTAAAATTGGCATGATGAGTAGGCAAAAAGTCATAAAATTTTTTTATGATCAAGTATAGAGAATAGTGCGCGTTGAAACTTTAGAAAAAGCTACAGAAAAATTAATACCTACCCATCGTGGATACAAAAGATACAAAAAAAAAAAATCAGAAATAGCGACCGTTGCGCCACTCTTTGACAGGCACTCGTTAAAAGCTATACACTTAGGCTGACCTGGTTGAGTGGTCAGCCCAAGAAATTTTTAGAAAAATCGGAGGTGGCATTTACGCTTCTGATTCTGATTTTACAGTTCAAACTCAAAAGCCCCAATAGTTATGATCAATGTAAATATTCAGATGTTTACATATTTGTATGTATGATTTTAGATGCATTGTCGTAACTTGAAAATATAAAATATGAAAACGTTTCATAAAAACCATTAACCTACTCCCGCTCTAGAGTAAAGTGCTGGGGAACTGAGTTAAAGGTTAAAAGTGTGAAACAAAATTAGTTTACGATAACAAAATATTCAGCATTTGTTTTTAACCTCACTTTGCGTACATTTTTACTCTGGTTTGAGCCTTGACTAAAATATTTCTTATACTGTTACCCTGAGTAAAAGAGAGAGTCAGTGTTGTCTACTTATGGGTTTAAATGACAATCAAAAATAAAAAACAAGAGTTTTGTTGCTATCGTATTAAATTGGCAACATTGATCGGAGAGAAAAAAAATACTTCATTGGTATTTATCCCAGAATGCAATATCTCAGCTTTAGATGCGGTCACTCTTTAAAGGGCTGTTTAGACGATCGAGCATGTTCGAAGACGGCGCTCGAAAACATGTACGATGAAGCTGCACAAAAGATCAACAATGGTCGCAGTGTACTATAGCCTGCTTAATTAATAATAAATGTACGATGAAAAAATCAGCTTTTTGTTCACACGGCGGAGATTGTTATGAGACCGTCATAATTCACTAGCCGTCAAAGAAGCAAAACACCATGGCTCGGGCATTCGCTGCTACAGTTGCAATAAATGAAATTTTCTATTCTATTCCCTTTAGCTTTTGTAATAGCTTATCAAATGCCTTGTTTTTAATAGCTTATTATAAATTTCGCTATTAATTTTTTATAGCTCGGAAATATTTTATAAATTTCAATGAATTCACTCAAAATGTTTTCATTTTACGCGCGATGCTCACTCAAAAACGTTTGGTTCGAAATATAGCACCGACACGCGTTCACACGGTCCAGTATGTCTTCAAACCGTTGGCAAAAATTTAAATATTTTGATTTTCTTCGAGCATGCTCTAAGATCGCCGTTTCTACGTTCACATGTTAAGATTTGTCGTGAGACGAACTGCGGTCCTCGAGCATGCTATACCGTCCGAACGGCCAACATTACTTTTTTACCACGTTAGCTCTGACTTTACTCTAAAGTAAAGTAAAGAGTGTGTAACTTTTTTGTTTGTTTCAGATCTACCGTTTAACTGTCGGCCATGAGACTCTACTCTTTCTTAATACTCGAATTTGGAGAGTCCAGATTATTTCTTTCACAAAAACCTTTTAAAAATATTGGAAATATTTTTATTTACATATTTTTTATTGCCTACCAAATTCTTGAACTAAAATTTGCTTATGCTCCCCCATTTCAAAGAATGCATCAAAACTAACAAGGAATAAGCAATTTATTTTTCATCTCTACTCACACATAAATACCCAGGCAGCATATTTATCGGTAACGAGCTAAAAAACTATACAAAAAAAAAAAGAACCTCGACAGAAATCCAACTTCGTTCTTAAGTTTGCTTTGCTTTCGTTAATCATCGTATATAAACGAAATTAGCGATTCTTTTTGGACTTTTCGAAGTTCATTTCGAAAATGAAATTTTTCGTAGATTACATAAGAAACGAAATATTTTTCTTCAGACGTATACAGAAGTTTTTTTTTGACACTGGGAGTTTTTTTTTCTGGCCCATTTTTTTTCGAAAATGCTGCTGGATACGTTATCTTGGTCAATGGTGAGCGCTACAGAGCCATGATTACCGACTTTTTGTAGAGTGAAATTAAAGGCATGAACTTGGACAATCTTTGGTTTCAGGATGGTTTCGGCCCATCAAACAATCGATCTTTTGCGCGCCAAGTTCGGTAATGGTGTTATCAGCCGTTTTGGCTATGTCAATTGGAGGTCTCGGATTGGACCCCGTTATACTTTTTTGCGGGGTGCCGTGAAAAATCAATGTTGTAGGGACAATCCAAAAACCGTGAGCAAGATCTTGGAAAATTGGGTTGACAGGAGGCACTACTGCGAAACAAGCCAAGGTAGCCACATGAATAAGAGCGTGTTCCATAAATAATGGAAATGATAAAAAGGTGGAATAAAAATAAATTAATAATTACTTAATAATGATATATGTATGTATTTACAGATACATACTGGCACAAAGTTTTCTGTCGGGTTATTACTCGCCACGTCGAGGGTTCAAGTACAGAAAATTTATTGATTGCAACGACGACTAGTCGGCAGTTAACCTTCTTTTGCTATACTTGGAGCCAACTAGTCGTGGCGAGAAATCACGCAACCCTACATGGTTCTGAGCATACACAGTACTGTTGAGCGTTTCGCTGGTGTAAAGTTCAGCACAGTTCTACTTTCAGCAAAGCAACAAAGGTACTGAAGGTGAGAGGAGCACGGTGCTCACCGGTTTAACCAGATCATTTTAGAGTCAAAAGTTTAGAGTTTAGACTTCGTCAAGTCCGCTTTGTTACTCGCTGGGTATGTATACACTTGTGTGTATGTGTGTGAATGTATGTATGTGTAGAATAACAGAAAATATTGAAACTAGCCCAGTACACGATTAACCCACATCTTGGACGCGATCATAAATTATTATGCATCTCTTAAGCAACAACTGCACCAACAACAACAACAACAACAACAACAAAAGAAGTACAACATTCAGGCAAAAGCGCACACTTTTTCCATTAGTTAATAGGTAAAGCAAAATAGAAAAATGCAACAACAACAGTTGGCAACAACTACACAAATATTTAACTGATATATGTATGTGCACATAAGCTCAGGTCGCAAAAAATTTAGAATTTTTATTTTGTTTTTTTTTTTAAGAAAAAATATACAAAAATATTCTACTTTTTTAGTTCAATGTGTGTAGCTGAAAGTGAGGGAGTATGGATGGCGAGAGGAGGGGTTCGCGGTAAATATTTTGCTTCAATATCGGTCTTCTCAAAATGAGAAATATCGATACATCGAAAGTTTTCGAGTTCGATGTTTACATTTTTTATGTTGGCTTATTTGTTTAAAGTGCGGACACACGAGAGGGAATATCAGACAAATTTAGCATTTCATTGAGAAACTGTGAAACAAAAATCTGAATTTCAGAAGGATTTCAACGAAATACACTTGAAATACCGAAATTCAGAACGTTGCGAACTTTTTGTTCTCTTCGTAGCTCAGGCTAATGAAACGTTGAGTTTTTTTACATGATTTTTGTGACATTTTTTGTTCACATTTAATTATATTGCTTAAAATATTTGATACTTTCTGCACATGCAAATTCTACAGTTAATTTTTGGGATGTAAAAGCATTACAGCAGTACACTCGAAAACTACTAGAAACTTTAACTTTGTTTATTTCAATTACAGCAATACAATTAAATTATATTCATGAGTCTTCAAAACATGAAATAAAGCAATAAAACATAACAAGTTTATAAAATTCTTTTAAGATTATTGCGCTTTAAATAAGAATCAAAAATATAGCCAAAACAGAACAAAAACTAAAATAAGTGCCTTCTGCACTCATCACATGGTGTGATAATATATTTCCCGCATTACACAATTTGTATTTCTCGTGTAATTTATGTGCAAGAGTACTGAAAAATGCAACAGTTTTTTCAATACTACAAAAAGATTCTACAATTATGTGTCCCATCAAGTCCATATTTAAAAGAGGGATTTTGGGCGTTCTGATTCTTGATTCATGTTGGAGTTGTAAACGTTCCGGTTCTTTTTTTCTATTAAGTTTTTACCACTGATTGTTGAAACTTGAAAATGCAATTTTCGCCAGATAAATTGAAATTAAATTGAGAGTTTTTAATAAATGTGGTCATCGGCAATTTATTTCATCCTTCAGTTTATTTAATAATATGTGGACATTACAGCTTGATTGATTGAACGGATCTTGAGAAAGCAACGTTTAGAGAAAAATTCGTTATAAGTTTCAAAAGCAATAAATTTTCGTATAAATTATCGGTTCAACTCTAAAATTTTAGAAGACAATTAGAAATGATACCCTTCCCCCTTGGTGCCGCTAATGATTGTATTTAATTGCTTGTATTTAAACATCAGCCTCATAAAAATTAATTATGGATATTTCCTCCCTATTGTTGCAAATGATATGGTCACAAATGTGAAAATTTTAATTATTTCTTTAAGTGTACCTATTGCTATGTGGTACATGATACAAGCTGCACATAATTCAGCTTAGACATCAGGCGTGATTGCGATTTGACAAGCCAAAATAAAACATCACAGCAACGTTCGCTTTGCTCAGCATACAAGTAAATTGGTCATACCGACTGTCTGGTGGTGGTAGAGCCATGGTGAGTCGTTGAATTTGTATGCCGCGTACAACGTGTCGCACAGCATTTGAGTGAGTATGAGTTTAACTGGCACTCACATTGCACATAGTACAAGCGATTTTTCTAATTTTTACATCCAACTAGTGCTGTGCTGCAGTCAAAGTGTATCTAGATTCAAAATTTTTATATTTAGTCATCGGATGACGGTGTCAAAGTAGCGCATTTGAATGGAGATGCTGAATACGAATGCGCTCATGCACATGCATATTCGCACGTGAAAGTAGGCATGCCCTGCCTGCGATGTTTCCTCTATATCTAAATACGTACGCTATGATTTGTAAAAAGTTTGTGAAACTATAAAATTATATTATAAAAATATATTTTTCGAAAAAATATAAATAAATTTGATTACAATTTAAGTATTTAACTGTAAGCAATGTAAACACATCAATTTCATAAGAGAACTATGAGTTTTGAGCTCGTTAAAATGGATTTGTGTCGCATTAAAAAATCAGCAACAACAACAAACAACATTGTCTAAAAAATTGCACTTCAATTTTATATGCAGGTGATAAAAACAAAAAAGCTTAAAACATACAACAAACGAATGAATTCAAATACCATAACACTAAATATGACAATAACAAGAAAAATGTAGTAACTTGTTGATGTAATTTTCATAAAGCTCAAACACTAAAATGTTTGTATGCAAAACACAAATGCTTGTAACCTTTTTCCTTACCACTCCCCCCGCCTCACACAGCCTCCCTCAGATTTAGACTCCCTAATACAAGCTGAAAATAACGTCAACATAACAATTCCTTATGCGATTTCGAAAATACATACTTATCTATTTATGTATAGCAAAGTTGTGACTACGTATTCGCAACTCTCGATTTCACCTTCAACACCGTTAGCTTAGCAAATACAGTCCAACAACAAAAACAAATAAAATCAAAAATATGTATTATGATCATTCGATTTTGAATATACAAGTATATATATTTTTTTTTTTTTTTGTTTTTTTTTTTTGGAGATTTACGATTGTGTCTTGCACATGCGCATGTGCATGTGTTAGTGCGATGGCGGTGCGCAATGCACAATTTATGTACGAACATATGTGGCAAATAAGAAGACTTGAATGGACTTATGGCACTGCATAGATGAGTTATTGATTTCGTGCGAAAATTTCGTTATGTTCGCAACAAAATTTTGGATTTAAACAGTTTGAGTTTTGAGCTTCAAAGTATTTTATTTTGATAATTGGTTAAAAATAAACTTGATTTTATGAAAAATATTGTGAATTTATTATTACTGTATACTGTAAAGGTTTAAGAATTTATTTCAATTCGAAATTTCTATTTGAAATTAGCAAAGAATTAATTAAGCCAAGAATCACAGCATTTAAAAGTTTGGAAGGTAAGTAGTGTGATAGGCTGAAATTATCAAATTCTATGGCATTGAAGTTCATAAATTGCAATTTATTTCAGTATACATAAGGAGAGACTAACAAAAGTTCGCTAAATTGGTTGGAAAAAATATAAAAAAAAATTAATTCATGTCTTTAATTTTCATAATTTTTTATCTTCTCTACATAATTACCATGAATTTCAATACATTTTATAAGTCAGTAAGGCCGTATTTAGGGCGGAGGTTTTGGGGGTTCAATTTCTAGTGTGTAGCACGTCAAGGTTCAGCTTTACAATTTTTCAAATATGGCCAAAAACGCTATTTTAGGAGTTCCAACCCCATTTTTTACGAAGTTTCTGACCTCAGACACTAAGAACCATATTATTCGCCAAACCCATACAGATCCAAAGTTATAAGAGACAATGTTAAAATGTAATTAATTTTTAACCCATTATTGCTCAGAGCACCCCGACTCTGAAGATTCCTTTCAATGCTGTGACTGCACGAATTTAGAGAATATAATGGCCCAAATTCCCACTGATAATCATTTGAAAAAAATTAGCCTTTGACTATTTTTGGTAATATTTTGAGGTTGGATACATCATCACTAATGGCAAGTCAATGAGTTATTGAAATTATGTCCTTCACGATAAAAAAATGAATTGGAATCCACATTGAATACTTATTTGAAAAAATTTAAATTGATTATTGTGATTTTTTGGTCATTTTCGGCCATTTTTACATATATTTTTTTTTTTTTTTTTTAGTTTAAGATTTTTTCACTTTTCAGCTTGAGGATATTGTGTTGTAAAAAAAAACGACTGTTTCCAACAAATGTTTTAAAATTTGTAAGCAATTTTCTGTCTATGTACCACCATAAAATCTAATTAGTTTCTAAGGAAATAGCAACTTCAACTTTTGTGTCTTGCTTTAACTAGCGAATTTGCACCTTTTGGGTTCTGTATCATGGACTGCTGACTTGTTTATCGATCGTACTTTATCACTTCTTAAAATTTTGTAAAGGTGCGTTCAATTTTATGACAAAGATATCTTCTAGAAAATCGAGCCCATAATATGAATAAAAAATGCTGTTTTTTTTCTGAACATTTTTAGCAAAACATTTTCATCAATCCCCAAGAAGTTAAAATTTGCACACAATTATTAACCATATTTAAATACTCTGTTTTTTCAATAATTTTTTTTTAAATACTCTGTTTTGTCAATAATTTAAAACACTTTTCTTAATAATTTTAAATTAAGTCAAACTTATTTTTTTTTTAAAATACTCTGTTTTGTCAATTATATTCACTTTGACTAATACTATAAATTATAAGATATTTTTTAATCTTGCTGTATTAGGATGTTGTAAAAATAAAATAAAAAAAAAAAATATTACCATTTTGGAATTACTGTCATATACATCTCTCGATTTACATTGTATGTAGTTAGTTCACACGGCTTTTAAATTGAAATGAAAAATGCTTGTATGTATTTAATGCGCCATTTAAACAATTAAGTTTGCGTGATACAAATTATCAAATGTGCTGGTTTTCCGTAAAGTATATTTTGATACAGCTGAATGCAGCAAAATTTATATATCGGGTGAAAGGTAATAATGTCCCTATTAACTTTTAATAATTTTTGCCTTTGCCTCTCTTTAAAATCGGATTTATACTGAACGTAGTTTAGAAATTTGATAATTGCACTGGCATAGTGGTTAGTATGCTGAACTGCTAAGCAGGATTTTCCAGTTCTATACTTGGCACCCTTAAAATTAAAAATTACAAAATTTTTATACGGTACTACCACTTGACTGGTAATTGCAAACCTCCAAGAGTAAAAATTTCCAAAGAAAAGCTTTTCACTTCGCCGTTTAGATTCGGCATGAAACTGTAAGTACCCTCCATTCGTTTACACGATCGAAATCGAGAGATGAGTGTAATTTCAGCCTAGTTTCCTGCGTGCGTGTACATAAATTATCACCCAACCATAATATCATTCACTCACCTCTTTCACCTTATTCGCTCGCTCAGCCCCAAGCAGCAATTCAGACTTTGTTCCGTTTATAACCTGTAGGCTTAAAATTGCAAAAGGAAAATCAGCATGCCGTAATAAGTTACATAGTCCACCAGCTTTCCAGCATACTATTCCTTGCGCATTCCGTTTTTGTTGCATGATTCATGCGCTGCAAGCCTACGAAAAGCGGAAATTAAACGCATGCAAATTGCAGTACTACGGAATTTTCTCCCGCGTCGCATGTAATCAAGAAAATTTAACTTACCACGACCTCACACCATGACCGAATACGTTGTGCAATAACGCGATATTCATCCACAGCAACACATTGCAACACGCGCGCAGCAGTACGCAAAATACGCGAAAGTGTTTTTTACTTGCCCCTCTCTTTGCAGTTTCCAAATAATCAAATATGATGTAATAATTTTGTAATTTATTTTGAGGACAATTTGCATTGCGTCATAGAAGAAAATAAATTTACTTAGAGGAACGAAAATTTAGTTACTGTTGCTGGAAAAAGTAGATGGGCGACTTATGACTCTAAGTTACTCCTCATGCCTTTCGTTCAGATTCTCATAAATATCAAATAAATTTATAAATTTTAAACACGAAACACGCAAATTTAGCCGAGCAAAAACTATGCAAGAAAAATACCGTCGATTATACCAGTGTTACCAGATTGCTAAAATTACATCGAATTAAAACTCGTCCCCCCAAAGTTCCCCCTAAGAGTCCGAAAAGCCAAACCCAAATCTAGGTGTTTTACCCTTAATTGGCAACACTGGATTATGCTACGTAAATTTGCAAACTAGTGGTGGTTCGATACATGTAAATACTCAATTATTTTTATTCGTTTCAAGTACTTGTTTCACTCGATGCCATGCCATAAGTATTTTACTTGGTATCGAAAAAAGAGGGTCAGTATCGGATACTCGATACTTTTGGAAAACATTGATTTATAAAACTGAAATATAGCTATACAATATTTAAGATTATGAGCCGTATTGCAATATTTTACAACAATTAATAATATATTTCAAAATGCTACTGCAGAATTATTTAATATGCAAATTCAAAATATTTCAGTTTATATTGCCGTATCCCAATGTATATATATAAATATTGCCGCCCGTGTTTGTCGAACACAATGTGTTGTATATTGAAAAGTTTTCATTTAAATAAAAATTTTTTAATAAGCTATAATCTGTTTCTTAGTTTTCGTGTTATTATAAATTTTTAAGCGATTTATATTTTAACATAATAAATATTAAAACTACTCAACAACTTGCAACTTGATTCACGTGTTTCCAGTGAAAATATCTCAAAAACATGACGTATAGGCGAAGAACTGAGGCCGTCATCGTGATCACAGAAATGATTTATAAGACGCCTGACGCCAATTTCGTTTTGAGTAGTGTAATTAGTCTCTCCAAACGAATATTCGATATAAGTGCATACTAGATACTTTTTTGCCCGATATTTTCGGTGTCATCGATAATTTTATTCGACACAAGATATGAGTAAAAGTATCGATACTAATTGGGTATCGAATCAACACTACCCGTTTTCGATGGCTTCGTAATATGATGATTTCCATCTGTAAACTCCAAATAGCCAGTTTTATAAAAAAAAAGACAATGAAAATGTGTTGTTTTGTCACCAATTTGCAATAAGCTCTCCTTCTTGCCCACTTTTAGTAGAAATCCGAAATCAAAAGACTTTTTCCTACTGAAATTTTATTGAATTATTGCTCGCACATTTATGCATTTTTGTTTTTTTTGTAAATTTTATAATTGAATATACTTATACATATGCATTTTCACTTTATACATATATGAATCTGTATGCTGAGTGGTGTAGAAAGCTGCTGTTATTTACTCTTTCCTTTTATTAAAAGTAAGCTTAACAAAGTTATCGTATTTAGTTTACACATTTTAGTTTTAATATCGCTTATGCATTGTGCTAAGTATATAAATGTACATAATATTTTATTTCATTTCTGTTAGTATAGTAATAGTATAGTTAGTTTCTTTTTCATGAGTTGCTTTATCTTTTATTCTAATTTACAAAAACGGTTTATAACATTTTATAATTTAATTTAAAAGCGAATAGTGTGCTTGCATATAAAGCTGTTTCGGTTTAAAATGCTAAATAAAAAAAAAATAAAAAACAAAAATATATTTAAATAATTTCTTAAGATTGGCAAAATTTTAATGAATGAAATAAAGGTTTGAGCTTAGAAATTTAAAATGTTTTAAATTAATTTAAGCATATACAAAATATAAAGAACAAAACTAAGTATTTAAATCCATAGGGTACGCAAAACGGTGATTCACGCATTGTATTCTTCAATGCACGAATATTTCGTCCCTATGTTTTCCTTCTATTCTGATAATGTCAAAATGCCAGGGCAGAAATCTAATTTTTAATAATATATGCGCTTTTAATGTTTGAATCACTGCATTAATTTTGCTATGTTTAAAGTCAACCGAGATCCTGCTCTGTTGAGAATAATGGATGAAATGAGAATATACGAAGGCATCATAATTTTGAAAAAAAAAATAAAAACAATTCGTGTGAAATCAGAGGTGAGCAACAAGCACGAATGATTTCTTTATAAGTAAATAAAACAATTAAACAAGAACATAAGCTTGTTAAAACATTTTTCAATTTTCGTATGCGTTTGTTTGCAGCACATTTAAACATTACGTATCTGTGTTGAAAATCTATCTTTGCCGAATCAATGTTAGAGACTAAGTGCTGAATTTACAAAACATATCTTGATAGTAAACTTAAATATTTGTGTTATTTGTCCTCCGTGTTGATCCACTTTTTTCTTGTTACCGTTTAACTGTTTATGTTTGCCAAGCACGCTATGCAGAAGTTTGCAAGAACGTACAAAAACAATGGGACAAAGAAAAAAAAAAGAGACCGCATAATATGAGTTAGCTGATAGCTTTCAAAATTGTCGTTATTATTAAATTATTATTATCGTCTTTGAAAGATGTCTTTCCTGTATATATCTTTCCGAAACAATGTCCTTGTCTTCACTTCGAACTTCATTCTTTTGCATGTAATTTTCTTATGACTATTCTCTTTTGATTCTTGGACTATAGATCATTTTGTTCACGACGCCCCTTGCTACTTGGCCTATCCTAGAGCGGATGAAGCTTTGTCGTGTGAACGGTAAGTGCGCTGCGTTGTGTGAATCGTTTGTCGCAGTAGCCACAAGAATATGGCTTCTCTCCAGTGTGTGTCCGTATATGTTTGGTGAGGTAATCTTTGACGCTGAACGATTTTTCGCAATAGATACAATGGTAGGGCTTTTCTCCTGTAAAGTGTAAATAAAATGATATGGATTAGCTTTAGTCCTTTAGGTATGGGCATGGGAAAGGATTTAGATCGGCACACATAGTTGATTTGTGTGTGTGAAACAATTGTGCACTTTTAAACTTTTCCCATGCGCAAGCAACATGAGTTTTATTTTTGCTTAATGAGGTGAGAAATATGCGTAAATTAATCCTTATAGTTGAAAAAGATCACAAGATTATGGCAAATTCAAATAATGTGCAATCACGGCATGTCCATTAACGCGGCTTATTTTCAAGTATAAAAGAAATTTATTATAAAATAGGATAGGTTTCCATACATACGTACGCATTGCGGCATCCTGGATTCTGAATTAGCCATTACCTTGGTACTATGTATACGTTATGATAATGAGATGAATTTGATGGTTTTGATATATGTTTAAGCAAATTCGTCTTGTGATTTAATTTGAAATCTGATGATTTCAAAAGAAATTTGCATTTACTGAATTTGGTTTTTTTAAATTGAAATTGAGCTAAGCTGAGTTTGGTGGTTTGGGTGGATCTGATCGAATCTGAGTTTGATATTGATTTTGCAAAATATATTCTCTCACCCGTGTGAGTTGTTAAATGCTTGTTCAGATAGTCCTTAACAGTGAATGCCCTGCCACAATGTCCACATCGAAAAGGTTTCTCACCTGTATGAATGCGCGTATGCTGTTTGAGTGTGTTCGATTGGGTGAAGGACTTGCCGCAGTAGGAACACGTATAAGGGCGTTCTTTGGGAGTGACGCTGCACCGGAAATGGATGAGAAAAAAATACATTAAAATATATTACTATAATGGTGAAGGTTAAAAGTAAAATATAAAAAATGAATGTTTACTCTGCTTCGCCGGTGTGTACTTTGCGATGCATAGCCAGTGTTCCAGGTGTTTTAAACGTTTTTGGGCAATCGGGACACTTGTGCCGCATTTTGTTTCCGACAATGGTTGCGTTGGTTGTAGTGGGCCCATCATTATTCAAACCGGCCGCCGCGGTTGCAGTACTGACAACTACGCTAGTTGCTCCTGAAGTTTGCTGAATTGTATATACGGGTACAGACGTTGGTGTGATGTCACCATTACCGCCACCATCAGTCATAGTTAAGGGCTCCTGTTTGATTATCACTTGTGGATGTACATCACCATTGCCGTTTCCACGTTTGTTTAGCTTCACGGTGAGTGGTGGCACCTTTAGTTGTGCATCCTCGCGCACGTGATGTTGTTGTTGATGCTGAATTTGTGCTGGTTGCTGTCTATGATGCTCTTCTGATGTCATTGTGTTCATTTCTTCCGGTGGAATTGAGGGCATTTCTTCCGGCGTATGTGAAGCTTCCGGCTGCTCTAAATAAGTTGGTTGTCCAGCTGCAAGCGCTGCCGCTGTACATACTGACCCACAGTGCATGCACTTATATTCATCACCTTCGTGCAGAGTCACCGACGATATGCCATATATGCCGCAAGCAAGACAGCGGGCCAGAAATGCAGCAGCTTGGTGGTGGCGATTATGTTCGTCTAGTTCTTGTGCCGAAGGAAATTTATCGTCGCAACTAAGGCAGGGGTAATCAATTTTTAAAGTATCCGCCGTAGTATGTTGGTGTGGTGCGCCGAGAAGGAGACCACTGCTGCCCCCAGCACTGGTTACGATTCCGTGGCACAGTTGCATGTGCTCGGCTGCATGTTGAGGTCGATCGAATTGCTGCCCGCACACCGGACAAAAGTGAGCGGCAGGCATGACGCCACCTGTCTCCATTGAAGGCAGGAACGTAGTTTTCAGCGTATCCATGTGTGTAGGCGAGGTAGGTCCGTCGTGGTCAGGGCGTGGTAGGCGCAATTCCTGTGTATTTGAAGAGGACTTCAACATTGTTTGTTATTAAGTTTTATTTTTCGAGTGTAGGCGTGGCTCTATTAGTGGACGTTAGTATGCGTGTAAGAGCACCTTCTATGCATTAGAGGCGTAAAAGTGTTAATTAGCGGAATACAGCAAATGTTTAAAAAATTTTATATTTTTTCAATTATCACTTGACATCCCCCTCCCATTCTTTATTAAATTTGCTCAATTCCCATTTCACTTTTATTTGATTTTCGCATAACTTTTTATTTACCAGATCTTTTCCACTTCAATGTGCGTTAATATTTTTTACTAGTTCATGCTTTTAATATATTTTACTCAAGTTTTTGCGCAAATTTTTCCTCCTCCAATCAAACTACTCCTATTCCTTAAAAAGAGAAAAATGCAAGTGAAAATTGAATACACGAAATTGGATGCACTTTCCTCTTTGTTCTGACAGTTACTGTCAAACAAAGAATACATCGAAAAAGATAGATTCACGAATGTAGATAGATTGTCAAAAGAAATGCAAAAGAATTTTAGGAGACAGAGGTGTTATTTACACCAGTTTTGTAAATTAATATCTTCGTGACCTAAATAAAAATTTAATTATGTATTGCAAATCCACTGAATTTGCATCGCTAGTTTTCTTTTTTAGCTTACATTAACACCGCAAAATTAAAGCCAATATAAATTCAAAGGTTTGCATTGATTTTGGAAAGGCAGCTTAATGGGGGGGAGGGGAGGGGGGGTTCAGAAAGACGGCGTAGTATATGTGAATAATTGTTTTAAATTTGAAAGGTTATAACAATCTGGACAAAATATTTGCAGGGCCCCTGTTCTATAAACATGCGGTACGAAAGAAGGAAACCCGGTGGTAAAAAGGAATAACTAACAGCTTAATTTAA
Organism: Toxonevra muliebris; assembly: GCA_963691655.1. Taxonomy (NCBI): domain Eukaryota; kingdom Metazoa; phylum Arthropoda; class Insecta; order Diptera; family Pallopteridae; genus Toxonevra; species Toxonevra muliebris. The sequence continues at coordinate 74,380,259 of OY829329.1, forward strand.
TTTTCTTGTTATCAGAGTTTAAAAGTTTCAAAAGAGTTTTTATTAAAACAAAAGGGCATTTTTGAAACGAAATTTGATTCTAAAAATTATTTAAAAATTCGCACAATTCAAAAATTAATGGTAAAACATATTTCATCTGAAGTCGAATGTGGCTGTTTTTCTTTTTCGCGTATTTCTAAAATGATACAGAAATTATGACCATATGTTATTTCATAAATTCAAATGGTGCTTAAGTGCGCAAGTTTTGTGAATTTCAACTTTTGCGATAAACGTGGTATCGTAGAACGTAGGTCCAGACGTTTGTAATTCCAATTTTTATTGTTCTACAGGCACTTACAACCAATGATGAATTGCTTCATTTCATAAACTAGCAGCACCACACCGCTACAGTGACGGCTTTTTGCGCTGTTGATGAGTGATCAGCAGCCAGTTATTACATTTTTAACGCTTTTACTTTAAGGTGCGTTTATACTGTCAATTTTTTTTCGCGACATTGGACTTTAGACCAATTTGTCAATGAAAACTTCACTTTGTATGTAGAATTAAAAAAGTAAGTTGCCTTTCAAATTTCTTTGCGCAATTTCGATTATAAGTTATGAATTTCGGCCTTGCATATTCTTTTTTTTTTTAAGGTATTCAATCAATGGCATTTTCAGCCACAATGTGGGAACACATTTTGCATGCAAAGTCAAATTTTGCACAAAAAAATTGACTGTAAAAACACGCTTTTAGCAAATGCTTACCATAGTTAAAAAAAAGTACACTAAATAGGGAGATTCAAGAAAAGTGAAAAAAGTTATTTACAGAGTAGGATTAAATTTTTGAATATCTAGAATATGTAACTACAACCCTTCGATATGCTTTCTTGCAACCCTGATTTTTTTATAATAGTGATCCTCATGAAAGCTCGGAAAATTTTTCGTATACGGCCTAAACCTCGCAAGATGGCACTACGTATCTCACATGTTTTCCCTAACTATTATTTACCAATTTTCTTTATTCCTCGATACTGTACTCAAAAATAATCAATCTCAAACTGCTCTTGCATTACCATTTGATGGCGAATTAGGGGTTAGTGATAATCATCAAAAAATGCTTCCTTCATCATTATAAACACATTTCAATACTTTGTTTTTAAGAATTTTGATGAAACTATTGTAATCTAAGATGATAAAAACCTTACTTATTAAGTTTTTCTCTTCAGGAACTGGTGTTTTTTTTTTTTTTTTTTTTTTTGAGGGAATAAAGATTATATCAGTATTCGGCTTGATTTCCAGTTTAATTTTGTGTATGTTTCCACGCACAAATATTTTAAAACTTCTTTCCTATTTTAGAGGCCTTAAAAATCGGAAATAAGTTCAAAGCTAAAAAAAGCTCTCAAATGGCTCTCTATGAACATTTAAACTTTACATCATGGGAAATCTTTATAGTTTTAATTCCTTATTTCTATAGAATAAAAATCGTTAAAGTTTGGTTTCGAAATTATAATGTAGCAGAAAGGGTAATTAATTTTAATGTGTGCACTTTCAAAGTCTTTAATATAATTTAAATTTCATATTGAAAGGAATTCGACATAATTTCATGTCTTTAAGAACAATTTTTTGATCAGTTTCATACAAAATCGAAAAAAGCCATTTATCAACCCTGCTGTAAACTATTGCATCTATGCACGCAGTGCTGCCAGATGATTGAAGATAGCGAAATATTTTATGGAAACATATTTAGAAATATAAATTCAGATTTCATTCTCTAAAATAAATTGAAGTCATTACATTATTGAAATATAAAAAATTTTCTTAATCGAGTTCTTTTCAATAAAAATAATGCATTTTAATTTATTTCTGGACAAAAATTTCTCACTTTATAAAAATCTCCTCCGCATTTTCCGATCAATCCAGCTACCAGTGTCATGCAACACTGTGTTTTGGGTGAGCGAACTGCCAGATATAAATTTTTCTGCACTACGATGGTTTGTGAAGAGAATTGTCTTTCCAACCGTTTATATTTTCATATCTGACAGTGTTACTATAAAAATTAATTTGTTTTGTTTTTATTTGTTTGCTGCTTAAGATTTTTGATAGTAAAATAATGTTAATTTTATTAAAGTTATTATTATTAAAATTATATTTATGAAATATAATGTGGAAAATAGGGTAAAATTCTTCTTTAGTCACTTTTTTTAAAATAAAAAAGCTAAATTTTGTTTCTTTCAAAACGGGTGTATTTTGGTCTTCTGATTACAAAATAGGCGGAGCAGATCGCGAATTTCCATTATTTATTTAAAAAAAAATGCAATTTAAGAAATTAAAAATTCGTTCGGACCTACTTTGATTGTATGTTATTTTATGAATAATCACTCCACTATCAATATTAATTCACTTCACTATGAAAATACGTGTTTGTTGCCATCGAAAAAACACAGTTTTGATAATAAAAACTGACCGAAAATGGTTAAAAATATAAGTTTTTTAGGAACGGAAATGTTTACTTTAGAAAAAAACGCAAAACATTATTTTGTTCTATTTGAAATGAAACACGCGATAACTAAAGTGTTACAGGGTTGCGCAATGAAGAGTTTTATTGTATGCCTACTTTGGGCACTTTTGGCTCCAGGAAAAATAGCCCCAAAGCAAAAGTGAAAAATCACACCAAAATATTCTCTTATTTACAACAACACGAAAATTTGGGGCCATAGTTCAAACTGTTCTGGAGCAATTTTTCCTTTTTTTTCTTGTTATTTTGGGTGATGTTTCAGACAAGCAACATCAATGAATCAGTACGTTGAAAAGTGTCGATCAACAAAATGACACGATAAAATGTATGAATTAATCTAATGATAAGGATAATAATGAACAAAGAAACTTTTTTCAAAAAGTCGCGCGATTAATAATATAATAATATACACATCACATGTATGTAAATATCCCACTCAAATGAATTTATAACAAAATTTTCACTATTTTTCTGAAATAGTGGGGACTCAGCTGATAGAAAACTGGTGTAATTTTACCAAGTTAAAAAGTACATTGAAAAAATATACTTCAAAGTTAGTCGCATCGGAATTAGTTTGAAACACTGTCTCAATAGCTAGCTCAAAACATTATTTTGAGCTAGCTATAGTATAGTAGCTAAAAACTACCCTTAAAAATATAGTCAACAGCTAGTTACTTTGAAACTAGCTTAACAATATATTAAAGCTTACTACCTTATTAGCTAGCTCAAAAGTTATCAAGCATATGGCAATTGTCTTTTCGTAGGTTATCAGCGTGGAAAAAAACAGTCGGTTGTGTGATGGAGTAATGAACTGCATAGTTATGATTATTTTTGAGCTAGTTAATTAACTAGCATTTGAGGTACTTGGCTACACTGCAATATAGGTTTACCTACTCAGTATAGTTGAGATAAAAATGCTTCATTTTAATATAAAATTTTTACTTCAATTATTTACTTTAATATTATACTCCTTTGCATATTAATAACATCTTATTTATATATATATATATATATATATGTAGTTTTTTTATTTATATATCTGTGGTAATAAGGAATAACACGTAAGTTTATTTTCTTATCAGCTGAATGTGATAGCTTTGGATGGAAATTTTATAGAAACTATGTGTACCACTTTTTCAAAAAACTTTATGTTCAAATCAAAGACCACGCTTAAAATAGTACAGATTCTAAAAATTATTTAAAATTAAAAAATTGCACCAGCTTAATATTTATTATTTAAAATATATGGTAAAATATTTTTCATCTTAAGTCGAGTTAGGCTATTTTTCCTTTTTACCACAGATATGTATGATTTAAGGTGTGTGCGAGTTCGTCTTAAATTTTTTTAAAATTTACTAGATATCCAAAACAAATTTGTATTTTACAGTTAGTGCAACTTTAAGAGCTCGAAAATTATTTTGAAATGAAGGTAAATATTTTTCGAACATGTATACTTGAGGTACCTTCAATTTCTTTTCTAATTTTATATGCCTATTATTATTATTTTTTTTTTTTCAAAATAATTCTCAAGCCGAATTTGAGGCAGTTTTCTTACAGATGTAGACTCCGCCTTAAGGCCCGTTACACATTTCAGCAAGAATGTGAAAAGAGAGTCAACAAGTTTTTATGTCCGTTTCTAAGACGCAAAGCTATTCAAAAAACTGATTTCTGGTTTTTGATTAATCACTCTGGCACTCTTGTGTCCGCGAAACGCAACCAATGTGTGGGTGGGATTTTTTTGACAGTTCGCAGAATCTATTAGTTAGAACTAGAACTATAGCAATTAAAATAAATAAAACAGCTGCCAAATTAATTTGTCACCGCCGTGTTCATTGTAATCGAGTCGCTGACGACACGACATTTGATGCGGACGCCATCTTGTCGCCGGGCGCCAGTGTCGCTGCTGTATTGATTCTGTTTTAACTATATAAGCAAAATATCACAAAATATCTCTGACATTTTCGCTCAAATGTGCAGCTGCGGCAAAATACAACAAAAACAAATTAATTTCACACATCTTCGCTGAATCGCTGAAATGTGTGACGGGCCTAAAGAAGCTCAAAATATATTTACAATTAAAATAAACATTAAGATTTTTCATATAAAATAATTACCAGGTTTACATATTTACCAGGTATACACTATTTACTTGTAAAGAGGTATTTGATGTTGTTTTACTTTTTTATTTTGAAAAAATTAAAATTTGCCTAAAACAAGATGCACATTTTTAAAATTTTACAAGTCAGGCAAATTAAGTCTATTTGAAAAAAATTTAGTCTGCATATAGACTAGTGACGGCCAAAATTGCACTTTATTGCAAAAAAGCTTTAAGCTCTTTAATACGTATACGGTTAACGTACTTACAAAAAACTAATCAATTGTCGCTGCCTAATTTTTTGTAGGTACATATTTCAATGCAAAGCTTTTTAATGGCCGTCAGACGTTAGACGAACTCACTCACACTCTTGTATTTAAATTTCTTAAATACACTACGCCGATAAGTTTAAATTATTGGGATATGTTTTTTAGACCAATTATAATTAAAACTGTCCATTATTTTATATTGTAGGTATATATGTATATAGTTCTTTTTTTTAATTTTTCGCGATTTAATTGTCCCATTGCGATATTGTTTAAACTTTACACTTAACAATTTGATAAAATAAATTGCTAAATTACTTAATTACATCATAGACGTAGAATAACTATTGCACGCATTGGTTTTACTGCATTTTACATACTAAAATTAATATTATTTCTAGAGTTAGTCGTTGATATTTTAAAACTAATTTCGCCACGTTTGCACGACGCGGACGTTGACGTTGCTGTAGTGGAATGACTTAGAACTTCCATCACAGCATCATCGTATGACATTTTTATCGCACTTGGGAGGAGATGGTATATAATTTGTTCACGTTCGTATTCATTGGAATATTTTTCAATAATATGGTAATTGCTTCATCGCGTTGTACAGCTACATCAGGATGGATAATATAAAGCTTATATTATAAGCTAAACGATAGTTTTCCTGGCCGCAGTTGATTGTGTTTGTTAATAAGTCTGTTGTTTAAACTACTATTTTAAATATTGGTTAAAAACTTTGTTACATCGCCTATGCTGCAGTTATTGCTGTCCTCAACGGTATGATGCAACCTGGCAGTATCCAAATTTAATACAACATTGAGATTTCAGGATAGCATAACCTGCCCTCATAATGGCACCAAACCGTTGCGCGTAGTCGGATTTCTAGCCATATAAATGTCCATATCATGGTCGGTCCAGTTATCTGATGTATCGCAATAGTTATTAAGTGTATGCGTTGATCCAGCAGTCGAATATCTGGAAATTATATTTACGAAAAAATTAATTTAATTGTTAATTTTATAGTAGTGTAATCCAAGTCAGAGTAAGAAAGATACTGCTTTTTCAGCTATATATATAGAGAAATATTATATAGTGTGTATTAAACTTATTTGTAATAAATATAGAGATTGCATAAAAGAAACGATCCTAGCAAAATGAGATGAAACAAAACTGCAGCCGTCGATAGATATTGCACTATATAAAAATTATAAATTAGCATGTTTCATCGCCAGCTTTATTACGTTTACGAACTAAGTACATGGAATCCAAAATAAAAGTTGGTATGAAGTTGAAAGTCAAATGTGATGGCAAGAGGAGGGAATGCCCCTTTCGTCTTTCCCAGTCTCTAGCTGTTACTAAGTTTCCTCGTCTACAAGTAAACTAACTCAAAAAGACAAGATTTGTTTAGTGACGGTCTGGTAATAAATCTGGGCTATATGTAATGAATTTTCCATAGTAAATTTGTTTGCAAGCAAATTACGACAGTGTAAAGTTAATGTAAACAATTTTGATACACACAGATTTCTTCAAAACTGACTCTTATTCTAAACTCCTCAATTTAAACGAATATGCAATTTATTATTTGCGCTGCTATGCGTTTGCACAACTGGTGCACCAACACCAATCTCTTCAAATTATGATACAAGTGAGCTTAAGCAACTAACAACATTAGAAAGCAGAATATGAATGAAATGAAAGGTGAAAACTGCAGGTGTATGTGCTGCAAATAAAAGTTAGTGTAAAGAGTGCATGCAGTGAAAGACAATAATTTAATGGGAATAGAGTGAATGAGCTTTATATGTATAGATAGATACAAGTGTTAGTGGTAGCAGTGAAATTATTACAAATTACAAAAGAGATACATAGGTAATAGAAATAGAGCATGATCTGCGTTTTCTTTTACGTGATATTCATTTTATTCGCAAATTATTGCATTTGTGGGTGGGTGGCTGAATGCATAAAGTTTACTTACCGGCTTCCTGGTCGATGATTATGAATATGGGTGGTGTTCAGTTGTTCTCGTGATCTAGAACGGGGCCGTGAACGGCGTGTACTTGATGTGATGCTCGTGGGGCCATGTATCGAGCCTGCATAGGAAGCGCGTGACATACGCTCGGAAGCGGCGGCCAATGACTGGCGTGACTGGCGTAATTCCGGACGAGAATTAACTAAATTTGATGGGAATGCTGTACCAAGATAACCACGATGTGAATTATTCGAGAAGCTGTGTTGCGATTGACCATCGGCAATGGATCTATGTGAGTTTTTGTTGGGAGTTAAGGCGTTTGTGGGAATAAGCAAATAAAAAGTTCACATCAACTTAATATAATGCTAGAATTAATATGACCATGATGAGCTTAAATTTTAAATGTATGTGGAGGTTTGTATGTATGTATGTATGTCAGATAAAATTCGTTACCAAAGCAAACAATTCCCTTACCCCCCCATGCTAAGGACTTGAGTATTTCATGCTAAGAGATCTGTATTTATTTTATAATTTATACTCATTACTACTAACCTTGGTTTTGCAACTTTCCCTGGCATGCCTGAGAAATGGCTGCGCATATCATCTTGATTATCCATCTGGTAAATGCGAGGCCTTGGTATGGACCGGCCGCTATATGCCGAAACTTGATCCCATTCCTACCAAAGAAAAATATTATTATTATAAGTAGTTGAAAATAGTAGTGGGAAATGTATTAGAAAATAGTACAATAAGTACTAGAAAATAATAGGACAACGAAGAAGTACAAAATAGTAAAAACTATGTAGTAGGACTCCAAAACTTTTACAAATACAAATTTCCAAAGACTTCTAAAAATAAGAGTCTTTTTTTATACAATTTTAGGAAGACTTTTAATTTTTATTTTTATGATTTTAAAATTTAACTTTTTAATATAAAAGTTTACTTAGTACATTTTATCTGATTTTACCATTCTGCTGGCAATATTTTAAGTCCTGATTTCTAAACTCTTCATGTCTTTCATTTGAATAATACTTGTTATGTTGGTTTTCATACCTTGTGATTATTGAATGCCGATAATGTTGCTATAGAACCAAGTGGCCCTGGTGATGCTGTTGGACCACAGCAATTTACCGGTAAGCCGCCTATTGGAAGTGGGCTCTTCTGTTGTGAATGTTGTAATTTACGCGAACGCCTGTAAGAGTGAAAGAAAGGAAAATATAAGTTTGCTGTGCTATCATACATGATTAAAAATTTGGGTTCAAACTTTGTGGATTAAATATTTATATTTATTTATTTATTCAAGTACTTAAAAAAGAGAGAATACTGAATGGGGTTTAGTTTTCAACTTTTTGGTTTAAATTCTAAACAAACAATTTTTGCATTTGAAACCAGGAATTGTATTAACAGTTCACGCAATTCATATGATATTGAAACAAATTTTTTTTTTATGTCATTTTTTTTTTTATTTTTTGTTTTATAATATTTTTTTTTTCTTTTTTTTGTTTTAAACATTCCAAATAATCAACTTTTTTTGTTTTTAAATTTACCAGAGCTTCTAAGGCTAGTGGCTTGCAATTTCAATACAAAGTTAAAGAAAAAATGAACATTTGGTCACCTTATTCTACCAATTCAGCAAGGCAGCCATTATAGTAAGCTCGCTCATCGGCAACGATATGTCAAAAGGTTTCTGTATCTCTCTTCTGAAGTGACTTCTTCTAACGTTCAAACTTTATGTACTAAATTTTAAAACTTTTTGGTTTTAATTTTGAATTCTGTCTAGATTAAATTAATTTTTCTCTCAGTTCATGCTTTGTTTGGTTTATACTTTAAACCAAAATCTATTGAATATAACTCTAGTCCATTGATTGGTTTAAAATAAAAAGTTTAAAAAGTGCGTTAGTCCACCGCTTGGTTTAAAAAATAAACCCAAATTTTAAATAAACATTTCGACTTTGTAATTTCAAATAATCAATTATAGATAACTACCGAAATTACAAAAAATTAATAAAAAATTTATTGACGGAAAGTTGTCTTATTCTTCTCGTTTTATGGAACAACAGCCTATGAAGGGCCAAGGCTGAGGTTTTCGCAAAACCTCGGACGGAAACTTTTCCTCTTTGATATTTGCCAATGGTTGCGTCGGACGTAAAAATTTAAAAGCTGATTTCAAAGTGATTAAGCAAAAATCAGTAATCAGTGTTGTGATTAGCATTGTGGCTTAGAAACGGAATTATGCAATAGTTTGGAAAAATCATGCTTACCTAAAAATCAGAAAAATAATATAATTACAAAAATGGCGTCCAAATGGAAATAGCTTTGCTAATCAGAAATACTAAGCGACGCGTTTCTAACCAACTGTGAAATCATCTTTTCGATTTTTACGTCCGAGAAACGCAACCATTATCATCTAATTGTAAAATTAAATTCCTGTTTTGTCTGGTCTCAGGGTTGAACCTAAGACCATTTGCACTAACGTTCAGAACACTAACCATTAACTACAGAGACCACTGGCGAAATAGATTTGTTACTATAAATAAATTACAATTAACGCATATACCTGCTAGCTGCGATAAAGACAATAACTGCCACAATAATCGTTCCACAAATAGCCGCACTGGCGGCAATTGTTATCTTGTCCATATTCGATGTTTGCGAGGCAACTGTCCGTACCTCTCGACACTGTTGATAAGGTACAGTTTCAGGTGTTACATGTAATTCTTCCAAAGATATCACACACACAATGATGCATTCTTGCGCTGGAACGTTCTTAATTTTGAATTCACGTTCACTGGCTTCTAATGGTGGTCCCTGTTTGAATGATTTCTCACCAAAAAGTCGATATACAACGCGGAAACCAAGTATATTTGCTGTGTCGGAGTCCCATTGAATGATGACGGAATTATCTTGGCGGAAAGCATTTTTAACTTGTACTTCATTGGCATCATCGATGCGAGTGCCACGTTGCGGGGGGAATCCTAGGACCAGTGGGGGTCGTTGTTGCTTATTCGAAGTGCTACCAGTATTTGCAGTTGGGCTTTGACGCCACGTTGGTGATTGTTTTGTGCTTCCAAGTGAGCCAATTCCGGATGCAGATTGAATAGTTGGCTGAATGGTCTGTGAAGAGTTATCTGCTGCGGAGGTATAAATTGAAGAGGATGAAGTAGACGGTATAGAGGCATTGATTGTTGGAGTGGCTTTTGTCTATGTGAATGAAAGGGTTTATAAAAATAAGTAGTTATTTTGTTTTTATAAAGTTTCTGTATATAGTTAGTTACGGTTAAGTCCTTAATTAATACTTTGGCAGTAGTTCTCGGAACTGTTGGTGTGAATGCAGAAGCTGTCGAATAATTTTCTGTGGTAAATTGTATTACGGGTTCAGTGTTATTAGTTATCGAATTTACATCTGCAGTAGTGGAAGCTGTGGGCAATGTGTTTTGTGAAGTTATATTTAATATGCTTCCCTTTGCTTCTGCTGGTTTTTGGCGAGGTAACAATGTGTCAACAATACCGACTGGCCCATTCAAATCAACTTCAGATTCTGGACAAATTAATTCTTCGGGTTGAATAGAATAGAATCCGCGATCTCGGAATCGATTTGGAGTACCACAGAATTGTGGGTTGCGTTCACGTGATGTAACCTGAAGAGAACAAATTTTACAGTCTGTTTATGTAATAATTCAAATAAAATGTACCTGTAAGTCTCCATTACGAATCCATTCCGCAACCCATTTAAGTTTGCAATCGCAGTGCAAAAATCGTCCTCCTAAGGATAAACCGCGCAGAGTAATATTCAGATGGGAGAATGCTTTTTCAGGAACTGTTGGCAATGGATTGCCATCTAAAGCAAGTAGAGTTATACTAGGGTTACCGCGAAAAGCTGCTTCAGGCAGAGCAGTGAGCAGGTTGAAACCGATATCTAAAACACGTAACTCCTTCAGCGAGTGCACAGCTCCGATAGGAAACTCTGACAAGAGATTATTCAATAAACTTAACGAGCTTAAAGTTTTCCGCACACCGGCGAATGAAGTTTCCCCTAAACTTTGTATCAAATTCCGTTCAAGATTCAAAGCAGTTAACGAATTCAAACCATCAAATGTCCTAATGCCACCTGAGCCAGGTAGCTCTTTGATGCCATTTAAGGAGAGATCCAGAAATGCTAAGCTTTTAAGGCCACGTATACATTCAGGAATTCGACGCTGTCGTGTGCCCTTAAGATTAAGATTCTTCAAACTGTGTTCCAATCCGCGAAAAGCATCCGTAGATAATGTTACATTGTTATCGTTAAGTTTCAATGTTGACAATTTCGACAGCCCAACGAAAGCATTATCGGGTATTAAATCAATGTTATTTTTTGATAAATCAAGCAGGTTCAGAATACTCAAAACTTTAAATGCATTTATGGGCACTTGAGTTAATAGATTATCTTGTAAATTAAGGTTTTTGAGTACAACCTCTTGCCCCTCAAATGCTCCATCAGTTATTTTGCTGATCTTACAACTAGACAATTGCACATTGTGCAGAGTAAGATTGGCAAAAATGCCATCGGATAATTCAGTCACTGTAGAATTGTTGACGTAAAGCAAATCGATGGGCTTGCCTTCGGCATATTTTTTTAAAGTGTCTATAAGCAAAAGAAAGTTCACCTAAAAGCAAAAAAAAAAATTGAAAGTTGATCGAATATAAACAAGAATTCCATATATTAACGCGCTTACCTGATCGCACTGTACGGATAGCTCTCGTCCTAAGTTGTAGGCGCATATGCAAGATGATTGTATATCGGGAATATCTTTTTGCCAAGGGCATTGTGCTGTAGTTGTAGCAAAACTGCTTATCAACAGTATAAGCAACAAAGGTAATTTATCCATCTTAATGTTACATAAGCAGTCAATATTTAGTTTTTCGCGAAATTTCATCTTAGCTGCATAGGAAAGAGCATATATCTGAAAGTGAAATATTGATTTGTCTTTTATTAATTTAATATTAGGAACTTGAATTAGAATAGTGATAATAGTATGTTTTAAAATGTATTTATTTATGTATAACATAATGAAATAAAGATTGCAGAAAAGATTGCTTATCAAAAAGTATGGTTGGTTCTAGAAAATAAAAACACGCCCAACCACCCTCATTCTTGAATAAATAACCTCGCAATCAAATTTCATATTTTTCATGTGCCGTCATGGAGGAAAACAGTCTTCAAATCCGAGTTAAGCGACCCCAAACTACTGTAGAATATATGTGAAATCACCAGTCTGATATTTGAAAGGCTGAGAGCAAAAGCGGTGCAATTTCTATGTTCAGAAAAAAGTGGTATAATTTTATAGAAGCAAAAGCGGCACGAGTGCCGTCTTATAAAAAGTCATACTTTTGCTGATGATTGATCAAATAAGAAAATTTTCCACGGCAAACTTTCGAAAAACTTTAAATGCGTTTTTCTCGAAACCATGGTTTTCAGAATTTCGAGCACAGGTCTTGATCTATTGCTTCGATTCCCTTTATTTAAAGCCTGCTCAGAAGAAGATACTTTTTTGTATGGCTTCAACCTAAAATGAGCATGAAAAATTGTAAAATTATAATTTTTAAGCGACGTCCAAGTAAAAAAAAATTCGAAAAAAAAATTTGTTTTTTATTCAAATGTCCATAATGGTTAATTTTTTGTCAAAATTCATTCTAATTAGGTTGAAGCCATAGAGAATTTCATAATTTTAATAATTATAAATTATTACTTATTTCAGTTCACTACAAGAGGCTGGAGGCTTGAAGTTCGGGGACGATGTCTCGCATGCGGAGGCAGACAAGAGCCGCCATTTCAAAATTTGTCACGATGGAAATTCCCACGCATTGTACAATAATAAACAAATTTAACAATTAAAACCGGAAATTTGTATGTCTTTTCATTATCCCACAAATAATTCTCAAACTTCATTCATTTTCGACCAAATCTGAAAGAACCTTCCCTTAAATGCAGTTAAATATTATTCATAATTTTATTGGAACAGAAAGTCATGGGCAAATAATACTAAATTTTAGGACCGTACTTCAAATTGTTCCTGGGATATTCCATAATGAATATTCAGAAAATATGGGAGGTGCCGAACCCCCTTTTCCAATCTACCCACATTTTTCTGTCAATTGACGTCCTTGTGCGAAATTTCAGTGCTGCACCGTAAATGGTTTTAGTTATACAGTTACGGTCAAAATAATAGTAGTGGCATAAGGAAGAATATCATATTACGCAAACAATATTTTTTAATTACATATTCATATAATATTTAATAATTATTATTAATAATAGCTTGAAGTCTTGAGTATCTATAAATTTAATAAATTTGTTCATCAAATTTTTTTAAAAAATACAGAAAATAAAAGACTCGCACATAAACCCATTACAGTCATGTTATCAAACACTGAGTAGTATAAGCCCTACAAAAGGATATTCCATCAGGATAACGTTTTTCGAAGTATAATTAAATCTTCAAAAACTCATTAACCCAAAAAAATCAGTATTCTAAAGTGGCCCACTCCAGAGGTAAAATTTTTGGAAACTGGATGACAAAGAAAATTCTTTTTTTTGGAAACATTACAACAATTTTACAGGGATTTTGAGTTCCAGTGATGACAAAATGGCAGGCGACACCTGTAAGGTGGCCTAGTTGACTATAAGTCCGGCAATGTGTTGATGTTTTAGCTAAAAATAAACATACTTTGATATTCCTTAAGAGAAACATTAACGCTTTTGTAACTCAAGCCAGTGCAAATTATCCACGGATGCCAAAGTGCATAGGAAGCGAATGTGCCATCCTTTTTGACCGTTTCCGTGTGGTTTCTAAGATAACAGTTCCGACATTTTTCTTTGGAGGACGACCCTCGAGGAAGCCGAAATCTTCGACCGACGATACTAATCTGTCCTTTTGGAGGTTAAAATTAGAGAAGATGCAAGAAATTCAAGAATCAATAGCTGATGAAATGGGTTTGAATTAATATTAGAAAATCATTTGGGATACACGAAGAAATCTACTCGATGGGTTCCACGAATTTTCAATGACAGCCAGAAAGACGCACTTGTTCGCCAGCAACAAACGTGAGTCGTCGGCAGTAATGCGAAAATACATAATTAATGAGTAGCTCCAAAGAAAGAGATGATTTTAATAAATATTTTAAAAGGTGAATTTACCGACTCAGGGAAGCTTAAAAAGTGTGGAAATTTAGGAAATGAAATTAAATTTTTCCCCTCAACCATTTTAACAAACTTTTAGAAGTCTCTCTGTATCGTTTGAAATAAATATTTGAATGAACCAAACAAAAAAAACCAACAAAACATTTTACATCTTTAAATTAAATCAGATTCCAATTTGTGATTTGCGTGCGAATGTGAAAGCATAATTATAAAAAAAGTATAATCATATTAACAATTGAAATAATAATTCATTTATTAGCTAAATTGTACATGCAAGTAAGTGCAGGGTAGATCGGGAGCAACAGCAATGTTTTTTGGTCTTAAAACGCCTAGCATGTTTTGTAGACAGAAAAACGGTAAAATACATAAAAGAATCCCAAACTCTTCCGAAATCTCATTTTTCTAAATAAATAATGTTTTATTTACATTTAAACCTCGATTAACTGTGATGAACAAGATAAATTAATCATAATCTGTTTCTTAAAGTTTAGTCAGCTGTACTTTGCGAAAAATATTTAGTTGTAAGTTTGGTTTTTAAATCTTAATAATTTTAATGTGTGAAATACAGTTTAGAATACAGTCTAGAATATCTAAAACTTGTAAACTGAAATTATTTTTCAAAGTCTTTTCATGTACGAATTTTCAAAATTGCTGTAGAAAAAATCCTACAGATGTTTAAAATGGGTTAAGCCGTGCTTAGTGACTTTTGTAGCCGGCAACCCCTACTTCTTCATTTATTTTTTAATACATATTTATTGTTGGTAATGATACAAGTTTGCATAAATTGTGGTCATTAAAATAATTTCAATGTGAATGGACTTTAAATGTGTAATACTAAATCGAAGAGAATTGAAAAGTTTATGAGTATAATGATGAAAACTTTCGTCAAAAACGAATAATGTTTATTACTTTATTATATTATAATGTTGTTTTGTCTAAACAATTTTCTCCTGTTTGATAAAACTCGTTTTTATCTACTTCATTTTATTCTCTATTAAAAACAGAAAACAAAACTTAAGTACCTACAATCATTGTTTAAAAAAAATACTTTAATGCAACTAAAAAAAGGCAAGAAGCATATGAAGCGCACGCAAAACTCGGACATTCGGCAACACCTTCGAAAATATTAACATAATTCTTTGTTCAAACCACAGCTAACTTTATGGTATAATAGGAACATATAAAGGGAAATATAAAAAAAAGTTAATTTGTAAGTTATTGTATTTGAAAGAAATTAAAATCTATAAAATGGGGAGACTGTGAGATCAAACGAGTATAAAACTTTCTAATGGTGGAAAATCAATTCGAGAAATAGTCAAAATTGTTGATAGGAGTCATTCCATCGTTCATGGCATTATTAAACGATTTAAGTTCACCAAACAAGTTCAAAATAGGCCTAAAAGAGCGAATAACAGTATTTTTCAGAGGCAGATGAGCGGTTTTTAGTGATGAAAATGAAAGCTGACCCAAATCTAAGTGCACCAAAATTGCCAGTTATAGCTGAAAATTAATTAGGAAAAAAAGTTGGCACCTCAACTATGGGGAGTGTCTTTTACAAAACCAATTTACATGGTAGGGTTACTAAACGAAAACAAGAAAACAGCAACCAAAATAAAGAGATTAAATTTTACCAAATGACATCAATGAAAGGCAAATTTAATGTTTTTGGGTCAGATGGAAGGAGATTTGTCTGGAGAAAACCAAATGAGGAATTTCTTTTGAGAATTTGAAACCTGCGGTCAAACACGGTGGTTGTTCAGTCATGGATTAGGATCCATTTTCGGCTGCTGGTCTAGATAAATTACATTTCATTGATGAAATAATGGATTAGTATCAGTACCTGGACATTTTAAGAATGGAACTTTTACAAACAAAATGATCCGCAGCACAAAAATAAACAGTATTCTGGCTAATTTATAATTGCACTTTAAGTTCAGACATAAACCCAATTTATGGAGTCATCTTGACCGGAAAGTTCAATTGCATAAAGTTACCTAAAAAAGGATTAAAAAGGACATTATCAGAAGAAGAATGGGAAAAATTTAGCCATTATTTTGTGAGAAGTTGGAAAATCAATGCCGAACGTTTTACCTACAGTCCGACTTTCGCTTATACGAGAAATTTTGTTTCTATTTGGTTTTTGTTAAGTAGTTATTAAGTTTTATTTTTGATTTCTGTTTTCAATAAATAATAAAAAATATATATAATGAAGTATTTAATTTACTGTTTTTTATTTCTGTCCCCTGCTTCAGAAACTTCTTTGGTGTTCGAGTTTCGTGTTGGCGCTCGTCATTTTGACAGCTGGTATAACTTTCATAAATATTAAGATACTGGGTTGAAATTGTTTGCATATCAAACCCAAATAGAAAATTAAAAAATTAGTGAAATCGGATTAGATTCGTGATTATGCCTCTCTCGCATAGTAGTAAAGGTGAGGTTTAAATTAATTTTAAAGTTGTTGCATCTGCTTTGAAAGTAGTTTCAGGTAAATTATAAATTTGACATTTAATTTGAAAATTTTGTATTTATTAATAGATGAAAAACTGAGGTGCAGAATTTAACATAAACATTTTTACAGCATGACTAATTTGTTAATAATCATATATTCTTGTACAAGTATTAGTTAAAGTTTAACTTTCGCATAAAATTAAATACATACATAAATACATTAAAATAAAATTTATGAAATAAACTCGTTTTCAAACAAGTTTCTTATTTTGGTGGAATTGTATATATGGTATGTATACACTATTTCTTTTTTCTTTTACAAATATTTGCGGAATAACGAAATATTTATCATTATTGCAGAACTACTAATTCTTGAAAGTTAAAATTTGCCAATATGTTTAAAACAAAACTTGTTAGCAGTTTAATAATGATCATTCCCCCCAAATTGCAAATGATGCATCTTTTTTAATTTAAATAGGTATTTTAGTCAGCTTGATGAAGTCATCTATATTAAACCTTTATAAAACAATTTATATTTTTTTTGCAATACCAACAACGAGAAAAAACTATAGAAAATATATTTTCAGAAAACTCTTGTAGATATTTCCATTAATTTAGAGAAACCGTAAGAAGAAGATTTTTGGTAGGAACCGACTACACAGATAGGCAAAAAACAGCTTCAAAAATAACGCACCACTAACTTGGGCTTAAACATAATGTTATACTAGGAAGAAAAATCTCCAAAATATAATAAACATAAAAAATAGTCACAAATAATAGACCTTTATTGAACAAAAGAGAAAAATATTGAACATATTTAATAGATTATAGAAATAGCAACTTCATCTCTGAAACAATATTTAAAAACTTTAAACCAAAGCAAAATGTTCATAAAAACATAAAAAAATCAATTCTTTTCAAAACTTTTTTCTTTGTTGACCAATTCGCTACCCTCGAGTGTGACTGTAACATAAGCTGTATTTTATTCGCCTTTCGTTTCTAGTTATGCATAACTAGCAGCGATAATTATATGGGAAAACAACAACAAAGACGTAAAGATAACACGAAAAATAGCTGTTATGCATAGCTACATGTTGTTTAACAACCCTGGGTTACCCATTAGATTCGATTGTGAACTGTCAATAAAGAAAGAAGAAGACAGTTAAAAACAACAAAAAACAAACAAAACCGAAATGTATTAACTTGTCTCCTGGCGCAAAACGTAAACTAAAAATTTAATTTGAAAACCATAATTAGTATCACCAAATCAAATCGTAAATCGTTTATTTCGTGTAAAATCTCAAATATAAAGAAAAGTAAACATCAGCTGAATAAAAGTTATAAGTAAACCGCAATGACTGACATCCATTACTACAATTTTCAATATTTTTTTAAATGTTTCATCTGCAGTTGCTGAACAGTTTCATTGTTAATGATAATATAAGGAAGAATAAACTGAATAACTTAGCCATTTTATTCATAGAGCGCATGAAACGTCCAATTCCCATTCGTTCATATGAAAAAAACTTAACCCCGACGTCAGCTTTCAGTGTTCGCTTTTATACTCAACGGCTAAACTAGGTGGTGAATAAAACGCAGCTATAGTAATTTAATAAACGAACACAAAATTTGTGCTCCTTTTATGCCCTACATAATATACCGCTGGATTAGTCAATCACTGCTAATAAAGTATGAACAACTTAATATTGAACCTGCATATTCCCATTTTTCTTATTTCGTCGCAGTAACTATTTTATTGCACATTTTCAATTTTAGAGGTATGGTATGGTCGGATATGGTATTTGTTTGCGTTTCTTTCTGTACGAGTAATCAGTGGCAACTTTAGTGGTTCTGACTAAATTCAGTACATCTTTATTTAAACACATTTTTACGTATTATTAACGATTGGAAGCGGTTTTTCATGTCGCTTTGGTTTTATTCGTTTTGTGTATATGCTATGCAATCACTCATTTCAGATTTCTTAATATGTGTAAGGAATGTGGCAATGTTTATGTTGCGCTTTATTGGTATTTTGTAATATTATTTGAGGTGTATGGGTATGGTTATTTTCAATGCACCATGTAAAATTCGAATATGAAAAAACAACAGCAACATAAAATCAGAGACTCAAAATAATAATTTTTTTAGGGCAGAAAAGTCATTTGAAAAATAATTGGCCGATTCACTAGCTGTTATATACTGGCGTATAGTCATAATGTATAATTTTGTAAGAAAAATTAGAGAATTTATGACGAATGAGAGGATACGACAGCAAATAATACACCTTGTGAATTGCCCAAATAATTTTTAAAGAAATCTTTTTTTGTTGGTTGTCCAAAAGATTTACCGAAACCAACAATTTTTTTTGGTTATCCATACATTGAAATGTCAAAATCAGTTTTAAAAATGAAATAAAGTGATTTTTATACCGGAAAGATTACGGATTGTTACATAAAATCGGAAGCAAAATAGATCTGTTCACGTACAAAAAATTGTTACTGGATTTTACTGGTAAAGTGTTCACGTACTCGAAAAACTTACAAGAGAGCAAAAATAAAAGCGTAAGAACGAGAGAGAAAAAATGTAGCGGCAAGTTTCTGCTAGTAAAATTATTACTTGCGAGAATGTTCAACAGCCAAAAAAAACTCAAAAAATATTCAAAATGGAAAAAACATAAGTGGTGATCAAATTAACCCTTTCAGTTATAACTTCCTCTTCAGAGGACAAACTTTGACAGCTAATAAACATGTTTTGAATTTTATAACCTACTAATAAAATTATGTAAGTATATTTCTGACTTCACATATACTAAAATTAGTTACCAAAGTTGGTTGCATTATTAAAAAAAAAAATCAATAATTCATTGATAAGTAGAAATATTACTTTCCAAGTATGTTTGTAAAAGATAAAAGAATATAAAAATCCAACGATTGAAAAAAAAAAACAACGGAAGCTTCGAAAGTATAATTTTGCGACAGCTGTGCATGTAATACTGTTTAATAATTACAATTAGTCCAAACACCAATCCGAATGGAATCAAGTGGCGAGGTCACGAAACGGCGAAGATCCCAACCTAATCGATTAGCTGTAATCCAAATGTCAACCTTGACACGAACCGTAGATGTAATATGTACAGTTGTGAAGAATCATTTGCCGTAAGCTAATCACCCCCTCAAACGTATTGACTATCATGACTATCACAATCGATAGGCAGCGAAGTTATCGCAGGGACTATGGTTATCAAAAATGATAGGAAAAATTATTAGTTCTATATTTATTTCAATTAAAATTATAAGCTTTGGCTCTCACAAAGAAATTTAAAGAAGTTTTAATTTCACTTAATTATTATCAACTTAGTTTGACACAAAAGATATCAAACTTATTAACAGAGAATGTAGTGTCCTTGACTATTTTAGAACGTTTTTCTATAAGTGTGTACAAAAGAGTTTAGTACCCGCATACAAAATATGCGTATAAATATTTATAAAAATTGTGTATATCCACTTAGTTATTGGGGTTACATACTACATGCATACTTACAAATGTATAAGCACAATGTACATATATACAATATGTATGTAAGTGCAATGTACATACATGCAATATCTATTCATATATTACTGCAATTTCCAGTTTGGTGCAACCAAAGTTTTTAGCATTGCAATCACTTCAATAACACCAGTTTCAATACAATACAAAGAAGAAATTCTTAATTGGCATGATGGACAATAACACTAACTGCAATAACTACTTCAGCTATGTACATACATAAGTGTGTACGTATTGTTATTTTAAACAACGTTGGCAACAACAAAAGTAGGTTGAATTCTTTTTCTATGAGATGGAAGTAACAGTTTCTAGCAACAAAGCAACAACATATTCCTCTCACCCGTTGTAATTGGCATTTTCAATATATAAAACAAGTAATAACAACATCATGTACACATCATATATAAACAAGTATGCCCCCTCCCCCCATTCAGCAATCTTTGAATGCGCTACTGCATACAAGTAAACAGCCTATTGTAGGTCTAGGACTAACTTCACCGCACTATTTGTGCTAACATTTTTTTAGATGTAAAATCTGAATGGTGAATTTTCAAAACTTTCCTTGGAAATTTTTTTCGAGTCGTTTCTTCTGTAAACGTTCGAGGGTGCTGTGTTAACAATAATTTCCTGTACGTTTTTATTTAGCTAATTATGTTATTTTTTGAGGTAAGCCTTCTAACCTTTCATTTCTCCTATAGTTTAATTCAAAAAAGAAGGAAAAAGGAAAAACAACCTGTAAAATTTACTTTTTTGGTGCTTACGATAAACTGGCGGTTATAGCTTAATATATTTGACCCAAATCGGAACGTGTTTCGCATGAATTTTAATCACGCGTGCTGTCCATCTCACTGCATGTCATACGGAAGAGGCAACCAACAAGTCCCGTTGCATATACACATACAGTAAATGCCATTATGGTGCGGTTGAAAATCATGTTTTGGCTCTCTTTAATGCTAAAAAAGATTCTTGTTTTTCTGCATTGAGGTAATTTGAGTTCACTTTGTGGCCAATGGCGACAGGTCTCGAAGCAAAACAAACGGTGGTTTCAATGCAGAAAAAGTTGTCAATGATCTTTATTTTTACTCTACACTCACAATCAGACTAATTTCAAGTTTCAAATAAAAAATCAATTTCTTCCCAATAAGCATTCATACTTGGTATTATATTGGTAACAACTTGATATCAATTGTTTTTATTAAGACTTATCCTTGTTACAAATATGCACAGGCCATCTCGGTGGTCTGGCGATAGAGTGCTAGATTGAAATCGCAGCTACCTCAGGTTCGATTCCCAGACAGTGAATAATTGATATAATAAATATCGCAGCGATAATAGTAAGTAAATGAAAATCAACAAAAATAGTTTGATGAAAAAATGTTAAATGTTTTAAACGTACATACGTGAGTTTGGTGTGCAAAAAATATATATGTGAGAGCGGAAGGTTAAACTTTCCATTACTCATTGACGAGCCCTCTAATGATGAACGCTTCTTTAGAACGCCTTCTTCCTGTTTGTGGCCTGGCACACTTCACTTCTACCTTGTTCGTGTATGTACCGAAAGTCTATGGTGGGGTATCATATTTTGCCTAAAGCTTTTATTTATTCCACAACCAAAACAACAAAAAACGAAAAACTCAACCATTTTCAAAAATTCTCTCCTTTCATTCTGAAATTCTTTCTCCCCATTTCCTTTTTTGCTTTTTTTTGTTTTCTCATTTCTCACTTCCGCTGTTTCTTTATTCTTTTCAGGAATTTATTTACTGTGTTTGTCAGTAGCTGTCGGTAATGCTGTGTAATGTATTTAGGTTGTAGCAGTGTTGGGAAATGAAGGTATTTTGTACTTTCTTCAGTACCTTTTGGTTTAAAAAATACTGAAATACGAATGTGACCTTTTCATTATCCTTTTATTTATGGGGGAAAAGCAAACAATTTTTTTTCCTTTAATATAAATGAACGTAAAAGCATTAACTGCGGTATGGATTTTCTTGTTTTTGAATTATAAAAAATATCTTTTCACATTTTCTTTGCAGTGACATATAAAACTTGAAACCCCATACTAGAGTTTTAGGTGAAAATATGGCGATATCTCTAAAGAACCGGTGAAATTTTATTTGAATTTCATTTTGTATAGATTTTTACCTAATAGAGAAATGTAAAGTCTGCACTTTCCTCTAAAGCGTCAATTTACTCTGGTTATATATCTTGCGCTTTTTTCTTTTAAACTACCAATTTTTTATTTTGAGTCAAAGCTTGTGAGTTGCATAAACGTACTAAATTAGGTTTTCAGTAAATAATACTCCGAATTGCCAAAAATATCCAATTTTGGTACTTACTTATTTGGGGTTGTTTCAGGAATTGTCTTATTTGGGGCATACGAGGTGGCATATGTATAAAATCTTTCTTAAACAGAGAGCAAATTGTGTTTTAAAATGTATAAAGAAAGAAAGGCAAAAACAAAAAATATTTATTTATTTAATAAATTTAAATTTATTCTTTAAAAAAAAAAATAAATAAATAAAACACAATTCTTATATTGTTTACAAACAAGTTGGTAAGTTCTAAAAAATTCTAAATATCTCACGGCATGAAATTTTTGTGACCTTCGATCATTGTATTTTTTTTTTTTTTTGTATTTGGGATAGTAGCTGCGTTTTATTCGACAGCTAGTTTAAAGTGTGCGAGTAAAAGACCTAGCTGTTAATTCTCTTCTCAGCTGTAGGTAAAACATTTTAGAAAAGATCGAAAACTGTAGTAGTCATCTACTATATTGATAAATAAATAACTTTGGTCTGTTATTTCATTGGACATGCCAATGTGACTGGTTGGAGGAAATCCCCTTTGAACCTTTTTTTACAGAAAAACCACAGCAAATAAAATTTTCTTAATCTCTTTTTTTCTTTTTCTTATATTACATCTAATTTGCAAAGACCATTAGGAGGAACTGGCTTTAAAAATAAATTTTTTCTATCTGACTACTTAGGTGCTTAAAAAAAATAAATTTGGAAAAAATGGGCATACATACGTAGATGAGGTAAAGAGGTTGCGGTATGTATATTGCACATTTCCCAGCGAAGCAGAAAATAAAAGAAGTATAGAAAATAAAAATACGTTAAAATTGGTGCACATCGACAAAACAAAAAGAAAAAAAGAAAATAAAAAGAATAGATAAATAATCCAAGAAGCGAATTCAAAGAAAATATCACACTTAAAGAATGAAATGAAAGTCAAGCAAACAAATGAAGCGGCGAATAAACTCGCATTTGAATGTAAAGACGGACAGACGGTAGATTGTGCTTCAAAAGCAACGCTTCAGTTATGATCTAAATTTTTTTTTTTTTTTGAGTAAATATCTATTCTCTCTTTTATTTTTTATGCTTGAAAACGAAGTGAAGAAATGTTTAATACGAAAGAAAGCAAAAATGCAGACTCTGATTAATGCTAATGCCTGGGACAGAAAGCTATAGAAAATGCGATATAAAAGAATAAAAAAAATATAAAGCAGTGAAGCAGCATATGCAATTAACTTTAATTTCCAACAATATGTATTAAATATCTATGGAATGTTAGTGCATCTTCATCTTTTGAAATAATAATTCACGCACATCTAATAATTTTAATTCCTAAAATCGTGTAGGAAACCTAATTTTTTAACACGCTATTATGAAAATAGTAACATAGGGGAGAAAAGAGCTACATTCTAAAAGCTTTTGTTGAAGAATCGAATTGAAGAAACATTAAAAAGTAATAATAAATAAAAATAATATCAAATCATGTTGTTTTAACTTGATCCCCTAAAAAAATTAATTTTATTAATTTTTAATAGCAAATACAAATAGCACGCTGATAGAAAAAGTGTACGCTTTTTTTTTCTTTTTGGTTAGGATATAAAATGGGATAGAAATATTTCAGAGCAAAAACGGAATAAAATATCTCACTCCAAGTTATTAAAAATAAATAATTACCTCAACTATACGGTTAAAAACTTGGGTTTAAATTTTTGTGGACTACATATATGACAAACCCAAATTTAGTTTAAAATTTAAGCCATACAAGTACTTAAAAATGAAAGAGTGCTGAATTGGGTTTAGATTTTTAACTTTCTTGTTTAAATTCTAAACCAACAATTTTTTACATTTGAAGTACTAGAATTAAAAACAAATTGTATTGAATTCTAATAGATACGAATACTTAGCAGTTTTCCACCAAATTCCAAAAGTAAAAAATTTGAATCCATGTTATTTTTTTTTATTTTATTTTTAAAGTTTCTAAGGCTAGTCGGTTGCAACTTCAATACAAGCTAAAGAAAAATGAACCTTTGGTCACCTTATTTTACCAATTCAGCAAGGCAGCCATTATAGTGAGCTCATTTATCAACAATGAGATGTCAAAATGTTTCTGCATCTCTCTTCTGAAGTAACTTCTTCAAACTTTTTTTTACTAAATTCAAAACCTTTTGGTTTTAATTTCAAACCTTTTTTGAATTAAATGAATTTCCTTTCAATTTGTTATCCGTTTGGTTTAAACTTTAAACCAAAATGTACTAAAAATAAAATCAGTTTATTGACTGTCCATTAAGACTTAAAAAGTTTAAAAGTTTAAGAAGTGCGTTAGTCCAACGCTTAGTTTCAAAAATAAAACCAAATTTTTGACCATGTACAAACGTATTACTTAGCGGTTCAAATCAAATGATCAATGTGTTTTAAAACGATGCTGCATCACCATTAATCAAATCCAATGAAATATTAGTTCCTTTACAAAAGAACTTTTGAAATATATACTGAAGAATAGATTCAATAGCCGTGATTTCACTTGTTCACCCTGTGACAAAACGAGTGTCGGCCACCATACAAAAGTTTGTTTTAGTTTTGTTTGGTTTTCTTCTTGTATTCCATATAAATTTTAATGCTTCTTGTTTTGTTATAGAGAAAATGAGTAGAAAAACTCAGCTAATATTTCCTTACCTTAGGTAATCCACACTTCAGTTTAACAGTACTGCTTTTCGAAATATTACACACTTGCTGTGGAGTAGTTGCCGTTTAGTTTCCTTGTTGATGTTCTGAATTATATTAATCACTGTATTGTAAATTTAACTAACATCGCAACACACAATTTTGTATGGAAAATTAGTCAATTTCCGATAAATCGGGGAACACAATATTTACAAAAACACCTCGTGAACTAGGTACATAAAAAATTAACTAACAGTCGAATTATGAATTCCGATTTCATTCACTATTCATATATAGATCGTAGTAGTGACTGAAATTGGGATGCATAATCATAATCCATCCTCTTTTTTCTTAATTTATTAAAATTAACAAATACACATTGTTACTGAGACGAAGCCAACACTAAATTCAGGTTAACGTTACTTTATAACACAAAATTTTCTCGTTTTTATTTTTATTTTACGCTTAGACGTTGTACATATATTCGTTGAATGATATTGAGATTATATTGAAACAACATAAAAACAGCTTATAAACTGTTTTCACTTTTATGAAACAACTATATTAACTCATTACGATAGATTTAATATAAATATAGTATGTGTATCTTATCCGCAAAAGAATGATTATTTCAGTCTTAGAAAATAAATAAAATTTAACTAACGGCCATTCAGAACGATTAAAGAAACTTGGCTTAAGTAATGGAAAAAAGAGATTTCAACTTAAAAACACAGAACACGCACACACCAACCACTCTAACTGTAAAAGAATGGAGTGGATTATGATTAAAATGGTAAGCACAGCGTCGACGCGTCGGTCAAATGAACCCAAATTTGAATTGAGCAAGTGAGTGAATGAACGACGAACGAATATCTACCATTTAAGTATTTGTAACTGAAGATAGACTTTAATTGATTTTCATATGTATGTATGCATTATATACATACATACCACTTCGTTTTCAGATTCAAATATTCACTTAATCAACTGCCATAAAAAGTCTCACAATGAAAAAGAAACACTAAAAAACGTCTCGGGAACTAAACTGAAATTCAGCCACGTTAGGACGCGAATTATTACAAATACGTTATTTCGTATTGGAATCTAACAGAGTACTGAAAGTCAATTTCGAAGCGTCCGAAGCGAAGAGGCTAAAACCATGAGTGGGATATGAAGCGAAATGCAAGAGTATAACCGGTTTGCTTTACTTACTTCATATTTTATGTTGCGACAATGAGGTTGATTTTAATTTGTTAAAAAAATAGGCAAATAAACAACTTATTATGAATCTTGATGTTAGGAATTTTTGTGTCTAAAACTGTCTAAGAGACCAGTGTATTCGGTCGTGAAATTAATTATATTCGATATATATACAATACCTATCAAGATATGCATATAAACAAATCTATTGCCTAACGTGTTAGTCATGGTAACCTTTGGAAAAAAAAATTGTATTGTATATACATATGCAAATGATGTGCAAAAAGATGGAAAGAATGGCAACAACTACAACTGCAAGTTGATTCATTCAGCATAATTTTTGTTTTATTGCGATCAGCTGAAATTAAATACAGTGCTCAACATATTTAAGTAACATCAATACGAAAATAGGTGATAGAGCATAAGCTGAAAAATAAGGTGGGGGCTTATTTACAATCAGACCTGGGTAGTAATGAATAAAATTACACCTCCATTCCAATTCTAAGAAATTGTTATTAGTAATTTTTTTTGTAAAGGAATTGGAAAAGTTTTGAAAAATTCTCAGGTAATAGAATCCAAAATCTACGATTCCTTAAAGGGAATTGTATTTTATAATTAAATATATTCAAGGATCACATGGGAATAATTTTGAATAATCAAGAGTAGCCGAGGAAATTTTAATTCGAACTTGTAAAATTAAATTTGGCAGCTAATTACCGTTGTCCGACATAATTGTGTTTACTCGAATGCATTTGACGACGACAACGGACCAGTTGTTCCCTACCCGCCACCGGATTTTCCGTCGCTTGCAGGGATCAGGTTTTTCATTTATTAACAAATTTAATTTTTATAAAGCGGGCACTGAAATACAAAACGAAAATCTTAGATATAAGCATATTAAATTTAAAATGTTATCAATATACAGTGGCTCTCAAAATTGATCACAAAAAACAACATTTTTGGAATATGATAAATAGCCAAGAATGACGAATCGAAAATTAACAACGTAGTTGACTTTCTATCCAGATGAACAGAAGTGGATACAAATTTTTGAAATCAGATAATGTATAATCAGGTTTGAAAAGGGTCTTGAAATTTTCAAAACATTGACCTTAAATTTGCGATAGGGATTTCTCGCCTAAAGACACAGCTCACCCCAGAATAATCTTCACAGCAAAACTTTTATTTGTTCCTTAAGGGCAGTATCACATTAGCAACAGTTGTCATATTTTAATTGAAGTTTCGCACATACTTGTAATACTATGTAATATATTTTTTGGCCTATTGGGCTTCTGTATTACAAATGAATGAATAAATAAATAAATAAATAAAACTCTGAAAGACCTACGAGGAAAAGAAGCACCCAAGGGAGGAGCACTATTGCTACTCGCAGAAGATTTCCATCAAACACTCCCTGTTCTTTAAAGAACGACACCAGCATAACACAACATAAACACTAACTACAAAAAACCGTCAACACAAAACGACAATGTCACTAACCTCAACATAGCCATTCAGGATAAGTTACCTGGGCCTGTGACGACCTTACGAATTTACCCAAAAGAACCCAAAATCGTTCCCGTATTTGAAAAACTTGCAAATGAGGGCGGATATGAGAGACTAATTGTTTTCTTCTTCTTGCACGAAACAGCCCGCACTTTTTAAAAATTATAAAAGTTTCAAACAATCAGCTGTTTGGTATTTAAAAGCTATTTGCTTGTGTGAAAATATTGCTATTTCTGAAAGTGCTGGTGGTGCTTGTGAACCAGAAGATTCTACAGAAGATGCCAGGCGAACCACTTATGTTTGATTTTTTAGTTATTTGCTTGTAAGATTTAACAATTTTTATTTTATTTTTATTTGGTGTTTTGTTTCGTGCAAGAAAAGGTTTTTTTTGCGTTCCCGTACTTTTGTGTATTTTTGTCTATCACAAAGAGTGTTTCAAAAAGTACGGGAACAGACCTATGGTAATTTCTTTTGCATATGTTTTTTACTGTCGTTGTAATTTTCGTATTACCCAAACTTTGCAAGGACAGTTCAGCAAAGTTCAGCTAGTAGATCATAAATTTTAAAAGGTATATGTTTTGCTGATGTAGCACAAACAATAAACACAGAAATCAAACAAACTGATAAATAAGAAAATAAATAACAGCGTGTTTAGTGACTGCAGAGTGAAAAATATTATCAAAAACTTACCATATTCGCCATTTTGAATTAAAATACTGCACATAAAACTGGTCTCTTGCATTGTTCCTTGCTCTTGGCCGGGAGCAAAGTTGTCGCCAGTGATTAAAATTATTGTCCCAAGCTTTCTCTTTCTTTTTTTCATTGTATGTAGAAAACAACAACAATTCTGTCTCCTCGGCGACAACTGAAAACAATTGTATCTCAATCGGGTCATTTGTATCTATGGATGCAGAGACTTATCATCTACGCAAAATCACGCATTTTTCAGAATTATTATCTCTCTAAATGTGACATTGATTTAGAGCAAACCATTTGATGTTTGTTGAAACAGAATGCTATTTTTCTTACTTTCCATTATTCATTTGGTTTTATATTTATTCAAAGCTTGTTTATGCAGATACTTCATTTTCATGAAATTTTTATATATTTTCATATTTGATATACATATAACAATTTTTTTTTAGACACTTAACACAATTTCCGACTCACAACTACGGCATTTATGTATATGTACAAATTATGAGGAACATTTGAGGATCCATAATATGGCAACATTTTAATTTTTCATTCACTATATTCATTAGAATATAGTTTTCTAAGTATTATCTGTCACATTTTTCACATAACCATAACTGCCTTAGATACTTGTAAAATACATGGATAAATACGCTAAATATGATTAGATTATAAACTCTAACTTACACCTGTTTTTCTTAGGTCAAGTTTTTCAGTGCAAGTAGAAACTTGGCTCAGCTGACAAAAGTTTAAATTAAGTTTAGACTTATACTGAAAAACTACTCTTAGCGATTTATGTATATTTGCATTATGTTATAATAGCATCAGTAATTATAGAAAACAAGTTTACGCGATTCGGCTGTCTTCATCGGAATATAAAGAGAAGAGAGAAATAACACATTTAATTTTTAACAATCACAGATTAATAGTTGTTTGTCTATAGTAATTTTTGGTTGTTTTACCCGTTTTTTTTTTTTTTTAATTTAGTTTTGACACTTGTTAGCTCATAAAAAAGAATGAAAGTCGCCAAAAAAAAAAAAAAATGCCAACTTCTAAATTTGAAAATTTAATATTTTTTTAGACGAATATTTGGTGGCTCTGATTATTCTCACCTGACGTCATAGCCGTTAGCCGTTAGCCGTTAGCAAGGCGTAATCTGGTTTTCTATAGTTTCAGTAATGGCATCATGTTCATGACCACTATTGTTAAATTATTCAATTCCTCAATTAAAGATTATTCTTAAAGCAAAGGCAAATTACATACTGCAATACATCACTTCATTGTTATTTTTTTTTTTTTTTAATTTTATATGGTGTCTTCATCGGCACGGAAAACAGGAAACCGGAACATCCTGAAAACAATATGCATTTGTCATGGCAATGAAATTAGTTTTCAGAAAATTTATTAGATTTTTTTTTTTTGGTTTGTTTTTGGAATATTTTGATAAAATCCTAGGTTTCCTGTAAGTGTCAGCACCATGCATATACATATGCATTAAAGTGCATCGAGCCTCATACCAAAAAAAAGAAAAAAGGACTTGTACTGCTCTAAAAATAAACCTAGATTTATTTTATGATTATCCCTAAAATATTTCGGTTCTAGCGATTACCGTTCGTGCGCTGGATCGTTTAGAAAAAAAACTAAAAGACTTTTGTATTTATGGGAAAATTGTCTGCCAAAAGTATACGACCAAACAAAGACTAACAAATGATAAATACTCAAAATATTTGAAAAATCTAAAAATCTGCGAAAATTTCAATGTTTACAAAATTATTTTAATTTTCATAGCAATTATATGAAAAACATCACTAAATCTAAAAAAAAACTCATTATTTGTAACCGGATTCCAGCATCCGCTATCGCTAAAACTCCATCGCCAAAAGTAGCTAAATGAATTTTAGCTGTAATTTAAAAAGCTGTAAAACGTATTCAATCGTATGAAGTGGCACAGAGTTAAGGCGGGACGGGCTTCCCGCCGACGAGTTTCTCATCGACTGAGATTTTACTAGTCTGTATATCTGATCAGCTGATTGTTAACTTATTAAAATATTTTTGGCGCGAAATAATAAAAGTTAATAAATTTTGTGAAAAACTTAACAATTTATGTAAATAATAATAACAAATAAAACAATAAAATGAATTTTAATGAGTTGCTAATAGAAGAAGTGCGAAAGTACCGATGTTTGTATGATTTGCCCATGAAGGACTACAGAAATGCACAAATGAAAAATACAATTTGGGAACAACATCAGAATATTTTATATTCAGGCTGTAAGTATATCTAATATATGAGTTCATTATACTTATTATAATAAATTAGATTCATTCACTTGCAAAAAAAAAAGGAAAGACTTCACTTCAAAAATAATTGTGAATATAAAATGGCAATCAAATGGATTTTATAGCAGGTACTGATCAGCTGCTCACTACCCGTCAAAAAGTTTTCTGTCACTCGTTGCAATTGTGTTTAACCGGGAAAAATAAAATTGTGATTCCAATCACATTACACTCTTCAAATCTGTTAAAATTTAGGAAAACGAGAGATGGCAAAATTTTGGCGCTAAATTTTTTTTTATTGGAAAAAGATAATAATTTTAAATAAAATTGTATTTTCCATTAAAATTTTAAATTGGGAATAGCAGATATGATTGTCTCATATTAAGAAACCCGTAGGTTAAATTAATTTCGGTTTCGTAAATGAGGCTGACTGTAAGAGTTTGAGGGAGCAATATATGCTTTGTCGGGAAAACTAAGATAGCGAAGGATAGAAGAAAGCCTGCGTAAACATGAGGAAAAACATTTTTCTTTGAAATTCGAGGGGCAAAAGTTTTTGAACCTTTGGTGCATCAAAGGGCTGATTTACTCATAGATATTAATAAATTCTTTTTTTATAAGCCGAGAGTTTTTGATTTCTTTCATAAGACATGTCAAAAGGGTCCGTAGGTTCCGGCAAAACTTTTCGTTTTTTCGTAAACTATTTCTAGTATTTCGGCGCGAACTCTTCAAAAAGACGTTTCGCTGTAAAACTCTCATGTTTTTGTGTTCACAAAATATTTACGAAATAGGTTAGGTTAGGTTGGAGTGGTAGCCTTCTGCTTGAAAGCACACTTAAGCACATAATTAGGCTCATTGTGATACCACATTTACGAAATAATTATGTATTAATTATAATTTTTAAGGTAATTATTTTTTGGCATTTCTTATAAGTAAACTAGCGCCAACCGCATTGAACCAAAATTTAGCTAAGCAATTTTTAGCGGTATGAAAATCAGAAACGTATTTTAGAGAAACCACTAAAAGTTTGGATTATTTTTTGCTTTCAGTGTTTTAGTAATTTTTAGAGTTTTAACGATAGCGAATAATAGAATGTGGATATTCGAGTCTGTTAGCACAGGAATTTTATTGTATCTATTATTTGTGGTCTTTTATTTGGCTAAAAGTAACCCATAGAAAAATATTCCAATAAAAAAATCAAATTTTAGAAGTTCGAAACATTTTGGGAAATCAAGTTTAATTTTTAGAGGGGTACAGCAACAGTAACTTTTTTTAGTGATGCACTTTAATGCGTATACATAGGTACATTTTCCATACGTTCTTTTTTTTTTAGTAAATTAAAATAAAACAAATTATTTCAACTTCGGAATTCCTATTTGAAATGAAATACTTGTACATACAATATCCTGTATACATACATATTCATGTATATCTGTTCAATACATATATATGTAAATATGCCTTTTAATTTCAGTACATTTAAATAAAGTAAACATGCTATTTCATTGTTTTTCTATAGGTGGGATCTATGTATACATTTTTCACTTTCAGTTTAAAAATATTAAAAAATATTTTAAAAAAATTAAAAAATTTATCAAAAATTCAAAATAAAGTAAATTACTCATACCTTCTTGTTTTGTTAATATTTACAATATTTGATTACATCTTTGTTTGTTGTGTATTTTCCACAATTAATGTCTATATTTTGTATTCTGAATAAGTACATATAGAGCCGTTTCAAAACAATTCAGATAAATACCGAAGGTGCTTCATAAATATATGTAAATATATTTCATCCTATAGATGAACTAGCGGTAAAAAATTTTAAAAAATATTAATAATTCTAGGAAATTCTAATGCCTTTCTATTGTTGAATATACAACCGTACAAGTAATACGATAAAAATGCAACCGTTCAGCATTACATGAATTTTGCTTTTGTATTATTATTCATAACTTTTTCGCTGTTTTGAACAGATAATTTTTCTCTGTCCTGAAACTCTTATATACAGTCTGGCCAACTCAGCGATTTTCCCGCTGATTTTAGTGCTTTTTGAAAATTAAAACGCTGAAAAAAGTGATTTAGCGCTCAGCGCGTTTTTCAATTTAAAATATCTTCGAAAAATCGAAGAAATTTTCATTGACTAGAAGTATCAGATGTGTGCCTGTAAAAAATTTAACGCGTTTTTTAAGAAAATACGCGTTTTATTCTTCATTTTAGCGGATTTTGAAAAACAAAAGTTGGCCACACTGCTTATATACCACTACTACTATTACGGCACAGCAGCCCATGGAGGCCTAAGGACGAGCTTTTCGCATCCATTCATGTTGTGTGAGTTGTATTTATACACAAATGGAAGGGACCTACAGTTTAATGCCGAATCCGAACAGCGAAGTGAAAAGTGCCGAGCAGTCAAACACACTAACCACTAGGCTACGGCGACACTTATATACATTAATATCAAATAAATACTTAAATAACTTTGTAAAGTAATTGTGTTTAGTTTCCATCGCTTCGCGCATAGGCTAGACCCCAATATCTATTTGGTGGTTTAGTAATTTACAACATTTTCTATTTGCTCGTAGAGACAAGGGGGAAAATAAATGTTGGAGTTCTTTGGATGTGTCGAAATTCAGTACACTAGGTACAAAAATACTACTAAACCGGTGAAGAACTCCTAAAAGTTTAAAGAAAATCAATACATAAGAACTAATTATAACTATCTAGCTCACCTACAGGATTAGAAGCAGTAGTACTTATATATCCATCGTTTATTCAATAGAATACCGTGATAACCCAAAAATGTGATTGTGGAGTTAATTAAAAATCCGGAAATATCTATCTTTCCATGCTTTGTTTCATGTAACTTAAAATGACATTTCAAAAAAACTAAATTAAAAATTTTGAATTATGATGGTATTCTATTGAATGAGCGATATGTAATTTTATGTTTAAATCTTTCTCAACAAAAATAAAATTCTTATCATCTACAACTCTTATACTAAACTCCACTTTGTGTTTCACTTCGAGTGCGAAACAACAGAATGTGACAACATGGATTGTGAAATACCCGATATCTCTGCATATGTATCCGTTGGACCTTCGACGCTGCAAACAGAATCTTCCGGTGTTCGGGATGGCTCCGCTTCTGTTATTTCCATATCTTGATGTTTGTTGCTGCGATGTTTGGCACTCAAAGCCTAACGAAAAGATATGGAAACGAATTAAAATTATAAGATGTTAGTGAATATTATTAAGAGATAATGATACATAGTTACATAAGTTAGTATAATGTGATAGAATTAAAATTGGCACATGCAATTTCTTGCCGAATATTTACAAAAAACTAAATACACAATTTTCTACAATACCGGAATCGAAGTCTGATAAACTGAAGTACAGGTCAATGAGGAAATTATGAAAATTGAATTGGTAATTAAAATTAAATAATTTTTAATCTATAAAAATGTTGATAAGCCAGTTTATATATCTTATATAAGCCATATAAATTCATTAGAGGTTCCAGCCCACATTTGTATGTGACCTTATGGAAGAATTGGCGATGCTGAAAATTCATCTAATAGTGTGGCACACGAGAGGGAATTTCAGGCAAATTTAGCATTTCCTAACAAACTCAAACGAAATTTACTTGAAATGCAAAAAGTAACTCAGCAACCCTCAAACACAAGGTTGTAAAATAACAGGAAAAATTTAAGAACTATTACATTTTTTTAGAGATTTTGTATTGCTCTTGCAATATTTATTAACAAAAACCAGAATGAAAAAAAAAAAATAATGAAGCTGGAGAGCAACTCATTGCTATTCCTCTAATTATTCATAATTTCTATATGGTATACATTTCCAATAGGAAAGTCACATTTTTATTTATTTTTATAAAAATATGCACAAAAATTCTTTTCTCCAAACTTATAATCTGTTAAAAACGAAATTCGATTCTCGATGACATTCCTTTTTTGTCGTATGTCCACCTCAATTCGAGATACTGAATTTCTACGAAATTCACTCACGTGTGCCCGCACTACTACAGAGTGTTGAATGCACACGAATTATGGTAACTCTAATTGTGTTTGTTGTGAAATTCATGTGCAAAGCAAAAACAACATTGATCTGATAGAGTGTAAGGGGGACAGAGCTAATGTCTTCAAGTCTAAATTGCATGTAGATATAACGGTTCTTCTTGTTGTGTACTAATACACAGGCCCAAAGCGTATTTACCAGCGTGAACTCATCTCTGAGAACTCTCTCATATCATGTGAAGAGTCAGATTTTATAGTGTCAAAGTAGTGCAAAATGTAAATAAACAAGAGTGTAGTGCCAAAATTCAAATTTTAGATATTCACAACGGAAGCTATTTTTGACACTATAACTTTTACTCACTGAGATGACTTCACCCGTTAAATACGCTTTGTTTTAGTTTTGTTTGAATATTGACCGTGAGTGAGAGAAACATAATTTGAACAAAAAGCCAAATAGAAAAACATAACTAATATTGTTTTAATTATTCCATGATCTGAAAATTCCAATACAAAGTGATTTAAAAATGTTCGGAGCTTACGATGATTCAATTGCGGTGGCCCGAATGATTCCAAATTTCATATTGAGGTGCAAGGGAAACTTTTGTGCCCGGATCTTAAAAATAAAAAGTAGAAAATAAAATACCTCCAAGATTAAAAATTGCCTAAGAAAAGCTTTTCACTTGGCCGTTTAGATTCGGCATAAAGCTGTAAGTCTTTTCCATTCGAGTGCAAATATAAATCATAAAACATGTATGGATGCGAAAAGCTCAGTCTAGGCCTTTCATGGGTTGTTATGCCATAAAAAAGAAGAAGAATAGTTTCTATTATCTTTAAGTGTCATTTTAATGGAAATATATTACTATGAAATTATTGGTTGGTTAAAGTGGCTGACCCACAGGTCTGAGCATTCACAAATGATTCCCTACATTATCACGATACTTTAATAATTATATGTAATTGCCCTACTACTTTACATTAACAAGCAAGGGCGAACGCAGGGTGGAGGTGGGCTTTAGAGCTCAAACCCAAACCGAAATAGTTCAAATACATATAAATCAAAAGAAATTAAATTTTGATATTATACATAGAAATATTTTTTCCAAATTTATTATTTTTTTTCAATAAGTAAATTAGAGCGAATTTGAGACTGTGCTACATGTTATTAATATATGTATATCACTCGTTTGCTGCAAGACTGTCATAAGTCAAAAAACTCGAGAAAATCGCATTTAAAGATTTCAATGAACTACCACTCGGTATAACACATTAACTATACATTTTATTCTCACGTTATAATTTTTAATTTAAAAATTGTTCTTATTACTTTCAATGATTTACCATTTCGTAGAATGCTATAACGACAAAAAATCTATTTTTTTACACAAGGTAAATAAATCATTAAATAACAGTTAGTTCTGCATACTTAACTCGATTTTTTTTTTTTTGTTTGATTATGACAGTCTTGCTGCAAATAAGCGATATGTTCATTAAGATGGGCGGAAATGTACGGTTGAAAAAAAGTTAATGTTTTTGCCCCCGCAGCGTCATAAACCGTTTTCCAATTACGAACACTTCTCATGAACTGGAAATTTTACAACAAAGGGTCCATACAGGGCATCAATATATTAAATATATAATTTAGCCTTTACTACAATTGCCCGTAAATCATTTCTTCCCCATCATTTCTACCTAACTGGTTCTATTTACTAATAAGCATAGAATCCCGCCTTCAATACTTCTTAACTCTTAACGATGTCGCTCTAAGCGGGAAAGCTAATACTCTATTTAGGGTTCAAAAGGCCAATGTTGCCCTTTTTTCATGTAAAAAAGCAGTAGGCAAAATATGGGCTATGGAAGCTCGAATCGTTCACTGACTTTATGCGGCAGTCATTAGGCCAATACTTTTTTATGGTGCAATGGTTTAATAGACAGCTCTTCATAAAGAACCGGCATCATTGTTGATCACAGGTGTCTTCAGAAAACCCCTTCCTTAGCTATTAACACCATTCTCTATTTAACCCCTCTTGACCTCTTTGGAATACAGGTAGCGGTCAACTCGGCGATAGGCTGCTAAATTCAGTCAGTGCCTGGTCTGAACCATTTATAGGTCAGTCCCTCCCCATAACCTTCGACTATCACTTTACCACTTCCATTTCTTTGAGAGAGGTTATGATTGAGCGTCGATCCTGACAGAAAAATGCGGTGTGCCTTTACACTGACGGAGAGAAGTATTCTCTGAGCAATTAGGATTAAGCTTATCCTTTCGTTTGTCTCATTGAGCGTTTTTCAATCTGAGGTCATGGCGGTGAACTGACTGAAATGTAATAAAGTATCAGTGCATGATATTAACATTTTCAGCGGCAGCCAACTTGCTAACAAATCCTTGGCCAGTATATAACTAATCTCCAAGGTGGCTTTTGCTAGTCAACGTCTAGTCAATGAAGTAGCCGATGAACTCAACGTGCACCGTGTGTGGGTTCTAGGTCACAGTGACAGTGATTAGATTCAAAAATTCCACTTCCACAATTTAAAAACTACCCGAGTATCCCACTGGCAACATGAGACCTTAATGTTCATCTAATTCGGGTTCTGTTCTAAAAGGGATGGATGGTATATCCACGTGGTAACACAACGGAACATACATATTTAGCCTAAGTGTATCCTGATGAACAGCCACTTAACCTAACCTATGCCAGAATCACTATGATCCAATGTATCAATTGCCTGGGCAAAAACATAAACTTTTTTTCCGCCCACTTTAATGTATATATATATGTGGGTAAGTCCGATATTTCGCACAAGAGGATATTTAATTTGTATATATTGGTTCAAAGCTTACCTTATCTTTGCTCCCCTTTTTCTAAATGTAACATTAGCAACGAAAACAGTAAAAATTAATGGCGAACACATTCAAAATATACAAACAAATCTAATATCTTTAGTAAAAGGTAGGATTGAGGTTATACAGAACATTATCAAGTAAATCAAATTCGAAATTTGAAAGTTTTTTCAATTTATTGTAATCAATGATTGCGTTCAGAAGACTACCACTGCTCAGCAACAACTAAATGGCAACTGCTCTATATAATTCTTGTTAATCATAAAGTGATCAGTTCGCGTTCATAATACACACAGGTAGCAGTGGTGGAGCAGAGGCGTCTTCTGAACGCGATCAATAAGAATATTTTTTATTTGAAGGCCTCAGTACTGCCATTTATTAAAAATCTAAATAATAAATTTATAATACAAATTTTTTGAAATACACATGAATCGCTATACCAACAAACAAGCAAACAAATATTTAAATTTGGATTTTGTGTAATGTCGATCAGATCATTTGATTATGATAATAAAGAACATTTTGTTTGTTAGAATATCGATTTTTTATAGTCAAATTATAAAGTAACATCCTTAGAGCTTACAAATATAAACTTGAAAGCATTTTTAATTTGCGACTAATTATTTAAGTACATATGTATGTATGTATGAAGGTACATCAGAATGTAATGGTTTATATCTGGTTAGGAATTATCTCATATTTCTAATAATTTTATAAATAATTTACAAATTATTTTTCTTAGTTAAAATGTTGCTACTTACTTGCAGTGAGAAACGACGATGACCCGTTTTGCGTCCTCCACGTCTTTTGCTTATATGAGGATTGTCTTGTCTTAAAGTTTTATTTTTTAAGACTTCAAGTTGTGTATACAGTCTGAAATTAGTCAGAAGTACAGAGCATAAGCATAAAAAGCACAATATTATAAGAATATCAGAAACAGTTGCTTATCTCAGCATTGGTTGTGCTAAGCCAGTTTATAAAGCAATTGTAAGTAGGGAAATGGTATTGGTACTCGATACTTTTTTACTCGATACTTTTATTATGAGTAGGTACTTGTACTCATTGAGTACATTGATACTGGTATCGAAATTCGATACTTTTCAAAATTTCCAGTGCAAAACTAGTACTGAAAAATTCAACGCTGAAAGATGACAGATATAAAAACAGCCGCCATCATTTTTATTATCATTCATTTTGGACTGCTATTTGAATTTTGGATTTGTATCAAAATTAAACAGTACAACTTGTGCTGTTTTGAATATATGCATAATCAGATATTGCTAATTTATGTATTAATGATTTATTATCAATTAATTTTTATTTTATGAATTTTATAATTTTTTTTTACATTAGGTATCGAAACCCCTTACTTTAGGTATCGAGTAGATTTATGTCGATACTTTACGGTTGATACTTCAAATGAGTATAGTATCAATACTTTCCCCTCGATACCATTTCCTTAATTGCAAGTAAGACTTACCTTTTAAGTTCAGCACGTATATCTTCTGGGCTCATTTCGGATATCGTTAATTCACCAATATCAGGATCGCCCAAGCAAAGACCCGCATAGCCACCACCCAGATGTTGCGTATTGTTGAGACCCTTGAATGCATCCACATTGAGTTTGATTTTGTTTGATTGATTGTTTGATAGATTGATCTATGATAGGTTGATAGATTGATAACAGTACGAAAGGACATAGTTTCAGGAAAATAAAAATTGGAAGAACGATAAGAAGGAGCATGCAGGAATGAAAATAGAATCTATGATGGACACAAGGAGAAATTGAACTAAAACTATTGTATGATCATTATTAATAATGATGCATACAGAAAACTATAGGAACTCTCACAGATTTTTTTCCCCCCTAAAATAAACATTTTAAATCAAGCATAAATAGATGGGTCCCAACAACAACATTCTAAGTTGGTTTCCACAGCCCTTTTCTGAAGAAGCTTTTGTAATTTATGGGTTGCATATACACCTGTGTGCAAAAAAATAATACTGACATAAGCTAAAAGTTTAAAATTACTAAAACATTATTTTACTAGTACTGAGTCTCTAAAGTACAAACATATTTCGTTGAAAGAAGTTCAAAAGACTTAAAATTAAAGAAAAATTTGTGCTTCCAATGCTTTCCTGTAAAAATACTCTCGCGAATAAATGGAAAAGTAATTTTGCAAAAAACTCAAACATTTCATGTCAACTTAACCCGTTCGTCCACTTACAGGGGTTTTTCCAGCTCTTAAGAAATGGCAAAATTCCATACAAAATGTGCTTAAGAAATGCTTAAGAAAACTTTTCTTGTGAAGTTTGTTGTTGATCAGTTTCAAGTTTTCCAAAAGAAAAATATTTCACAGATTTTTGTCCTTTTGTTTCTTAAGCAACAAAGCGTTTTTTTCTTGAGCACTTCCTTAAGAGGTAGATACTCGCCTTACAATAAAAATAAAAGCAATTTATTGCGGCAATATTCAAGTATACAAGTATTGAGGTGCTTTTTAATTAGGGTTACCAGATGGCTATAACAAGATATCCGTACTTCACTTTTAAACCCGCGTTCATCACTCCACTGAATGTTTGTCAAAGAAAAAGTTCTTTCACAGTTGGCATTATGCCCAGGAATATAAAAAAAAAATATTGGGGTATTTTCAAAATTTCTGAAAAAAAATCAATACAAAGCTGATCGTTTGTTGTTTGTACAAAAAACATCTCGAAATCGACTTTATTTTCTTTCTTTTTTGTTCAAGAAGTTGTTCATATTCATCAATTGGTCGACAATTTTGTCTTCGTGGAGAAAAACACTACGTTTCCTTGGCGATGGAATCAAATTTCAATCCATCAAATACTCAAGGGCTTCCTGGTAAACGGTAAAACATCAAAAATCCACAATTTTTCCTTTTCCTGCAGCTTTTGACTTGTTCAATTTTGAAAGTAAAGTTAATGACAAACATTTTTGCTCAATTTTTTCAGGAGTTGGCGACCCAATTAATATTTAAAATGATTTCCAAAACACTGTTTCCTTCTTTTTCAACAAAAGCTTATTTGCCTTGAATAATGAACATAAATTATTCAAAAAGAAAACATCCAATGATTTTGGTAGTTTTTGGATCAACAAGAAATATGCTTTTAATGTAGTAAACTAAAAGCTTCAGAATTCGTTCAATAGCAGAAAACGAACTGTGCTTGTGAAAAAAACCACTAATTTTTGGAAAAATCAGTTAATTCCTTTGAAAATCAGTAAATCAGGGCGCTTGGCGGAAGTCAGTAAATTTAATGATAAATTTTTACTCTTGGCAACCCTATATTGAATATTGCAAAACAAGATGGCTACCGCAAGAAAATCAATTGGTTTTTCATGAAGCATTTGGGTCCATTGTATAAAAAATTGACCTAGACAGTATTAGTCCTTAAAAAAAAATAATAATTTTTACTAAAAGTAAGAAAGTTTCACCAATTTATATATGCCCCCATCGCGTGGGACGATCATTTTCTTGCATTCCTTTCATTACATCAAATATTACCTTGGTCATTACATTAAATAACACTAAGAAGGCATGTGATATCTAAGAATTTTCACTATGAAATTGTTAGGTACCCCCCGTTTATTCTATAGAGTTTTGCTAAAAATGCTTATTGAAAAAACGGTAAAACGAATAGAAATAGAGTTGGTGGATTGTAGAGGTAATAAATTCTCAGAATTTCATAAACAATAATTTGGAAAAGGTTTTAACTACATTTTTGTTTCAGTACTTTCTACATGCTGTATCTGATCTTGAAAATTTTTTAATATTAATATTTGTTAATCCGAAACTTACCTGCTTATGTTGATACCATAACTTTGGCACAAAAATTAAACCCAGCGAAATGGTGTTCGTGAATTGTGATCGAAGAAACAGAGCTAAGAATATAGCGCTTGGACTCATTTCAGGCAGGTATATATATCGTAGTATATAAAATGTTGTCGACACAATGAATTCCAACACTATTGTTGCAACAAGGAATTGTCTTTCCTACAATATGTATAAAAGTAAACATACGTTCAATATATACCTACATATATATTTGTACATATTGTCGGGTGTATACCAAAAAAAATAAACACTTTACTCAATTTTCAGATAAATATAAATGTCACGTAATCTGAAATAGAACTGTGCACAATTATCCGAATGCTGTTCTTTGCTATTTGCCTAGTAATTTACTATTGCATAAATTTTAATATAATAATAAGCTGTAGGCATCTGGTGGGATTACAATATATACAGGTCATATTTGAAAATTTCTTCTGGATCATCCAACGGAGTAACGTTAAAAACGTAAAAAAAAAGAGAAGGTAAGTTTTTTAGTACAAAGAATGATGCCAAATTGCTTGTATATAAAATCTATCTCTTTTCAAAAATCCATGTTAAACGTGGCGCCTAAAACTTTCTAATTTACATCCGACGATATGTGCATATATAAAATATTATTTCTAACAGTGTCACGTATTTAAATCGATTATCCATCTTACCTTGAATTGTGTATTGGCATTACGGCTGGCAAAAGATAAATGGAGGCCGAAACAAAGAATCAGTACTTCGCTGACCTGTGTTACTAGTTCCCATTTCAGTGGGTGACACGTATTAGTGCGCGCTTCACGTAAACTTTCTATTTGCCCAGTTTCTAAAAGATCCAACGAAGAGGCTGTGAATGCTGCCATATAGCAAATAACGGCAAATACCATTGTTCCAAGATACTTGAGTAGATCTACATCACGCAGCACCCAACGATGCGCTTTCCGCGTGCGAAAATCCACAAGATGGCGGTATAATTTAAGAATGATGGCACCGTAACAAGTTATAAAACCCAATTCTCGTCCCCATGGTTCAAGTAAACAGCGTTCGGTGGAGGCGGGAAAGAAATGGACGGCAACCTTTTAATACAGAAGTAAATATATGAAATTCGTAAAAACATTAAATAGAAAGAATCGTGGTTAGTCGACAAATTTAGGAGTTTACGGTTTATAGTTATTTTTTTTCTATTCTAAATTTAAATCTCAGCTTTTAAATCAGCTTTTTCCTAGAGAATGAACGGATAAAATATACATTAATCTACGCGGTGTATAAATATGAAATACTCGTTCACACATAGATGGCTCTATATGTTAAGCTTATTCTAAACGAGCCATACTTGTTGTTTTTATTGTTTTGACATCTGTCAAGAATATCAGAAAATCATGATTTCATGCAAAGGATTCTTTAGACAGTGCAAAGGCAATGGTTTTGATGTAAAAAATGAAGAACGTGGAAGACTACCAAATTTTGAGGACACCGAAAAATGCAAGCATTGTTGGACGAATATGATACATTAAGTCCAAAACAAATGTCAGAAATGTTAAATGTTACTCAATCATCAATTTCTATACGTTTAAAAGCATTAGGAAAATTCATATGTGGAAAATTGGTACTTTCGGAATTGACTGTTAGGCAAGAAAATCGAAAAATCATCTGTGAAATGTTGCTTAACGACAAGAAAGAAAACGTTTTTGCATCGAATTGTGATTGGTGATGAAAACTGGATATAGTTTGAGAATCTAAAAAGCGAAAAATCGTGGGTTTCACCTGGTCTACAACCAACATCGACTGTAAAACCGGATCGATTTAGAAAGAAGAGGATGCTCTGTGCTTGGTGGGATCAGAAAAGTATGAAATACCATGAGCTCTTAAAACCTGGAGAAACTGTTAATACTGATCACTATCGACAACAAATGATCAATGTGAACCATGCATTCATTGAAAAACGACCAGAGTGGGAAAGATGACATAGAAAAAAAATCAGTTCAAGAAACGATAAAATTACTTGGTTGGTATTTGTTACTTCATCCGCTTTATTCACCAGACTTGGCTCCTTCCGGTTACAATTTGTTTTCATTGATGGGACACGCACTTAAAAAGCAGCACTTTAAAACATCCCAAGAACTGGAAAATTGGGTCTCTGAATGGTTTTCATCAAAAGATGAAAAAATTTTTTTGCCGCGGTATCCTCAATTTTACGAGGGCCATTTCTGTAGAACATTTTAACCCTTTAGTTTCTCTTTTTGTGGGACAATTTGATCCCGTTTTTGATGAAAACCTGAAAAATCCTTTCAAAAAAGATAGTTAAGAATTACAATATTTCACAAAGATATTTGCCAAAAAATTTCGCTAGGGGTCACCAAAGACATAAAAGCTATTCTGTTGCAAAAATGCTGTTGGACTGTGTTATTTTTAAAAATAATTAATTCAATTTAGAATTTGAGAGTTTTTTACTACTTCCATCATTTGCTGATATTCTTATAAAAATAACCTAATGGCTACTAAGCAAAATGTAATAATGACTAAGGTCGCCTTGAATAATATTTAAAAAAATGTACATACCGAAGCATAAAGTAACACAATTCCCAACAGAACAGTCTCCAAAACAGTCCACATGCCTGATGCAATTGCCTAAAATAACAAGAGAAATTTTAAAAAGTCATATTTTGTCGAAATTATGCTTCTACTCACCTTACATTTTCGTTGCCGGAAAACAATAACGCTCAGAACAATACAACATAGAATACACGCTCCTAGAATTGAACCCACCGTCAATTTTAATAAATTTTCTAACGATAAGGTTTCTTGTTCTCCCAATAAACAAACACCATTTTGATCACAACTAGAACAACCGCCTGGACAAGGTATGCAGGAATAATTGTCAAACCCTTCAGACAATTCAACAATATCGCCGCGATAACCTTGTAACGTTGAATTTGGCAAATAATATGATTCTCGACAAATGC
Organism: Toxonevra muliebris; assembly: GCA_963691655.1. Classification (NCBI taxonomy): domain Eukaryota; kingdom Metazoa; phylum Arthropoda; class Insecta; order Diptera; family Pallopteridae; genus Toxonevra; species Toxonevra muliebris. The sequence continues at coordinate 74,424,556 of OY829329.1, forward strand.
ATGTGTACACGTCACGAGTTGCTGCAGGTTTGTTTTCAGTCAGCAGACAAAATGTTGTATTTCGATCGCAACTGAAAATAAAGATATACATACAACTATTTGTGCATAGACAAAGAAGAACCTATGGAGAGTTGAGCGGGGTTATTAAAGTGATGAATATCAAAACTTGAAGAAGAGAAAAGTACATTTTTGGATATCGTCCAGTTGTTAAAGGATCTTGGCATTAATAGGAAGCAAGGTCTTTAGTTCTATAAACCAGCGAGTAAGCCAGCACAACAAATAATTAGTTTCAAACTCTATAGCTTGAATATGAAAAGAAAATAAATAGTGTCACCGGCCCTAAGCGGTTTCCAAGTACATTCTGATTGAGTTTACCGGACCACAAAACCTGTATAGGTTATATATGTATATTAAAGTGCCTCGAGTCCCATACACAAAAAATCGGTTATATTGCACACCTCTGAAAATGAACCTCGGTTTATTTTATGAAAATTCCCAAAATATTTTACCTCTAGCGATTACCGTTCGTGAGATGGACCATCTTGAAAAAACCCCAAGAAAACATTCCAGTAACACTTTTTTTTTAATTTTATCTTGTAGTAAAAATTGCAATCTTTTACCCTTCGCATGAGATGAAAATAGTTTGAATCGGATAACAAAAAGTTATTTAATCCCCTTAATAAAAGTATCAAATTTTATTGTCACAGTCTGCAGCTGCAGCAAATGTGTTATTTCGAGCGCTGCTGTTCACATGGTGCGGTGATAATGAAAAAAAGTTTCAAAATCGCTTAAGTAGATATCTGGCTACGTGCTAGCAAAATTTAAAGCGTATTGAAACACTTTTTTAACAATTATTTTTATAATTGTAAGGAGCAACAACAAAGCTGCAAAATTTAAGAAATTTTGGAACCTGAAGATATTATTTGATTTTAAAATTTGTTTCAACTTCTCTTTATCTGGGTGCGTAAAATCTTAACTATGCTGTTACTTTTCGATTTGACGGCATTTTTGGTTACTTATCATGCCCCAAAATTGTTCCTTTATTCGATCGCTTTTGTGAGTCACTGTATATCACTCATTTTGTGAAGTTTATATGGAAACAGTCGTCATATCTGCTACTCCCAAACATATATTTTGTCAATCAACCAGGCTAACCACATTCTTATTTTCACAGACCCCCTACATACTTGTATGTATGTACATATTACATTTCGAAAAAGTGTACGAATCTCACCCATGTCTTCTTCCAAAAACTTCTTCTAAACCATCGTTGCAAACATCTTCATCTGCAGCTATAAATGCGGCAGCTACGATTCTGAATGAGAAATGAAAAGCACAGTAATTTATTTCTACTTAAACTTTTATGTCATTGGAGCTCACTTGATTTTATACTCAGTAAATGATATTCGGAATGGCCATAGCCAGCGCCCTTTTAATAGATTACAATCTTTAAAGGGTGCACCCCATTCTTGAGAGCCATCACTGCTATTCCAAGCATATCCTAATTCACGCCAATAAGAACCGAGAAAAGATTTGTTGTGCACCTGCTCGATTGGTATCTGTAAGATATGAATGTTAAATAGATAAAAAAAAAACCATACACTGTATTTAAAAAAAAAAAACAAAATGGTTTGTTTCAAATTACCGTTACATTATCTCTGAACTTCACTACAACAGTATGTATACTAGGAGCAGCAATGGCAAAAGCGAGCAGATTATCATCTTCATTTAGAGCATAACTTGCAATACCATTTGCTCGACGTCGCACTTCTTCGCGCATTTGGTCGCTGATAGTTTGCTGGAAGGGTGTCGCAGAGGCGGGAAACTTATTCGCCAAGAATTCAGTGAATTGGCGGGCGGCATCTTCGGCAATATCAGTGAAGTCATAATACTGAAAGAGAAGAATCGCATACATATAAAAATTTCCATGTGTATTAAATATAATTTTGAAAATGTATTTCAAATGCGAAAGAAATTGATGGTTTCCCTGGTAAAATAAAAATCGTAATAATGCAAAAAAAAAAAACTCACCGGCTCGGTTGGAATCTCATCTAAAACACGGGATTCACATTTCTCTTCCGATGTGGATAATGGCGACAGTGTCTCGGTGGCGGTGGCAGTCGATTGCGCTAATGGCATGGATGAGGGAGAGATTGTTGGCGAGGGTAACGGTGGCACATTTCGTTTTCTGACTCTCTTCTTTATATGCATATCCGTAAAATTCATAGAGGAAACAACATCTGCAGTTGGCATGAGCTCATCGAAATCTATCAAAGGTACTAAAGGTGTTGAATCCTGTTGCTGACGTTGATATTTTGTTCGCTTATAATAATCAAGTAACTGGTCTTCGTTGTTATTTAGTGCGTCCATTGTATCTAACATCACAATTTCATTCTTTTTTTCGTTCTCATCATTGATGTTTTTAATTCTGGAAAGAAGCAGCTCATAAGTTGTTGCACTTGACCGAGACACTGTTGCTGCTGTAATGCTCTTTGCCGTTGATAAAATAGATGGTGCTGGTGTTGCGTCCATGGGTACAACGCATGTAGCAATCAATATGAATAATATCCATAGTGAAAAGGACGATTCTGAAGTTTTTGTTATTGCTGCCACAACTGCGCATGTCGGGCGCAAATTTGCTTCTATAATATTTCCCCACGAATGCCATTTATGACACAACCTTAATGCTTTTACGAATATACTCCCAGTATGAGGTTTATTTTCTAATTGGTGCCGCATCATTGAATTTGGCTGTGTTGAGAAATTCCGATGATTTCCTTGTTGTTGTCGCTGCCGCTGCTTTTCTATATCTTCTTTTTTTTTAGTTGCAAATATACGATTCAATCCCAAATTTCTGCATATTGTTGGATACTTGAATTTGCGGCTTTTTTGGGATACTTTTAATCTTTTTATTGCAGTGACATCTGCAAGAAAACAAAGTAATATTTCTATTTATACCAACAATTTTAAATAATATATATATTTTTCTACTATAAGTTTGTATGTATGTACCAAGTAAATTCCTAAACGGCTCAGGGGAACCATATAAAATTTTTACACAATATTTCTATGGTATCTGGATATAAAACAGGGCGGGCTTGTTCGATTGGGTGTGGCGCTTATCATACAAACAAAATGCTTAATATTGAATACCTTGGCAACTATTTGCGAAACAACCACTAAATTTGGTGTAAGGATGTAAGTTCCTAATATCAATCGCTGGAAAGCAAAAATAGCGACCACTCCCACTACATTGTTGTTATTTTTAATACATATGTTAATATTTGTATAATCTATACCCAAGTCTATATTATTATTAATTATTAATTAAACAGGCTATAGTACAGACTATGCTACCATTGTTGATCTTTTGTTCAGCCCTTGGTTTTAACACAATTTTAAATTAAGACTACAAACGAATCTAACAATTGCATTAGGTTTTATGCCGCATATCAGAGAAGGTCTCGAGAAACTCTTTCCAAGGTAAAGCGATCTACACCTCGCGGCAGTTGTACGTATTCTGCTGTTTCTATGTCTTCATTGCATAGTCGACATGAATCGCATTGCGATATACCAATCTTCTTCAGATAATACCTAAGAAGGCAGTGTCCGGCAAGGGTACGAATTTCCATTCTGTTTAATTCGATTGTGTGTTTTGAAGTAATGGTGATTAGGTTAATAAGTGTTTTAGCCTGCCGGAGACCATGAAGTCTGGACCAATAGTCTTTGAGAGCTCTATTTTCCCAAGCCCTTATAATTGTTTGGGTGTGATTTGATGTCACACCACAAAAAGGTTCGGGACCTATGAAGGACCTAATTGTCCCCCATTTCGCTAAGCAGTCCACCTTTTCATTTCTCTTAAATCCTGTTATCAAAGTTTATACGGTCAAAATAAAATATAATTAAAATTTCTACGGAACACATATATCAGTCGTACGCTTTTACCTGTGTTACCGTCAACGTATGCGGATAAAGTTATATGGTTGGAAAGGTACTGGGCCCTAGATGTGCACAATATATGTTTTGTTTTCGCAATTGTTGACTTTAACGCAGGAAAAAGAGGTAGGAAGATACACCCAAACACAACAACAAAAACATGGGACAGTAGTCAAGACTTTGAAAATTAACAACTAGATTTAATTTTCATAGTCTACAAAAAACATAACAAAATTCATGGGAATTCACTTTCGGTGCGTTCATGTATTTACTCTCTCATGTATTCTTTCTCTCACCACAATGTCGTCGTTGTTATGTAGATAAGAAGTAAATTAAAAATTTAGAATTATTAGAATGTCAGTTTCAAAATTCAAAATGGTGGATCCAATATGGCGAATGATTTTTTAAAAATTAATCTGATTACCTTGAAACCAGTTACTCGGGGTTTTATGATACTGTTATCAGATTTTTAATATGCAAAATGGCGGAAGAAATTAAAAAAAACAGATCGGATTCGCTTGAAACTCGTTATTAGGTGATTTTTGGAGTCACTGATTACGAATTTAATGGCAGATTTGTAATCAGATACCCTGAAAACCCCCGAGTAACCAGTTTCAAGCGAATTCGTTTAACTTGAAAAATAGTCGGCCATATTGGATCTGAATTTTGAGTTTTGAAAATCCGATGTCAGCCTCTTAATCAGCGTCCCCAGAAGCCCCTCATTCGCCATATTGTATCCAGCATTTTGAATTTTAAAAATCTTATATCAGAATCGTAATATAATTTATAATACAAATGAAAAATTTACGTTTTTATACCTATTTAAATTTATTAAGTACTACACCTGGAATATAGTGGCCTTACCCTCGGGATTTGGTTGGGAAAAGAGGCTTTAAGTCTTTTCGATACTTAAAAAAGTAATTTTTAACTCTGGAACAACGATTGTAATGGGTGAAAATATTTACTAGGAAGGAGACGGTCTTTATACCAAAACCGGCAATGCAGCGGGCATCAATACGGACTAACACCATTTTGATACTGAATATGCAGTTCAAAATGAAATTTAATATTGCATTGTGAAAGCAAATATTTATTTACTTATTTATCACAGCTTATTAAGCCTAATTTACATAAATTTAAGTAATATAATATTAATTATAAATAATGCAATAAAAATATAACATAACATAAAGCGCAAATATTGAAATTTATACATTAAAAGTTTTACAATAAAGAAGTAGATTTGTTTCGAATTTCTTATTGTTTTCACAGCTTTTTAATTCGTAAGGCAGCTCATTACAATATAACTTTTGAAATCTTTATAAAATAAATTGTTTTTATCTGACTAGTTTTTAAACAATGGCTGATTAAAATTATATTTGTATCTCGTATTTCGCATATGTATATCGCTATTGTATTATTTTTTGCTTGCAAGTATTCGGAGAGTTTACAATCTTTCATGTTTTTAATTGATTTCATCGTGAAAAAAAATATTTGTTGCTTAACGTGCAGTCATTTCGGTATCTTTAGCATATGGATTTTTTTTTTTGTTGGAACAGCAAAAGAAGTATTCAAGAATACAGCATTCAGACAAGTTTTACTTCCATTGTACTATATCCTGTGTTCCTTTTTGCTATTCCTGCGGTGTTAAAGAGCTCAGGTGTTCGTTTCCCAACACTGCAGTGTCAAATATGCTTACTCTGATCTGACAGAAAGCGGGGTAGACACTAAGAAAGTGGTCTGCCGTCTCTTCACATTCTTCCGTCAAACCACAGAAGGCCTAGTGCCTCCCAGGCCACTCATATTTAAATGTTTGACCCAAGAGAAGTGTATAGCCTCACCAGCTGTCTACAGTTCTTTCTGTTAAGCGATAACAGGTAGTCTGTTAGACGCCTCGAGTTAACAGGTAACATGGTCTTTGTCTGTCTAAACCCTCTCAGTTCCTCCCATTTACGATTGTGGGTCGAATCGACCCACTCATTAATGGTGGTCTTGATGGCTGTAGACGACAAAGAGAGTACAGGTTCTGGGCCCAGGAAACCAGTTTCCAAACCCTTTCTAGCCTGAAGGTCAGCAGATTCATTTCCTGAAATTCCTGAGAGTCCAGGTATCCATATCAACAGGAGGCTATTGTGTTTTCCAACATAATCAAGCCTGGATTTACAATGTGTGTGCTTTTAACTATTTCAATTGGTACCACGATAGATGCCTTCCAAGCATTGAGTCTTTAATTACTCCTTCTGATAATATTTTTTTCCGCCTAATTTTGAATCTCTAAATACTATTGTTAATATCCATAACACTATCGTTAAAATAATTATTTTATTTAATTGTTATATTTTGCTCACAAGTGTATAATATGTCATATTGGTGAGAGGGCCCCAATATGGATATTGCATAAAATTTGTATTCTATTTCTTTGAACAAATATAGTAAAAAAAAGGAAAATTGGCTTCAAAGTCTTTACATGGTATTGATTTTTGACTTTTCACATTTTTCAGTAACTTTTGAAGTGATGTCCATTTTGCAGCCACTTTTTTGAAAATCTAAATTTTTAACAATTTTGAAATATACTAGCAAAATGAAAATTTATCTCTGTGGGCAAAAGATACTACATTCATTGTATACTTAGCACTTTAAAGTATCTTATTCGGTTTGCGTTCTGGAACATTATCTCAATACTATGCCCATCTTGGGGCCCTCTCTCCTATGAAAATTTTGCTTATGCTAATACTAGTGCTATTCAAACGTATGGATTGCTTCAGGCATTTCCTCATAACTTTACTATTGCCAATATTACATGTTATTTAATGCTTCCTATATTTAATTTTTGTATTTCTATCAATTTATTTTTTAAGCCGTCATTCAAAATTTAATAGAGACGATTTCCTTATTTTTCCCAGGTGATTTTGTAATATTCGTGGTACAGTCATATCCACAGTTGCCACTTTGGTATAATTCTACCAAAACTAAATAAATTTTTAAATAACCTTTTTTTCCATTTTTCTGCGATTGGTACATTGGTACATGTTTTTATACATTCTGTGGGCAAAATTTGTTTTCATAGTAATCAAGAATTGTAAACATATTTTCAAAATACTTTACAAATTAGAAAATTGTTCAGACTTAGGCTGTGGTTATATTGCGAGTATGCTCGGCGAACATCATTAAATTGTTGTTGCACCGAACACAAAGAGAGAATCTTTACTCACTCTCACACCGAACACGATACACCGAGCACGCAGAGTATTCAGGGTGACAATGAGTTATTTTATCATTTCATATAAAATTGTATTAAACAAACGAGTATATTTTGACAAAAAAAAAAAACCATTCTGCAACGAGCTGAATGTAACCACCTTGACCGAGCAAGGGAGAAAATGTTTTGTGTTCGTTGAACACCGAGCACCAATATAACCAGGCGCTAAGCAATTTTTTTTTTGGCAAAAAGTAAGTTGTATTAAAAATGGAGTAGACGAAATGTGGTTTGAAGAATTGACAACATTTATATTATATTTATAGCCCTCAGCTAATGCTGAAAGAAAATTTTTTGACTTGAGTCTAATAAAAAAAAACAATTAAGGAATAAATTAGAATTCAATACTCTTATTAAAAAACTAACAAAAAGTTTTTAATAAAGTTATTTATTCGATATGAAAAAAATGGCACATTTTTCCCCCATTTGGTACATTTTTTGTAAATATGTGGTCATATCATTCGAGGCCAGCTATTATTTCTTGAGTCAATCTTGAATCTTTGCCAATTTCAGTTTTCACCAGGGCCTCATTTGTATCATCGGGTGGCCTTCACAGAAAAATTTCCTGTGTGGAACCTTCAAATCACGTGAAATAGTCATAAGGGATGGTAATGAGCGTCGCATTGACTCGATATGCACTTTAGCATTCGTGGAAAATTATCCCTTTATTTAGGAATCACTATTAAATCCTTGACGCAAAACAAAATTGCAATTTATTGACTAGTTATTTTTGTAAAACATATAAAAAAAAAGTAAATCATATAGCAGAAGTAAACAAAACAAATATTAAAAAAAATTCCAGTCCCACGCGCCCAAAATTACATATTTTCTGGCTACGCCACTGATTCGCACAAAGTTTCGAAATTCACAATAGTGTGCGCTGCCCTTAAAAAAAAAAGAGTTCATTAATGTAAAATGAATTAAATTACCATTCATTTCTATCAAAAAGTCTAAGCTCTTCCTTAAACAAAACAATATTGGATATTTTATAGTTATGAAATAATTTGTACTATTATAAAAACCAAAGTTAAAAATAAAAGGATAACTAACTTAAGGCACATTAAACTGTGCATAAGGAGGAGATATACTCACCTAACTTCGAAAAAGTGTGGAGCAAACAGATGAATAAGAAATTGTGGTTTTTTATACATAGTTGTCAGTTCTCAAACGTATACGAAAGAAAAATGTTTGAATATTTCGTTTTTTGATTTCAATGTACTAAAATATCGAAATAACGCACAGCATTGTCCACATTTTTGATATTCCAATTGTTTCATGCGTTTCATCATCAAAACATTTTGCAATAAAAATCACACTATTCAATAATTATTTGGCGTTTTTGGAAGCGTTTCACAGATTAGTTTTTGTATCTTAGTAGCAAATAAAAAAGTCATAGAGCAATTAGTTTTGTTTCGTTCACATTAAGTGTAAATAACCGGATACAGGAATTATTGAAATGCAATAAAAATTTCATAATATACATACTCATGTATAATACTTACTTTACAAAGTTTGCTAAAATTAATATTAATGTAAGAAAGAGAACCCGAGTTGTACCGTACTCGCTTAATACAAAAATCTATGAATAGAGTTGTATCATTGTAATGCGATACGATTTTAGTGGATTCCGAATTTTCTACTCTCTTTTTCGAATGTTGACTGACACGCACGCACACACACACACAAACATCTACACGTTAGACACCCAAAAAAATGCAAAAACGGATACAATAGTTTGCACTTTTCACTTTAACATCAACATAAAATTATTATTATTGTCTGAAATTAAACAAATAGGTTTTGCTTTTGTTTATATTTTTACACTAGATTTCTACTTGAAAAAATTATTATATGTTCTCAACACATTTTCAACATTACCACACTCACGTATATCCTTAATTCAACTGAGGGAGAGTATGTCATAATTTTTGCACAGTTGTTTTTTTTTCCTAATTTTTGTGGATAATCAAAGCTTTTGTGAAAGCTATTTATCTATGTACATAAATTTTTGCAGTACAATTAAAAAAATTCATACATTAATTTCAATTGAATAATTTTCGTATGAAAAGTTTGATTTTTAACTAAAGATTACTGTAAAATTAACATATCTCACAGTTTAGTTTGTTAGTAAATGAAGAATTTTGTATTTTTGGTTTGAAAAATGCAACAATGTGTTGAAAATAAATATAGCATCATTTAAGTAAAAGAAAAAGCTCAAACCTAGAGTTTGTAATCATACAAGAAATAAACCGGCATTTGATATGAAATATGGGTTATGTTATAGGATCTAGTCTGCGTTCTATTTTCTTGGGAACAGTTGTTGCATATTTCAAATAGTTTTAAAAACTGATCAAACTAAATTTGTTTAAATCATTCTAAGCCAATCATAGCAATTGCTTTTTGGTACAATCTTCTTTTTAAGTGATTTTCTTTCAAAATAACAAAAATGCCAAAGTCTAAAACAAAACAGAAATAATTTAAACTCAATTTTGTTTTCCATTTATTTTAAGCAACAATTTTATACAGAGAACTATGGTCCAGAACAGCACTCACTTTTTCAACTTAGTTATTTGAAAAAAGGTATTAATGCTATCTAACAACAACACTTTCAGTTTATCAAAAAAGAAAATTTTTTTGCTCCATATGGCAACCATTTTCATGTACCGTTGTTTTGAAGTTATTGTTTGAGGTTGCATATTGTTTTGGTTCCAAAGTTAACCAAAAAGGTTAACAAATAAAGGCGTAATATTTTCTACAAACAAAAAAAAAGTTATATGGACTACATTCTCGTAAAATATTTGCCATTTTTAGTATCTATTACTATTAAAAATGAGGAAATTTTTAATTTTAGGCTTTAATGTAGAAGAACTACCGAAGAAGTAGTAACTTGAATCTGGGAAAAATTTTATGGAAATAAAAATGAGTATGCAATAAAAATAATTGAGAAAAAATTTAAAACTTTTGCGGCATTTACTTTATTTTCTCAAAAAAAATTTCGTTTTCAGTATCTTGAGGTTGATTGATGATGAAATTTTTAATGTTTGAAAAGGGAATAAAAGGAAGAAGGAAGTTTTAAATTGGATTGTTCAAAACATAAATAACGATATGAAATGAAAATAACACTGTACAACGGCCAAAAAAGCTCAAGAGTTTTGAAAGTGGATTTTATATAAGGCCGTTTCTTTTTCCAAGAGATGACCCCTGAAATTGTTGAATAGTGTAATTTAAAAATTTTAAAAATATGTATAGCAAAATTGTCACAAAGTGCACTGTAAATATTGTCAACTGAATGGTTGAGATAAAAAAATATTAAAAAATTTGTTTGAATTTTAATCATAGTTTATTAAACCACAACAACATGTTAGCATAATTATTTTATTCAATTTGGATTAATTAGCCCATGAATTATGGATTTAGCATTTCATGGCGCTTATTTTATGTTTATCAAAAATAACATTTTATGAATTATCACGTCTTACTTCTTTATTCATTATATTTTTAATACTTTCTACAATATCCTCAACATTTCCCATAAATTCAATTGACGCTATAGTTGTTTCAAAAGGTAGGGTGATTACGTATAAAAAAGACGTCTTGTTCTTTTTCAATCCACTTTATTAGCTTATCCACGTATTTGATAACCGCACTCTTATCTACTGTTGGTTCAAAAACGGCATACAGTTCATACGCTGTTGTGACCCATGCTAACACTACTTCACGCTCTTTTACTTCGTATATGAGTTTAAGAGGACGAACACTATTATGTATACGATGCAACAAGCTGCAGTATATTGCCTCCAATCGCTCAAACTCCGCAATTGTCGTGTAAGGGGGTGATATTTCTGAGCATAGAAGCTGTGACAGCACTTTCGGCTTATAAATGAAATGCCTCAGCTCTGGTATACCAATAGCTTGCTGATTTAGCTTCAATTCAGCGACGTTGGATTTGTTTATCTCTTCGCTGATTGCTTCAAGGCAATGTGAACGGCGGAGTTTTTCGGTAATGCGTTTTTTAGCATCAGAAAGCGTAAAAAAAGCGTCTCGATCAACAGAAAGTAGCAGTAAGCATGCTTGGCAATCTTCTGATAAATATGATACATGTGCATGTAAATATCCATTCATGTCGAATTTCGGTAAGCAAAATGGAGTCCAGTTTTCGGAAGCTTTAAAAGATTCTGAACTCTCTATAAGGTTAAATATTATTCTGAAATTGTATTAATAAATTCATTAGTTTGTGTCGATAGTTGCCAAATTACACCATTTACCTTAAATCTGCTGGATGTATTGAGTACTTTTTCATTCGCACCAAAGAAATCAATTTATTGTTTGCTATCAGAACAGCAAATACTAAATTTTTAATTTTTGAGCAATTACTCTGAATGGCGTTGGCGATATTCGAACGAATTCCAGTGGCCAAAGGCAAAACGCGAATAGAGTTTGTCAGAAAAGTAAAAACATTGTTGGTAACTAAAATTGAAAAAAATATATAAATACAAATACAATAAGCAATAAATGTAATATACAAACTTCGTTTATTGCTGCTGTCGTTTGCGAGCAGATGATAAATTAATCGCTCGCTACCAGCTAGTAACCGTCGCAAATCGAAATTTTTACGTTTCTCAAATATTTTAGTCATATGTGAATATGTAAGTGTGGATAGAATCTGATTGTAAACATCACTAAGAAGAATACTTGTACCATCTGTGAATTTTCAATTGAATAAATTTACCTTAATTGCATCTGGAGCTGTTGAACGCTCATATTCGTCCTAGAGGCAGCCACAAGTATCAATGAATTACGCACCAAAAATACAAACTTAATTCCTCGTACGTGAATCGAAGTAAGTGCATCCTGACCATGTTGCACAAAACTCACAAGGGCCTGTATAACCCCGAAGAGCGTTGCTAATTTGTCTTCATTTCCGTGCAGAGAATATATTGGTTTCCCTGCCTCACTCAGGATGAAGATGTGTTTTTTTTGCCCTCGCCAAACATCGTCCTGCATATAATCTGAAGAATCGTCAGATGGTGGTATTACTGCTAAGCCCACAGGTAACGACTCATTAGAAACTGAAAGCTCATTGCTTTTTTCAGTGCTACTAAAAGACTGCGAATTGCTCATATCTCCACCATTGACAACCTTAGTATTATCAAATTGAAGTTCCTCCCGTATTTCGCAAATTTTACTTTTACTTTGTTTCTGATTTTCATGGCAGCCTTCACTTTGATCTAGATCAGGTCCACACTCTGCATCCGAATATTCAGAAGATATCGCTGATACTGATTCCGATGACATTTGTCGTGGTTCCATATTCACCGACTTTTTTGTGGAGTTTTTCCAGACCGTCAATTGCTTTTGTAAAAATTTTAATTGAAATTTCAGATATTCCTGTCTATTGTGACATTTTTTTTTTTCTTTTTTTTTGTTTTTCATGCCAAATCTGGGATGTTCATTAGTCAGCTGAGCGCAAAGTTGCACTATAAAGTCTAAAATTACATATTCAAAATCGCATAAATATTAAGTAGCTTTGGTTGATTCACCTGTTGGAATTTCTATTTTATATAGGCGAATAACCCAAACAATTTTAAGTATCTTCCACAATAACTGGTGAATTTTAATGAGCTCAAAAAAAAAAAAATTAAAAAAATATTTTTTTTGAAAATGTTTTTTTTTTTTTTTAAACTTTTTTATATATTTATTTTGTGAATATTTAGACGTTTGCTTAAAAATTTTGATTTTTGTTTGTCCTTGAGCTTCACCAGCTATAAAACCACAGGCCATTAGATATCCAATTAACATGTTCCACAATTTAATTTTCCTTTTTATTAGTGAATGAAAGTTTAAAAAACAAATTCGTTCAAACTATCAACTAAAATTGTCAGCCTCATATGTTTAAAAGCTTTGGAGGCTTCCACTGCTTTGTATAAAATGTGATTTGTGATTTCATAATCTCAGGAAATAAAATATTTTTTTATGGTTGACATTCTCTTTTTCAAACTATTCAGTTAAAATATGGTTATGAAAAGGGGCCTATGGGTTTCACTTGACAATAAAACTGTTAATTTAGTTTTAAATTTTATACTTAAATAAATTGATAAATAAAAAAAATAAAAAATCTATTGTATTTATTAATAAATTTTTGTTAATATTGAGTAGTTTTAAATAATTCTTTCAAATTTTGGCAAAGCTATGTTGTACAAAAATGCAACAGTGCTTTATGTCAGCCCCAAAAAAAGGTCTGCCAGCTGATTGTCTCACATTATTATTCCTCCATGACTATATCACGTTAAATTTCCATTATTAAAATTTAATTCTCTGAAATAGGAAATATGTTGCTTAATTCAGTGAAAAGTGGTAAATTACATTATTTAATTTTTGAACAAACAAATAATGCCGAAATGTATTTGTAGTTCCTCGTCCTTTCAGATTGTGTTGCGCAAACATTGTTGGCACACGACGACGGGCACAAGTTACAGATGCGGCGTTAGCAGAATCACCAGTGCCATCAGACCATACTATCACAAATATAGAACAAGATATTCTGAAGCATCCTGATTATTTCCATGTAAGAAACTATATATTTTTCTTTCATTATTTACAAATTTCGTATTTCGGGGTGCAGCTTACGAAGTAAATAGGGAGCTATGTATGAAATATCTTGAATAAATTTGATAAAAGCTTTGTAGTAAACCATTATTTATGCAAAAGCTGACGAGGGACCTAGATCGAGCTTTTCGCATTAAATCATGTGTGATTTTTGTCCAGGACACTAACCACTAGGCTATGGCGACCACTAAAAACCTCGAATAAAAATACCTTTTTGCCTAACATTTTTTTCTAGGCCTAACTAAGTGTATAAAATATTGATAATTTCATATCACTATTTTTTTTGATATTGTTCTCCGAAGGTTTTAATTATTCACCACAAAAGAGAAATTATGAAGTTTGATAAAGGTTGCTCAGGTTTGTTAAGGTTACGCGCACATCGTCATGACTCTACACGCTGATCATAAATGTGCATAAGCCCAATGCATGTAAATTGCGTTCTTTTAACCCAATCATAACTTCATAATAACTAACACCCATTCAGCATAACGACTTCGGTGCTCACGGGACACTGCATAATGGGGAGACATGCTGCAAGGCTTGGACTGCCATTCAATGACTTCTGTCGGGGCTGCGGCTCTGAGGAGGAAGAAGAAACAGTCCTTCATTTCATGTGCGAATGCCCATCCCTGGCCAGGAGGAGACTAAAACTCCTGGGTTCACCTTTCTTCACTAGTCTGTCCGTAAATATTAAGGACATAGCCAGATTCATTATGGAATCCTCATGGTTCTCCACTCCGTAAATGGGGGAGTCGCGCCGTACTGTGGTATCACAATGAGCCTAATTTGTGCTTAAGTGTGCTTTCAAGCAGAAGGCTGCCACTCCAACCTAACCTAACCTAACACCCATTGGAAATATAATAAGTATTATTATTATTTATTTAATCTTAAAATAAATTAATAAACTAACTTTAAATTAAGCACTATAGCTGTCAGTGCTATCAGCTCTATAATAAGTAAATAATAATAAACATATGTACATATACTAAGAGTAATATTGAATTCGTTAATTTTCAGGTACATGACCTCTTCACTGTTCGGGATCTTTTCAACGCTCGAGTTCACTATGGTCATAAAGAGGGATCTCTTGATGATCGTATGCGTCCATATTTATATGGTAGTCGATTAGGACAAACTATTTTCGACCTTGATAAAACTGCGACACACCTGCGTGATGCCTTAAACTTTGTAGCTCATATCGCTTTTCGGGATGGCATCGTATTATTTTTTAATCGTAATGCACTTAACTCTCACTTAGTAGAGAAGTATGCGTTAGAGGCAAAAGAATTTTCCCATACACGATTCTGGCGTGGAGGAATTTTTACCAATGCTAACGTTCAATTTGGTGCTGTAACACGCTTACCTGATTTATGCATATTTCTAAATACGCAAAACAATGTGCTAATGCAGCATGTTGCAGTTCGTGATGCTGCTAAAATGGCTATACCAACTGTCGGCATAGTGGACAGCAACTGTAATCCAAATCTAATCACATTTCCAGTTCCTGGCAATGATGACTCTCCTGCTGCAATTGAACTTTACTGCAAGCTATTCAAGAACGCGATTCTTCGTGGAAAAGAAAAAAGGATAGAACTGCTTAAGGAAATTGAACATAAATAAATCCAATACAATTAGTTATACAATAAAAAAAGGTAAAATAATTTTTAAAAAGCTTCGATGATATTTCTCTTTTAATCTTAGAATAAAACTCGGCTGATATCACATCTGGTGTTACCCAAGTATCACTTCTCGTCTCGTTTTGATATAGTAATGAATTTGGCTCAAGCTATACAAACTGTAACTTTTTAATATTTTCTTTATTTTTGCTTGGCCTTGGCTCGATAAAAATTCACCAGTTATTTTCCGATATTGTAAAACTCTTCCCTAATTTATAATTGGATCTCAAAAATTTGCCCAATGGATAAATAAGTTCACACTTAATTCTTCAAAATCCTTCAAACGTTATTCACGTAGGAAATCAATACATTGTCCTTATTCGATCGACGGCACCCAAATCTAGTCAGCAAAACGAAAAAATTACCTTGGCGTTCTGCTGTGATCTTTAATTCTCTGACAATATTTTAAATTCATCATTAAAAGCGAATCGAGTACTAGGCTTTGTTAGTAGAAAGTCAGATAGTTTTGAAGGTCCAAATACCTATAAATATTTATATTTCACGTTGGTAAGACCTATCCTTTAATATGCTTCAATTATGTGGCAACCATATACAGCTTCTGATTCATATGTTCTCAATAAAGTGAAGCATAAATTTTTAAGAAAATTGGAATTTATTAATAAACCGGGTGACTGTCATATACTAAAAAAGTGGAGGATTTTAACTTAACACTTAGAGACACGACACCGCAATTTGATCTCAAATTAACGAAAGCTGGCCTAAAATAGAAATAAAAGTTCCTATATAGGAACTTTCATCTATTGCATTGGTGTAGTGGCACATCTTATAAGAATAACCACATTCCTTTGTAACCGTCGAGTGCATCATAGCTGAGGATTCAGGTTGATGTAAAATAAGTTTTTCCAAACGCGTATAGAAATTTTATAAGAGTATATTTTTTAATTCTGGAAAATTGAAGGTGAGTAGAGTAGTAATCTGTTGATCAAAATTAATATTCAGAACTTGCCAATGAGTCAGTTGATGATCTTATCAAGGTAATTCTGGTGATTGATTTTAAAAGTCTTTAGAAAAACATAAAGTCAAAAATCTTAATATTTAGAAATCAGACATAGAGTTCCACAAGCACTCACAATCTCGGTATAAATTAATTAAATAATGAACTTGTGTTTGATTAAGTTTCATTGTCACTTTATTATATAAATTAATATTTTAATATATGCTTTGTGTCATTGTCTTCAAAATAAATATTTCATAAGAGCGCGAGAAATGGTTTTTTTTTTTCCTTTTGGAATAAACGTTAGTTTATGACAAGATTTATTGCTACAGAGTTGTCTGGAAATGGAACTAGTCATTTATGACATGTCATCGAAAAGTTAATAAGGTGACTCCACACAATTTTTTTATAACAAAGCGATAGTTTCGTCATAAATAATTACTCGTCAAGATACGGGGTAAGACAACGTCGTCTTGTCTAGAAGCAAAGCAGTTTAATTGATGTCGGGGTGTCCTCCATAATTGTATTGAGATTCATATTATACAAAATTGTATTTGTTTTGGTTGAATAAGTTCAAATTAACATGCTCTCGAAACTGATGGTTTGAAATTGTATAAATTGATATGATGAGCATTTTTCTGAAAAAATTTTTACAATATTTAAAAAATAAACCTTCAACCCATATTCAACCATTATATTATTCAACTTAAATAATTCAGATGGCAGCTCTGTTTTTACCGTTTGCTTTGGTCGGGTGTTTCATCCACAGAAAAAAGTTATTAAGTTATTTGCTTTTGTGAATTTGCAATTTCTGGTGAGTTTAATTTAAAAATATATATAAAAATAAAAACTTTTTGAAAGTAATAATCTATGTATCTACTCAAATTAAAAGGAAGAAAAAGATGTTGGCATTTATTGTATATTCGCCCAGAAAAGCATTCTGAAAATGTGTGGTGTGAAAATTTTTAGTCTGCAGCAGAAAAGCAAAGCAGAACAGAATCGAATAAAATTTCTTTTCCATTTTTAAATTTGCTTTGTGGATGATTTTTCCATTACGCCTCTACGAAGAATCATCATGTCTTCGCTATGCTGGTTCGCTAGCAATTTAATTTTCTATTAGCACTGTTGCGTTTCTATAAGAAATCTCTGCTTCTTTTAGCGATTGCTCGTGCTTTTCTAGAAATATGATTCAATTTACCTTTTTCTTTTCATGGGCGTATGTAATTTTTTTATGTACGACTGCACAAGTCGGTTCTGTGTTAGTTGTAATTAAGGTATTCTTTTCTCGAAGAAGATAGTTGTGTTTTCCTAATTACATACATATATAAGTAAGTAAATCTAGTTTAGATAATAGATGGAAATTATCATGCTTCATTTACTAGCTAAGAACGTTTTCATCATTTATTAAGAGAACACATAGCATAGCATAGCATAGCACATATGTAGGCGACAAGACGCAGAAATGTAGGACAAATCAGAAGTACATATAAATAAAATTATGTTGGATCTTAGCGATGTCTGTCTGCATTTGGCTTTGATAACACTTTATTGTGGACACAATAGATTAAGCTGCAGCATGCTAAATCTACTTCATTCATATTTCTCAATTATATCAGCAGTAAGATAAAACGATGGTCATACATTGTTCGGCCAAAACGCAATTAATATCTATATATAAAAAATATCCAAAAATTGGTTTTTAAAATAATGTTTTTGGAATAGTTTATAGAAATTTTTGAGCTGGAATCGTCTTTTCTAAAAGTGGTAAAAAGTTGTTAGGTGGTGCCAACTTTAAGGCCGTATGTAGGGTAAATGCTGATTTGTAATAATCTTATTGCAGAAACGATAAAAAACTTCGTAAATACTATTACGTACGTGTAAACAGTGTCATTGGAGTAAAAAAAATCGTTATCAGCATATTTTCGTTAGAAAAGATTTAGTAGAATTTGCGTTTTAAGTGAAAGTACTGGATTTTGGGAAAATTTGATAATTTTGTAGATAATTTCTAAGCAACCAATAGAAACAAACCATTCAAACTATTCGGGTTAGTAAACAGAAATAAACTCCAATGTTAATGTAGGATTTCGTTCCTTCGATTAAATTAATTTAACTACAATAGTTGTTCCAAATTTGGTACAATTGATATAAGATAAATAAGTTAATTTATATAATTTATGTAATTTATTTGCACTTTGCTACAATTCGGTAATTATCATTGACAGGGGGAGGTGCGAACGATATATTGGAGTTGTCTTTTTTTTCTCCTCTAATTTCTACTTGAAGTGATTTCTTATTCACTTCAGAAGCAACAATTAATAAAAAAAAAAAAATTGTTCCACGTTTCTTAATTAGTATACGATAAGATAATCGGTATCATCGAACGAATCGAATCGCAACTGAATATGGCACATATTGGTCGTACAGTTAAAAATGTTGAGGCGCCACGGCCGCTCAAGTCACGATCATCGTTAAAAAATGCTAATTACATGTTAATCGAAGAGTTAATTCAGCTAATTGAGAATGTAGCGCTCACACTGCAGTCAGGAATAAATAATATGGAACCGATGGCTACATTGGTACAAAATTTACGCATTCATGGGCCACAATTGGAAACAGTGTCCAAGGATACACTGGATCGAGCTTTTGTTGTATTTCGCAATGCTTCGCAGGATGAACGTTTAAATATTATGACGAGATTGAATTTACTTGAATTAATTGAGTTACGCGCGAAAGGTTGGGAAGATAATGGTTTCAATTCGTATTATAAAACGAAACAAGCAACAAATGCTGAGGTTGGTATATAACATTAATCAAGTGTAGCTTTTCTTTGTAATTTATTTTCTTTATTTTCATTCATATATTTTCAAGTTACCTGATGGTCAACATCATGGTGATCCCACGCAAACAGCCTTTTTAAGCACCTCCCCTACTTTTGGTGGTTCGGCTGGAGCAGCAGCAGCTGCAGCAGTAATTGCTGCAGTAGGATCTGCCCAACAACAACAGTTCTTGTTGGGTCCTGGAGAAGTAATACGAAATTCCGGAAAATTTCCGAAACCAACGAAAATACCTGGCAAAACCTATTGCAAAGATGAAGTGGTTATTCGAAATGCTGACTCTGGAAAAGGTATTATATTATTTTCAAAATATTAAGAAAAAAATACAAAAACTAATCATTTTTACTATGACTATAAAAAAAAAATTGAAGAGTCTATTTTTTCTTTCTGTACCTATATTAAAATCCGAAATTGAAAAATTGTATTTCCTCATCTTCATATTTATTTTTTCCAAATATTTTTCGAATGTATGCATAAAAGTTATGGGCATTAAAGGCAGACGAGTCCATATGATTGAGGAATTAAGTGAAACAATTATTTCGTTCCAAAGAGGTAAACCCACTAGTTTTCCTTTTGAAATCATGCTAACCAATCAAAATCAATTAAGCACTCACACTCACCGCATTGTTATGTTTTGGTTCACATCATTTTTCTAACAAAGTTTTATAATATTTTTCATTTTTAACTTGTGCTTTTGAAATCAGTTTAAAAAGTTTTAATTTATGTCTAAGGAGGAATCGATGCTTGGATTTAACTGCGACTGTAGTCATTAAAAAACATTAAAATTGTATAGCATTTTCATTTCATATGGCATGTTTATTTTCTTTACGTTTTTTTTTTTTTGTTTTATTTCAACTTATTTAAATAGAAAAAGGTTTTGTTTGTTTTTTTGGTAATGGGTCAGAATTTGTGCAAAAAAAGAAAGAAAAGAAACATAAAATATGTTGAACTTTTGTTTCGTTAATCGTTAATAAATAGTTAGTGCCTAGTGAAGGGTTAGAAAAACGATTCCGGTCAAAAAGCGAAAATTGATAATTGGTTTTGTAATAAAATATTTTGGAAAGTTTACAACGGATTTTAATTAACCTAGAATCATATAAAACTTCTCGAAATACTCTTTCATAAAAAGAAAACCGAAAAATTATACACTAAAGAAGTGAAACGTCTTTACATATTTTATATTCGTTTCCACAGTAATGCCACACACAAAGTTTTTCTGGCAATACTCTCCAGGTGATAAATTGTGAGGTTATGTACGTGATGCATAGAGGTTATACATGTGATCTATGAATAATCAGGACCAATAAATCTAAATAGCTAATTTAAGTAATTAGAAAATATTAAAGTACATACTTACAATGTTCATTTCCACTATTTTCTCTAGTTATCTTCCATATTTATCGAATTATTTTCCATATTACTTTTTCAAGGTTTTTTTTTTGGCGCGCACGAAGTTCATTTAACACATTCTGTTGAAGTTTTTACAGTCTTCTTTCTATTTGCTTTTTTCTGTTATATGCTGCAATATCCAATCAAACAGAGACGTCGGCTCTCTCACTAAAGCACATGAGATAAAACTGTGAGAAGTCAACTCTGTGCTTGATTGTATGAAGCTGAACACTAAAAACTGCATAACTTCGTTTCTTATTAGTTTCGTATGAGTGCAAATAAACGCGATTTCAATTCACAGCCCTCACTTAAAAAAAAAAAAAAAAAAAAAAAACAAATCTACATTTCAATCTTTGCGAATCAAATTAAGTGAAGAAAATTTTGGAGCAAAAGTTATAAACAAAGTTATAAGTGAAATTAAACAGTATTGGAATGATTATATATTGCTAGTTTCCAATTATTAGTTATTTAATTTTGGTCATTCTTTGCAAGCAATTGTTTTCAGATCGTATTAGTGTAAAATATTAATATTTTCGATTACCATTGATTGCAACCGCAACTTGTTCTTTGATAGTACAAAAACAAATGTTTTTAATTGTTGTTTCTGCCCATTAAAACAACTGATAAGTCGTTGTTATTTGGTGTTTTATGATTTCTCCAACACCGTCACCGTAGCTTACAATATTTTCACTTATATAGATTGTTGAAATGAGGGAACTATCACAAAAATCACTGATGAGGAACCGTAGCGAGCTCCGAAACGATCTACTAGTTCTATGAACTTTTTGGAATTATTGTTCATTTTAAATAATTATTTTGAATTCGGAAGAGTATTTTTTTAAAGAATATGTTAAGAAATTTTATATGCTTCTAGGTTCATTAAGCTTTCCAAGATATTTTATTACAAAACAAAAAGTATCATAAAAGCTAATTTGCTTATTTTCATATTTTGGCGGAATTGTTTTTTTTTTTCATATCCACGAAAAAAAGATCAACATATTTTTTGTGTTTTCTTTCCACAAATTCTGATCTTAATATATTTTTATACCCGCTTGCTAAATATATTAACTTTCCCATGCAATGTAAACATTTGTTTAAAACTATTTTATAAATCTTTTTCAAGTAAATCCCGGAGCTAAGGAACGTTTGGTGCAAATAACTGGACCAAGTGAAGAAAAAATTAAGTAGGTTTAAATAGTTTAATAGATATATAAATTGACTTATTCCCAAAATTTTTATTTTTTTTTATAGTTACGCAAAACAATTAATCGAGGACACTATACGCCGCAATGCTTCTCCCGTCCGCCTAGACCCTTCAATTGGTGGTGCCCATACAGGCGGTGGATCATGTTCGTCACTAGCTTCTTCGAATTCTGATGAAGCCACTCCTCGTACACCCAGTGCTGGTGGAGTTAATCTTTCTAATCGGTTGAGCTTTAATTCGGCTCAAAATTTCATGACTGCTACTGCAGCAGCGCAACAAGTTGCAACACAGCAACAAGTTATGAATATTATAGGCTCGATTAACACCTCTACCCCAACGGGTGTTGCTGCTGTAGCTTCAGCTGCTGGTAAAATGATGCGACCAAATCAGCAAATGTTATTACATTCATATTCCACCAATGATGCTTCTTTAGGTGAATACAAGTATACAGTGAATGTGGGCCAGCATTTAATTAAGATCACTGGCGACTGTTGCGATCTTGTGAGGGTGTGTATCATACCATATATATGTATAAACATATTCAAATATTTGTATAAAATAAATTTTACCTTGCTTCCTTAAAATCAGGTAGCTAAGTTGGTTCTTGATGACTACTTCAGCAGTGCTGAGTTTTTGGCATCCGTTGAGGCTGGTGGGGCATTTGATGGCTCTATCATTAGTCCTATTTCAACTCCATCCACTCCAATGGGTCCTCCGCAGTTTATGATGGGTACTGCATTGAATGCTGCACCACCGTTGGCTGATAGTGGAATTGGTCTAAATTATATGGCCTTACAAATTTCAAATCATTCACATGAAGTTGATGACGAAGTTTTCACTGATGCAAATGGTTTGGGTGGGTTTATTGGATATATTTTTGAATACCAAAGGAAAAATTAATATTTTCATGCTTTTTAGGAACATTAGCTTCACAAAATAGTAATGGTTTAGCTCGTTCACGTCGAAGTCATTTTTCACGCAAAGACTCAGCACCAGATATGGCGGGGAATGTTAGTTCACGTAATAAAAACGAAAGTATTACGGCTCCAGGAAACAACGAAACTGCTGATTCAAGTAAGTGTGAAGTATATATTGTACTGGCCAAAAAAATATCTTTATGTTTCTTCGTCATGACTTTTGCAAAAGTTGAGTAATCAGGTTGTATTTTAGTCAGGTTGGTATCTAGCGAACTACAACGATTTTTTTATTTTTTGTTTTGCTGTATTAAAATATCTTTCTGTTAAACAGCAAACAATCTCAAAACAGTAAATACTAATGAGTTTAACAAAATTCTGCATAAAATTGTTACCAAATATAGCTTTCATCAAATACAGATTACTTTATACTTTTATAAAGTCATAAAAAAAAATTCGTGACTATTAAGTAACAAATTTCATCTTCTCGCAATCTACTAGAACTAAATATAATGCTACCAACTATACTTTTTTTTTTTTAAAAAAAAAAGTGATCTTTTTTCGATCCAGATCCATTTAGAATTCAGTCTTATTTTGTCCTATTTCAATTCTTTTTTTTTAACAAGAAAAAAATATACTGCAACCGATCGAAAGCCGAAGAAAAATTTGATTAAAAGACATCGAAATGCCAATTCTCCTGATCGAAATGCCAACAGTTCTGATCAGTTCTCCATTCAGAAAGTGCACTCGGTTGCACCTTTTGAATGCGACCAATGTAAAGCGTCACTATTTCGACGCGTTCTTTCGATGTAAAAAATTCATGGTTGAAATTGTATTGAATTGACGTTTCCAAATCGTGGTTACTGAAGCAGATCGGTTGAGAATTGTCAAAGTTATTAAACATTTATATACCGAAGCGCACCTTGTATTATGTGTGTAAGTTATAGTGCCTGAATTCCTGAAGGATATTACCAGAATCGGATTCAGTGCACAAAATTGCATAGCTAATTCTTTTTTTCTCAATTATCTGAGACCTCACAGAAAAAGGTTTAAACAAGTTTCGCTTACATCTACAACATTAGAAATGATAAAATTCACTTCACAGCTCATTTTCTCATGGTGTACTCATTACTGGAGTTTAGAATTTTTTTTTTTTGTTACAATAAAATTCACTAAGTACCTATTATATTTTTTTTGGCTGAGCCCTTGGTTTGATAACTTAACTTTTGCAAAAAAAAAAAAAAAAAAAAAAAAAAAAATTGGCCAGTATTTTATTAATAACATACAAGAATGTAAATAATCATCGAATTTCAGCACGAATCGTTCATCAGTACGAACATTTATTGTACTATGCAAAGAGCCCACACTCCTGGGCATTACCTTATGATTGGCAAAAAATTTGTGAGAAGTTCCCAACCATCGTACGCAATAAGGTAAACCATCAAACCTCCCCAATGGGACAAATATTACATGTTTCTTCCACTACTACTGCAACTACCACTGCTATTTTAAATAATATTAGTGTTAATACTGCCAACATAACTAGTAGCATAAGTTCGGCCTTATCTACGCCCACTACCACGCCCACGCCTACATCATTTCCGCTTAATAGTAATGTACGCATTTTCGATAACTCACTTCAACTTAACATCAAACGCAAAGGCTTTTTCAATCGACAAACATTTAGCATTGACGAAGAAAGATATGATGTATTAAAACAACAACAACAACAGCAACAGCCAAAATTTAGTGTTGTCACTGTTAGTAACACTGACAATTTTATGACAAATATCGATAACAATACAAAATTAAAAAATGTAGATAACTTGACATCCATTCGCACTGGACTTACAACAGCTTCTTTTTCGTCAGCTAATCATACTCAGGTGGCCAGTAGTGACGGCCACAATAGACACAAATTGCTTAGTAAACAAATAAAAATTATTTCTGCCATCATAAATGAACCTCAGGAGCAGGCTAAAATAGCTGAAGCTGCCGATAAATGTGTTAACAATGGTCAAAAAGATAATACTTGTGTCAATGCTGTTGATGTTGACGATGATGATGATGATGTTGAAGTAATTTCAGATGATTATCAGATTAATAATAGTCGCCATAAGCTTTTACGGGAATATCGTTCCAATTCGACTTATGATTAGTAAAGACTATGTGATTGTATACAGTTGCAGTTTAAAACTTTTTTTTATTTTCATTATATACGTTTCTCCTTTGAAGTTTCGCTTCGTCATTTTGACGTATTTAATTTTTTAATTGAAATCACTAAAGTAATGTACTCGTGAAAGTATTTGTTTTTCTTTTTGTTTTAATTGAATCTGAGTTTTTATTTTATTTATTCACTTATCGCCGGAAAAAGGGGCTTACAGTGTATTTATATATATCGTTATTTTCATAAATTACAGTGTTACGGAAACTAAGTTACTATAGTATTTGCTTTTGTAGTATTATTTAAAATATACATATGTGTATAGTTTTTTTTTCGCAATTACCTTTTTGTTGGAAACATTATTAAAATATTAATTACTTAAAAACTACTGTAAACATTTTATTAATATGGGAAAAAAAGTGTACATTTAACTAATCTGTGTTTTGGCTGTGAAACAGATTATTACTTTTAAATAAACTAAGAAAAGTATAAACTATGAAATTATATAAAAAAACATTGCTATGTGTTTATCTTCATCACTTTATATCTTATTTTATGTATTTATTTATGTATGAAAGTATCTAGTATATTAACTACACTATTACTTTAATAATCATATCGCAATTTAATTTCAAATCAATAAAACAGTTTTTTTGCCTAGATACTCTGATTGAAATTGTTTAAAACTTTTTTTTTTTTATCGTGAAACTAAACGCATGCTTCTCGCACTGTAAAATGGCTCGGATACAAAAACAACTATCTTCATTAAATCAGTATCATAAACACAAAAAAAAGCTCAACACATTCACATTAAGAATAACATTGGATATTATTGGTTTTTTAACACATTAGCATTTTTAACATTCATTATAAATTTTCAACCTAACATGCACCCATTCACACCTCACTACATCTATCATGCTTTCATCAAGATCCACGCTCAAGTTAAAGTAACGTAAACGTAATGTATAAGGTAAGCTAAAGGTATTCCCGTATAATTTTAAAGATATTTATTTATATTTTTTTTAATATGTGTACAGTGATTGTTATTAATATTAGTTGTTGTTGTCGTTCTAAAAACGAAATAAGTCTGAGTGAAATCCTAAATTGTTTACTACATTTTTTTTTATTATTAGAATAACTTTGTGAGAATATTTTACAATATTTAACAATTCAATTAAAAAACAAACACATTGATCTATCGCCATTTTAACACACATAATGGATACGACTTGTGTGTTTTGACTGCGAACCTCCTTCGTGCAAAACACACAATCGGGAGAACAATATTAAAGAAAACAAACTCTCTCGCTCTTTACCTTTCTTGTTCTTTCAATCTCTTCCTTTTCAACTACTACTCTCTCATTTAAGAACAATTGCAATTTGTAATAAATAAATCATGGCAGCATTACAACAACTACAAGACAATAACAAGACACTGTTTTGTTGCTATAACCCAGATTTAACCAAGAAATGTCAAAAATACAAGAACAAATGCATGAAGAACAAACAAAACGTAAATAAAGATTTGACAGTTTTGAGTCTCATCTCGTTTATGAGTACGCAACAACGATTTCTCTCACCTCTTTTTTTTTCTTGTTAAATGTTATAGCAGAGGGAAACAAAAAGCAGATGAGGTGTATTTCGTATTGTATTTTGGTTTACATATCGATGTGTAATATTAGTAAAATATAAAAGTGCATTAAAATATTACTTGGTTAATGATTGACTAATAAAAATTTATAACTGAAAACAAAATATGACTGATGATTGTGAAACGAGTGACAAATGTACGAATTCGTACGTCGATGCTCAAATTTAACAGACAAATTGTTTATGAATGTAGGCACTGGTTGAATTGTGTGTTTATTAGAATTTGTTTAAATGAAAAATATTTAAATGTTATTGATAAAATAAAATTGAGTAAATTGAACTTTATGTGTGTAATGCCATAGAGTCATCATTTCAATCAACAAGCAAATGATTTGCGCTAACGCACCAACATTATCGTAACTTAAACCATGATGCAATACATTCAGTAGATAGATATAGAGAGATTTTTTAACTGATGTAAATGAGATCGATTCCAGAAATTTCGTTTCAGCTGCAATCTTAACAGCAGATTTGAATCGATTTCGATTATTTAGGTATAGTAGTCGACGAGCTCACTACGTGTGCTGTCGTCATTTGATTGAGTCTCAGCGTAATGCTTCAGAATGATTGCAATACTTTTTAGCCAAATACCAACCAATTGTGCGAAATATATTTACTTCAGTTTTTCACAATATCAGTTCTCCTTTTAAAGCAAACTGTGTTTTAAAAATGTCACAAAATTGAATTATTGATTCTAGAACCTGTTTAAAATGGGTTAATAGAATATTGTGAGTTCCAGTGAGTTTTAAAAATATTGTAATATATGATTTTCAATCTAGTTATTCCTTATATATAGAGTGTATCTGCTTTCTTTATGTACATGTCGTTATCTTAATTTGTAAAGGCTTTGAATTTCTATACATATACTTAATCCAAACACTCCGTTTGCAAAAAGTCGCTGCTCTTGACATTTGCGTGAATGGGCCTTTCCAAATCAAGGCACTGATATGTGTGTATGCTACAATGAAAATATAATTTTTAGGATTTCGTTCAGAATTTTGCTTTACACCTATATATTAACATAAACTATTTTTTCTTCTATGCAGGATCTTCAGGATGACAGTAACCGTTTTGATGGTGAAACATACCTTACGCTTGTTAAGTCGTCAAGTAAACGAAATATAGTCGCGGCTGATGAAACGACCACTGATACTGATAATCAAGATAACGAATGATTGACTTATTCTAAATGCACATCACTCCTTAAAGAAAGAAACATTTTATATAAACTAAAAACGATTTGTTTAAACGCTAAAAATTTTTTCTTAACAGCAATAATGATAAATATGAATCTATTTATTTTTTATCATCATCCCTAAAAGTAAAGAAACATACTCTTTGTTGAAATAACGCATGCAATACACTTAAAATTAGTCACATGAAATACTTTGCATTTTAAAAACGAAAACGCTATTTTGAATTTTTGCTATAGTAACGATTATTTTTACATTTTAATATTTGTTTAGTTTATATCGTTAATATATATAGCATATTAAAATAAATATATAATCATAAAATTTATAATGATTTCTTTGAGGTATACTCATACAAGTCTCCCTAAAAATGTAAACTTCTAAAGTATTTTTTTCCCAAAATTATATGTTTATTATTATTTATTTCAGATTCTGACGGTCTAGTCTTTTGAAAATCTTTTAATTTTTTTAATTTTAATAGACAACTATTAATTTGATTAATATATTGGTGTTTAATTTATTCTAAATTTATCAAGTTTTTTTTTTTTTTTTTTGTGTAGATAATAAAATAAATTAATATTTTTAAATAAAACGAACAGAAAAAAAAATAAATGTCTTAAAATTCATTGGTCATTTATTTTCACGCCGAATCCCGAAAAGTTAAAAGAGAAACGGTATCTAATCTTTATTGCTGCTATATAACACAATGCGACAGCACTTTTCGGGCATTGTGTCTCCCATATGGAATAGAAAGGATACATAACAGGGATCAATGCTTTAACTGGATTTTTCTGGGTTTGGCAAAATTATATCACTTTTTTGGCATTGAAGTTCGCGTTTTTTTAATTTTTATTTCATTTATAATATGAAAATGTTATGCGATTTCCGTCACTGATATTTAAAATGTAATTAAGTGCAGATTATGTATTAACATACATTTTAATTTTTTTGCCGCCAGAGTGCGAGTAATGTAAGTAAGAAAGCTATAAATTATTAAGCAGTTATAAGAAAAATTCATTGAAATGCATTCAAGTTCAGCAATATTATTGTTAATATCAAGAAATTTACGCATACAAAAAATCCTATCTGGAACCGTTTCGTTTTTAGAAGCAAATACCAAGCAAAACAATATGTGGCTGAGTACAAAAAATCATTCAATTCTTTCTTGGTATAAATTGTATGTGGTTTTCTTATATAGTCGTATATTGTTTTGCTTTCTTGATTTGGCTAATACAGAGAAATACAGCTAAAGCATTGATCCTCAATATACAGACTTCAGAGATTGATGTGTTACCGAGTTCAATTTGCCACAGAAGTCAAGCTTTCAGTGTAAAGCGCTTAAATTTGGTACGATGGCAACTCATTTTATTATTTACAAGTTTGCAGGAAAAGTTTCGTAAGCATATTTAGCAGGAAAGTCACAGCCCGCGATCGTTAGAGAGCTAAATCATTTAAATGTTAATAAAATGTTTGTATATCGAACCATAGCACTGCGAAACGTTACGGTGGCGGACGAAAAAAACAGCAACTTCAACAGAAATGAGTCCAAAAGTGAAAGCCAGAATTCGACGAAATCCCAGACAGTGCGATAAAAAGGGCTGCTGATTTAAAAATATCTGACCGAAGCTTACGTAAGATATTAAAAACCAACCTCAGAGCGAAGCCTTACAAGTTCCAAAATACGCATTATCTTACACCGAAGCAGAAACAACAACGGCTACAAAGAGCAAAGGAGTTGAGCCGCTTGCACGCAAGTGGCTAGGTTCTAACTTCCCGTCTCCACGAGCAATAATTCATTGCATGAAATATAAAATTTGTTGTTGTTTCCAGCATAAAATACAAAAATGTAGTTTGTTGTTTTTTAATTTTATATGGGAAACAATCAAATTTAAAATTTCATGCAATGAATTAATGCTCGTGAAGTCGGGGTGTAAATATAGTCTTCTCAGATGAGAAAAATTACCCAATTGAGCAGTACGTAAGTAAGTAAAATAATCGAGTCGTGGCCACAGTAACCACCGATGAACGTTCCCCGCCCGTGTTTTTAGAGCCTGACATCAGAGTTGGTCCAACCATGTGGTATCACAATGGGCCGTCCAGGCCTAAGTGTGTCTCTTGACAGCCACTTCAACCTAACCATACTGAGAGTACTGTGATCAGGAGAAAGCAAATTAACGAGCTATTTCTTCAGACTAGTTTTTGCCAAAGATGGCACTAGCTTGTATCTAATCAAATTATATATTATACGGTTTCTTTTGAAATAACCCCTAAGACTTATCAATTTAGTCTGGAGTGAAAAGTGGTCACTGCCGTGGAGATGATCTAGTGTCGAGTAATAATGTTTTAAGATGTGTGAGTGAATGGATCATCATTTAGAACGAAGAGATTTTCTGATAAAATTCAATGTGCTGCCTTTTTGATTTTTAGGTTTAGAACACAAATTGTACTCCGAACCTTTAGATCATCTATAAGAGTACATCGTCAAACCGCCAAAGGGCATCCTTGTGGGTTGTGGAAACTGAAAGTGTCTGCGTACTGCCAACAATCTCCAAGATCATAGCGAAGATAATCCTCGAACGCATCAAGACACATGTCGAGTCTACAATCGATGAGGAACATTCAGGCTTTCACATCGGGTTCTCCGGCATCAACCACATCAACACTGTGCGCATCATACTCGAACTGTTCATCAAATTTCGATCTCCGCTTCATTTGATGTTCATCGATTTTGAGAAAGCTTTCGATAGTGTCAATCGAGAACACATTTTGTATGCGTTTCGTAAGAAAGGAGTCCCCAAGAAGCTGATCGCAGTGATTAGGGGAAGTTATGAATCTGCTTTTGTCATGTATTACAGAAAGTAAACTTCCTGAACTTTCGGAGCGGTTGGCCAGCAAATCGAAGTTATGGATTCGTTCTCCTATCTCGGGTATATTGATACTGCTGACGATGGATCTGAACTCGACATCAAAAGCAGAATAAACAAAGCCTTTTGGAATGCTGCCCAGGGTCTAGTGCAGCAAATTAATTAGCACGAAAACCAAATGTGTAGTCAGTGCTTCCTTACGAATGTCCGACGTGGAAGGTGACCATTGCTACCACCAGAGCGATACAATCTTTCATTAACCGATGCCTATGCAATATCCTTCAAATTCACTAGCCGAATGAGAAGTTGTATCGGACGACCGGCTAGACTGATACAGGCACCATTATAGGTAGGCGGAAATGCCAATGGATATGGAAGTCAATGGATGCCATATGCTTAGAAAACGCAATACTAACATCGCTTGCCAGGCGCTCACTTGGAATCCGTCTGTCGTAACCACAAGGGGAACGATGTGGAGGAGATCCGAAAAGACATCGCTTGGACGTAACTGGTCAGATCTGATGTAGTTAACGCTCTGTGTCCCATTAGGGAGCTTAGGAATTAATGATGATGATGATAAGAGGAGATGATCTTTAAGGTTGAAGGATTTTTTGGAAGGAATATAGAGCGAGGCATTTTAAACTTAAAAACGTGATTTCGATGGCAATGGCCGTAATTGTTGATGGGATATGTATATATTTTTGTGGAATATCTTACTTGACGTATATCGATACTTCTCTTTTTGTTGCCTGAGGTGATTTGGGGCAGTATTGTGGAAGTAACTTACATATTGTTTTGGGCCTGATGCCGTATGTTGGTAGGTAGACGGGTTTCTTGTAGGAATATGAAAGAAGGTAATATGTCTTATAATAATTTGCAGTTAAGTTGCTGTAGAAACCATTTATGCTCCATTGGAAAATATTGATAAACAACAATGAGGCAGAGTATTGAAAAGGGTGGGATGAGAATGAGGAAAGGTGTACTATTATATTTATTCAAAGTCTATGTCGGAATTTGAGTTTGAGGTGTTATGAAGTATTTGCTTTTATAGCAAATCTTGTGTAGGTTTTACTTTGATTTTTAGAATCTTTGTGTTGCATAAAAAACTAGCAGCTGTTTGAATTGCTGTAGTTTTTGGAGCAGTTAGCACAGTGTGTGCGGGATGAGGTAGGAGGTTATTGTTTTGTTTATTTTTTAGGGTGCGTAGATGGTACTTTAGGGGTTTTTGATCGTTAGTAAAGGCTATGACATATTTCGAGTTTGGAAGTCCACCTTTCTAATTGGGAAGTCCAGGGAATTCACTAAGAATTTTTTTCTTTCTTTAGAACTGTTTGCTGAGGAAGGAAAGCGATCGCCGGCTAATTAGGCATCCCTGGCCATGCTATTAGAATTAAATTCACGGAAGTTTAATTGATTTTAAAAAATAGGCCAGTATTTCATGAAGCTTGCTTTAATTATACATTTGTTATAAACTTAAAAATTATACTTTTCACTACTATAAATACACAACTCTGTGCCATGAATATATCCCATTAAATCTTAACACAACACACACGCACAAGGAATCCGCACTTTCAAGTTGTTTAGGAACACATCTCCGGTCGAATTTTGCGATTAACAGATATCAGATTTTGCGATAACAGATGAAAAATAAAATTAATTTCACATACTTTGGTTGAATTTATTATTGACTAAATATAAAGAAACAATGACTATATTTAACTATTTCCGTCCAAAGGGATCTGTCCACACCTTCATATTTCCTGGTTGTATTTCTTCCTGATTAATTCCTGCTCTTGCTTGTTTTTGTATAGTCTTGTATTTTTCAGCGTTCATCATCGGGTCTATTATTATTGGGTACAAAGTTATTCCAATTCCACCAATTATGCAAGAGATGAAAGCTGTATAGCGCCAACCCCTTAGATTTACCATTTTTACAGCCCAACGAAATACTAACTTCCGGAGAATTCATTCCATAACCTTAATGGCATTCTCTTTTGCTTGTTTTCTTTATATATTAATATAACTTGTGCTGCCATATTTTATGCAATTTTAATTTTGTATAATCCTTATCAACCAGGGCTGGTACTTTAAATTGTTAAAAACGATGTTACTTACGCTCCACTGGCAATCGCTCATAGTAACCCAACTGCCATTTTTGATAGTATGCTATGAAGGTAAGTAAAGGAAATTTTGTTTGTGGGAAGTGGAAAAGGAAGTCACATTTTTGCTCCAGGCATTTATAATTAACTTATGGCGCATTGCCATGGATCAATAATTATAAATGAGAACCAAGTTAAAATAATTTAAGCAAACGTAACCAGTTGAACAATAATTTTATCATCTGTACCGACATTTTTTTCACATATTTTGGTTATTCTTCTTCTAAAAACGAAAAAAAAAAAAAACAGCTGTCTAGTTGTAGGTGACGTGGCTTAGCATTATTAGGCTTTTAATATATTGGGAGTATGCTCGAGTTGAATGTAACCACCTCGACCGAGCACAGGAGAAAATGTTTTGTGTTCTTCAAACACCGAGCACCAGTATAACCAGCCACTAACTAGCCCCACTTCTGCTACGGCAAAGTGTCATTTCAATACTTCTTTTCATCCCCATTAGTGGCTTTCACACGGGCGCAAGCATGAACGCGTTCATTCAGCCACTTAGAACCAGAGCCTTACTTTAAAATCAAAGAATATGAAGAATAGAGCTATACTGGTGATATCACCGTTTATTACATACTCTTTGATCTTATCCTCTCGTTCTACTTTGATGCGACACTCATCGGCTTGTATCATACAAGTTGTATGAGGAGTTTAAAAGTACCATAAATAGTATGATATTACACAATTGTGCAACTCTAACTATGAGTTTCCTTTGCTCTTATTTATCAACGTACTCTTTGTTATTATCATTATCGGTAATGCTGCCATATGACAAAATCATACTTGATAGTCATAAATGACTATACAAAAATAATTTCCTTCTAGTCAAATATTTGATAGAAGAGAATTGTGGCAACACTAAGGTGCATCATCTTTGTGTGGACTTGAAGAAAAGAAAAATTATAAATATTTTTGTTGAAAGTGAAGTCCCGCATTTTACAAAAAAAATTGCAATACGCGAGTTAACAACTATTAAATTTTTCAATCTTTGATGCTAAAACTAAAAGGTAAAAGCTTAATGCAGAAAAACAATTGAGAAACGATAGAAAATATACGACGGTGATAACTGAAGCGGTGATGATAGAGAAGGAATGTGCTGGCTGAAGTGAAAAACATCTTTGTTTTTTATTTTTATAATAATCATAGTTTCATTATTTCAGAGATTTTGCGAGTTGAAGTTTAGAAAAATGTGACAGGAAACTTAAAAAATACGGTTTCTATTCTTTTATCTATTACAGGGGTATAATAAAAAGACATTTGAATACGCCACATTGCAACTTATTTGGAAAAAGGCAGGTGTATTTTGTCTTATTTGTTGCACAGACGGATTCTTCTTTGATTCCTCTTAGGTATCTTCCTATTAAACAAACGTGCATTACTTATTTAACAAAGCTGAATATTGTTGTCATCGTTAACCATTTGACTAAATTTTCTTAAACCAGACCATGAACTTAAGGGCTACCGCTCCTAAAAAGGAAGGAAAGATGCGTATTCGCGCATTTCCGGTAAGTTTATTCTCTTTACAAATTTAATTTTGATAAATCGTGTATCAGTCTCAGCCTATTGTTAAACTTTGTTGAATGGCTCTTTCTGCAATTTAATTTATGTTGATATTGAATGATAAGGTGAGATAATATCCTAGCTCTGTATATGTATAATGCAATGAGTGAAATTCTGATTGAAAACTCGAGATATTTATTTCCAAAGCTGTCTGTGCCATTTTTGTCAAAACAAAATTTATTGTCTTTGAAAAAAATTGAATTTTCAAGAAGTTAAGAAAGAAAAATTATTATTTGTGAAAAAACGACATCATTTGTTTGAACTTTGTTAAAAGAGAGAGAGAGAGGGAGAAAGAAAGGCTCATATCGAATCAACACATACGGAGGAGGAGAGTAAGGAAAATTGTGGAAATTAGTAAAGATTTGCTATCAAGGAACGAACATCTTGAATTAGCAACAAAAAATTCAAAAAAAGAAAAAAAAAAAACCAACAAGCCATAAACGAAAATTAGCTGAGAAAAAGTAGCGCAGAAAGACTACGATTTCATTAAATTGTTTAATTGACTGCTGTTATTTGGTTGGATAGAAGAGACAATGTTAAAATTTTAACAAAAATCTAAACCAATGATTGAGAAAATTAAGTATAAAAGAAAACGACGTCGTTCAGAGGGGAGTAAACGAGTGAATTTAACAGTAATATCGCAACAGTATCAATAACAGTAGTCACTTCTAATAGAAAACGATAACTGACCGAATACAACACAACACAAATGCCCAAAGATAACAAACCGGCAGCACAGGAGCGGCAAAAGAGTTTACTTTTCACCAACAGTAGCAGCAGTAACAACAACGGTCAGACAGCAGCAAGCAGTTCTGCTAATGGTGGTGGTCGATATCGCAAGTTCTTCATACGTGGACGAGCAGTTGGGGTACAAGGATCGACGGCGAACAGCGGTGGACAGCAAAACCACACAACATCACAGCATTTACATCACTATGGATCTGTCGCTGGAGCTGGGGCTGGACTTGTCAGTTCTTCGGCCATAAGCACAAAATATAATAAAGTTAAAGAAATCCAACGCAAATTTCCACTCTGGCTACCTGAGTACAAAACAAATGCTTTCAATGTTAGAAAATTTAATAGATACCTACATATGCACAATAACTTAATCAATTAAAAATATTTTCATATTGAAATGAAGAATAAACATCTGCCCTTTTTATCCCATTATTTGCAGGCATCTATGGATGAAAAGTATGTGGAGACAATTTGGCTCAGCCTCAAAAATGCAATACAAGAAATACAAAAGAAAAACAACTCTGGACTCTCATTCGAACAACTTTATCGCAATGCTTACAATATGGTGTTGCACAAGCACGGTAATCGTCTTTATTTCGGATTGCGAGAGGTGGTTTCGGAGCATTTGGAACACAAAGTGCGCCAAGATGTGCTCGCAAGTCTGCATAATAATTTTCTGCCAAAATTGAATCAGGCGTGGAATGATCATCAAACCTCGATGGTAATGATACGGGATATCTTAATGTATATGGACCGAGTTTATGTACAGCAGCGCGAGGTGGATAATGTATACAATTTGGGTTTGATCCTCTTTAGAGACCAGGTTAATTTCGTTGTATTGCGTTGCCTATTGGATTCAACTTGACTCAATTCATTGATTTCATTTTGCAGATTGTTCGTTTTTCGGAAATACAAAAGGCATTGCGAGAGACGCTATTGAGCATGGTTATGGATGAACGCAGTGGTGAGGCCATCAATCATTTGGCTATCAAGAATGCTTGCCAAATGCTGATGTCACTAGGCATCAATACACGATCCGTTTACGAGGATGACTTTGAAAAGCCTTTCTTAGCGCAATCAGCCTCATTTTACAAATATGAATCGCAAGAGTTTCTTAAGGAAAATAACGCTATTGTTTACATAAAAAAAGTTGAGGTCAGTATTATCAGATTAGCATATTTTTTATACCTATAAACATTTCACCTACTTCTTTTTTGTCAGGCTCGTATTCAGGAAGAATCTGCTCGAGCTGCTCTATATCTTGACAAGGATACCGAGCCACGCATTGTTGAAGTTGTTGAAAGAGAGTTAATTAAAAATCACATGAGCACTATTGTCGAGATGGAAAACTCTGGTGTTGTTTACATGATCGAACATTCAAAAACTGAAGATTTAGCGTGCACCTATAAGCTTTTCTCACGTCTCAAGGATGATGGGCTCAAGGTTATTGCCAAGAAAATGTCAGAGCATCTGCGTGAGCAGGGGCGGATGCTGGTCAAGGAAGAAGAAAACGGTAATACCAATCCTATTACATTTGTACAGAATTTGCTCGATCTGAAGGACCGTTTCGATCAATTTTTGCACCATTCATTCAATAATGATCGAATTTTCAAAAATGTAATTTCATCCGATTTTGAGCATTTCCTCAATTTGAATACGAAATCGCCAGAGTATCTGTCGTTGTTTATAGATGATAAATTGAAAAAAGGTGGAAAAGGCGTAAGTGGAAATACTCTCTTTTACACCTTAATGCACCTATGTACCTACTTTCATTGCACGTTTTTTTAGATGAGCGAACAAGAAATTGAAACCATTTTAGACAAGACAATGGTACTCTTCCGCTTTTTGCTGGAGAAAGATGTTTTCGAACGTTATTATAAAACACATCTAGCAAAACGTTTACTGCTAAACAAATCAGTCTCGGATGATTTCGAAAAGAACATGATATCAAAATTAAAGGTTTGTCAATAACTCCGTAATCCTTTTAATAATTGTTTTATAGCTTATGAATAAACTTATGGCTTACAGACTGAATGTGGGTGTCAATTTACCTCAAAATTAGAGGGAATGTTCAAGGATATGTCCCTGTCAAATATTGCTATGGAGGAATTTAAAAGCTATGTAAATAACAATAATTTATCTCTGTCGGGTGTTGAATTGACCGTGAGAATACTAACAACAGGATTTTGGCCAACGCAGGTATGTTAGCTATTACATTTCTTATTGAGACTTACTGATAACTGATTATATCCATTATTCACTGCAGACTGCGACTCCAAACTGTAATATACCATCTGCGCCACGTGAAGCATTTGATATTTTTAAGAAATTTTATTTAGATAAGCATTCAGGCAGACAATTGACACTGCAGCCCCAAATGGGTAAATATTTTTTGTTTCTGCACATTTTCCTATTTCATTCTTATTATTTCCGTACTGTATAGGCACTGCGTATATAAATGCTGTATTCTATGGGCGTAAAGCCGATTATGACAAGGATAAAGATGGTCCCAGTTCAAGCATGTCCTCCAGCTCAAATGGCTGTGTGGTGCCAACAACAACACGCAAACACATTCTAATAGTTTCAACGTATCAGGTTCATAAAAACAGCTAAATTTATTATTATTATTTTTTATTTTTTTTGTGATTATAATTGAAATATCTTTTCTTTGCAGATGTGTGTTTTAATGCTCTTCAATAATCGCGATGTGCTTACCTATGAGGATATTCATCAGGAAACAGATATACCAGAGAGAGAATTAGTGCGTGCACTACAATCGCTTTCAATGGGAAAGCCGGCACAACGTTTGCTTGTTCGGAATTCAAATACGAAAACAAAAGATATCGACCCAACTGATGAATTTTACGTAAACGATGCATTCGTTTCCAAATTTCACAGGTACAAACAAATAACTATTTACCCTGAGCTACACAGAAAATTTGCAAAAACTCTGAACTATGTACATGGGCATGTTTATAGTGGATTTTACCATAATAGTACTAGGTGCATTAAAACCAATTTATTGGGAATCGCTAATAGATAAAAAACGTAAAGAAATGTATACTTTTTGATAGCAATTTTACCTGCAACTCAAAAGCTGATACTTAGACGTTAAGTTTTGATCGTTAGAGCTAAGTTAAGGAAGAACATTAGAATAAGAGTATTCAAGTGTGCCCAGAAAAAATCTCGAAGTGATAAAAAAATGTTTCAAATGGAGAAAGACTAATAGTACGTTTACATTGCCGCATAAACTCGAATTTAAGATTTCGTGTTTCTGAACAGCTGATTTCCGTACACAGTGGAGTGTTTAAGAGACTCCGAGTTTAATTTGACGTTGCTTTGTTTACATTTTTCAAAGACTTTTTGTGAAAACATTTCATTTTTTTCATTTATTGCATAGTGCTTTTTGATTTTGTTATTTTATCATACATATGAAAGTCTGGTTCATCACTCTGCTAATGTTGGAAATGCTACGAGCTATTGTCGATAAAGTTTCTATCCCTAGCGGATGATCCATAATTAACCCATTAAGGACGAGCAGAAACCAAAGTAGATAGATCAAGAAAGTAACTTGAGAAAAAAATTATTTTTTAACCTGGTTCAGGAACGGCTCAGTGACAAGGAGCCATGTGGCACCGCTAGGCATTACTGGGTTAAAGATTCAATAATTGTATTCTCAAAAAAAGAATTAGGTAGGCCTTGACAAACCAATGGATGTTGTACCAATCACATGCTTTTGTATTGTATATTATGTAGCGGCTAACTAAGTATAGCCACACCTATATTTTAACACTTCAACTAGTTCTAAAAGATTGTAGAATAAATACAAAAAAATTTTATGAAGAAGCACACAAAATTATCTTAGAAGCATTTGCGGATATAACGCTAAAATTCAATCTTTGTTTGGTTAATCACTTGGTAATAGGAATTTTTATTTTACTTGCACATGATACATATTTAAACAACGGCGAAAAGGCTAAATTTCTACTTTTATAGAGATCGTTCTCAGTTTTCGGGACATTTTAGAAAACTTAATAGATCTGATAGATTAATTCGAAATTATTTCAAGAAGTGAAGAATGATGGAAACAAAAAGGGTAGATCAAAATCAAAGCTTTCAGAAGGAGATAAGCACTGCCTTATTTAATGTGGTTTAAATATCTCTCAATAGGCTGTAACTCGTGCTTTGAAACGTTCATTTTATAAAAACTAAAGACCATGCCCAGATTATTATTATTTCTTGTCTCACATCAGAGATTTAAATAACTTTAGAGCGCTTGTTTTCAATTCGATCAATTCCAAGTAATAAGGAATGAAAACTAATAAAGAAGAATGGCAAAACGTACATAGAACGGTAGTTCCTTTCAACAATACTATTCATTGAAAATAACTGTCTTTGTAATTTCATTTACTTTACAGTATTTTCACTTATATAGCTTGTTGAAACTAGGGAACTATCACAGAGATCACTGATGAGGAATCGTAGCTGGTTCCGAAACGATCGTCTGATATGGTAGTTCTAAGCCTAATAATTTTGATAATGAATTCTAGTTTATTAATCAATACATTATGTAAAACTCTAGCAATGTCATTTTGACATAATTTTTTTAAAAATTAGAGAATAGAGTTAATTTAGTAGTTGTGGTTTTGGCACTTATGACGCCATCATGGTGAAATTATATAGAAGGCGATAACCAAGATGAATTTATGTAGAAGGTGATAGCGAAGGTGAATTTATACCAAATGAAGTTACCAGAAACCATGGTGAAATCATGTATATGGTGATAGCAAGATTACAACAATTTCCTCTTTGCAAAAACAGCACAGCTTTGTTGTTGCGTCAGATACCTTCAAATGCCAAAATCGGCTGTATAACAAAACAAGAACAACACAACTTTGTTGTTGTGGCCCATAATGGTGGCATGCAGGGAATGGAAAAATTCAGAAAAAAATGTAAAGAAATTATCAAAAAAATTGTATTACCACGAAGAAAAAAGAAAAATTAGTTGCTGGTAACTTGACCTGGTATAAATTCGTCTTGGCACAAACATATCGCCCATTTACTAAAAGACTGTCATAACTCAAAAAACGCAATTTTGCAGAAAACGCGTTTAAAGTTTTCAATTGACTCCCACTTTGCAGAAAAAATAAGAAATGTTATAATTCTCACGCTCTGAGTATATAAGATATTAACATGAATTTTTTTTTTTAAATGAGAGGGTTAAGTTAGTAGTTGTAGTTTTACCGCTCACGAAGCCATCTTGAAATTCAGATCAATAAGAGCGAACATATCGCCGCGCGTGTCAGAACCACGAATGTACTTAAAAAAATGTTAAGAATCTACACATATGGCACTTTCGTGAAAAAAATGCAATTACAAAATCAGATATATGGAATACGAAATTCCTCCCCACATCGTGGTTCCAGCATACACATTTAATATTTGTCTGTAAATATCTTATCGCTTCCATAATTGAAGCAGCAATTTTTATGTGTTTCATGGCTAAATATTTAAATATAATATATATATAATATTATACTATAATATTTAAAGTTCTTGAGAAAAAAAATCCGCTGCAATTTTTTATCCTCATTAGATTAATTCAATGAATTTTCTTGATTTAGGGTTAAAATTCAAACAGTTGCCGCTAAAGGTGAATCGGAACCAGAGCGTAAGGAAACTCGTGGCAAAGTGGATGAAGATCGAAAACATGAAATTGAAGCAGCTATTGTAAGAATAATGAAAGCCAGAAAACGTATGGAGGTTAGTTTAAAGCTGAAATCAATAATGTCAAGCCATATTACAATATTTAGAAATATCAATTAACAACATAATTTTTTACTTGTTAATAGCACAATTTGCTTGTTTCCGATGTGACGTCACAGCTGAAATCGAGATTCTTACCTTCACCTGTATTCATTAAAAAACGAATAGAAGGCCTTATCGAAAGAGAGTATTTGGCCAGAACACCTGAAGATCGAAAAGTTTATATATATCTGGCATAAATTTCTTATAAACTACCTTGACGAAAATCAGCTGTAAACTCAAACTCAACAAACCAACAAACAACAAAAAGAATCACACCATCAAATATTTTCGACGTTATCAAAGCATCTTATAGATACTTTCTTAACTAATTTCCTCTTCTGTCATCACATTATATTAATTTTTTTCCTCTGTCCACTTTCACTTTCTCTTTTCATCTCTTAGTTTGTTTTTACATTTCCTGCAAATAGCATCCATTTATCTCCGGGTAAACATGCACACATATACCCAAACATCCACCAACCATAAACCATCAGATATCTCTACTTACGTTAAACCGATTATTCATCCAATATTAGCTACAGGAATGCAGTTAATTAGATTATTTTTTTTTGTTAAGGACCCCACAAATATACATAATATTATTAACTTGTGCTGAAATACTGAAGAAGTCGATAAATTTATGATGTGAAACTAAAATTGTTTATAACAGTAATACAAGCTAACAATTTCCACTGTAGACCAAATGATATCATTCGATTTAAATTTATCATACGAGCATATGTTAATACAAAAAGCATCGCTGAAGACAAAATGAATGAGAAAAATATATGCAGATATTAAACAAAATATGATAAAAGTAAAATTGGTTTTTTTGTTTGTTTCAAAATGTGTCGCTTGAAATGCACGCGCCGACTTGTAATTGAAAATATTATATAAATAATAACACATGAAATAAATGAATTCAATTAGTAACTACTTACAGAAATAAAAATTTATGATTTCTAAACTAAACATAGAATTAAAAATGAGAATTGTGGAGTTTTAATATTTAAGTATAAAAATATATGAATACGATTAAAGCAAGAAGAAATATATATGTATGTATGATTAAAGCAAGAAGAAATATATATGTATGTAAATGTATTACTTCATTTGATTAATATAAAAATTCGAGTGGATCAAACGTTGCTATGCACCCACTATTTCCGTTTCTAAAGGACTAATGTTTTCCAAGCCATCCATATGTGAATGTATATGTGTTATATATTTGTATATGTAGATTTATCAATAGTAGGTTATGTGAATCTTCTTAATATATAAAACAAAGTCGGGTAAATTACACCATTTATACCTCAAGAAGAGCTGGACCGATTTTTATGATCTTTGATTTGTTGGATTTGTCTTCGCCCCGAATAGCAGAATAACTATTAAAACATCGAAAATCATTTATGAGGAAAAAAGTGATTTCAAAGAGGTGAGTTCACATTATGAAAGTTATGTCGTTTGCCATTGTGCGCGCATCGACAATTAATCCAATCGGTAATTTTGGACCGTGTGTTTGATTTTCTAGATCAATTCGTTCGTAATTCTGTGCAATTCGATTTTCGATAGTGATTTTCAAACGGTATGTCGCCTTCGAAAATGTTCACTTT
Organism: Toxonevra muliebris; assembly: GCA_963691655.1. NCBI lineage: Eukaryota > Metazoa > Arthropoda > Insecta > Diptera > Pallopteridae > Toxonevra > Toxonevra muliebris. Next base: position 74,467,084 of record OY829329.1, read on the forward strand.
GTGAGGTTATCATATTTGTAATTGTGCGCGCATCGATAATTGCTTCATTATGTAATTTGAATTGTGTGATTAATTTTCCAGTGTTATTTACAATTCCGCGAGTTAGAAGATCTAATCTAAAAGCCGGAGAAAAGCGCTGCGTTAGTATGGCCCGATTTCATGCTTCACAAACAGAAGCACAAAGAGAGCCAGTACGTCAAACGGCTCAGTTGGTAATGAGAAATCGTCGAGCTTATCGCACAGATCGACAACGTGATAATCTTCAAATTGGCCCAATGGAGGTTGCGTGCGAGCACTGCGGTACATTGTCTCAGTGACAAGGTGAAAATGCCCTTATTGCCTCCGCTACTCGAGCATTTGCATTCATTGCTTCCAGGCGAATCACCAGAACCACGAAATTTTCTATCGAACGTTCAAAGATACAACGGATGTTCCCAAATGATTTCATTTGAAGCAGACATCATAGAACACGGATTTAATCCTTCATTTAAGATAATTTTTGCTCGAGAGAGTAAACGTTCATTTTCTTTTGGTGGTCATAAATCAGTAACTGACTTCGCCTTCGACTTTGCAGATCCAAGGCTAAATTCACTATCGAATTGGATCATTGCAACCGCTTGAAGACGCACAGCACAAATTCATCCAAATTTACTTCATGGGCAATATGGAGGACCAACTTGATAGGCATTAAACGATCAATACGGTAATGAAAAGGGCAATTATGGGAAAATCTCACAACATGTGTACCAACCATGTTACAGGATTCCAATGGTTGTGGACATTATTCATACTCAAGACATCACTACCCAACAACCTTAATCTGATTCTCGCGAAAGCCGGACAGCTAAAAAGATAATGCTCTTTAGTATCGTCGTCACGATCAAGGCAGTATCAAAGCACGATTGGCAGTTTTGATCGGTGATGACGCTCATGTTGGTCATGTGCTGATCACATTTGTTTTGTCCGGTGATGACACCCCCCCAGCAATCTCAAGTCCTTCTCAGTTTCAGAAGAAATAACTCTGATTTTCTAATAGGTTCTTTTTTCCATCCTATCCATCTTTTTTTTATGGATAGAACCCACGAAGTCGCTGATCCAACGCATGACCTCCCCAGAGCTTACGCCAATTGCAATCTGCAATTGCAGAACCTTCATTAGCTAGTTCATCACCTGCAATACAACCGCGTGCTGGAATCCATATAAGGCATAACTTGTTGTATTTTGCCTTACACAATTTAGTTTTGCCTTACACTCGCTGACCAAGACCACCTCGGTGGCCTAATAGTTGACCAATTTTGAAGAACTGACAGAGTTAGCAAGGGCTGTGAGTGCAGCTTAGCTATCACTGCAGATGCCTACTTTTTAAGATGATCATCTCAGCATTCATTTATGGCACGGTTCTAAGACTTGGTACAGAAATAATAATTCTTAATCAATATGATTAAGTGTGGAGTGGTAGGTGTGTCTCTTTCCAAACAATTCTTGTTTTTTGTTTTTTTTTGATATATCTCCAGAACCATTAACAGGACAGCTGGGAAATTTAATACAAGGACGTTAGTTGACAAAACCATGCTACCAACAAAAATGTAGTTGAGATTTAAAAAGAAGGAGAGTTACTTCCCATTTAATCTGAGTTTTCATTTTTGGATATTTCAGGAACAATTTGTGGTGAAATACTAAGATTTGGAATGATTTCTCAATAGAATTCGGCGAATAATTGGGTGTAACACCTCCCATGCATCCCTAGTTTTAATACGATTGAACGGTGTGAAGATATCTTAGCAGGGACACAAACCGCAAAATGGAAAAATTTCTATGAAAACTTAACAGAAAAAATGTTAACCGAAAAATGTAATGTTAAGCAGTGCATATATTATTCTATCGAATCCTGATGACCATTTGGAGAACTGACTGTGAGAATGTACTACCACCAGAGATACCATTCGAGAGATATTGAATTGCTGTTTAACCCTGCATACACAAGTATCACATAATTGTTTAAGATTATTTTCTGAAAAATTTCATTTTGTAAAGCGAGTTGGAGGAATCTGGTGATTATATGGAGCACTTGTACATATGTGCCAGACATCACATAGGTATTACTAGACAGATATTGAAGAGTAGATCAATTCTGCATTTTCAAAACATCTAGCAGAATTACCGGATTATTTTTAAAATTTTTTGGAAAATTGGCATGTTGGGTGGAGGAATCTGGTGGTCATATGGATCACTTGTACATATGTATGTACCAGACATCACATGGGTATCACTGTACAGGTATTGAAGACTAGATCAATCCTGCATTTTCAAAGTCTTATAGATAGTTTGCAAAAGATATAGAGAGATAATAAACATGAAAAAATAATTGTAAATGGAGTGTTATATTTTTTAAAATTCATTTTGTCTTTGTTCGGATTTCATTGATCACATGTTAAAATTATGGGATTGGCATCGGTTCGATATCGCCCAAAAAATGGTCGGTCATTTAGCCGAACTTTTGAATGAAACAAATTTATTTAATAAAATAGTTATTTAGCTTAATCAATATTTGTCTTTTAAGTAGAAATATGTAAATTAGCTTCATCTATACAATAATTAATAAATTAAACCTTTTCTATGGTAGATTATTTGTTTTTTTTCTGTATATTTGTTATATATCTGTGATTTACGTACAATAGAAAATGAACCTTTTTTTTATGTTTTATTTATTGAAATTTGGATTCCCTTGTTCTTACTTTAATATTACATCAAACTAAAAAAATTTGTATGAAAAAAAAAAAACTATTTTGTGATGTATGTATTATCATCGGCTAACTGATGATCGGCATCGGCTTCGGCCAAACAAAAAAAAATAATCGGTTGGACTCTAGTACGTGCACTATGGCCGTTTGTGTCTGTAGTTTAAGTTTAACTTTAGAAGCAACAGGCACATTGAATTTTGTTGGAGCACTAATTTTTAAGAACTCCCAACGATGTTCAAAATATTTCTATGTTCGCAGTCTGCTGTCTGTAGGTTAAAATTAAAAATAATAATTTTTCTCCGCTCACTTTAACTTGTTGCTTACGTTGTATTGTAAATGCTCAATTTTGTCGTCTTTCAGTACCAATTCAGTTAATGTCGCGAGTGGAACGCTCGTTGCTTGGTCGAAAGTTACCAAATGAAATAAAAGTTGTGTTTTTGCAAAGTGAAAAACTACAAAAGCGACTCGTTTTCCTTAAGAGATTCATGTGTGTAGGAACAACAACAACATAAACGATAAATAAATAACTGCGTGGTTTTGTGTGTGTGTCAAATCAAATGTGTGCATATATAAATGTGTAGCCGCGAGTGAGTGCAAATGTAAGCCAGTAACCTTTTAAAACAACAAAACGAGCAGATAATAAAAAGGTAAAATAACCACTTTGCACTGAATGCTACTTACATGCTTTGCTTTTAAAAGTTAAGCATACGTCGTGCATGCCAAAAAAAAAAAAACAAAAAAACCGAAAAAAAACAAACAAAAATACTCTTTCTAATTATCTTTTTTTTTGCTGTTTTATTTTATTTTTTATTGAAAATTTACATTCCGCTCGACGTCACAAGTTAACAATAAGGAAAAAAGAGCATAACAAACAATATGAGCGCGAATCAAATTCCAGATCCAAATCAACTAAATCGAAAATTTATTAAGTCCTCCACATTCACGGCACAGCCTGGCTTGGCCATAGTCACCGCAACTGATGATGCTACCACGAGTAACAAATGCACGCATTCCTCTCATTCCTTGAATATTGTTGCTTCGTCGGAGCCGCTCTCCACGGATTATTATCGACGTCAATTGCAAAAGTATTGCGAGAAAGCCGCACAATGTGGCGGTGATGCTGCCAAGATTAACTGCCAACTTAATGAGATATTCGTAAAGCGATTGCAGGATATTGACTGCAGGGCCGAAGGCGATACCGATGTAAGTGTTTTACTCCAAGCAAATAAATCTACATGACCATTCGTGTGTATATTTAGTTAAGGAGGGGATTTCTTTTTATTGTACACTATTTTAGCTTAAACTAGTTACTTATCAAGAATGGGTTGAGATGTTGCTTAATATTAACGAGGCTATTATTAATAATATGGAGGACCTGGAATCGGAAGTAGCTAATCGTTTGGAGTTGGTGCAATGCAGAGTCGATTCCAACTGCCGTCAGAATCAAGACAATGAAAAGGAGTTGGCCAAGTATCGAATGGACATTTGTACATTGTTGAAGGTCATTCAAAATGGCTACCATAACGATAACTGGGACTTGAATAACCTAAAATTTGAAACATTAACCCATGATCAGATCTTGGGCGTGCAGGTAAGAAGAAAAGCGGGGAAGTGGAATGCAACTTTTTCAATCGAAAATCATTTTTTTTTTTTTTGCAGTGTGAGGGTGAGCGAGCTTTAATGAAAGTGAGTTTCATTCTACATTAATGAGAATATCTGGTATTTGATTTATATTCATTTTTCATTCATTCGTTTTTAATTTTACAGCCCGCGTGCCCTGATGCCAATGCCGCTGTCGCTCAACGTAACAAGGTGCGTAGACGCAATATTTATTGAAACCCAATTAATTCTCATATTACATTTTGTTTGATCTTCGTTTTGAAATTGTGAAAATTTAATTTTTAATAAATTTAATAAAATGTTGAATTCTGTTTTTCTCTTTCTTTTCTGTTTCCATACTGTCCTGTCGTCGATCAAATGCATAGCTCCTTTGTAATATGCGAGCCCTCGCGGTTGAGGTTGCCGGGAAGCACGATGAGATATGCGAACTAAAGAGGCAAATACTCTGCATGGAGGAAGAAATTCAAAAGGCACAACAGAAAATCCAATTAAAGGACGATGTCATCAAAGAGCTCCGTTGCGATTTGAAATCAGCTAATGCCAAGGTTTTTAAATCATGTGTGCTTAAACTAATACTTCAAAGCTTGAATTTGTTGTCACAAAAATACTAAAAGAAAATATTAAAAACTATTCACACTTCAAAACACTTTCGTTCGTTCGTTTCAACAAAATTCTCCTTTCTTTTTCTGTCTTTTGATATTCCTGTCTGTTCTAAATCCTTTCATTTTCCTTTCCCCTTTTTCTTTCATTTTTGCGATTTAAAAAGCATACAAAAAGCTGTCGTTTTGGTGCAAATTTCCTGCAATCGCCACCGGTTAATTTAGAATTACAACAAAGGCGAACTCTGTCGTGTGCCGATTTTTTGCAAATGCCACCGGTTAATTTGGAATCAGAGCGAACATCGCGCAGCGCAACGACACAAGTTTCCGATGGCTTGGAATGCAATCAGGTGCTTAATCTATTTATATATGTAGGTATAAAATTTCATATTCTCTTATCGTTTTAGTACCTAAACGACGACGGCTCACAATTCGAGTCTCTGAGTAACAATGAGTGTTTGGAACATCAGAAACTTAAAGTACTTGAAGAAGAGCTTAACGAGCTTTTCGAAATGACAAAAGATTTTAAGAAGCAGAATTTGGAATATCACCGCAAGCGCTTGTCTGATATTTTTCAAAAATCAGTAAGTGTGGGAAGTTATAAAAAAAAAATTATCTCAGTCATTGTCCTAAGAAATTGGTTTTGAACCTAATAGGAAGCAGAAAAGACAGAAGCTTATCGTAAGCTGGACTTCATACGCCGTCAACTAATTGACCTAGAAGCTACCAGCGAAGAGTCGAACATGCGCAACATAAACGACTGCGACTCAGGTTTCAGTTCAAAATCTGAAAATGATCAAGATGCCAAAATTCTGGAAGCAGTGCGAAGAAGATTGCGCAATTTAAATGAATGTGCTTTTGAGATGAAGAAGCGGGTGCAAAAGATGGAAATTGAAAATAATGGTAAGTAAGCGAGAAAGCAAATTAAAATTGAAAATTTTTCTATTTGTGTAATAACTACATCCTTCTCTGTAGAATTAGACACTTGTTTAGCGACTGAAAAATCCTTTTCGCAACGTAATAGCGAAACGCTAAAAGAGGTTGCTGATCTTTTATGTGGGCTGGTATTTAAAATGATGTTCTTTTTTTGTTTGACATTTGCTTATTATTCTTTTTATATATAGACGGGAAAGCAATTTTCATACAAGGACATATATAATAACAAGTGTCGGACGAATCCTTTCTGTGAATCTATATTAGAGCTCAAAAAACACTTTCAGGAACGCGAGCAGCAGATTCATTGCAATATGAGGCAAAAGGACGGCATGGTAATTTTGATGAGTCACAAGAATTAAACAAAAGAAATAATTATTAATTATTTAACTACAGATTGAGGAGTTACAAAAATCTCTACTATGTTACGAAAAGGAATTGGGACAACTTCAAAATAATGAGATGGTAAGTTTCTCTTAAAAATTTTGTTACAGAAATTGTGCATTCTCAGAAAGTTTAAGATGAATACCTTTGTATTTTTTCAAAGAACAAATCTGATTTCCTTTTCATTTCTCTCTAAAAAAAAACTCTTAGGGAACCAATGATAGTTCGCGTATCATCACCCCACTGCAATTTGAACCGTAAACGCTAAAACATTAACTACGACTTTGACGGTGCAATGAGACAGTTTAAGGTTATAATTTGATCAACTCGTCACAGTGGCAACTACAAAAGCAATATTACCAAGCAGTTGATAACTATTAAATCACCTAACCACAGTGACAATAACAACGATAACGACGACAACAAAGTACTTCGCGTTATGCATACATATATCTGTATATTATTCTACAGTCCTTATTTATTATATGTACATACATATGTACCTATGTATATTAAAGGAAAAAGAAAGCAGTGTTTCACGAAAGTTTACTTATTATAAACAGATTCAACACATACTTCTACACAAACATATACATAAGTTACAATAGATTATGCATATGCAAATTAACTCAAATATTTCGTAAGTTTAAAATATAAATTATGCAAATACATTCACTCAAACATATGTCTACTCTTACTTAAATCTTTTAAAAAGTTTTATAATTATGTATGTATGCATATATTTACAATTGTAATATTTTCATTTTCATGACGCCATATTATAACATACATATATACGTCAGTTATACATTAATATGTACTTGTATGTAAATTAGGGTGTCCGTTAATTCAGCAATTTTAGTTAGCCCCTAATTTTTCAATCGGGCAAAAGAAAAATTTTGATACAAAGTAAAACTTTATACATGTATCTAAGGGTTCTCACTTCGACTTTGGAAATTAACACTCAAGATATTTATTTAAAAAAAAATAAATAAATAAATAAAAAACTCTGTGAGTGACATTACATACGGCGGAAATGAATATTTTTTACATTAAAGTTCAATTTACTCAATTTTATTTCATCAATTACATTTAAATATTTTTTATTTGATTTAATTCTACTAAACTCGAAATTCAATCAGTGCAGATTTTCATAAAAAAGTTATATGTTAAATTTGAACGCAGACATACCGTTATTTAAATTTGAATTCGTATATTTGTCATTCGTGGCACGACCGTGAGCCATATTTTGTTGTCAGATATAAATTTCCATTAATTAAATGTTAATCAAGCACTATTTTTATATACTTTTATATTTTACTAATATTACACATCGATACGTAAACGCCAAAATACAACACGGAATACACCTGATTCCCCCTGCACAATACCGTTTATCCCAAGGTGAATTTATACTAGATAAAGTTACCAGCCAAGGTGAATTTATGCAAGGTGAAGTTACCAGCAGCTCATTCTTTTTCCTTTTTGATTAATATCAATTGCTGTCGAAATCATTCTTACTTTCGATTGTTTGCTTACTCTTTTATTTGCCATTTTGGCATTCATTGCACGTCGCCATTATGGCCGTACCGACAAATTTTTTTTTTGTTTTTGCCAAGATAAAAATGTTGTAATCTTGCCTTATACACAATTTCACCATGGCTTAACCAAAAAAAAAGGAGGTGAGAGAAATCATTAATCGTTGCGCATTCGTAAACGCAGCCGAGTAGCCCATAAAACACATAATTTATTTCAAGGCGAAATTATAACAGGTGATATCAACGTCAACTGCCTCTTCCTCTTTTTTAATCTTTTTTTATGGAGACAAAACTGTCAAATCTTTGTTTACGTTTTGTTTGTTCTCCATGTAATTGTTCTTGTACTTTTGACACTTCTGCGTCCTTATAACTACAAAGCAGTGTGTTGCTCGCTTATCATCAAATAAATTGTATTCTTTATTTTGCAGTATTATTTTTACTCATTAACAATAACTCATAAAAAAGTAAAATGAATAAAATATTTTTTAAAAATGTTACAGTTTGTTATAAAGCTTCTAAAAATATTTGTAAAAGAGTATAATTACTATGTGTTGTCGTTAAGCTGCCACCAAAATGACCATCGGTTTCTGCGTTTAGTTAAAAAAAAACTGTAACCACTGATACGGTTCGATGACTGAAAAGGAAATTTTTCGTAACATTATAAAAATTTTGAATGAAAATTTTTTAAAGTTGAAGCGAGAACATTTAGACCCATCGTATAAGATTTTAATTGTGACTAGTATTATTATTTTTTTAGTAACTTCAGTTAGGATCGAATTTTTTAAATTACCAAATTAAAGGACACCCTAATGTACATATGTATAATACTGTATAATTGCATTACAAAATGTTCAAAGTGTCGAAGTTATTTTTTTATATTCCATTTTATTCTTTCTACTTTCTCTTGTAGATATATACAGTGCGTTTCATATTTATAACTCATCTACTAGTTTTAGAAATTTGTTCAAAATTCTTTGCTCTGTTTATCCCACTTTGATGTGCCCTTTCTTATTTCTTTATTTAATGAAATACATACTATGTGTTAGTGAATTGAATAAATATTTAGGAATTGCGTTATATATCGAGATAAAAGAAAACAATTAAAATATATAATTGCTTTCGGTAGATATTTACTAGTAGGTATTTATTTAAACAATTTGCTCTGAGTCTTAGGCACTTTACAATATAAAAGTGTAACATTCTGACAGCGAATTTGTTCCCGTGAAGGAAAAGAGAAACGAATAAATTAGCAATAATATTAAGGAAAACCAGTTACTGAAGTATTGATTTCTTTAAGGCTAAGCGCACTGTAAAGCTGTGTTATGCCCAAAGCGTTTTCGTGTATAGTTGAAAACGTTTTGCATGGCGTTTGGTGTACATAGTGAAGCTGTTCTGTGCTGCTGAGAAAATTAATGTTATATGTATTAACTATTTTAATATTAACCAAAAACTTGTAACACGCTTGCTATCTTTGATCGAAGTTAAATTACACTGTGGGTTTTTTTTGGGTGACATTTGTTCTTTAATCAGACATGTCGATTCCGGATAATTTGAGTAACCTGAATTCAGCGGTGGCCTCCGTTTTTCTCTATCACTTATCCATAAAGGGATAATATTTTTTCAAGAGGAACATTTTGTCGGAAGGCTATTTTTCAAATTTTCTTCATTTGCCCAAGATTTGCCACGATTTTTGGTAAAAATTGAGGTTTGACCCAAATATGCGAGGTGCGAGGACTAAATAGGGGGAGCGTCAATTCAGGAGCCCATAGTATTTTTTAACGAGGAATATTTTTTTGGATGGCAATTTTTCAAAATTTCTACATTTTCACATGATTTTCCACGAGTTTTGACTAAAATTATGGTTTGACCCCGACTTGGAGAGTTTGGAGGCTAGATAGGGGAAAAGTCGGTTAAAAAAATGCGAATTCGAAAGTCTTCAAGCTTTAATTTGCATCCCTATGCATAGCACCATGTGGTTTTCCAGAAAAACTTCAAACGAAAATTGCAAAAAATCTAGATGTAATAAAGACGGAGCTTAGCTCTGAATTTAGCATACTCGAATTGTCCGCAAAAGATATATCCGACCCAAGAAAAAATTTTGATGACTCACAGTGTAATTATTTCTGTTTTTTAAAGTTTCGTTACTACTTCAAAATAAATCAAAATTCTTTAAAAAAAAATAAATATTATATGAATTTGTAAAAAAACGCATGAGGACACTTTGAACGGGGTAATACATATGAAATGCACTGTATGTATGCATATTTACATGTAAATACATACATATCAACTGCACTTTGTTATTTTTTTATTGATGATTCATTTACCTATATTCGAAAATGCTTGAATTCTTTTTGCTTGGCATTAAGGCAGTAATTTATTTTTTCTTCAAATTCTATATTTTATTTTGAAAGGGAGCGAAATCTATTTTATTTATACAGTTAACCCTTGTAACACGTATTCGTACAATTTATAAACCGTACTCATCATTATTAACCTATATAATAACAAAGTGGTATATTTTCATCTGATTGTATTTTCTACTTTCTGCCTCCAATCCTTATGATGACTATGGTTATATATATCCAGTATATGTCATATGTAGTAAGTACCACCGGCAGCATTTAACACTCATTTGCAACTATATCGCCATAACTCACATTTAAAATTTTTGAGTTAGGGATGCAGAATGAATCGCTTAAGGGTATTCTTGCTTTAACTGACAAAATCTCTATAATCTATTTGCAAACGCAAGAGCTGGAGACATATAATTATAACTTTAAAAGCGTTTCCTGAAAATATAAAATTTTTAAGTTCTGCCACAATGAGTGGAATGTATTTTTACTTTGAGAATTCAATTCTACTTTCTACATGATTCCTTATTGGTAGGTTACCCATATATTCTTCCAAAACCGATTTTATTTCTCATACGTAATGAATGAGAGACTAAGAGTAAAAAGTTAAAAGTGTAGCAAAAGTGCAATAAATTTACATCTCAGCGCAAGAACCTTACAAGCAATACGACTTGGAGTGAAAATGAAACAACTTGCAGCAAGAGCAAAAATGATATAAAAATTCATTTGGAGCAAAAACGGCACAGCGACATAACCTGTTTTTGCTTTGAACATATTTTGTTTAAATTTTGCTCTTAACGACATTCGGGTCGCATTTGCTCTTTACCGTGTTTACTCGTAATGAAAACTTTAGAATTAAGCTAATTGTACTTTCGATAGATACATATTTTTGTGGATACCAGAGCAACGAATTTCCATTTTCAATCCTTCCAAAATTGGCAAGCCCACAACTCGTCAAAATTTCAAGTCCGATATCCCATTTTTGATTTTACAATCGCAAATTTAAAATCGTAAAAAATCACGAACCATTAAAATCATGTTTATGTCTTCTTAAAACTAGTCCACGTTTGCTGGCACATACATATATATAAGTATGTATATATTATTTTTGTATGTGCATTTAATAACCATGGATAATTCATGCACATTAGTCCTCATCTAACTCTAAATCTAACTTTGCCATATGCTTTCGAATTTGTTTAATTATTTTCACTTATGTACTCACATATTTTTGAAAACAAAGACAACTTGCTGTGAATTGAAACTTTTTAATAACGTTGCCTGGGAGTTGAGATTTCTTTTTTATATTGTGTGCTGTTGATACCTTAAAATAATATTCGTTTTATTTGCTATCAATAGCAACAACAACCTGCAAGCATGCAAAATGCAAAGCTCAACTTTTTTTTATACTTACATAGGCACATAGATTATTTTTGCATGTTTAAAACATACACCCAATATAAATATATGCATATGTATGTTTATCTATTTGTACGAATGGTTGTGTATTTATATAGTACATACAAATACATATTTAAAATATACATATGTAAATGGAAATAAAACATATCGATGAGCATGACAGGAAGAATAGTCCTGTCGAGCTTCATGCTTCTCATTCGTTTTCTGCGATGCAGACAGACGGCACATTTTAAATATAACGGGAAACTCGAAAGAAAAGTTTCATTTACGTTTAAGAATTAATGGTGCAACATAAAAAGTATTTATTCAAACCAGTCAGCTATAGACGTTAAAATTAATGAATTGCGATTTATCTAAAGAGTTTGAATTGGAAAACGGGCCCGCGCGGAATGTGAAGAATTCGTAATTCGCGTGAAGGAGTGAATTTATAATCTTCTGAAAGTTTACAATATACATAGATAAACATTAACTTAATGATGCCATTTTAAATTGGCATCAGCAATAATTGTGAGTGATTTGAGAGTCACTACTTAGATTATTAAATTACTATAGACACGCCTGTCGATTATGTGCTCTAAAAATAACGAAAAATCGATTCTCCTGGCATTGCATATCCTATGAGATCTATGGAAATTTAAAATGGGCTGTTAGCCTAATTGTTTATTCGAACTAACATCGACTACATTAGCCCACTTGCTTTTATTCAAAGAAAGTGACCTGCTGCAGAATTCTCTAAAATCTTTTAGTGGTCTTATCTTGATAAAAGAACCACTTGTGTTTCAAAAAAAAAAAAGAAAAACAAAAAAACAAGTAGGTTAATTTAACAAATATCTCATTAGTTACTTTCATATATAAATATATTGCAGGTTATATTTGTACATGAGTTTGTCTGTAATAAGCAAAACGGCGCGAAAGCGTTTTTCCTCAAAATGAGATAGAGATACAGAAATATGTATGGTAAATTTAGGGTCGGTTCAACATGCGAAAGCATATTTTCAAACTGGCGTTGGTGTGGTGAAAAAAGTTTATTATGTGGTGTGGTGGGGTATGACATACCCAAAGCAAAACATAGCTACAAATACATAAAAGTGTAATATAAATATATGGTTCTTTATTAATTTGCAATCAAAATAGCATAAAAACATTTAATATGCAAACGAGTAATAAAACAAATTACACAATCTGATAAAAATAAAACAAAAGAACATTCATAAGTTCAGTGGCTTGGTGGTATAACATAACTCACCACATCAATATCGCATTAAAGTGGTTAAATCCTCTGTTAAATTCGACTGGATGCTTTTATCTACCTATAATATAAAATCCCCGGACAACTATGGGCATTTGCATTTTCATGCACATAAATTGTGTATATGAAAGTGTTAATAAAGACACGCAAAATAATGCGCGATATTTAGTTTAGATCACGCAATATAACATTTCATTTTTTTATGATGCCATGCATTTTACATGACCATTGTTAAATGAGTTTCTATTCCAATCTACATACATATGAGCTGCTAAATCGATTAACTCCAGAATGTCAATCCTTTTTTTATTTTTGAATTTAGTATTGTTTGAAATATGAACGAATTTTGGTTTAAACATATAAAATTAAATATGGAAGGAAGAAACTGATACTAGGTGATAGCAGCATTACAATAAGAACAATACCAACACATTATTTTGTAGGAAATGTCAAAAATACAAAAACAAATGCATGGGGAACAGACAAAACTAAAACAAAGATTTAAGATTTTGAGAATTCCTAGAAAGAGAGAGACATTGCTATCACCTGCAGTGTGGCCAACTCAGCGCTTTTCTCGCTGATTTGAGTGCTTTTTGAAAATTAGAACGCGGAAAAAAAGTGATTTAACGCTCGGCGCGTTTTTTCAATTTAAAATATTTTCGAAAAATCGCTGAAATTTTCATTGACTAGAATGATGTGTGCGTGTATTAGTGAAAAAGTTTAAATGTATTGAGTTTTCTCGCATTTCTATAAGGAAAAATATTTAACGCTTTTTTTAAGAAAATACGCGTTTTCTCTTCATTTTAGCGGATTTTGAAAAACAAAAGTTGGCCACACTGCTCTTGAGCGTACAGAATTTAGAACTACAAAGGTGTTTAGTGCTAAAAAGGTGAAATTTTAGTAAAATGTAGTTAACCTCTTTGGCATGTGAACGGCTTATATGTATGTATGTACACTCGCATGTACGTAAATAAATACATATAGAAATATATCCGTGAGTGTTTTCAAATAAATCAAATGAGTGTAAGACAGCGATTCATTTTAGACCACATACATAGGCGTATAGACAGGAGGATAAAACTAAAATGTTATAAAAACTAATGGTAAATTATATATTGATCTATTACTGTTTTCAACAATAATTTTGGGACCTGGCCAGACCTGAAAGAATCCACTTTAAGCCCATAAATGTGTCACAAAATTTAGAATTATTTTATGCATAGTTCCCAAATCTTTAGCCAAAAAAAAAAAAAAACTATACAGCTAACGCAAGCAAGCAGTGATAGCAGAGCTATCTATAATTTAAAATTGTTTTTGCAATTGAAATGCTGTTCGCTTAAAATATACTCAAAGAGGATACTAGGTTACCTTTCTACTATGGCGTGTATGGAATAGCCAAAGTTTAAATGAACTAAAATTACAGTATTTTGATTTTCGTGACAAACTTTTATCATGAAATTGTTGAAAATGAAGTGGCAATGAAAGAAATACAAATTTTCGAATGATTTGTTGTACAAAAAATAAACGAAAAAACGAAAACGAAATAAACAAAATTGATTGAGCAACACCAATTTAAAGAAAATAACAACAATTAAAAAGCAATTTTGAAGGAAATTTGACGAAAATGTCTAAATAGAAATTCATAAAGAATACAGACATTTTCTTGAAATAAAAACACAAAATTTTAGAAACGGCTTGCAAACGATTTTGCAAAGGCGCGTATGTGAGTAAAATGGGATTATTAATTCTTAACATCGATTATCACTGACAAAATTAAAGAAAATATAATAAAATAATTGTAACTTAAGCTTGGAATACACAAAGTACAAACAACAAAAATGGTAAGACCACTGTTTTAGTCGAAAACTAGAAGTATTACAGTGAAATACATGCACACTTTTCCAATACTTTCTCTCTTTATAAGGCAGGCGACTGTCCACATCATAGCCCAGCTCAGAATATGTTCACACATTGGGATCAGACAGCTCTGATTGCCACACAACACGATAACTACTTAACCATTATTGACGAACTGAAGCATGAATTAAATTGTCTCTCAGGCCAGGTGGCGATGTTGCAGAAAGAATTCCGTGATTACGAGCAGGAAGAAGACAAGAATCAAGGCCTTGAAACCTCACTAAAGGATCTAGCATCACAAAATGATCTGCTACAACAAGCGCTCGAACAGACGACAAAGGATAAGCATGACGCTTTACAGTTAGAACAAAATGTCCGAAGATGATTTTACAATCTTGTCCCCTATTTAAACAAAATCCTCATTTTCACTGAATTGAATAGTTAACATATTAATGCTTTTAATATCTACAGAATGACAGTCTAAAATGCCAGATTGAACATCTACAATGTACCATAATCGAGAAGGAGCAATGTATCGCTCAAATGAGTGGCATGCTTAAACGGCTACAATGTGAGGCGAGAAGAAAGCCAACAGAATGTTGCCCACAGTCCCAATCAAGTACAAATGAACAGGAATTGCGTGATGCACGTGCACAGTTACAGCAAGCTAACTCCAAGATCCAATCTGTGGTGTGCGATCTAGAACGAAGTCAAAAACAAGAACGTTTCTTACATTCTGAAACAAGAAAGCTAAACGATGAGCTGATAGAGAGCAAACGCAAGAATGGTAAGTTTATATCGCATAAATCATGGTGGTTGTGACGCAAAAACTCCATAACACGCATTTCTCGTTTTCGTCGAAAAAAGTTGAATCAGTGCGTTCAAGGTGAAAGTGTGTTTGTATGAAACAAAACTCCATGGCATGGTGAAATCATGTATAAGGTGGTAATAAGATTACAACAATTTCACTTTGGCGAAAGCAACACATCTTTGTTGTTGCATCAGATACCATAAAATGTCAAAATCAGCCGTACAACAAAACAATAACAACACATCTTTGTTGCTGCGGCCATAATGGCGGCATACAGTGAATGTTAAAATGGAGAAAAAACGTAAACAAGCAATCAAGAGTAAACAATGATTTTGACCACGAAGAAAGAAGGAGAATGAGTTGCTGGTAAATTCACCTGCTCCATGGCTTGCCGTCGAAGAGCGCATAACGTGTTGGAAGTTGAACTATTCTCAACTTTTTTCTCACAAAGCGTAGAACGCGTATTATTGAGATTGGCCTTGAGGCCTTCCAATTCAATTTATCTCTCTCTTTATCTTTTATTTAAAAGCTGACATCAATCTACAAGCTCATCGCTTGGCTAGCTTATTGAAAACTCAAGAAGCACATCGAACGGAGCTTTGCCGAAAATATGAGGCAATGGAGAAAAATTATGAAGATCAAGCGAAAAAATTGCGTGCAGCAAACGTTCAGCTAAATTGTTTACAAGAGCGCCTAGTGTTAATGGAGCAAAGACATGACGAGCATATAATGGAGGTATCTATTAAAATGCTATTGATTTTTTAATCATGATCGTGTCTATTTGGTTTACTGTTTCTACAGCGCAATCTTCTGCGGGACGAAGTCCTTGCACTAAAGGAGAAGGAAGCTTGCTTAATTGGCAAACAAAAAAGTATTTCTGAGCAATTATTAAAAACTGAAAAGGAACTTTATACAGCTCATGATGTTATAAAGGAACAGCAATGCATTTTACAGCGCAACGACTTCGCCCACACGGAAATTGTGAAGAGGTTACAAGAGACTAGCAACGATATGAAACGGCAGCTGAACATCGTATGTGAGGAACACAAACGCCTCGAAGATGAATATAAGTAAGCATGAAGAGATTAAATGTATTTAAAGAATTTATATACAATCACATTTAGGCAGTTATTTATTTCGAAAATTCTTCCAGAAAACAGAATGAAGTACGCAAACAAAATGAAAAAGTTATTGAATCATTCCGCAAGTGGAAAGAAGCACAAATGAAAGCAGACGAAGCAACGCGAGCCAGTTTCAAACAGTATGAAGAACATATTAGGTGAGCTTAATTGAAGATGCAGTTATTTTTCTCCTTCTTGATTAAAAATAAAACCAAAAAATAACCTTTTTTTTCTCTCTCTTTTTACTTAAGACTTTTACTGGAAGAGAAGCAAAAATTCTTAGAACAATATCGCGATTTACATCGAGATTATTGTATTTTGCAAAATGAATTGGAGCGTTGGAAAATGTGTTCCTATAGGTAAAATTCATGCATTTTGATGAAGAAAATAATTTAATATTCAAGATTTCAGCACATCAGCTGCACGTCTGAATGCCTCGGAAAATTCGGTGAGACATTTCTTGATTTGTCACTTCTCTGTTTTCTATAAACATATTAATCCTTACTCTTTAGATGTCGAATCGCATGGAGCTCATACGTCGCACTTCAAGACGAATATCGCAGCAAAGTAATTCCATAAGAGGAGATGATATCTCACAGGAAGCAACTTGTTCCAAGTCTACGCCAGATTCACGCTAGTTTGATGCTCAGCAAAAACAAACTATTTTTCTATCGTCTTTTATCCCCATTTCTTCTCACTTCCGTTTCCTACTATATTTCCATCAATGTACATAAAATAGGGTATATTTTTCATTTAGTTTTTGCTCGTTTCGCACAAACTGTCTATACTTCAAATATTTTTTATATTTATTTTTAATACTGTATAAAATACCTTTTGTATATTTTAAATACAGCATTTCTGCATTGTCAAATATTGATTATTCTTTGAATATTGATGAATTCCTTCTCTCTTACGAAAATAATATTTATTTAATATTTTTGATTTCGTTTGGATTTATAAAAAAAAACTGATATCATTTATTTCAAAATGAAAAAGAGTTATCCAAAAACAATAAAAAACACAGGATTAAATGGTATACAGATGGGTCGCGAACCGAGGATGGAACTGGAGCAGGAGTATTTGGGTCAGGAACCAAACACTCTGAACCGATGGGGAAATATTCTAGCATTTTTAGCTAAGACAGGAAGTGCAAAAGACCAGACATTGCAAGTATTTCGTTTTGTGATGGTACCCTGAACACGTAGGAAAGAGGAGAACGAACAAGCCAGACGAACTTGCTAAAAAAGGGCCAACGACCGCATTCATTGGATCTGAATCTATTTGTGGAATAGGAGACAGAGTAATTAGAAAAGTACTCAGACAGGAAAAGATAAGCAAAAAGGCAACAACTCGTTATAAATCTTCCGGGACTGAGGCAATCCAAAGCGTTTCTAGGGAACTACAAAAATAGTTTGTATATAATAGATTGTATTATGTCTGGGCACTGCAAGCTCAGTCAACATCCACGAAAATTAAGATAATCCCGTCATTTTATTTATATCAACTTTGGTTTCCATCCGATACAATTTCTTTTTAAATTTTTTACTTTAAATTTCGACTTACTGGATGAAAATTAGACTCCTTAATAAACTTACAAGCATTGAAGTGTCTCTAGTGACATACGCAAAAAAAAATCGATCTTGTACACCTCTGAAATGATTCCCAAAATATTTCTGTTCTAGCGATTACCTTTCGTGAGCTGGACCATCTTGAAAAAATTTCTTTTGTATGGGAAAATTTTTAGAAATTAGTTTTCCCTATTCCAAGATTTTAAAATTTCCCGAAAATCAATAAGGGTCATCATCTAAGGGCGGAAATGCCTCGAAAATGCGTAAACCTCGAAAGTTTGCAAGACTCGTCAATAAACTGTGAAAATTTGTATGGAGAAGAAGAGTTCACGCACACCTCGGAAGTTTTCGAGGAAGTTGATTGTTTCCGTGAGAAACAGTGTTGCATTTTTCCATCGGAGTGTTGTTCATTATTGCAAATTTTCGGAGAAAATTTTTCGAACATTGTTCATGATAACAATCTTTGGAAAGGAAATAATTGCGTGGAAAACTTTATTGACGATTGGGGTGAATAATGGCTATCGTCGCAACTGGCCATATCAATATCAATATAACTTTACCAAAATTAGGTCAAAAACTTCAAAAGTCCTACAGTTTTTTTTTTTCCATCGTAAATAAAAAATTCTAGTTCAGACGACAACTCTATATTTTCAGAAACCGCGTGGATTTTTAGTTTTCGATGCTTCAAACTTGAGATATGGCAACTAGACTTCAGCAGAGCTCTGTTCAGGCGTCTTTACTAAGAGTTAGTTTAATACCTTCAATATTATGTATGAAATATTAAAATTTACAAACATATTTTAGTGTAGAAAAAAAAATTCCAGGGAGACTAGATTTTACCAAGCTACCCTCTTAAATGATGGACTGAAATGTTACATAGCTGCATAGAGAAAATCAGACTGAATGAGATTGACCAACTTATATACGGAGTTTATTAAAATACATAAAATTTCCAGGAAATTGTATCGATCATTATAAGCATGAGATATAACGCACACAACACATTCAATTAAAGACACATTAAAATGATTTACCAAAAATACACATACAAAACATTTATGCTCATACATATCGTCGTTAAAATTACAAAACCTGGCGAGCGAAGTTTTATTTAGGAAATAATTTATCACATGCGCCATTGAATTCGTAAGTAAATACAGCACCTCAATACTCAAATGAAATATCGCATTCGCGGCTTTGCAGTTTATGTGACTATATTTATGTGTGCCTATTTACGAGCATATTTTTCATTCCGAATGGCAAAATTCTAGAGCAGCTTATCACATGAAACGCTGAAACAACATGACATACATTTTAGATATCTTATATATGTACATACATGTATGTATGTATGTACAAACATTTTCTCGTCAAAGTAGGTAATCACTGATCACCTGAACATGCTACAGAGCAACATAGAGAACACCTACGATTTCCAAAAAAAAAACAAAACTTCACAAACAACGAAATACACAATGAAAACATTTGGAAAGAAGAAATATTAGTTAATTGAGCTTCTGTGCTTTTTACCAATGCAAGCATTAAGTTCGACGACTTTAAAATGTATGTACATACATACCCGTTTGGGTACATACTATACATACACATATATGTGCATATAATAGGTACTTATATACCTAGATAGGAAATATTTGTGCACAGAGGTACTTGGATACTTATGTATCTAAGTATTTTGGATTTGTCTACTATGAAATTATTATGTCGTGTGGAAAATTCCACTCTCTTCTACTTTGTAGTGAAATGGAGTAACTATAAGAATTTTTTGGCGTATTTCTTCAGTTATTTGATATCCATTTATCATTGTTGAAATTTATTTCACCTGATAATTTTTATACTCATCACAATGGACGCATTCTGACACAGTGAGTGCTCAGAAAATTTGTATCAACTTTTATCAAAAAATGGATCAACTCAATCGTAAAACTATTCGCTATTTAGAATCGCTAGCGCCACATTTGCCGCGTTTCGCAGGAACAATTTGATTCGCCTTAGATACATTATTGCTATTTATGCTACATTACATACTGTCTCGACTAGCTATAATTCATGGTAATATTCATATCTTACCATCAAAATGCCTAGTCGTGACACCTTATGTGACATCAATTTGAAGTTTCATTCGATTTTGACGTTTATGAGTCTGCGAAACGGCTTGCTATGACCATGTTCACATTAGTCGTCGTAAAATGTGGTCTGAACACCGTTGCCTCATTATTGACGTTTATCAGCTGTCTGAATGCTTTTATTTTCTTTTCTGCAACACAAATATACAAATAATATATTATTGTAAGAAAATTAGTGATAGTGAGAAAGTTGAGAAATAAAAATATTGGAGCCTTTTTTTCATTTAGTTTGGGCCCATATTTCAATGTGTTTGATGAGGTAATACATATTTTATATTGAAAAAGCTCCCACTTTTGGGGTGATTTTTCACTTTTGGTTTTGGGGCTATTTTTCTTGGGCCCATATTTCATAGAGCCTAAAAAGCGTAGTACTAAATAGCAGTTAAATTTTTTTTTAATTTATGTTTAAAACAAATTATACTAAAATGCAACCAAACAGATTACAAGTGCTTAAAAGTTTTTAAAAGCTTGTTCAAAGTTCATAAATATTTCTTGAAAGCACTCATAGATTTCACATTGTAAACATTAATTTAAATAAACTTTAAAATCCATTTTATTAAATTACATACCTATTAGTTTACGATTCATTTTGTTTTTTTTTTTTTAATTATTGATATAATTTATAATATTTAAAAAAGAAAAAACGCACACACTTTTTTCCATTCACTTAAGTTCCACAACTATGAACTTCTAATTACGGTAACTCATGTTGAGTGTGGCCACCCGTTTAAATAGTTTTATCTTTGAAGAGGGATTATTTTACTTCAAAAATGGCATAATTTATGCAATAGCGAATCAACTTTTGTGCGTTTGTGCACCGAAACTGTCATTGTTGTTGTTTTTTTTTCTGCCGGCCGTCTGGTCGTTTTGTATTTACATCATCTTTTAAATATAAATTTTTGACCATATGCACTTTACAGGTGCCAAAAATTTACTCACTTGAGTACTTCAAAACTTTACGCGAACGCACATCTGCACAATTATGTATTTGCATCAGTGCATGCTTTCATTAATAGTGGAAATAAACGTATAAAAGTAAGTAACAAAGGGCAAAATAAGAATCGCCTTCCATGGCAAAATTTAAATTGGATCACGTATAATATTAAGTATATACTATGTAGGAACCGTGAGTAAGTGCAATTTTATTATAATTGAGAAAAATATGATAGGTAGTGGAAATACATTTTGAATTGTTACAGTAGATAGAAATATGATTGTAAATTTAATTGCTTGTTAATTGAACCTCAGAAATTCTCTTCTAATCAATGAAATTTACAATTCCGCATATCTACGGCTAAACGAAATTGACGAAATTATGAAAAACGGTTTATTATTTGATGTTTAGTTATACACATTTTCTACAACTGAAATTTTTTTTTCTTTTTCCTTCTTTTCCTATTGGAATACAGGGAAAATAAACAAATTTTCCCCGGGGATATCAGGAATATTTAGAATAGGGCTGAATGTAACGTGATTTACACGGATTTCGCTTTAGCTTTTGATATAGTTGATTATTTTATGGTAATAAGAAAATGTTAAAAAAGAATCTCTGGGATTTCACTTTACTATGTTGAAATGGTTGGAATGATATCTGTCTGGACGTACTCAGTTCGGTCGAATAAATATCATGTATACGGTGGTAGCAAGATTACAACAATTTCACCTTGGCAAAAACAACACATCTTTGTTGTTGCGTCAGATATCATAAAATGTCAAAATCAACCGTACAACAAAACAATAACAAAACATCTTTGTTGTTGCAGTGATAATGGCGACGTGAAGAGAATGTAAAAATGGAAAACAAACCTAAACAAACAATCAAAAGTAAACAATGATTTTGACAGCCTATGATATTGACCACGAAGAAAGAAGAATGAGTTGCTGGTAACTTCACCTGGTATAAATTCACCTTGTTATACATGATTTCACCATTATCAAAATAAAAAACCTGACGTTGACAAGATACTGATGTTCACCACAAAGAAGAGTTGAAAGTTGCTGTAACTTCACCTTGTATAAATTCACCTTGTTATGACTCAATAAAATTGTTGATATATAGGCTCTAAAAGAGCATGTATTGTGATGAAATTGAAATAAATAAATAAAAATTGAAACACCGTGTGTTTTCATTTGACTTAAACTTCTATGTTTCATTCTGTTTTTGTTCTGAAAATGTCTATTCGTTTGATGCATTTTATTACTTCATTTTCGCTACGAGGCTGTCATTTGAGTATGTACGGCAAAATACGAATGAAAAGAATCAAAACAAAAATAAATATATATATAAGTAATATTTATTTTCTCGTTTAGTTTTACGACTTCTGCTATGTGAGAGCGTCAAGTTTCGTTAAGTTTTACGCTCTTCTTGAAAATTTCTACATATACTAGAGATGGTAATTAATCTTATTTTCGTATCGAATCGCATATCAAAATGAATTATTTATCAAATTGATAATTTCGAATGCATTTCACAGAATTTGCTTATCTGTTTTTATAATCACTTAATACTCCATCAGCATGCTGCGTAAAAATATTTTTATGAATGCTGGAAATATTTGCCTCGAATTGCAAATTAATTTTGTTGATATTGTATGTATTGCATAATTCTTACTGCCCTTTTTACTTGTTAAATTGTTTTATTTTTACTTAAATCTAATCTTAAAAATTCATATATGTAACTAATGCCTGTAATATATAAGATGTAAATCTTGTGGCATTAGGAATGCTTTGAAATAAATAAATAAATAAATAAATTGCTCATTGCTTGGGTTCATTAATTTTTCATGATTTTTGTAAACCTACGGCAAAATAAAGAGTAATTAAGCAAATATATGTAACCATTGTATCTTAACAAACACAATATTAGTCCAAGTCCAATACATAACGAAAGTAATGTCCGAGAATGTTCGGTTTTGATTCTTCGGCTATTCGGTCTAAAAAAATATCTTCGGTAGAAAATGGGTGAAATTTTTGTCAAAGCAGAAAATTATAAGTATTTTATTTTATGATGTTTCATTAACTATATGAGTTGGTTAAACCGGTAGGGTATTTCCTTTTTCCCCATTTTTAATAATATTGTCATTGTATTTAAAGGAAACGGCTGAATGGAAGTATAGACACAATACTGAATGTGCTAGTGTCGCAAATGGCATTACAAATGTATTTTAGCTTACATTTTTCAGATCCTCGAAATTTGTGTTTTTTTTTTGTCAAATTTGTCAAAAGTCATAAAAAAAAAAAAATTGTAGGTAAAATGTCAAACTGTTGCTTTTTAAAGTAAACATTTTCCATGTGTCAAATATTAGTTCCATTTTCAAGTCGCTCAACAAATGCATCCAACCTGACTACTTTGGTACAGACGTATTTTCAAGAATTACTATGTACTGAAAAAGTACAATTGCATCGAAAATACCATCACTGCTGCCGAGTTTCGTTAAGTTATACGCTCTCTTTCAAATTACAGCCTATTTACAAAAGTTACTGAAATGCCAGTAATCAAATGACTAAAGTTGTGTATGGGTGCTTTTGTGGGGTTGAGTGCGGATAAAGAGCATAATAAAATTGAAAAATAAAGTAAATGTACAAATTAGTGAAACAAAAAATTTAACATAACAAGATAAAAAATAGTTTTAACGCAATCTACAAAAACCTGTATAATATAAATAAAATAAAACAATGTAAAATGCATGGCAATCAACCATAATTACCCATGATTTAATATAAATGTGTATGTGTTTAAAGAAATTTTTAAAGGATAAAGTGAATAAGAAAGTGTAAAAGTCTCGGTTATTCATGAAGCGAAATCCAAGGTTAACGAAATCAGGCTACACACAACTGATTTCCTTTCCATAAATATTTTCAAGGATACGGAAAATGTTAAAAAGTAGTTAAAAGTGCTATATCGAAGAATTTAACATTTAAATTTTTGTTTTTGTACAAATTAATCAATAATCTTGTGGATGAGAGCATATACGGATACGTCATATTACACCAAGTATCGCGGCGTTTACCAACAATACTAACAAGATTATCCTCATCAACTGGAAACCACTATAATTTGTTTAGTAAAATCTTCTCCTCATATTCTTTCGTATTCTTCAATTCGAATATTATGAGCAAAAAATAAATATATAGAAAAGGGAAAAAGCGATTTTGCCCTACTGTGCGGTGATTATGAAGTTTGTCATACTTGAGCAACACGTGTGAATTAGTTAACATAACGGTGAACAAGTGTCATAATTCCAATCACTGTAATAATGAAAAAAGAAAATTCATAATCGTAAGGAGCACAGTAAATATATGTAATTAAGTGTTTGAAAAGAAAACTTGAAATCATAAAATTTCTATGTCTTTCAAACTTCAATTTGTGAATGTGCCTAGTTCCTTTTAAATTTATAAAACGTAAAGAAACGAAATCAGTTCTTTACAAAATTACAGTGTTCCAAGTGCTTTCCATGACTTCGTGGTAACTTAAATGTTTTTGGCAAATTCTGTTGAAAAGTGTGTGCCTCTTTAAAATAAAAGTCGCAATAAATACAACAAACATTTTAATTTGGATTCATTATGACCGAGGAGAACACTTTGATTGACGAAAATCTTGACGTACCACGAAAGCAACAAAAATCTAATGATAGCGTCACCGGTGGTGGAAGTATAAAAGCAGTAGGAAGCTGCGGTAAAACTCTCTTGCCCTTCAGAAATAGTGAGGTCGACTCTGAAAAAAACTTCATAAATCACAGCAAAGGAACTAAAATGATTAGGCATGATAAAATTGCTTCTAATTCTTCTGAAGAGGATTTTCTCGAAGATACGATACCAAAAATAAATATTACAACGCATCTGGAAGACAGTTTGGCATCGCCTCCAGTTTATGTGTGCTCGAGCCCCAGTAAATGCGTTAGTTTAAAGAATATTTTGGATTCATTTAAATCCCCTTTATCCGAGGAGCAGGCTTGGGCTTTAATCTATCAATTTATATTGCTGTATCGGAAAATTGCTTTAGGTGTAGAGAGGCACATTTTTAACGATCTGGAAATACCTGATTCTATTGAAAACGTTAATTTACACCATGACGGAACAGTACACTGTTCTTGGACCGAAACTGAATGCAAGGAAAAGGATAATAAAATCAACGAGGAGAAACAACGTCGTCATCAGCAGCATGTGGAAGAAGAACAGGGTAAGAAATCTTTATAATTAAATGATTTAAAAGAGGAGGATTTGCTACTTCGTCAGTATTTGCCAGAGAAAATATATATGTATATATATTAGGTCTATCCCGGAATTTTCGGGTAAAGTCTGGTGAACTGAAAGTAAAAAAAAAAATATTCTCTGTGATAGACAAAAATACACAAAAGTAGGGAGCGCCAATTTTCTTGCAAGAAATAAAACTTCAAATTGTAACAATTAAATTAAAATCAAACTTAAATCTTACAAGAAAATAAATAAATAATGGAAAAATTAAAAACTGTTTCGCCTGGCATCGTCTGCACAATATTCCAGCTCATAGCAACTACTTGTATTATTCATCTGAAAATACAAATCTTTTTATTATAAAAATTAGAGCAAAACAAACTTACTTTTTCAGAAACAGTAGAAGCTCCTACTGCATCAGAAGGTGGACAGACATTTGCGTGATTAATCTAAGGATAATATTTAAATTGTAGTTCAAAAATTAATAAATACTTACATTTTTAAATATCTTTTGAAAATTTTCCAATTTGAATAACATTAATTTTTCCAAAAATTCTTGATTAATTTCAAGATTTTCAATTTATTTTCGCAAAGCCAAACAGATGATTGTTTGACACTAACATTTTTACCCGAAGAAAAAGTGCGAGCCTAGCTGAATTTATGTAAGATGGAGTTACTAGCAACTTATTCTTGCTATTCTTTTTTATCGCACCATTTTTTCTTCTTTTTTTTTGTGGTGAAAAATGGTGGTTGTCGAAATATTATTTACATTTAATTGTTTACTTTTTTTCACCCACCATAATGGCCGCAACAACAACGATATATTGTTATTGCCATTTTGTACTACTCACACAGTGCTCCGCCATTATGACCGCAACAACAAAGCTTTGTTGCGTTACCGTGGTAAATTTGTTGTTCTGCTGCTACAACCTTCTATATGAATTCACCTTAGTGCGGGCTGTTTCCACACCTTCAAACCGTTGTTTTTTTTTTTTTTAAATATTTGACTGATCAGTGTGAAATTTGATATTGCCCTTTAACGATCAACTTTGGAACATTTTATGGGATTCTTTAACTCTCTTCACTCCCTACGATAGCATTTAAGATAAGAGAGCAAAGATAAAAATAAAAGAAGATAAATGATCGGTTATAAACCAAATGAAATTTTGAAAACTTGAAATTTCGTATAACCAATATTTTTTCCCAAAGAACGTTTGTTATTTTGTTTTTTAATTGTTTGTTCTGTATGGCCACTAAAAAATATTTATCAAATAAGGTAAAAGGGGATAGTACTTAAAGAGCAGAAAAAAATCGACTTTAGTATTTTCCATTTTCCTGGTGCCATTGAAATGAAGTACTGATAAATTTAACCTTATCGATGGCTTTGTGGTAGTGCAAATACATAATCTGGTGGTATATGTTTGAGCCAGAGTTCGTAGGATTCGTTCGCCTAATTAGAATATCAATTTATTTCACTTCTTCTCATATAAAAATTTGAAACCGCTTTTGCGCTCAGCCTCTAAAATATGGTTAATATGTATTTTCGAAATCGGATTTGAGAGAAATCGGCATCGACAATGACGCCGATATCAAGGAGGGAACATTTTCATTCTGTTACACAATATTGGAGACATGTTTCTGGATTCCCAAACTTCAACTCGCTTGTGAATCCTTTATAATTTAATTTTTTTGTCCTCTTAAATTTTTTTTTTTTTGGGGGAGAGGTTTTTATTGCCCAACTCGGAATCCAAAATCTCGAAATTTTTTTGACGCATCTGTGGTGTGGTGAAAACACGAAAGGTTGATGTCAGAATTGAGAATTTTATTGTTTGAACTTTGAAAATCACTATTCATATTTTGCTGAATAGTGCATAGATTAATTCTGGGCTCGGTGCGGTTTTAACCTAAAATTGGTAAAAAAAAGAAGCATTATCTTATAAAATATTTAATGCATATTTGAACTCATATAAGTTGTCCACAGAAAGAAAAGCTTAGTTGATATAATGAGCTCTAATTGAAGTCTAAATGAAGGTTTTAGCTTTAGTAAATTACTCTACTAATTTTATGTATGGATAATAACATAAAGCTTGAATGATTTTACAATAAAACAATACAATCCAGACGAAAGATTACGAAGTCATAAACGGAAGAAAATGCTTTATTTTTCAATTAATATCTTTCAAATACCCCGCACCACTACGTATTTTTTTAATTCAAAGCTTGTAAAAGTCAACCTTCTTTTCACCAGCACGCACACACCTACCAAACAGCAAGGTGTTGATGTTGACCACTGCATTAATGCTTTTAAACTGGAGGCAGCAACACAAGAGCTTAGCGCTCAGCTCTGCTAGCTGAGGCATTTATTACTACAAGTCGTTTGGGTTAGTAGTAACAAGTGGTTGAAAATAATGACCCTAACTGTTGGCTGCGTATTCAAGTTTATGTATGTATATATATTTTTTCATATTTAACCTTTTCTAAAAAGTTCGTACTGTAGTCAAAATTCATCTATCATGTCGATGCGACGAAAACTCTCTCTTTTTTTGGTAAAATTAGTTACATTGCGTGCTGGCTGCATTTGGAAATTTTACTACAAACATGAACTTGCAGAATACGATGATTTTAATGATGATATTTTCCTGCACCATGTTATGCTTCTATGTACACAATTGTGAGTAAATGGCTTGGGAAAGTCTCACGTTGTTAATTTAAAAAAAAAAAAATATCTTTGTTTTTTTTTTTAGTGTAGTGAATATAAAGAAAATATGTACTTATATATGAAGTATTTGTGCATATAGTTTGCTTAGTACATATATACATATGTATTTATATATTTTATACATATACACATATTTGGCACAATAGCTTGTTGTCAGCCAAGGCCTAGATTTTTATTAGAATTGGAGGATCATGATTTGGTGGAAAAATTAAGAACTTTTTTTTTACTGTTTGATTTATTCACTGCTTGAACTTGTAATCTCATCTCAAAAATTACAACACAAGGCACATTGTAGATGCTGAACTACATTATTTGCCCTACATCAAAGTAGACTTTTGCCTACGTTAGCTCATGAGTGAATTAATAAATAGAACTCGGAATCTTTTGCATACAACTACAACAAATGCAATAGAAAAATCCTCAAAATATCCCAAGTTTTTCCATCTTTAAACCATAAAAACTCGTAAACTATTTCAAATAAAAACAAAATATACTATGAGTTATTAGTCTGGTTTGTTATGACTTAAACGAGGTGCATTATGGTAGAATAACGCTTCAATTGAATTTAATACAACCAATAAAAATTTGATACAAATTATTTTGCGTATATCTTAAAACCTTTATTAACAATTTAAATTTATTTTGATATTAATAAAACTTTGGTTTTATATTTATAAATATTGTAACATTATAGTTATTATTATTAGTTTGGGGTTAGCCGAATCAGAACCAGACGGATCGCTTTTCGTCCCCGTCTGCGAATGGATCAATAGGTCTGAAGTGCATTCATTTTCTTTTATGAACAGCCTCAACAACTTGACCTATACCCTATTCACACGTAGCTCAAATTGATCAATTTCGGTTTCTTTCTCAATTTCAACCGGAATTGAGTTGAAATTGCTCAATTTCCCTATAGAAATAAATGCCAAACGAAATTGGATAAGATTTTTTGTATAATATAAAATGAAATATTTTTCTTTCAAATTTTGTGGGTACTAGGAGAATTGTAAATCCTTAACTTTTACAATTTTTGAGCCAATGACAGTTTTTGACGTTTTGTTTTGATTTGGAATACCATTTTCTGTCAATTTCATCTGGCAACACCGATCGAGTGCCGTTCTCTCTTTTCGTTTCTTTATATGAAGCTTTTCGCTCACTTAAATTGAAAGTGCGTTACAAAAATAAGTTCAAAGTAATGTTAAATTTTTTCTGAAACGTATTTTTAAAATGACCACAATCATGCTTTGTACTTTTTCTGGTCATGTCAAGGCTTTGAGAAATTCAGTATACAGTACCGCAGCCGTAGTGTTAATTGATCCATTTCTTTTAATCTTACCCCATATTGTTGGTATGTATACGTCGTCATAATGAGATTGAAAAAACCATACTTTCGTAGTAAACAAAAAATATATTATAATAAACCGGAGATAACATAAGATAACAAAATGAGAAAATCTTGTCTTAAATTGTTCACGTATGTAAATTTAAGCTGAAAATTTCTTTTAGATTTTTTAATTAATTAATTAAAAACTAAATTTTTTTCTTAAATATATAATTTATGGAAATAAAAAACAAGATATTGAGGTAATTTCTTCTGTTGACTACTAAAACAAAAATAAAAACATAAAATAAAAATCACAAGAATATGGAATTTATGCGTGGTTACTTTTACTTTTTTTTTTTGCCAAAGTTGCTGTAGAAATGAACGATGTTTTGTGTTGGCAACATTTTATATTGTGCCTGACACAAAAAAGACAGGCTGGTAAGCACCAGACACTTGAGATCAACAACAACAAAAGTGACCCAATTAAAAGCCGCCTCTTATCCGTTGTTGTTGGTGTTGACTGCACTACCTTTACTGTTGATGTTTTATCAGGAGCGTAGCCAGAACTTATGTTGGAGAGGAAAAAGGTTAAAAACAATCAATTTGAAAAAAACAATCGGCATATTTTGTATTAAAATTAAAACAATTGAAAATTACACAAAATATTTTTTTTTTTTCAAAAACAAAGTAAAAAAAATAAAAATCACATGCAAATTCAATGTTTTACAAAGTTTGTTTGTCAAAATTTCATAATTTCAACAAACATAATATCAGACATTATCTGTTTTTGATTAAATAAAGAACGAAAGCGTTTATTTTTGTAGCTATTTTGGTAAAGGTCTTCACTTGGATTACTTTCCATATCTCTGTTGATGAAGAGCGAAACAAGTCTTCTTTAATTTTTCTTGCTTCGATTTCAAACCTTTTCTCAATGCGTAACCCAAACTAAGTTCAGGTCAATACGAGGGGATAACAAAATTTCGCTTAGTTGGCAACACTGAATAAATTTTTGGCAAATCAAAAAATGTCAGCTGATTTGCTGATGATTTCATTTTAATTTTTACTACAAACAGTCAACGCAAAGCTACTGAGAAAGAGTCGGTAGAAATTCCAACGCTATCACAGCAAGAGTTTCGGTTTGCTATTCTTAACGGATTTAAACGTAACCTCAAGCATGTAGAAATATTTAATGAGTGCCAAGTAACATATAGAAAGAAAGTATCATCTCTTGTGACCGTCGCTCAAAATCTTTGACTGATGACTTAAGTGTGGTTCTGATGAAGTTCAAAATTGACGAATATTCAAGATTGATCCAGGAAATGATTGATGAAGAACTGAGCTTATGTGCCATGGTTGCATCGCGAATATTCAGAGATTATCTTGGATGCACGGATAAATCGGATGCTCAAAAAGAGGCGCTTGTGCGTTTTGCCTACTATTTTTTTAAAAAATTGAAAAATGGAGAGTCCAGCACCTTCAATAAAATTGTAGCAGGTGATGAAGCTTGATTCTTCAATTACGATCCAGAAATCAAACAACAGTCGATGGTATGGAGTTCAAAAGGCGCGAATTAAAGCCAAGCAGTAGAAGTCAGCGGCAAAAGTAGTGATGCTAGTTTATTGTAGCTGTTATTCTTCTGAAAATTGGACAGACGATAACTGCTAAATGGTAAACGAACAACTTCATTACGTTCTCAGGGATTGAAGAAATTCGTCTAGCACCACATTCCTCAAACCAAGCGCCATGTGATTTCTGGTTTCTAAAAATAAAATAAAAATTTAGAGAGGAAAAGTATTTGTTAATAATGAGGAGATAATTATTGCAGTTAATGTGTAAGTTGCAAATCTAAAAAGACTGTTTTTCAAAGTGGAACTCTACCGGCTTCAAAAAGTTATAAAATTTAGTGGCAATTATGTAGAAATTTTAAAAACAATGAAGATTAAAGTTATGCAATTTAAATTGTTTTTGGACTGTGAAAATTTCAAAGCCTTAATTGCACTTTTTTTGATATTTTTTTTTTTAAATATAAATGTATATTGTAATATAAAATGAAGTTTCCTTGAAGCCAGATTGTCTCTAGGAAATAATACTTATATATTTGATTTTGCATTTTAGTTTGGCGTAATACAAAGAAAAAGCCTGGCTCCCCCTTTGGCTACGCTCCTGCGTTTTATTAATATTATATGTATTTATTGATGCTGCACCTGCATTGATGCCCGCTTAAGCACCAATATCACATTGTATACTAACTGCTTGTAGTAGTGTCCATTTCGTATACGTAAATCACTTAAAGATGAAGTTTATACTCACGTGCGCCAAGTGCAACAAATTTGGCCTACATAACGGTTATTTAAACTATCATGCCTGCTGTGCATGTACACAACACAGTTCCACTCGCACTTTCTTCTTATATGCTTTGAGGCATTTACTACTAATAAGTTGCATGGTTTGTCATTAAGTTTGTGTA
Organism: Toxonevra muliebris; assembly: GCA_963691655.1. Lineage (NCBI taxonomy): Eukaryota > Metazoa > Arthropoda > Insecta > Diptera > Pallopteridae > Toxonevra > Toxonevra muliebris. The sequence continues at coordinate 74,499,128 of OY829329.1, forward strand.
CACACACACACACACACATTGCCGGGAAAAAGTAGTTATCGTTGTCTTAAATAAAAACTTATTTTATTAAAATAAAAATGGCATTGAGAAAAACCTTGTGATATTGTGACATTTAAATCAAGTCAATTCGTATTTAATTTGCATTTGAATGCAATAATATTCAAATTGAGTATGAACGTTGTTAAGTCAATCAAAATGTTTTCCAAAGAGTTAGCTGTGTTATTTGAACTTTTGATACTTTTTTACTCCACAAACGAAAATATTGTAACACTCCTCAAGCTATGTTGAATACAGTGGCGTTCTTGGTTTCGGATAGATATCGAGTGCGGTGCTCGCAAAAAATTTCCCAGCCGATAAAATCAATACCAAAAACTCATTTAAAATGTTACTTGTCTTATAAAGTTACTCTTGTTGTACATGCTGAGAAATCGATCCCTCAATTCTAGATTTCATGCAATTGGGTTCAAATAAGCACGTTCGTAGTTCTGGCACCATCTCACGATATACACAATCACCAGTCTTCCAGTTTTATACCAAATTTTATGTTTATTTATTTAAACAACTTACTGCTATTCGGCTTTACAATCTACAGGTACATATACAATATTGTATAGATCATGGTTTTTAGATATATGTATGCGGCATTTAATAGTTCATTCGCTCTTAGAAACAAAGCAGTCGTCAACACATTCTTTACTTGTGAGCTACTTGTGAGTATCTCACGATGTAGAAGAAAAACGTAAACAATAAAAGAAAAAACAAAAAAACAAAAGGAAAGGAAAAGTGTTGCCAAAACTCGTTTCGACTGTCGGACTGGTTATAAGAAATATATAAAAATATGTGACATTTTTCGTTTATTTGGAAGAAAAAGTTGCCAGGCATATACTTAATTGACACTCAATTTTTCATTTATGCGAAAAGAAAAACGCGAAACAGCATAGCTTGAGATGTGCTGAAAATAAAATGTTATATCTTTCTTATTATAGTATATAAGTACCAAACTGCTGCTAATTTTTAAATAATTTATGAAACAATATATTATTTAAAAAACGAATTACCTACCACAATTTCTTGAATATTTATATTCAAAGCTATTTAAGCCAATTGACAAAAAAAAAGCTTGTACTGTTCTATTTTTCACAGATTTGTAAATTAGTTTGATGTTGTAATAGTTAGTCCATAGTATAATAATATAGTATGTTTTAAGCAAGTTGAATTTATATAGAAGGTGTTAGCAGCAGTACAACAAATTTACCACTGCAACGACTATAGGGCTTTGTTGTTGCGGCCATAATGGCGGAGCACTCTGAATGTCAAAATCAGCTGACGAAAGCAGTAGTACAATAAGTAGGGCAATAGCAAGGCATTTTTGTTGTTGGGGTCAATATTATTAAATAAATAAATTATTATAACAAAAAAAAAGTAAGTAATCAAACATAAACAAACTTTGACAACCAGCGTTCCTCATTACAAAAAAACGGCGCCATAAAAAAGAAGAAGAATGAGTTTGCTGGTAACTCCACCTTAAATAAATTCACCTTGATGCTAAGGCTGTGGTTATGAAGGTGGTGGCTGTTCGGCGAATACATTACATTTTATATTCATGCAGTTGCTTTTGGTTGAAATGTACTCCTTTGTTTAATACTATTTTGTATGTAATGATACTTTTTTTGTGAAATAACTTATTGCCACCCTGAATGCTCGGCATGCTCGGTGTTCATTTCACCCTGCATATCGTTTTCGTTGAGAGATTGAGTAGAGATTATCACTTTTTGTTCGATGCACCAACAATTTCATGGTGTTCGTCGAGCAAAATCTGAACATAACCACAGCATTAGGCTTTAGTTATATTGGGAGTATTTTCGGCGAACGCTATGAAATTGTTTTTGCACCAAACACAAAAAGAGAGTATTTACTCACTCCTACACCGAAGAAGGGCAAGATGTATCTGTCGACCAACAAGTTAAGTGAAATGATCGCCGGTGATTGGATCGATTCGACGCCGACTTGAAGTAAAAACTATCGCGAAGAAAAAAGTTCTCTTCCACCAGGACAACTCACCGTCGCACAAGTCCGCAGCCTCAATTGCAAAATTGCATGAAATAGGTTACGAATTGCTCCCTCATTCATCATATTGTCCAGATTTAGCCCCCTTAACAAATGGCTTAGCGGTAATTGATTGGGGTTGAATGAAGATGTAACAAACAAATTGGAAAAACGTTGGACGAAGTGTATCAAGCTAAAACTGTTTTTGTTTTTTGCAGAAAAGAGTGTTCCTTATTTAAATTTTCCTCGTATTCACCGTAATTTTTTTATTTACACTACAACGAATCCTAAAATATTTGTCTGTCAGTCCATCTTGGTATGTCATTTTGCATTTTGTTTGTATTAAGCAGGGAGCGGATAATAAAGAATTCTCCTTTTTTTCTGCGAAATCCTACATAATGGCTGATAAAATATATACGCGTTTCAAGCTCCCCTGATTCCAAATATGTCAATTTTATTTTGTCTTTTTTTGCCATTTTTAAAAAATGTTGCCTTTCCCCTGTTTTAGTGCCTTTTTCGAGTTTTTAGTGCCTTTTTTCGAAGTAATAAATGCCTTTTTTGTGTTTTTCTATCCATTGTGCTTTTTTAATCTTTTACTTTTTTTAATGGCCACTATTTTTGATTGAAATTTGTAGCACAAATAGAAAAAATTTTCCTTTTGTCACAAAAAAATATTATGTGAAGGATGTAAACCGATAGAAACCTTTAAAAGCCCGGTCCTAAGTTCGTGAAAAACCTTTTTTATTTCTATTGATGAAACGATCGACAAAGCTGGATGTACCCAAGGTCAATGTTGGCCCATTGGTTGGTATATTTTGCCTGTAGAAATTTTGAAAATCTTGTAACTGACGCCATGATATGAAAAAATGTGCGATTTTGTTAACCTTGCTTCCTTTAACTCAATTTTTTTGGTTTGAAAAATCAATTTTTTATGTAAGCAAGCTCTTTAATGCCTTAAACTATACGAACTAAGATTTCCTTTAAATAAGTGCTAAGTACTTAAAATATACATTTGTACATATTGATAGATGCAAAACTTCGTTTTGAAAAGCATTTTAATGCATTTTTTTTTTAATTGTAACTGACTTCTAGATTTTTTGTGCCTTTTTTCTTAGCTTTATGCTGCCTTTTTTGTTGTTTTTTAGTTCCTTTTCTGCCTTTTGCAATTTTATTTTGCCTTTTTCTTAGTTTTCAACGAAATCAGTCTGAAATGAAGAAAGTAACTAGCAACATCTAAACACAAGGTTGTAAAAAACAGGAAAATTTAAGATCTATTACATTTTTTTTAGACATTTTGGATTTTGTTTTTATAACAGCTGCTTTTGTAATATTTATTAACAAAAACAAATGTGATAATGTAAAATAATGAACCCGGAGAGCAGCTCGTTCTTGCTATTCAAATCCAATTGAACGGTGAGATTTTTATTTATTTTTATTTTCACAAAACACACATAAAAATTCTTTTTGTTTCCAAACTAAAAAAACGAAATTCGATTCACCATGAAATTTCATTTCTGTCGTGTGTCCACCAAAATTTGCAATTCAAAATTTCAACGAAATTCACTCTTTTATGTCCGAACTATAAGTGAATGAATGAATTTGCTTAACCCTCTCAGACACGAAAATCAGCCACTTGAACTAATAATTTTAAAATTAGGCATATATTAATATATTGCCAGTAAACACGAATTTGTAATAAAATCTCTGGTAAAGTAACTTATATGACCGTTAGATGATGTCCAATATATGGGACACTATTATTGTGTGTATCACGATTTTCGTCACATGCTCTTGTCTAATATATTGGACAAATGTCTGAAAGGGTTAAGAACAAATAAATACGTATAATTTATTTTTGCATATAGAGTTAAAAAATATATAGTTAACGTAATTATATAATACATTATTTTGTTCCATGTTCGTAAGACCCTTAGTCTGATTTACAATTCTAAATTCGTTGTTCTGATGAATTTAAAGAAATGGACTCTGATCGTTATTCCTCAATTCTACCGCACCTTCTCATCATTATTTATTTTGAATATTAATCAGTTTATTTTTATATATTTTTTTTTTAAAAACAAGTCATTAACCGAACAATATGCTATGCCATACATTTTATCAACTAAGCTGGAAGATTTGAAAGCATTTTCAGTCATGACTGATAAGATAAGAAAATCGTTTACGTAAAAATGTTTGCATTTGTCAATGTTACCAATGAACAATTTTTTTCTTTAAAAGTTTAAATAATTTTGCACTAGCTTACTTTTAAAAGTCTACTCAGTAGAATGCTAAAATGGTGTAAAGCTATTTTTCTTTTTATTCCCTCTCAAAATATCCCATCCCATTTGTAAGCGCTTCAACTTTAATTGAAAGGGTGATTGGAAAAATGTTAACTATTTAGTCATCATTCAAAAACAGGATATTTGCGAAGAAATAGTTCTATTATTGTCATTTAAGTCTTTAAAATTTTTAATAAATTTTAACTAATAATAGGCTATTAAGTTGGAATAAATTCTGTGGTCAATTCTAAGACTTTTTTATTCTTGACAATTTTTCCTTGGGGTCCATCGTATTCGAGTAAAAAGTTCATGAAAATTTGAACAACCACGTTTGGATACCAGATCAATTGTGGTATAAACAGGATTAAATTCGCCTTCCGCAAGCTGGTACTATCATCTTGAGACATAAAATGCACGATCCAGATAGGTTCATTTTGAACGGCTCAATGGGTTTTATTCAAATTCTTAGTGGCACTATTTAAAAGAGCATTACCAAAAACATGAAGTCAAGTAGGTTTGGTTCAATTTCTCGACAGAGTGTTCTAGCACACATGCTCTAAACACAATCTTTACAGAATTTGCACTTTTGCCGTTAATGGGTTAAAATTCGGTGTATAATATTTTAATTGTAGGAATTATCCAAGTCATCAACACTCATATATAAATCATTGACCTAAATCATATATTTAGTTCCAGAAAACTTTCAAAAAACCAATATATGGACATCCTGATTTTTCGAATAACAACAAAATTTTTAAAAATCTTTTATTACACTGTATACCTCAAAAGTGTAACGAAGTGTAAAATTAATTGTTTCAAAGTACATTTTCTTACTTAAAGTACCTACTGATAACTGATAAAAACTTAAGTAGTAACGTATTTATTTTCACATTGCGTTGATGAATATAAATTTCATATAGCTAACAATTGTAAATATTGGTCAAGGTACAAGCAAACAAAAACAAATGCAATGGCAACTCTTTGGAAATTTTTGAACAAAACAAATTCGAACTCTCCGAAAATGTAGTAATTTGAAATAAGTTATCAATTTCCAAAAGATTGTGCGAAAGTGAGTCATAAGTTACAAAAATATTGATAAGAAATTTACCATTGCGAAAATTCGTTGTATTAACTAAATTAATTCAAAAGTAAAATAAAAAAAAGCTTATGTTATGAAAATATTAATAGTTTGATTCTTTTATTAAGCAGCATGATGTAAGGAAGGTCACTGCTTTGTAGACTTTTCATATGTTAAATTACGAGCATCACTAAATGTTGTACTTATTGCACCAGTGATACCCATGCACACACTTCTCTGAAGCCTGGTCAGAGAGGTAGCTGTGAAATTAACTAAAATTCTTCTCCAAATACTACGGAGGCATACGTGCAAATAGGTCTCACAAAATCAATGTAGAACCAGTATACTAATATTGAATTCAGATCCCAAGTCTTACCCATAAAACCTTTAGTGCACTGCCAGAAAACCTTTAGTGCACGCGAGATCTTCATTTCAACGTGCATTTTCCATAAGAGTTACTCCTAAATACTTAACTTCAGAAGACAACTACAGTGTTACTCCCTTCATCGTTGATAGTAACAAGCCATTCTTTTTGAGTTTCCTACTGAAAAGTACTAAGGTACTTTTGAAAGACTCTGCGAAACCCATCAAAGCACGATCTCATCCACAACTTCTTGCATTTTAACGCACATCATCTGTAAGAACCGTTCCGAGATTAGTACACACACATCGTCAGCACACGCTTGGCTGTGAAGTTCAAGATTCTGCAGATTGCATTGAGAAGGAAAGTCCATCACGATGCACCATGGAAGAGGGAAAAAGTACGGCATCCTCTCTCAGCCTCTGGCATCACTGTTTGTAATTATTTAAGCTTTGTTTGATTTCTTATTATTTATTTATAAGGAGTGCGCACGAAAAAACTGTAACATAATTTTTTACTTCCTACTTTTGTTAGTCTTTGGTTTTAATGACAGATGAAGCCAAAATAAATTATATTCATTTTCACAAAAGTGTTTGCTAAAAATGGATACTCAAGTTGAAATTCGAAAAATCAATGTGAAAGTTTTTCAACAAAATTCGAAATGTCCCGTCAAACTGTTAGCCGGGTTTTGAAAAACTTTAATAACAATCTAAACATAGATCGAAAAGTGAGATCTGAAGTTGAAACATAGTATACGCAACTATTAACTTCGTTCAAAAGCGTTATAGTCTTCCCTATCTTAACCATTTTCTTGTTTCTTCGTAGAGAAATTTAGTTGGACACATCCAGGAAATTGTGCAAAAACCTTCTGAATAAAATTTTTAAAAATTAAATTCGCACAATTCCTGAAACAACATGAAAAATGGCTAATTTTTAAATAATTTTTTGAAACATATATCGTTTTAAAAATGATCTTTAGTTTGAAGATAAAGCCTTTTAAAACAATAACTGCGTTTTATTCTCCACTTGCTTCTAGTTATGTATAACTAGCATCGATAATTGTATGAGAAAACAACAACAAAACAACAGAGATAACACGTATAACTATAGCACACAAAAATTATTCTTCTTCTCCAAACTTATAATCAGTCGAAACGAAATTCGATTGTCGTCTGTCCACCTAAATTTGAAATTCAAAATTTCAACGAAATTCACTCTCTTGTATTCGCACTATAAGAAAGAATTTAGTAGCAGTTGGGTATTTTTTCGGTTTTCGGCAAAGATTTGTAAAACAAATTATTTCTCAGCTTCATTTTTTGTGAAAATCTTATTGTATTGCTGAATGAGTTTCACATTTTTTTCTGCAATGTCATCGACAACAACTTTCTTCTCAAGTTTTTCAATTCCATTTTTGTAACCTAGATCATATTTACATGTTAAAAGTTCTTTGTTGAAGTAATCGGTGTTGATAGAAAATTTAATAAAAAATATGTACCAGTTTGTTGAAGTAATCGGTGTTGATAGAAAATTTAAAAAAAAATATGTACCAGGAGTTACAAGAAACGTAAACTCGATGTTTATAAACGAAGAAAAATAATTTTTTTTTAGATTGCTTTATTTGTCTTAACCGCTGTTGGAACATTTTCATCAAATAATGATAGAGCCGCAGTAAGGGGAGCTAAGTACTCGAGTCTACGCGAGCAAGAAAAATACAAATTTTTTTAAGAGTTCCTCCTCTTCCTCTGGTCTTGAGAAAGGTATATCCTGAATGCATAAATCATTTTTGACTCTAACAAACAATTCTGGCTAATCATCCCGGTGTTGTTTCTTCATGGAGAGGAGTTGTTCAAGAAAACCAAGAACAAAAAATTGAATTATCTGAAAAAATGACTTTCATGGTCGATGAGGGCCGCCTCGCAGTTATCCGATTGAGCTTAAATGTTGCAAAGATTGTTTCTTTATTGATTGAAACAAGATAGCGGTCTGGGAGCAAAACTTTTAGAAATTTGAAATATAAGATCCATCCTAATCTTTATACCATAGCAACTCGAATAACCGTAAAGATTAATAAAATTTTATACGCAGCTTATGTTATTAATTCATTTAATAGCATTTGTAACAGGTGACGTTGGCCACAACGTTGTCTTCTTCTTCTATTATTCTTAAAGAACGTTGGCTGCCAAACGCCTGTGTTTACGTCAGCCGATTTTGACATTTAACATTCTTCACACCAACAAAGCAATGTATTTTTTTATGTTGTACTCGTTGTAATGCTGTCTGCAACTCTTATAATAATTCGGCCATAAATCATATTTGATTAATATTGTAAAAGATGAACTGATTAATTCTTTTAGAATTAGAGAATGAATGTTTTTTCAAGCTCCTGAAAAATTGTATATTATTGCAGATAGACAAGACACTATTAAAGATTATTGAAGTTTTTAACTATAAGGATTTTAAAGTGCATGTAGATTTCAATTATCATCATATTGTAAATTATATTTACACATATATTTTGTCTTCAAACATTTTACAATAGCATAAGAAATTTCTTGTTTACGAAAGCTAAGTTTACTGAACTTTAACTTTCTTTTGCATATTTAATGGCATCTTGTAATACTTACATACATATGTATGTAAGTACGTATGTATGTATGTACATACGCTTGTGTTTTAAATAATATTTCAAGCATTATTATTATTTGTTTGCATAGCAAATTTGGTGAAGTTTGTCAGCTTTTCAGCTTTTTTTTTTTTTTGCCAAATTCTTTAAATATTCAAGACTGCAAATAAGTATTATATTAATATCTGAAAATATATATAAATGTGTATTCGTGGTTTGAAACTTTAGCCTTAAGTCATTACTATCATATTGTGCACTAGTGTATGCACATACTAGTGGAATATTTTTATATTAAAATAATGTATTGGTATTCATCTTAAAAATTTAAATCTTTTCTTCCAGATGGTGATACCCATGCGCTTATGGTTGCTTCACACAAAATGGTAAGTACAAAAAGTTTGATAAAATGGTGTAATCAAAAGAACTAGTTACTCATTAACAGAAAATTATGGAATTATTATTTGCAACATTAAAAGGTTATTATGAATACGTGATTATGTCATCCACACATTACAATAAAACCACAAATAAAGTTTCAGAAATCGCAAATTGTGTGATTTTTTTTTTGCAATCGTTTCGTATAAAATTTCATAGTAGTCACTTTAGCCAATGTACGTTTATATCTTCCAATGCAGACGCTGCTAAATATTTTTATTGTATGTATAGCCAGGAAAATGCAGATGTGGAAAGAAATGTGTCTGGTATACAATTGGCGGTTAATCTCGACGTTTTGTGTATGTATGTATGTACATATGTAGGTATATATAGTTTATTACATAATATAAAATAAGTGTTAGGAAAAACATTTTTATTTGAGTGTAAATATGCAATATCCGTATATTGGAATAACGCAGTTCCGTATTTGTGTATAGTTTAATTCCTTGTAGCAAAAAACAGCAAAAGATTGCGCTTAAATTGAGTTCAAGTCGATATTTTCATGTTTAATAAAAACCCAGCGACACATTGTTTAAAACTTTTTTTATTTGAAATTTTCGTTCTAAGACTGAGCTTAAAAATTTTCAAAATTAATAAAAAAAAAGATAAGATAATGTTAGAGAAGAGAAACATTATATTATTCATAAGACAATTTTGTCTTGATACGAATATCCTTTGAAAAGTCTTTAGTGCGGACACACGAGAGTGAATTTTAGCCAAATTTAGCATTTCATTCAATTTCGTTGCGAAATTTCGCCGCTCAAAGACTGCCAAACGAAATTCAGAATTTCAAAAAAAAAAAATGCTAGAATATTATTTGCACTTCTCTCTTTCAGACAGGCGTTCACACTTGCGTGTGAAAAGTCACTAACAGCTGTTCTCGTAATATTTATTTATAGTGAGGACACGCGAGAGTGAATTTCGTTGAAATTCTGAATTTCAAATTTGGGTGGACGCACGACAAAAAGGGAATTTCATTGAAATATAAAAATAAAGCAAGAATTTTAAAAGTGGGATTTCATCCCAAACAGACCCTGTTTCGAATCTTTGAGAGTTTTGTCTAACACGTTTTCGACACATTTTTAATCAATCTTTTGAAAAAAGAAAAAATTTGACCGTTTTCTTTTTCAAAATCAAAAATGGTTTTGATTCTTTTTTCAAAAAGGAACGATTTTTGTTGGGGTCAAAAGAAAGCTTATGTCTTTCTAACAAAAATAAGTAGCACGTAATTATAATAATTTTGTGCAAGTTTGAGTCCAATCGATTTTAAAAGTGGTTTCTCTTGAGATGAAATCCCCCATTAACAGTATGCATAAGTGGTAATGAGTTGATATCCGGCTCCATTATTTTATTTTTTCACTCTTAATTTTGTTAACATTTAAAAATGTAAAACTGACAAGAGCAGCACTATAATTCTGTTATGATACTAGCTTTTTCCAGCGCTTAAAAATGAAACTAGAGCAGCACAGTTAGTGTGCATATGTAATTTGTAGTTGGTATGAGTGTGTACGCTCTAAGTAAAAAATAATCCGCAAATGTTAATTGTAAGCCATTTTTGGAGTTTCGCTGAGTCAATCTTTGAAAAAAGTGGAAATGACCGACATGGTGAATGCGAAAATCCCATTTGTTTTTTTTTTTCATATGGGAATACAGTTTTCTTACGGGCAAATATCTCATCAACTAGCGGAGCTATGTAAATATCGTTGAAAATGTAATTTTATAAGCTTTTTCGATTTTCACACAAGTCGTAGGTTCAGTACTTCTTTCACACAAAATCTCAAGTATATTATTTTAATCGATAGACCATTCCATTATAAAAATTTTAAACAAAAAATTCGAAAGTTTTCTCAAAATTCATTCTGCTATTGGAAATGACGAACCACTCATGCTTAATAATTCAACTAATTGGCTCGATCGAAACTATAGTTGACGAGATATTTGTCCGTAAGTAGAACTGTAGCCCAAAAAATCGTAATTTAATTTTGTCTTATCTCAAAAACTTACCAACTGAAAAAAAAAATGACTGTGGTTTTTGTATTCAGTGACTTTAAATTTTATAATTGTGATGTGTTTACATACAAAAAAAAAAAAAAAAAATAGAAAGAAAAATCTTATTATTAAGAGATTCCTTAAAAAATTATTTTATTTAAAGTTGGCAAAAAAATAGAAATTTTGCGTCCCGTTACGATTGACAACAGGACAGGGACAACGCTTTCAAAAACGGGACAGTCCCGGCGAAAACGAGGCGGTTGGGAACCGTAATCAGGACACACTTAGGTCAAATAGGGACCATTGTGTTACCAAGTGGGGGTTCCATGCACCTCCTTAAGAACAGAATCAGATTAGTCGAGCCAACTAGGCTTTATTATATATTTACAGGGTGACTGGTTTGAACTGCAACAAACTTCAGAGTGAATTATATGACTTAATAAATAACGGTCAATAAGAAAAAAAAATTTTTTTCATTCATCAACTGCACGATGAATTCAACTTAACTTTGTCGAATTCAACTTAAAACGCTCTTTTATCTATCGTGAACTTAACGACATTGCCTTCACTGATGAGAAAATTTGTACTGTTGAACAATTTGTTAACAAACAAAGCGATAGTGTTTGGCTAAAGGAACGCTCTACGATCAATGTGGGTAATTTCCGTGCTTATCGAATGCAAAAACCAGCTTCATTTATAACGCCCGTTCTCCGCTCGTTTTCCCGATTGTAAGAGTGAAAATAACCGGCGCAGCGTACGAAGATTTGTCTGTCTGAATCCATGGACTACCAAGCATTTTAAAAACCGGCAATATGTCTTTCAACAAGACTCCGCACCGTCTCACAAAGCCCGAGCGGCACAATATTGGTTAAGTGAAAATGTCCCAGCGCTTTAACCGTCATATTCGCCGGACTTGAATCCCATGAATTTCTGTATTTGAGCTATTTTAGAGAGCAAGGTGATATCTAAAAAATCGCTACTTAGGATGGACTGAAAAAATTTCTTATCAGAGAATGGCCCAAAATACTACAAAGCAGGTTGTCTGTCGCTGAAAATTAAAATATCATGAACTGATACTTTATTGCATTTCAGTCAGTTCGCCGCTAAGCTTAATCCTAATTGCTCAGAGAACACCCCTGCCTCTACCCTTCCATCCAGTTTGGAACCATCAGTGTAAAAGTACATCGCATCTTTCTGTTTTAACATTGAAAATGTAAAGAAAATTTCCACATTTTAGGGGGATGAGGTCATAGTTATTTGTAATTGCCCCTATTGTTGTTTAACTTTTATAGTTTTATTGAAAAATATTGATATGAACATTGTGCATGTAAAGAGATTTATAAACATTTATACAGTAACATTTTAATATCGTACACATTGTTTATGAATATACACCTACTTCTATACAGTACATTTCACAACTATATTAACACCCTTGTATTTGAGTTTTTATAGAAAAATGTTAAAAATTTACTAATCCTCTTTTATTTATAACACTTTATTCCATGAATTAAAAAAAAAAAAAAATTCAATTGTGGCACCAACCTACAGTACAGGGGAGTAAATATGGCGGGGCGGAAAAAGGACTTTCACAATATATTAATATAAACTTTTATAGTGATTCTCAGCGATAAGGAAAATATTAATTTTTTTACTAACATGTTGTATGGAAGGTGGGCGTGGCCATGAACAATGGCATTGTATTGACATAAGCAATTCCTGTACCAAAATTTGTACCTCTTCGACCATTCTTTCTATTTTTGACCTACTTTGGTTGTATGGGAGGTGGGCGAAGCAGTGGGCGTATTATTATCATTTCAGCTCCCTGACAATGTTTTGACATAAGCAACTCCTGCACCAAAATTTGAAACTACGACGACTTCCTCTATTTTTGTCCTCATTTGTTATGAAGTTCAACCACTGTGCGGCGGTGTGGCAATTTGTTATCACTTGGTAGTTTTGCCGAACTAAAATTTCAAATTACCTCAATAAAAAAAGATGAGAGTATGCCAAACAAACTTTCCGCTTCACTAGAACAAAGGAGGAGTTTAACGGACTATTAAAAAAATGTTAATTTTAAAACTTCAAATTTTGTACTGTTATTAAATATGTTGAAGTGGTAATAAAATTATCGAATACAGCAAAATAGCATTTCTTTAATTATATGTTATTTAAAAGAAACATGATAATTTCGTAAACAAAAGAGGATTGCCAAATTTTTAAAATTTTTTCCATACAAATTTAAATAATAAAGTGGCGACATAGTTGTGAAATTGACTGTAAACACATTTATTACAGAATTTGCTTCAATTACGTTCTGTTAATTTAACAAATAACGAAACACAGAAATCTAAAGCCTGAGGTTGAGTCTAATGCTGATATTGATGTTGGGGTTATAAATGCGTAGTAATTTTTCCCCCTTTACTGATAATTTTGACTCGAGTCGCCTACACTCTCGTTATAGTGAAATTTAAAACTATCATTGTGATGATCAGTTGGAAGTTTTCTGTATATTTTTTTTATTGAACTCAATGCTAGTTATTATGTGTTGTTTTTTTTTTTTTTGTTAAATAAGTTGAAATAGTTTTCTTTCATTCTGTTTTTGTCGTATCTTCTGTATATGTACATAGATCGAAATGGGACATAATTTTTAATGCTGAATCTTAATTTGGCCATCTACTAAATCTATGGCAATATCAGTGTCTAAATCTAGGCTAAGTAATTGCTTTGTGTAATTGCAAGTACTTTTTCTTTGAGAAATCTTGAAATTAAATTTGGTATATCTCAATAATAGTTAATAGAGGGAAACTAAAAACTATTTGAAAGGTTAATGGTAGTACTTTTCCTGTGAAACTTTAACGAAACGAGAAATCAGTATATTTTGGGAAAAAATGAGAAAAGTTCTCAATAACTTTCCATGATTATTAAAATAATTATGTCACTTTGACAAACAATGGTTGGTTTCTTGTCAGTTTGCTAATCTATTGGTTTTGTTGCTTGGGTATATTACTATTTTTGTATCGAGGTCATTGCTCGATGTGATATATTTAGGATGAAGGAAATAGAGATAGACGCGTGAGTACTTTTTGACTCACGCATGATTACGGCTTTGAAAATACTACTCACAGATGTTCACACACGCTTGTATTTTTCAAAAACAAATTCACTCACGTTAAAATTTTTACAAAAAATTTCATGCATGTTCACGCGCGCAGTCTTTATTTTTATATTTTTATTTATACAAATAAATTATAAAGTGGTTATATAAATAATACGCATATATTATATATTAAATGGTGATACCAGAATTTGCAAGATTCTTAGGTGAAGAAAAACACAGATTTGATTTTTTAACCACCAAAAGAATTAATTATTTAAGAAATTGTGAATTATAACGACGTCATGGTCAAAAATAACTTATACTCACGAATTTCCACGTCGAAATTATGTCACGCTCAAGCAAGTTCACGCAGGAATAATAGAAATCAAATCACTCTCACGCATGCTCACGTAGAAATTATGTCACGTGCGTGCGTGTTCACGCGTGTCACGTAAAATCCATGTCGTACACAGAGTTCGGCTTAGAATGTTACTTTTTTCCACAGATTATTTGTAAAAGTCAATCAATGTATACTGTAATCTAGAGATGGACGCGTGAGTACTTTTTGACCCACGTTGGTATTTCTCAAAAAAAAAATTCACACATGTTCATGCATGAAATTTTTCCAACAAATTTCACGCACGCATATATAATAATGCATTTTTAAACTAAGTATTTACATGTTTTTATTTAAAAATAAACGATGGCAACAATTTTTAATGTTCCCCCCAACCCTGACAAAATGCTGCCTTTTTAGTGCAGGAAAAGAATATAAAAATGCTGCCTGGTCAGAATCAGCTAATTTGCAAGGCAACATTCTCACCCAGTTATTTAATTGAGTGCACAAGTGTTACATTTTTCCCCGCTCAGAAGGCAACATTTTTTTAGAAAACACAATACTCTCTGAAAAGGCTACCTCGAAACGAAATTTGACAGCCCTCGCACGGTGCAGAAAAAATGTAATATTTTATCGACAAAAGAAAACGCTATTATATTCACACATTTTTAAGTCGAAATTATTTCACACTCACGCATGTTCATGGTAAAATTATGGAAATCAATTTACGTTCTAGCATGATCACGTGGAAATTATGTCACGTGCTTGCATGTTCACGTTTGTCACGTAAAAATCATGCCACTTGCCTATCTCTACTGTAAACAGAGGATGTAAAATATAATAAAAATGCAAACATTTTAAGCCCCAATCCATACTGTGTTGTTGATATTCACATACTCGAACATACATACATACAATAATAATTTGATAATGGTTTTTGTCTTATGGATTTTAATAATTGATTGCAAGTATAAACATATCACTTTAAATGTATAACTTTCAATGTCTCTATAGCATACATGAATTTGTACTTTAATTATTTACATTTTCGGAATCGATGCTATTTAAATAGCATTTAATTAAACGTTCAAAATAAAAAATAAATATATACAGAGTGGCAATAGTTTTATGTACCTACTAGCGTTGCCAAATGTCTCGTTTTTATCGGGACATCCCGGATTTTTCGTTGTTTTATAAATGTCACGGTGGGACAACATTTTTCACGGCTCTTGTGGAATTAAAGTTTTTTCTTTTGCATAAAAATTAGTAGATGTCAAAAACGAAACGAAATGAAACGAAACGAAAAAATACAACACGTGTTGGGTTTGTTTTGTGTAAATTAGATATTTATTAAATTTTTATTAAATAAACAAACAAAATTGTACCTAATTATCCGAGTAATTACAGATATTTGGCCAGTTATTAGATAAGATGCCATAATTTGCAGCTTTCATATGAATAACCCATACTAAAAACTTTTTTGTATTGCAAGCAAATGAGTATTTGCAGTTGTTCGTTCTTAAGTAAAGAGTAGGGCCTATCAAAGTTTATTTAAAACAACAATTTCTACAAATGTCTCAACTATAAATTATCTAAAACTGAAAAATTAAGTGAAAAACTTTGTATGCAACAATGATTTCCGGAAAAAGTTCTGTTCCCTTGGGAGTTTATGTACAAAGATTTACAAAAACATAGACAAAGAAGCAAATAACAAAATTTCAAGCAATCAACAGTGAATTTTAAAACCCCTACATTCTCTTTCTTATTCTTAATTGTGAAATACAAAAAAAAAAACATTCTTCAAGAGCCTTCTCAACCATAAAAATCAAATAAGAAAGAAATTACTACATTCTGATTTTTTTGTACGCCACAATCACGCATGCGCAACATTTCTCGCTTTACAACTCAAGCATGCAATTGAAATTCCTATGTCTCCGCGCAGCCTGGAAGATGACAAAGAAGCGGAAAAGCAAAAAAAAAAAAAAAAAATCCAAATCTTAGAATGCAGTACATTTAATGCGTGCAATAATCAAAAATATTAGTCGATTAATTGCATATGGAAACCTCTAGCCTCTGCGAGTATGTAATTTCATACAAAATTTTTTAAATTTTTTAATTTACATATATGGATAAACTTTGTTTTAGCCTTAACCGTTATACAGGTACAAAGTAGTAATTTTTTACGCATACTTTGTTGCCGGATCGCATCGAATTCGATGCGATCTCAGCAACATGCAAAATTTTTCCTTTCGATGTCTCTCGGCTGTAAGTCGTATGGTACTCTTCCTTTTGAATGAACCCCAATGAGTTCAGGCTCTTGGAAATTGCTACCTGTGTAACTCCCAAATGTTATTGCAAGTTCCTCTATGCGTTTGGTACAAGGAGTCTTTATCGAGTAACATCTCCTGTTTTTCATCTTTGAACTTTTTCCTTGTCCTCCGTGTCAATATCTCCACTTTTAAAACAGCAAATCCAGAATTCACATGTTTTAATCGATGGAGTATATTCACCGTAAACTTCCGACAGCAATTGATGACTTTCCGCAGCACTTTTTTTTTGCTGTTGTTGTTTATTGGCACGTATGCTGACATGTTTGTAGCGCGAAAAGGTTATGTTATTTACACTTTGGCAAATTGATACATAATAAAAACAAAAAAAATATTTACAGTGATTCAGTACAAGTTACGCCATCAGTTGTAAATCCCTTATTTTCCAGATAAACACCTAATATTTCATTTTCTACTTCTACCCTTAATCTTACCTTGTTACTCTTGCTGGCTAAATTAATTAAGACATTTAAAATTATCAGTGTTTATTGTTGAAAAACTATTAAAAGCTCCAAGGTCTGGTGACAAAGTTGATGGCCATTACGTCACAAAGGGGAAGGAAGCAAATTCTCATTTCCTGCCACTATCTAAAGATGGGAAAAATAATAAAATCCACAGACAAAATGAAGAATACAAGATGGTACAATAGCAACTGAGATGAGCAACAAACTGAGTGAAAAAGTTGTTCTAACACTCAAATTCCTACTCGAACTTGATGTACAACAAGCTCTAGGTCATTAAATGCATTAAGATTTTCATTATTTTTAATGCCTATTCGTGGCGGTATTTAGCTTAAAAAAGACTACGGCTATACTATATATTGGAAATTCCTGTTTGGTTCATAACAACTACAATTACTGTTCTTTGAAAAGGCGCACGCATTCACCAGCGTCGCTTCGCCCCCTGAATATGGTTAAAACCACTATGCTGCATGGAAACCACATGCGCTAGTAGTACAAAATTAACGAAATGGATTGTTGGAAAAATATGCTCACTCATGCAAATTGATTTCATGCACTTGTTGTAGTTATTGTTGTTGTTGTTGCGAAATACTAGTTTTCTAAGTCATCTTTCACTAACCAAATGAAACATATACAGCAAATGCTTTACACGAACTTGGTTGCAACCGCACTAACAAGTTGCTTGAGTAACAGTTTTGCCGTTTGTATACCTGAAAGGCTGCTGCCGCAACTCAACACAACAGAAAGCAACATAGCTTCCCAACTGAATATCATTTGAATTATATATATACGTACATATGTATAAGCACAAGTGTAATGGCGGATCCAATATTTTCTAAAAGTGGATATTTTATTAAATGTTCAAATTAAGTACATACGTATAGCTTTCAATGGCTCGAATGACCGTTGCGCTTGTCTCATGGAAGTTATCTGGCTAAAAGTGTCATTTATGAGAGCATAGAAAGCTCTAATAACACTGTACAACAGCAAAATTCGGACTAGCGATTTCACATGTATTCTAAAGTAATATAAGGGCGCTTAGCTCGAATCTGAAAGCCAACGTTATACGAAAAATATGAAATTTGGCTATGTGAGGTTATTTCTCCTAGAGTTCAATTTTTATTGGGGTATTTTGAGATATTATGACCCCACCATAGTTTTTGATAAGCTGCATTTTCCCCAAGCACATTCTATTACTTTTATCTTTCGTTTAACCCGTTGGCTTTGCTACAAAAACTCCCAAATTTGGGGTATGGGGTGTAGAAGGAGGATTCTTGTTTTCACAAAAAAATTCCTTTTCTTCATATCAAACAGCTAATACAGTTTTATTAATGTCGTTTTTCTGATTTCAAATAGCGGTACTCGGTACTCCTGCTCAGCGATGATCTCAAATTACTCTAGAATAATTGGGAAATCGGAAGTAAATCTAAAAATAATCAACATTTGCAACGGTCTCCATAACGGTTATGCATAAAATCTTAAGTGTTGTTAATATTTTCAAGAACAAATTTTAAACAAAAGGTTTTACTTGTGTAAATTTTATAAGATCAATTTTTGTGAAGCAGACTGTATATTTTAAGTCGTTCAATTCGTATGTATTTACATTTGCTGTCCAAGCAATAGCATCTTTTATGGATGATGGGGAAAACAGGTTGTTCCGCTGACTGTGGAAACTGTGCATTGTATTCTTTCTCTTTCTATCCTATTTTACTTGCATATTAATATAAAAAAAGCATAAATGAATGTGTGTAGTTTCGTTTGCTCGTTCGTCCACTTTAGCCGGTTGCAGGAGGGGGAAGCGGGAAGCAATTGACCCCTCAAATAGGGGGCATATCTAATCATACAAATTTTGTTGGTAAATACAAAAATCTGCAGAAACCACTCAAGAAACCGAAACTGAAAAGAATTTAATTTTTTTATATGATTTGCTTAAGTCATGGAAAAAAATGGAAGCGACACAGTCAGATGACAGTCCTCATTAATTAGGTACACGTATTTTGACATAAAGCATAAAAGCACCGTTGCATATTTGGGTTGGGAATGTTTTTAGACAAAAATGTAGTGTACTTGCATACTCATATGGTATTTGATATTTTTAAAAACGTATTAAATTGAATATTAGCCAAGAGAAATTTCAAAAATTAGTGGAAATTATTTCATTGCAAAATTTTTTGAAAATAATTGTAAAATTTTGAACGCACCGAGAAACATTGTAACTGGTTGTTTATATCCTATATATATATATATATATATATACCATATATATATATGTACCATATATATATATATATTAGGTATATTAAAAAAAAAAAAAAAAAACACGCTCGTAATCCATTGCAATGTTGTGACAAAATTTCAAAGCGTTCGGTGAAGAACTTTAGATTTGCGGTTTTGAACAAACGAACATTTACATTTTTATTGTATAGATAGATTTAAAGTGGTTTTCTTGTTAACAATTCTTCTTCATTTACACAGAAAGATTTCTTGTCGGAAAGCCAACTTTGTGGGCGAAAGCAGAAAGAAGTTGGGTTATACCGGCAGGTTTTTTCGTTCTCTGGTCCATGAAGTCTACTTCCTGGCAAAAATCATTCTGTGTATAAATACGCACTCATTAACCCGAATTCTCCAAGAATATAACTTATTAAAATAGTCCTAAATACCGTAAATTTAAGTTTTGGCTGTGATCTATAAACTGGTTTCTTAGATAGGGCATGTGTCCATATGGTCTCGCTAGGAGAATTCCAAATTCAGTAATATAAATTTTAAAAAATGTGTCTATATATTAAATCCATACAAAAAGCTACGAGAAAAATCATCATTAAAATAGTACGGTAAATTACAGCTTTGCTCGGCATACTTATTTTTGTAATACGTGTCTCACCTTTAGGTTCAGGATCATTCGTACCTATAACAGGGATGATAAGCAGCGAAAAGTACATGCAAGTTTGTCATCGTAAAATAAACCGTGGTGGGTGTAGCAATAACTTTTTTTTTCGTGCGACACTTTAATGCATTTTTATACAAAATTCATCTTGTCATATTTTTATATACATTTTACTAAGCTTTTTTTTACTTGTTCACATAAGTATGGCATTGTCTGTGTGAATTGGGTTGATTTGCTTGGCAAAAAATTCACATGGGTAACAACAAAGTTGATTTCACACTTTGACAATGTTTTCCCAGGATTCTATTGAGGCGTAAAAATATCTCGTATGGTAATCAACGGTGGATAGTTTCATTCACAATTCTAATTTAATATTAAATAAGTGAACTGTAGATAGTTTGATAGGCTTTGGATGGTTACCGTCATACCTTAATTGTAGCATTATGCGTTGCGATCGTTGGGCGCTAACGCTGAACGTTGAGCGCCATCTTCACTTCTTAATTTATTGTTCTCTTCGCTTTCTTGCAGCCAACTTCAATTCTAAACTCACTGTCAAAATTGGAAATTGAACTAGGGCGGCGCTTATTTTGGGATGCTCTATATAAAATGTGTGTACGTAAGAGAATTTTGATAGATAAAAAACGCTGACACTCCGATTTAGGTATAACTGATAGCTGTAGAAACGATCTGGCATTCAAAATAATAAGGGTCTTCATCAAAACGTGTAAAACTCTTGAAGTGTGTAAACTTCGTAAACTTTACGAAGCATTTTATTGAAATATACTTTTGATTGTAACCATGTGGTGACACAAAGACAGACCCTGTAATTTATATAAAAAAGCAATATTTTTTCCAAAGATGCCGAAAGTAAGCGGAAAAGTTGAGTTAATAAGATTTCTAGAATTCTAGATTCTAGAAAGCTATTAACGAATTATTAATTTTAGAAAACTGAAAAAATAAATTCTAATTTAACTTACTCTAACCATTGTTGACAATTAAGTTTATAAAATTTGTTTTTTGAAGTCAAACTTCTTCAGCGAGGAAATAGCGTTGTTGTTGGACTCATACGAAACTAATAAGAAACGACGCTATGTTGTTTTTAGTGGTTAGCGAACGAAGTGATATGGGGATCGGCTACATACAATCAATCAGGAGTCGACTTTTCACAGTTTTATATTAGGTGTTTTAGTGAGAGAGCTGACGTCTCTGCTTTTTTTGCATATAACTGAACTTTCCTTTTATGTGTCCTATACGTGTACTACGTCATTTCGTGCGCGGCAAAAGTATTGAAAAAGTAATATGGAAATAATTCAATACATATGGAAGATAATGCTTCAACTAGAGTTAATTAGCCACTTGTGTCGTTTATAGAAATAGTATAAGTCCACTCTGCTCTATAGGTTGTACCATGTTCTGTTCCAGTTCATGTCTAGCGTGCTCGTATCTCACACATTCCATCAGTATGTTTTCCGCGTTTTCGTGTTTGTTGTTGCATAATGTACGGTATGGATCTTCAACATGCTTGCATTTACACAAGTATTGGCGAAGGCGTCCATGTCCACTCAGAAATTTCGTCAGATAGTAGTTCACATCACCATGCTTCCTTTCTATCCACGGCGCTAAATACGGTATTAGAACATGAGGCCACCGCTCTTTTGTGCTGGTATCCCACCTATGCTGCCACTTTTTTACGTGTGCTTACCAAATTGTTACTAGCGACTACATACTGCACAAAATTGTGCGTTTGAAAATATCATAATTTTTGTCTTTCAATCGTTAATTTCTTGAGAAGGATTGAACTTAGGTATTTTTGACCTTAAGTGACCCCAACTTCTTTTTGATGGGTAATAGTTTTTTCGAAGGCCCTAAATAGGTTTCGTGACCGTTTATCCAGTATCGTCATACATCGGGTAATGGTCTTGCATCATTGCAAATGGAAGTTATTTTTTTGATAGCAGAAATATTCTGCATTTGCATTACTACAAAGACATTAGGTGTATTCACGATATGGTGCAAATGGTCATGCATCGTTGCAAATGCAAAATATTTCTACTATCACAACAACAAATATATGCACTATGTAATTTCGCAGTTCTGGTACCACCTAATTAATTTGTCTTTATTTAAAACGAACTTAATTTCTGTGGGTGAATATTTCGCAATGCTTAATGTAATAAATCGTATTGAATTACTCCCCTTCTTATTAACTTCATCACAGCTATAATCAGCGTTAAATAAATCTTTCAAATCTTAAAATCAAGTGCTATTTCATTCACTGCAAAATGCAGCAAGTCTTCATTAAAGAAATTTTACATTATTTCTTATATATTATCAGTTTAATAAATGCACAATCTCTAATGTGGGATACATTTAAGAATGTATGAAGCTTCAAGAATTTCTATTGCCAAAGAAAAACTTATTTTCCCGTGACTCTTATGTTTTCCACACGTTCATCATGCAGAAATGTATGTATGCACGTAATTACTATATATTCATATCGTTGGTTGGCTGCCAGAGCCATGAATGTGAAAAATTTTTATTTAAGAAAACGCAATTTGAATGTTTGAACTATTTAAAAAAAAAAAGATCGGTACCTTTGTGGAAAGAAAATTCTGGATTCCACAGTTTAAAAGGAGTTATCAGGCTCGGAATTTTGGTATACTATGGATTTGGCAATTTTAAATTCCATAACATAATTAACCTCAAAAGTAATGAAAATGAACATTCGTGGTTCTTGCACCCAGTCGTCGATATACGGTATAGACAATGAGAAAGATTTACTGTATTTCGTTGCAAGAAGATACTTTATTTGCAACTATTGTTGTACCGCTCAAGTAAATTGGTTGCATGTATCATAATAACGGTGACCATTTTTACGCAAAAAGAAGAGAGGACAATTTTAAGAACCCCAAATATTTTTTTTTTTTAGCATTTTTCGACAGCAGTTATTGTCAGGAAAATACACGTTAAGTTTTTTCTCAAAACTCAATGCCGGTAGACTGCAGTTGTGATGCAAACTAAAACTCTAAATTGATTTTTCTCGAAACGATCGCTTCTCCCTGGCACAAGTGCTTTAGAAAAAACTACTACAACAAGAATTATTGTTTTAGATTTAAGATTTTAATTTTTAAAAGCAAAAAGAAAAAATTTGCTAATTTAGTACTTCAAACTTTAACAGTTTGTAATTCCATTATTTTTTAGCTACCGATATACAAAATATTTTCGTAAAGTTTTGAAAAAAAATCGCCACATGCGCCATTTGCTAAATATCATTTGGAGAAAAATCGAGGACTGTCCTCTAAAATAAAAAAAAACGATCGGTCATCTTTGCCATATTATTGCGTTCTGTTTCATGTTCTTTACAAAATGTTTGTTACAACCACATAAGAATTTACCTTTTTGTATGCAATATAATTTTTTGCGAGGAATAATTATCCCATTGTTGTTTTCTACATTTAAATATATATGTTCTTTTGTAATAGGGATGTCAATCCCCGGTTCTCGGTTTTTGCTCCCAAGATAGTCTCAAAAATCCCGGTATTGAAAAGAAAAAATCCCACGAGACGTCGGCTCTCGCAATCTCATCTCAAATTAGCGAGCAAAATATGAAACAATACAAAATGTTGGAACAGTCAAAACTGTTTTTTATGATTTTTGTTTTGATATCTTGACTGCAACGGATTTTAGAGCTATTTTAGTTTTTCTGTTGTATGGGAGATGAGCGTGGCAGTTGACCGATCACGCCCATTTTCATAATTTTTCTTTTTCACGATCTAAGAGTGGCTCATGCCAAAGATCGTTTTGCTGAGATGATTCGTTACATTTTTTTCGGTATCTCATAACAAATTTTATAGCACTTCATATCACACCCTTATAGAATAAGTGGGCGTGGCAATCTTATTTTCATACTGGACCAAGTTTCATATCGATACCTCCATTTTTCGAATTTTGGCCAGAAAATTGGGTAAAATTTCCTATAGTGCACTGGTGCGAATACACATACACAAATATGAGACAGAGAGAGTGCTGTTTGTGTTGTTGTGTGTCTTGCAAGAGTTGACTTTGCTTGTTTACTCGCTCATTTAATGAGATACTCTAGTAAATACTCTAGCAGTTCCAAGGTGCGTAAAACCCGGTTTTTTTAACCGAATCAATGGCTCAGAGAGAACGTGTACCGCTGAAACTGAATCAAACTGCAAAATTTGTTTAGCTTACATCCCTGGTTTTAATATTAAATTCATATCATTTCTTTAACTCACCTTATGCTGACAATATTGCATCAGATGCACGATTTGTACATTCAACAATTATTGTACAATCTCAAGATAACAAAACCACAACAATAAAAGTAGGTACATAATAAAAACAGCATTACAACAACAGCGATAATCATTATGGTTATAATCTTTGTAATATGAATAAAATCTACGTGGGCGGCGCTAGACACCAACTCAAAAAAAAAAAAAAAAACAACCAAAAACATCAGCAAATTTAACGGTTTGCTTATTTACCTAACAAAAACAATAAGAGAAGTACCTATGTTTGTTTTTTTTTTTTTTTGTAAAAAATAAATAAAATTACAAGTAGCAATAAAAAGCGAAAGTTAGTCTTAATGTGAAGTTATATTTTCATGTGTTTTTCAGATTGAGCATCTTCAGCAGGTTATTTAGTAATTTTTGCTTGATAGTTTGTGAACACCTCAAGTTGCTGCAGAGTATTAAATTAAGTGTAAATGGACTATAAATATGTCTCAGATAGGGCGGGACTTACGTTCCTCGCATTGGCATTTAAATTGATATAATTACTAAAATGATATTATTTCATCGCACACTTTTATTCTAGATGAGAGGATTTCATGACTATCAATAGTCCTTCCTAGCATCTGCTCAAATTCAATGTAACTTGTTAAGTGTTAATTTTCCTTCGCATTCTATTTATATTTCGCCTTTAGCAGAGTTTTTTTTTTTTTTTTTTGGAATCCAAACATAATTAACTTTTATCTTCTTTTCTGTATGAGAAGTTCTATTAGAAACCTTTACCTACTTAACTAAGTATTTTATTATTCTAATGGGCTTAATTTGAATGAATGAATGAGTTAGTCAAGCCAAGCATATAGTTATGTTAAGATTAAACTCTCTCAAGACTTCAACTGAAAAACTTATGCTTCTGTTTTCTTTCTTCTTTTTTTTGTTGTAGATTTTGCGCAAAATTGCTGTTATTGTTTATACTGCCTTAGATTATAATCTACAAGCAGATGAACAATGCCAGATGTCACAGGAATTAGAGGAATTGATTACGTTTATGACTGCAGATGGTAAGATTTTAAGAAGTAGTGCGTAATAAGTGTTTTTTAATTCCTATTTATTTTTATTATAGAAACCGATGATGACTGCATTGATGAAGGCATTGACGAAGGTTACAAACGTTGGGATGACGAAAACGATGATGACAAATGCAATGAAACCAAAGAATTCGATTTTGTACTCGATGTAAGACTACAGGCATCTTTCTTATATCATATTCTGAAAACATGATTCTGGTTAAAATTATTATTTTTGTTACTTTTAGCGATTGTAGAGGCTATAGTGAGTTATAGAATTAGATAACGCCGCATATTTCAGTCACATGGGCAGATGTTGTTGGTTTTCGAACTACGAAAAATATAAAAACAGAACAAAATTCAGACTTAAGATTTATGATTTAAAATAGTTTTATAGTTTTAAGTTCAGATTTTGCTAGTGTATTGGAAATTCCAAGTATGAAGTTTTTTTTATAATATAAAATTTACATAACTAGACCTATAGAATGCACTAATGTACATGTATTTTAGTACATTTTAATAAAGCGTCTTTAATTACGATCATTAATATCAAAACAAACGAACAATGCAACGCAGCATTGAGCATCTGTTGAGGTGTTATATTGATTACAAAAATTCATGTTATTAATTGAGGTAAAAAAGTAAACGTGAGATTTTTACACTATTATGAGTTTAACACAGTTATAAGAACCTGAGCTCAGTTAATATGATGTTGATAACTCATATTGAATAACAGATACTTGCATACATATTTAGTTTTTGTTTCTGCCTGCCAAGCATAACATATTTGTGACATGGTGTAGTTTTCATAAATGCCAACATTCGGGGACAAAATTAAGTGAGCAAATATGAAATAAAATAATAACTATTTATAGTATATAAAATTTCAAATATTTTCCATGTGAAAATTAAAAAAAAATTGATTGTATCGATAATTTTGAAAATGTTCATATTTGAAAATTTGAGTTTTTCAGGAGAAGCAAAAAACTGAAGAC
The DNA here is from genome assembly GCA_963691655.1 of Toxonevra muliebris. Taxonomy (NCBI): domain Eukaryota; kingdom Metazoa; phylum Arthropoda; class Insecta; order Diptera; family Pallopteridae; genus Toxonevra; species Toxonevra muliebris. The sequence goes on from OY829329.1 coordinate 74,525,363, forward strand.
AGTCAAAAGTACTTAAGATAATACATAATTTGTTCATAAAATTATCATGGATGTATTCCATTATATAGTATGATGACGCAAAATTCAGATTTTTAAAAAGTTTCTGAACCGAGATAACCAAAAACATTTTTCCGAAATCCCGGAACCTTTTCGAAATAAACTGATCAATTAATTTAATACATAAAAAGTTACGTGGATGTTTTTTTTTTAAATAACTTTTTTTCGGTTTTTTGCTTTGTCCTCTATTTTTTGTCCAATACTTTATCCGAATGCAGAGTATTCAGTATTTTACTCATATAATATTTCTCGTGTTTGTTTAAGAAACTATTTAATAACTAATTGTTAACGTATTCTGTTTAAAGGTATGCAAAAATCATGTGAAACCCACTGTACCTGAAGATCATTACAAAGCAGTTTGCCGTGCATTGGTGACGGAAACAATTGAGTTACGAATATTTTTGCAGCAAGTTTTGAATGATGGTAAGTTAGGAATTATATTTAAGCTATTGCACCTGCGTAGTACAATAAAAAGAGCTAACAAAATGTACATTTTTCTTTTACATATTTCAGGTGCTGATAATTTACATTTAAAAACCGATTCTCAAGCATCAAAACAAGAACTTGCAAAATTGGGCTTCAATGATTGGGTAGGTTATTTGTATTACTTATTGACTTATGACTTATTTGTATATGCTATTTGTATATCTGAAAGGAAAAGTTATGAAACACAGTACAATTTATTTTTTGCAGTGATAAGTACCGTCTTTTCAACAAGCGCGAGTACGGCCTTAGTCCTTAAAAAAATGTCATAATTGGAACAAAAACCCATATTATTTTTAAACAATTTTTTTTTCAATACGCTGCCATGTCAATATAGCCTCCAACCGTCATAATTTTTAGTAAGCTCACGACAATTCAGGGTCAACTGTCACCTAACTTTTCAGCGTATTATTGCGACAGTCAATCTCCGCCATAAGTTATCGTTTCAATTGGACAATGCTTTTTGCATTTTTTTCCACGCCTCTTTAGCTAAAATTGCCCAAATATTTTCAATAGGGTTAACATCTGAAGGTTCATATCCCATTTTCTTTTTTACTACACAACCGGTCTTTGATGTTTAGGCCCATTGGTTTTTAAAGTAGCCAATTTCGATTTCCTTTCCCAAGCCACTTAAAAGCAGAAGGCAAGAGCCTATGTTGGTATTAATGGATCATGTACTGGGCATTCAAATTTCTCGTGAACATAATTATATTTAATATGCCGAAACTCTGTTCTGTAAAGTATTTCAAAAGGTGAGCCTTTCCTGGATGTTTAACTAGTGGACCACACACGTTTCCTGGTACATATCCAAAAAAAAAAACGACAATGTAAAGACCAAATGGTTCCAATCATCATCTATAATATAATGTTCGCAGCCCACTTCTGCCATTTTTTGAAGTTTATTTCTTTAGAATTTTCAAGTATAGACTGAAAAAAAATACGGCGAGCACAAACAAATGGCGATTGTGTTACGATAAAATCTCCAGCAAAAATTGCGGCTGAAAGATAGCGGAAATGTAGACTTCGTCGAAAAATGGAGGCCAAAAAAAAATAATTCAGATTCTGCTATCGTGAAAAAAAAACCAAAAACCAGCACTGAGAGATATCGAGTGTGTAGATTTCGCAGAAACAGTAATGGCAAATGAGTTTATTAGAGCAGCGGTGGCCACCTATACATACACAATGATCGTCAGTTGAGCACTCTTTCTATGGAAATGAGCTCCTTACGTGTCTTACGCCCATTTGCATGCGTGCAAATCTTTGGCCTACGCTGCATTAGAGCCAATAATTGCATCAACACTCTTGTCATTGAGTTCTGTATGAAATAAAACAAATCTTGATTATCAAATATTTTCCATTTATACTAAATCTAACTCGAAATCCCAAAACGCAAACGTTCTGAAGAAGTAAACTTTTGTAGGGCGCCTCCTTCAAACGACTTTGAATTGTATTGAGGGATATATTAATGGCCTTCAGAGTTAGTTTTGCTGGGCTGATTCAAGCATAATGGTAGGATTGCTTTCAAAAACTCATTTTATCAGCAAATCATGCTGCTTTGATATTGCTCTAGAAGCACCTAGATTTGGTCAGTCGTCAGCATTGTAATTTTTTTTAAACAATACGGGTTTCACGTTTTTACGAATGGTTTCAACTACTTAAGGTTACGATGATGATTTTGGAAAATTGCTTACAGAAAGGATTTGTAATAGCGATTGTTTTGAGCGTTATATAGCGCCAGTCGTAATGAAATGTTGAATGTTGAGAATAAAGTCCAACCTGATACCTAAATTTTTTCATACAATTAAGCCGAATTCCCTCTTGTAAATGGAAAAATTTGGTTAACGACGAAAGTAATTATTTTTTATGGCATAACTAAATATATGGGCCAGAACTCCTGTACATTTTTTGTACATTCTGAAGACCTAAAATTATGTAGTTCAGTTGCTAGCATTTGTTTGAATCAATTTATAATTGATATAGCAGCAATGATGCTATCTACCTAACTTAATGGTTCGATTATTGGTAGGGCGTCCACTCACTCAAATTTATCGCTTCTATTCCGATGCATACACACTGAACAACGAATTGTCGTTGCTTTTTTTTATTTTTTTTTTAAATTTGTTATGCTTTGTTAACTTGGATCGTACTATGCATGCATGTATATATGATCGTTTTATAGTTTATAGTTTTTTTCTATATTTTAGATGAATGTGTGCTTTCGATATCTTATATCGATTTGTATAGAGTTAGCTACTATTATTATGTACATACATATGTATTCCTTTTTTTCCGGAAACTGCATGTGTTTACTGAAACAATTGTTGTTGTTGTAGTTGCTGCTGCTGTCTACTGTCTGCTTTATTGCTGTTTGTCTTCCCTTTGGGTTGATTGTTGCTATTCATTGTTCTGGTTTAAAAATGTTTCTGCCACATTTAACATTGTTAATGTTTTGCCTCGCTGACGTTGTTGTTGTGTGTTTGTTGGTATACGTTTCCGCTTTGGTGAATTTAGTATACAATGGGAATGAGATGATTTAAGTTTAAAATTTTTGGTTTAGAAATTTCAGTTTGTTGGGCCTAAAAAAAAATATATATTACGAAACCTGTATATGCATATTTTATACATACATATATTAATGTATGCACATATGTATGTATGTATAAATCATCATCTAAAATTTAAAAAACCGTAACAATTCTTCTTATTTTTTCACAGAAGATGCAAAAATGAAAAATATTGTAGATTTAAAAGCAATTGTTTTCAATCTTACTTAAAATACAGAAACAGACTTTTTATTTATGTATTTATAATTTTGTATTATGAAATTCAATTCCACCAGAGTAATTGATTGCGTAAGAGAAGAGGAATTTCTCAATTTTTAAGTCCTTTTTCGATTCCTTTTAGGAATTACATATTTTAAATTATAAATTACAATATATTACAATACAAAATAAAAGTAATGGAACTGATTACTGAAGAAGTTGGGAATATTAATTGCCAATTAGAATTCCCAAAAATAGAGTTGAAACAAAAATGAATTCCATTAACAGAAATTTTAATTGGTAGGTCCTTGGAATTAGAAATGTAATTGTAATGAAACACTGAATGAACCCAGTTCTGTATGTATGTCACCTACAAAGAAATATGAATTTCTGAAGTCACAATATACAAATTATTAAAAATAAATATTCAAATCCTACCAAATTACTGTGCATCAAGCTCATATCATTTTCGACCTGGGCGGTCAGTCTGGTCGTCCATGAACTTATACTATTGCAGATAAAAAAACCAAGAGCAGCATGTTTTGAGGCGTGGGACTAACATATCGATGGTGATACATGGCCACCTTTTAGAAGAGACGACAAAAATACAATAAATGTATGGGAGTGCTCCCAGTGTCAGACCATATTTGGTTTTTCGGCCTTAATCTTTGTTCTATTATAATTTTTTCTGCAATATTTTTGCTGAAGTTGCGATCAGTATCTTAGGACCCAGACTCGGGCCATCCTCAAAAATCGATGAAAAGTTACTAAAAATTATCGTTAATTAAAGTGAAAAGAAAATTAAAATGAAAATTGATTGAATATTAATCTGAATCGCAATTTCAACAAATAAAGTAGCTTCGCGTCATATTGGCGTATTTTAAATGAACTGGTGTCTTGCATTCGATGCATGATGTAGTTGTTTCTGTCGAGGCTACTACGCACCACCAAAATTCTCTAAACAATTTTTTCAAATAACGTTTTTCACTATTTTTGGTACTTAAAAATAACTTTCCGATGACAAAATAGATCATAATAGTCAAAACAAATGTGTCGCCGAGTCTGGTTACTTTTTGTGGTTCGAGTCCGGGGAGTTTTTGTGGCCCGAGTCTGGTAACACGCTGCTTTTTGCATGTCATCATATCGGAAACAAAAAGCTGGTTGCGATCACCAAATGCAACATGCAAAACTTATCGTAAAAACATCAAGGAAAAATGTTTCTCTACTTATTTTGATCGTGGCATGATTTGTTTTTTGAGTTATTCACTTTTAAAAAAACTCGAAAAACGTTTTCGGAAAAATATCACACGCTTGATTTAGATAAACGTATTTGCAATCTGAGCTTTCAACTGCGACTGTCATGAAATGTCATAAAAAGTTTGTGGTCGACAAGACCAATATTTTTATAACAGCAGTAGTAGTAGTAGAAAAATTTCGAGAAGGAAGAGATGGCCCGAGTCTAGTAACACTCCCTTACATAAATAATATGAATAAACTGGGTTTAAAATAACTTTAAATAAAAAAAAAAATGATTTTGGAATTATTTTGTTAAACTTTTTTTTTTACACATTGTTCATAGAAATTTATTGCGATTTGGTAGCCACTTCAGAAAGTTGTGAAAAAGTACTTACGACCATCGATATGATGTTATTTTTTTATTTATTTTTTTTTTTTTTTGGGTTTTTATAATTTTAGAGGGTCATCACTAATATTAGAAATCTTTCAAAAGAATCTATTCTATTTCGAAACTAATTTTTACTCTTGATCTTTTAGTTAATTAAAGTATTTTTATTAATTATCTGAAAATCGAAAGCATGACCTGGAAATTTGGAGAGCGTTGCAAGTAGGTTTCTACCATTCGACAATGTTTCTACAAATAAAATATAAATCTTTTATAAATTGTTATATTTTTCACTTTAAACTATAGGGGAATGTACTTATGAGTGAAGCCCCCATATTTATTTCTTCAGCCTGCATTGATTAGTCTAGCCTAGTTAGTGCTGTCTGTGCTGAACACAAATTTTTACGAATTATTCGAATGAGCCAAGTTACTATTTTATTTGTTGTAGTTTATCATATACAGAAAACAAATTAATAAGATCATCCTAAAAAGGCTTTGTTTTTGCTTGGTTTTCACTGTGTCATATTTGCCGTCAAAGAGAGAAAAAGAGAGAATTTGACATAGTGAAAACCACGCATTAGTTTATCTTATTTTAAATGCTTATTTGCGGCCCCAAAGCTACACAAAATATGGCGTTGACGTCACCAGAGAACATTACAGCACTGAAACAGAAACAAAAAAAACGTGAACGAGCAATAAAAAATTAAAAATTTACTCCGAAAAAACACTGTGAATACTGAAAGCGAACATGTGAGAAGAGAGCAAACGAGTTTTTCATCTCTGAGTTGTAAACAACGTACTGATATGGGAACACTGCATATGGGGAACTGTGTAAATGAGATTTTTCGACGAGTACGTGCTAAGCGAACATGTTGACAAGTTTTGACGAACCCAACTACTTCGTTCACTCATACAGGTTTAATTACATACAATGAAACGAATGCAAATGCAGTCACTGACTTTCGACTGGCATATATATATTTCATACTTATTTAAAAAAAAAAAAAAAAAAAAAAAAAAAACATATTCCATTTATAGGTGCATTCCCTTATTATTTATTCAATAATTTTCTTTTTGAATTGCCCGCATGTCGATGTATTAACAAATAAATTCCATGTGTTTCCTAATTATGAAAAAAATAAATCTACATCTTACAGGCTCGTTTCTGGGTTCAAGTTATTGATGAATTACGACGAGGCGTTAGGTTAAAGAAGAACAACTATTCAAGAACTCCAATCGAATACGAATTAACACCATACGAAATCCTAATGGAAGACATACGATCCAAGTGAGTTGCATATTTAAAATTTCCTTTTTGCTAGCCGATAATAATCGATAATTTTCATTATCTCCACAGAAAATATCAATTACGAAAAGTAATGGTGAACGGAGATATTCCGCCACGCGTTAAAAAAGATGCCCACGCTTTGATATTGGAATTTATTAGGTCACGGCCACCGTTGAAAAAGGTTAGTATCTATTTATTTAACCATTTAAAAGCGTTAGTCCGAAAAATTGTAATTTGTCTCAGTTAAAAAAAAATGAAAAGCATTTTTCACATGAATAACTAACTAGTTTCTGTAATTTCTTCTAAATATAATTTTTTTGTTCACGAGTCTGTTAAAATTTTCAAACAATAAAGTATACTAGTCGGTAAGGCCCCAGTAACTGGGGCTATTTTTTTTTTTTTTTTTTGCTCAAGAAATCTCTTTATGAGAAACAAATATCAAAAGAGAACCAAACTACTCGTTGATGTTTGTTTTGTTATTTGTGTATGCAGATAATTCGTTAGATAATTCTGAGAAATGCCGTTACTCATCTCTCTCTTTCTCTCATTTGTTATTTACTCCCGCTTAAGCAATGATTTTTACAACGATGAGTGCAATGCTTTGTTTAATGAGCGAATTTTAAAAAACTTCTGACGCTAATATTTTGGAATTGGTTTAACCGATTTTAAATCTGATAATTTTTGGCTACTACTAAATTGTAGTTATACTAATAAATGTATAGATTGTTTTTTGGAAATTTTTCGTCGACCAATACTCATTACATTTATCGCAATTTTTTTTTCTTCTTTTTTTTTTTGTCTATATTTCGACATTTTTTTAAATCTTTTCTAAAATCTTAATCTTTTCTTAAATTTTCTCAATTGTTCTTGCAAGAGTTGGCTTTGTTTGCTTACTCGCTCTTTGGTTTATTGCATATCAATGGACTTACGTACGTACGTATCGTATGTAGTTTTTCACCATTATTAGAAGAGACGACAAAAAAAGCAATAAATATACATAAGGAATGTCTAAAATTGGTTTTAAATGCTTTTGGAATTATTTTTTTATATATTTTATTTATTGTGTTTCTGTCTTCCAAAAGTGGCGAAAAAGTTCTTACTAAGGGCCAACGTATAATCGTCGATATAGTACATCCAAAAGTAAAAATGTTCCCGTCGTTTAACGCCCACCACTCAGAACTGAGTAAATTCAATTACATTACAATCTCAATTCCAATTCCAGGGAATTTGTAATTGGTACTTTTTGTTTTTAATTCCTTAGTAATGATATTGAGAAAAGTTTCAATTCCATTACAAGGAATGGTAATCGGTAATTAAAATTTATCAATTTATTTTTTAAGTGTAATCAAGTACTTTCTTGGAATTAAATAACAATTTAGTTGGAATGATTCCTCGAAATGGAGATGAAATTTAATTCCTAATGGAATCATTACTACCCAACTCTGCCACCACTCTATGCATTACATCAGTTTAAACGTTACACCGATTCTGTGTTTCTACACATGCCTAACGCTCTCCTATAAAGGTTGTACTTTAAAAATGAGAAGATTTTGTGAAAGTTCCAGAAATTAGTGTGCTATTTACATTATCTTAACTATAAAAAGCACAATGGCATTTACGGTTGCTTGATTTACAACAGGTTAGAGTAGTCTTCGGTATGTTTGGATAGCTTCTAGACACTGTTTGGCTGTCAGATAAAATCACAAAACCGTCACAATATAAACTCATTCATACTTCACTACAAATTAAATTCAAATTTATACTTAATAAATAATCTATATATTTGCGTTTTAAGGCTTCCGAACGAAAACTTCCTCCACCAATTAAACGTACACCTTCGCCACGTGAGCAACTCATGGATTCGATACGAAAAGGGCAGACACTGAAACACATACAGCCGCCAACGCTGCCACGCCTAAAAGATCGATGTAAGTGAATATTGTATATTGAATGTTTTTACTTTGTTCTTTTTTTCTTTTTGCTCCTTTTATTTTTTCATAATTTAAATACTGTAATTTTCATGGTTATTTTCTTAATAATGATTTACCTTTCTACAATGTATACGTGCATAATTGTGTGTGTGTGTTTGTTTGGTGCGTGCATCCGCATGTTGAAGTACTCAAAAAGAAGAAGAAATCAATGAAAATGTGCAGAGCAATGTGAAACATTTCCTTTCAGAATTCTGTGTAGATTTAAAAAATTTTAGTGATTAGGTGAAATTCTAGTTAAGAATTCTTTTTGATGTTGCATTATTTTTGTTGTAAAAAATCACAAAATTTAATAAAAATATTTCTAAAATACGTAAGCAAATGTCGTCGAATCAAATATTTATTAATTGACCAAACGGAACAGCTCATAGCTACATACAGTACTGTGCAAATCAAAAGCAACAAATCTAGGCATACCATCCGTATTACGTTTTAATAACTTTTATTAATATTTATTTAGAATTTAAAATCTATTTCGTTCTTAAAATTATATAATGAATAACTTAAAAGTTTGAACAAAATTTCCAAAAGAAATATCATTTAAAAAATATTTAAAAAATATCATTTAAAGAAATGTGCATTTGGGGCTGTGCAAAATTGAAGCAACATTTTTATATTTGTTTTAATATTCCTTATTTTTATTCATTGCCACACCTCTGCTAGGTATTGACTTTGTCAGCTTGATGAATGTGTCTTTGGGTGCCACTCCCAATTTTATTTCGAAGCTATCCCAACTCAATCCTGATTTGAAGTAGGTTTCAAGGGGATAGGCTGGAGTGGTAATGACAACCCATGAGAGAACTAAACCCTGCTCCCTGCTAATCAATCTTTAACCAATTTTAATGTGAACTTCGAGTCGTTTTCATGTCTAAATATTCCACAAAGTGGCAATTTCCATTATGGCTGATGAAGCATTTGGGTTTCCAGAGTTTTTCTATGCATCAAAGAAAGGATAAAGACCATGAACAAACTAATTTATTCAAACGCAAAAAATTCCGCCTCCATGCTTGCCTGTCCCACACGAACGAATGCGGTCCAGGAGCCCCAGTTGCGTTCGTGAAATTTTTAACTGAATTATACGCGAAAAATATATTGCTTTTGCATAGTTTAGAGGAAACTTTGGTTAGTCAGTGCCGAGGATGAACTAGCCTTATAAACTTCTCTGGTAGTTGAATAGTTCCTCATGAAGAAAACTAGGATACTGAAGTTTTTAATAAATAAATCGAGTCCATCCTATATTATCGGAAGTGGACGGAGGGTTTTGGGGGTTCAAACCACCCGCTCTCTTAAAAATTTGGGCAATGATGCATTATGTTTCTGGTCATAAGATAGGTATAGTCTGAGTTCAAAATTACAAGAGGGTGTGACACCTACCATTTATGGTACTGTACTGAAATTTCTCACAAAGACGTCGATTAACAATATTATACTACCGGAAAAATTTAAGTGGGATTGAAAAAGGGGGTGTATCACCTCTAATATTACCTGAATATTCATTATGGAATATCGCAAGAACAATTTTAAATACGGTACTAAAATTTAGAAGCATTATTTGCCCATGGCTTTCTGTTTTAATAAAATTATAAATGTTATATATGTAACTGCGAATATGAATGAGAAATAATAGCAGAAAGAAAAATGTGTTTTATATGGGAGAGTGCGCCACCTGTACGTCAAATACGAAATCTGACATACAGATGACGTTGTTTTGCGGTATTTTTAAAATCGAACAAACCTTTATCTTTATGTGTATATTTTTTTTTTTTTGCATTTTTGTTTAGTTTTGCTATTATTTGCACATTTTCTTGATATAAAAATTTATAAATTATAAAACTTTCCTTAGAGTACGAATGCTTGATAAAAGTGTATATTATTGCGGCCAAAAACAATATTAAAAATTTACATATTAAGAAGAGTGCGTACACTATTGGATAAGTGGATTAGAAATACGAATTAGATTAGGTATATGGTAGGTAGGTATATGTTTTTTGCTCTAGTTGTAATTTTCATATTACCCAAACTTTTCAAGGGCCGCTCTCCTAAATATATTGATTACGGTGCATTACAGAGTAGGAAAATATTTGTTTGTTCAAATATTTCTGTGCCTGTCTACTCCGGCAGACATCGGCGTTTCCACCAAAATTCCACTGCCACTGTCACTATAGTGATAGCTGGTATTTTTTCCACTATCACTTAATACTGCAATAAAATTAACAAATTTATTCGCCTTTTCTCCCCCCACCCTAACCATTTTATTCAGAGTATTCTGAATAAAATTTTATATTTTACTCGTCATCAGCTTTTCATATAGTATGTCAACTACTTTCATTTATGACGTCATTTTCAAGCTCTCTCTGACGTATTATGTTTAATGCGCCTGTGCAAATTTGAAATGATGAAAATGAATTTTACTTATTTGTTAATTTACATCCAACATAAACTTTAGTTGTATGTAGAATTCTATAAGAAACAGCGTGCAAAACGGCCGAAGAGTGAAAACAGTGATATGTTTATTTATTTACTAGTTTGGTTGCGGAGGGCATTGAAATAATAGTAATAACAAAAAAAATAGGTTGAACTAGTTTTCCTTTCAAATAAAATTGATAGAGAACATTCTGTGTATATTCATTGGAGACTATTGGAAATCATATGTAAAAGGACCGTTTCATTGTATAATTTAAATATAAAAATGAACAACGATGGAATTCCCACATACTTGAATAACATAAAGTATTAAATTTTCAACGTTAACAAAATTAATTCCACCCTTTAATGTGATTTATTTTATTCTCGTCTGTATAAAATATCCTTCAAAAATAACCAACATTAACTCCTTACCCCTCCATTTACAAAATTAAAGCACTTGGTGCATATGTAAAGGAAATATGTGCATACGTCTCATTTTCAATCGATAGCTATAATGAAATGGCCTGTGGTACGAAATGGGATTGAAACGAAAATGTGTCTGTCTTTAGGAGTAGTCATATTTATGTGTACTCCTTAAGGAAAAACAATAAGAAAAGCAAATTCAATTTAAAAGGATACGAAAATAATTGTGTACATAGAAAAGTGAAAAACTATTTGAAAGTGTATTTCTTAAAATACTTAAAAAAATTGAAAATAATGCCATATTTCACGGAATTCCGACGTGTCAAATGCATAATATTTTAAGAAAACACGGGCAAAGAAGAAAATGACAACCACCGGATTTGTTACTTCGTCTTCAGTTGTCAAGTGCTCGTCATCTTCCACATGTGATTCGGCAGCAGTTGATGTAGGCAGTGATGCTGCCTTCTTATATTGTGCACAACAAGAACCACAACCGACACCAAGGGCAGCTCCCCGTGCCAATCCACCAACGCCAAAACCTCGATCAGGTAGGTCATCATCTTGCATTCGAAAGCTAATGGAAGTAGAGCTTAACAAATATTTTGTCTGCGCTAAATGGATTTGGATTATTTTAAGATGGTTCACTTTTGTGTACGCATGAATGTTTTAAAGAACATGTGAGCTTGTATGCGTGTGTGTTCCAGTGTACCCAGCGGCCCAGATGCGCATCAAAAGCTCTTGTAATGCATATCTTTGAAAGCATTCAAGCGCATGTCCAGGAAATATGAGATTTTTTATGCATAATTTTATAAAAACGTAGTGAATGCAGCTCGGAGTATGAAGTGTTATGGGTTTTTAGAGAAAAAGGAAAAAACAAAAAAAGTGCAACCGTTCTTTTTTAAAATAGCCGCCTACTTGAAAAACCCCTCATAAGTTTTCATGACTCTTTTGTGATGTTTTTAAGCGATTTCCTTGACAATTGAGATAATTCCGCCATTTTTTATCCTATCTGTTACTATTCACTTCGATATCTAGTTTTGTATGGGCAATACAAAAATAACCCTTTAATGTCCACTATTCCGAATGTTTTGATACAAAACTCAGTATTTTTTTAATTTCTATTTGTGACCTTTTTCGGCTTAAAGTATTCCAGTGTAAAATGTTTCTTTTCAAAATTCAACTTTTAGAGGTTTTTTTCAAAGCAACTGCTTATCGCAATAGCCAAAATACTTTAGGAATCTTCAAAAAATATACCGATTCTCTTTTTTTTTGCGGAGCACCTTCATAGCTAGCATTAAGAAGATTGTTGGACGATCGGGATACAATACTCGATTAACAGGATCTGATTGTTAAAAGAGTTTCACTAACAAAAGTATAGACTTGAAATCTTACTCCCGAAAACCTCTTCGTGACGATCGTTTGAAGAGCGATTTCGTTATTCTGTCTATCTTTGCTTATCTTTTAATCATCTGGACGGTTAAAGGATGATTTGCAAGTAATTTTTATATGTTGTGGTTCTTAGTTGCTGTGGATTTTGTTGCGTAATAATTATTAATAAACTACTATATAAATTAATAAGCATGATAATTTATAAGAAAACCCTGTCAGACAATGTTTTTCTAGACGACACTTGAGAAAAAATATTCGCCTTTCTTCCATATACTTGTATATAGTAAGGTTAGATTCTTTAGTGCTTACAATATTATTACATTTTTATGAAAACTAATTTCTGTTCAATATTATATTTCTTGAAGCATTATCTTTATCTGGGCTAAACATCAAGCCAATGGGACACTTTCAGAAGTATTTGTAATTATCGGTACAAAAAATAAATACAAAAACTAAGTATAACTTTTAGGCATTGTCCTTGGTGATTCATTGTAGAATCGCCAGAATAACATAGTTTCTCCTGAAACTCGAGTTTCCACCGCTTAAGGAAATGCTCAATCAAACACATAAAATAAAATAAAATCCGAAATAATACAACCTTGAGCGGTAGCCATTGTGTGTTGAAAATTGAATCAAAACAGAGGAATAAAAAGCTATAAAATATATATTTGGAAAAAAAAGAAAATTAGTAATCGGTAGGTTTTATTAAATAATTCAATGATGAAAAATGTTGATATATTTCAACTCATTCCAGAAGAAATTTAATATGGAATCGTAACTTCCATTGCAGAGCTGGTGACGCTAGAGCAGAATATATGTAGTAGCACAGTATTGGGTCAGTCCGTACCTAAATGAGAGGACCTGCAGGCTTGTGTATCTTCTATTTTTGTATTTGTTTAAATTTTTTAAATATACATCTGTAAATAATGAATTTTTATTTTTTTTCTTGAAGGAAAGTCAATATTGTCTTTGTTTTTTGAAAATAGTTAGACAAGATTGCATTTTCAGTGTTCACAAAAAGGCATTTTTTAAGCACATTTTATATGGAATTTTGCTATTTCTTAAGACCTGGAAGCTTAGGTGAAGGATGGAGCTTCTCCGATCAGACATGGTTTCCGGCAAATCGTGGAAGGTTAAAGTACATGTATATGCCATTCGCACAAGTTTCTGAGATATTTGTTTTTTTTTATCAGGATTCGATAGCCAGATTGTTGGAAAGCTTGAGTTATAAATAGAAATCTGAATTCTGGAATTTCCTCTAATCCATATTTTAATCACAGTCCATTGATTTAATTAGGGGAAAAAAATTTCTTTCTTTTCTATCTTAAGGTTTTTTAGTATTAATTAAGGAATTAATTTATGATAATTATTTTATTCTTAAACCTACGTTAGATAATGCCGTTTTGAGTGGAAAATTGGTATTTCAATTCTTTTGGCACGAGAAACAAAAAAAAGCCAAATAAATCACAATTAAATGGTACTGAAACTTATTTTAAATATTACTTATATGTAACAGAAATGTGGTGACGACCTCGATAGTCTAGTGGGTAGTGCTCTAGATTTTCACCCGGAACGCTCGGGTTCGATTGCCGTCTTCTTCCGGTGGTAAATTCTCGCAAGCCTCTTATATTCACTATCAATATGAAGTGTATGAGAATTATAAGAAAGTGCACAAGTACTATTCTTTGTAGGTAATGGCAAAACTGCCAAGCTGATAAAAAATTGCCACACCGCCGTTCGAAACTGACATTAAACTGTAGGTCCAACCATGTGGTATCACAATGAGCCGTTCAGGCCGAAGTGTGTCTCTCGACAGCCACGCAAATCGAACCTAATCTAACAGAAATGTGAAAACTTTCGCATATTAAACATAAACTTTGCATTTTTCCCCATTTCAATTATTGTCTTTATATGTTTTCCAAATATAATTTTACCATTATTGTTTGTTGATATGTTTTTCTGAAAAATATTCTATTTAAAATGAAACGAAATTATGTAGAATGGAAATATTATATGGAAAAGGCGCAGTAATCAATAATTTGTATTCCCTTCTGTTTTTGCTTTCCTTTTTTCAGTACTTCCACTATCATCAACAACCGCAACTTCAACATCAATACCTGTATCACCATCATCATCCACCTCAACAACAATACTGAAAGGATCAAATTTCCGAGAGAATATGGAACCGCATACAACGCCTCGCTCAAAGCAGAGACTAATCAAAGTGGATTTTTCATTGTTGCAGGTAATACCGGTATTTTTATTTTACTAACCCCTTTTGTCAAATGCATGCAAAGAATTATTATGCGGATGAAAGTTTCCCCTCAATGAAAGCTTACTATTTTTGGGGCAATTTATTAATTTGGTGGTAACGCGGTTATGTGATTGTATAGTCAACCAAATTGATTGTGAAACAATCCAGCGAATGCTAAATTTTATGATCATATCCACTTTAAATCTTTATTTTCAGCTGACTACATTTGCATGCAAATTGATTGGTTCGCAATACTATTTGCTTCACATGTGGAAATGAACTTAGGCTCTTAAAAGAAACTACTTACATTCAAATACAATTCCATTTATAATGCATATAAAAAATATTAAAATTCTCAAGATACCTAGTAATTTTTAAAGGTAATAAGGTTACACATTCAACCTTGAGGCTTGTTGGTTAGCTGCGTTTTATTCGCCAACGCGAAAAAATACGACCACACTGAAATGCTGAGCAGCTGGAGGTGAAACATTTAAAAAAAATCGATAATTGTAGGGAAGCATTCCCGGGTATAACAATTTTGTATTAAAATACAAACGCACCCTTAATTTTTTTTTATCTGGCAATGTCAAAACGTCATTCAAAGTTTTTTATATTTTTATAATGGGGACTTTCACGAATGAGCAATATTTGAAAATGATTAAAAATTCTGAGTCGGTGGTCGCTACTTTAAGAGCAATTACTCCAATTTTTGGTCTTAATAATCGAGCAGGTAGGCTCTGCGTGCTGTAATGCATAAATTCGAGTCAACATATTCACTATTGAATATTCCTGTGCCAGTGAGGCTACGCATCGGTTGAAGTAAAGAGATTTGACTTCGGTTCAAAATGAGCCAAATCCCTCAGTCCACATTGTGGCGAATTTTTCGTAAAGATCTTGGCCTACACACTCAAACTAACTCAAAAAATGAAGTAAAAGTTTGTCGAAAAATCATCTTCAGCGATGAAGCGATGAAGACGACCTTGATAGTCTAATGGGTAGTGCACTTGACTTTCATCCGGGAGGTTCGGGTTCGATTCCCGTCTTCGTCTGGTTGTTAATTTTCATAACCTTATATTCAATATCAATATGAAGTTATGAGAATTATAAGATAGTTAAGAAGTACACACCTTGGTTGGTAATGGCAAAATCACCAAGCCGATAAAAAATTGCCACACCGCCGTTCGGAATCGGCGTTCCTATAACAATGGGCCGTTCAGGCCTAAGTGTGTCTCCAACCACTCCAACCTAACTTAACATCCCTAATGAAAGCTGATGTTTGAGATTTTGCGCAAAGTTTTTTTTGGTTCATAAAAAAATAAAAATCAAAATGAACGATTAACGATTTGGTGTTTATTATTTTGTTTTTAATTTAATTTTTAACTCACTTCTTTCACTTACACTTAATTTTGCATTTTTTTGCCAAACTGTCTTCTTCCTTTATTGACAGTTCACAGTAGTATCTGATTGGCAATGCAGAGTTGTTAAACAACATGTTAGTTATATCGTTTAACTGCAAATTTTCATTATCTTAATTCAAAATTTTAAAATGACTTTGAAGTTTCGTGCCTTCCCTGTGAAAAAAGGCTTATATTTCGACAAAATCTTCGTTGCCTACATTTTGGCAGACAGTTAGCTATAATTATACGTGTTATCTCTGTGGCTTTGCAGTTATGTTTCCATACAATTATCGCTGCTAGTTATACTAGAATAACTAGAAGCGAGTGACAAATAAAACGCAGTTATTATTAAGTTATTATAAAATAATTAAAAGTTTTTGTTTGTATGTGTGAAATCAAACCGAAATTATATAAATTATAAAATCAGATATAATTTTCTTCCATTATATTAATTTCAACTTCTTTCCTCATTTATGTCTAGGACGATGACTTTTTAGATGAGACTATAGCTACTACTTCGAGTTCTTCCAATATGGGTGTTTACTCACAACCAACAATGCCGCCATATCCCATAGGCGGATATATGATGACCAGTAGCGTCATAGCCGAAAAAGCTCCTACCACTCAGCTTCCGCCGGCGATAACCGCTCGTGTGCTCCGAAGAACAAGTAAGAGTTGCATCTTTTCAACTACACATGTGCATGCACAATACGACAGTACCTTACATTTTTGTTCAATTACTTATTATTTTTTCAATTAATTTATTTTATTTTGTTTTTCCTTTTTCTTTTATTTTTTGTTCTTATTTTGCAATTAATATCTGGGTTTTGTGATCCTATATTTAAAGGTATTTGATTGATTGGCCTTTGCTTATATTCCATCAGTTATGCCTTCTCTATTGAGAACATACAAAAAAAAACAAAAACATAAAACACTTATTGAGTAATACTACTTTAATTAAAATATAAAATGTACATCAATCTAGTACTGAAAAATATTAAGGTGAAGGTGGACGGAAATAAGGGCTGTGTTTATATTACTAAATGTTCCTGAAGGCAAAAAATTGATAAGTGCAATTTTTCCACTACGAAACTCCAAATCCAAATCTCGAAATATTTGTAATATTTGATTAGTTATTAACTCAATTGTATGTATTATGTTGACGTATATATTGGTGTTTTAGTTTTTAATTTATTAGTTGTTTTTTTTTTTTTTTTTTTGATTTTGTTAGATTTGGTTACAATAGCAAATATAGTATCTAATAAAATTTTAAGTTTTCTGAAAAGAGTAATCAAATTTCCCTCTTTGCAATCAATTGCTCTCAAAATTAAAATTTGTACAATGAATAAATAATTACAATAAAATTCATCGCAATGGCACTACTGAAATGCAACACAGAGGACACTTATACTGAGGATGAGTACCACAGATTTTTCGACAACGCTTTGGAGTGTAAATATTTCTTCCAAATATAACATATTTAACCTATTTACTCTTAAGTTCCTATACGCTGCTTTCATATTTCCATGTACATTGTTATTGTTGGTGCCAAGAGGAAGATTAAATTCATTGCTTGCTTATACATTTATAAATAAAAACTATTATATTTGAATTTTGTTTCAAGAATACATCCATTTAAACGCATGTATATAATATTTTATAATTTGTTTCGTTTTACATTCTGTCATGCATATATGTTTAAAGTTATTATGAAGGGAACCGATGGTCATACGTACATAAAAATAATACATTAAAAATAAATTTTAACGGTTTATAAATCTCTTCATTAACCAGGTTGTCAACTGGTTTTTGTCTCAACAGGAAGTGTCCATCTTTTTTTTATTAATTTTTTTACAGAGTTGTTTTTCTTTGGTTCAGAAGTACTTACTATACCCAGAGTTGCATTTGTTTATGTTTACTTTTTAATTTAAAATTATGTATTAGTGCGAATGCACGAGAGTGAATTTTTTTGAAATTCTATATTTCAAATTTTAGACAAACGACAATAAAGGAAATTCAAATTTGTGTGTGCTTTGTGTAAATAAAGATAAATAAAAATGTTGCCTTTTAATTGGATTTGAACACAAAGAATTTATATAGCAATAATGGATAATTAGAGGAATGTTAATGAGTTACTCTCCAACTTCATTATTTTATTTTTCACTTAATAAATATTGCAAGAGCAGCTGTTATGAAAACAAAATGCAAAATGTCTAAAAAATGTAATAGATCTTATATTTTATCTGTTTTTTAAACCTCGAGGGTTGTTAGTTACTTTCCGTATTTCAAGTGTATTTCGCTGAAATGTAGAATTTCATTTGACAGCGAAACTCCATTTGTATGGCGAAACTCCTCATTTCAAACGCATTTCAACGCCATGCTCAATTTTCCTGAAATTCACTCTCGTTTGTCCGCACTATAAACACCAATTATTGCATATTTTTTGTTTGTTTTAGTCGTCTCTTCCAAAAATGGTGAAAAAACTTACGAGCTGTCAACGTATGACCATCGAAACGTCGTTAAATTTCTTTAACCAAGCCCAGTGGAAAGGAATGCGAATCATTTATAAAATATCAACTTCCCTAGGCTCTAATATTCTTAACTCTACTGTCGTTAAAACAGTTTAAAATCCATTTTTAAATTCATATAATGCATGTTCTTTCATAAATATATATTACCATCATTATTTAGAAAGGCCCTAATTGACAATTTAGTTTTCTTGCTAATATTTTTTAAATGCAGTTTGGGTATAAGGACAAACAAATTCATTTCTGTAATAAAATTTAAGCATATTTTATTTTTAACAAAATTATGTTCATTTTTGCTTCTGTTGTAAAATAAATAAAAACAAAAATGTCATTTAGGGCATTTCTAAGATAAGATTAATATAACGGTATGGGCATGTGCTTAAAATACATTGGAGGGACTAATTTTGCCTTACACTATGAAGTAAAATTAGTTCTTCCAAAAAATTCGTGTATATAAATATACGGGTATATTGGTACTCTTACTTATGTAAGAAATTACTAAAGTAGATTATAAATTTATGATAAGTTCACGAAGTGAAACAAATCCCACTTTATTCTAAATTCAATTCGAATTATTTAAATTTAGCTTATGATCTCGCTACCCAATGTGAATCTCGACGTGCCTCCGTGCGGCGTCACACAATTGTTGGTTGTCAAAGCAATTTAGAAGAAATCCAATCAATGCCACCCTCGCGACCAGAATCACGGCAGTCGGATTGCAAATCTATTCCTGCAAATAAAAAAGTTGTTGGTAACGTAAAAGAGGTAAAAGAAAAACTGTTGCAATGGAATATTTTAACTTATATGTCGTTATTATTTCAGCTTCATAACAACTATAATCATCAAATGAAAGAGCACCAGCATGAACATCAGCAAGAACTACGTTCTCGAGGAAGCGGCAGTGAGAGAAATGCCGATGGTGATAACAGCAGTAACTGCAGCCGATCGTCATCCTCAATTGGACCATGGAATAAATCCTTTCTCGATGAAAAAACCTGGAATGAACGTGGTGATGATCGTCTCTCGCTAACGCTAGAGGAAATCGTACATATTCGTTCCGTAATGACGAAAGCAGAGTTAGAAGGTTTGCCTGTGGGTGTACGTGTCAAGGAGGATGTCGAAAGGCGCAAAATCTGCTTCTTATGCCTGAGAACACGTTTCTCAATCTTTGGACCCTGGGGAATTCAGTGCAAGTTATGCCAACGTACAGTGTGTTCTAAATGTTATACAAAGGTATGTTTGTGTATTTCTTGAGGTTTAGTTGGAAATTTAGGGCATAGCATGCGGTTTTTCTTGTTTCTTAAGATGCGAATACCAACGGAGCATTTCCGAAATGTGCCTCTTGTATTGATTTCTCCATCATTATTAGCCAGTCCAGCTGGTTCCAATACTCCATCACCTTCGCATCATGCTCATTCATCATCAATAGGAAATATTCTGGATGAAACATTCCCGAAATCATTAATTGAGCGGCTATTGCGTTCCGAGTCAGAAAGAAAGGTTGGTAGAAAAATATTGAGTTTATAATTTGGATAACAATATACATGTGTCATCTTAAACACACTCAATCTCCTAATTTTTTTTTGGCAGACTCGCAATACTGTGGGCAGCGCACCATCATCTCCAAAGCATCAAAGATCTAACATGAGCACACCTGGTATTACGGCAACGTGTGCTCCTGCTCCTGCTGGTCAAGCAGTAGAGGCTCTACACGATTACGACACAATGACGACATCCTACACTGCTGAGACCTCTTCTCATGCCATTGCCAATGGCAGTTATTATTACAAAGGAGAACCAGCGGCAACGCAAGCAAACAATAAGCACATAAGTATAATGTCTCGAAGCATGGAAGGGCCAAGGAGCTTACCCGTAAACAGTCCTGCACGAACACATTCGAACTCGAGTACATTGGATAGAAAGTAAGTGAATATGATATGGGAACATGTGCATACAGGAAGGGAAATCGCCTCTCATGAGATCGAAAACACATATGTACTAAAAGTCGCATATTGTAATTGAATAGAGCAAAGGAATAGCACTGCGAAAAGAATTCACGTTGTACAAAATTTTCGTTTATATACCTAGACACAAGCGGATCGAGAGATTTCCTAAGAGGTTGGGTTTTAATTTTTCGCCCCTTTAAATTTTTACTTCATGACCAACCATTGAAATGTATGGGATTTTCATTTGTAAAAGGAGGGGAGTGGTTAATCCTAAAAGCTCCCTAGATGCATATTATTTAAAGTTTTAACAGATCAGAGGGTGTACATTTAACTTCAAGGTACATTGCTGAGCACACCCTAAAACTGCGGGCATGCATTAATCGGCTGTGCGATAAGCCTTAACTGCGCCTGGTCATTTGATAAGCAGTAAATTAATGAGCGCCATTTTTTATTATTTTTTAAAATGCAATTGACACGTTCGACTTGACGTAGTGATTTATTTTGAAGTCGGTTCAAAATTTGAACAATAGCCAGTTTTCCTCGAAACTTTTTCGGTGTCCAGTTCATCACATTTCCTCGTTCTTTAGCAAATTAAGTTTCCGATATGTAGAATTTAACTTCGATTTCTCTTACGATTTTAAGATATATATATTTTTGCAATTATATTTTCAGAAGTAAATTTCCACGCGGCTTCACACTCTCTTCCTCGGGTACTCATCTTAGCCAAGAGCAAAAGGAAAACATGCGTGGAGAGTTGGTGCCCGTTTGCAATGACTGTAAAGGTCTCGTAATGGAAATTACTCGATCTTCCAAGCAGACGCGTTCATCAGCACGAAATCGCGCATTACAAAATTTAACACTTGATCTCTCACCTGTGTACAAATGAAAAAGATAGCAGAAGAAAACTGAACTGAAATGAAAGGGAAAGCTAAAATCCAATTGACATGTCGTGATTGAGCGATTATTCATAAGCACAAGAAAGTCGCTCATTTCAGAAGGAAAGATCCACATTGAGCTATGTATTTCAGCTCATAGCATTATTGCACTATGAATTCGGCCAACTAGGAACACATTAACTAAATCACAAAATCATTGCTGACTCGAAATGAAAATTCGCTGTAAATAAAAAAAAAAAAAAACCAAACATTTGAAATCGTCGTCTGCCTTTGCATTATTATTCAAATTAATTTAAGTTTTATGAATGCACCCACCTCCATATTCAATAACAAATAAAAATGTTAGAAAGACAAACGCAAACATAAAAAGTAACTTATCAATGTAATTGAATGCTTTTTTAATTATTTGAGTGCCTAATTTAATATTATGCTGTAAGTTTCTTTGTTTTTTTCTGCTTTTTTTTTAGCATATTTCATTGAGATTTAAGTGCATCATTTAATTAATTTCAACTGATAACAAATAATTCTAATAATTATGGCACGATGCCGCTAAAAGAATTAATGCAAAAAGTTTTCAAAATCTTACTTAAATTTTTTGCAACTTTTCAATTATTATTATATCTACATCTTTTTATGTTGATTTAAGTTTTTTGTTTTGCAACTACATTATTTAGTATTTACAAACAATTGCTAACCATGTTGATCATATTTATGTATTTGTAAATTGTATTTATTTATTTATTCATTATATTCTGTCATATTTGTATTTATATCTATATCTTTTGCGAAACTACGAGTATATTTAGAAATGTTTTTGTTCGTTGATTTTTAAAATAAAATTTGTGATTTATTATTTCATATGTTAATATTTAACTTGTAATGTATAAAATTGAATATTGAGTTAAAACAAATAAAACGCATTTTCATAAAAAAAAAAATGAGGAGAAACTTTTCAAAATGTGATTATTCCATCAATCCAACGTTTTAAAAGTTTTTGCTTCTTAGCAGTATGCAATGTTTTACATAAAATGTCCCATTCTAGGCAAATTTATAATTGGGGTTATTCAATTCAGAAAAATTCCAAATTTTGGAATAATCGCGTTTGGTTGAGAAAATTGTAATTATCACGTTAAATATAAATTTCAATGTTAC
This sequence comes from Toxonevra muliebris, assembly GCA_963691655.1. Classification (NCBI taxonomy): domain Eukaryota; kingdom Metazoa; phylum Arthropoda; class Insecta; order Diptera; family Pallopteridae; genus Toxonevra; species Toxonevra muliebris. The sequence goes on from OY829329.1 coordinate 74,547,953, forward strand.
AAAGAAACTTTAGTGCTATGTGCTTTAATGATAATGATGATAACTGCAACTTTATTCAGCCGAAGCCTAATATAAGTTTCAATGCTAAATTGATGAAAATTAATCAACACACTTCCCCCAAGCAATTGGATTTATTTTACTTGAAGAATGAACATAACAGGCTAAAGAAAAATATTTTTAATATGGAAGTAGTGATTTTGGATCCTTTATAATATTGTTGTTCTGATGAAAGTATTGGTTCTGATAGATTTCAATGTAAAAAACACAAAACAAAAATGAAAACATATCTTAAAAAATTTAAATAAATAAACATATTTTGTAAAGTTACTCTTCAAATATATAATTAAATTAGCAAATATCAAAATGATTTGAGTCTTCTTTCCTTATGCAAAATAAAACCTATGTAGTTAAAATTTCACAACTTATTCTGTATGCATACTAACAAAATTATAGGCATTCTATAGAGATTACAATTTGCGCAGTTAGGTTTTCAGCAGCTAACCGATCGGTGGAATTAGTTAGTTCACAGTTTACGTGTCCAGTGAACCGCACACACACAATGTAGCATCGGGCAATGGCGGTTCTAAGATTTGGGTTTGAGTCGGGGAGGGGGGCTGATTTTACTAAATTAAAGAACCCAAGACCTAGATGGTCACACCAAGAAATACAGACCAAAAATTAAAAGATAACTGGAACAAAACAGACCAAAATTCAAACTAAAATCTGATAGAAATTTAGGCGAAAATTTCAACCAAAATTTCAAACTAAAATTCAAACACTTTTTTTCAAAAAAAAAAAAAAACAATGTTAATGTTAAGACCGAAATTCCAACAAAAATCGAACAAAATGCGGCCAAATTCAGACCAAAACACAGATTAAAAACCCAAAATTCAGACCAAAAATCAAACCAAAATTCAGAAAAAGATCAGATAAAAATTAAGACCACAACTCAGACTAATAGTTAGACAAAACTTTGGCCCTAACGCTAAATATCGAATGAAAACAAACAAAAATTCAGACCAAAAAGCAATGGAAATCTCTGATAAATATTCACACCAAAAAATTTTAACTCAAATACAGACCAAAAGTAGACAATACTTTAGACCGAATTCAGACAACAAATTAAACGAAAACTAGAACAAAATTCTAGCTGAATACAGATTAAAATTTTAAACATAATTCCGACCGATTTCGAACCGGAACTAGGAGTTAGATTAAAACTGAGGCTAAAAGGACGCCAAATACAAATTAAAAGCAAACCAAAATTTAGACCAGAAATCAGATAAAATGCTGACAAAAGGCTGGTCTGAGCAAAATTTGGACCACAATTTAATCTAAGAGTTACACCAAAACTCAGATCAAAAGGATTTCAAATACAGACCGAAAGCAAATCAAAATTTAAACACGGATTAAAACTCATATCAAATTAAAATTCAGACCTGAAATGAAAACAAAATTCTGGCATACTATCAAACCAGAATTCAGATAAAAACGGCCAAAAATGGAAAAGTTAAACAAAATATCAAACTAAAATTCAGGGCAAAACTCAACCCAAAAAAAATTTTAAATCCTCCTTTGTTGAACGTAAATGCTTTTCACTGGTAATGACTTTTTTGGAAAAATTTAAATATTTTTGAGCCTTCTCAGAAACCACTGTTTACTACAAATATACTGCTCTTCGTATATACATATTTTGTAAATCAAGATTGTTGGGTTCATATGGGCAACTAGAAATGCAACACTGTGCACAATTTTTTCAATACTACAAAAATGTTCCACAACCATTTTTTATTTATAAATTATGTCTTGCATACTTTTCGGCTTAAAATATGTTAGAAAATAAAATTGCGAAGAAGAAAACGAAAAGTGTGACCAGTAAGTGGCTGTTTACACTGGCGCAAGCATGAACGGCTGTCTGTTTCTATCTTAGGCGCAGTAAAATTCTACGGTTTCGTTGTCAAGATAACCGTGGTGGAACGCACAGCAGAGTACAACCATAGCTCCATTGGATAGACCAAGGTCGCTTCGCTATAAAGTGCGAAAGAGTTGAAAATTTAATCTTTTGGGTTGGCAACACTGCAGATGGAATGTCATTGCTGATAAATTTGCAAATAAGTGTGAACGAATTACAAAATTTAAATGAAATAAAACCTAACCAACAATATTATTTATAATAATAATAATTCTGCAGCAAAAACACACAGCATCCATTTTTTAACTAACTTGTACTGACGCAACTCAAGTTCGATAGCTTTTGATATGGCGGATGGGTGACGAACCTATTGATTTTTTAAATAAGCCAAAATATAAAAAATGTTCGTTAAAATTGTTTTTTAATTAATTTTACCCAGAAAATACAAATACAAAAATTTTGTCATTTACTTTTTTTTTATTTATTTATTTTATATTTACACTTTGTTCCCTCTTGCTCTTTTCATTGTTCATTAACAATACAAACTGGAAATCTCCTGTCAAATTTCATGGAAATATTGGAACAAAAATGTTAGCCTCGTTTGGCTTTTATACAGCCATGTTCTGAATTTCATTTTCGAGTGAAATTGAAATCGAAACAGTGCAATTCATATTGCAGCTATTTCAATTTCACTCGAAAGTGAAATTCAGAACATCGCTGATAATAGCATAGTTCGCAGCGGATCGTTTTTGAAATTGTACGATCCGTCGCGCTTTGAATAATTATGCAGGTACAGGGCACCTGACAGCATTTGACCTTGCCATCTGACGTCAGAGTGCGCATAGCAGAGGAAACTGGAGAAACTTTATTCAAACGTTTAAGACCGATCATCGGTTGTAGCGCAAGCTATATATGTACAAAATTTTACCGGACCATTTTTAAGCTATGGGTAATTCAACCTTACAAAAACGGCAGCTGCTTGCATTTATTTACTTCTTGCTTCTAATAATTAAAAGCCCAATAAATAATTTCGATATTTTCCTTTAGGGCGCTATTGGGAATCTTGATCGACAAATTGTTGTAATATGTAACTTAATGGACTGAGAATATCATTATTGTGACATTAAATTAATGAAAATAACTTTTCAACTAAATATGTATAAATTTATTTGGTAAATATTTACATTTTAACTTTTACAACAGAAAATCGAAATCAAAATGCACAATAAAAAGACTAAAAATAAACGTTTGCTGATCGACAGCCATCGATAGTCGATCGAGATCCGCAATAGGGCCCTTATCTTTTTATTAAAATTTAAATCAATTTAATCACATTTATAAAATAACTTTTGTAATTTTTGCGATTATAATGTAGACATATTTATATTTAAAACACCATGTAACAGTACATCAATAAAGGAATAATACAAATATATTTCTATTTAAAAATATTTGTATATATTTGAGAGATTGTAAAAATGGTTTCTTTTTGTGTATTTCATTATTTGGTTATATTCATAATTTGGTTAACCGAACCATTTTGAATGTTGATATAAGCGATGTTATCCATATAAATAAAACATTAAATACAGATACTCGGGCTTAGCCTAATACATACGTTTAAAAATAATAATTGTAGTTAATATATTGGTATAAAAATAAAATATCTGCAATTGTTTGAAAACAGTTAAATTATAAAGCTGCAACATTTTAACAAAAGCTACACTCCCACATGCAAACTGATTCCTAATATTATACAATAATCAGAAAATATTGATATGCTTATATTAAACGTTTTCAAATATTTAGCAGTAAAAATTAGCTATTTTCCACTTTCTGTATCTTGGTAAATGCAGTCAGTCTAATTATCCAGCAATGGTTCTTGGTCACTGGCATATAGACCGTTTGCATCCGACCTCGCTGCGGCACTATTCAAAATTGTAAAAATTATATGGTATTAATAGAGTTTGTTCCAACTGATATATATAAGTACTACAATATAATATATACTTGTTGAATGAATTTCTTTAGAATTTCACATACATTTCGTTCGCATATTGGGCACGTTGAGCAGGCGACATATTGAGATTACCTCTCGTCTTTTTGTCATATCCCCAAATAATGCATGTAGCAATCAGAGCAACTGTAAGGAATATATTTTCTCTTGTAAGTTAGTGTGCCATGTTTTTGTTGTACGTATTGAATCATACCTGTCAACCAGCCAATGAAAAACAGTTCCACCCAAACGTAATCTCCCTTGCTTTTATCAACAATCATACCGGCTACAATCGTGATTACTGCTAGTCCGAGATTCTGAACAGATTGACAGCTAAAAAATAAATTGTAAAGTAGAATTGCAAATATTGGCGAAGTGAAGGAATAGACGCAAATAAACAACATTTTAATGTACATATATAGGTTTTAATTAATCCTTACAATCCATAAGCAGTTCCCAGTTGATATTCAGGAATTATTAAAGCTACCAACGGCCATAAGCTAGCTGCTAGCATGGAATATGCCAATCCCATACTAACCATACCCACATATGGATTCAATAAAGTAAAAGCGAGCAATGCATGAGAGCCGATTGTGCACAAGGTTGCGGTACAGACCCATCCAACATTGCGTCCGGTCTTATCTATGATGAAGCCAAACACAGGCGAAGCTACTGCTGATATCAAATACACAATTGAGTTTACATTGTTTGCCTGATCGGGTGTAAAATGAAATTTGTCCATAAAAAAAGTCCTAAAATATGAGAAAAATCATTGTTATTACTGAAAGGCAAGTTATGACTTATGAAATTATATATATGTACTGACTTTCCCAAAGCAATAAACGGAAATATGGCCACATAATATGCGACACATACTATCGAAACCATCCAGAATGTCACCTTGAAGGTAATGACGTCGGAGAGTTTGGCTATTTCACCGGAATGGTTGTTGTTGCGTTGTAAAATACGTTCGGCCCGCTTATCCATCCAACCTATGGTGAAAATAATATATATATCACATATATATGTACATATGTAGAAGGATACCACATTCGAGTATAATTGAGGTACATAGATGAAAACTAACCCAAAATCAAGGAACATAACAGTGACATCACACAAGTGCCTGCAGCCAACCACAATACCACACCGATAGCTTCATGCCCCTTAAAAGTTTCTGAAACGTAATTGTAAATGGGTTGCATAACCCAAAAATTCACGGTGCTTCCAAAACGTGCTACCGACAACTGCAAGCCAAATACCATGTTGAGTTCTTTGCCTTTGAACCATAAAACAGCATAATTATTTTGCGCTACCGCAAGTGACTCAGCGCCAATGCCAAAGATAAAACGGCCCAATATCATCAGCCAAAATGCATCTATATAACCGCCAGTTGCAAATATCACCTGGCCACACAGCAATATGATAAGATAAATGATGGTGCCTAAACGTATGCCAAACACACGATCGATGAGGAAACCTCCAACAAAGCAGAGTACCACGTTCGGCCAAGAATATATTGAGTAGATGAGTGTAAATTGCGTAGTGGAGAGGTCCAGATCCTTCTTGAAGACCTCCATTAAAGCGGCAGGATTATCGTAGCAGAAGTAGGAGCCTTTTTTTTGGATTTAACAGTTAAAAAATAAAAACAAAAGCTTTTATGCATTAGTTAAATAAAGAATTAAATGTAATGTAGTGTAATTATATGAAACTATTAGAAGAAAAAGTTGAGCTTTGCGATCTTAGTTTGTTTGCAAAAAAGGTAGGCGCATCCGGGAGGGAAGCTAAGCTTAAAGGCAGATTCACCGGCCGGGTGTTGAAGTTTTTACGCTCTCAATTTAACTACTAAATATTTCTTACTATTTTTTACTATTACCTTTTCTCACTATTTTCTTGTACTTTTTCTACTATTTTCTACTAATATTTTTAAAATACCTTTTTGCTTCTTTTTCATTTACTTTAACTACTATTATTTCGAACTACTACTTTTTCTACTTATATTTCGTATATTCTACTAATATTTTTTGACTACATTTCCTATTATTTTCTACAACCCTCTCTAAAGTTTAAAAATTACAAAAAGATTTTGAAATTAGTAGATCACAGGAAAATAGTAATTGAAAATAGTAGCAGAAAAAAGTAGTAGAAAGTAGAAATAAGAAAAAAAGTAGTAGTCTTCGAAGACTTTTTAAAATAAAAGTTTTCAAAGACTGAAAAATAATTTAATAAAATAAAAGTTTATAAAATTTCTCATTTTGAAGACTTTTAGCTAATAATTATGCACTGCTTTAAAGACAACAATAAAAATGCAATTGCAAACGTGACCCAGAAAATTATGCGCTCCATTAAGAATAAATTAAGATGTCAAACAATAAGATTAATAACAATTCACTCTCATGAAGATAACAGATTTGCAATATTTCGAAATAAGTATATCCCGCCCGCCAGTGGCGAATAGCCAGAAAATAATTTCGAAGTATTTCGACTTAACATTAGAGTATCACACAAACTACATGAAATACATGCTGTTGCTGTAATGGGTTATTTAACCTGATTTATTGTGAGTAGACAGCGTACATATATCTCTTATTTTCGCCTCTATCTCTTCTCTTCTCTCTCCATACCGTATACTAGGAAAGCAAAATGGGATCGGAGTAAATCAAAAGCAAACCATTAGGTGAAATGATATTATTTCATTGTAAAGTTAGTGTGAATGTTGACAAATCTGTATGTGTATTTGTTATAGGTCGATGAATATCATCAAAAACAACATTTTTGGCGATTAATACTGCGAAAACCTGAAGTGGGACATATTTTATAAATCAGATTCTCAAATCTAGATCAGAAACTCAAATTAACTAGGTTAGGTTGGAGTGGCCGTCTATAAAAAGACACACTAAGGCCTGAATGGCCTATTGTTATACCACATAGCTGGACCTACAGTTTAACACCGATTCCGAACAGCGGTGTTGCAATTTTTTATGAGCTTGGTGGTTTTTCCATTACCTACCAAGATGTGTACTTATAATTCTGATACACTTCATATTCATAATGAATGTAAGGTTATGAGAATTAACCACCAGACCAAGACGAGAATCGAACCTGAACCTCCCGAATGAAAGTCTACACGTTAGACTATGTAGGTCGTCCAAAATAACTAAGAATATCACTACTCTTAATAGGAGCAAATCGGATAATGTTACAAACAAACTTCAGGCGCAAGTTATAAATTTTGCATTGATGCAGATGATGGCTAGTTGTTTACTCACCAAATCCAAGCAAACACATAAAAATTAATGCAATAAAACGATGCAAGCCGCTATTGGGGTTACAGCACATTGATGTACCACAACCACTTCGCTCTGGATCCAATTCATTGTCCTGTGGACTGCGTCGTGAAGGTGGCCGTTCATTCTCAATAATAGGCAGATTATCGTCGTCTGCTATATTAGGCATTTTGTATTTTCAAAATTGCTGCTGCTATGAAGTTTTATATAATATATATGAACGTGATGACAAATCGAAAGGGTGGCAATGTATGCACACGCCGTACGCTCTTAAACCAAACTGATCACGATTGTGTCCGCTGCTACAGATGTTTACGCCGTTCTGCTGATTCAGCTTATCTATCGACAGTGCGTCGTTCTGTAAGTAAAATGTATTTTTTTGGCGATGGAATGTATTGTTGTTATTGCTCCTTTAGATGCTTTATAGTTTTCTTTCAATAGCTCCCAGTATTTATCGTCGTCAATTTTGTATGCAATCTGGGGGCGTTGCTTTAGGAATTTTTTATCAAATATATTTCTTATTTTCCTTTTACTTTATTATTTACTTGCTGATTTATTAAAGCAAGGCGAACTTAATAAAATTTCAATGTTGATTTCAAGTAAATTTGCTGATGCATATTTTTTACATTGAGTTCTAATTGAAATTTGCGCTTATCGGACTTAGACCTCTCTTTTGTTGTTGTCGTTGTTGTTGTATGCTGATTATACAAAACTTATGTTCACAATCGATTGACAAATATAAAAACAAAATACAATAACTTCACTCGGAATAGTGGTGATAAAGTGGAAACTAGGACTCAGTCTGTAATTAAATATAAAATAGAAGAATTACTGGTAAAGAGTGTCAATAGAACTTTATACATATATACAAACATATTATAAATAAATGAAATAACAAGTATAAAAATTCCAATACAATTATTTACTATTGTTTTATTTAATTATCAATTATATATAGGTCCATTAAGGCGAGCCAAACTTTTGTCCACTTAGCTTATTTTAAAACCAGAATCTACGGATCATTCTAAATCAATTCTCCCAAGAAATCATAGATTTAAGATCAATTTCTATGCTCCGCATTTTTACAAATAGATTGTTTGTTATAAATTTATGGAACAAAAATTATAATTTTATTGTTTTACTTTTCTTTTCTTTTTTTTAATGACAAATCCCAGCGGACCCTCCTCCCGCCCAGTACGACGTGGGGCGCATCCGTGACCGCACGGACGGGTGACCAATACAACCAACTAGGACTGCGTTGCATTAAACAAACAAAATGGCACGAAGCGCTATTGAGATCGTCAATAACAGGTACAGATTTGGCTTATCAACAGCTGTATTAAACATATATAACTAATTTAAGTGAGATAGACCAGATTTCTTAATAACAAAAATCTACTAACTTATAGAGGTTATTAAAATCATTGCACAGTTAATTCTTCTTGATTGTTTTCAAGTCGAGGTATTCTCCTTCGACTTTCAATTGCCACCGCCATATTGTGATTTTTGTGTATACAAACACGTATTTTCCATAAAAATATTTGCAGCATCTAATACCTATTTGAAAAAATGCTAAGGCTACAAATTGATTTTAGACCTGTGGCTTCTTGGGGAAATTTGCATAGAGTCATCCACAGTATCTTTTTTTTACCATATGCTTTTGGGAAATTAACCCACCCTAATATACATATATACATACATTTGTATGTATGTATATTATATGTTATGGAAATATAAATTAGAGTTTAAACAAAATTTTTTTTTTTGCTAATATAGGTATAAAGTGATTTCGTCGCGGTGGCTGATAGGTCGGACAAGTAATAAATCGTATGGGTAGGAGAAGTCTTTTTGCAGTCTTTGATACAACACCTTAAAATATTAAAATTACTAATGTTGAAAGCTATAAAATAACTTTTTATCTGTGGGTGTTAAAACTTCGTATATCTGGTACTTAAAAAACCTCAAATATTTTACAGCTCTGGTTATAAGTTTTGAAGTATTAGTTTAAGCTTGTACTGCTTGCTCAATATTTCACACCTCAGCATATTTTTCTATTTAATATGTAACAATATCACTATCATTAACCAATATTCATCAATCATATGTAAACTACTTAAAAAAAAAAAAAAACAGTTTCTAATTAACGAGCTTGGGAAAGTAATTTACAGAATGTATCATTTTCATTTTTTGGTATAAACAAAATATACATGCATCCATACAAATCTAATCAATGGCTGCATTTTGGTACACAGACCAACCATTGAGTGGGCTGCCCTACTACCTCTTCCGTAAATGCACAGAGGCAACTGCCGGACATTGTGAAGACATCATGCATCATCAAAGAGGATTTATTTAATAGACACCGACCTTTGCTTTTTATTTGAAAATTTTAATTTATTGTGCTTGACAATAAATTAAATTAGCGCACAAATTGTTTTCTACTATTAAATTTGAGCGTTCAGCTTAAGCGTTCAGTGTAACAGAATGCGACCAATGAAATTTTGTTGAAGTCGATATGTTGGTAATAGTTTTATAAGATGGGAAGTTTATAGTATTAATTGGGAAGAATGTTGACACTATTGCACAAGTGGGAGTAGAACTACTTATGTAAACGATATCGATGATAATGCACTAATTGCATTTTTTTTTTTTTTGTAATTTTTGTATTACCCAGATTTTGGCAGAGCTGTTGCGAACATAAATGAACTATGTTCATTAATCCATATCTAAAACAACCATATAAAACTACGAGGCTAATTGCGCATCAAAACTACAAGGTGCTTGCAATCTGTTACCCATATAAATTTTGACAAACTTGGACTATGCACAGTTCCATGTTATCTGGTGTTGTAAACCTTCTCTCATTTCTCATACAAAATTCTACTACATTATTACAGATACCACAGATTTACAAGTAACTGTAAGCAACCAACCTATTCTCACATGGCAACGTAAACTATCATCTGACTCAATTCTTGAGCGGACATGAGTGTTTCCGTCAGTACTTATACAAATATAAACATATCGAAGACCCATATTACTTATTCTGCAATACAGAAAATACGAGAACACTGAACAAATACTAATGGAATGCGTGAGATTTGAGTATGCTTGGCATGAATTAGAGCCGAACATGCAACAAGTTATCACCTCGGAAGAAGCATGGAACACTGCAAGCGCTATAATGACAAAAATGATGCAACAAAACGACGCGATGAACAGGCTGCAAGAGCCAGAACGCTTTCAACAGCAACATTACTCTGGATAGATAAAAAGCAACAAAATTCTGCCCTGCGAAAGAATGCCTCAATTGGTGGGCCCTTACGGTCAAACAGGGCAGAGAAACTCAGGAGTGTGAATCGTACATGCTGTACAGCGCGGAAAATAGGATAAGAAGCTTTAAACTACACATACAGCAAAAGTCGTGATCAATTTTAGTGGATTAAGTTATCTAAAGTATTCGTTTAAGTAATTTTACGTAGGTAGGTAGATATAAAAAGCAATGACAAATATTTGCCCAATTTCTTGTGCCCGTCATTTTCATTCTGTAAAGAAATAGAATCAATGAAAATCCAGTCTTTCATGCGAACAATGAAAAAGTGAATACCTCAATTTGAAATCCATAGTCATTTTATTTCATCTGAAACGTAAATAAACAATTTCACAAAGCGCATTTCAACAAGTAGCCTATATCTTTTTGTCTACATATAGAAGTAGGCAACAGACAGATAATTATTGGAAATAATTTTCCCCCATTATTTACATAACAAATTTAGTTAAAACGCAACTATAATCGTAGTCAAAATATTGTCTATACTTTATTTTTGTTATTTTAACAAAGAGAAAACAAAGAAAATTTTATTATTACCAAATTAAAATTATTAATTTAATTATTTCATTATACACATTTTTCTTTCTGGGAACTTACCTAGAAAAAGATTTTGCAAATAAAATGTAGATTCTTCTCCAATTCGCTTTTAATTTTATGGCGTGTTTTAAAAATTTATTGAAAGTTCCACAAAAATGAAATCGTTGTACACCAATTTCCCTGTGAACTTTTTATTTTCTTTTGCTTTGCTGTTCTAATTTGTTTCAAACGAAAACAAAATACTGTAGTTGCCAGATATTGCGTATTTAGGTATACGTCACATTTTATATTGAATATTGGTAACAAAGATCGTTAGGTTTAAAACTCGTGAAACTCATATACTTTCAAAAACAAATGACAAAAAGTAAAAGGCATATGCCAGATTATGATAATGTCAAAATTAAAAGTCAAACCCATCAAAAATTAATGCAAATTCTTTAAAAAATCATAAAAAGGGAGTGAGACAAATTGAAGAACTTTTATTTTTTGCGAAAGGTTTAAGTTGTCATGATTATTTAAATTAACGAGAGGCTAATACCAGTGTGACATGTCAATGATGCCTGTATGATGAGAGAGTACAAGAAAGTAAACCAACAAAAAAAAAAAAATTTTGTTTCACCAGTTGGCATTTATGTCCATGTATCTACTTAGAAGCATCGTATTAGTCTTATAAGTTCTAATATTTTGTGCAGAATCTCAAAATATTTGTTTGTGAAACTATAATTCAGCCAACCCAATCACATAGCTTGATTGGTCCTACCAAAATTTAAGCACTTAGAATCATTAATGCTTTTCTTAAGTATCTAATTTTTCAATATTTCTCTAAGCAATAAAAGAATAAACAAATATGAAATGGTTTTTGTTCTCTAGGCTATGATAGTCGCTGCATTAGGATAACATCATTCGCGAGGTTTTTCTAATAAGCATGTATTTGTTCGCACTAGGCGAACGAGCGAAAATTATTTCATTTGTTCGCCTTGATACGAGCGAAGATTATTTCGTTTGTTCGCCTAGTGTAAACGCGCAGTAATGCGCAGTAATACCAATATAAGCAGCTTATTGCGTTTATGAGAACATTTATATGCAACTCTGTGTTTTGATTTATTCACTGATGCTAAATTTAAAATAAAGATTCTTGAAGCGGCTTTCATCAAGAAAATAATAAAATATTTGGTTTATATAAATGTTATTCTTAAATAAAACTTATTGAAAAGTATAACTGCACTGCAAAGCTGTGAATATGGATGCAATCACGGTATGTATGCGAAATGACTTAATACAAAGTTCAAATCTTCAAATGACTGGACAATTTTTGTTATCTTTTCTCACAGAACATATCGCTTGGGGTTTTTCATGGCCTTTGGGATAGTATCCGCGGTATGACGATATTATTTTACATTGATAGGGAGATTAACAGGCATTTGGCAGAGAAAGAGGCGGAACGACAACAGCGATTGCTCACACGCCAGCAATTTGGGATGCGGCGCAGTCCATCGCCCACGCCCTCGTCCGCCTCAGCGATGGAACGCGAAGAAATAAATGTCTGGGCAACACGTGTGCCACGCGAAAATCCTGACGAACGGAAACTTGAGAGCATTCGTAATAAGCCAAAGTCACCAGAGCAGCAGAAGCTTCCAAATAGGTAAAAATAAAAATTTGGTTACAAACAGATGTATTTATTGCTGGTTATCCTATTTACAGTGAAAAGAAAATAGCTAAACGGGTGCTTAGTTGCTGTGCTCTAAATGGTGGATGCGCTTGGTTGAGCATCATATTATTTGAGAATGGGCTAGTGCCCATGCTTAAGGCTTTACTGACATTGTGTTATGGCGAAAATTCTCAAGAGTTGCACATGATATGGGGTTGGATCCAGCCGATTATAGATATTATATTTCACATGATGTGGATTATCCCGATTTTCTTGATATGCAAAGTTGTAAACTCACTATGGTTTGCTGATATTGCGAATGCAGCATATCGAGTGCGTAAGGGACGACCTAAACTGATGCTCAGTATAAGCAAATTTATTGCGGATGTCCTGTTCAATTTGGTTGTGCAGGCAATGTTTTTAGTGCAGACAATGCTTATCAACTGTACGCCCATACGTTACGTGGGTGGAGCACTGTTCTATTTGCATCTATGTCTGCTATATTCATTATATTCGTTCGAATATAAATGGCTAAATATGGGATGGGAGCTTCATCGACGTTTAAGTTATATTGAAAATAACTGGCCATATTTCCTAGGTTTTGGCTTGCCACTTGCCTTTCTTACAAATCTGAGTGACTCGGTGGTTGTGAGGTTCGTGCTTCATTACATTATAAAAAGATATACCAATCTTCAATTAAAACTTTGTTGCTTAAAATTACAGCAGCTGCATATTTTCAATTTTTTTCCCATTATTCATTTTGAGTGGAAACGAGGCGAAGCCACTTGTTGGAACGACGTAAGAATAATTTAATTGCTTTGGAATCCCACACATATACCTTTCTTTTTTTGTTATTTAATTTAGTGAAACTCCATTGCGCCTTTTTTCATTCGTTATTTACTTATCAAATAAAGTCTTTAACCGGTCAGGAGCACGCCCCCAAAAAATGGTTGCGACAAAAAATAAAAGAGCGCAACAACCAGAACAACCTGTAGAACTCAATCTACGCCATCAACAAAATTACAACTATCGCATTCAACAGCAGCAAGATAATATACAATCACAACGACAACCAGAGTATCGTTATCAGCAACCGCCATCTCGTGCCTTGCATACTCCCAGTCGGAATCCAAGATTGTCACCACCGCGTGCCTCTACCCCCGACCGGGTAGAGCGTCGCTACAGTGGCGGAATGCAGACGCCATTGATACCCATAGTAGTGCCCGGAGCGCCTACAGGTCATAATCGCAGATAGTTTAGTCAGACTAATGCCTAATAATAAAGTAAAATGTTACTACGACGATTGGCCAATAACTGAAAATGAGTTGAATGTGCATGCACTTCAACTGGCCGCCGAATTATCAAGTCTGATTGATCCATATTTATATTTTTTTTTCCGAATTGGGAAGTGAGTTACTATTTGTATATAATAATATGAAATTGCTTCATTCTTTTGTATTGCATATGCGAATATAAACATGTAAGAATCGTAGAGTTAATAATAAGTGTAGTATGTTTTTATTTTGGTGCACAAAATCGAATTTGTCTCTATTTTACAAAATTTTGGTTTGAAACTACGATTTTCTCTGATGCTTTGATGTTTTATTTAAATTACAACGAATATCTTGTAGTTCAGCTTTTATATAAATACACATATAAGCATATTAGGTGGGAAATATTAAATTAAGGAATCGTATAATTTCTTTTTTACATAATTTAAATAAAAGAAAACTTTTTAAAAACTTTTTAGCTTATTTGTTGTGGGACCCGTAATATTTAATGATGATGCTGTGGAAAACATTTTTGGAAAACAAAGTTATGGTTCCAGTCCAGCACGTCATGATTGTTTTCCACTTGAATTTCAAGGTCGGGAGCCATTCTTCACCATTCTGATGATATCGGAGGGACACTCTTAAATAAATGAAGCTTTAAATTTGTCTATAGACTTAAATCTATCAGTAGCTTTTGCAAACTTATTTATCCTACACATTGGCCAAATCTTCTTTCGGAAGTCTTCTATCGTTAGGGGAAAAACGGGATATTCACGGTTAAAATGCTCTGCCGTTTCGTCATCTTCGACATGTATCACAGGAGATACAAAGAACTGAATTTCTTTTGAACAGTTTGTATTAAAAGGACATTTTCACTATGAAAACCAGATATGAGATCTTTTCGCTCATAGAACATCGGTCTTTATGTGGACATAAAAAAAGAGCGAAAAACTCCACTTTGAAAAAAATCCGAGATGAGCCCTTTTCGAAACTTTCAACAAAATAAAATATATGTAGTAGTAGTCTTTTTCATATCTATTTTGTATATTAAATTATGTTCCTGTTTTTGTTAAAAAATAGTTTTAATTAAAATCCAAAAGCTCATCTGGTGGTTCTTCTTTAACCTCGGGCATAGTGTGATAGGCTGACATAGCAATAAGGGATTGCAATGCCTCAAAACTCATAGTTGGATCTTTGTCTTCCAAGAGTGCAAAATTTTCATCTTGTACAGCAAAGCCTCGGAAGTTTGCGCACTGCTTGAAACCAGTATCCATTTGCAACAATGACTTGACAGTTGAATTGGCCAATCCAAAAAATTTCTCGCCTTGCATATGAAGTGGTAATTTAACAACATCGGATAGAGAACGTTGCAAAGCCTCAAGTAATCCTTGATGACAAATGTTCGCCGACTGCAATATTGCAAAATCATGTTTGAAAGACATTTTAGATTATATATTGGTATATGCTCAAATAATTTGTTTTTTTTTAATACAAACCTCTCCAAAGAATACGCTGTCCAAATCATTGTCCGGTATAATTTGAAATTGTGGTATTCCGGCGTTATTGAGTATTTTGCATGTGTAAACACATTTACGTTGTGGGTCTTTTGGGTGTGCATATATGCGAGTTGCTACATATCCAACAGGATAGATCCAATGTTCAGTATGAAAATTTGGATTGACCGGAATGATTTCGCCCGGCGAGTGTATAAGTATGTTACATAGATTAATAGGGAACATTGGCTTGCCATTACCATCCAGAGTGACCTTATCTCGGGGCTTATAGCGACAGGCCTTATCAGGTCTTTCCACACTACCGCTACTAGTTTGTGTGACGCCGCGTTTTTTTGGTCCTCGTTTTTTTGGTATCACTGTCGTATGCAGTTGTTGCTGGTACATTGCTTCCATATGCTGCTGATGTTCCAAACGTTCTAGACTTTCCAGGCCTTCGTGGCGCATCAAACGTTTTATTAAATAGCGACGTTCTTCCTTGGCGTATAACAGCTCGGTTTGAACATTGGCCACCTCGTCGCAGAGCGCAGCATTTTCCTTGAAATATTAAGGTATGTATTTTCACAATAATCAACAATTTGTATAAAAAATATTAAACTTACAAACACAACATTTTTTATCTTCTTTTTAAGCTTCTTATACTTGGATTTATATTTCAAATTCATAACTCGAGTATGTTGGCTATTCTGATAAAACATAGGTGTGGTTTGTGACATAAATATTTACAAATTATGTCTACGGTTTTATTGAAAAATGCCAATAATTTTCTTATAGATTAATTTACGGACAAACATATGCGAAATTCATAATTTATTACGAATAAAGCCAGGAGCAATTTAAACGACAGGTATGGTAAACCAGGGATGCTTTTGTTTTTGGGTACTGTCTACAACAGTACTGTTTTCAATAAGTGTTCTTATCTCTTTCTATAAATTCGGAATGAATACCTACAAGGGTTGTATAAATAATTCGCATAATTCTCGATATTCGTATTTGCATTTAGAATTTTTTATGCAAATAATATATGCGAACACTTTTTTCATATTCCATAGCCAAAGATAATAAAAGTTGGCTACAAAATTACTTTTTCTAATAACAATTTCCATTTCCTTAATTTAGAGTACTAAAATTTTCAATGCTACAACTGGATTTCCGACAGCAGTATGAATACTCAACATCTTTTTTATTTTTTTCTTGTATTAAATTTATTGACTTGAATGCGTAAGTGTAATTTTTGCAACTCGCCAGAGGAACGAATTTTTCGTTATTCGTTAACTAGGAAAACAAAGAAGACAAAGCAAAAAGTAATGTAAAGTGAAATCGAAAGAGGAATACAAGTAAAAATATTCACAAACTGTAAAGCTCGAAAACAGGTGGAAGGACATGGTGGTGGTGTGCCTGAAAATGGTCTTAAACGTAAAATTTTAAGGTTGCGAACAAATAAATAAAATAAAATATAAAGTAGATAAAAAACTTAAACTCTAAAACTAAACCAACAACAAAGGTAAATGACAATTTAAAGCACTGCTGAAGAAAATGACCTTCACCTGTTTATTATTTCTGTTTGTTTTTATTTTAACAAGTTAAAAGCGCTAAGTGTTTTGCCTAGCATAACATTGAAATAACCCAATAATTTGCTAAATATTCCTTTAAGAAATGCGTTGGACCGTTTTTTTGGACGGTGGTCCACGACGCGTCAATCATGCTGGCGTAGGTGTAGGCGATTACATTTATTCCTTCGGTGGCTATTGCACCGGGGATGAATATCGCGTCAACGAATCAATTGATGTTCACGTTCTAAACACAAACTCATTACGCTGGGCATTGATACCGCCGAAAAGGAGTGAAAACGGAATGCCACTCAAATATCCTGAAGTACCATTTCAAAGGTATGGTCACACAGCCGTTGCCTATAATGATAAAATCTATATGTGGGGTGGCCGTAATGATGAAAATTTATGCAATGTGCTCTACTGCTTTGACCCAAAAAAGACATTCAGTTGGACCCGACCAAAGGTTTGGGGATTGTTTCTAGTTGCCATACAAATATTATGCTTTTCTTACCGTTAACGTATGTGTTGTCCACAGGTTACAGGCTGTATACCATCAGCACGCGACGGACACTCTGCATGTGTGGTCGACAACTTTATGTACATTTTTGGAGGTTTTGTTGATGAAATAAATGAGTTCTCCTGCGATGTTCACTGCCTAAATTTCGAAACAATGGAATGGAAATATATTCAGACATTTGGAGTGCCGCCATCTTTCCGCGACTTTCATTCGGCTGCAGCGATTCATGGACGAATGTACATATTTGGAGGTCGTGGTGACAAGCACAGCCCTTACCACAGCCAGGAAGAAATGTACTGCCCGGAAATAGTTTATTTAGATTTAAAAACTAAAGTGTGGCATCGCCCATCAACCACAGGTAAAATACCTGTAGGTAGGCGCAGTCATTCGATGTGTAAGATATAAACATTCAGTTAAGACATGCTGGTTTAATTTTATCAATGATTTTCGACATTTTCTAGTTATATACAATGGATTAATTTATGTTTTTGGGGGGTACAATGGCCTCTTGGATCAGCATTTTAATGATTTATATACATTTGACCCAAAGTCCAATTGCTGGAATCTTGTGAAACCACATGGGAAACCTCCTACTGCTCGAAGACGACAAGTCTGCATTATAACAGTACGTTCCATAATTTTCTGCTAATTTTTAATCTATTATATATATACATATATATTTAAATATTATTTTAAAGGATTCGCGCATGTTCTTATTTGGAGGCACTAGGTAAGTTTCCAATTTTAACGAGAGATTTCGAACATATCAATCTCATGTTTTTTTAAACGAGTGATACCCAATTTTTGTTTTGCAATTTCTCTTCGTCGTCAATATTGACTTGCAGTTCATTATTTGTGAAAATCGGTTTAAAAATGTAAGAGGAAAAGTATTGGAATTCCTTCAACATCTTTGGATTCATGCCAAAACAAAAAATGTGAAACTGTTTGAATTCGATTTTGTTTAAACTTTTCAAAATTCCATATTCGCTAAACTTTCGTAAAAAATAATTTTGAGATTTCAAAGCAAAAAATATGATATAGATTCCAAGCTAAGTTTTTCAAACAAATCACATTTGGAACTTTTTTTCAGTCCTTGCACTGCCGGCCAAGTAACTGCCCAAGGGAATGCCAATCTTATTGATAATAATGATACACATGTGTTGGATTTTGAACCTAGCCTGAAGACTTTATCAATTTTAGTTGTTGTTGAGAATCGCCTTGAAACGACCTGGCTCCCCAAAGAACTGAGGTAAAATATTTTTTAATACCTTGTTTCTACCACAATTACCATAAAATGCTTTTAATTGAAGATGGGAAATACGTTCAATGACGCAACCAAATTCCATCAGCAGACCGATAAATCATGCAGGTTAAAGCCCAGTGAAATTAATTTAATGAAATTTAAACTCCAAAATATTCAATCATAAATAGCACAAAATGTTTAAACAAATCAAATTATTTTTAATATTTTTTTTTTAATTTTTAACGTATTTTCTTCACAATGTTTTAGTTTTTATATTTGTTTTTTACTTTTATTGAAGAAATTGGGTTTTAAAGTTTCTAGTTTCTAGACAATTTTGTAGTATCAAAAATCGAAAAAATATATTAAGAATCACTACTGTAAACGTAAAATTTTCCTGCAAATTAGATTTGGTTGTAAGTACACTTTATAAGTTAAGATCAGCTAGATAGACTTTTGTAATGTAAAATTTAATTATTTCCACTCCACTAAATGTAAGCGAAAATTCAATAAGAATTCGATTTTACAACGACCATACGTAAAACTTCTCATAAATAAAAAAAAAAATATTATAACAAATTTTAACAAAAAAACTAAATAAAATATAAGCAATTGTTTTATTATATAGCGAAATTAATTTTTTATTTTTGAAAATGTACAGGAATTTATTAATTTAGAGTTTTTTTGTAGCATTTTATAATTATTTGATCATTAGAATGTTAAAACAAGAGAATATTATCAATTTAGTACATACTAATAACATTTTAATCATACAAGGAAATTATTAGCATAGAAGTTAGAATATGTCGTATTTTTACAATAAAATATTAAGTTAACAAATCCCTTTACTAAAGTGAAACCTAAACTATCTGCAATATTATGCCAATACTGGGTTATAATACAGAGCAGCAACGGTGGACGCGATATAAAGGGATTTTATTTTAATGTAACTTGTCGATGAAATCTTTACGTAACTCATTCCAATTGGGAAGTTGTTCGGTACAACCTTTCAACAGCTTCCAATTGGGAGAGGGTACATTGGGGGATAGCCAATTAAAGTCAGCCACATCGGTGTAATTATTTTGTGCCTTGTCCAAACCGGCTTTAACAAAATCGAAGTCAATCGTTTCATAATTATAATTGTATTCGCCAATTTCGATTTGTGTGCAGTCTTCTATTATGGCACGGCATGTGACATGCAGGTATATGCGGCATTCTACGGAAGAATGCAACCGCAACTGTTGGCAGGCCAGTGCCAAAGTTGAACTTTGGCAATGTTCTGCAAACAGCGAGCGTGCAATAGGTCCGCAGAGAAAAACACAGTTAACGGCTTGAGATATTTGTACTGACCCTGCATGCCCCTGCAATTCGACGAAGCAGTTTCTTAAGTTCGAAATAGTCACATCTTTACCATTTACCTCTGTACCACTCAGGCAAATATATTCATCTTTACGATTTGACAATGTCCAGGAGAAAACTGTTGTATTCGACGCCGTCATAGCTGGCATTTCGGATGCATCTAATGCATCTGCTACTGCATTTACTTTAGGATTAACAATTGCTTTGGGAGTCACTTTTTTGCCACTAAATCCGAATTTCTTTTTGGGCATCAGCTTGAGGCGTGATTCGTCGCAACTGCTGGTTAGTTCATTTAGTATATTCTGGCATGCTTTTATTTTATAGTCAGCGAGGAACATGGTGGATGTAGTCAAATAACGCTGTAACTCTTGAATTTCAACCGTGATATCAGCAAATGAAAGCGTCAAGTCGCTATTTGAATTATGTTTTGAAGCATCGTTACATATAGCCGTAGCTTTTGATGTTGATGTATCGTTTATATTATGGATGCGCTTTTCTATTTCATGCACACGATCCGCAAATGTTTGTGAAAAGTAATCGACACCTTCCAATTCCACATTCTCCCTATTACGCTGTTCCAACTTCACATCCAAATAATTCTGTCGTTCTTTATTCCGCTTATTCAAACGTTCCAGCAAATTCTCTTTATTAGCCGAGGCAGTGGCTGTCACATCACCGTCGCCAACATCACCACCACCGCCACTTATTTCGCAAGTAGTCAACATGAGTAATTTTATTTCGTAGTTTATTGTCGTGAAATACTATTTCTATATTTTTTTTTGTATTTTATTTAAAAAATCTGGATGCTGCTTTTAAAATTATTATTGGCCTTTTTTGTTTTGCAAATATATTGGTTGTTGCGCTCCGGTAGCTGCGTCCTTCATGTGTTTCATTAAGAGTGCTTTCTTCTTATCCTCTTCGGTTAAATACACTCTCGGTCCAGTCTCCTTAATTTTCTCCAGTTTTTCTTGGGAAGGAGCAGTAAGTAGAAGCAGCCCGTAACCAACGCCTCCTGATAAAACCAACCAGATTAAAGATTTAAAATACGGATTATTGGCCATTTACACTAATTAATTACAAATATTCTCCTGTTGTTTTTGTGCTTTAACTTATGTTGTGTATGAAAATTACAAATATGATTAGAGACTTCAGTTGCTTAGTTGGCTTTCTTGTCTTGGGCCTTCCAGACGGCTGAATCGATTTCTCGTAGATTGCTTTTTCCAATCAATTCCCCAACTTTGTAATAGTAGTCCAGCGCAAATGGAAAATTCTCGTTGACATACAATCGAAAATCTAAAAATTCCGGAAAAAGGAAAATTTTTAAAACAATTTAAAAAAGCTAACGAAATTTTTATTTTATTTAATTGATTCAGAAGAGTGCATTCTAAAAAAATTGCACATTACCATCTAGAAATTTTTATTTCTGTCTGACGTTTCAGTAATTTTCTCATCTGACAGATGACGTCACATGCCTCAACGAACAAAGAAATTTCAATAAACTACGGTCCAAAAGACACACCTGGTAGGTGACGGGGACTATTTTTTTTTTTTTTTTTTTTATATGTGGAATACAAAATTTTAAGTTAATCAAGTTATATAAAAATTACCTCGATTTGTGTTCATGCGATAATATACGCCGTAAGATGCAGCAAAACAAGCGGCTTCAACAACAAAAAGAATTTTCGCGCTTCCTTTTACGTATTTCCAGAATGCAGGTTTTGGTGTTTTTGGCAACATTACACGATTAATTATTTATTTTTCATATATTTAAAATTTTAACAATTTTACTAAGAAATTTTGCATGTAAAATACATGTGCTTCTTCTTCAAATGAATTCACAATTGCAAGAGATTTTTCGTTTAAATAGTCGCACTCATTGCATAAGGTAACTTTTTCCTCCATGAAAATGGAGGGGGATAAAAATTTCCCATGATGAACAAATTTTATAATTTTGAGCTTGTGCCAAATGGTATCAAAGTACTCGAGTGAATAAATTTTTGACACGCCACTATGGCCGTAGCAACAAAGATGTGTTGTTATTGTCTTGTTGTACGAATGATTTTGATAAATTATGGTATCCGACACAAGAACAAAGATGTGTTGTTTTTGCCAAGATGAAATTGTTGTAATATTGCTATCACCTTATACATGATTTCACTATGCGTAACCTTTTACTCGCAAGAGAAAATATTAACGGTATCGAGGTTAATATGAATTGTCAAAATTTTTCACTTGCTAGGTAAGATCTTAACAATTGCTTATTTGAATACATATTTGATAAATTGAAAGCAAGAGAATGGTGTAGTGGAAATTTTCTACAGAAATGTAATCAAGAACAAGTTGTTGCATATAAGTTTTTTCTCTTATAATTTTTATACACTTCATAGCGATAATGAATATTAGAATCAATTCTCATAAACTAATAGACCAAGCCGGGAACCGAACCCGCAACCTCCCGGGTGAAAGTCTAGTGCACAACCAACTAGGCTATCGTGGTCGCCATATTTTTTAAACAATTAACTGGCATTGCAACACTGTCAGGTACAACCACAAGGTTAATAGAAACTTGGAGGAAGGATAGTGTGGAGATTATGGAAAATTGTTGGAGCTAACCTCCATTGAAGTGAGGTTGTGCATTTATTGAAATGCTCGTAGTTGAATAGACAATTTTTTTTTTTTTTTTAAATCAATGATTTTTGAAACGATGTATGTTTTCAAAACTTATTTAAAAAATTCGCATCGGTTTAATATTTATAATCTATAATATATCATAAAATATTTTTCTTTTTCCACAGATATATTGATCGGTTCTGCTCATCTTCACCTAAGTCATCACCATCTCGAGCGCTCATTGGCCGAAGAATTTTTTTAATCAGCTGATTTAAAAATCTACTTCAGCACACTGTAAATAAAATGAAAGTGTATTACAAGTATTTTTCCTAAGAAATTTTCTTAAGCACCCTGTATCTCAGTAGAGGTTGAAAATATACCATATGGGAAGAAAAAATGTTTTCTTGGAACTAACAACAGAATTACGTTTCAAAGTTATGCAGAAAAAATATAATTGAGTGATAATATATACACTTACTTTGACTAATAGAAAACAATTTTTGTCGCACAGTGTAAACAAGGAAATGACGTGGGTTTGCAATACGATTGTTTGAATAACATTTCGCATAAGTCATAATAATAGTCATACAGAATAAAAACAAAATGTTTATTAATGAAAGTCTTAGACAAATAAACGTCACATTTTCCTTTGCGAAAAAGATAATTTTACAAAGCACATTAAACACAATCTACTCATATGAGTACTTGTGTTTTTAATCAATTAGATAAGAAATATTTCATGATGTAGTAATAAAACAAGAGAAACCATTTTATGAATGAAACTTGATAATAAAAAAATGCTTCAATCATACTAAATAATGCTAAAAAATTCCCCGGGATGATAAGTGCAGATTTTATAGTTTGAAAACGTCGCAAATATATCTACAGTGCGCTCGTGACACATGCGTAGGTACATACATATATACCCAAGGGTATACGAAGGATCTCAGCCAGGATGGGCTAGATGCATCCTGTACTTAAGTTCTTAATATCACGAGAAGGGGGGAGGCGGGGGGGGGGGGGATCGGGTAAGAGAAATAATACGAGCATTGCTTTGCTCTGCCCATTCCCAGCAAATATTGAATGCTGATTTGTTTTGTATTGAGCACCAAGTCATTAGTTTCTTCACCGAGAGTTTCATAATCGTCAGTACAGTATTCTTCTTTTAAAGCTCAAAACTGATCCAATTCAATAATATTTCGTCATCAGTATGAAATCGACGGTACTTCCCCGAACTTTATTCAGTCTAATACAAAGTAAAAAAAAGCAGTATTCAAGGACAAGACAAAAAATGTCGCAAGTATCGAGGTAAAAATTTTCGAATGCCGCAAGTACGAGTACGTAATGAAAAAATTTGTGTGCTGCAAGTATAGAGGTGTGAAAGTATAGAGTATGTGAAAGAACCGAGTTTCTACTGTATTTTAATTTTTGTTATCGGTATTATTTGTTTTTTCCCCCCTTTATAATTTTTGTACAAAATTTGGGAAAAATTACTAAAATCCGGAACGGGTGAAAACCGGACCTGAAATACGGGACGTCTGGTCACTTTATTTTATGTGCATATTTTTATTTTTAGTGCACAAAAATCCGGACCTTAGTCATTATATTAAATATGCATCCATAGGTAAGCAAAAACATTTCTTTAACCTTTCGGTATTTGCAACTACCTCGATTTCTACTAGTTGCGTTAACCGAGATCGCACTGTATGTACCTATATGCGAGCATACATAGTTATGTGGGTATGTATGTATAATGCTTTCTGTTTAGGCGCCAATTTGATGAATCACATTAACCGGAAAGTAATGCCGGCATTCTTTTTTATCTATCAGAAGCGAAATTGGTAACCACAACCACCATGCAAAATCTGAAATAATATATAAGTAAGTGTATATATATGTATATATTTATATGTATAACAACAAGCATTTTTGGTATTATAAATTCTAAATTCCTTAGAATATTTTGATTTTTCTCGATAATCGCACTGTGAAAAGTTCGCTGACAATCCAAAAAAAAAATCAAATAATTTTGTCGTCTGCCTCTATAAAAAAGATACACACTCACGCGAATTTTCCAAGAAAAAAAGAAAACGAAAACAAACTCAACACAAAAATAAAACAAAAAGCTACATATGAATGAATTTTGTTGTTTTTTTCTTTTTCTTACTGATCGGGCGAATGGGAATCTCCGCCGCTTTCTGACTCATTGCTTATTGTTCACCAATTCGGAAGGGGCGAAGAGCAGTTAGCTGAAAGTTTCTAGTTCAATGATATTTTTGCAATTTTTCTTCTCTCTCTCTATTTTTCTTCCTCTCTATCTATTGTGCACGTCATCGTTTCTACAAACAGGTAAATAAGTATAATATTACTCTGAAATACTATGAGTAAGAAATTCATTCATAAAAGTTGTGTAGCATGCGACATGGAGTATACAACTCAGCAAACAGTTTTTTTTTTTGCTAAATCAGTGCTTCTCAATTTTTTCATTTCAAGTACCCTATCAGGAACAGTTATCTCAGGAACTGATTTTAGTACGGTACTAAGATTTGGTACGAAAGTATTATTTGTTCACGGCATGCTGTGGGAAAAATTAATGTGGGCTTGAAAAAAGGCGTGGTACCTTCCACACAAATCATATCCTTAATTTAGTACATCTCTGGAACCACACACAATATAGTACTGATTTCATACAACGAAGTTGTTATGGTACTAAGATTTGGTATGCAAATATTTTTCATCAATACCGAGGTTATAGCTCACACTCCAGAGCTTTTAATGTCAAGTGGGCTTATCACCTCCAATGCAACCTGAATAATCCTGACGAGATATCTCAGAAACTATTTGTAGTACGGTATATCTCTGGAACCATATATCTCCATTATTAAAATTTTGTACAATGACTTTTTTAATACTTTTTTAACACTTTTGTTACTACTTTTTTTACTACGAGTTTACTGGCTCGTTTTACCCAAACTTTGTCAACTTACTGGACAGCGTTATAAAACACGGTAATAGAATAAATGAATACACAAGACTTAATATCGCAAAAATTATGTGTGCGAGGAAACTTATTTTTCGAAATGTCAAAATGTATGGGAAAGAGGGGATGAGACGAAAGAGGTATTCCCCCTATTGTCATCATTTCTGACAGTTTCCAGAAACAAGTTTCGACGCTTAAAAGCAGACTATCTAGGTTATGATTTCACCAATTACAACAAAAAAAAACTGTAAAACTATACGAGCACCAAAAATCGACGATGAATACTTTAAGCGAAGCTAAAGTTAAAAACTGAGCACGTTTTTTCTAAAAAAAAACATTTAAAACTTTTGATAGCCTTCTAAAAAAAGTGCGTTTTTTCATTTTTTAATGTGTGGCATTTTTTTAACTTTTTATTAAAAAGCGCTTCTGTACGAATTCGGTAAAACCCTCAATTTTAAAATGCCTTTTTTTATTTTAGCTGTGACTGCAACCGCTAGAAGAACATTTTTTTAGATGCCGACTTTGACGCCTCTGCCGGAAAAACGGAACGCTGAAAAAACAAATTTATGACGAAAAAGATGTAAAAAATGTCAATTTAGTATCTCAATAAATTAACAAAGAAAAAAAAAATAGAATTGGTCGATTTTCAGCCTTAAAAATTATGAAACCTCCTTCATATTGAAAATATTTCTCATATTCCTATGTGGGTCACAGACTATAGATTAAGAGACGCTGCTTTAAACAACACATTTTCTCTATTCTCTCTCAAAAAATCGCATGCCATAAAATTGTGTCGCTCTCATTTGAAGCTTTACAAAAATTGGCGATCGCTATTTTGGAATCATTTCTGATTTAAATGTGAACGTGTTCGTAAGGACGTTAAATACGCGATCGCTTAAATATCAGTGGTGGTTGTTTAAGTTAACATGTGCATTAATTTTAAAGTGATTAAATAAATTCAATAATTTAAAAATAATTGTTAATAGTAAAACTATGCCGACTAACAATTTAATTGTGGAACACAAGAGCAATAGTAAAAGCATTAACAAGTAGTTGATTTGTATACGTCATGCAGGCACATGTATATTTATTAAACGTAATGTATTAAAAGTGAATCATACAAAAAAGTTTTTAGGCATTTCTTGGAAATCCTAGTTTAAGTGAATCACAACTTTTTATTCAATCCGCATGAATTAAAAGAAAATATTTTAACGGATGTACGGATACGGATCTACTTACCATTGCTCTACTACGGGAATAACATTGGCGTTCAATTACAATATTTCATTGTTGACGGTTTATATCTCGGCGCGAAAGTGTTTGGGATTTTTCTTGGGAATTTCTGATGTTAAAGTTAAAATTAAAATATTGGAAAAAGTATTCAAATGAAGTTTTGATCTGAAGTTCTATAAGTGAATAAAATATATGCATATGTATGTATGTATGTACGTATATGCATAACAAGATAATAGATGATTCTGTTTATTAATGGCAGTTATTTTGAATTTTATTTGCATTGGAAAGAATAATATTGTGAATAGTGCTAATTTTTTGGAATTCCAAAGAAAAGAGGAAAAATTATTAATCCAAATGCATAAAAATGATGCAGCGGAAAGTGATAGTGAAAGAACACAAAAAATACAAAG
Source organism: Toxonevra muliebris (assembly GCA_963691655.1). Taxonomy (NCBI): domain Eukaryota; kingdom Metazoa; phylum Arthropoda; class Insecta; order Diptera; family Pallopteridae; genus Toxonevra; species Toxonevra muliebris. The sequence goes on from OY829329.1 coordinate 74,575,351, forward strand.
CCGCAATTATGAAGAAAAGAGCATGCTGTCAACTGCGAAGACGACGACGCCGACGGCAGTGTCGCCAAAAACCGCCAGTGATGCCAAAATTCGACGGTCGGGAAAAAGGCTTCTTCGAAGAGCTAACATAAGTTCCGGTAACACAAGCGACAGTGATAGTAACAGTAGTGATAATAGTAGTTATAATAGTACGAGTTCAAGTGATCAAAGTAGCAGCGCAAGTGTTGCAAGTAGTAATGTTAGAACACATGAAATTGAGTGTACGATGCTTGCCAATGCAACACCTGTAGATAATCGAAATACCGACGCAAAAGCTGAAAGTGTAAAAACTAATGAGGAAAGTGAAGATGAACCCTCCAGTTCGAGAAAGCCCTCACCATCGCCTTCGCCGGTGGTACCCATAGATCCTCATGCTTGGACTTCAGATAATATTGCTTGTTGGGTTAAGTGGATAACAAAGCAATTCAAAATTGAACCGGAACCCGATATAACAAGATTCCCCACAACCGGGGCTGAACTATGCTCACTGAGTCGTGCTGATTTTTGGGTTTGCGCCGGTTCACGACAAGGCGGCATCTTCTTGGCGAAACATTTTGCTTGGTCCTTGTATAATGCTACAGGCAGAGAGACGAGCCCCATGTTAAATGATAATGAGCCTAGTAAGTTAATACATTTAATTTTTAAAGAAATTTAAATTATGTGAGATTCAATTGAAAATAATAAGCTAGTTGGTTATATCAAAGCTTACGTTCGGTTGAAACACACAGTTCATACATACCATAGAGCAAATATTCGCTTTGTACAAAATGAAAATGCATTTACTCCTTCTTATCTTTGCCAAAATGGCAATCAAATGAAAATTACCTCTGTGGCTGTATGAATAAGTGCGGTTATTCCCCAATGGTCATTTTTATTGAATCAACTTATTCAGTTTTGCTTTGCACCAAGCATTTTACACCATAAATCCTTTAGTCCGAATATTTCGATGTTTTCAATTGCGGCCAAAAACCAATTGCGTATATTTAATCCTTCTGCTCAATGGAGATGGGTCAATAATAGCTGTATTTATTAAGATCCCAGTGATTGGATAAGGTGAAAATGAATGGCTCTTTATTGTTTCTCATGGATTTTCCAAAATACCCGTACACTATTAAAAGATAACGTCGTATGTACAATACGCGTGATTTTGAAAACTCATACCAAATATATATATATATATATGTGGATATGTACGAGCATACACACATACATATGTATACAATAGTGATGTAACGAATGTGATTAGAGGATGCAAATGCCAAAAGTTTATGTTCTCGAATGCGAATGTAGAAGAAAAATCAAAGGCAAGAAATGTTTTACATATTCAGTACTTAATATTAAATTATATTTAAAAAGTAGTCTTGCTGCTTTTTCGGCTTGTCGCCTATTTCTACGCAGTTTGTATATTAAACCTGCGCCTGTGAACAGTTTTTACCTATAACACTTCCTGCGGGTGGTGATAAATATTTCCGTATACTGGGGGGGGGGGGAAATAATAATGTCTTGTCTTCGATTTCCATCACAACAAGAAATGTATTTCTTTATCGTACAATTTTATTAAAGATTGGAGCGACGGCATCGTTTATCTGTCAAAAGGTTCGTATTTTTATATGCGCATGAGATAATTTTGACAGATAAACGACGCTGACGCACAGTGCGTTGATCCCATATAAAAGTTGGATAAAAACAGATCTAGTTGTCAGAATTTAATGAAATTCGGTTCCTAATTGAAAAATAGTACGTTGACTTCAAAAACTAAATGAAATTTTTATTACGTTTTATAGGTTTTTATTAAATCTTATTTTTTTTTTTTTTTTTTTTTTGTTGGTGATTCATTTATTTTTTATGTAAATACATAAGCTAGAGAGAAAAATTGTACACTTTGAAAACTAGAAAAACTAGCTAATTTAAGTTATACAAAAATAAACCTACAAATTTTTATATAAATTTTTTTATTTACCAAATTGAAAAACACTTAAGGAAAAACTAAATGAATCGGACGAAAGCGAGATTTTACATTTTTCTACTAGGTAAAAAAATTTTAATTCGTATTGTTCTACAAAGCAACAAATGTAATTTAGAGAATTTTTTTGTGGAACTACTTACAAGTGAAAACTTTGCTACCAAACATTTTTGTACGAAAATCATGAATTTTGAAGTGCTGTAGTATTCACAAAATTATTTGATTTAAAAAAATTTATTGTTTGTAGTAAATTTTTTGGATTTGTTTTCTTAATTTTTTTTTTTTGTGACGCTTCGATTTAGGTATTATATACTAAAATAATATTTCCAAGAACATACTAGCTGCGTTTTATTCGCCATTTGCTTCTAGTTACTTATAACTAGCAGCGATAATTGTATGGGAAAACAACAACAAAACTGCAGACACGTGTAATTATATATTATGTATATTTAACAAGTAGTTTAGCTACATTAAATTCTATTGTGAATTGTCAATAGTGAAAGAAGAATCATGACAGTTTGCAAAATAAGGTGTAAATAAGTTAAAATCATCATTAAATATTCTTATAAAGGGTAAAAACTAAAAACAATGCCCACGATTAACCGCAATGACTGGGATTTATTAAAATGTTTAATCTTTTGCTGCTGAGCAGTTTCATTTTGAATAACAATATAACGAAGAAGAGACTTAACAACTTGGTCGTTTTATTCGTACATGTTAAACTAGCTGGTGAATAAAACGCAGCTATTAATTGCAATTGAATCAACTTGCATACGAAGCTCAGTAAACATGTTCAAAACATAGTTGAGAAAGTTTTTACCAATTTATCCATTCGCCAACAAAATAGTGCGAATGCGGATGCGAATCTCAAAACTATGCGAATGCGTCTCATGAAGGGAATGTGAATAAAGACAACCGTTACAACACTAGTATGCACGTACATATACATACATATATGAATTTATGTGTATGTATGGCCATTACTAAACTATGGTGCATAACTATAGCTGCACCTTTATTTCAATACATACACTAGTTAATTTACGATTAAATTTTTTTTTTAAAAATGATTGCGAATATAGTGTAAAAATTCAATCTTTGCTTTTTTCATTGGTTCATAACTATAGCTGTGATTGTGATTTTTTCAGTTTTTTCGCAAAGTTTTGTTCAGTCACGGAACGTTTCTCTAGATATTTTAATGCCATGCCTATCTAAATAACAAGAAATAATGCAAAACTACTGATTTTAGAGAGATTGGTCTCAGCAATTGTGAGCTTACCAGAAAATATACATAATAGATCTGATAGACTCTTTCGAAATGATTTGAAAAAAAAAACAAAGTAAATACGGCAAAAATAAAAAAGATGAATTAAAATTAAAGCTTTCCGAACGAGATAAGTGCTGCAAAGCGAGTTGGGGAGCGTTCTCTCCACATCGTAATGCCAAAACTAAAAGCCATCCGCATTTTATTGCATAATCCTGTTAGAATCTACCTCTAATTTTCATGGGAAATGGATTGAAAACGGATTGGAAAAAAGATCACGATATTTTTGTAAAATTTTCTATTGCTATTTTGAGCAATTTTTTGATTTTAAGCCATTTTTAGCGGCGAGAAAAGGTTTTGAAGTGATACAAAACAGGCTTAATGAACAAATGTAGTCAAAACCACAACAGTGAATATAGAGAAAGTTTTATTTGGACGTTTCTGATGGGTTTAACTCATATAGGTGACATATCTGAAAAGAATTCGATCGATATTCTTTTAAATGGGATTTTGGTTGAGGTGCCTTAATGATTTAAAAAGCTTTTTGCTTTAAAGGTTTTTCCATTGAGTCGAATGAACTCTGCAATAAACAGAACAATGTTGAGGACAACTCTGCTTCCATTTTTACAGAAATACCAGTCCCACGAATCGGTTTTCTGGCATGACAAGGCTTAAGATCATAGCAGTCAAGGGACAAAGACATGGTTGCAGTTTTAAAATAGCCAGCATGTTCACCGGAGCAGAACCCAACATAAAACAATTAGAGCATTCTAGTTCAACGAATACAGGTTGGAAACAACCTTGTTTCAGCGATGAAAAACGCTGTGCAGTCACAACGGCATGGAAATCAATTAACCAAGAGAAAATTTGAACAACCTTGTTTCAGCGATGAAAAACGCTGTGCAGTCACAACGGCATGGAAATCAATTAACCAAGAGAAAATTTGAACAACCTTTTATACAGAGCTGTAAAATCAGATTTTTGAGCTAAATAAAACTGAAGGAGGCTCATATAAGTGACATATCTGAGTTAACAATTTTCTTATTTCATGCAAATTTTTTAATTATTTTATGTTTTTCTTTAAACAAAGAAATAACTTATTTTTGGTGGTATTTCATCAAAATTTAGTGGATTTATTCTGCAACCTCTCAGAACCAGCTAATGTGTTGGAATAAAGGTGTGACTATAGTTATGCAACATAGTGTATAGAGTTGGATATTCAACTGAATGTTTATTTAATAGTGACATGGGGTTGCGCATTTGTTTCCAGCTTTGATTTTCGACTGACAATGAAAAATCCTTGATTAACATGAGTAATACTATTTATCTGGATGCTTATAGAATTTTTATGGGTTAGCATAATATGCAACTGGATGACTGGAGATGTACAAAGAGAAGTCAACCAAAATCAAAGTTGGCTTTCTCTATAGGTGAATATTTTAGGAGACCCTTTAGGTGTGCTATAATTAATTCAATTTATTAAATACCAAATCGTAACTACCGAAAATTTTAACTTTGCAAACACTATAAACTACTTCCATATACATAATTTGCAACCTAAAATTTCTTGGTCATAAATATTTAAATTTAACTTCTTTAGTACTAACTTATTTGAAATTGTTATTATTAACTTACCTTACTTTGAAAATAACTGCGACGTTGTGGTTCAAGTGATGAAGTTAATAAATGATCTAAATATGATAATTTCTCACAGGATGTGGCATCTAATAATAAAATCAACATAATCCTCTCCGGTACCGTTGCATTGTGGAACATTATCATGTATTTCATTCACTTGCCAGTTTGCTCTTCTCTGACAAACAATAAAATGCCTGACACTGACACACTGCGGGGTACATGAGGCTTGTTCATTGAAGGACCACCCACCATGGTAGAAGCGAGAAATAACACACACATATGTATATGTATGTATGTATGTGTAAATACGTATGTATGACAGTCAAAGTACGACAGGAAAAGCTTCATTCGTCTATCCTTCCTGTTTTGTGTGATTTGAAAACAAAAACAATGATAAAGAATTGCCATGATTTTACTTTTATGAAGACCTTACTATCAAAGAGGCAAAGATGAAAAGTCAATCTGGAAAAAATTGTTTGAAAAACTTTCTCATCTGGTATTTTTTTTATATGAATGAACGAAAAATCGAAAATATCTAAGACTCGAAATTTCGAAATATTCGCGCTCATTTAATTGAATTGTTTTTTATCCCAAGATTATATTAGTTAGATTACCGTTAATCAGCCAATCAAGGGTGGCAGGGAAGAAAGCGGGTGCACGTGCAACGCAGCCAAAGTTGCTGTAGTTTGTGTTGCCACCATTTACCACCAACTGAGCAGGTGAAAGATTGCAAAGTGATAAAAGTTTTGTAGTAAAACTGAAGAACGAGGAGATGAGTGGGATGGAGTGGCGTGGGGTGGGTTTGCTTTGTTGTTTGGACGTTTGTTGAATCATTTGGTTACAGCTTTACACTGAATTGAAACCTTTTCAATATTCGCAGTTTCCGATTGGAGCTCAAGTGAAACGGTTGAGCGCGAAAATTGCTAGCGATAAAAAAAAATTATGCACATCGAAATATATTTAAGTGTTAAAAACAATTTCGGCAATTAGTATTCGAAGATATGTTTATAATAAATAAGAAACTCTAAACAATAGTGTGTGATTGAAAACTAAGTACCTTCTTGAGTTTTTTTTTTTTTTAAGAATCTTAATAATGAGCGTTAGTGTTGATGTGGGCGTAATGTGGCGCCTATCTGAGGATTTTAATCGTCGCTTTGGCGTGAGGATGCAAGCCCCAAACTATCATTATCATCACGGTATATATAAATAGAGTCAAAATTACTAATTCCTTTCTATAAAATTCCGCGAAAAGTCAACGATCTAAATATGAAATAAAAATTCATACTTTTAAAGTGAATTTTGGTTCTACGTTTCGAAAAAATAAATAAAATTAATGATGTAATAATATCAATAACAATTTATATTGATTTCATCTTCATCAGTAAACAGGAATTTGCTGACTCCAGATGTAGACTACACGCTCAAATCAAACGCGGTCACCATAGTGCATAGCTATGAAACTCACAGACTGGTTATTTATATCTTAATTGCCTTTTTTCTAATCAAAACATTTTTTTTTATTAATAAATATATTAATTAATAAATTACACTGGTCAACACTATTTTTGTTCCTGATATATAATAAGTAAGTAATCTTGAATATATCTCAGAGGCTTAATTCAAAACTGAATACTGTTTTTCCCCCCAGCTCTAGTTTAGGAATTATAAGTTGGAATGTAAAATATTATTTTCATAATTATTTAACTATAACTTCTTAATGGATGAACCAATTCTCGTAAACCATGATTATTTTCAAACAAAATTGTTGGTCCTGAAGAACTATGGTTTATTATTTTTATTAATCTTATGTAGTTTCTGAGATACATTTTATTTTATTTATCTTTTCTATGACATATTTTTTGAAGATATTTTGAAAATAATATTTTATATTATGAAAATAATTCTAGTTTTATTTTTCGCATTACTTTTTCCTTTATAAGAAAAGTAAAATTCCACTTAAAAAAAGACAAAAAAATACTCTGTTTAATATTTGTTTTAAAAACTTTTTGGGATATTATAACAAAATAAATGAATTAATAAAATTCCAGAGATGTTCTATCAGTTAAGGGATGATGTAAGCAAGATGTGAGCAAAATGAAAATTGGTTCATCCATTAAGAAGTTATAGTTAAAATGATTATGAAAATATGAGGTTTTTACATTTCGACCTATAACCCCTAAACTAAAGTTGGTAACGAAAAACGACATTCAGTATTGAAATCAGCGTTCTAGAGTCGATAAAAATATCAAAGGGGGGAAAAGATTGAAAGTGTTTTTTTTTTGTTGACCAGTGTTATTAACAAATATAAAAACTTTGGAAAAATTGTAAATGATGCCTTGTCATCATGATGTGTAAGTCCCAGAGTTATAATCTGTGCCGATCTTAATATTGTTCCGGTTTATAGTTTGCATCTAGATTTCCTTACTAGATTACTGTTATTATAAAGAAAGCATATCGACCAAAGTGCTAAGTCATTTTTAAAAAATAATGCTTGACTCTTCTATGAAAAAGAAAACGTTTGGGAAATGAAATCGAGACAAATTAAGAATAAGCCGTCCAAAAAAACGTCCAACTGCTTTTCAAAAACTTTGAATTGACAAAGTAACCGTCGTATTTACTAGTTATTTACAAAATTCTTTTAAGTTTGTCTTTAAATAATTAGTTTCGAAAATGCCACTAAACAAGTCACAACGTCGGAATTTGCTTTGTAATATCACACAGAAAATCGAAACAAGAAGAAAAATTAAATTTTTCATCATATTTACGAAGTGGGTTTTAAAATATTTCTTATATAGTTACAAGTAAAGTGCTAGAGAATATAAAAATGGTTCTGAAAAAAATGTGTGTGTAATGACTGCGAATTCGCACTTTTTTGAAAGCAGGATCAGTGGGTTGAAAAGCAAACTCTTATAGACAATTTACTAAAGAATATGAAGTTTCTAAAAATACAAATGACCTGTCCGAATTTTTCTTCACACCCAATTCTTCGTAAATCTATGTGATGGATGACGAGTCATACTTTGCCATTGAAGTCAAGTAATAGCAGCAGACATATTACTTTGACTCTCCCAATGTGCATCAAACGGTTTCTAAAATTAAACACCCGATATATATAAATAGCTTCAATAGATTTTCGAAATCAGGCAATGACCACCTTCCACAGTATTTGAATTGTTAAACGGTGATAACTTGGTATACTAAGGAGTGCGCACGAAAAACATAGTGTTTTCTAAAAATAGATATTTAAGCTGTATCACAAGCTGTCATATACTGTCGTATAATCATAATGCCGTATAATTTTGTATGAAAAATGAGAGAATTTATGACAAATGAGAGGACCCGAACACCGAATAAGACAGCTTGTGAGTCGACCAAACATTGTACCTAGAGAGATTAAGTCGCCAAATTGTTCAGAGCTGAGGCCAGTGGAACGTTATTGGGCTCTAATTAAGCGAAAACTGAAAGTAACGAAAGGTACACTCATTGGCGTCACTAGAATAATTCCAAAAAAATATATTCAACACTTTCGGCTATATTTTTTTCTTTAACAAATTTGTTTTCAATCTTAATAATTGATACATTTGAAAACCTTTCATGTAACATGGTTGCTCTTATCCAAAGTCTTTATAACGGGACAGCTCAAGCATAATGCGATTTCAAACTCACTCAAAAGTAAAATTTTTTCCCCGGGTACGTGAAAAGATGTTTACATATTAAAAATTTTGGTTGGACAATCAAAAAATTGCTTACATAACCGCCGCATAATGAATAAGTGTTGTCTAATAAAATAAGGAAATGTTATAAATTTTGTTGTGGAAACTATTAATCTTTTACTGCTTTAAGTATTTATCATAGCTTTTGCTGCAAAAGCAAAAACTAGAAAAGTAAACAAAAATTGTTTCTTTTTTTCGTAGATATTTAAAATTTTTTTTAATGAATGCAAGTTTTTATATAATCTTTAAATTAATATTATTTTTGGGGGGCCTAGAGCCAGCTGGGGGGGAGGCAGGGGCGTGCCCCCGCAGGCCCCTACCTAGTTACACCAATGGGTGAACCGGAAAACATAAGGAAATTTCAGATTAAGTGGACAGCAGCTTTCAAAAACACTGATGAAAGTACCATAAGTGCCTTGATCCGAAAAATCCGCCTTTCTTGTCGAGATGGGGCGTCAAGAAGTGTCCAAAATTGTTTTTGTGTCCCTGATTATGAATTCAAATTGAACTTTTTAAACATTTCATACTTCTTGAATACTCATCTGGTTTTTGCCTATCGCACAGTGTGAAAAAATAGCATAAATATTTTAAAAATACTTATTGTTATTTTTGGTAGACAAAACAAAAAAGAAACTAAAGTAACATTTACATTAAAGTTCGGCCCATAAAATCGTGTCGTAGATCATATTTTTCTGAATTAATTAAGTACTCCTTTCAGTATTGTGTTTCTTTTATCATAACGAAAAATCTTCATCAAGGTTTTTTTTCGGGCAAAGTTGTCCGAAAGTTGTCGTCTGGCCGAATCCCAATCCTGTGGTAGTTAGGGTTGTTAAATTTTTCGAGTCCCAGACCCGTACAATATACCCTCAGACCTTTATATTACTATAAATAAATTTGCTAATAATAACAAAAGCCTGTGAGTTTTAAATGGTTGAAAACAAGTAATGATTTCCGATACAGGTATATTTGTGCGTTGAATCAGAATCGAGATTAAAATTTTTTCTACTACGTTAGGATATCAAGAAATCTGACTGAAACCAGTAACGTCGCTTAAAAATGGGATCTGCGTTAGTTTAGGAGATACATGAATTAAAGTACATTTGTACCACGCACAGTGCGACACATACATAATGTAGATCCCATTTTTAGATTTTAAGGGTATTTAAATACTTTAAGCAATATTAAATATAAAATAATCTTTTCTTTTTTTTAAATGGTCGAATTTATTAAAATTCTGATTTTAGTCTTTTACTTCCGGTTTGGCGCAAAACAAAAATGTTTATTTCCGATTTGATTCCATTATTGAAAAGAACAGTAAATTTCCTATTTAAAATATTTCTGAAAAATCCATATTTCAATTACGTCAATTCTTTAAGGATGTATTCTGGTGTTCGAGTTTTAAAAAATCTACTTTTGAAATACATAATAATATGTATTTCAAAAGTGCAATATATTAAAGGTATACTGTAAAAATTTCATACCAAAATTCAAAATATGAACGAAGTTAGATCACTTAGTCGAGAGCACCTGTTGGTTAAACTGTATGTGTTGTTAAAACTTTAAAAGCGTTTGAAGAAATTCTATGAAGCCGGTTGGACTGAATAAGTTATTCTACATGCTAGTGGTTCTCGGAGGGAGTAGAATTGTTTATTTTTAATCATTATTTCCTATTTTTTATCCCGATTTTCAACAAAAAAAAGCGCGATTTTTGAAAATTCTTTTTAGAAGTCTGCCATTTTCTTATTTTTTAATAAAAATGTTTAAATCTACTACCTGCCAGAATGGCAAGTCTACAAAACGATATTCTATTTAAATAGTTTGTCTCAGATGACTTCAAGTGTCGCTATCACCCGGGCTAGCCACACACCTTTTTTTTAGGTGTCCACTTTGGGCGTAAAAAATACTGAAAAAATACAGTGAAATAAACTCCAAACATTTGTTTTGCACATTTAAAGATGTCAATAATAACATATAAAAAAGTTGAAATGATTGTATTTTATTTTGTAATAAATAAAAATTCCCGAAAAAAAACTTGAAAATTAGACCGGAACACCAGACTACATCCTTAAAAACTTATTACTTGGCAACTAAACTTCATACAAAAAAAATTGTGTGTCCCCACATTCATATTTTCTAGAAGTTCAATTAGGCCAAATTTCAGAACTTCACATTTTTTTACGTTGTCTACTTCACATCAAATACCTCATAAGTTATTACTATTTTAAGGCTTCAACGATATTTTACTCAATATTATTGTTAAAATAGGATTGTATTTATTTTATTGTTCCAATCTTGTTCTGGTTGTTTAAGACTGTATAATAATTTTTTCGGAGATTCCTGTACCTTAAACGGGGGGGTTGAAGGAAGTTCATTCCGGGGTCGCAGTTTTTTACATTTTCAACATGTCTGAAAAATTTAACATTGGCAATGAATATTAATAGCTTCTTGAGCTCCTATTGAGCCGGATAAACTTCAAACTTTGTATTGAAAATTATAACTTTGACGCCATTTTGTAAGAAATTTTTCATTATTATTAAGTTTTTACGTTAGGCATAAAATATCTGCAATTAAGTTTCCAAAACTTGGATACCAAACATTAGTCTGAGTATACCTATCTTCAAACCAAATTTATAAGTTATTTATAAATTTGATCATATTAATTAAAAGTCTCGCAGGCCTATGTAAATTGTCAAATCAGCCTTTTAATAATAAGCTAATGTATGTATGAACCTCAGTATTCATGTGTATTTAATCATCAGGCAACACGTCAACACATTCATACATACGCACACACACATACATATGTTTCTTGTTTAATTTAAATTCATTTCAGTTCTTTTATATTTTTGTTTTTAGATCCATATCAACTCTTAAATGCCGCTTCGCATCGATTGGTCGCTCAAGGTTCGGGGCAGATTCAATTGTGGCAATTTTTGCTAGAGCTGCTCGCGGATTCGTCAAATGCTAGCTGTATAACGTGGGAAGGCACAAATGGCGAATTCAAACTCATCGACCCCGATGAAGTTGCGAAACGATGGGGAGAGCGCAAGGCAAAACCGAATATGAACTACGATAAACTTAGTAGAGCTTTGAGGTGAGTGAAGAAAATGGCATACCATTTCACCAGTAGACATAATCCCTTATAAAACATTTAGGTATTTTAATTTAAAAAATAAAAATAAATGTTTTACATAATTGTTTTAAAATTATAAACATTTTATGAAAACAGTTAAACAGAGTTAATAAAATGTTTTTTTCTGTTTATGTAAATATGCATGTGTTTATAGCGACAGCAGCCTATTTGTTGGCTCTCAACGGGTTGATGTGTTAAATTCGCTGTTGTAGATTTGCCAGCTAAGGGTGTGTACCAAGGTGAATTTATCTACGGTGGAGTTACCAGCAACTCATTCTTCTTATTCGTTTTAAAGGCGCCATTTTTTTCGTGGTGAGGAAGGCTGGGTGTCAAAATTTTGTGTACGTTTAATGTTTGTCTATTAATGTTTGTTTACGTTTACGTTTAATGTTTGTTTAAGTTTTATCGTCCGCTGTAATGGCCGCGACAATAAAGATGTGTTGCCATTATTGTGTTGTACAGCTGCTTTCGTCAGCCGATTTTGACTTTCAGACTTTATGGCCGTAAAAACAAAGCTGTTGTTGCCCAGGTAAATTCGTTGTACTGCTGCTCAGCCGTGTGGCCGACTCAGCGCTTTTCCCGCTAAATTTAGTGCTTGTTAAAAATTAAATCGCGGAAAAAAGTGATTTAGCGCTCAGCGCGTTTTTTTTTTCAATTTAAAAGACACTAAGTGCTCCTCTAAATAATCCATTTCTTGAATAATCCTAACAAATTTTTTATCGAAACAGTAAAATGTTTGTACTTCCTTTTTCAACATTAAAATTCAACAATGGACAGCAACCAAAATACTACCTTATGAAACAACGTTGAAAATCATCTGCTTTGTAGTTACCCCGCCAAGGTAAGTTTACACGTGCAAGTCAACAGCTATAAGTTGAGAATACGTATTATCTTCGAAAAATTGAAGAAATTTTCATTGGCTAGAAGTTGCAAATGTGTGCGTTGATTAGTAAAAAGGTTTAAATATATTGAGTTTTATCGCAATTTTATAGGAAAAAACTTAGCGTTTTTTTGAAGAAAATACACGTTTTATTCTTCATTTTAGCGGATTTTGAAAAATAAAAGTTGGCCACACTGCTGTTGCTATCACCTTTTACATAAATTCACCTTGGTGAGTGCCAAACGGTGGAAAAGTACTATGGTAGAATGTGGTGTAAAATTTTTTCATCTGGTGGAAAAAATCATGATTTTTGCTGTACTAAACGGTATCAAAGTACTTGAGTAAATTTTGACAGCAATGGCTGCCAAAACAACGACGGAAAATTACATATAAAATTAACTTGAAAAAAAAAATAATTGAAAAAAGCAATATTCCGTTCATATATTTCGAAAATTTATGGCTATATTGATTGTTATTTTATTAGATGCAAGATCAATAAAATGATAGATCGTCTGTTGCTGCCATTTTGCAGAAATTGAACAAAATGTGCATTTTTGGAGCGACGCTATTATTGTCTTTGCTTGTTCGTTTCTTTGCCACACTCGTGTTTTGTTTGTATCATCTGTCAAATATTCATGTAGCACCTTGGGCTACATAAATTTCTTACAATTTTATTCACCTCAAAAGTGTCAAAAATTTACTCACTCGAGTACTTTGATACTATTTGGCGCAGACTTTAAGTGGTGGATAGTTAAAAATTTTTTATGCATTTGGCTTATGTCTTGTGAGGTCACACACTGACATCAAAAGAAACGAAGCGAGAGAGAAGCTTTCATGAGAAAATATGTAGCATGCCATTTTTTATAAATATATGTATGCACTACACAATATACACACATGCATACATATACATATAATATATGTAATAAACACACGTTCTGAATAAATAATTACGCTTCTGAAATTTGTTTAAATTCTGTGAGGGCCGTTTTTCAAAGCATTTTTCACAATTTAATTGCAAATTAAGTATTCAATATTTTGCAATACGGTTTTTTTGGTAATTGTTTAATGACTTTTAAACAACAATAAAAAATGTTTTTCATGAAGAACTGTGTTCACTGCACCCAGGTAAAGTGATGTCTCCAAAAAAATTAGTTGTCGGTGGTCATAATATCTCAAGTTCCACTTATCTGAAACACAAAAAAACTTTCTTACATTAATCTGTAGGACTCTAGTTATTTGGTGAACTAGAACTAGGGATTTTTATCCTGACTATTTAAAAAATGGAACTTTGAAAATTGGTGTCTGCGATTTAAAAAAAAAAATATGACTGTAGTCCTAGGACATACTTTGATTATTTTATTTGACCAACAGTTCACAAAACGGGCGGACTGCTCAAGTTGGTTTTCTCAAAAATAAGTTTTTTTTTTTCGTAAAAACAACGTTAAAAATTGAGGAAAGAATTAACCACACTAATTTTTTCTAGTATTTTTTGTGGTATTTTAATATCAGATCGATCCGTTAAATTTTTTATTTTTATTTATCGTGCACGCCAATGGCAGAAACCTTATTTTGGAAAAAAGGATTCAAATTTTTGACTATCGGTTCCCAATGTATAAAATATACTGACGTGCAGCGCTATAACCGTCTATATCTTCGAAAGTACTCGGAGTTTCTCTTAGAAATAAGACACTTTTAAAATGTCGGTTTTCAACCCGAAAAAGAGCTGGGCCCCCTTAATAGATTTAAAAGCCATATGACCCTTGATAACTCGTCGATTTGGAATGGATGTAAAAGATAAATAGTACCTACATTTTTAATCGAAAATGGTAAGGATCAATAACGGAGGGCTTGGGGTTAAAAGCCGTCCCGCCCTTACCGGCGGAATTTCACACATTGTTGGCCATCAATGAAAAAATAAAAATTAAACCACCCTCCCTTAGACAATCTCTGGATGCGGCAAAAATAATTATACGATTTACTTCTACTATAACATTGAATGAAATAAATCTAAAATTTGAATTGGAGATAAAAACACATACTTTCTATTTCTTTCCATTAACCCTCTCCGCGGCAAAAATATTTTAGGTCGAGCTAAAAATCTGAAAATTTCTCTAATGGTTTTAGGCCTATTTAGTCAATTGGTCATTGATGCAAATTAAAACTCTGATTCAATGTGTTTACCCAACGTTTCGCTTAACTTTTAAACTTCATCAGGGGTGTCTATTTTAACAAACATATCGTCGTCGTTCAAGCAGAAATCACTAAGCCCACATAACTTTTTTTAATTGGACTCGTATTAATTAGCTCCTATAATTCGAATGACATAATAAATCAAATTTTTGATGATCCAGTTGAAACGCATACTAATGTGTATATCAATCTGTTGTCTTTTTAAGTTTTACCAGTGTTCGTGGCGCACCATGCACTGCATAAACTAACTTCTTCTCAGAAATAAAAAATGGACTTAGTGGTGCTAAAGCTGTAAAAAATATAGAATATAGAGGTCAATACCAAATATATTCGACAATAATAAATAAGTACCACTTCTGATCACAAAATTACACGAAATTATTTTTCCTAAAACGTTTATTTAGATATGTATGAACACAATTGTTGTCCAAAATGTTCCGATCACTGTATATACATTATTTTTCCTTTCTAATAGTTTGAAAACTATTCTTGTTTATTTATTTATTCAAATAAAGAGGCGCAGGTATGCATTCAAATATAATTTTATTCAAATTTAATAATGTTTGAAAATAGAAGAGATAAATTGAAGAAATTAATTTTATTCAAATGATTTTATAGAAAGAGAAAATGGAAATTATAGTCCTGCTGCTTTAAGAATATAAAAATTTTAGTAGCAAAGTTTAGCGCTTTTTAGAACGTTTGAGCAATAAAGTTTAGCACTTAGAACTCGATTAATTTCATGTCCTCAACATGTCGCCTCCCCTGCATCGGAGTAAGCTCCTGGAACGAAGCTTGTAGCTGCTGCAGCGTTTCATAGGTCGTTGTGAAAAAGGCGAATACGGCGCGGTTTGGCGCTTTGAGTCTTGAGTGTTCGTTGCTTGTTTTGCTACAACCGGTGATGACTGTGGTTTTTGGTCGATGGTCTTTGCGGGGATATTTTGAGCCTTGCTGTGAATGATGCACTCCTTTTAGGTTGCATTGTGTGAAGTCAGCTGACCGCTGCTGCTTTGTCCTGTGAAGATAGACAATTATGACAGTTATTAGGGATTGCTAAAATGAGGAAATAAAGCATAAGTATGGAATTTAAATAAGATGGAACGTTTGGACAGTGTAGAGTAGCTCTTATGAGGATAGGAAGATACAAAATTTAACTATGGGTTGGGTAATTATTCCGTTCTGCGTGCGAACGTCGGCTACACGGATATTTTTTTCGGGGCTACAATAGAGTTCGTTAATTATGTCGAGTAAATGGAAACGTTTCCAGCCAATGACGAACGATCTTAGAATCAAAAGACACAGGGTATGAGTTGAGGTATGGCCGAATGTGCTTAGCTATCTTGGAAAAATTGAAATTGCGCCGAAGAGTTTTAACAGTGAAAAACTCAGTATTTGCAGAGGAGCTACTTAACCTTTTGCAGTCCAGAGAAAGCAGAAGGCTGGAAGCCGTAGAAGGCTTATTGTTTGCAGGGGAGTTATTTAACCTTTGCCACCCAGAGATGAGAGGGTCGGGAATTGGCTTCTCTTGAGTGTGTATATAAGCGCAATGAGCTCATTCTTACAAATAACAACACTCAGAAGATTGGATTTGTTTGAATTCATCGAAGGATGAAACAAAACCTACCGGTATACAGTGAATAATAGCAGCAGTTAAAAATTCGAGAAAAGAAATTTGTTTTTAAATAAATGAATACAAATGACCGATTTCACGAGCGAGGGGTTGTGTGTGCACTTAAATACCCAATTAAATTTTGTAAAATGCATCGTCTTGTCAAAAATGTAAAATGGCTACTATTTGAAAAAATGCATCTACCTCTGAATTCTTCTACCATTCCTAGAACAAATATATATATTGGGAGAGAAAAAAATGCGCGGGAAATGTTCTTTATATTTAAGAGATTATGCGGCAAAATCGTATATTCGGTAATTGCGGTTATAACATATATTATATATGTATGTATACTATAATTTTTGTTGGACTTCGAGATTAGATATTTTTTAGAAATTTAATAGAAAAATTATCTTAATTTTTTACTTACTTGGACATTTCAATGGCTTTTTTTTTTTTTTTGAACTCTTACGTGCCGATGTCGTTGTTGAGGGTTTTTCTGCTGCGAATACTTTCACACGCACCCAACTCTCACTCGCAAATTTCTTCACCTAAATATGTGTTTATTTTCCAATTCTCCTACTTTAATACGCGCAATTTTGCCACAATATATAAACATATGCACTAGCTTGAGTTTACATCAATTTCTTTTTTATTAATTGGAATAATAGTTTTTTCTTGTAATTTTCAGTCCGATCTGCTCCTCACACACGTAAAAGCGACTTTGCTTATTGTTTGTTTTCACCAGTTTTTTTTTTGCGTTTTGATCTATTGTAGAAACCTGTGCCGATTCATTTATCGGTTCGAAAAGCCATGAATAATAGTTTGAGAACTATTGATAAAGAGGTGTAGTGTTGCATTCAAATATAATATTATTTGAAAATGGGAGAGATAAATTGAAGAAATTTATTTTATTTCATTGATTTTATAAAAAGAGCTGTTTTGAGCATTCTGCAACAATGCCGTCGTATATAAAAAAATAATGAAAAGAAAACATTTTAGTAGCAAAGTTTAAAGGTCTAATTATAGAAACTTAACGTAACTTAGCATAGCAGTGCATAGCAAAACTTAATGCTGATTAGAATAACAGCACAGCAGCCAAAAAATCCCTCTGCAGAACATATCAAAAGTAGGAAAATAATTGTAAAATAGTAAATAAACTAATTTAAAAAATAAAACAATAATTTAATACTCAATTTTCAACTCAATAAAAACTCAGAAAACAGAGAAAATGCGTATTTTGTAAACTATCTACGTAGCAGCAAAGATAATTTTTGAAGTCGGATAATGTTTATTGGTGCCGGAATCACAATTGCTATTTCTCTTACTCTTATGGGAAGTTCTATTAGGAGTAGTTTTACTAGAGTAAGACAATAATATTAATTGTAGTGCTGAATTATCAGCTATTTCCAAAAAAAAATCCTCTGTTTCTCTTTATGAACTAATTGCTTGCAAGAAAACAGCTGATTGAATGTTTTGACTGCGATTCTTGTGGTACAACCACATACACAAATGCTCGCATTTTCCCCAACATCACCAATATATCTTTTTAGAAAAAAAATACAATAAATTTCACTAAATTTAACAAAATATCATATTTGTTCAGTTATTTTTTTTTTGATAGATTGTTTTTTTTTCGGCAGCTGAAAATTGTTGCAACTAAGAATTTTACTAGCAGAAACTTGCAGGTACTTTATTCTCTCTATTTTACACTCTTTTTGTTTTGCTTTCTCTTGCAAGTTTTTCGAGCTCGTGAGCACTTAACTAGAAAAAACTAGCAACAATTTTTATAAATTTGCTGTACATGATTTTCTGTATATAGGTCAAATTAATTTTTAAGTTCATGTGTATAGAAAAGCATTAAAGGAATTTTAAATCTTTGCAGGTATTATTACGACAAAAATATAATGACCAAAGTACATGGAAAACGCTACGCATACAAATTTGATTTTCACGGTCTTATGGCAGCATGTCAAGCTCAAGCCCAAGGTTGCGATCCTATGAGTAAGTCAAAAAGCTATATCTTACTAGTACGATCAATATCCCAATTTATATACATACTCGTATTAATGAAAATATTGTTAAATTTAATTTCAGTTCCTACAAATTCCTATAAGCATCATCAACACCATCACCATTCTATGACTATGGGTGTTGGCGTTCATATGCACCAACATCTTCACCACCATCATAACTTGCAAGCAGATCTCACTTCTCCTTCTTCATCATCAAGTCTCGGATTTCCTTCCCCATCGGCTGTATCGATGTCATCTCCAATAGGGTTATCAAATTCACCAAGTGGTACTAGTAGTGGCTTGGCCAACGCTACTTCACATATGTGCCCCACCGCAGCGAGCACAAATTTGTTACAACAAACGATATCAAACATATCCACTACAACAACATCACTATCATCCTCAACAGCAGCAGCTACAATGAACAGCGCCCCTGCTACATCATCCGTTTTCATGCGCCCATCTTATTGGCCATATTCTCCACCGAATTTTGACCCTCCTCGCCCACCATCCAATTCATTTAATTAACTCGAAAATTATCTCTAATATCATGTACTTAACTTTATCTACTTACTCATACTTATTTGTTAAATTATTATTTAGTATTAAATACAACCCAAGTTCCAAGCATACCTCCTGTGGTGATTACAATGAATATATGAAGAATAAGCTTATATTAAGGTTCATAAAAAGGTCGTAAGAAAAAGGAGTGCCGCATGGCAAATCATAAATATGTTATCCCTTAATTGAAATAATACACATGTGGCCCCAAGTAAATATGTAAGTAAAATTTTGAAATTCATAAGCATAAAGTAAAGGTGCATTTTTCAATATAAATGTTGTGTGTGAGTCGATTAAATTTTATTGTCTAAAATTATCTTAAATTTTTCTAGGAATTATCTATTGCGCAGTAAACTCTTAGCAATCAAATCTATATTAATGGTAATTTCCAATAATTCAGTAATGTTACTAATTTTGTCAGCTATTTGGATGGTCTTGCACGCAACTACTTATTTAAACAGAACTGCGATTATCCGTGATTCTAATGACCGAGAAAGTTTATATGGTATATTTTTACGTATATATATTAACAGTGAGCAAATCTATTAACTTTAAAGGAAGAAGAGAATTCGAAACTTGATAATTATTCTTCCCTGTGGACATCCTCTGGTTATGCTGACTTAGCTCAATTTTCATCTCTCTGCTCTTCGACTTAGAGAGTTTTTGACAGCCTCATGTGAGGTGCTGTCGAAAGCTTATCAAGAAAAGCACATACTGTTATACTTTAATATCGAGTGGCCCTTCAATCTTCTTCACTAAGTCATGCACAGTTTTCTTGGTGCACCTGCCTACTCTGTACACATTGCTAACCATTATTATTATTTAAAAAATTAGAGCGACCCGAAAGTCAGGCACTACTACCTATAAAATCTATTGCACCAAAGCCTAAAGCTATGAACGTAAGAAAGATAGTTAAGAAATCATACCCTAAACAGGAACCGAACCCGGGTCTCCAGCGACAAGAGTCTGGCACGCTGCTACTCGACTACAAAGGTTGACCATGACCAACCTGAAATGCAATGCGTGAACCAGTGACTTGAATGAAAGGGTTCATTACGGTGGTTCTTTCATGGGTTTTTCATGAAATTCTATGATGTATACTTATCAATTAGCTCTAAATTAGGAAAAAATGCCAGTTTGTCTGGCATTATTAAAATTAAATAAGTATTAAATTAATTAATTATATTAAGTTGTTTTGGGGTCGTAGGCGAAAAAGGTCGAAAATTTGGAATTCGATTGGGATAGCGAATCCAACAGTGATTCTAACTACGAAAAGCTATGTATTGCCGTTGCCCAGAGTTTTTCAAATGTAGAATGAAAGAAAGTTTCATGACAGATTCAGGAATAAGAAATTCTTTCAGATTGGTTAAATTTCCTCGTATGATTGCAGCAATAAATTGCACGCATGTGAAGATATCGTCTCCAGGTAAGAAATTTCTGTTGGTCTTCCAAACAATTTCGAAAGGATCGAAGCATGTTTTCAGGACTTAAATGTAGCATTCGCTGTTCATTCTTAATAATTTGAGTAAACGCCAGAAAGCATTCTTATCTTCCAAGCGAAGGTCTCCGTGCTACAATTTAAAACTGCTTATATGCTCTCTACGGAGCCTCCAACTTTTCACCAACTCGCGACGTCTTAGCTTCTTTTTTTTTTCTTTATCAGCTTCAGCCTAATAAATTCCAGCAATAGTACACAATGATGTCGCACACATCAACTTCACTTCATCCTCGTTTTGTGCAGTGGAACTCATTTTCTTCTTAGTTATAGAGATTATAGTTTTATTCTTTGTATTTATTTTGTATTTATCTTTACGAACACAAGAAAAGTGACAAAGAAATGTCAAAATTCCAATTCCACCATTCCCTTTGGATTAGAAACAGTCCGTCATGGTTGCACTCATGGTAGAAGTATTTAGAGGTAGATGCATTTTTTCAAAAATTAGTCATTTTGAATTTTTGATAAGTAAGAGGTACCTTTTAGAGATGCATTTTTTAAAATGGGTAAAAAAGACTAAGTTAGTAGTTAATTATTAATACTACTTTTATTACTTAGTACAAATTATAAATTTTATTTATAATAAGTAGAAATAATGTTATTTAAATTTGTTTTCTTTATTAGTAAACACCTTGAATATGTTAAGTGTTAAAAAATAATATAAAAAGCAGTAACTAATTCTTCCTATGTACATGCAATACTATGCAAATTATTTTCTTATAAATTCTCACTTAGCGCCTGGTTATATTGGTGCTCGGTGTTCGGCGAACACAAAACATTTTCTCCCGTGCTCGGTCGAAGTGGTTACATTCAGCTCGTTGCAGAGTTGTTTTTGTCAAAATATACTCATTTGTTTAATACTATTTCGTATGTAATGATACTGTTTTGTAAAATAACTCATTGCTACCCTGAATACTCGGCGTGCTAGTTGTGCAAAACACCAAGTATATCGTGTTCGGTGTGAGAGTGGGTAAATATTCACTCTTTGTGTTCGGGGCAACAACAATTTCATGGTGTTCGCCGAGCATACTCGCAATATAACCACAGCCTTAAAAATTTAAACTCTGTTGCAAAAAGGATAATAGTATCAAAACAAAGGTTTTCCCAATTGTCAAAGTTCCTCTTACTTGTCAAAATGCGTCTACTTTCTTAATTCTTCTGCCATGGTTGCACTCATGTGTCACGTGAGCACATCCGTTTGCCCACGATAGAAGTATTTACATAGCGTCTCGATTAAGTATAATTCATGTTAAAGTTTCTGTCTAGTCGAGCACCTTATGTTAATTTCATACCAAAAAAATTCCAACATTTTGTTAAGACTGCTGCTATCAACCCTAACATGAATTTGAAGTTTCATTCGATTTTGACGTTTGTGTATTTAAAAATGGAGTAAGTAAAAATAAATAAAAGCGATATAATTAATTTCATAAATTTACATCGAGAATATAAGTGTTTATGAAATTATAAAAGAGAAAAATATAAAAGAATCGATTTGAAAAGAAAAGCGTATTAGAAAATGGGAAATAAATTTAACGCATATTTGTAGTTTACTGTTCAAAGCATTTTATAAAATGAAATATTTATAGTTTGTAAAACAAGTCAATAAAACAACACATTAAACAACAAACGTCACAAAATGACGCTTTTCTCTGCCATTTCATTGAAAAAAGCATGGTAGAACAATGTGCAGATGGTATGGCAGATTCATTTTTTCAAAAAGCATAAATTTTTAATTTTTGACAAGAGGAACAATTTAGAGATGCATTTTATGAAATGGCTACAAAAGAGAGAGTAGTAGATTATTAATATTTATTATTAAATATTGGAATTTTGTCACTTTTTCTTGTGCTCATAAAGATAGGTTCTTTTGTTTGCAAAAAATGCAAAACAAATTTTAATTACGTGCCTCAAATGTGTACTTAAAGTTAAAAAAAAAAAAAAAAATAAAAACATCAATCTCTTAAGAAAATAAAATAAGTTTATCAGAAAAATTTGCAATAAAATGAAGATTGTTTGTGCCCTAGAGGCGCATTGTTTGTTTCATGCTGCATGTTCAACTTCTAAACAATTCTAAATGAACATTCGTCAATGCGCCGATTTTTATTTTATTTTTGAATTTTCAGCGCATCTCTCCTATCTCTTTCTCTCTATTTATTTTTCTACTTCTCTTTATCAAATAGGCAGTCATGTTTGCGCCCGTGTGAGCAGCCACTTATAAATTCTCACTTAAACATTGAACTATGAAAATACAACGCTGTTGCAAAAAAAGAAGAATAGTATCAAAACAAATGTTTTCCCAATTATCAAATTTCCTCTTACTTGTCAAAATGCATCTACCTTCTTAATTCTTCTGCCATGGAAAAAAGACTCAACATGATGCCACATGTTTCAGGTTCAATTAATGACAAAGCGATACGTCGCGTTGGTGGTATTGTCCACCAATACAGCTGTGGATACTTACATAATGCCTTGAACATAATTGCGTCGGACCACGGAAAAATAATACAAAAAATAAATTTCCAATATTTTTTTTTTTTTTGCCTATTTAAAATCCCAAAATATTTACTGAAAATTTTGTGAGCACCATCCAAAAATTTACTGTTTTTGAGGGATTATTCATCAATTGGCAATGTTATCGGTATGCAGTATCATAGCAACAAAAATAACAATATTAAACACAATCTATTGTTAAATCGAAGTTGATATTGTATTGAATAATGAAAAGTTTATTTAAATTATAATGTATTACATTTGTCTGGGTCCAAAACGTGCAGGTAAAACACATTTGCTGAAGGCCCTCCAGGATCCTAATGCTATTGACGAAACAACTTATTCCATGCCAACGAATGGCACCAATATCTTCACGATAAAATTTCCAACTAGATTAAATTGCGAAAAAGATACCACCAAACCTTCCACTGATGCAAATGCGACTTCGAAAAATTCTAATGCACAACGTCATCTTAATAAATCCATACGGATAATGGAAATTGGCGGTGGAATGGCACCGATATGGAGGCAATACTTCAAGGATGTAGGCAAATTAATTTACGTTGGTAGGTACGTTAAAGGGAGATCATTAAAGCAAATTAATAATATATGTTTCTTTATTCATAGTCGATACATCGAATTTGTGTCAGATTTCTGCAGCTGGTAAGGCTTGCTATATTAATTAAATACTTATCATATGTCTATACTTAATGACGTAAAATTTTATCGCAGGGGTCTTACTTTATTCACTTCTCGCTGAACCACGCTTGCAAAGAGTTAAAATTCTGTTGGTGTTGACTAAAATGGATTATGCCTATCGACAAATGCGTAATGAGGCCTTGCTAATGTTACAAATGTCGAAATTGCAGAAAGAAATACGACAGAATGTCACAATTATCGAAGCAAGTTCAGTGACGAGAACGGGTCTTCATTCTATATACGAGTGGCTACAAAATCCTTAGCAGATCAAACGCATACTCATAATATCAAATCAATTTTTAGCTCAAAATGTTATCAAATAAATTTTTTAATTGTTTGATAGACATTTTATTTGATAGACTTTATAAAACGGAAAACTTTAATCGACTATATTTTTTGGGTAGTCAGAAAAATAGTGATGCGTGAATCAACATCAACCCTTTCAGATATTTGTCCAGTATATTGGACAAAAGCATGTGGCGAAAATTGTGATACACACTGTAACGGTGTTCCATAAATTGGACATAACCTGACGGTTATATGAGTTGCTTTACCTGAGATTTTATTGTTGATTCGAGTTTACTGACAATTAATTAGTATACGTGCAATTTTCAGATTTTGATTTCAAGCGGCTGACTTTGGTGTCTGAGAGGGTTAAGGTTTGATTTTTATATATACAAGATGGATAGATGGGTTACATATGAATTAAGCTTAAGTGCACTTCAGCTGCCCACAGTCGACAGCGCAGGCAGGAAAGTGCTATGTTAGGGGTGCATGTCAGTTTTGATATTTGAATTTTTTTTAAAGAACTCTTGTACCGAAAAGAGGTATGAGCTGAATGGCATTTGTCGATTTTCTTTAACACATCGTAATTTTTATAACATTTTTTTTAAAAATATATTTTCTGGCTTTGCGCCATTTATCTGCTGGCGCTCCAATTTAGGTATGACTGTAACATGAAAAAAAGGGTAAATTTTAGTAAAAAGAAGTACAACATTTTTTTTATTTCAGTGCATTTTTATTTAAAAAGTCTTAAACAAAACAGTTAGCAAAATATAATTTTATATAAAAGAAAATACCAAAAAAATGTGAGTATATAGTACTCTGCCATAAAATAAGAAACTCTACAAATTTTCTCTAATTGTTGCCAAAATTTTCTTCGGGAACTATTTTCTGGTGGCAATTTGGGACTGATTTGTCTAGTAATAATGGAAAAGATTATCCTTAATGCGGGAATTTCGTTTACTTCTAATAAAAATCCTAGGATTAGTTTTTGGAAGTATTGTGATAAAAAAGGCTTTCACATTACCTTCTAAAATTAATTTTTTGTTTGAGTCATATGTTCAGAGATGTCTCCACACAATTATACTTTCAACTGACTTCATGGGTGTGTGTAAAAGGATCTGGGTAATTGTATTCCCCCTGCGGTAAAAACAAATGGTAAGCGCCGACGTTTACGGGTTCTGATGACGAAACAAAATCGTCATCAGTTAAGACTGTCCCCGTACCCATAGAAGACTGGCTGTTGGCTGTCATGATAATTTCAATTTCTTGAGATGAATTTGAAATATTGGTCAAAACAGGTATAACGAAGTTCAAGTCGTAAATGAATTTGGTACATTCAGCACTTGATGACCACATCGGTTGAATTTAATTCCGATCAAATAACACACAAATCAGCCACTTGAAGTGAGTTCAATTTTTATAAGAAAATTATAAATTATTGAATGTTGGCAGCTCTATAATACAAGATTGCTGTAAGTGATTTAGTACATACACAAACCAATTATTTCGTTAGCTTTTAACATATAAATTTACATTTGTCAAAAGAAGTTGTGACAGTTGTTTTATCTTTTTACTGCTATTGCAAAGTTTTCTTATCTTATAGTGCGGGCACACGATAGAGAGTTTCGTTGAAATTCTAAATTTCAAATTTAGGCTTTATTGGCTGCTAAATACAAAATTGCAACTGTCGCTCAACAACAAAATCCTTTTCTATAAAACTATACTTAAGGCTTAAGGCTGTAGGGTCTTATGGCATTTACCGGATAAATTAGTTATTCTGAGTCCTTGTCCGTCATTTCAAATTTTTGTGTATTCTACCAAAATATTTTTTTCAATCAAACACAATTACGTTTGCTGTGGACATGCGACAAAAAACGTGTGTGTTTTGTGTAAATAAAAATTAATAAAAATATTGCCCCTCAGTTGGATTTGGACACAAAGAATTCATATAACAATTATGGATAATTGGAGAAATGGAAATGAGTTGCTCTCATTATTTTATTTTTTCACTTAATAAATAATACAGAGCAGCTGTAATGAAAACAAATTCAAAAATGTATAAAAAAATGTAATTGATCTTATATTTTTTCTGTTTTTTACAACCTTGTGTTTGAGGGTTGCTAGTTACTTTCGTTGCATTGGAAAATGTTGGTATTTTGTTTTTTTTTAGTAACTTTTGGTTTTAAAAAGTACCGTAGTACTTTTTTTATACGACAATTAGTTTTTATTGTAATTTTTGACAGAAGTACCTTTTCGGAGGAAAAATACGATTTTACCAAACCTCTTTCCCAGCCCTGTTTCAGACTACTGTCGAGGTTTAATATTTCAATTGCAAGAGCTGAAATTGCGTAGTTTCGGCAAATGGTTTCAAACGAAACTGTAATCGTTCACATTGTGAAGCTGGTTTCGATAATGGTTTCGTTTGACAGTTCATTGTTTAAATATTTCTTGTTGTAAAATGCATGCGGCTAATATAATTTTTGCTAAATATTTCGGTCTTAACCATTTGAATACATAGAGAATCACAATGATAAACGAAATATTTAGCAACGAAATAAAAGTGTATAGGTGATGTCGTCTTTAGTTATGTATCTCGTTTTACTTCAACTGCAGCCACTTATTCATCTGTATTTTTTTTTGTTTTTTGCCCTACGCAGTTCCTCCACCTTTTCTGCCCATACTTGTGTTATGAGCTTCTCTTCCACACACTACACAAATAACTTTTTTATATTTTCGTTTTTCCATATTAATCAAGTTGTAAGCAAAGCTAAATATAAATGTCTTTTAAAAAATGTCAGAGTAAATTCATTTTATTCAGGGTTGCATCAGATTTTTGCGCGGTTTGGAATGCTGTTTCGATGAAACCACTTATTTCGGTGGTTTCGTTTGACATATTTTTATATGCCAAAATTGAGTTCGTAGTTTCAGTCGAAACCACGGAAATTATCGAAATCGCGCAATTTCGGCTCAGTTGGAACATAATATAAGTCAACGTGACTTAAAGTTCACAGTCGCGGAGGTAAAATGTACCTACACCTGTGCACTTGATATTTTGTACGTTTTGCTTGTTGGGATATATATCTACGGAGTAAACATTTTAAATCTGCAATACTGAGTTATTGATGTTCCAAACCAATCAATCTTGACTATTTTCAGTTAGAGCTCCCATATCTTTTTGAGATGGTATAATTGTAGCAAAATTTTAAACCACTTCAAGGCGTACTATAATTTAATGGTTTAATTGCAGTTCTATTTCGAAATTATTGCACCATAGATAGTTAACTGTTATACGTGCTACCATAAAAAATTTACTTTAGTTCGACCTCCAACCTTTTGAGCAAAACCATTATTAATTTCTTATTATCAAACTACCCCTTTCTCAAGAGCTTTCACTGCAACAAAAACAACAATATCTCGAAAAAAGCAAAACTTTCTACAACACTTGTTGCTTCACTGTCATGAACCCAACACCCACCCCCCACGAATGTTTCGCATCATTATTTCGAGACTCGTTTGAATGTGTTTGCTCGCTTTACAGTTGAAATTTGAGGGTGAGAAATGCTTTGCAACAAATTGCTATTTCAGTTATTCTTCTAAACTTTCAGTGATAGGAGAATACATTTTTTTTTCAAGGTTTAAAACACAAACATCTTTCATATACGCAGATATAGGAGTAAAGCCGAAAAAGTAAAGCAAAACTAGTGGGATGTAAAATGTTTTAAGTACGTCATAATACAAAAGGAAAACGATTTTACAGTTCACAGCAAAAGAATAAAACTACAAGCACACAAAGAGACAAAGAGTAGAGGAGAACACTTAACACTCAGCAGCAAGAAAAAAAAGAAGAAGAACAATAGGAAAAAAAAACCAAAAGTTCAGTTATATTTTGAAATTTGAGCGTGTTATACACGAGCGCATACACAGTGTCAGTTCAGTTCACGGTTACTAACTAACGCAGTAGAGTTTCGTTTTACCTAAAGAAATAAAATAAAATAAAAAAGAAAATACAATTTCTAAAATATTGTGTTTTTGTGTTTAAATTTTTGTGACAGCGTGTGTGTGCATGTGAGTGGACCCAAGTGCCATATTAATCAATTGAGTGCGAAATAAATTTAATATTAACTAACTGCTATAAAAAAAAGAAAAACAAAAGATTTAAAATATCAAGAGGTCAAGAGGTTTGTTTTGTTTTTATTGTGAATTCATGCAAAAGTTTATTTGTTTCTAAGTGCGTGTGTGTTGTTATTGTTTTTAATGAAAATACTTTTCTAATTTATTTAGTGCACTTACAATTTAACTACAGCTTTAAGAAAAAAGAAGATAGTTGAGGTTTGGTGTTAATTTATATGAATGCGCGTACTCCGATTAAGCCCACTGTTGCCAAAGCTCTTCTTTTTTTTTTTTTTTTTAAATCATAAAAAATAATTGAAAAAGTTTTTCAGCATTTTTATTTAAAAAACAAAAAGCACTTTTTACATATTTTAAAGGAACAATAAAACAACGAAAAAAAATCACACATTCCACGCGTGTGATAATTATCAAACATGAAGCTAATTGGATTATTACTAAATTTGGCTGCCATAACAGGTGAGAATGCATGCATATATTGCACGTATACGTATATAAATAAATACATATCCACTCGTGTATATACATACATACAAGTATATGTATGTATGTCTGTCTGTATTATATCGTTTATGTATAGACACATGTCTCATGGGCACCTCCATTATGTTCTTTGACACTTCTCGTAGCTGTTGTTGTTGTTGCTGTTTTTGTTTTGCTTATGCAAAAACAAAACAAATATGGTGGATGAGAAGAAGAAGAAGAATAACCTACCTGTTCTTCCTCAAATGAGGTTATGTATAAATGTTTAAAGCTAAGTTACAAAAATAAAAAATCGATTGGTTTTAAGTAGTCGCTGGAGCATTTTTTTCTCAATTGCTATTGATTTACTTTCGATTTTAAAGAATTTTAAAGAAATATATATATTTATATATTAGTGTGTTTCGAAATTTTTTTTTTCTCTTTAGAAATACAAAATTTCAAGTCGATAAAAAATTGTCTTAGGCCCACACATATACCACAAAAAAGTTTGGTACAATTGAAAAAAATTTATAAATTTCAGTTTAACCTTCATTATAAAAAATTATTTCAAATTTTTTAAGAAAATTATAAACTATGGTCCCTTGCCGTAATTGGACCAAATTTTTTGTGTCTATGTGGGGGTCTATAGAGACGATTGAAGTTTTAAATTTCTAAAAACAAAAACATTTTTTCGGTACACCTCATTATATATGTATATGTACCTAAGTATTCGTGGAAGAGAAAATATTTTAAATTATAACTGATTAGCTAAGCCAACTAGGTTTGCTCCTTTACAGCCGTTATGGCAATGGAGCTTAAAATGTTATATCTAAGTGTTATTTGTTTTAATTAAAATAAATAAATAAAATTAAAAAAAAAATATAAAAAAACACAGGTATGCAATTCCTCCTTCTATTAATTTAAACTTTTATGAAAAAACACAGGTAAAACTAAAAATATCGAAACTACATTAGATGTTAAATAAAAACTCAAAGTTAAGCCTAGAAAACAAATTGTTACTCTATAAAATGGTTATTAAGCCAAAACGTACGGCATCCAACTATGGGGAACTGCGTCGCCATTAAACGTAGAGAAACTGCAAAAATTGCCAAAATGCTAAGAACCATTACAGGAGCCCCATGGTACATAAAAAACACCAATATCCACAAAGATCTTGAAATACCCATGGTCGCTGAAGAAATATGTAAATTTTGTGCAAAATACACCCAGAAATTGAAAACCAACTCAAACAGTTTGGCAATTACGGCAAGCGGCAAAAGGCAAAGATACCGTAGATCTTGACATATTATAATTGACGCAATTAATCTGAGTCTACACTGAGCAGGAGGAGACCATATCTTCACATGAAATTATTTCCCCACTTTTCTCCTTTTCCCTTGTACAGTGTGAATTCAGACTACTAAGATATACGTGAGACCCTCTTACCCTTTACTACAACACTAACCCCACGCACTGGCATGGAAACGTGATTTTTATCTAATTTTTAAGATATTCAGTTTTAAGATTTGAAATACTTATTTATTGTTAGTTTCCAAGTAAAGAACAAAAATGAATCCTCGTACCAGTACCAGTAACAACATGTTCATACTTATTGTATTTTTTCAGATCCAAGGTACAAACTAAGCATTTTTCTTGGAATGTTTTCGCAGAATCAGAATTTTGCTGTCGGGTTTTAAGATATTCTAAGTCCGAAATTCCCGATTT
The DNA here is from genome assembly GCA_963691655.1 of Toxonevra muliebris. Lineage (NCBI taxonomy): Eukaryota > Metazoa > Arthropoda > Insecta > Diptera > Pallopteridae > Toxonevra > Toxonevra muliebris. Next base: position 74,605,640 of record OY829329.1, read on the forward strand.
TGTAATATTTTCAGTAATTTATGAAATCGGCAGTAGTTTTTTTTTTCTAGAATTCACATTTCACATAAAATAATAAAATCATTTACTTTTTGAACTATTTTTTACTCATCCGATTTCTGTTCGTTGAAATATTACAGAATATAAAAAAATTAATTGAATTAAGAGTAAAAAATTCCATGGGAAATATCAATTTTGGTTTTTTGTTCTGAAAAACTTAGAAATGTGAAGTTTTTATTGTCTGCTTTCAAAAATTGAAGAATTGAGCAAAATTACTATCTGGAGAGCTTAGAACTTATAGTGCCATGCTTGTTCAAAACATCTTGGATTACATCTATGACCTGTTCTAAAAAAAAACACTAAGGAAAGTTGAATGATAAGTCCTTTTTTACAAATTCTTTCCTGTTTTTCTACTTTCTTACAGTGTTTCTATCCCAGGTATAGCACAATGATCCTTGAGATTGAGTGCTTTGGTATATTCCAGCCCACCCTCAACTTTAACTCTAACTCCTTACTTTATTGTCGTAAGAAATGGGTGGTAGTTTAGTTACAGTTTACTTTACGAAGGGGCTAACAAAAGTTCGGTTAGTTGGTAACACTGGCAGATGGTTGTGCATAGAATCGCAAAGAAAACTCAAAGCTAATGAGAAAGAGCCGGTAGAAATTCCATCGCCATCACAGCAAGAGATTTGGTCTGCCATTCTATACGGATTTGAGCGTAACCTTAAAAGCCTGTGGAAATATTTAATGAGTGCCAAATTGTATCTGGAGAGAATGCACCATCGCTTTTGACCGTCTCGAAGTGGTTTTGGAGATTCCAGACAGGAGAATTTTCTGTGGAGGATGAATCACGTGAAGCTGGCCTAAAATCTTCGACTAATGACGTAAATGTGGCTCTGATGAAGTCCAAAATTGACGAAGATCAAAGATTGCTGAGGAACTTGGCTTGAATGTAATGGTTGTATTGCGAATATTTAGAGAAAATCTTACGGTATACGATGGGGTCCACGAATTTTAACTGATGCGCAAAAGAGGCGTGTGTCAGATTATTTTCTTCAAAAATTTAAAAATAGAGACTTCTACACCTTCAATAAATATGTAACAGATGATGGCTCTTCAAGTATGACCCAGAAACCAAGCAACAGTTGATGGTATAGAGCTCAGAAAGAGTTCATCCCCCTATTGAAGCCAAGCAGCAGAACTCAGCGGCAAAAGTAATGATGTCAATTTATTTCACCAGACAAAAAAATTGAAGCCGCTATTCCTCTGAAAACTGGACAAATGGTAACTGTTGAATAATAAACTGAAATCTGCTTACCACTTGTTTTCGAAAATTTGTTGGGAAACCAGAACCATAATGAACATCATGATAACGCCCCAGTTCACACTGCTGAAAAAACGAATAACTTCATTGCGCTCTCAGGGATTGAAGAAATTGTCCCAGCATTATATTCTCTGGACCTAGCACCATGTGATTTTTGGTTGTTTCTAAAAATAAAAAAAAAAAAATTGAGAGGAAAGGTCTTTGGCAATAATGAGGAGATAATTACTGCAGTTAATGTTGAAGTTGCAAACCTAAAAAAAAGCCATTTTGAAGTCTATTTTTCAAAGTGGAACAACCGGCTTCAAAAATTAAAAACGATGAAGATTAAAGATATGAAATTAAAATTGTTTTTGGCCTTTCCTCCCTTATAGACAACTAAGCAAACTTTTGTGAGTTCCTCTATACAAAAAGGCTGTATTAAGTATAATTAAAAAATTGATTATGTATTTTCTTCTTACAAGAATTTGTGCATTCTTCTTCATTTATGCCAATTTTTTTTAAATATTTTATAAACTGAAAATCGTATCAAATAAATAAATATAAATAAATATAAATAAATATAAATAAATATAAATAAATAAATAAATAAAATAAATTTTGATGTAAAAATACTAATGATGAAATTTATCTAATGAAATGAACTTATATTTATTAGAAAATCTTATCAGTAACTTGTTTATACATTATTTGTGTGAAACAAAATTACATTTGCGTATATAAATATTTTAAAAACTATCATTTTACATTTTCAGAGATTTATTTTTATTTTTTATTCAATCATTAATTTACAAGCAGTTATATGTATCCTTGGAAAATAGAATAAATAAAGTAAAAACAATTATACACAAACAAACTCCAACTAAATGACACAGTATCAATAAATATCTATGAATAAAATATTAATGGTGTAAAAAGCAAACCAAATATTTCAAATATTTATTTAAAATCCTTGCATATGTCAACTAAACTAACAAGGATATTGATACTACATACGATACTTTATTTTTGTCTCTCAATATATTTTGAAATGAAACTTTTTTGTCCAACGTCAAGAGCTTCAAGAGCATGAGTTAAATAAAAACCAAAAACTAAAACTTAAAACCGTAAAACCACAAAAATTTCAAAGTTTTTAGCATGAAAATAATAATGTTGTTGTTGGTGATGATGTTGCTAATGTTGCCGATGATGATGATAATAATTTTGATGAAAACACTCATGCAACATTAATTGAAAAATATATTTTGTGAAAATTTCAAATCCCCTCTCAATAATCGAGGAAGAACTAACAAAAAAAAAAAATAAAAATCTCACATCCTTGAAAAAAGCCTTTTTATGCGTTGTTGATGTTGAATTCGATATTGCTATTTCCATTGCTCTATCCTTAATCCTGTTGCTGATGCGGCCTGCTGCTGCTACTGTTGGTATATTGCTGTTGCTGACAACAAAATTAAACCTTGCAGCAATTCAGTTCCGAAATTGTATATTTTTGTATATATATACATATACATAGATATGCATATGTGTGCTTGAGTGTGAGTACAAAAATATGAGTATATATGCAAAGAAAAAGAGAAGTCTTTAAGTGCTTGAAAAGAGAGATCTACATAAGTATGGTATGTGTATGTGTGTGAGTATATGGCATAGCAATAGTGAACAGAACAGTGGCAATCAGAAAGTTTTACTTAGTTACATATTTGTTGATAATAGGATCTAAACCGCATAACCATCAACTGCAAAATTATTATCGATTTACAAATGAAACTATTTTCATTTATAGTATATATTTACAAATTTTACATACATACACAGTTATAAAAGTAAAGTAACTAAAACTATAACTAAACCAAATAACTCAAGTGGATGTCAAAGAGATTTTAAAATAAAAACAAAAACTTTTTTTTATGAAATTCCATATAAATATACATACTACAATTTATACATATTGAATATATGTATGTATGCACATGTGTGGCAAATGAATTTTTATTACGCACTACTATGTTGAGATACTACAAAACTTACGCTCAAATGAAAGCCGCATGCAGTATAAACAATTAAAAGTTTTTAGTTAAAGTAATTGGTTTCAACTGAGGAGCACGAGTTAACACCATTAGGTTGAAAGCTACAACAGCTATATATCCATATATTTGAATATACTATAGGGAATTTGTGGTTATATTTATGTACTCGTATTGAATGTATGGAATGTGAAAATCTTAGTAAATATTTGGGAATGAATTTGTACTTTATATGCAAATATGTTTAACCCACATATGCGCAATGGTCTATAACTAATACACTTCAAAAAGTTTTATTTTGATTGAAAATATTCTCATTTAATCAAAATCAAACATTTCTGAAGTGACCTAAATATAGGACAATGTATGGGTTAATACTTTTAGCAGCGGTTGCGATATCTCTTTCGAACCTGGCAAAGTTTGGATAATACAAAGATTTACATACTACAACAAAAACCTTTTGATCATTGCATTTATCATTCATATCGCTTACATGGGTTATTCTACTTCCATTTGTCCACTCCCACTTAATGTAATCTACATCCCATATTAACATATAAACCTTCATCACCTTTTTTGCTATGGTTTCCCAATAATTACTAACTACCTGCATACCACCTCCACACGCAAACCTTCACTGCCTTCCTTGCTATTGTTCCCTATATATGCCGTTTCAAGCGATCCGTTTTTAAAGGAGATGGCACCCGTTTTTAGACAAATGGCTACAAACGACCACATTCAGTTCAATAACTAGGTACTGTATCAAGCCCCAGTACTTTACTATAAATGGTTACCAAAAATCTATTCGAATGGTATGGGAGGTGACATGCCCATTTGTTCCCAAATGACCAAATTCTGTCCAACCGCTACCAGTAACATCCCACGTGTTACACACAAATTGTAATTGTTGTACATTGTTTACGCATAGATGGTTCCATATGTATAGTTTATTGTGAACGAGCCATATCCATACTTGTAGAAGCTCATGGTGAACTTTAGATGGAAGTTAATGCAGAAGATCGTTTAGACAATTCAAAGACTATGATTTTGATGGGAGAAATGAAGAACGTGGAAGATCACCAAAAAAGTTTGAAGATTCCGAAATACAAGCATTGTTGGTGGATGAAGATGATATAAAATAAATGGCAGAAATGCTAAATGTTAATCATCAAGAAAATCGAAAAATCATCTGTGCAATATTGAACAACAAAAAAAAAAAAAAAAAGAAAAAGTTTTTTGCATCGAATCGTGCCTAGTGATGAAAAGTGGATATATTTTGAGAGTACAAAAAACAAAAAATTGTGGGTTTCACCTGGTCAACCATCAACATCGACTGTAAAACCGGATCGATTTGGAAAGAAGAGGATGCTCTGTATTTGGTGGGATTAGAAAGGTGTGTTGTACCATTAGCTCTTAAAAACTGGTAAAACGCTCATTGATTGAAAAACGACCAGCATGGGTAAGAAGACATGATAAAGTTATTTTGCTTTATGATAATGCACTAGGCTGGTACTTGTTATTTCATCCGCCTTATTCACAAGACTTGGCTCCTTCTGATTAAAAGAACAGCACTTTAAAACATCTAAAGAATTGGCAAATTGAGTTTCTGAATGGTTTTCATCAAAAGATAAACAATTTTTTTTTGGCGTGGTATCCACAAAATATCAGAAAGATGATCTTAATGTGTAGAAAGTGATGGAAAATACTTTGAATACTATATTATGTACCATTCGTTTTTAATAAACGTTTTATTTTCAATAAAAAAACAAGGTACATTATTTCAACAATTCGTTTGTATAATAGGTGTCACGCCCATTTATCCACACCCATTTATATTCCTCCTATATGTAGAATGCCATTGATAAATACTGTTTCTATACTAAATCTAAGAGCTGTACTACAAATCGTTCTTGAGATATTCCACAATTGAGATTTATGTTATATGGGAGGTGCCCTCTGCCGGCAAAGTACGAAAATTAAGTATAGCTTATGTTTGGAAGCCTGGTAAGAACAAGCTTTGCACTGTATTTAATATAAGTATCCTCACTAGTTATAGAGCTAAGGTGAAACGTTTATTTGTTTCATATGTTTTCATGAGGTGCCCTCTAGCGGCGAATTTCGGAAGCTAAATATAGCTTACTTTTCTTTCTACTGTCGGAATTATCTTTGTTCTAAATTTGAAGGTAATCGGTTCAACCGTTTCGGAGCCTATAACGAACATTTATATAGACTTGGATATCGAGGGTGAATCAAAATCATAACCAAGTTTCTTTTAATACTCTTGACTATGTCAATGTCGGCGTACAGTTCATGACTCCATGTTTTTCGGTATAGAAAGCGGTTTTTTATTCATTGGGAGAGGATTCAGCTTCTAAATTACCTAATTAGCCAGTAGTAGCATCTGCTGCCAAAAATTATTCTTTATTTGATTCAAGATAGACATTGTTGTTGTTGTTAATGCGGAATCCTAGATAAGCACAATCCGTGATGACTTTGAATATATAATTGTCAATAATAACATTTTCTAAGATACCGTGATGGAAATACTATGAGTCCATGAAGGGACTCAATAGATCTTAAAGGTCGCAGTGCACTACCCCAATAATAATAATAATAAAGATGCCGTGATAGTTTTTTTTTTTTTGCTGATACAAGTCATTTCGTTTTGTGCTAAATTCGTTCGACGAAACTCATTTTTCAGGGTTCCAGAATGCTGAGCTGACTGCTCCCGCGTTGAGGCCAAAGATGGCAATGTCATTAGAAGAAGTTTTACGATAGGGAATGATCACCTTGTCTGAAACCTCGTTTGGTTTTAAATGGCACGAAGGGAGCATTACTAATTTTCACTACGATGTAAAGTGATTCATGTAACTAAAACCTAAGAAATTTGGCATCAATTTACAGGCAACACTTTTAAGATCTATAAATTACTGTAAAAACCGCACGATGATATCGCGAGAGCAGCAACCGACTGGAAGCTAGAAGGCAGTGAAAACTTGGAGAAGACTTGTAGAGAACGAAATAAAATCAACCGAGTAAAGCAAGAATGATAGAATATAAGATGGCTACGTCATACCAGACCTTTGTTTACATTTTTGTGTTGTTAACATGGAGAAAAAAAATTCCGGGATAATTTCTATAATTTTGACTCTTAAGTTTTACGGATAGCACCATCAGAAGCCCGGTAGAAGTGTACCACCATACATTTTTGTGGTGGAATCAAATAGCTACGCCTGTAATATTGCGTATTAAAGTGCACCGGAGGTAAAAAATCAATTTGATTTCACAATTTTTGCATTTATTTATTATGATTTATTACTAATTTATTAGAAGAAAAAACATAAATTTCACAATTTATTACATTTGTCGAAGAAAAAACAAACGAATTTATGTGAAAACGTCAGGTGGAAACATAAACAAATATCTGTCAACAGACTGTAGCCAATCAGATCAAAGCATGGGGTCTGGTGTGACGTACATGCGTAGAAGATTTCACTTTTGAGCAGAGTAGTGCGCAATCTTGTATTCTATCATTCTGGCAAGTAAAGGAAATTTGTTGTGACTCTTTTCTCATATACATATGGGATTCTTGTTCCGCTGAAACAGTTTTCTCTATTAGACTTCTCTCTTTCTCTCTCTCTTTTTTATGGCAGTTATTTCTTAAGTTAACGCGTTCGCGGACACTCAAAGTTGTATAGAGGTGCAAAAAGAGACACATAGCGGCTCTCTTAAAGTAATCGTAATATTTTAATTTTGATTATACACGTTTTTTCCAAGTTCTAACAATATCACATTTTATTAGTTATATATACTGAATACTAAAGCATTTACTTCGATACATAGATCAGTTCAGTGGTGGATTAGGTGGACGCTATATAGAATTGAATGCCGAAATTTGTATTGTAGATTTGAATGCTATAGCATTCATGTCATATTTAAAATGGATGTTATAGTATTCACGTCCGCGAACGTGTTAACTAAAAATTTTTAATTAACTAAAAATTTGGAACTTAAAGCCTCTTAAATTATTGGAAGCCTAGGAGTCATGCATACGAGTAAACATGTGTATGGATATTTTTGTAGGTTATTTTTGTGTGAATTGTATTTTTTAATTAAAAATTGTTTTTCACAAACTCACAAAGTTGACTTTTGCTCCTTTTTTTTAATTTTAGTTATGCAACGTATATGTTGAGCATTTTAAAAATGTATGAGTTTTTTTTAATGTTTTGCTTCTTTTCATTCTCTTTATACGCTTCCGTTTAGTTTGTTGCCTATTTCAATTATTGTTCGAGTTTTTTTTTATATTATAGTTAAAGTAGTTGTTGTATTATTTTTTGGAATCTTTTTGTCGTTTTTTGTTGCTGTTGCTGCTGCGGTTATGCTTAATTATATCTTCATATTGTATGCACATATGTATTTTTGCATTCATACATAACGCATTTACAATATACTTATATATAGTGTAAGCACACAATTATTGGTATTCTACATCCGAATCATTGGCGACATATTCAGGGATTTTTTTTTTCTTTTTGAGGAGATTAAGTAATATCATTTCTATATTAAGAGTAAATATCAATGGTTTTTTACTTGCAAGACAATTATTAAATAAATACTTCCAATATTCCAATCTTCAAAATGCACCCAATCACTGGGAGGAAGAGAGAGCACATCATCAACTAATTTACCCTATGTGCATTTCCATACGTACATAATTTCTTTCTCTTCTCTTTTTGGGTCACTCTTTTGGTCATTGTCTCTTTGGTTCTCCATTGTGTGGCTTTGGTTACATTTAATGCAAGAAAAAAAAAAAACAAGAAAAATTGTAGTAGTTTTTATTTTGCTCCTTTTTTACCATTTTGGAAATTTGATATGTTCTCTTGTTAAACATTAAGCATTCACATGGTTGTACTTGTTGTCATTCTAGTTGTTCTCTTCTGGTTGATGTTGTTGTTGCTGTTTGGTCATGTGTGCATGCGTCTTTTGGTATATGACATAATGGAGTCATTAGTAGATTTAATTTTAAAATAATACCAAGTAAGAGTAAATAACTGTCTGGAATGGATTGGGTTGATGGTTGAAATAACTAGATGCACTTACTTCCGACAGAATATTGAAGTAATTGAATACTTGAAATTTGAAAATATAATAATATTGATTTTAGTTGAAATCTAATAAACTAAATTTGATTATCAATACTTAATACAGTTGCCTTAAAAATAGGGTACATTTTATTAGGCATTAATGTCTCAAATTTATTTTTCTGCATGCAAAAGTTAGAGCTAAGTGATCGGATTTGGATCGAAGAGAAACCAATAAAGTGCATCACGAAAAAAAGTTTTCGCTACGCTCCTTTAAAAAAGAATTTCGGCTCTAGTGATTACCGTTTACTATTTTTTTTAGGGGGTAAAACAAAACGTTTTATTTGTTTTTGTATAAGGCTCGATGCACTTTAATGTACACATGCCAATAAATACAGAGAACTATAAATAATTTCATGAAAAGCAAAAGAGAAAAAAAACAAATATTAAAATAATAAAAATACTTTACTCATATATTGAAAGATCGACAATAATCAAAAAAAAAAAAAAAAAAAAGATGTAAATGCTAGCAAAACCTCATACATATGCGCAATTTCAAATAATAATTTATGATTTCACATACCAAAGGAACAATAGCAACAGCAAACACTAACACTAAAACCAGCAATAACAACAACATAAAGCGTTGCAAAAGAACGTTTCGGTCATTAGCCCATATACTATACTTACTATACTCAACATACATAAATACACAAATATCTATACATATATCCATACATATGCATATTTGCACAATTGACAGTCATGATATATGAAAGGATATTCGTAGACCAAGAGTGATTTCACTGGCCAATAGGCTAAAAGTTCAAATACGTTCATATGAAGCTGAAGCTCGAATATTTTACACACTTCCACTTGAACTTCCACTACTTTTTTTTTCTGCATCGATTTCTAAAATACATATACACATATATGCACAAATATATCTATAGGTTTGTTCGTTTGTATAACTATAGATATACATATCTCTATACTACATAAAACATAAAAAGAAAAAAAAAAAAGAAAAATTAGTAGTGTATCTAAAATAGTAGCTACTGTTAGTAATAGAATGGTGCTAGTATTCGTATATAGCCAAGAGCCAGCGACAATAATATCCAGAGTTGATGTTAACGAGCTTCAGCAATAAATTATGATGTTGGCTACATTCCATAATTGTGTTGTTGCTATTGTTGTACTCTACTCGTATTGTATGAGTATTAGAGTGGATCGAAATTTTCATCTTCAACATGGCAGCGCTTTGTTTTTTTTTTTTAAAGAAAGGGGTATATAAAAGGTCTGTATATAAAAAATATTCCAAATGTAGGTTAGGTTAGGTTAGGTTGGAGGGGCTGTCGAGAGACACACTTAGGCCTGAACGGCCCATTGTGATACCACATAGTTGGACCTACAGTTTAACGCCGATTCCGAACGGCGGTGTGGCAATTTTTTATCGGCTTGGTGGTTTTGCCATTACCAACCAATGTGTGCACTTGTACACTATCTTATAATTCTCATACACTTCATATTGATAGTGAATATAAGAAAGTAATGAAAATTAACCACCAGACGAAGACGGGAATCGAACCCGAACCTCTCAGATGAAAGTCTAGTGCACTATCCACTAGGCTATCGAGGTCGTCATTCCAAATGTAGCTCCAGAGCAAAAATTAGAAAAATCAGGGAAAAGTTGAGTTCATCCTAGTATTGGAACACCATCTATGGACCAAACGATTTTATTGAAATTTTGTATACCAGGAGTTTTTTTGATTTAAAAAATATGTCAAGGAGTGTTTAAGAAGAAAAGTTAATAAAGATTTTATAAAACTCGAAATGTGGAGAGGAGTGAAAAATGTTTATTTTTCGAAAAGGTTTTAATTTCCGTAACATTTTTCGAATTTTTTAAAAACCTTTGACGAATTTTTATTGGAATATATCACAGTGCATGCGCCCATACCATAACAACTAAAATATTCAGTTATTTTAATAATTACATACATATGGTATAATACTCGTATGATACTTTAGTCATGTTTATGCGTACCTAAGCATTTTTAATTTATGAATTTAGAAATTGCGAAACCCCAAAATTTCTATTGGGGAATTTGTTTTTTGTGTGTTTTGTTGAACAGTATAGTTGATGCTTACTATTTAGTTGCGTTGTCTGTCTGTCCATGTTTCTACTTTTGTTTTTGGGGTTTCATTGTTTTAGATATTCGCTAGGGCCCGGTGTACCAGTGTGTAAATGTGTGTGTGAATATGCGTGAATGTGTGCGTATAATCAATTGTTGTTATTGTAGCTTGTTGGTTGGCCTGCTATTTGTATCAACGCAAATTCTAAGTACATGTGACAAGTGAACTTAATCTGCTTTAGTTTTCCTACGCTTTTTTTTGTTTGTTTTTTGCTTTTGTTTTCGCTGCTTTTCCCCCATATACAGTCCGGGGAAATTAAACGCAAACATAAACACACCACACATACACACTAAAATACTCGGACACTCTCATATCAAAGTTAAAAATGTTGGATCATGCCAAATGATGTCTGCAGGGTGTAGTCACATTTCATAGAAAAATTCACTTGTTCTCGTATTCGAGCAGCACACATGTAGTTGAACTCTTGCGCGGTTAATTGAGAAAGGTCAGATTCAAATGTATCGTCGTCATTGGAAGCACATATGTATGTGTGTGTGAATGAGGGAGAGAGATAGTATATGTATGGCAGCTGCACATATAAAAGCTAGCCAGTGTGCCTACGTTTTAATTATCCGATATGCTTTTTTTTTTTTTGCTTTTTTATGGTATGATTTAATTCTATCTTTGAGACGCTGCTACTACTTAACTAACATCAGTTGTTAGGTTCTGAAATTTTTGGGTTAAACACAAATACTTTTACTCATTTATTTTGGTTTATTTATTATGCTGACCTTTGACCCATATAATTATGAAAATGTTTTAATTTTTGTAATGAATCATAAGTAATAGAGATTTTTTTCTTGTTTTTTATTAATAATTTTAGCTTTTTTATTAGAATTATATTATCTTAGAATCATTCTATTAGCTTATAGTTTCTATTAATATGTGCTACAAACAATTAATTTAGTTTAATGATAGACCTTATATTGATTACAGTAAATTTTATTCATATGTATCTATATCAGGAGGAAAGTCAGATTAATTGCTATCAGTAAATGTCCCTGGGAATTAGGGGTACATATCTCTAGATTTTGCATCTTCTTTAACAAACACCTCTAAAACTGTAAGGACTTCAAGTGACTTCAATTGACTTAAAAATTTCCATTGATTCTAAGCAGTCATGATTTTGAAGTCATAAGAGTTGAATTCCCATGACTTCAAAAAAGATTGCATTCCCCTGACTCCAAATAAGAATTTTCTAAATGAATAATTAATCCACGACTGTTTCAAAAAAAAACTTCTAACTGCATTTTTTATTTTTGAGTCAAATATTGAGTATATTTCTATTGATTTCCCAAAACCTTATATCTATACCGGAAATTGTTGATTTCTGACTTTTTTAGTAATGTTTGCTGGGACATAACTCAGATATATGAAAACATGTTCTTGTATTTTTTTTCAATTTTAGAAGGCAACTTCCTTTACTGGAATATGCAAAAACATCCTCCGCTTTTGGGAAATAATTCAATTTAAAAATAGGCCTGAACATGATTTTTTCAACAAAAATTGGAATAACACTTTTTTTGTTAACCCTAAAAGTATGCAATCATACTGAAAAATAACTAAAAGTGTAAAGATTTAGAAGTTCCAACATTAAAAGACTTCAATAAAAATTGTTCAATTTTCTGAAAAGGCCAATATCAACACAACTAAATAAAATAAATTTCTTGACGATTAAACTGTCCATTCTCTCATTATAGCTTGCCAAATGTGACGAAAATTGAAACTTTAAGCTTTAGTTTAGACTGATAAAAACTAACTTCAGATTTGATCCCGGATCCCGGATGTGATAGAGAAATTCTGAGTACAGAGTCGGAATTAGCGACCCCGAACTACTTTTAAAAAGGTTTCCATTCGGCATTTGATTTTGTAAAGTGCCAAATTGTTGCATAGTGCAATTAGGGGATTTCTGCAAACGCGCACCTCGCAAACAGTGCTAAATGGGCGAGTTTGCGAGCTCGCAAATTTGCTGTAAAAATTTTAATAGATAAGATAGTTAATTTTGCGCTATGAATTCACTGCGCAAAGACCTTGCAAACTTGCGCAACTGTATCCAACTCTGTGAAATAAATTATTTCACTCAAAAATCATTATTTAAAAATCGATTGCTAACCACGCTTACCTACATTTAATTGCAAAGAGTAATTTTTAAGAGGGTCTTGCGAGGCATTTAACGTTCAGTCGCGCACAAACTTAGCTTCCCATTTTATATTTATTGTTTTACTTTAAACACTTAATATTTTTTTTTGGCTGAGTGTAGTAGACTTTCACGAAAGTTACAAATGAAACCAACAAATTGTGTTGAATTTGTTGCATGTAGTACTTCAATTGTACATTTCTATCTACATACATACACACACATACATATACATTTTTTTGGGTTGGTTGTTTGTTCAACTATTAAGTATCATCATGTTCATATGCATGAAATTTCCTCTTTTCAAAAATGATAAATTGCCACTTGACTTTGCATATTTTTGTTGCATGAAGGCATGTTGTAAGTAGTTTGCAGCAATCTGTAATAGTTGTTGATGTTATTTCACTTGTTGTTGTTGTTGTTGTATGCTTGCAAATATGTGAACTTGTATAAGTAAAAAGCGGAAGAAATGTCAATGCCAAAATGACAAAGGTTCTAAGAAAAGCTACTTTCAAAATAGTACTTAGTAGTATGAGTTAATGCCAGTACAAAATTTCTTTTTTATACATATTTAAAAATGCATTTTTATTTGCATTGTTGCATTTGACAATGTCATCTTTTTCATCTTTTCAGTTTTCAATGGCACTTTTGCATTTACCATTCATACACATATATGTATGTATGTGTGCGCATACACATGCAAACTTGTGTGAAAAATTCCAAAAATAGTATGCATGATAGATAGTAAGTAAGTACCAAAACGCATTGTTATACCATTTCAAATACGAATATGATGAACAATTCAGAAAACTTGTACAAGTGTTGGTGTTGTTGTTGAAATTTTTATGGCATAGAGTGAGTGTGAATGTGAGTGTGTATGTATGTTTGTGGATGATGTAAATGTTTTACTGCAAATATACAACTACAAATAACTATAAGATACAAATGCCCTGTAGGAAATTGTTAAAAGTATAAAAAGAAACATTTGCATTAGTGCTGAGGATCTCTAGATTTATTTTTCGTATTTAAAAGAACGAATCAAATCAAATTATTAAAAATAAAATTTAAAAAAAATTTTCTTTTAGAGAAAAGTTTTTTTTTTTGAAATTTAGAATCAAACGCAAATGTTTATTGGGTATAAACGGAATGACTATTACACACTTTTACTCAAAACTGAAACTATTTTTTATTAATTTCAATTGCATTGATATTGATATTTTATTTGAATTTATTTGGTTATTATGTATACATTTAAAACATATCTATTTCTCACAATTGAAACTATTTCATACTTACATTATTTACCAATCATTTTGCTTGAGGGTTCCTGTTTTGTGACTCCTACACATTCACATACATACATGTTCGTACACTTTGTGTAAAATATTCAAAGGAAGCTGCACTTGTCACTTGTCCCAGCACACACACACACTCACACACACATACACCCAGCACACTTGTCACGCGTTTTGTATGATATTTATGTCAGAAGCTTATAGCACTTTCGAAAACTTTTCAAGAATTCTACGACTTTTCAGTTTATTTTTCTGTAAAAGTTGGTATTAAAATAGAAAATCTAAGTATTTGAGTATCATATATGATGTAAATAAGAGTGTTGTGAATATTTACATAAAAAAGAAACTATTTAAGTAACTGCTTGTGGTGTAACTAAATAGTTTTCAAGAATATTTATTCAAATTCAAGAAGCTGTAATGTTTTTGAATACATTTATATACCAACAACTTTTTTAAGATTCATACCTAAAATACTATGACCAAATGGGGGGTCTCACTAGTGATCCTATATGCAAATGTCGTCACCCTTTTCATAGATTTCATCACAATATTTCATAGCAGTTGGCGACCTAAACCAGAATAATTGGTCGTTTCCAAATTTTTATAAAAACTTGATGTAATGAAAAATTTGCATAGCCAGATTCCTGTTCAGCTAAATTATTTAAAAATTGTGAAGGTGGGGCAATTGACAGAAGCGACGTCCAGTATCTTCTCTTTCAGGGGTCAGATTTGACAGGGATAAGGTTAAGTGGGCGGTGACCTCTTTAAAACACTTTAAATCCCCTGGGGGAGACGAGATCTTTCCAGCTATTCCCTAGAACTGTCTGGAAGAGATCCTCAATCACCTGGTCACAGTGCCAGTTTCATTTGGGGTAATATACCTTACTCCTGGAGAAAGGTGATTGTTGTCTCTATCTAAAAATAAGGAAATAGGTCTCTGGAACTATTCAAATCTCGTAGACCAATCAGCTTTACTTCCTTCCTACTTAAAAGCATGGAAAGGGTGTTTGATTTGCACATTAGGTCTAAGCTCCCAAATGCGATCCCACTCCATCGTTCGCAATTTGCGTACTCTAAAGGCAAGTCAACCGAAGTTGCGCTTCATTGCCTTGTTAGTAAGTTAGAAAAAGCCTTCCAATGTAAAGAGGCAGCGCTGTGTTTCTTTCTTGACATTGAGGGTGCTTTCGATAATACTGGCTTCCGTTCAATTTCTAGAGCTCTTCAACGTAAAGGTCTAGACTCTCTAGAGTGGACGCCATGCTAAAAGAGCGTGAAATCATATTCACTCTTGGTAATGCTTCCGTTTGTATCAAAGCCATTTAAGACTGTCTACAAGGGGGCGTCCTGTCACCGCTTCTTTGGTCCTTGGTAATCGATGAACTCTTAGTTAAACTAGATGATCATGGTTACGATCAATCGGCTATGCAGATGATTTAGCTATCATTGCCTCTGGGAAGTTTGATTCAACCGTTACAGAAGTAATGAAATCAGCTCTCAAACGGGTTCTTGATTGGTGCGTCAAAGAGTACCTATTAATAAATCCCAATAAAGCTATTTTTGTTCCCTTCTCTAGAAGGTATAAACTGTGCCTTGGTCGCATATCCATTCAAAACACAGTTGTTGTAGGGGTATTCTCTGAGCAATTAGGATTAAGTCTTCCAAGCTGAGGCCGTGGTCACACAGGTAGCGGAGAGATGTCTGAAATGTAATAATGTATCAGTTCATGATATTTTCATTTTCAGCGACAGCCAACTGCTATCAAATCTCTAGTTAGTATATCACTGAACACCTTTTGATAGCAACCTGAAAGTTTAGTTCTCAAACAGAGTTCTTGAACTAGGTAGAGGCGAGATGGTTGACTGAACATACACCAAGGATCACCAAGTAGGTATGGCTAGAGTATAACCCCAAACGCTCTGTAGAAGTCAAATATATAAAGCCGAGATGCCAATAGATTTGGTGCTTCCAGCCTTGGCTGTCTGTAAGAAAAATGCCCTAAGTCAATATTTTCTAGACAACTTGTCTGAATTGGGATCAACTGACTTCATTTCACGTGAACCCACTATTAAAATCGATCGGGCTCAAGCTTGCCAGATGTTACTCGACATTCATTTTGATGGTCTCTGCTAACTTTTGCGCATCAAAGTTCTCAAAGGAGAAGATCAGAGCATTCTTTTAAATTCGGCGAGCGACCAAACTTTGTCCAAGTTTGAGCAAAAGTCTAATCGGTTCAAAAGTCTAAGGTTCTGTTCTAAAGGGGGTGGATGGAAAAACCACGTGGTAATACAATGGTCTATATTTGGCCTAAGTGTGTTCTGATAGACAGCCACTTAGCCTAACCTAACCTGGTACTTAATCCCCTTTCTTTCCTTTCAAGCATATGTAATATAGCTGAAATATTCATTATTCCTGATATCAAATTGATAGGAAAGGAAAGTAGTCTCCCAGGAAATTTATTTTAGATTGTCAAATATTAATCTCCGTTTCTTTTACTCACTTGTGATATTTGTAAAACAAAATTATATTTTATAATACTGAATTTTAGAGGGGGTGGCTTTTTAAGATAAACTGTAAAAGTACCGTTAAAACACTCATACATTTGCATCATTGCTTATGAATTAAAAAACCCTCCTTCGGAAATATCTGGATCCGTTAGTGCCTACATACATTAATCAAACTAAAAATAAATAGAAAAAGGAATGAGCATAACCTTACAGCTCTAAAAGGTTTTACCTTTATCAATTCAGCTTATTCAAGGGGAAAATGTCACAATCTATTTATTTGCATTTAGACTAAACGTTTTCTCCATTATCTAACACCTTTTTGATATATGTAAGCTTCATTTAGGTTCCTACATTTTTTATGTAGAAAAGCAAACTAAACTTTAAAAGATTAGAGATAACAATTTAAGGATTTAATGTGGCTACTACTAAATTTAAATAAAAAAATAAAGTATCAAAAAACCTAAATCCAAACCCCAAAAAGAAAAAATAACGAATTGCAAACAATCGATTTGTTAACCAAATTCAAAATTGTGTAAATAAATATTTTTTCCTTTTTGGTGTATGTAAACTCATTTGGCGTTAGGATACTATTAAAAAAAAAATGCTTCCATTTTTGTCATTTTCAAGTATTGTGAAGTTGAAAATATAGGGGGCAAAAACCTACTACAGTAATGCCTGGTTAATTGAACCTTGTTTAATTGTATTTGCTTGTAAAATTCCGAAGCTGAATTTCTCCTTTAAATGCAAAATGTATTCAGATTCCTCGGTTTATTGTATACTCCGTTTAATTGAACTAAAAATTTTAAATTTTCATTGATGCAATTAAGCGTAGGCTACTGCACTACTACTATTAAATGGATCTATCCTAACTATGTATTGGGCTTATATCCCAACGGTCTTTAGGACAAGTGCTTCAAAATTTAGCGATTAAAAAGAGCTTGTAAGTGCACCATTCAACCGGAAATTGCAAAGCAGCCATGCGAATGCAACAAATGAAGTTTTCTATGGAGGAATAAAAACGAGTATCGTTCAGGGAGACGATACGAGCGATTGGCTAAGCGAGAAACGAAGCAATTTAGTTTTCACGCAACAGCGAAGTAAAGTGGTTGCAGAATTTTATGCGTTTTATTTTACTTATTTTTGTTTTCAATTGTTTTATAAAAAATAAATAAAAATGTAAAATAATATATATTTTTGGTTTAAATAAAAAAAAAAAAAGCAAAAGAAAAGGATAAAATAAAATGACGCAGCAATAAAGAAATCGATACTCGATATTTTTTTTTCACTTTCCTCTGTTTCTCAACTAAAGTAAGCACGAAGCAGCGATTAAACGAGAGGAAATGCCTATCTAACGCACTTATTGTTGCATTTGCTTAGCGCTAAAAGAACTGCACTAAACAAGCGCTTGTCTCCTAGGACATACAGTGGCTGCATTCACGGCACTTACCAATTGCTAAACAGTTGCAGCTCATCAACTTTTATGTTGCGAACATGCTGCTACTTTTTAGCGTTAACTATTCTATTGTCAATAGTTTTTTGCTATTTTTCCTCTTCAACAAAAACATAAGCAGCTGTAAAAAATCAACGGATGAAAAGTAACATACAAGAAATGGCACTTGCTCACTAAAAAGGTCACATTCACAATAAAATTTCACAGCTGTTTAGGAATTAACAAGTTTCGTGAATACAGTCAATGTTAAAATTTATATGGAACATACATGCTTGTAGAGTACTGAAGTGCTTGTAGTTAAGCACTTGTTTAGCGCTATTCTAGTGCTTCAATTTACCGCTGGGTAGTTACTGCATATTCACGTTCTATAGTATTCGTGAAAACGACAAACATAATTCTGAATGGTTTGGGAAAAACATAAAAAACAAAAATGCAGCGGGCGGAAGTAGCGATGTCAGCTTCAAAATAAAAAAATATCATAAAGGAAATACAAAAAAAAAAAAAATTGCAAAAAAAGAAGAAGAATGTAAAACAAATAAACGAGAATCTCGAGTTATTACAGCGCATTGACACACACACACACACACACATACATACAGCGTTGCAATAAAAAAGTCTGAAAATCTGAAAAAAGAAAATAGAATAATGTAGGTAGTAGTATAAAACGGAAAAAGCGGTAACGTTAACCTATTTAGTTTATGGCATAGTTTAAATTTTTATACACTTTTGTTTTCTTCTTTTTTTTTATAATAAAAATAAGAGATTTCTCGAGAGAAGTTGAAACAAAAGCGAAATATTTTTTTTTATAATTATTTATGAACAATAACAATTCAAACTGGGAAGCTGAAAAATAGAAATGAAGAGATAATAGGGAATGCTTCAATTCATAGTAGTAACCTGGCATCCCCCTTTCTATTTACAATTAGAAAAAGAAATATCTAAAATAATAATAGCTACATTTCAGATACATAGTGTGGAATATTACTTTATTTTAAGCTTTTCAATGCGTATATACTTCAAGTAAGCAAGCAAGCAGGCGAATCCCGTAGGGGTTGTTTTTAAATTTAAAATTTACTACTATTATTTTTTTTTTTTTTCACTTTTTATTTTTTGTATATTTTTATATTTTTTTTCAATGTTTTTTATATATAGAAATCACATTTGGGAATTGCTAGTTTCATAGTAAATTCACGTATATGGTATAAAAAAATCTCATCCATTTATTTTTCATGCAATTTTTACACGCTTTATTTGTAAATGCTTGCAGGGATTTTATGCAATTGTGATTTGTTGCTTTGGTTTATTTCCATTTCACTACCTACACACTTTTTTCAATACCATTTTTTTTAAAGACTTTTTTCATATATATTCGTAGATATATGTGATTTTTGTTAGTTTTTTACATACTATGTATGTGGTATTTTACAATATTACAATAGCGCTTAAATGGTTTCAATACCACAGCAATGATTTTTATTATATATATGTATTTTTTACTACTATTTTTTTGTGTACTCTATATATTTTGCTTCCTAGTTTCTGTTAAACTTTCTTATTTTTTTTTTGGGAGTTTTCTGTGTTTTTTTTCAATTGTTGCATTTGTAAATTGCGGCCAAAATGCAATTTCACAGTTTTTAAATGATATTTTCTTCATTTCGTAAATTTGTTTATTTTAATTTGGCTGACTGTGTGTATTTAGATTTTTTGTTTTTTTTCACTCCGCCATACATTTTTATTGAATTTACGAGAGAATGTAAAAAAAAAAAAAAATACAGTGATATTTATTTATTTAATTCCACCGCCAATTTCAAATATTAATTGTTTCAAAATAATTTCTGGTTTTTTGTTTATGAGAATATTTAATTTTATTTGCTTATTTTATTACATGAAAAAAGCTAAGCTATGGAAAAAAAACATGAGTGCGAAAGTGTCAAATAAAAAAAATAATATTACAAATTTTATTTAAATTACGCAAATTTTTTTTAGTAAATTTTATTCAAATATACATATACACATATGCAATTAGTTTGCCACTGGAAGTGTTATTATTACAAATTACATCTTTTGTTTATAAATATTTGGAAATTTCAATTTAATTAAAATTGCGGTTGTTGTATTTCTGCTCTGATTAAAAATGTAGTTCCGGGCGGAACAATAAATTTTAGTTCCGGCGGAAATATAATATTAAAAGTCTGATTTTTTTGCTTTGGTTTGAATGGAACGCAAATAATACAATTGGAAACCAATTTGCTTTTATTTTTTGAGAGACAGCGAACAAACACCAAAGTCCAAAGGATAAAGACCAGAGACCAAAAACCAAAAGAGAAAAAAAGAATTCAGAGATTGAAGACCAAAGACCAGCGATTAAAAAAACCTGTGACCAAAATCACTGACTAACCATTTAAGATCAGTGACCAAAGTGAAAAAGTCAGAGGCTAAAACCACAGGTAAAAAACAAAAACCCGGAAACAAAAACCAAAAGCCAACTACCAATGACCAGCCACCAAAGATCAAGTACAAAGGACTAAACTCGTAAGACTATAGACCAAAAACCAAATATTGAAAACCAGAGATAAAAAATTGAAGTCCAATGAGCGGACACCAAAGTTCAAAGATGAAAGACCAGATATTCAGGCAAAAGACCGGAGGCCGAAATCAAATATCATAGACTGAAGATCAGAGGTAAAATCCGAAACCCAGAGAGAAATGGTATTGACCAGACATCAAAGACCAGAGACTGAAGGCGAGAGACCAAAGTTCAAAGACCCGAGACCAAAGTCGAAAGCCAGAGACCAGAACGATTCAGAACAAAGACAAAAGAAGCAAAGACCAAAGTCAAAAGATCAGCACCCTGAGATCAAATATTAAAGACCAGAAACTAAAAAAGCCAAAAACTAAACTGAGACCAAAAACCGAAGATCAAATAACAACTTTCAGACAACAAAGATCAAAGTCTGAAGACCAGAGACCAAATTCAGAAGATCAATGACCAGATATCACAGTTCAAAATCTGTGGGTTTTGCCATTGAATTGTACTGTTAATTCAAAAGACCAGAGACCAAAAAACGGAGACAAACACCAGAGACTAAAATTAAAAGGCTAGAGAACAAAAATCAGAGACTAAAGTGCAAAAACCAGCGACCAAAAAAGTCCGAAATTAAAAACCGAAGACCAAATATCAATGGTTAGACATCAAAGATTAGTGATCAAAGCGAAAAGACCACAAGCTAATATCAAAGACCAAAAACTGAAAACCAAAAACCAGAAACCAAAACTCAAATATCAAAAAACGGAAGACCCAACATCAAAGTTCAAAGGCAAAAAAAAAAGACATTAGGTCAAAAGACTAGAAACCAAAGACTGAAAACTATAAACCAGAAACTAAAACCTTGAGACCAAACACCAAAGATCACATACCAATGAGCAGACACAAATGATCAAAGACCAGAGACCAAAAAATAAAAGACAAAAGATCAGAGACCAAAGTCGAAAGATCAGAAACCTAAAATCAAAGGCAAAGGGTTAAAAAAAAACAAATACCAAAATTGAAGACCAATAACAGACACCAAAAATTAAAAAACTAAAAACCAGAGACCGAAGTCAAAAGACCAGTAACCAAAAATCAAAAAAAAAAAAAAAATCAACTCCAAACACCAGAGACCGACAGATAAAGTTCTCAGACCAAGTACCAGTGGCTAGTTACTAGTTACCAAACATCTATGACCAAAAATTTAAAATAAAGTTTTCATTCAATTAAAAAAAAGTAGCATCAGCATAATTTGAGCTTCTTGTAATCTCATGGCCCATAGCCTATCTTTATCTAACTATCACTCATAATAAAAATTAAAAATAATTTATTTATCTTAATTTATTTTCTCTCAAAGGGTGTCTGTCTACTTTTGCTTTTTGCTACATGAACTGTGTATCTTTTAACCCTTGTGTAAGTAAAGGCGACTACCTGGGTATGCTTTTCAATTTTAAAATCCCAAAAATATTTTCATCCGTATCCTTTTATCTGTTTCCAGAACAGACTTGACTGCTGATTTAATTTGCTGGTTCACAGAGTATATGACTAATCCACTTCTATTTTTACTTCATAATTTCCTTTTGTTTATACAGTCTATATATTTGATACATTAGGTTAAAACTCGTCTCCTCTTAGGAGGATAACAAAAAACAAATTTTTTCGCCTAGATGGGGTTTAAAAGAAGTGACTAATTTTGGATCGTTGAACACAAACTTTGGTTGTTTTGGTTCTCACAAAGAACAAAACTGTCTCCGCTTTGCCATTTTTGGGTTAATGACTTTAGAATTCAAAATTTTCACAAAATCTTAGATTGGATATGAATAAACTGTGAATGTATTGGATATGGATGGATTGGATATGAATGGGTTAGATCGAATATAGATGAATTCTTTAGTTTTCACCTCGTTCCACTTTAGAGAAGCTTGTACATCGAATCAATGTCATTCTATAAATTGCTTCAATCCCATTATCTAAATATGTTTCGGACGCTCTGCCTAAGTAGAGTTTATCTTTTACATGAACATTCCCGCAACATGTTGTACATATTCTCTGACCCGCTCTCAATATAATTCAGAAGAATTTCTAGTTTTTGCGATTCACTGAAAATTTATTTGCTTTTACAAATTCAAATCATATAAAGGGCTGTGTTTAACCCTTTCGAAACCATTCGTCATCGGTGACACAAAATATGTTTTTTTCAATTTATTAAAAACATCTCTTTACAATGAAATGGGGGTCAAAGAATGCGAATCTGGAATCGGGGTTTCTCTATCTTTTCCTTAAGAAAAATCAAGAAAGGGTTAAGTGAAGAATTAATAACTAACTAAGTAGCTTTGCCTATCTCCAAAAAGATATGTAATTAAAATGTATAGAAAAAGTTAGTAAAAAAAATTCCATTGAGGGCCACAGGGTCACCGGTAACCCATGAAAGTTCAGGTCTTCAGAGATGCAAAATTTTTGTTTTGATCAAAAGTTGTAACAATAAATGGGAGTCAGACAATATGAATCCATATTCGGTTTTGAGCTATCTTCTCTGGTTTCCTTACGGCCCCGTAAGGGTTACCCTTTCGCAATATAGAACTCAGCTGAAAAAAGCGACATTTATTGTTAACGGTTTCCGAAATTGAGTAGATTCTGGCCATTTAGTGAAAGTGTGATTTAGATACACCTAATTTTGATGCAATATTTTCAGGGATGTATTGTGGAATCAAATCACGTTTGCTGCTTATGAACGGTGGGATATTACCAGCAACATAGCACATTTGAAGACATTGTACTCCAAATCGAATATATTTATTTATTCCCATTTTTGCCTCTTATAGTAAATTTGATACTGCATGTTAGTGGCTGGGTACTAGGTGAAAGTTGGTTCCTGACACAATGGTTAAAGCAGACTACCTTCAGCTCTTCGCTTACAATAATTCTTTTAATTCACAATAATTTGCACTTGATATTTTCTTTATCTCTTATTTTTCAACTACTGATTATTATCAAAAACAACGACGTTGTTGATGATCAAGATGATGATGATGGTACTTGTTGATTTATTTCATTACCCTTTAAACTAATTAAGTCATGTAATTGGTAATTTTGCATAATGCTATAAATGTCAACAATTTCTTTATCTTCATTTACTCTACATAAATGCAATGTAATTTTTTTTCTTTTTTTACTTGCTTTCTTCTTTTATTTCATACGCCAGTCTCTTTTCCTGGCATTTGAATGTAGCCGGTCGTTGTTGGTTTGAATAAATAATGATGAATGATTTGCCTCAAGCAAATATAACAAGAAAAGAAATGGAACGCAGAAAACGTTAAAGATTCAAGGGAACAAAAAAAAATGCGAAGAAGAAACTACTGACATTATGATAAGTGTTCCAATGAGGTTATTCCTTTAATTAACATTTACTCTGTTTAACTCTGAACGAACATGACACATGAACATGCCCACATTGCTTTTGCGTGCTGCTAATGCTGGAGCTAGTACGTTCACTTATACGTTTCTTGTGGAGCGTTGCGTGGTTGTAATATTTCATGAATGACTTTAATTAATTGAAATCGTTGTAACTGTAAGAAAAAGTATGAAACCGAGTTGCCAAATATTTTATTGTTTTTTGAAATAAGATTTCAGTTTGAAAACAAATCATAAATCATGCGGAATATTTTGAATAAAGGTGTTTTAAAATTAGTTCAAATCTAAGATAAATGAATGAGGTGAAGTTGCTATAAGGAATTTTCTTTTATTTATTTATTAATCTAATGATTTATTATATTTTTTTTCATTTATTAAGTAGATAAAAAAGACAAACTATTTTTTAACACAGGCACCTTTTTTGTTTCCAGGTAAAACTTTTATTTTTTATCCATACATAAATATCATACAAAACTGAAACTTCACTCAACTTAGAACTTTTCATTTAATTTATATTTTTTCGAATTTTATTCCATTTGATCTTGTGGGATAGATTTGTTAGATCAAAACTATTTGGCGGGGACTTTGAACAAAGTTTTTGTATTAAATTAAATTATTTTTCTAAATCTTTTCTTAATCTTTGCTGACATGTTAAATTTATAGATTTATCAATTCTTTTAGAACACGTATCTTAGAAGAATTAATCGGATGTTTAGGAGTCTAACATTGTTAAAAAACTAACAACTTAAATAAAGATTCGGAAATGGAGGTAGATAGAGCATACATACTTGAAGAGAGCCAGGCAACAGGATCATGAGAATGAATGAAATCCACAAGGGAAAAAACGTCGTGGGCTATCAAAAAGCACGCGAATACAATCCTTACATAAAGAACTATTTGCTAATGATACGAGAGAAAATATAAAAACCCCTGATTTGCATTCTTTGACCCCAATTTCATGGTAAAAAGTTTCTTAAAAAGTTCCTATTGAAGCTCTTAGGGTCAACGGCAACCCATAGCAAAACTTGGATTTTAAAAAAAGAAAAAATTTTAAAAATATGGGAAATCGTATTTGAGTAAATAGTTTTTCCCACAACATATTAAAAACTTGACGTATTTGGACAAAGTTTGTGAAAATAATGAGCTATTTTTTAATTTAGGTCACTCATGTGCCATCAAACGAACTTTAAAAATCCACAATTTAAAAGCCATAAATGTATTACTTGCAGTTGGCAACTCTACCAACAGCCTAAAAAACTGAATGAAGCCATTGAATTTTTATCATTTTTATGTTCCGTTGTCAATATCAAAGTTATCGCGCTTTAATTAAATTTGTTATGCTTCATTTATATTAGGTACCATTAATTGTCACTATAAACATAGTTAAAAAATAAAAAAAAAACAGGGAGGAGCGTAAGCAGGAGATTGCAGGGATGGCAGCTTAATATAAGTGTCTAAAAGCATACACAAAGCTTAGCTGCGTATACACATGCCTAAATACTATAGCTACAAATTGACCAATGTCAAAGCTGACCATGCTTTTGTTGTTTCTTTTGTTGTTTTTGTAAATAACTAACTATACACCCTAGAATAAATAAAGAATGTAACTATACAATAAAATAATTATATAGTTACGCACTTATGCAGTAGAAGCATTCAAGTATTTGAAGAAGTCTTAAAATACTTGAATTGTTGACATTTCTTGTACTAAAGAATAGAAGACATTTTCCTTATTGACTCTACTGTAATTGATATAAAAGTGCACTTTTCATTTGGTGCTGGAGGAGCAGATTGAAAAAAGAACTTGAGAAATTTGAAAATGTATAAAAATTTTTTGTTTATTTTACGTTCTTTTTGTTATTGTTTATTTAGTAAAATTTTGATGGATTCGAAATAAACGAGAATGACCTAATTCTATATATTGACCGGGAATTGATTTTAAGCATGTTGGAAAATTTTTTTAAGGGTGTGTTTAAATTGCGTATAAAGTCAAGTTCTCCCATATGAAAAGCAGAAAATTTAAAGGTTTATTTTTCATCAGTGAGTAAATCTTTGAAAGTGTCTTTGGGCAGTGGCGGATTTAGAATTAGAATTGGGTTTGGGGGGTGGGAGTCTGATTTTGTGATATATTTCCGTATTCTAAAGAATAATAGAAAAACCAATGACATTTTTAGGACTGGTAACCAGTCAACAGATGGAGCAAATTTTAGAAGCGGAAGTTCATTTTATAAATCTAAGCTGGAGTAAAGTCAAAAGATTGGTACAATATGGTTCCGAGGGAAAGGCGATACGTTGTGTTCTTTGTTCCTTCCCGGAACCATTGGAATTTTATGTTGAGTTGATTTCTTCCTAAAGCGGACCAAAAGCCAAAACCAAAATTTAGATCGAACTCAGACCGAAATTTCGTCCAATTTCTGACCAAAATTCAGATTGATATTAAGGCCATATTTTAACAAAAACTCAAACCGATATTTAAACCATAAACTAGATCAAATTTTATCCGAAACTGAGACCTATATGCAGATAATAAATTAGGTTAAAAGTTAGACAAAAAAATATACCAAAATTCAAACCAACAATCTGACCAAACTTAGACCGATATTCAGGCCATAAGTCGGCCCCAAACTTAGACCAAAAGTCAAATCAAATTCAAACTGAAACGCAAATAGAAATTCAAACCAACAATCGGACCACATTCTGACAAAAACTCAGGCCGATTAAAGTCGGACCAGAACTTAGATCAATTGAAACCCTAATTCAAACCGAAAGTCAGCCAAACACTCGAACCGAAATCAAACAGGCAATCAGCCAATTTTTGATCAAAACATAGACCAAAAGTCGGACCAAACTCTGATCGAAGCTCAGACCATAAACCAGGATAAAATTCAGATCGAAAATACGACCGAAACTGAGACCAAAATTCAAAACCAAAATTAGACCAAACCCGATCTTAAAACCAAAAGTTGGCTCAAGTTTCAAACCACCAAACATGGGACAAAAATCTATATGAAATTCGGACCAAAGTTAAGACTCAAACTCAGACCAATTTGAGCTAAACTCAAATCAATCTCCAGATTAAAAGTCGGACCAAAAATCAGACCAAAACCCAGACCTAAAACTAGACCAAAATTCAAACCAAAATTCAGACCCAAACTTTGACAAAATTTCAGCTAAAAATTCAGGTTAAATTAAATAATCGGATCAATTTCTAACAAAGTTCAAGACTGATATTTAGACAAGAGGTCAAAACAAAAAATGAGGCTAAAATTTAGACCAAAAATCAGATAAAAACCAGACCAAAAAGCGTACAAAAAATCAGGCTAATATCAGGCCGAAAATTAGGCCAAAAACTAAACCAAATTCTGAAAAAAACTCAGATCGAGGTTGAGATGATAAGTCGGTCCAAAAATCAAACCAAAAGTCAGAGCAAAATCCAGAACAAAAACTAGACCAAAATTCAAACCAAAATTCAGAACCAAACTTTGACCGAAAATCCAAAAAAATTAAGACTAAAACTGAACCAAAACTTGACCAAAGTAAAAAAAAACTAAGACCGGTTTTGAGACGATAAGTCGGCCCAAAAATTAGACTAAATTTCAAACCAAAAATCAGACTGAAATTTACATAAAATACAGACCAAACTTCAAACCAAAATTTAGCCCCAAACTCAGACCAAAAACTTTAGCTAAATTCAAACCAACAATCGAACCAAAACTCCAAAACTCAGATCGACATTCAGACCAAAAGCCGAACCAAACCGAAAATCAAGGTGAACTCAAACCGAAAATCAGACCTAAAATAAGAATATAAACTAGGTATAAAAACAAATCAAAACCCCATTATCTAACTTTCCCCAATTAGCACAGCTATAAACTGAAACTTTAAATTTGTTGTGGTCGAAGTGCATATGATATTAAAAGGCTCTAAAGATACACATTTTTGAGAAAGGAATTAGCCTCTATAAGCCCATTTCTCACTAGATCCGCCACTGCCATTGAGCACATGTTACAGGAAAGCATGTTTAAATATTCTCAAGGCGTTGGATGGAGAAATGATTGACGATATTATAATACGATGTGTGGAAAAAAGTTTTTTCCACATATGTTTGACTAACAATTTAATTTAATTAATTTACTTTAACTCATTTACAAAATAAATAAATTTAAATTCTAGAATATGTAATTCTGAACTAAGATCAAATATTAATGTAAAAAGTTTTCTACTAAATTATTTCCCCACATTTGAGCAGCTAACAAAATTATGTTTGATTAATTTACACCAGTCTATCCATGCATCCAAAAAAAAAAGAAGCAAAACTAAACAGAAATTATACCAAATGTATAAATGACAGATGACATTTCTGTTTGTGGTGATGGTGTTATACCAAAGTAACTAAGTACATATATATATAGTATATGTATGTACATATGTAATTATGTCATCACAATGTGAACTATTAAGTGGGTAATGGGTAACTATTGTTTACATGACAATCAAACAATTTGTTATGTGTCAAATGTTGAAATGTTCGGTAACAATTTATGTCAATTTGAATTAGAAAACAAGTGCACAAAACAAATAAACCACACAATAAATAAACTAACCGCTTGTAGTAGTATTTCCGAGTTCATGAAAGTTAATAAAAGGTTAATTAAATTAAATAAATATAAAAAAATAGCAAATAAATATTTTATATATATTTTCTAATTAAGCGATTTAAAAAAACATATGAAATATTCCTGAAAGTTAATTAAATTATTAAATTTATTAAAATTAAAGTATGTAAATATAATACAGGTAATACATTTCAAATATACATATTTGTTGAAAACAATAAATGAAATGCATGAATGACTGAATTTTAATAATATTATAATAAATTTTAATTTGAAAGTAACGCGCTTTTAAAATGAATATTATACATATGTAATAAATTCACATTTATTTTCATACATGAATTAAACAAAAGTAACTAAAACACTAAAATAGATTAGCATTTTAATTACTGCGAGTCGTACAGTGATGCATAGAATGCATTACTGTGTTTAATTTTGTGTGCATACCTATTTTTATTAAGGTTGATTCACACTTAGAGATAGCACGACTCTAACCATCTAAGGGATGAAGCGGCAGAACGCTTTATTCGATACTATAGAAATCTTTAGATAAGGAAGAAAGAATGAAATACCACTTGGGTTTTTACACTGTTCGTAATTTTTATCTTTTAGAATATATTTCTTAGAAAATAAAGAATTGGGTGATTGTAATCTTAAGCGACATCGAATATTTTTTGATGGCAAATATTTTCTTCGAATATTGTTTTCGGTTTTTCTAACTCATAACCCAGTATGAAGTTCAAGGGTTAATTTCGTAAAGAAAGTTTGACTAAGAAGGTTTTGAACTTGTAAAAAAGAAAATGACTATTGTTGGAACAAGTTATTTTTAACTTCACATATTTTGGATATGGAAAAGAAACCCCTCTTTTATTCGGAGTTCTTTTCGAATATAACATTTGCCTATGTTCAGGATGTGGGTTAAAATTCTCTTAAAAAAACTTAAACCCGAACTCGTCAATAAACCTGGTGAGGGCTCGGGTTCAAGTTCAAACAGAAGTGGGTTCTGATTTAGGTTCGGTTCGAAAGCTTGAGCTTATGTCTTTAACTTTTCCAATGTTTTTGTCATTTAATTTTATTTATCAGTATACCTGACCTCCGGTTCGATTGCTAAAATAGTTTCATGTCTAGAGACTTCCATGTTGTGCCATTCAAGCATGCAAAAGTCAGCACTATTGCATTGCATTCGGTACAATTTCTATTTAAATACAGTAACGCAGTACCATGGCAGAAATTTTAGTGCTCTTACGATCTTCGAAGGTTCATACATTTCCATTTCCATTTTAAAACAATTTATTTCAACTTATTTTTTATATCAGCAAGTTTAAAAACCGTCAAAAATACATTTATACATTTTTTCAAAAATAATCGCTGTTTAATATTTCTATAAATACTGACTTTAAAATTGTATTTAGATAATTTAAAAATATTGTATTTCAGCTGACTTAAAGGATTGGTGAACAGATATACTTTATTGGAAGGTGATTTCAACAAAATGTAGTAGATAATTATTTTGCATTTGAAATGAGAATTCACGTAGATAAAATAACAAATTTGATGTGGAAATTATAACTTCATAGTTCTTTATATATTTTTAAGAGTTCACCAAACTTTTATAGAAAAAAAACATTTGGAAAAATAGGCAAAATCAAAAAAAATCCATTTGTTCTACATTTCACTGTCTTTCTTTTATAATAACTTCTAAAAGTCTGTGTTAAGTACATTTCATCCCAGGGAATACTTATTGCTAATGATTTTTTACACCTGGGCACCTTATTTTCTCGGTGTAAGTCAAAATCTTCTAAGCCCTCTAAAATTCAGAAACAAATTTTTTTTTATTTTTTTAAGTACTAAAATTTCTTACTAAAAACATATGAAAATTGTGTTTTGAAAATTTTCAAGATTTAATCATGGAATCTGGTACCGGGCCAAAATGAGTTAATTCTATTATTTGTTTCACTTTTTTCTAATGTCAATGACAATATATGAAAAAAAAATAACATGCACTTACCATATGTCTTTTTAGTACGATTTTAGCGTTGAACTAGTACCATATTAAAAATCTGATTTTAAAACCCAGGTGCCATTTAGTTTTGTTTGGTTCCTTTTAAGTTTGAGTCCAACTTAACAGTACATAGTTTTGTAAATATTGTAATTAATTTGCTTCCTCACATTTGAAAACTATTCGTTGTTATTGCGTTCCTTTTTCCACGCTCTAATTCCTCATAATTTATGCATAAATATAGTTTTATTTTTTGCAGTATTGCTATTTAATTTTACATTTGGCTACAACCGTTGCAACCAACTAATTATGTCAATAAATCTTTGATGTACGTATACACATTTTATTTTTTTTTTACTATTTTTATTACTTCATTTTGTATTTTTTGAATGGAAATAAAATTATGCATAATTTTAGTATTTGAATTCATAAAACACAGCATTCATTCCAAATTTATTTTTTTATTTATTTTACTAGGAAAATACATGCAAACTGTGTTGATAAAATCAGCTTATAAATAAATATTGTAAAATTATTAAATCTGTGAATTAAATTGAGGGAAAATTAAAGGATTACTTAAACACCTAAATAAATATAGCAATATATCTATTAATATTTTTCAGTAATTTTTTGAATATTTGCTTGGCGGATGCGAACATTACTCTCTCTTTCTCTCTCTACCTTTCTCACAGTCAAGTTGCTCTCACACTTCATTGCCATTTCATACCAGGGTTGATATTTTAGGTACAATTGTATCTCTTTCAGACTTTTTTGGCCTGCAAGGTACTTTAGGCACTACCGACGTATTTTAGGTACAATTTAAAAAATTTTTTTTTTTTTTGAAGGAAACAATTTTTAAAAATCAAAAATTTATGAATTTTAGCACGAAGTGAGCCGAATCAAAAGCATACTCAGTGACAGGTCCACCAGCAGGGGTTTCCTTTGGGGGTGTTTTGAATAAAAAATATATAAATGCAAGGAGTGAGCTTTCAAAAGAATTTCAGGAAGCTTAAAAATTTTTCTAAATCGTTAATGTTTAGCATATTTTTAAATTTGGTTTGCTTGAATATTTATTTTTTTTTAAAATGTCTAATTTAAAAAGATTTCGTAAAAATGCTGAGCTTTTATATAAAGCCGGAACCTTGTTCTAAATAATCTATGACAAATTTCAATTCATTTATTTTTTTTTCAACGAAAAAACACTATATTTGGAAAAACGATTTGAAATAAACTTTGCTCTTGATTTCATAAGTGGTTGAAAATAACCAAAACCAATATTTTGCACTTAGGAAAACTCAGATTAGCGTAAAAACTCCAAATAACTTTGGTTTGTGGGTCTGAAACAACCCAATATTTCATAGAATCGATTTGTGTGAAATAAAAAAAAAATAGCAAAATTAGGTCCCTTGGGTAAGTCTAGATGAATAATGGATGTAAACAAATTTTTAAAGAAAACATATCGTATATCAGCCTTCTCCCCCTATAATTAAAAAATTAGAAATTTTAGCACACTTGTCTCGATTTTTTTAGCTATAGAAGCAAAATATACCGATCATTCTTCTGTTAGGTACAATGGGACTCAAAAAAGTACGATTTTCACATAATTGAGGTACTTTCAAAAAATTTTAAATATCGGCATTGTTTCGTACTTTACAGCTCTTAATTTGTCTTTATTGCAGCAATGGCCACCTACGCATGCACAATAATCGGTTGTAGTCTCTTTCTATAGAAATTTGCACTGTACATGTAAAGTTTCTTATGCTCTTGTGTACGTGTGCTACTCTATGGCCTACGCTGCTTTAGTGCTAGATTTTGAATGTGCATTTTGCTGTTTTTTTAAGCTTGATTAATTAATTTTTTATTTTAGTTATTTTTTTACTGTATGCACATTTTACAAATTTGATTGAGAGAATGCTTGTTGTTTGACTTTCCAACTTTTGAACTATTGATTACCGAAGCGTTATTTAATTAAAAATATGCTTTTCATTTTTATTAAATATTAAATACAAAATATCAAAGACTCATATGCTCGACTGCTTGGTGGTTTTCATATTTATTTATTTATTTTCATATAAAAAATAATTCACAGTAGGTAATTTCATATTTTTATAAAGTGACTTTTAAATGTCATACAAACACATACAATTTAACATAATTATGGACAAGTAGGAATGTATGTAGAACTTTTATATTTATGAAATATTAATATATAAAAATTACTCATAATAACGAAGTGAATTAAGAATCATTGAAAATATATATTTTCGTATTTGTAAATATATATACATCATACACTGCACTGTTATGCTCTTATACATGTATGAAAATATGTATTTAAGTGTATGCAACATTATTAAAAAATGTGTCATAACAAATTAACCAACTCAACTGACAGTTTATATAAGTATGCACATGTACGAGTATGTGTATGTATCTGTGAAAAAATATAAAGCCGATACACAAAATATCGGCTACCCTGGTGAACGTATTTGGTTCAGTGGTGGTGCGGGTCACAGAGTTTACTCTGATATTTTAATGGATTTGGGGTTTTCACGCGTTGATGTGAAATGTCCTTGTGACGCTGAGGATTGAGAAAGTTTGGTAACTTTTTTTTTAATGTTTCAGTGCCAACACACATTGGGTATATAAATGCAGAACATTGCGTTTTAGAGGGAGAGGAGGTTAGAGGGAGAAGTGTCTGTGAACTTTTGTATTAAACTTCAGGAAAAATATTTGCAGGGAGCCTGTTTTATAATTGCGCGGTACGACAGAGGAAAGAACTATCTCTGTAATGCGTGGTGCGTTGAAATACCGTGTCCACGTGGAATGCGTGAGTTCCGCTTGTGGTAAGTGTACTTCTGGAGAACGCACGAGCTGGTTGCATCAAATCGGGCATTTGCGTGGAACATCTACCATCAAAACAGAGATAGAATTGAGTCACCCAGATCACGTTTTTACGATATTAGGGAACTGGAAATATTACTGTGTCTTATTAACTTTATCGTACGAACTCGTTTCAGGAGCTCCAGTTGCGTTCGTCTAGCTCCTGCCCAAATATGCGAAACATACTCCATTTTTGGATAGATCACGCGAAGATCAGTCGAAGTGAAGTATTTCTTACACCACTTTAGAAAGTCGAGGCACTTAGTTCTATCGCCGCAATAAAAATATGATTATTCCAACGAACGTTACATTGGGTCGACGTGCTCAAAACGTCAAGATTTACTGACTCCGCAATAACTAACCCATCTATAAAAAAAGGGGTTGGGAAACTTGTTTGCAAAATAACAGGCAACACACGTTGAATTCAAATCTGTTCGTAGGACTTTACTTGGAGATTGATGATTGATTGGAGATCAAAGAGTTGGGTTATTGCTTGCGTTCAGAAAGCGCCTCTGCTCCGCCACAGCTACATGTGTGTCTTATAAACGCAAATTGATCACTTTATGATCAACCAAAATTGAATTGAGCAGTCGTCATTGCATTGAGCGTATTTTTTTCTGATACTTCATTTCAACATGTTGCTGAGCAGAGGTCGTTTTCTAAACGCAAGCATTTTGTACAGGTGTATAAATGACAAATGGTGCTGTCATCTGCAAAAGATATTTGATGAAGACAAGGAGAAGGGTTGGGGAGAGGACCAAGCCCTGCGGCCCTCTAACGTGTATGGAATAACTTTTCGAAGCAATACCGTCTATTGCAACATGTAATCGTTTTCCAGCGTGTGAAGATATTACCGACCCCAAAATTGGAGTTTACTCAACTGCTTCCGTAGACAATGACATAGAAAGAGATTTATAAGAAAATCTTATAATTTGTATGATAGTTTATCAGTGATTTCATTTATAAATCAGTCAAGCTCCGCAAATTCACGATTTGACCCTGTGCTACCAGTGAGTAAATTCAAAATCGTGAAAATCATTTTTTTTACATCAGAAATATGCAAAAATTGTTTCCATTCATTATTCCTTTTCTATATGTATAATTTTTTTTTAAATTCTTTTTTTTTTTTTGTTAAATATTCAATTATGCGGGATTTTCATTTTAAGCTGCACAGAAAAAAAGTTGCAACACTGCTGTTATTATTGTGTACTGTCGCACTATAGCATCACGTGATTACGTAGTTATTAATTTTTTATTTATGTAGAATACATAAAAAAATATATAAAAAAGAGAAGAAGCAAACTGGAAATTGAAAACAATTGCCTCATATACATATGCTGCACTGAACAGCGACAACAAAGCGAAGGAAGCGGAAATGAGCGGAACAGAGCGGACTTATTGATTTCATAAAGTTTGCTTAAATGTCCTGCACACTTAACTGACAGCGTTCGGCGTTCATTGCCAATTGCTGTTGAGTTTTACGCCTTTTTTCCTCCAATATGCATGCACTCATATATATCGGAAAAAAATATGAATAGCATTTACATTTTTTACGCTTAAGCTATTTTTATTATATGAGAATATATGAAAATAAGTATGGAATGTATTCAAGTACTTAAAAGCATCTTAAATGCTTTTGCTTTTGAATAGCATGCGAGCATACATGAGTGCGAGCACGAGAGAGTAGCCTGGGTGAGAAAGAAAGCGAGAGAGAGATAGAGCGAGAGTATATGTTCAGTGTTGCCAGAAACTTCACTTCAAAAATCGTATTTTTCACAAAAAAATCGTCATGAGAGAAAAACTTAAATTTGTTTACTTTAAATATGTTTGCATATTCATTTACTTTCATTAAGAATATAAAAAAAATTTAAGGTTTTTATAATATCAGTATTATTTATACATATTAATTTATATTATTATGATTATAAAACGGATTAAAATTCTATTTTAATATAATTTTTTGGACTAAGGCTGTAGTATAAACATTCATTTATTGCCAAATAATCTTGTGCAAATAATATTTCTTCAAGAGTCTTTTTATCTAAACGATTTCTGTACTTAGTTCCTTTTCCACACGGCAAGTTTCTTTGTCGGCAAGAGAGGAACGAGATGAGATGAGTACAGACTCGCTTGTACCGGCAAGTTTTCTTTTCTGCTGTTCGTTCTTTGATATTTCTTTTTGTTCTTATTTGCCATTTTAACCCAGTAAGTCCGAGATCAGACCGATTAAAAACCAAAAAGTCTTCAATCACACGTCTTTATCGTCACGAATTCAAACAGCAAATGGTATTATCGAATTTTTTTAATTTTTTTAAAGTTTCTCTCTTCGCGTTAGAATAATTGTAATAATAGTTAGGAGTTAATGAGTTAAGTTGGATGCGCATTGATTTTGGCGTCTTACTGGAAAAATTTACATTTTTGAAATATGAAATTTCACTTTTCTTCCATTAATCGATTTATTTTTATTCAATAAACTGATTTTACTTTTCATTAATTTTTTTTTTCAATAAAATGTAAGTAAAAAGTTTTTCACAACACGAGTGATAGACAAAGTAACAGCAGAATTGCTTAAGAAATCTTGCTGTGTGGAAAAGAGAACTTAGTTTTATTAAAATTGACTTTTGAAAATATTCTTTTAACATTTTGGGGACGAGTTGAGTAGACACATCAATTTAAAAATAAAAATTTGTCAATGTTGGAAATGCTTTTGGTAAACCACCATGTTTTATGTTGCGCATTGCTTTCCAAAAACTTTTTCGAAAATAAAAAGTTGGCAACACCACGTCAAACACAGTTCAAATCATAAGCGGAGTTAACATCAGCAAAAAAATGTCTGTAATTTCTTTCATAAAGTTTTTTCAAAAGTAAATTGCTATGAACGAGAAAACGCAAGTTTCTTTCATTTTTTTTTTTCATCACAAATTTACTCTAAAAATTACTTTCTGAGAGCAAATTGCAACAATTTTCTTGTAGATGTAAACTCTCATTTTAAAACTAAAAAGTTTTTATGCACCTGTTTTTTTTTTATCTAAAAAATCGTAATTTTTCAATAAAAATTGTCAAAATGATATTAAAATCGACGTTCTGGCAACGCTGGTTGTGATGAGTATAAGTGCAAGCCTGCATGTATATATGTGTGTTTTTTTATTGAATTCTTGTAAGCCACTCATTGGAAATCAAAGCATTTTTGTCTTTTTTTTTTTGGTTTGCTCTTGATGTCAAAAAAATATTTTCAATTCAAACAATAGCGAATATTTGAAATATTTGCAAGCACAAACACACACAAACAAAAACTCATACCAGCAAACATCCGTGCTCACTAATTCACAAATACTCACGTTCGCATAACACAATCTCTCTCACTTATGATGATATCAAAAGTGACAACAATAAATTCCAATATGACGCTGTGCTGGATATAGCATCAAACAATAACAACAAAACAAAGAAACAAAAGTCAACAATAATAACAACAGCAGCCAAAACAAAAAATAACCAAAAACAAACCATAAAAAATATGGACCGAGAGAAAAACCGTTGACCATACATGAGAGAAAACTCTAAAGAGAGTGAGTGAGAGGGAGTGAGAGTGAGCGTGAATTGCTATCCTGCGGTGTTTATTCATTCTCGGTCGGAGGGGTGTGTTTGGTTTATTGTTATTTGCTGTTGTTGTTGTTGTATTCTATTTTTGCGCACCGGAAATGGAACTACACTGTTCGCAATAAAAATGGCGCCGGAATTATTTTTATGCGTTCATCATGATAAATATTTAAAAATGCGCTATGCGAACATGCAAAATTGCTGTGTGAGTGTGTCGTGATGTAAAATACCAAAAATTCTTGATAAAAAAAAAATTGTGCTTTTATAATTAAAGTGTTCTTTTTTTGCGTTTTCGCAGCTTTTTTAGTTGCTTTCTTATTTTATAGATTTTAAAATGCATTTTTAAATTGGCTTTTCTTCTGTGGGAGTGTGCACGGCACATACATATAATTGCATTTATTTTGCTTGTGTGGATAACTTGAGATATTCTCTTTTCAAAACCTTCATTTTGGTTTAAGGGGGTGTCCTGAATTAGAAGGTTAAAAAGAAGCGTTTTTTCGTGATTTTTTTTAAGAAGGGAAAAAAGAAGTGATCCCAGAATTGAACTTCAAGGTACATAAAAAGTAAAAAATAATAAAATAATAAATTACAACAGATTTTTAGTCTATTTCATGAGCGTCTTGCCGCTGTAGTCTTCAATCAGCGGGAAAGTCCCAGCTCTTAATTCTTGACTGAAACAAAATAAATTTTTAATTGGTATATATTTTTCTACTAGGTGAACTAGAAAAAAGCAGAAAAAGTGGTGAATTCATAATTTTTCTAGGGTTTAAAAAAAATTTGCCAAAAAAAAGATACTTTGAGCTTCTATAACAATTATTTAAATAGACTTTTCGAAAAACTTTTTCAGTTCACTTAGAAGAGAAATTAATACTGAAGAAAAAAACCTTTGGCTCGATTCAATAAGTTGTTTAGTTTTTTAGCTATCACGCCCGCCAATTCAAAAAATTCATCAAAATAAAACTGGAGAAAAACGTACTTCATAAGAATCTTTAATTTAGAATTGGCCTCTGAAACTTTGTAAATATATTCTTAAATAACATATCTACTGATTTAGGCATTAAAAAAAGAACGATAATTAATGAAATCCCCTTATGGATTATTGCAGTATGTCGTATAAAATATATTAAAAACTATTAAGAAGAGATTGTGACGGTATCGCTCAATTTGAATTAATAATGAATTTATGTTTGAAAACTAACATACATACATCATTATCAGTTCTATTTAACACCTAGTGGTGCATAGGGCCTCTCTAGCCTGTTCGGTTGTTAGCTAGTGCCTTCACTTTACTTCCTGTTTTCCCTGTTTGCTCTATGTCCTTAAGTAGACTGCTTTTTCACGTGATCTTTGGGTGTCCCGCTTTCTAGATTTTTGCGAATTCCAGTCTAGAGCTTGACGGCAAATTTCATAATGTTCTTTAAGCAGTATGTAGCGAATCCATTTACATTTTCTGCGTTTTATTTGAAAGGAAATTGGGTCCACGTCGAATCTTCGGTACAAAATTTGTGTTGCTGACCACGTTCGGCCACTAAATGCGTATTATTTGGCGTAGGCAGCTGTTAACAAAGCATTGGAGGTTACGCGTTAGGGCTTCGGTGGTAAGCCAAGTTCCGCATCCGTATAGCAGCATAGACATGACAATGGATTTGAAGATTAAAATTTT
The DNA here is from genome assembly GCA_963691655.1 of Toxonevra muliebris. Classification (NCBI taxonomy): domain Eukaryota; kingdom Metazoa; phylum Arthropoda; class Insecta; order Diptera; family Pallopteridae; genus Toxonevra; species Toxonevra muliebris. The sequence goes on from OY829329.1 coordinate 74,644,338, forward strand.
TGTAATTGCGGATATTAAATGTGAGCTTCAAATAATGCTCAACAGTGAAAATGCACTATTCGCTTTTCCGATTCTCATTTTGATATCTTGATTTGCACTTTCTTCGGCTGAAATGATGCTCCCCAAGTATGTAAAGCGGTCAACGGATTCAATCTTTGTTGGTCTCACCGAAAATGTGTTCATGGAATTTCCATTTATCTTCATTGATTTGGTTTTGTTGGCGTTGATTTTTAATCCAACTTTTGCTGATTCAGCGGATAGATCATCTAGCTTAGACTGCATATCAGAATGCCTTACGGACAGCAAGTAGATATCGTCGGCGTAATCAAGATCCTTCAGCTGTTCTGTGAAGTTCCAAGGGATACTTCGATTTTTCCCGTCCAGAGTGTTGTGCAAAACCTGATCAAGGACTAGTAGGAAAGGAATAGGAGACATTCTAGGCTGCAATGTTCTAACAAATTAACATTGTGCAACACCCTGCATTGAAAACGCCTCATATTGCGCCTTAATGAGAAAGATTAGTTTATTTGGGATGCCGCACTTGGCTGATTTTTTTAACGGGGAAGAGGCCTGGAAGAAATATCCACGTGCTATTGCAACACGCCATCTCTTGGCTTAACAATTTTCTGCCAAACAACCACCTATCCTGATTCAAACTATCTCCAATAGAACAGTTTGCCAATAATTTCAATTAGACTCATTCGTTTCCCTAATGCTTCACATAAATATTTATATCCAACCAATAACATTTTAAACTGCAACATGAGCATATTTCATTATAACAAGAATGAGTTATTTGTTTCACTAACAAATGCATGAATACATACAATACCCAGTTTAGAAAAAAGTCATACTCCTCAATAGTGATTTACTATTTATAATTAAAAGAGTATAACAAACTGATTACATTTACATGAGATTTAGATTAGATTTAGGTTGTAACATAAGTAACTATTGCTCGGTTTTTCACTATGTCTAAGTAAATGATAAAATTTTGGTGTGATTTTGTTTTGATTTTCGATTATTGATTAACCGGACATTGAGAAACGGTGCTTAGTCTACATTTGTTTTGTATTCGGTCAGAGTTTTGGTTTGTTTTTGGCCCTAGGTTTTGCCTGTTATTTAGTCTAGATTTTAGTTCACATTTATATTTGATTTGTGATCTAGTTTTTTGTCTGATTATTTGGCGTGATATCAATCTAGTTTGGTTTATTCGGTTTCGGTTTGAATGTGATCAGAATTTTGGCCTGATTTTTGCTTTGATTTTCGGTTTGAATTTGGTCTGAATTTTGGCCCGATTTTCGATCTGATTTTTGGGTTGATTTTCAGTTTGAATTTGATCTGAATTTTGGTCGAATCTTTTTTTGAATTTTGTTCGGAACTTCGATCAGAATTTTGTTCGGAATTTTGTTGTGATTTTTGTTTTGATTTTTAGTTTGACTTTGATCTAAATGAACTTTGAACTTTGTTTGAATGTGATATGAGTTTTTTTTGGTCTGTCTTGAATTTGTTTGAATTTGGACGGAGTTTTTATCTTCTATTTAGTTTCATTTTAGTTTACATTTCAATTTGATTTTTGAACTGTTTTTTTTGTATTTTTAGTCTGTTTTGGGTCATTAAAAAATATTTTAAATATCTTTTTTTTAAGTGTGTTGAATTTTCATTTTTGTCAGTAGGCATGGTAGCCATAACGATGGCGGCTACGGTAGAAAAAAGTTTAACAGTTCTAAAATGTTAAATTTTCTTCTTGATTAAGTTAAATTTGACCTTTGATTAAGTTAAATTTGACCAAATTCTAAATCATCTATTGTCGGCCCCCTTTTATTTTAATCGTCAGTAATACTGCCCGTCGCCCAGTATTTTCGATGAAATATACCATACGTTGGCGGTCCTGTATTCGCAAGAAATATGATACGCACAAAAGAAGCCAAACACTTAGTATGACCGACCATCTGTGAAGCCGAGCATTAGTCTAAATTTGTTAAGACCACAAAATGACTAAAATAATTTCAATTGGAAACGAGAATCGCATCTCACCATACTGGGTTTTTCATACACAACTAACAAAAGACTTAATTTCTTACTGCAACATTTAGCAATGCGAAAAAAACCAAACGAAACGAGGAAGAGAAGATGTAGTGAAAAATAAAACACGCGATGCTACCGCAAATGTCTTAAATATGTGTTTGTTTATTTGCTGCCGTATTGCCATGTTGCCAGTTGGCAACATTGTTAAAGAAAACAAACACACACACACATACTCAAACATCCTTCGACTCACACATGCACACATCCATACTCGAAGATTCCTTTACGTGCACGCACTTAAAATATACACTCTATAGCTAAGTATGCTCTTATGCGCTGTCAATTTGATGTCAGCTTTTGAATATGTATGCTATAGTATAGTTATTGTTGTTGCATACATACACACATATGTAAAATGTTCGATCTGTATAAAATGTATGTTCTTTCTTTCATTTTTGGCGCGTAAATGTCTGCAGTTGATTTTATTTTATTTTTTTGTATATAAAATTTTTTTTTAAAATGAGGAAGCATTGACGTTAAAACCTTATTTGGCAGTCAAGTGCAGTAAATGCTATAACAACAATAACACCAACAACAACTGCACAGAATAAAAAGAAGTCAAGCAATGTATGTGTATGTAATAATATGAAAAGTGTGGATGCGTTGTACACTTCCGTCACGTAATAAGTGTCAGTATGCATGAGTATATGTTATGTAAGTATGTATGTATGTACGTGTGGTATTTGAAGTACCCTACCTACCTACCTATCTAAGTATGAAGTGTTTTGCATATTTTTATAAAAAGAAAACCAAAAACTAAAAAGGTAATGTTGACGCAAAAAGGATATGAAGGAAATAGTAAAAAAATATAGCAATAGCATGGATATTTTAAGTTGCATGCAAAAAGATAACATCTGTGAAGTGCAACGAGTACTGTGTATAGATATATGTATGTATGTATATAAGGAAGTTACTGAAAGTGAGGCAAATATAAATAAGAAGCTGAAAGAATTGCATTGAAGTATGTGTAATTTTTGTTTTCCTTTAAATTCGTTGAAACAAAATGGTTTGATAGTAAAATACAAAATCTTATTGGTACCTATAGTTTGTTTTTCCAATCGTTTCGAATCGATGTCAAACGTATTCATCAGTACGTGTATATGCAACACGTTCGCTATTTCAATCTTTATGGCTTTTTATAAGAACAATCAACTGCTTATGAATACATATACACAAAAAAATGCTTTGTGCAAAATTTTTGAAACCATAAGCGTGCAGATCGTAAACACACAGTAGGTAATTGCTTCAGGCCTATTCAGTAATGCACTAAGATAGAGGTGTGCATTTGTCTAAAAGCTCGACGAGGGGTATTGTTGTACTGAGAGGGAACAAGAGTAAGTCCGTTCTCTCACTGTATGCAACGCAACAATTGGTAATGCACCATACACATTGATGACGGCAGCTACACGACTACATCTCTCAAATTATAAAAACAACATGTTCTTATAGAGATGATTATTTTGGCGACGACACGACCACATAACCACCGACCACAATTGTGGCTGTAGGCAGTTTTAATGGACGTCTACGAAATTCTGTCGGCTACAACTGTCACCGTGTAGTCAGCTACTAGACACAATGGAAGCGCCTCCACCTGCAGCAAACACAGCCAAAATAACAAAAGCAAACTCTATTCTCTCTCTGTAGCTTGTCGATTTTTTCCCTGGAAAAAATATATGAATCTTAATTTTTCCCAAGGGAATCGGAATTGATTGCAATCGGACAGTGTCTAGGACAGACCCAAGTTTTTACCACCAAATTTTTTTTCAACTTTTTATCGGCTTGAAATTTTGAATTTCGTATAGGGCCTACCCAGGCTCCATGAGGCACGAATGTGACAATCCGAACATGTGCGCAACGGACGGGTTAATGGCGAAATATTTGTTGGATTGAGTTGACAATTCTAACGAGTTCATAAAATATTTTTCTCAGAGGAAATCCGCTATCGACTAAAATATGTTTAAATGGACCAGAGCGTGATTATAGTTTTTATTTTTTTTAAAGCTAATTTAGACTGTTAACTTGTATATTAAAAAATAAAAATTTTAAATTACTCTTAACTATCAATTATAAAAATAAACTTTAAAAATAATAGTTAAGGGTCTTCCTAAGCTTTTATAGAAAAATACATTTAAAAGTCCTTAAGAACTTTGATTTTTAAAAGTCTTTGAAGACTTTTTACTTTTAAAAGCTTTTGAGACATTGTATTTTTAAAAGTCTTTGGAGTCCTACTAAATATTTCTTACTATTTTTCTACCTTTTATCACTATTTTCTGGTTTTTTTTCTACTATTTTCTACTACTATTTTTTAATTTTTTTAATTTGTAGGATTTGAACTTAAAAAAAAATATTTTTTGTTGAAATTTGTTATATACTTTTTTAATATTTTTGATTTGGAAAAAAATTTATTCCAAATTTGGCAGTTCACATTTCTATTTAATTATTGAAATTAATAGGCTTTCAGACGAAAAACATCATATTAGATGTCAGAAAATCTAACCAATATGTAATACGAGTGTCAAAGAAGAATGGCAAAAAGTATATATAACAGTAGTGGTAGTTCCGTTCAATAATACTATTCAGTGAAAATAACTGTCTTTGTCATTCTCATTTACTTTTCAATATTTTCACTTATATAGATGTTGAAATGAGGGAACTATCACAAAGATCATTGATGACGAACTGTAGCGGGTTTCGAAACGATCATCTGATCTGCTGGTTCTATGAACTTTTAGATATTCTTCTGGCATCATTGTTCATTCAAAGCCTAATAATGTTAATAAAAAAAATAAAATTTTCTTTTTTTGGGATTTGCACATTGGCACATAATTGCTTGCGTGCTTACTGGCGTTTTAGACAACTAGTCTATGGAGGAATGAATTTGACCGCGAATTTGAAAACGTGTACTCCATGCCCTAGGACATGTAATGTTAAAAATGAGTACAAAATGCAACAGCTCTGGATCAATAGGGAGTAATCGATTGCTCGTTTTGGAGCGCTCAATGATTACTCTTACGATCATCCAAATATTAACTGGGTTTTTATTACATTTTTCGCTGGGTTGGTTATATACATTCATACATACCTACATATGACCCAATAGTGTGATAGTATGCGTGCTAATGCTCATTTTAGTTGCACTCAATATTCATTTGTGTTGTTGTGTGCAGATAAATTTGCATGTGTTTATAACGGAATGTAGTACGTAAGCTCATTTGTTTATGTTATTGTAAACACACACACAGACACACATATACATTTATACGATCACATACAGAGTAACACTAAAACTGGCACTAACAATATTAGCAACATGTTTCCCTCAATGTTTTTTTGTATACGTTTGTATACATGAATACGAGTGAGCGAACAGCTCAACAATTTGCACTGGCATATTTTAATGTGCTGGTATATTTATGTATGCGTTTATGTGTATAACCATTAGAGTGTGTATGTGTGCATGCTATGTGTACGTGTGGTTTTGTTTTTATGCCCACAAAGCATGTGTTTTTGAAAATTAGATTTGAAAAACAATTTAACTCTCCATCTCCTCTAACGAACACGAACGTAAACATTTTTAAGTATTCTGTATTTTAACAAAATATATTTTTTTTTAAGTTTTTCTTAGCTATTTCCTGAATTTTTGAGTGATTTTCATTTAGGTTATATAAAAGTGTTTCAAAGGTTTATACTTATTTTCAATCTCTTTTTTTCAGTTTAGAAATATTTTTTTTTCAGAAGAGTTTTTATATGTATTAGTTATTGTTGCACAATTTCCGATTCCTGTACTTTCTATTCTGTTGAAAAATAAATACTTACGTATGAATATGTGTGTGTGCATGTATACATGTAAAAAGTTTATCTAAACCTCAAAAAACTTATGCTTTTGTTAGAGACATGAAGGAAACTTCTACAAAAAAGTTGCAATTTATAATCGTTGTTTCTAATCGTTTTTCTTCTTCTTCACATAAAACATAGAGGAAATTAGTTTGAAATTACTTTGATGCTTTTGGAGTGGTTATTAAAATTATGTTTGTAGTACCTTCAACTACAATATGCAATTTTGTTTACTTTGAAATGCATAATTTATAAAGTTTTTTTAAAAAAAAAGAAACCGAGAAAATCTCTTTTAATAGACAAATCCCTTATTACAAATTTCGATATATTTAAGTATGTTGGATATCCTGGCGGTTAAATTTAAAACATTGCATTGGCATTGGAAATCTTTAAAAAAGAAGTAAGGCAAAAATTGCAATGAATCTTCACTTTCTAAAGTGTTAAAAATAGTTACATGCTCGAACTCAGATTCCTTTCGATTTTTGATCAGTAATATTCGTAGATACAGAATATTCAGGATATTTTTTGAAGAGGTTTTTAAACTCCCAATTTTTTTCCGTAGATACTTTTGAATTTTAGCTTATCCAGCTTAAAAAAATAAAACTAGCTTGTAAGTGAACGGGTTTGGAACAGGCTGTTCTAGTTCAGACCTTTAGTCATTCACTCAAATTTTCTACTATCATGATAAATTGAATAAAACAGAGTAATTTTAAAATTAAAATTTTTGGTTAATGCTAAATTTATATGAAAAAAGTATCCAATAAAAGAAGTGGTCTGAATTGGAACACGGAGTGTTTATGATAATAAAACCAAAAATATTGGAAAAATACGTGGACAAATATTTCCCTTATATTTTTCTTAGAAACAGTACTTCATTATATATATAAACTACATTCTTTCTAAAGCCCAACAAAAATATCTCAAATTACTGGAGTACGAAGGTATATGAACTAATCCGAAGAACTGATAAATTAAAAGGCAGCGGTCGCAAAGAGATTCACGTAAGGAACGTCTAAAAAAAGTATCACAGGACCCAATCTGATTTTTTGGAGAAATTGTGGATTTAAAAACGACAGAAATTAAGTCTCCAAATTCAATGTTGAATGGTGAATCCATCTATTTTGACAGCATACACATGAAATTTGGAAATGAGAAATACATGTATATAGAGAGTCACACTGAAACCAATTTGAATCTGGTGGTCAAACACGATAACAGACAGCGAATTGCATGGGAAATGGCGCTGGACTCCAGCTGCTAGCGAGATTAAGTTGCTTGAATTGGGCTGTATTGATCATATTCCTTGCAACTGAACCACAACCGAAAGAGATTTTTTACTGGACATTAGAATGGAACCACTGAGGCCACGGAAGATCTTAATCATATGGAGGAGAACCCTGTAAAAAGAATCTAGCAAACCGTGGAAGAAACTAAAGCGCATTTAAAGGAAAAAATTCATTGTGGCTTTTTGCTCCTACAGGAACAACCGGACATGCAGAAATGCTCTAAACACGTTTTTTGGTACTAACTCCTGGCTAAAACTGTTCAAATAGTTGACAAATGATAGTTAACTAAAATCTCCTCTAGCAATAGAGGTAGCAAGTCGACCAGTGTTGCTGTTTGTTGCTGATTAATTGCAGAGAGCCTGAGTCGGAACACGTTCTGAAAGAAAAAAGAGCATGAGTTGTAATACTGCCTGAGTTGGAACACGATCGGAGTTGGAATACGGTTTGAGGTGAAGCCCAGTCTGATTTAGAACACGGTCTGAAAAGAAGAACGGTCTGATTTGGAGCACGGTCTGAGTTGGAACATGGTCTGAATAAGAACTCGTTCTGAGTTAAAATATGATCTGAATTAGAACACGGTCTGAGTTGTAACAGAGTCTTAGGTGGAACACAGGCTGAGTTTGAATATGGTCTGAGTTGGAGCACGTTCTGAGTCGAAACACAGTCTAAGGAGAATACTGGTCTGAATTGGAAAATGATTTGAGGTGAAGCCTAGTCGGACTTGGAGTTCGGTCTGAGTTGGAATACGGTCTTAGTTGGAACACAGACTGAGTTCGTACACGGTTTGAGTTGAAGCACGCTTCGAGTTGGAGCACGGTCTGAGTTGGAGCTCGGTCTGAATAAGAACTCGGTTTGGAGTTGATGATTTGAGTATGAGGTAAAGCCCTGTCCGACTTGCAGTATAGTCTGCGTTGGAACACGATCTGGATAAGAACACGGTTTTGATTTGAAATATGGTTTGAATACGGTCTGAGTTGAAATATAGTCTTAGTTGGAATACAAGTTAAGATAGAACACGGTCTGAGTTGGAGCAATGCCCAAGTTGGAACACGGTCTAAATAAAAACTCGTTCTGAGTTGAAGTACGGTTTGAATTGGAGCACGGTTTAAGTAGGAACTCGATTTGTGTAGAACACGGTCAGCGTAGGAACATTTCATATGAGCAAAAGCTGTTGCCGAAGAGATAAAATTTTTGTTGCTTCTCTTATAAAATGAGATGGAGAGAGTAAATTTAACTAATGGCAAGAAAATGGCTTGATTTAGGACACAGACCTATGGTCAGGATTGAGGCATGGTGTGGAGGCTTGGTTTGAAAAAATATGTATATTTTTCGTAACATTTTTAGTTAAAAAAAACTGTTGTAAAGGATTTTTCTATAGGGACATAACAATTTTGGATTTAAATAAAACAGAATAATTGAGATATCAGGCTAAAATGTGGAACGTTGGTAATTTCGGGTTCGATATTGTTTCTGAGCTCCTCTTAAGTTGTGGTTTGTTGGTTTAGACCAAAGGCTTAACGTAACCCATTAAAAAAATATCCAATGGCTTTAAATCGCAAGAGCGACGTGTCCATTCGATTGGATCATTTCTAGAGATTGCACGATTACCGAACTTCCCCTTCAATAAATCAATTGCTTGGCACTTCAAATGATCATGAGACTATACTTCTTGAGGTAATTTGATCTTGTAAGGATGTAGGCCAAGGTCTTTATGCGGAACTCGCCCCAATGCGCAATGTGGACTGAAAGATTCCCAATTATTGTGAACGGCGTTGAATCGGCTGATTTGGCTCATTTTGAAATAAAGCACTTACGGCTGCGATATTTTCCGGTGCGTTGTCTTACTGGCACAGGAAAATTCAATAGTGAATATTTTGACTTGAATTTGCTCACTATAATGCGCACATTCTGTCTGATTGGATCATTATTTCGATCGAAAATTGGAGTTAGCGCTCTTAAAGTAGTGACCTAAAAGTCGATCTTATTTCTACTGAATATAATTCATTCATTCACCAAAAAAAGGAAGAGAAATGAGATTTGGTCTGTCTGTCCCTGTGTGAACGGGGCTGTTGAAAAATGGTCTGATTTGATACACAGTCTGATTTGATACAGATTCTTATATTGGTCTTTTTGGCGAGCTTACTTCAATCTTTCAAAAATTGTAGACATTCCACCGATCCCTGGCCAAAAAGTGAAAACAAGATATTCATTAAAATGCGTTTTAGGTGTATTACTACCGCCAACTTGCCCGAATATCTTCGAATCTCTTTCTTCACTTTTAATTCCTCATATTTCTTGATGATTTTTACACTGACTATTAATGACTTATAGAAGCTTAACATCTTCATCTGTTTTTATTAAATTAAAATTAATAAATTAATCTTACATTAAGAACCACATAAATGAACAATTTTTGAATAAAGCTATCAATCATAATTCAATATTACTGCATATTACACATAAGTAAAGAAATCGATTAATTTTCATTCATCAGAATCAAAAAGAAAAATATAAAGAATAATATGTTAAGCTTTCGTCATTGCATTTTGAAATGAATGGATGAATGAATGAACGAGTGAAATTTAAGATGAATGTCCAACCGAACAAGATAATGCAATCACAACAAGAACAACAACAATGTAATAATACAGCAACAGTTCTTAATTACAAGCATTAAAATTGAAAATCACTCATACGTCATGTGTGGTTTCGATGTTATGCACTGCTTGCATACATACCATACATATACCTGCATATTTGAATGAATATGCATAAGTAGGCGAATAAGTATGTATGTATGTGTAGATATGTGTTAGTGTGTATGAGCCTCCATGCCAAAATAATTAATTTCACTTAAGCTGCCAACAAGCATACATTAAATTCTCATAATTACGGCATAGACGGACGCTTTTACATTATCATTGAATTTGAATATGTGTGTATGTGTGTATGAATTCACCTGCTTGCTTGCCTACCTGCCTGCCTGCCTGCCTGCTTTTGATATTCTGCCATCATAACCTGTATATATAAAATAACTGCCAATTTACCTACTTACTATCCAGCTGCTTACATATTTAAATACCAATATGTGGCAATACACATGAACTTTATTCATTGGCGGTTATATTTGGCCAGAAGCAGCTACCTACTGGTAGGCGGTCACTCAGTTACCCAATTCACTATTACCTTATTTCCTTATTGCATATTCAATATCAATTGTAGTTAAATACCATTGAATTAAATTGATACATTATGACCCGGACACACACACATATACATTTTAATTACACTTTAATTAAATATTAAATATGTTTCTAATACACATATTTAGTATGTGTATGTGTATGCAATCAACAAAACATGATACTAAATTCGCTTAAAAGCATTGCACGTTTTGGCATTAGTTTATAATGAGACCATTGGCCTAACTAAAATGTCAATTAGTTGTATAACAATAGAAATGCAATTAAAATGCTAGCTAGATACCTCGTAAAATCACGTAATGCATTGTGACTTGGTCGGCAATAATTGGAAATTTGTGAGTTTGTTGGGATTTTATAACTTATTTTGCATAAGTGGTTGTTTGGTTAGAATATTAATCACATTTAAGTGGTGCCTACAAGGGATTTTTAAAAACTAAGAGGTTACTTTAGATTGACTTCATTGTAAAATATTCCAAAATATTCTCTTTTGAGTATTCATATTTATATGACATTACTACTTTCATTTACCTTAAGCCTAATTAGGTTGAGAATATCAGCTACAAGAACCATTGCTACTAATATAGCTAAAATTTGAGGTTGATTCATAATTCACTCAAAACTCTACCTACCACTTAAGTAAGTATGCGTGCATTCTCTCTCTCTCTCTCTTTCTCTCACTCTAACTATCCATTACATAAAGCTCTCCCACTCTCAATTCTCAATGACGATAACGATATTTGTGATGTGTTATTTATGTATGTATGTGTGTTAGAGTATGTGTGCCTTCTTTGCACGCGTGTTTACGTATACATAATGAGTGCAGCAACAGTTAAGCCTGTTTTTGAGTTATTTAATTAAGGCGCTTAATTAGTGCTTTCAACCTTTAGCGGTTATATGCTTACATGCTTATAAATATAGTACCTACATTTAACCATATGCTGCTGCACACATGTACTAAAGCGCGCCTCTTTATCCTCGCTTGCTTATTATAATTGTTGTTGTGTGCGTGTTTGTGTGATGCAAATGATTTTGTTGTACTGGAAAATAAAATATTCATGTAAAATTCAATAGGGTTTAGGACAATGTAAGCTAGTGGCTTACTTTGGGTTATTTCGAATTTGAATTTGAATAAGTTAAATAAATGTGTGGATTTTTAAAATAAATACATTAAGGTTTGCGCATGGCTTTGTTGTTTAGGGATGGGAAATGTTATAGTAGTATGTAGGCATACTAAAAATTAGACACAGAAATGTACATTTTTTATTAACTGGTGCTGGTTTTTTTTCTGTGGCTGTTGTAAAAATAGATAGCCTTAAGTTTTAAGTAAATTTTAACGTTAGGCGATGTAGAGAATCTGAGAGATGTTTTATTGTACAAAAATATAGTTTTTTATTATTGAAAAATAACCCTAAAAGTATGCAATGTTTTTGTTATTTTAATATTTTGTATTAGGTGTATAAAAATGAAATGGGGATTTTTGGGACTAAAAAAGTCTTGGCCATCATTAGCTATGACTATTCACTATGCTTCTGTCAATTGATGGATTCTATTTTTTTTGAGGCCGCCACACATCAAGCCAATTTTTCACTTCTTTGTACGAATTGTAGTGATGTTTCAAAAGTCCGTGCTGCAGTGATCGAAACATGTAGTAGTCGGAAGAAGCCAAGTCTGATGAATTTAGAAAGAGGGGGAAAATGTCCCATTTGATATTTTCCAAATAGTTTTTAATACATGGGGCCGAGCATTGTCATGTTTAAAAATGATTTTAGTATGTCCTTGCACATATTCTGGTCGTTTTTTCTTCAATCATTCAAAAGTAATCGCTATCACACAACAGCGATGACTACCCACACATGCACAATGATTGACTGAGCCTTCTTTTGTGGAAATGAGCCCTGTATGCGTTAAATTTAGTATGGTTTCCGATGAAATAACCAAAGAAGGGCAATAGATATGGAGGTTATAACCCATTTCCCCCAACCAACCGCCCTCCCTCTCTCGCTCCTTTTACAACGAAAATCTCAGGCATATTTAAAGTTTGTCATGAGAAAACAAAATTTTAAAGGGTTACAAAATTAAAACGACCTTCTTAGGAAATCTTAGGATCCACTAGTGGCCAATATTAATTTAGAACCAAGCCCTAAGGTTAAGCAGTTGGAAATGATATCCAATATGAATTCTAGAGATCTCCGTTAGTTTTATGAATATTTGACTGGAGTAATGGCAGAAGAAGTAGGCGAGTTTTTACTTTTTAAGTAAGTTTTAGTTTTTTTTTTAAGTTTTTTACTTAAGGATTCAATAAACTTTCATATAAACTTAAAACTTTTTAAAATTAGTTGAAAATTATGAAATTTCGTACCTCAAATCTAAAAATTCTCAACTGTGAGAATCAGGTAGCCAATTTGTACCAAATTATTTAGTGGTGATTTTGACTAACTATTTAATCATGATTAAATTTAATTAGTCGTGACTAAATTTTTTTAAAAACTAATTAGTTAATTAAACAAAAAAATAATTGATTACTCCCTGCTTAGGTAGGCGCTAGGGGATCCAAGGAGGAGGGGGGAGGGGGTGGTTTGGAGTTAAAAAAATGTAAGTTTTAAACATTTTGATCGTTGGCCACGAATGAAAAAAGCAAATTTTAAGGGACAAAAAAATTAAAATCCCCCTTTAGGGAATCTCTGGATCCACTAGTGCTGGTAGGTACCCTATTTCACTGAGATTAGGATATCTTTAGTACCCAGTTTTATATGAAGTAGATAAGCTAGCACGAACTTTTGTTGGGAATTAACAGAAAGAAAGCTCTCTACTTTTCTCTGAGCATTATTTGTAGGTCTAGGTTTTTTTAACCTATTCTTAATAATGATTTCCTAACTGGGCTTAGTGTTAATGATAACCCGGTTTTTGTGTGAATAAAGCCTGATTTCTTGATTTTTGTAGTGAATAACATACCTAGTAGCCCAGTTATTGAAAAGATTGAAAGCTCTTTCATAACTCTCGTTTTTTATGGTTGGAAACAGGCTGAAAACTATAACCACCACATCTTACTCATTCTCAGCAAATATTTAAAATATATTATTTTGCATGTAAAATAAAATAAAATTTTTTTTCTTTTTATTTTCAGGTAAGAATATTACAATATTCTTGGATTCTCATAATGCTCCAAATATTTCTAAATATGTCAGTGTGGGAGAACAGAGAATTTTAATAGAGAATTGATATGAAAAAAGATTATAATATCTAAGCTCACAGATATATTAAGTGCCTAAACAAAATTTTTCTATTACGAATTTTAATTTTTTAATATTTAACATAGATTTCTATAGCGTCTTGAGCCATTTACAACAACTATACACCAGTACCTGCATAGTTAACAGTAATTTTCACTTAAAAGTGCATTTAAACAGCCCATCTATGAGCTTAACCATCGATATTTGTTGTATATATTTTACAATATTTTTAATATAATTACTTAAATCTAACAACATTTCTCATGAAATATAATTGCATATAAGTATAATGTATTCTATTGTACAAACATAAATTTGTAAAATATTTTTAATTAAGGATATAACCAAATTTTGCTAACACAGCATTTTCCTAAATCCATACAATATTTGTAGTTTATTTAAACAAATATAGTACAAATTTTGCGCAATGATGCAAAAATGTGTTGTTTGCAGAAAAAGCAAAAAAATAATAATATATAAAAAAAAAAAAATAAAATACTATAATGTAATGGAAATATGTTTAACATGAAGTTTACATTTCCAACACCTTGCACAAATTCACATAAAAATATTTGTGGCGCGTTTTGCATGTGCTTGCACTAAATGCTTGCCACCATGCAACTCTATTTAACCTAAATTGTTGTGGCATGAAAACTCGTTTAGGCTTACAACAAAAAAATGAAATAAAAAATGTTTGTGAGTATTGTTCAGATAAATTCTTTGTACAAGTTGCAAGTTTTTAATATTTTTTTTGTTATTGCTAAAGTAGTACATATACATACGTATTCATATGAGTATATATATGTATGTAGACTGCTTAGTAAGTTTATTTTGAGCTTTGCTGCTTCATGCTACAATTTCATTATTCATCATAGAGGATCTCATATGAAAAATTTTTGTAGCGTATTCAAATGTAATTTTTTTTTTGTAGAATTTGATTTTGCTAAGTTTTAATTTTTGATGTGCGCATAAAGCACGTACATAGAAGGAGGAGTAGATGAACATACAAACAAAAACCACACAAATATGCTTACACAACCACACATAGAACAGCCACACACACACATCAGACACCGATGCACGTACATGTTCGTGCGTGATCGACACATGCAATTTATTTGCATACAATTTGCCTGACACGCGCTCGCTCTTTCAAATAATATGACGAGGACTTTTTAATGTGGCCCCAAGAAAAAAAAAAAGCAACGAAGAAGGAAAACGGGGGGGCTGAAGTTTTAAATGAATTTTTTCATAAAGTTAAATGTAATGAATTTAAAAAAAGTAAATGAAAAGAAAATGTAAAATCTGAAAGGAAATTAAAAGTATGAATGACTGAAACAGAAACGCGCAACTGATTGCGTATATTTATGCATTGCATAATTTTAGGTGCGTGCATTAAAAACAAAAATTTTCGTGGGTATGAACATTTAACCCTATGTAGACTCCTGTCAGTCAGATATATTTAACCTTTGAAAAAGTTTTTCTGGGTGAAGGCGGTCATATTTTTTGAAGTCCCCAATTATACATTTCTTTTTAGTTTCGTGAAAAAAAAATTAAAACAAGAGCCAGGTTTCAGAAATTTAATGTTCGTAAGACATACATGGAACCTTTTAGTTTCGTTTGGCTAGACGGCAATGAAATTTCGTATGAAATACACTCGGTTTTCCTCATTCATGTAGACAAACTCTATTTTTAGCCTTCACTATTATACAAATATATTATAAAGGGTGTTTAAACAAAAGTTGCAGGGTTGGAGACTTTAGACAGCTGCCATCGTATAAATGTCAGATTTGACAAGCATGCTCTATTAACGTAGAAAATTTACCACGGAGCGCTGCACAATAAGAGAACGAATCCAAATAATTTAAATTTATTACGAAAATTCATGTATTTGTAACGAACCTTTCTTTCTATGGCGTGAACAGCGAGCAGCTGTGTGATATGTGTCTGGTAGGTTGAGCGTGCGAAGCGTGTGAAATGTGCAAAGCGTCGTTGAGAACGCCAGGTAGTCCAAGCGTGCGAATCGAGGAAAATGAGCAAATCGTTGTTGTGTACGTTTTTATCATACAGGACAACTGTTTATAATATATTCTGAAATTTTGGGGGGGTCAGTTTAGAGAAACCTTACTTTTAGAAAAAGATTTCAGTCTGTTTTTTTTTAATTTTGTTTTTAGAGTTGGTTTTTTGATTTGGAGGTTTGGTTTCTTGTTTTATTTCTAGTTTGCTTTTAGGACTGAGTTTTGATTTAACCATCGGTCTAAGTTTAACCACCGGCCCTAGTTTCTTCTGAATTTTATATGAGTTTCGTTGAGATATGGGACCGATTGTTGGTTTAAGTTTAGGTCTGAACTTCAGTCGGATTTTATGGTACAAGTTATGGTTTGAATTTTGATTTAACTCTTGGTCTGAGTTTCGATCAAAATCAGGTGAAATTTATAGTGAGAGTTAGGT
This sequence comes from Toxonevra muliebris, assembly GCA_963691655.1. Classification (NCBI taxonomy): domain Eukaryota; kingdom Metazoa; phylum Arthropoda; class Insecta; order Diptera; family Pallopteridae; genus Toxonevra; species Toxonevra muliebris. The sequence continues at coordinate 74,660,433 of OY829329.1, forward strand.
CTAAAATTAGTTTAATTTTTTGTTTAAGTTTTGACCAAAATTTGTTGCGAATTGTGATCTAAACTTAGGTGTGAATGTCGGTTGGGCCTAAGATGTGATTTTGGGATTGAATTTGGTTCAAGTTTTGGTTTGAGTTCTAGTTAGAATTTAATCAGATTTTCAGTCCTAATTTTTGGTCCGATTTCTGGTATAAATTTAGTCTGATTTTTTGTTAAATTTGGTCTAAATTTCTGTCTGATATTTGTGCCTGATTTTTGGTTCAACTTTAGGATTGAGTTTGATCTGATTTTCGGTTTTAATGAGTTTAAGTCCGATTTTTAGTCTGAATTTGGTCTGAAGTTTTGTCTGATTTTGGTCTAATTTTTTGTGTAGTTTTTGGTGTAATTTTTGATCTAATTTTTAGTCTAATTTTTGGTCTGGTTCATAATCTGGTTTACAATTTTTTCTCTAGTCTGCTCTGGACCAAACACATTTTATGTACAATGCTATTCTCATTAAATTTGCTACAGATAGTAGCTTTATACCCAAAATGCCAGCTATAGTAGAGAGGTGTTTTTTGAGCTTAGGCGCCTTGTGGAGTCTTGCGGCACCCTGGCAGTTGCAACCGTATATTCCGTGTGTTATAGGAGCGCTTGTTCGCTGAAATAACTCTCCTCCTTTTTCCTTGTTATTTTAAATATTTTGTGTTCACACAACATTACATATGGCAGTGTCAGCTTACTATTGTTGTTATTATAGTTATTTTTTTTATTTTCATTCCGTACATTTCAGTTTCATTAAAAAATTAATTAATGATGAATACACAGGCAGTTGCATTGTGTTTTCGCGGCACAAACATTCGGAGCGAGATAAAAATGGCATGCATAAAAATTTTTGCATATTTATAGGCGGATATTTAAAATGCGCAGTGAGCGTGAGTGATTTAATTTAAAACTGTTTACTTACATATTTAAATATTTTTTAATTTAAATTGTATTTCATTAATAATTTTGTAGCTTTTGTTCATTTTTTTTCACTGAGTCTCTCTCTCTCTCTTTCTTTTGCATAATTTTATTTAATCTCCTTTTGGGTAGAAAAGTATGCACCTTAAAGTGTTGCAACAGAAGCATCAGCAGCGGTAACAGCGGCAGCGCATTGTGCGTGTGCATAATGGGCGAGTTTAATTACTTTTGTAATTAATATTTCTTGTTGTTGTTGCAGTTTTAATTTTCACTTGCACTCGCATTGCATTCGTGCGTCGTCTGATTTGTTTGCATGGTACACTTTGGTTGTGGCAACAATGATAACGTCATTTCCTTAATTTCTGTTGTTGTAGTGTCACTTTGAACGTTATGTCAGCAAATCGCTTTGATGTGTTTCGTAATTTAAATGTCATTTACTTTACGTTACGATACATTACGCTACGCTACATTCTTGTGACATTTTATTGCATTTTAATACGGTAAAGTCAATTGACTTAAGGCGTTTCTGTTTTTTATTTTTATTATGTGTATATAAAGTTTTTAACTTAAAAAGGATATTGAGGATATTGTTTGTGTTGTTCTCGTTCAACAAAATGGAAATGTGCTGCATATATAATATATTTTAATGTAAAATTAATCAAGTAATATTATTTATTATGCATTACTCGCATGAGCAATTGGATTATTGAATTATGTAAACCACAAATTTATTAACGGATATACAAATATGCATGTGTATTACATCCTAAATGCCCTAAAATACCGAAAACTAAGTCAGTCGTATAATTTAATGGTTTAATAAAGCTTCATACCATATATTTATATTTACTGATATATCCATTACATCCATATATCAATAAAAATCAGCCCTCAACCCCTCCCTTCCGATCCATACAAATCAAAGAAACACACAAAAGCAACAGCAAGAAAATAGCAGAAATTTCAAATGAAATCGACAAATTATTATGTACGAAATTTACCCTCAAGCTGTGAAAATGTAATAAATCTTATTTGTCACCTTCAAGGCGATAAACAAAAACGATAATAGGTTTTCTTTGTATTTTATAAAATTAAATGTAAACATTATTAAATATGCATAGGGCATAAAATGTATGAGTTTGTTTATACATGCGTGTGTGTGTGTTTAATTCATTTTGCATATTCGTTCGTTAAGGTATGGAAGTAATATTTAAAGAAAAAAATATAGTAATTTTCTGTTACATTAAAAATAATATAAAAGTTTCTGGATTACATAAACTAATATACATATCGCTCATTTACTAAAAGACTGTCATAAGTCAAAAAACACGATTTTTGAGTTAATGATGCAGAATTATTCATTATGTCACGCTTCATATTGTCTAAAAGTTTCATATTAATATCTTGTATACTCTGCGCGTGAGAACTATAAGATTTCTTTTTTTTTCTGCAAAGTGGGAGTCAATTGAAAACTTTAAACGCGTTTTCTGCAAAATCGTGTTTTTTGAGTTATGACAGTCTTTTAGTAAATGAGCGATATGTTAACTACATAATTTGTTTTCCCTGCTCCTTTTTCTGTTTTTGTAAATGTTGCTTCAGGCTTCAAATTATACCTACACATTCTTAAATGCTTTAATTCTTGTAATGCAAATTTTGTGCGTAATTCATTGTCATGTCATTGACATCATGATTTATGTTCTAATCTGCAATAATGCCTATTTTCTTTTCTATTTGTAGTACAAATATACTTAAATATATATGTATGTACATATGTATTAAATTACATAAAAAAAGTAATTTAGTCTAGGCAGGCGCATACGTAGAAAAAAATTTCGTGGGGGGGGGGGAGGGGGAATTTCTGAAATATTTTTTTTTTATATCAAAATTTAATTTTGGGCATCTATTTTTTTTTTCTTATTATCTGAAGTGAATTGGCGATAGGAAAGTAATCACAATTAAAAAATAAAAATTTTTTCAGACAATATATATTATAAAATATAATAAATAAATATTTTCCATAATGTTGTAACGAACCGTTTCCCGGTTTTAAACTGAGGTAGTCTCAGCGGCCTCCAGAGGTTCTTCGTGTTACAAAATTTGTAATTTGCAGAAGACCCTCACTTTTATTTATACACATAATTTCAATTAATAATCAATAATTATTCTGATTTAATTTAGTAAAAAAACGACACAATTATAATTCCTTTTCTTTATTCGTAATTCACAATTTGAATAATTTGTTTAATCTCTTTTAACACTACTACTGCTGCTGTAGCATTGCTGTGCGTAGGCTGGCGTGTGATAAACTAATCTGATGAATTGTGCTGCTGTGCGTAGACTGGTGTGTGATGATCAAATATGATAGATTGCGCTGCTGTGCGTAAATTTGAGTGTGATAACCGAATAATATGCTAGATTGCGCTGCTAAAGCACTGTAGACATGTAGACTAGCGTGTTGTGCAGTACAATGTCAGGTATCACGCGTCGGTTTTAGTATCCTGTCCGATAGACCAAGTCAGCTTGTTCCTCCTCCGACATTCAACGGCAAGCCGCCCACGTCTTCTCTGGTTCCTAGAGTTTTTCCATTTGCTTTAATTTTGCTCATAGCGTTAAGTCTCTCTATCACTTTACTCACTATATCTTGTATTGTCTCTTAGTTATCTTCCCGCTCTAATTGTGTTTACCAGTTGTACGTCGCGTTCCAATGCCAGCTGCCAGTCTAAAGAGAAAGAAAGTTGCTGTGTTTCCCATTATTCTAGTGTGTACATTGTCGGCACTGGAATGCATAGTATTGTTGTTTGCCGCCTCTGCAAAAGGTATCCTTGCAAAAACAAGTAATAAAAAAATACAAACACAACCCCCGCTTGATATTTATAATAATATCTGCTGATAGTTAGGGTTCCGAAATCGGACCATTATTCTGTCGCAAATTTTCATTTTATCCCCTCTATACAGGGTGCATTTTTTAGCCTGAAACTTTCAAATATCTCGAGTAATAAGCACTCTATGAAAAAATGTCAATTTTTAAAACTTATTCATTCCGCGGTTGAAATGCATTAGTGCTAAAACTAATCCCCTCTCTCCTCCGTGTAGGTGGGGCGAGGGGTAACAAGTTCTAGTTTCTCTAAATCTGATTAGGAGTGCTACTATCTCGCTAAGTGTGCCAAGAGCAATGTGGACTCAATACAATCTCACGAAATCCTAACGGTTAGCATTAAAGACGGAATACAGGCAACGGCATATTCCGCTGAAGCAATATCTTATAATTTACCAATTCATTATATCCCGTCGAAATTTTCACAATGGTTCTTGGCTCCAGACTATTCTTCCTTAACTTCATAGTAGGCCATGATTAATATTAGGTAGAGTAAAAATTTATTTTAAATAATGAAAGTAGCATGGAAATTGCAACAACAACACTCAAAAAAATAAAAATGAGCGAAAGATGATGGCGAGAATGTTTTACACGTATATAGCGGGAGAAAATTGTTGATCGTTTTCTTCTCAACTGGTTTACATGTTGTTGCAATTTTTTTTGCTCTTTGTCTTCTTTCTTTCTCTCTCTCTCTCTCTCAGAGATGAATTCGAGTTGCCTGGTAAAACAATAACAAATATCCAGTTCAGGGATGCCAACTCATTTTTTCTTTCTCCCCGATAGTTCTCGAGAAATTCTCCAATTTTCGATCAAATTCCCCGCATCGGTATAATTTCATATCATACAGCGTGACACTCACTTTACATATAAACATTTTACAAAAACGAAAAATACCTTAAAATTGATCTCGGTTAGTGTTATTTTAGGGCAACCCTGAACTTTGTCGGTCCAAAACTTAACCAAATTTAATAGGACTCGTTGATTAATAGAAATGTACTTTCTGAATCCGGAATTCTTTTGACACATGGGATATTTCATTTCAAGGGAGCCCACTCTTAAAATCGATCGGGCTCAAACTTGCACAAAGTTTAGTCATATTGGATAGTAGTTACCACACCAAATTTGAACGAGATGAGGTGTGTCGAGTTACTAGATGTTCATTTTAATAGATAAACAAGTTTCAGCCCAATTTTGGATATCAAATTTATTAAAGGAAAATACATGGGCTTTCTTTTGACTGTCGGTTTTTAACAGATATGATGATTGACCGTAATTTATAAGTTTACAGATTAGTCGCAGGGATTAAGAGTTATTAATCAGGAGGTGCTGGCCGAAGACATAGCTAAGCCTTTCTGAACGGCCGAAAGGGAAGCCGAAGCACCGCGCGACTGCTTTGGCCTGACTGACACTCGGCGCTATAATCATCTATATCTACGAAATCACTCCGAGTTTTTACATAATACTTTCGAAGTATAAGTAATACTTTCAAATGGCACATTTTTTTTAAAAATCGATTTCTCCAAACCAATAAAGTGCCCACTTAAGAAAAAATGAAGATTTTAAGACCCAAAATATGAAATAAGGCATAAGTAAAACGTTTTACATCACATACAATTTTACAAAAAAAAAAAAACGACTTCAAATTCCCCGCAAAAAACAGCTCATTTCGCAATTCCCCGCTCTAAGTCAAATTCCCCGCAAATCGGGGAATTCCCCGCAAGTTGGCATCGCTGAACCAGTTGTAAATAAATTAGGGAAAGAGGAAAGAGTTTGTAGTAAAACCTATTAGACCATATCTCAAATAAAGCAAAAACCACCTCAGTATTATTGTAGTAGTCTGTAGTTTGGAGTAGGACATCAAGAAATTATATATATACAGGAACAGTTTTTTTCATTTCAATTCGATGAAATATCGAAGAATATTCTTTTATACTAACAGGCACTCACATGTAGCAGTACAAAATATCTGGGATACTTCTGGCCAGAGAGTAGGGCCATTATATTCATTAATCCACAGCTCATGCTAAGATTCCTCTGAAAGGATCGTTTAGCTGAAATCTTATATTAGAGTTATAGAAAAGGTAATACCATAGATCTAATTGGGAGCAGTATACAATCACGCCTTTTAGTGCATTGTTAGAGAGGAAATTATTTAATTGTGCAGAGAATAGTTAACTTTTTAGGATATGGTATTTACTTAAAATTTTAAAATTTTGACACTGACACTAACAAACAAACAAACTTTAAATTAATACTCTAAACAACAACTTCTCAGAAACAGTTGTTAGTTGGTTTCTATTGTCTAAGTATGTGTTTTTGTTTTCACTCATGCATACATACACATTTATATATGGTATATGTAGCTACAATATATGCACCCCATATTTCGATGCCCAGCACGGTTAGCTTGTGTGTTTTCGAAATACTTAATTGTTTGCTTAGAGTTTTTGCTATTTTAGGAACAAAGTTCTTTGATTTGTGATACAGTGTTGTGTATAATGAATATTTTCATGTAGGTGAGTACGTGTTTGCACATACATACAAACATCAATATGTATTCAGTATACTAAGTATTCAAAATGAGAGCAGATAGCTTTGTTTTATTTTTTATCTTTTTTTTTTTGAAGCTGAAAGAACATAAAATGAAATGAACGCATGAATGAGAATGAAGCCAAGCTAAGAAAGGGCAATGGAAGTAATTCATTGTCAAGCTAAAAGACCAGCTATGTATGATATTTTGAAAGAACAATAAAAACAGTACATTTACGTACACAATTTTTGACAGTAACAGCTCACCAAAATGTAGAGAAACATGAAAAAGGTAGTACAAAAAAAAAAAAAAAAAATTGTGCTCAAATCCTTTTGACATATACTGGTACATGCATACATACATATACATATATATATGTACAGTAAGTGAATACCTAAAAATGCATATGTGCAAGCACACTGTCGGTTTCAATAGAGTAAATGTGGGGCTTGGGAACAATATCTCTTTTTTTCAGTGAATGTGTCAGGTATCAATGGTGAATGTAGGATTTGGGTTTGGGGTGGATGGGGGGGGGGATTGTGTTAAATTAAAGGGTATCCGAGAAATATCTATATTAACCCTTTCGACCCGAGTGGTAAATATATGTTCCACTTAGCGTTTAAACTTTACTTGCATTCTAACTTTACTGTTCGAAAGCCGGATCGAAAGGGTTAAAACCCAGACCAAAAATCTGCTCATAAATAATACCAAAATCCAAATCAAAACTAAAATTCAGACGAAAAAATAATTTAAGATTCTGATTAATACTCAAAACAAAATTCAGAGAAAAAAAATTCAGCCTAAACTCAGAGTAAGACAAATCCCAAATTCTGAGTTAAAAAAGGCCAAACTCAAAACTCAGACCAGAAATCAAACTAACAGTCTCATTAAATTTCAAATCAAATTGAGACTAAAAATGTGACTAAAAATTTAATCAATATTTACGTCAAAAGTTCGACCAAAATTAAAACCAAACCAACCAAAAAATATAAAAAAATTTAAAACGAAATTCAAACCCAAAATTTTGACCAACTATAGACCACATTCACAATAATTACAGACAACAATTAGGCCTAAAAATAAATCTTCAGACTGAAATATAGACCAAAACTCAGACTAAAATTTAAACCAAAAAAAACAGACTAAAATTTAGACCGCATTCACACTAAAAATCATACAAAAATTCAGACTAAAAATCAGACTAAAACTCTGACCGCAAATTGAGCCAAAAGTCAGACCTAAAATCAGTCCAGAAATTAAACCAAACCTCAGAACAAATGAAGATACAAAATCGGACCAAAACCACAGACCAAAACCAAAGCTTATTTCAAACTCTGACCTAAAATCGGGCTAAAATTCAAACCATTCAGAAAAAAACATAAAAAAATTTTGATTGAAATTCAAAATCAAAATTTGGGCGAACTACAGACTAAATCCAAACAAAAATTAAGACCAAAAATTAAACCTTCAGACTGAAATATAGACTAAAACTCAAACTAAAAATTAGACCAAATTCCGACCAATAATCTGACTAAAAATTAGATAAAAAATCAAACCGAATTTCAGACCTGAAGCCAGACCAACATCCAAACCAAAACTTTGGCCAAAAATCAAACCAGAAGTCAGAACAATATTCAGCCCGAAAATTAGAACAAATGTAGATACAAAGTCATACCAAACTTTCAAACCAAAATTCAGTACGCTGATTTCAAACTTTGACTTAAAATGGGACGAAAATTCAAACCATTCAGAAAAAAGAATCTAATTAAATTTAAACCAAAGCTCAGACTCAAAATCAAAACAAAAACCAGACCGGAATATTGACAAAAATCAGACCAAGTTCAGACTGAAACTTAGACCAAAACTCAGATTAAAATTCAAACCAAATTAACAGCAGTAATAAAACCAAATTGTTGACCAAAAATCAAAGTTTTGACCAAAAAGCAAATCAAATTGTTGACCAAAAATCAAACCTAAAATTAGACCAAGATTCAAACCAAATTTGGACCAAAAATTTAACCAAAACTCAAAACAAAAAAAAAAAGACAAAAATTCAAGCCAAAAATTATACCAAAATTCAGATAAAATTTTTCACCATATTCAGACCGAATTGACACCAAAATTCTGACCAAGCTTCGGATGAGATTCAGATAAATTTTAGACCAAAAGTTAGGCCAAAACTCAATCCTAAGCTTAGCCGAAAAGTAAAATCAAAAATCAATTCAAATTTTAGACCAAAGGCATATCAAATTGAGACCAAACAATCAAACTTAAAAACATATTAAAAAGCAGGTCAAAAACTATTATGAAACTTTATAAACTGACCCTGAAATTTCAGATTTAGTGTAGTTCAAGCGTATATAATAAACAGTTGCGCTGTGGAAATATTTTTGGGAAGAGCTGCAGCCCTTCTATCTCCCCTTTAGATCCGCCACTGTCAAGCATTTTAATAGTTGCTTTGGAATTTAAGAGAAAAAGCCCTAAAATCTCCCTCTTTCGCACACCTCTGTAAGCATTTAACTACATATGTGAATTTCCAGTTTCATGCCTGAATCCTCTAAAGTATTTTAAAGTTTTGTTTGGAAAGTTTTTTAAAAACTTTTTGCTTACAATGAAAGTAAAATTTATTTTAATTGAAATTTGAATTTTGTTAAATTTTTTTCTGTTCAAATTAAAGTTTGGTAAACTCGATGTTGTTGTAGTTTAAACAAACAAATAAAAAACATATAGTTTCACTTAAAATATATATTGTGTGTGCGTGTGTGTGTGCGTGTATATTCATGTTTGTATATTTCTCTGTACGTATCTCTTCATTTGTAGTTTTGTCAAATTGTATGCAACCAACCACTTGAACAAATGAAGCAGCAATTTCATATGCATGCAAGCAGCACAAGTTGAAATTTCATATGTATGCTCACATACACGCATACGCAATCTTTCTACTGGTTTTCTTGTTGCAGCTACTATTGTTGTTAGTGTTATTGCTGTAAGTATATTCCCTTGCCGCACCAGCAACACTAGAAAAACTTGCTGCAACAGCAGCCACGACGACTGTTGAGGAGTCATACTAAAGCAATTGCATCGGCACTATCACCACCATTATAAATATAACAATGTTGTTACATCTTTGGGCAACAGCAATTGCAATTGCAAGGCACAGTTGCTATGTAGTAGCAGTGGCATATTTTTATCCATTTCCCACTACAGCGTGCAGCAAATGTTGCAGATGCTGCTGGTTTGTGAAATCAAATAACAACAGCATTTGAGTGTACATTTGAGGCTGGAATGGACTCGACTCGACTCGATTCGATTCGATTCCATTCAACTCGACTCGACTCCAGTGAAATCATGTTTTGTTAGTAACTTTTTATACTTGTTGTTGGTTGTATGTAGTTGTTGCTGAAATAGGAAACAGACAACACAATTGTATTTTCGAATTCTTTGTCCATATACATATGTGGGTGTGTGTGTGTTGGTTGTGTTTGTCCTCATGTTTTCCCTAGTGCGTACGTGCGTAAGCGCCTAAAAGCAAACCAAGCAAACACGAATACCAGTAACCTACAAATTCACACATTTTCATTGCACGAATACTTTGTATATGTACATGTGAATTGTAGGTGTATATATTTTGTGCATGGAGTAGTTATTTGCATGTGTGTTTGCTTCATTTGTTGTTAAAGCGTTTTCGCTTTTACACTATTTCTGCATGATTTGCTGCTGCTGAATCGTATATGCACATACACACATACATACAAATATGCATACTTACATTTACTTATATACAAATACAGTGGATAAATGATACCAGCACCCTTTCCTGCTGGTAATATTCCATTCGACATCATAGACCAAGTCTTCAATTATAGCTTGCATTTATTTTGCTAATGAGCCACAATTTGTTTTTTGTTCAGCTCTGATAAGGAGTGAGGAGTTGTTTGATTTATTTGATGATTTGGAAATTTTCGGCAATAGAAGAATATGTTGATGACTTGCAATTCTGCATTATTGAAATGCCACGCGATATTTAGATATGATGATGATGATATTTAGAGAGATTGTTTAATCGAAATTGATTTCAAAATCAATGAATTTATTTTTGAGGTCATACAAGGGTTATAGGAAAACCAGTTTGGATTCACAGAAAAATGAACCAAGTTGAATTTTATGAAAGAGTTTACTAAAATATCACAGAAAGCCTTTGAGATGACCAAATGGCGCTATGGCAACAAAAAGTGCTCAGACTGTACATAGAGAACGTTTTCAACTCCAAAAGATAGGCTGAATACAACAGAACAGCTAAAGTGTATAGGTAGAACTTATTTGTCGTATAGAATATTGTTAGGGTAAGGAAATATCAGGCTTCCACGAGCGTTTCCCAGGGATCGATACTCGGATTCGTTTTTTTTTGTTTGCAGACTGGCAAAGTTAAGATTGCTGGGCAACTTTTGCAGCCATTGGGCCACCAGATTTTTGCTACTGGCCTGGTTAATAATACCCAAGACTGGGTAAAGTAAAATGTAGTTAAATGTAGAAACTTTTTGTACCTAAACAATTTTTAATTTGTTTATAATATAATTGTAAATACGAAAAAAAAAATTATTCGAAATGATCGCCTTTTATTTCTGTACAAGTCTTTCCACGGGCCCGCCATTTGGCAATAGCGACACGCACGGTTTTTATCAATATCGTTGACGCTGCTTGGGTTAATGCTTTCTTGAGGATTTCCATATTACGATGAGGTGTTTTGCAGCTCATGCCTTCTTATTCTGACCACAAACAATAATCCAATGGTTTCAGATCTGGGCTTCTCGAGGGTCAATCTTTAGCTGCAATAAATGCTGGAATATTGCACCTTAGCCTCTCTTGTGCTATTTTGGCCTTGTTCGCAGAATCCTGCTGGAATACCCATCTTTATCCATTTGTTAAACCCTTTACTACACCCTCTAAAACATTTTGCTGGTACACTTTACCTCGAGTTTTAACCCCTTTTTTGCAGAAATGAAGAGATGTGGCACCTTTGTGAGCGACTCCCCACCAAACCATTGCTTATGTAGAGTGATGACCCCGCTGAACCTTTCGAACAACACTTTTTGCTTATTTTAATGTCCTAGCATATATTTTATCATTTTGTTTGGTGAAAACTTCCTCCACAGTAAAGGTCCGCGTGCCACTGCAAAAGTCGTTTGCATCTTTTAAGTCTAATTTTTTTCAACCGTGGTGTTAACAAATGTCCAGTTGACTGACGGAAAGCTTTCAGATCATCCAAGTTTAGACATAGATATGGAGGAAACATCCAGCTCCCTGAACATTATTTTCTGTTTCCGAAAACGATTTCTATGAATTCGTTTTCGTGCACCTTTTACGACTGCACTTGTCCAGGCAACGCGCGGACGACCACTTCTTGGCTTGTCTTCTACTTCGGACGATTCAGTGAAACGATCAATAGCACGATAAACAAACATTCTTGATATTCCAAGGTTTTTCAGTAATGTGAAAATTTGACCAGTACTTTTCCCGCACTTGTATAAGGCAATTACCGCAATCGGTTCTCTTTGGCAGCCCACTCCATTGTAATCAAATAAAGCTAAAATAAATCTGAATTGTTTTTGATGATCTATGATGCACACATGCTAAAAAAAAACTAACGGTGCTAGTCCTTTAAAATTTTATATGTAGAAGGCTATCGAAATTTTGTAACAGAATTTATGGCAAGACGAAGTATATATAGAATCGATATATTAACAAGCCCCACCATCAGATACCTTGGCGAAACACTGGTGGGTATAGGAGAGGAATGGCCTAGGGATCACTGTACACCTTTTTTTATACTTGGAGGTAAATCCCCATCATTGTCCTCTTTGAATCTTTTTAAAATAATTTAGTTTTCAAAGAATACATATTTGTTATGGGGATCGAGAATCGTATGTTGAAAATCACTTGTTTCGGTGATAAAACTCTCTCTTATGTCCGCTAGTGCCGCTTAATATAGATGGAAAAATAGATTGCCATTCTATCTCATATCTTGTATAATCTTAAAAAATATAGAGATCTCGTCCAGGGGGACTTAAAATTTTGTTTTCAATATCGAAATAAATTATTATTTGATTTTTGACTAATTTAGTCTTCATTTAGTCTGAGTTTTGTTTTGCAATTTAATCATACACTTGGTATGAATTTTGGTTTAGCTTTTGATCGAAATTTCGGTCTGAGATTTCACCGAATTTCTATTTTGATTTTTAGTCTACTTTTTCCCAGATTTTTAGCCTTATTTTGAGACTAAGTTTTGGTTTGAACTAATTTTTTGTTTGAATTTTGATTGGTTTGATTTTTAGTTTATTTGTTGTTACGAATTTTGCTCTGCTTTTAATATTAGTTTCGATTTGAATGATTTCTAGTTTAAGTCCGATCTACGTTTTATCTGCGTTTAGTCTAAGTCTTATTTTAGTTTTGGTTTGAATTTTTGTTAGAATATCGTTGCGATTTTGATCTAGGTTTGGGTCTGAATATCGAGATAATTTTCTGATTGTTGGTCTGCTTTCGGCCTCAGATTTGGTCTGAATTTTTGTTCTGATTTTTAACCTGTTTTTCGGTTTGGTTCCTGTTCTGAATTTTGAGCTGATTTTTTGTCTAAGATTTAGTTGAAATTTTGGTTGAAGATTTAGCCTAAAATTTTGTTCAATATTTGGTGTGATTTTTGGTTTTTATTTTACTTTTGGTCAGAAAAATTAATTTATCCATTTTGCACAAAAAAATCAAAACGATTGAAAAAAAATTTTGTTGACAAATAAACTTAATTATAAATTGCTGTTATCTGACAGTTCGTGCTTTATGCGTTTTAAAATTAAATCAGAGTTTACAGAACGTGCTCGGTGTGCACGCGCTCTACTCTACTCCGTCCTCTGAGTTAAAAAAGAAAAACGCCTAATGTTTGGTCTAATTTTTGTTCAGTTTTAGTCCTGGAATTCGGTGCGAATTTTTGTCTTATTTTTAGTCCACTTTTGTTCTACTTGAGTTCTGAGTTTTTTTCGGAGTTTTGTTTAAGTTTTGGTCTGAATTTTGATTTGAATTTCGGGCTGATTTTTGGTTTGAAATTTAGTCTGAATTTTAGTTTAAGATTGAGTTTGATTTTTGATATGAATTTTATTCTTATTTTAAAATTGGTTTTTAGTTAACTTAATATACTAGATTTTCCATTATTCTTAGAATGTAAATATGAGTATTCAATATTTTTTACTTTGTTATATCTGCCACTGACTCTCTGTATGACTTCTAGAAAAAAAATTATTCCATTTTAAAAATGAAAAAGTTGCGATTCCTGTCTAAGTTGCTTATCAAGTTTAAATCTTTAGTTCAAAAGTATCAGTTATCTTCGTTTAAATATAAAAAAGCAGATTACAAGGAACCAAACAAATTTTTAGTGCTATGAGGTCAATGTAAATTTTTGCTCCTTTGCTTATACCTTTGCCGGGAACGTTACTTCTTTATTCTTCATTTTTGATTAAAATCATTCCTGAGAAAAATATTTAACAAAATATTTCAAACAATTTTTGCATAGCTATCAATATTTTGTGTCATTGCCAATGTGCGTGTTACATTTTTTTGATAAGTTGTTGTTGTTGCTTGTTTTCTTGTTTCTTTGTTTTCTTGTTGCCTTGTTGCTTTGTTGTTGTATGTACTTGCTGTTGCTCCTGTTTTTAACGTAGTTATTTTCGTCAATTTCCTTAACAAACACACACTGTGTATTTTCTGTGTACATTTTCAGGCGTTTTTATTTTTTTACTACTGAATTTCTACTCTCTTTCAGCAACAGAATTTTCGTACTTAAATTTTTTTTTAAATACATTTTCTAGTTTATTTTTTTTATTTTTATGTTTATTTGTTTTTGCTTTGTAGCTTTTGTTTTTGTTTTTTCGCCCCCATTCTCTTTTAGCTTAATGTAAATATTTTTGTGTCTTCAGCAAAGTATCCAAGCATTTTTTGACTTGTTTTTCTTCATTTTTATTTTTCCTGAGCGCCTTGGTTTTCTTCTCTTGTTCTCTTGTTTTCTTTGTTTGTGTGTGTATTTGTTTTTATATTTTCTTGTATGCGCCTATAAGACCAAACAAAAATTGCTTTTGGCTTTAAAAGTAAGTGTTGCTTTGTTTTCATGCATCCACAATAGGCAGGAGAAGGCAGAGAAAGGCAAGACACTACATCCAGTGTTGCCTAGGGTTATTGTTTTTGTATTCCTGGTGCGTACTGCTGCTCTTTTTTGTTGACATATCTTATTTAAGCTTAACTTACTGTGTATGGAACTATTATTTCCTCTTGTGCTTCTTCAGTTGAAATTTGTGGCAGTTTTCTTTTTGAAAGTTGCAAGTTTTCACCCACTTCTCTTTCCCATTTTCCGTTTTTGTTAATTGTTACCAGCAGGCTTTTTAATATACTTATGTTTACTGCTGCTGCTTGAGCTTGTCGTCCTTGTTGTTAGTATAAATGTCTCACATGTCACATTGTTTACTTCTTTGTATGTGTATGTGTGTGTTTATATGTGAGAGTATGTACTTGTACTTTGCTATTTGGTTAAACGGAGCATATGAGTGATATTATTCTGTACATTGTTATATTCTCTTATGAATTGTTTCTGTTTTTTTTTTGCATCAGTCACTCTAATTTGCCAGTCAACCTTTATTTATCTACTTATCATCAGCATAGCATCAACTTTAACTTTGAGCTGTGAGTTTCAGTTTATATCACGTGTGTATACACTTGTTATAAATGATTCCGTTCTTAATTGAGCTTCTTTTCTACTACACACTTGATGAATTATGAACTTACTTACTACTTTCCTTCAGCTTTTTAATACAACTCATTAATTTATATTTAATCTAGTGATAGCATACACTCATACATTTACCTTATCTATTAGAACAAACAAAAAATATATTACCTCCATGCATACACACATATACATATGTACACATACATACATACTTTCGTATAAAAAAGCAACATTTTTGCCTTACTACTATTTCTATTTTATGGCACTTTCACTTTTTTGAGATACTTGCTTGCCTCTTTTTGTTGTATTCTCTTTTTTCTTTTTGATTTTTTTGCTGTCCTTTTTTTGTTTTTTATTTGCTTTTCTGCTAATGTTTTTGTAATGATCATAGCTCTCTCGTTCCCTATCCTGGTCTCTCCTGTTTCTCTCTGTTTTTTCTTTTCCCTATGTATTCTCTTAAATTATGTTGCAGATTAACGTTAATCCATATTGAAGCCATAATGTGTGTAATTTGTAAAGGCAAAATGATGAGAGCTTTGTGTTATAACTATGTATAGCATATAGGTATGCCAAACTGTGGTGTAGGAGCGTGAAAGTGATGACTTTTTATGTTGTTACATGAGTAAGGAATTTTTTTTTTGATATTATATATTAACTTTATGTTGTGTAAATTGAGCTGAATAATATTAAAAATAAATTGCGCAGTTATTAAATTTCTAGGGAAAGGGAGGTTTTGTGGTTAATATTTTTGATTTCTGTAAAATTGTGATGCTGGTTAAAATTTTAAAGTTTAAAGCTTTGAACGAAATTACTTTCCTAGAAAAAGTTATAAGTTCAAGCAGTGGAACAAATCTGTATTTTTTGCAATTATCGATTCCGATATTTGCAAGTTAAAAGCTTCTAAGCCAATGTTTGCAAAAAAAAAATTGTGAGCTTAAAGTTCGAAAGCTTTTGTCTTTTTATAATCATGATTTGCATTATAAGGGCAGTGTTGAACCTGTCATAGTACGTCTGCAAAATAGCATAAGAAATTTCACAATTACAATGCATTTTTTCATAAAATATTAACGCATTGCGCATGTGTGGATGGTCATTACTGTTTTAGAGTTTCGAAGCGGAAAACCCTATTTACAAATTCTTCGACAGCTTTTGTGCCAGTATACTAAAATATTCGCTAAAAAAGAATCACCAATAACTGAACAGATTTTTGCAAGCACTTTAATTCAATGCACTAAAGTTCACGGTTGGCCGTCACTGCTCTAGAGAATATTTTTCTTTTACCACTTTATGATTTTTGTATTAGGAAAATAACTTTGTAAATTTTTTTGAACACTTTGATATTTATGTAATTAACGAAAATTTATCCTAAAGTTTCAGACGGTTCAAAATTTCTTCTAACAACTCTATAATCTGAATGATCTAATTTTTTGTTTCGATCTAATTTCTCATAAGTTAAAAGTATAAACTTTTAGGTCAAGAAATAAAATAGTTTAATAGCTCATTATGTTAGACAATCACTTTTTAGCGCACTCCTTTTAAAACCTTCTGACTTACGTTAGGGTATGCTTAAGGAAAGTTTAATTACCGCGGGGGGGAGGGGGGGGGGGAGAAAAGAGGGTTCCTTGGAAAGTAATAAATTCCGACAAGAATTTACTCTCTTGAATTACAAATTCTGTTCTCTTCACTAGACTCTTCAATTCATGTCTGTCTCCTAAGGAATGGCATTGATGAAAATGCCTCAATTGTTTATTTGAAACCTCTTTTACTTATCTGTTTAGAAATAAATGATTTGCTGTGAGCTTCCTAATTGGTGCCAAAAGCACGGCATTCAAAGATTTTCCACTGCTAAAAGGAAGGTTCGAAGGTTGATGATCTTGGAGACCTTTATTCGTGATTATGAACTTCTTACATTGAAAAATACTTGACTTGAGTAACGCTTTCAAAACCCTTCCACTTCGAGAAAGATCGACAAGAAAAACGGATTCTTGGGGATTTTGCCTTACCTAACCTAACCTAACCTAACCTAACCTAACCTAACCTAACCTAACCTAACCTAACCTAACCTAACCTAACCTAACCTAACCTAACCTAACCTAACCTAACCGAACCTAACCTCCTCTTTTTTTTTTTTTTTTTTTTTTTTAACGAGGAGGAAAGCATAAAAAGCCACCCAGTCAGTGCGTGACATTCTCACGCTAAAACCACCTCTCGTCCGTACGGATATTCCTCCCGGAACCACCGTTAGGTATTACGTCGGAAGGCCGTAATGAGCTTAGTGCTCAATCGTCAGTATTGGTTTCTGTCCAATTCTGTTCGGTTTTATCGTCACCTAACCTAACCTAACCTAAACTAACCTATAAGCTAACTAACCCTGAAATTCTGGACTGAATATAGTACAAAAGTATTATGACTCTAGAGTTCTAGAAATTTTTTATATCGATATTTTCCAAAAATTTCGAATCTAAATTTCTTTGTGTGAGATAAGAAAAAGATTAAAAAAAACTAGAACACACTCGTATTTATTGCATATCTTTAGGCTGAAAGGCAACTCTTTTCCTCACATCTTCGCAAACATAAACGCTTAAGAAGTGCTAAAATGCTTTTGATTTAATCTTTCAATTTTGAAGCACTCAGCAAACATACAAAAATTCACTTGGCAACACTTCAAATTTTTCTAAAGTAAAATGCAATATAAAGAAGATATATTCCTTAGAACGAAATGTAAAAAAAAAGAATCAAATAAAAAAATAGAGAAAAATGTTCTAACATTTTCTATTTATTTTTTATTTTTTTATTTTTCGATTTGCTTTGCTTTGCTTTACGTTTCTTTTGTAAGAAGCAAAACGACGAGCATTGGTATACGTAAATTTTTAGCACACGCATTTAAATTGCATTTTAAGCAGCATTATTTGCAGAGAAGGATGCATGCACACACATACACACACTCATACAAACACACACAAATGCATAGTCGATGCATAGTAAAATATGTGCCACATGCATGCATTTAAATATCTTCAGTGCAACTGTAAAGCAAAGCAAAGCTGAAGTAGGAGCAGAGACAGTGGCAGTAACACCAGCAGCAGTTGCAGTAACACTAGCAGCAGTGGCAATAGTGTAGCACTGTTAGTGGCAGCTTTAGATTTACTTCATTCATTCTCTCTTAGCTACGCTTTTGTTGCTGAAAATAGTTTTTCTCTGTATGTAATTTTTTTTTTTACAAAAAAAAGCAGGCATCTGTCAACATATGACGACAATGACGACGACAAAAAGACGCGACAATATGTCGTTAGTTTTAGTATTAACATTTTATAAAGTTTTTTAGTTTAGTTTAGTTTTCTGTTTTGGCAACTAAAAGAAAAAAATTAAAAAAAAAGAAATATTATTATCAAATATGAATTTACGAGCTACATACAACAAAAGCAAAATTGTAGTCTATTTGAATATATGTATATATGTATATATATGTATATGTATTCATGTTGCTGTCGTATGTAAATGTGTTGAATGTGCTAGAATTATATGTCAAAAAAAGTTGCCAATTTATGTAAAATTCTTTCTATTTTTCTTTTTTTTTCGGAAAAATAAGTTTTCAATAGTATTCTTCCAAAAAGTTAGTGACAAAAATGTTAAAATTTTTGTTTAACTTTACTACATATGTATATATTTTATTTAATTAATTAGTATTTTTTGTTTATTTATAAATACATTTTCCTTCCCTATATACATAAATGTAGAACACATCATTTGCATGTTCTTGGCATGTTGTTTCAACTAGTTTTGCTGCAAACTCTACTGACTCTGTTGCTGCAGCTTTTCCTATAGTTGCTCTTGCTATAGCAAAACATTCATTCATTGAGTTACATAAGTGCATGCAAGTAAATATATGTACATATGTGTGTTTGTTACTGCTACAATGAAGAAATTAGTTTTACTTGCTTCCGCACGTTGAAGTTGTTAGTTGTTGATGTTGCTGAAAATTTAATTGTTTGTGCAGCAGTTGCAATTATGCACACATATACAAACATTATATAAACAATAAACATATGTGCTTGCAATATACGATACGATTCTTATGCGATATGTTGAATTAAGTTGGTAATATTTTTGGCATAAGATTATCTTAAGAATATCATATAATAATCATTTATAAATTGCAAGCATAACATATTTTTATTTATTAACTAGATTGAGATACTTGTGGGTTTCTAGTGTATTAAATTCATGATATTTCGATGAAATTAAAATAATAATAATATAGAAATGTGAATGTCAGAAAAGCTGATAGTAAATAACTATTTAAAAATATTTAATATTACGGTACTACTACAGTTTCTCATGTGAAAAAAAACGAAATTAACTACAATTTAAAAAAAAAAACTGAAAAAAAAGAAATTATGGAATTTTGAAAAATAAAAAAGCACGCCCGTTTTTCGGATAATTTTCCTCTGGGAAATTTTACTTTTAAGATTTTTTGAAATAAATGTGGCTAGTTCTGGTGTGAAACACATTAACGAACACAACGCACGAAGTTTTATAAAAATCCGCCCAGTTAATCCAAAGATTAACTGTCGGGCCATGCAAAAAAAGTGAGTTTTGAGAAAAATGCGTAGGATTAATCTGCATTTGTTTTGATGACGCGTATATTTCAACAAAAATGGTGTCTCGGAGTGATATGAGAAAAAATAGTGAGGTGATTTGAGAATCGATATTAAAGTCATTGAGGCGCTATGTTGGGAATTTTTGTGCTTCTCTTCATTGTTTTGACCAATATAAAGGGGTTTTTGTTGAATTTTGTTAATTTTTAGTCATCATGCCACGGAATTATGTAAGAAAAACCGTTTTTCTATTGTTCCACAAAAACTTGAAATCAGTGAGAAAATTTTCATCTTTTTTCCTCAATTTATCCAAATTATATGAGAATTTTTCCCACAATTTATCCGAGTTTAATGCGCAGTAGGAAAATTTGCGTCTCAGGAAAAAGGCACCAACGTCACGATGTCAATTGCAAAAAACGCTGTCGGCCAATATACTCCACCGTTTTGTCTTTTCCCCAGAAATAATATACATTCGGATTTCATGAGTCACGCTACACTGAATGCCATTAGTTTGCATCCATCAAAAAAGATCCCACTTTTCTGATACTCGGCAATCACACGTCTCACTTGTCGATTGAGTCTATTGACTTGTTTGTCAAAAATGGGCTGGTTATGCTTTTTCTCTCTTCGCATTGCAGTCATAGAATGCAGCCATTAGATGTCACGGTGTTTGGTCTATTGAAGTCCTTCTTTGTGTTATGTGTGAGCGCGAATCGGATTAATTGAACCTTTTTCTGTCATTTTTGATCATTAAATAAACATTTTGCGTCATTTAAATTGAAATTTTATTCAATTCTGATTATCTCCAATTTTTTCTCAAATCACCCCACTTGCATCCCCTCGCTAAATTTAGCGGTAGTTCCGTAAGTTGTCATCAAGACAATCAATATTATATGGGGATGCCACGCCAAATTGGCCAATCTCACTCGCTTTCTATGCAGTAGCTAATATTATATGCATCACAGCATTAAATTTAATGATTACTCTGTAAGATAAAAAAGATATTCAACATTAAATATTTTGCTCGTTGGTCGTAGGCAGATGGCTACAGTCTTCCTAATAGAGATTTTTGTTATCCTGGATGAGGAAAGATGGCGTGGGAAGTAATGGTCAGACTGCACTAAAGGCCCTTGCTAACCCTGTCAGCTCTTCTAAATTCGTCAGCGAATGTAAGGTAAAACTAAACACAACAAGTTATGTTCCAGGACACTGTGGTATTACAGGAATGAATTGGCCAACAAATTGGCCAGCTAAGGCTCTGCAATTTGACCGACCCGGAACCTTTCCTCGGCATCAGCTCTGTGGAAGTTATTCGTTGGATCAACTACTTCGTGCATTTTATTCATAAAAGAATATGATTCGAGCTTGACTTTCGCAGAATTGCAAATTGCTTCGTGAGACAGCCCAAAATCAGCGGAATTTCTTCTGAAAGTGAGAAAAAACGACCTAACGCCTTTGCCAGCATGTTGGCAAATTTCATATGGGAAATTCTCTCTTTTTCTCTCTTTGAGGGCAAATATGACATAGTGAAAACCAAGCATAAGATTACTGGTAATTATCATCGCCGGGCATAACACATGTGGTCTAGCGTATGACATGGGCGTCATTATGAATCCGGCTAGCTGATCTTATCTTGAGCATGTCGACGTTCGTGAGGACCAGATTAAGGCTGTTGGGTAGCTCTTCTAGCCCTTCTCCTTCCTGAGCTTATGGTTCATTAGTGTGACAAAGAAATTCGATATTGAGAGGCCTTTGACTGTTCTTCTCCCATTCTTTCTATTTTTTTTGCGCTTTTTCTCTCAATCTATCCAAAATTTATGCTCATTTTTCCCGCACTTTATCTGAATTTAATGCGTATTTTTGTACGAATTTTATGCACATTTTTCAAGGACTTTATATGCGCTTTTACTGCTTTTCTACTTTCTTCTACTAGCTTTATCAGACTGAGTGCATTGATTTAGTCCTGCCCACCCTCAAATCTGATTTTATCTTACATTTAACTCCTCGCTCTGTGATTTGGCTGCCGTTGATAAATTTGGACAGTCTTAGACTACTGTTGATTATTTTAAACTTCCTTTGACTGTCTTATATTACGTTTATGTAGCTTTGATTGTTTCTGACTACCATCGATTTTTTCGGACTATGTCTGACTATCTCATTACATCTGTTTGCGTCTCAACTTTGATTATATCCGACTGTTTTCATTGCTTTCGATTACCTCGTACTACATCAGAAAGTCTTTGATTGACTTTGCATATCCTTGAAACTACCTTTTATTGCCTTTGATTATTTCTGGGTGCCTTTAATTCCCCTAAAACTGCCTAAAACATCCTTTGAATTCCTTTATTTGCCTCTAAATTTGATTATCTCCGATTCTCTGAATTGCTTAAAGCTCAGCTCTCTATGCTTCGGACTGTGCTTGACTACCACTGACTCCTCATATTTTAAATATTATACATTTCACCATCACTGTCAACCGTAATAAAAAATAAAAATCATTAAAATCGCTTGATTTGTTTGATGGTAAATGCGATCACAACAAAATTCACTTAGCATATAAAACCAAAATATTTAAATACTGCTTAATTTCTAAGCAAAATCCGCATCATTCACATAAGTTTTAAATAAAAATTTTAATAGCAAACCAGTGGAGCATATATAATAACAAAATCACTAAAATATTTTCTTAAAAATTAAACTTCATTGAATTGTTACTATTACCGAGCACAATATTTGTTACAAAGAAAGGATTTATGCAATATATAAATTCCATAATAGGATTTTAGAAAGAGAAAAAGAGATATTGGTGCATGCAACTCGAATTCGGAGTGGCACTAATACCAGTGGCAACCAACGCCAGTAGTGACAGCAAATCGCATTGATTTGAATTTTGAACTTTGGTAAATAACAAAAATTTTGAACACTACACTCATACACAGACATATACACACACACACAAACAAATGACAAACTGAAGTTCATCTATGTGCTACTCCTAGCTATACTGAAAAAGCAATACAGAAAAACAAAAACAAAAACAAAAAAGGGGAATCAGGATCAAAAGTTTCTAATACTAAAAGAGCTTTGCCTTCGAAAATATAAAATCCCTCAAAAGTCGTTAAAACGCTTAAATATGTTGTCAAAGCAAAGGATGTGCAATGTGTGCAAACACACATGCATACAAGAGAGTGAGAGAGAGAGGGAGTGGAAGACATACACACTTATACAACAATAAAAAAAAACACATATACCAAATACAAATATAAACACAGGCATATTATTGCTACTCCTCTCTCTCTCTTTCGTACTCTCTCGTTTTCTCTCTATGTAAGTAATGTTGGTGCTACTCTTGGTTTATACGTTGGACAATGCAGTGCTGCCCAACGGCTGTGCATAAAAAGGACTTAGGTAAAATGAAAGGAAAAATAGGAAAAATCAAAGAAAATACGATAGAGCGAGAAGTAGTAATTTTTTTTTGAAACACTAAACTTTGTAGACGGCATCGGTTGTGTGATAATGGTAGCCAATGATAGCTACTACTACTACAACAACAATGGTCAAACTCCAGGGAAAAAAGCAAAACTGATATACCTAGTAGGGAGAAGAGAGAAACGGTTTAAGACACTTTGAGCAGTTGAGCTTAAATACATGGATGCAGCATGCATCATAATAAAAACAACAAAGAATGTGAATTGGCGTTAAGTTTAGGATCATGACCAGGATTTAGTATTGATTTCTCTGTTGCTACTGCTTAAGTTTGAGTTTCTAAGAAACATTTTTTGTTTTTTGTTTTTATAAAATTTTGCATTTTCCAGTTTAATACTTTATCTTTTTGTATATCCTTTTAATTTTTAATACCTTTTGACATAAAGCAAGTTAAGTTGTGAGTTATTGGCCCAGTTTTTGTAGCATAAGTAGGTACTGAAATAAAAACTTAAATGTACGACTGTGTAAAAGAGACAGGCAGAAAATTATGTAGTAAAAAAGAGGTGGGAAGGATCTGCCGATAATTCAAAAATAAAATGAAAATCGGCGCATTGATGTATGTTACAAAAACATCAAAATATCATATTTCGAGATCCGACTGTAAATGCCGAAGATATAACGAAAAATTGAAAAGGCGATCTTTACTTTCGGCCAAAAAAAAAGTAAATTTTTTTCGAAATTGCTAATGACTGGGAATTCTATAAACAATATTCAATAATTTTTTTCCCTTTATCTTCTTTAGAGAGCGTAGATCTGAAACAAAGCAGGTTGATCAGTTTCAGTTTCATTAATCTATCTGTTAATTATCGTTTGAGTAGATGATTAGCCTATCACAAGCGTTTCTCCACGACAGTATTATCTGGTTTGTGTCAAAGCTGACATTTAGAGAACAGTTAATGAAGTTGGTTGAGTCTTCGCTGTTTCACGGCATAGCCACTATTATTCATCATTATTTGGAATAAATATTTCTGCATGTATGTAAAGATTATTAAAAATTGATGTTATTCCTACTTTAAATGCTACAAAAAAAAATAAATAAATAAAAAATCCGCAAACATTTTGTTGATTTTTAAATAAAAACAAATCAACAATAACAGCAATAATAATTTATATAAAGTGAAAACCTACCATTTAATAAAAGGAATTTTCTCATGAAAGCATTTCATACACAAAT
Source organism: Toxonevra muliebris (assembly GCA_963691655.1). Taxonomy (NCBI): domain Eukaryota; kingdom Metazoa; phylum Arthropoda; class Insecta; order Diptera; family Pallopteridae; genus Toxonevra; species Toxonevra muliebris. Next base: position 74,684,798 of record OY829329.1, read on the forward strand.
ACTCACACATACACGCAAATGCAATTACATATTCACATAAATAAATACGCTCAGCTCACACACTCGTAGTTTTACTTTAAATCCCCCCCAAAAAACGTTAATATTTACTACATACTACTAAAAAGGAAATTAGAGCTCCAATTCTCAGGAAGGCAATTGAATTCATTCGCTGAAATAGTAGTAAAGGGAGTAGTAAATGTAACATACAGAAATGCATTCGATTGTAAACTCAAATAGCACAAAAAGCTCTCAAAAAATATAGTTAAAAAATATCAAAAAAAAAAGTAAAAACGAAAAAAAAAAATTAAAACGTAAAATTGCAAGCAAAGCAAAGAAAGACGAAAAACGAAATGAAATTACACAAGAATCATGAAATCTGAAATCTGTGGGCAAATGTAGAGGCATGCAATCAGAATGCAGTTCCAGAGCAAACAAGCAAACAAACACATCAGCAAACACAAGCCCGCTTTTGACTGAAGATACGTTTCAAGCGTAGTAAAATGTGCACGGAAAAATCAGGAAAACTCGAAAATATTCTCAATATTCGGAAATTTTAGAATAAAAAAGGGGAAAAAAACCTATGAAAATATCGAAACCAAATCAAAGTAAATGTAATAAAATTGATTTGGATTTTTGCGCGCTATTTCCATTCACTATTTTTACTTTTTTATTTCTTTTTACTCTAGTGCTGCCTGCTTTACTTCTCAAGTACCGAAAGTTTCAATCAGTTCGAAGTAGAATGTACTAAATGTATGGGTACTAGCTAGTGTAGGTAGAGATAAATGAAATGGCAGTTAAAGTATGTAGTAATAGTAGGAGTAGCAGTAAATACTACTTCCTTATTTTATACTATTCATAGTAGATAGTATGTAGGTACTATTTCAAAGTACTACATCGTACTTGTAGTACCTACTTGTAGTTACTATTTTTAAGTATTGAATTCTTCTATCAGTAGCTTTTATCTTGCTTATGTAAGTGGCTAAAATCTTTAAATTGCCATTCATGCGTTTCAATTCGATTTTCATTACAGAGTTGTATGTACTTGTAGTATAATCTTTTAGTACTTACTCTCTAAATATAATTGAAATTAAATTTTCTTGAGTATATAAGAGAACGTTTTAAGATGCATGCACTTGAGTGCGTAATTTTTTAAGTAGGTAAGTGATTTTACTCATAGCTTTGTAAATGGAATTAATAAAATTCGAACAGAAGTTTTAAAAATGTATAACATGCTAGAGAGACCATGCGATATAAAAAATAATATATCAAATTTTCAATTTGCGTAGCACTTGGCCACAGCTTAGAGAAAGTTATATATATAGAGAGAGAGAGTATAGTGAAATGAGCTTATATCAGCGCTAGCCGCTTATAGGCACATTTGCTATTTTCTTATACTTTTACATGCTTTTTTTTGCTTTTCATGCCAACTAAATTGGAATTTAATTCCAAGGAATTAATTGATTACACTTAAATATCAAATTCCTTTCTATTCAATTACATTTTCAAATCCTTAAAAGAATTGATATATTTTTAATTACAAAATACAACTCCCTGTAATGTAATCGAAAATTATTTCAATTCCATTACCTAGGAATTCAAAAATCTTAATTACCGATTACAATTTCTTCAATGCAATCTCTAACACAATCTCAATCCAAAGAATTCTTCATCGACCTAATCACTGGAATAATGCTTAAAAAGCTGCCTCCAATAGCTATTTCGCTATATCTTAGTGAGCGCCATTTTCATACAGGCACACCAGAAAATTTGTGAGATTAGTGAAAAACGCTTAGTCTTGACTTGCCATCGGAAGACGCTTAACAATTTTACATTGAATTGTGCCATTGAATAAACGGAGCCCCGAAGAATTTCGCATTCGCTTGAAGATTGTCTCCAAGATCTTAAAATTTTGACCAGGGCCCGTTGAGATGGCAACACAAGAAATTAGAAAATAATTCGAGTCTCTTTTATTCAGGTCTAAAATAAATTAGAAATTAGAAAATATAGGTTTTTTGGTCTAGACTTTGTTTAGAAATCAGGAAATAGGTTTTGCCTACTAAATTCTGGTCAGAAATTAGAAAGTAGCTCAAGCATAACTTCTTCAGGCTAAAAATCAGACATTAATTCCGGTCTGCCTTGTTCAGTTCTGAAAGTAGAAAATAGTGTAAGGTCTTCCTTGTTCACATAAGAAATCACAAAACAATTTCGATCTTTAGACCGGAAATCAGAAAATAATTCAGATCGTAATCGTTTCCAAAAATCTGAAAAAAATTTTTTGGTCTTCCTTACAGATCTCCCCCACAGAAATATTGCAGGACTCCTAACTCAGAAGCAATAAAAAATAGCAACTGTATCCAGTTCACTCTATTTAGACCAGAAAACAGAAAATTATTCAGGTCGAAAATAGAAAATATTTCAGGTTTGAGGCTGATATTAAAAATCAGAAAAATAATTCCGGCTCCCCTTTTGGTGGTCTGCAAAAAAAAAAAAAAAAATAGTTCTAGTCTTTTTATTCAGACCAGACCAGAAATGAATTAAAAAACACTTCAGACCTTCATTACTTAGGCTAGAAATCTGAAAATAATTCAGGTCTCCCTAATCAATGTCAGAAAACAGAATCTCTTCTTCAGGGTAGAAATAAAACAATAATTCAAGTCTCATGTATTCTGGGTAGAACTTAAAAAATAATTCTAGTCTCCCTTCTTCAGGTCCCTCTTTTTCTGGTGAGAAATTGTAAAAAATTGTGGTCTCCTTTATTTAGATCATAAACCAGAAAATAGTTCAAGTCGCTGTTATTCGAACCAGAAGTATTTTTGGGAGACTTGAGGTTAGAAATAAGAAAATAATTCAGAAAAAAATTTAAACTTTATTCTAAGCTTGAAATCAGAAAATAATTTATTTAAACCTGAAATCAGAAAATTATTCGGATCTCCCTTATGCAGGACCGAAAATAAAAAATATTTCAGACCTTTCTTGTTGAGTCTAGAAACCAAAATGTAATTTATCTGGGTCTTCTTTATTTTGGTCTGAAATCAAAAAATATTTCAGATTTTCTCATTCCAGACCAGAAATTTGAAAATAGTTCAGATCTACCTTGAAAATCAGAAATAAAATAATATTTCAGGCTTCCTCATTCAAACTATTGTAGAAATTGAAAAGTAGTTAGTTCCTACTTTTTCAGATTATAATTGGAAAAAAAATTCAGGTCTCCTTAATTCAGGCCAGAAACCAGAATCGCTTCTTAAGGGTAGAAATCAGACAAAAATTCGGTCACACTCGTTCAGGCTAGAAATCAAAAAATAATTCCAGTCTTCCTTTTTCAGACAAGAAGTTACAAAAAATTTCCTGTCTCGTTTCTTTCAGTTTAGAAATCGGAAAATAATTAAAGTCTTCTTTATTTACACTATAAATCAGAAAATAGTTCAGGTGTCTCTCACCCAGGCCAGAAATATTGTTTGGAGACTAGAGGCTAGAAAGCAGAAAATAATTTTAAAAATATTTAGGTCTCCTTGTTCAAACCTGATGTCAAAAAATTATACGAATTTCTCTTATTCAAACCTGAATTCAGAAAAATATTTGGGTCTTCTTTATACAAGCCCGAAATTAGTAAATATTTCAGGCTTTTCTTGTTGAGACTAGAAACCAGAAAATAATTTAGGCCTTTTTTGTTTCAGGTCTTCTTATTTAGACCAGAAATTAGGAAATAATTCCTGCCTTCCCTGTTCAGACTAGAAATCACCAAAAAAATAATATTTCACGTTTCTTCATTTAAACTATTATAGAAATTGAAAAGTAGCCAGACCAAAAAGCAAACAATTTTTTAGGCCTCTATTATTCGAGGCAGAAATATTGAGGGGTTTAGGCTAGAAATCAGAAAATAATTCAGAATTTAGATAATATTGTAGACATCAGAAAATATTTCAGATCTTCTTAATCCAAGCCAGAAATCAGAAAGTAGTTTAGGCATCGCTTCTTCAGGGTACAAATCTAAAAATAATTTCAGAGCTTTTTTTCATTTCTGAAATTAGAAAATAGTTAAAGTGCTCAAGCTAGCAATCGGAAAATAGTGCCGGTTTGCTTTTTTTCCCCAAGAAGTTATGAAATAATTACGGTCTACGTTTTTCAAGCAAAAACATCATAAAACAATTTTGGTTCTCCTTATTCAGGCTTCCCTTGTTTTAGTTAAAAATAAAAAAAAAATAATTCAGATCTTTTTTATTTAGACCTGAACTCAGAAAATATGTATTTCAGGTATCTCTAGTTCAGGACGTAAATCAAAAATTAATTCAAGTCCTCCTTTATCAGACCAAAAATCAGAGAATATTTCAGAAAACAGACAATATTACATATCTACTCTTTCAGATTAGAAATTAGTCCGGAAAATAAGTCTCCTTTATCAATACCAATATCCATTCAGAACTATCTTTAATTTCATATTAAGTATAAACAATTTCTTCAATTATAAAAAAGATTACTAAAACTTATAAATATCATAAACGAAACTAAGTATTTAGTAATTTCAAAATAATATTATTAAAACTCTAAACTAACAACTAAGTTTAAGTTAAAGATACACAAGCAAACAACTAAGTGAAGACAGTATATTATGGCTAATAATCTTCTTTATCTTTACCTAATTTAGCTATAACTAAAAACCCGCCACCACCTGAAGTATCTGAAGTTCAAGCAAATTTGTGACATTTTTACTTTTACTTGGAATGCGCAAATTCATTTGGTATTTTTTGCAAATGCAATTATGCACTAACAACAACAAAAGCAAGAAGAAATACTGACTGCAAAATAATTTCATAGCCTTAGCAAACAGACAGACACACAGATAGACATGAAGTTTTACACTTAAATTGCCAAAGGATACGCAGCAATACTTAAGTTATACACGAAGGCGAAAAAAAAACAAAAACAAAAAAGGGAAAATTAGCATTAACATAGTTTCAAAAGTACAACAGAGTTAAGGAATAAAACTATCTAGAGTATGAGCAGATAAATATCACCTCAAGTGCATCTAGATAGAGTTGAGGGTATATCAAAGTTAAATTCAAATGTCTAAAATTGCATTTTGATGTAGATAGAATTTTGTTGCTAAAAAAAAAAGATAACGAGGAGAAAACACAAATTCACTTTGTAATGAAGCGTTTTTGAATTTGTGTGTATGTGTGTGTGTATCGCTTTAACTTAAATAGTCCGTTCGCTCCAAAAATAATGTAATTCTCATAAACTTTTCTAGCTTAACTCATGCTGCTGCCATTTCTAAAATGAAAACTTAAAATTTCAAATTTTTCTCTTTAAACTTAGTAGTAGAATATTATTTTTAGTCTCTAAGACCTTTCATATTTTTGCCAATTTGTCGCTTCAGATCCTTTCAGAGTGGGAGAGATAGAGGGAGAAAAATCTTTATGCAATATGCAATCACTACAAAACTAATTCTGTTCAACAAAGCTCAAACGATAAAGTATGCAGTGAAGTAGTAGTAAGATTTACCTTTACTATGACTTCACTATTTTAATCCTTTTTGTAAAACAATAGCGGTATTTGGCTGTGTGTACATGTATAGGAATACAATAATGTTAAGCCGCTTTGTTGCACCTTGTTGTCATTCTAGTTGTTGCACTTGTTGTTGTTGTTGTTATTGTTGCTGTAGTAGAGTGGTCAAAGTGATTTTGAAAGTTCTAAAGCGCAAAAGTTCAATTTGAGTTTTTGACGTTTTGTTTAACGATTTTTAACTTTTTGTTGTTTTTTAGTTGCTTCTTGTTTTATAACATTATTGTGCAATGATATTTGAGTAGAATTTGGTTTGTCTTTCGGTTTGTTTGTATCTCTCTGTTTGTTTGTATTCATTTTTTGAATAATACTATTGTTATGCAATGGAGTAATGACCAAAGAGGACTCTTCAAAAATGCTAAAAATTAACAAGATGAATCGTTTGCTATACACTAACAAAAAACTGATTTGGCTTCATTTCAAAGCCAATAAAAATTCCTAAAAGATAGATAGCGAAAAGGAAAGAGAAAGGGAAAGAGAGAGTGAATGGTGTATCTTTGGATACACAAAACAAATTATTGAAATAATCGTAAGTTTCACATAACTGCTGTAAAAGCAGAAGGAAGAAAAATAATATCAGAGGAAGTGAAGAGTGTTTAACAGAAATATGAATTGTCTTTAGGTGTTTTATATTTTCAATTATGAAAATTGTATGCGTTCAAGTGCTGGTCAAGAGATTCTCAAAATTTCCAACTCAATTGAGTTAGCTGCCCGCGGGCAATTGCGCGGGCAGTATAGTTCTACGAGTCGAGTTGGTAATCAGTTTTGCGGTTTTTAATTACTCCACACAGCAGCAACACAGCATTGCTCCTTTAATACTCCAGAAGGAATAATGCAAGAGATTTCGTCTCCGACCTGTGAAAAAATAATTAGGGTAAACTATACTTCATTATGCGGCAGCTTGTGAATAATCTAAATGCAGCAACAAAACAATTAAAAATAACTCTTAATATTTCTTTAAATCGACCACTAGTCAAATTGAGAATTTTTCTCCTTTGAATTTTCTCTCGAGAAAATGGAAAGCTTCCAAAGCAGCTCTAGATGGCTGCCAAAACAGCGTGAAAGCCTTCTACTCCGTATTCCCTTTTATTTCTTTTTTAACACATGATGTCATTGGGTGTAAGGCTTCCTCATCGCTATGTCAAGAATCAATGGGAAAGCCTTACTAGTAGCTGCCTTCTTTTGTTCTGAACAGAAATTAGTGCAGGAAACCTTTTAGGGATATTAGAAGTAAGCATTCTAATATCGCATTTGGGAATGAAACAAATTGTTGAACCGAAGTGTAGCCAAGCTCTCCTTTTTTATATACTTTTTTAACTCCTTTTTTACTTGAGTACTACATGCAATGTTTAAAAAAACGGAATACAGACTGCGAGGGCTCTGGATCAATAGAAAGTAATGGATTGCTTGCTTTTGAGCTCTCTGTGACTAATTCAACGTTGATATTACATTCAACTGGGTATTGTTAACGATCGCATACATGTATGGGTGTACAAAGCAAATCTATATGTATGTATGTGTGGAGAGTAAGTCAATATAATAAGAGAGAGAATTTTAGTAGGTCTGAAAATATTTTCATGACTTAAAACAAAAAACGTGGGCTGCATGCAATATGGAATTGACAGATGAATAGTTCACTTAAGCCGCTACCAATTTTACCTCTATCCATAAGCATCCCACGCTTTTCGTTTTAAAACATGCAAATATCTTCAGAGCTACTAAAATTCGCAATTACATATTTTCAGGACAATCTCTATGGGGTTATAAATTTGTATGGGGTTATAAATCTGTATGGGGCTAGGAGAAATTATTTTAAGCTTTTTAGTCCGTTTTAAAAACGTGGTATATTAAAAATCTTTTTTAATTTAAATTATTCTTAAGCTCTTTTTCTATGTCAATAAATATATGCAAGTAAAAGAATACTGGTACCTACGTCACTACCTCTCTCAATTTTGTGAGACCCGAATAACGGACCAGTGCGTGTCGTATTCTTTTATTCTATTATTTATGCATTTGAATGACATGGGTAATGCCAATATCTGTTGAACTTTGTTACTAATCTACAGCGCAAACCAGAGCATTGGTTTTTTCTGATGCACTCTTTTTCTCACTCTCTCTCTAACACACAATAAGTCACTACATGGCTTCTCTTTCGCATAACTGCAACAATCCCACTCGTCTAGCCCATTCGTAGAAGAGAGTATCACCAGTGCTCTAGCCGTTTCCTCATTGAATAGGGGTATTCATAATTGTCAGGCGCCAAAAAAAAAATTATGTATTAGTAAAGTTTTTAAGCGCTCTGAATAATCCTTTTGAAGTTCAATTGGTTGGGTTTTTTAAAAATTTCCTTTTTTTTTTGAAAATATTTTTAACCATAATTAACTAAACCTTTGCAATAGTTACTGTTGTCATTTATTCTTTCAAACTCATTCTATTTGGTATAATTATTTTGTATTTTAAATCTCCAGCATAAAACCTTAAATGATGCCAATTTTACTACTTGAGCTTAAGTGTTATTAAATAGTTAAAATAGTAGCATTCAAGTTAATCAAGATACATAATATGTATGTATTTATACGAGTAGATTGGGATAAGTTAATGTAGAGACCAAATGAAACTCACTTGAATTAAACGAATGTACTTCTACTAAGTATATTACTTTTTGTTTGAAGCAATTAATTAAACCACATAAAAACCACAAACTACATACACATAATTAACTTTATTTGCTCATATAATTTTAATTAAAATATTCAAATAAAGGCGACATTGTAAAAATAAGATTTTATATTATTTAAATATACGGAATTTAGAGTGACTGAAGATACAGTAAAAATTTACTACAAAATTTCTGGTAAATGGATAAAGTTTGATAATACACTCGTCTAGGTACATATGCATGGATGTTCTCTATATGTACACCTAAAAATATGCAATACAATTCACATTAAATTCACATCGAAAACAATTTGTGTGCAATTTGGTTAAGCACTACCTTATTTGATCTCTCTCTCTCTCTCTCTGTCACTCTTTCTGCACTATTTTGTACACTCTCTCATTTCCTATATAAACTATCCTTTTGACTTTTCCGTTTTATGTATGTATGCACTTTAATATGCATTTTAATTTCTCTCGTTATTTTGCTTGGCATACCCATACAAATGTACACACACCAACACACACAAAAGAAATACTTTCTATGAAACTTCATTATTCTGCTTGTGTCAAGTTGACACAATGAGTTGGGTATTCCGACTCCTATATATGTGTGTGTGTATGTATTAGTATGTGTTTCTGTAGTAGTGGAATAAATGAATAAGGAAGTAGTAGTAGCATGAATTTTATATTTTCATTACGAATGCGAATATGCAAATATTTTTTACTGTAAAACTGCAACTCACAAAAGTAGAAAGACTAGGTAGCAGTAGCACCAGCATTATAACAACAACAAACGAGATACACCCGACCATAAAGATGCATCGAATGCACGCATTCATTAGACGAGGAAGTAGCGGTAGAGAACGAGCTTTATTACTTACTATCGGTTGTATAAGCTACGCTACGAAAAATTGATGAGTTGGCAACATTTCCGGTAGAGGTCAATTTTCTAGTTGTTTTTGTTTATTTTTTAATTCTGTTTTGATGTAAGTCAAAAGTTTTTGGTTTTTAAAAGGTAGCAACAACAGTGGCCTAGATTTGATTGGATGCTGGGATATTCTTTATAGCTTTCAGGGTTACAAAAACTTCTTTTCCCCAACTTTTTTGTCTTAAAAAATCAATAGAAGAAGAACAAAAATTTAAAATTAAGCTTATTTGAATTTAGTTTTCCTACTCGCCTAAGGTCAGCTCTTTTTTTTTGCGTTGTTAGTAGAGAATTTTCATAGATCCCGCATTATGATATTTTTGGTAAAAGGATAAAGTTCGATACTACACTTGCCTAGGTAAATTTATACACCTAAAAATATGCAATGAAATTTACATTAAATTCTTGCAAGTAGATCGATTATTTTTAATGGTAAAAATTTTATTTCATATTACAATAGTTTAGAATAATTTTAAAGTAATATTTAGCATTATCAGATAACAACTTAAGCATAAAAAAAATAAATCTAAATCACAATTTCGTAGGCAGTCTGTAACAGTCAGGTTATTATTAGTCTTGGATGTCCCTAGGATAAGCTCGTTGGAAGAGTTTACACTTCCTCAACGAAATCGGCACATCTTTCGTGATTTGTTCAGATCTGGTTGCGAACCGCCAAAAGCTTCCGCGGTAGGTCAAACCCGAACATTCGGCATGATGGACTCGAGATGGTGACGGAGAACTTCATGTAGATGCCATCGAAACCCGCAGCTTTTCCTGTTTTGACTGCCAGAAGAGTGGCGCTGACCTCTTCGGGTGTCAAACTGTCCGAGAGTTGTGATGTCAGTGAAAAGTTGCTCTTTAAATACTTCAGCGCCCTTTTTATGGCGACTACATGTTTTTTGTCCACGGTGGCCGTCTACTATGTGGTTGGAAGTATTTGATGTTAGAATTGCTGCTTCCTTCGAGTTTGCATTGGGGACTCAATGCTTTCATGCTGGAGTGAGTGAGGTTAAGACTGTTTGTTGACGGTTGGTACCCATTTGTTTTTACGGTTCTCGTCACGCAATCTTAGCCAGTTTCGGGATCTCCAGATGTTTCGAAATTTTCATAGAGTTATTCACTTTCCTTGGTCCATCCAGGAATGTACTCCTTTTGAAAAACCTCTCGGAATATGTTTTTTGGCAATTGTCAGAACCATTCCTACGAATCTACCATTGTTGTGCGCTAGCGATGGGATGAACCTTAATCACGAGTCGAGTAAATGAGATAAGCTGTTTTAGTCGGCCTTCCAATGTGTCGAAGTTCCAATGTGGCATTTGTATGGAAGTAGTTAAAGGGATCTTGATTCCGATCTTAATCGAAATTGGGCGGTGGAAAGTCTGACAAAACTGCTCTTAAAGCAGGAAGGGGGCAGCGTTCCGAGTCGCAGGTTACGAAGCAAAGATTAGAGTTGAAACCGTTTTGCTCTCTGCGAGGAAAAGGCCGCTAACCCGAATGCCTTAGTCCTGGAACTTGTTGTATGCAATCCTTCCCAGGGCTGCAAGCACTTCTGTGGTAGTAATATTCGGATCATGTTTGCATGTGCAAAGGCTTTAGAAGAGGGGCGAGTTCCTCCTGAACGAAGAGGCTAGCAGGTGGGCTTGGGCCTCTGATTTTCCTCTGGCATTTTTCAGCGCTGACCTAATTGTATTGTAGTCAGACTGTTTTGTTAATTCTGAATAAGTCCTGGTGCATATACCACATCTTGTTTATTATCATGTGTTTCCTTTGGAAAAAAAACTTTATCTATCCTTTATAATTAAATTTTCAATGAATTTTTCTATGTGATCGGATTTTTCTCAACAAATTTTCTATAAGTTTCTGTTATGAAAAACATGTAAAATCTCACGCAAAATATGTAATAACATAAAATAAAAACAATATCAACTACACATAACTTTTGTTACTCTGCTCTGATTTTCACTGGGTCGCCTCGAATTAATCTCAGGAGATATTCATGCTGCTGCCTTGCTTTCTTGCTAATGTTGGATGTATTGTGGTTCCATATTGTTCCTACTCAAGTTCCATTGTGCATCCCAATTGCAATCAACCAAATGGATTACAATGCAAAAATACATACTCAGAAGAGAGAGAGATAGACCGAAAAAGAGAGAGAGAGAGAACAAAAAACTGAAGTTATTTTGAATGCAAACCAACGAACCGCACCAACAAGATTTGTTTACAAACATAACAGTGTGGTGCTGTGACGTTGCAATAAGATACAAATTATATTTATATGTATGTGTGTGTGTGTAAGAATATCATTCTTTCTTTCTCTGTGAGTGATTGTGCCCAGTTGCACAAATTGTGAGTAATCCAAGACTAATGATTTCAATACTCCAAAAGGAGCAATAAATGAAACTATGTTAAATTTGTTCAATTTTCATACCTGAGCAACAACAATAACAAATATATAATCGTCTATCGAATAATAACAAAACAGAAAATGTGGGTTTTTACAAAAACAACTCAATTTCTAAAATACTGCGTTAAATACGTTTAATCCCAGGGACTACTTATTCCTCGTGATCTGGCGTAGAAATATCTAATTTTTTAGGGGAAAGCCAAAAACTACTACACCCTCTAAAATTCAGAAAAAAATGTATTTTATTTTTTTGAATACTAAAATTTCTAATTGAAGACATATGAAAATTGTGTTTTTAATTTTTTTTCACCTGGTCACCTTATTTTCTACACCTTCTAAAATTCAGAAACAAATTTCTTTTATTGTTTTGAGTACTTAAATTTCTTATTGAAGACAAATGGAAATTGTGTTTTAGATATTTTTTTTTACGCCTGGTCTCCTTATTTTCTACACCCTCCAAGATTCAGAAAAAAAAATTCCCTTATTTTTTTAAATTCTAAGTTTTCTTATTGAAGACATACACTTGGTCACCTTATTTTCTCGGGGTAAACCAAACTCTACTACATTTTCTAAAATTATAGAGCAAATTTTTGTTATTTTTTTAAGTACTAAAATTTTTTATTGAAGAGATATGAAAATTGTGTTTTAAATTTTTTTTTGCATCTGACCACCTTATTTTTTACAACCTTAAAAATTCAGAAAAAAAATTCTTCTAATTTTTTTAAGTTCTAAAATTTCTTATTGAAGACATATGGAAATTATGTTTTAAATTCTTTTACACCTGGGCACCTTATTTTCCACACCCTCTAAAATGCAGAAACGAATTTCTTTTATTTTTTTTAGCACTAAAATTTCTTATTGGGAATTGTGTTTCAAAGTTTTTTTTTACACCTGGTCACCTTATTTTCTACACCCTCTAAAACTCTGAAACAAATTTCTTTTATTTTTTTGAGTAATAAGATTTCTTATTGAAGACATATGGAAATTGTTTTTTTTTAAGTTTTTGTTTTACACCTGGTCACCTTATTTTCTACAACCTCCAAAATTCAGAAAAAAGTTCGTTTTATTTTTTTGAGTATCAAAATTTCTTATTGAACACATTTGGAAAATGTGTTTTACATTTATTTTTGCACCTGGTCACCTTATTATCTCGGGGTAACCCAAACTCTACTACATCCTCTAAAACTCTGAAGCAAATTTCTTTTATTTTTTGGATATTGAGAACATATGGAAATAGTGCTTCGAAAATTCTAAAAAATTGGATCCATGGCCAAAATGAGTTAAGCAGCATTGCAGTATTTTTCCACCTAAAGCAATAAATCCATTCAATTCAATCATAGTAATAATAGTAATAAGCAAAGAGAGGAGAGAAATGGAAGAGCAAACCAATTTCACTAAATTACTCATTTTAAAAATCAAGAGAAAGAGAGAGAGAGAGGAGAGTGCTAGTTCGTATTCGTAATAGTGCCCGCCTTTATTCCTTTTTTTGGAGCCTACAGCGAGTAATCTATGCCCTAGGACACGCAATGTTAAAAATGCAAGGACTCTGGAGTAATAGATAGAGTGTTCGCTTTGGAGCACTCATCCTGTCTTCAACTGGGATGTGACTATAAGGTATGTATGTGCATGACTATGCGAATATCTTCCACAAGTGTATTAATATGCATTTTGTTTATAAATAAATATTTTAATACTACATATTTTCATTATACGATTGCATTCTTGCATGCAACATGTCCTCCGGAAAGAAAAAACACAACAAAAATCAAAAAAAGGAAAATCTTAAAAAATAAAAAATGAACAACAACACAACAAGAGTAGATAGTGATGTTATATTTGAAAGTAACTTACATGCTACTCTTCATCAAACAGAAGATTACATTGTTATTTCTGGTTGCATTCCCATGGTTACTGCATGTCACACCCAATGAATTTTTAATAAAGTGTGTCTGTAAATCTCCCTATCTCTACGTGTATGTGTGTGTGTGTAGCGTTCTTGTATGCACACATATACTATATTTATGCTTATAGTTATCCTTTTTAAATTACATACAGTAATTTTATTTATTCATTTATGCTTTTATTAAAATGATTATGCAATCATTTCAGTATTTCAGTTTCAGTTATTGCTATAGCTATTTTTGTTGTTGTACCTATTTTTATTGGTTTTCTTGTTATTGCTGCTTTTATTGTCAGTATGATGCCATTTTTTTTTTTCATCTTCTTTTTATTTTTTTCCATGACATAAATTCTAAATTTGAATCCGCATCTCTTTCTACCTCTTTTTCTCTCTCCTAAAGAATATTATTATTATTATTACTGCGCAATTGACATCAATCTTGATTGCTTGCAACTGATTTACTCAACTCGTAAATAAATTGATTGATATTCGTAAGCATAGATAATTAATGTAAATGTTGTATGTAGGTACTCCGTTGTATTCATTTCTATTGCTGCTGGGGTTTAGGTGGTTTGTGGTTCCAGCGTCACTGAGAAGAGCAAGAGAGAAGAGAGAAGAGAAAATGTGATTTGGTTCAAATGTGGAATTAGTAAATTTTGTATATGTATACATTACTGATTTTCATTTATGCTAATTTGTAATTGTCAACGTGATTTCGAGGAAAATTTATTACATCACCTTCGAACGTTGACAAATTTGTCTTGTTTTTTATTTTTTTTTTTTGGCAGCAGTAATGAGTGTGTTTGAATATTCTTTATTTAGCATAAAATATTCTACTGAATTATTTATGCAATTTTAATGAAATTATATTGAGCACTGAATAAATGAAAATTTTAGCCTGGAAAATAAATGTATCTAGATTTAATTCAATTATTTTGAAAATGTTTTCAAAATGAAAAATATTGTTTATTATTGCATTTATTATTTGCAATAATAAACAATATTTTGGGAATACTCAAAAAGTTTTACATGATGATTGCATTTAAAACTAGTGAAATCATATGACACAGATTAGCTATTTTGAAAAAATTATTAAGTTTTATTGATTGTGTGTTTGCCAACATTGAAAAGAGTGATGAGCTTCAGTTAGAAGACTGAAGAGAGGTTGCAATCAGTGTGACTAACTCAGCGCTTTTCCCACAAAATTTAGTGCTTTTTGAAAATGAAAACGCGGCAAAAAAGTGATTTAGCGCTCAGCGCGTTTTTTCAATTTAAAACACTTTAATTGCTCCGTTAAATAATCCATTTTTTGAATAATCCTAACAACAATTTTTATCGAAACAATGAGCAATGAACTTATTTAAAACCAAAGTTCATAACTGTAAGTCACTAAATTCAATAAATTTTTTTACTTCATATAAAAAATTACACTTTTCATCCATTAATCTATTTAATTTTATTCAATAAACCGATTTAACTTTTTTTCATTTATTTATTTTTATTTAATAAAATGTTAATAGAAAGTTTTTTGTAACACGAATGACAGACAAAGTAAGGGCAGAATTGCCCAAGAAATCTTGCTGTGTGGAAAAGCTACTGGCAAGTCCAAAAGAGAATTGGAAACTTGCCGACAAGAAAACTTTCCATGTGGAAAAGGAGACTAATGAAGAGAATATAGACTCCGATTTCGATATGTGATGGTTATAAATTATTACTCTGTACATTACTCTTTTCCCATTTTCTTAATTTAGTTTTTTTTTTTATTGTATAATTTAGAAATGTTGTGAATTAAAAACCTTAAAAATATATGCATTTAATTAATTTTCTTTTTAATATATAAACAAATTTGTGTTTAACACTTTTATAAGGAAAAAATTTAACGCTTTTTTAAAGAAAATGCGCGTTTTAAAAGTTGGCAACACTGGTTGCAATAAGCTTAACTGATCGCATATAAATCAGTGAGAAAAGAGAATGAACTTTATTTTACGCATCTTCAAAGCTCATTAACCGACCAAGTGTTGTACTCTCTTCTCGTTTCTTGTATATGAAAATTTTACATTCTCTCAAATCGAGAGTATGAGAAAACTGCACCGAGCTCTCTTTCACTGAGAAAATTAATTTTTAAATTTTGTGCGGCACAGTTCTGGCTTGGAACTGTCATATGCATGAGTCGGCGAAGAGAAGAGAAGTGCTCTTGCATATGTGTTTTTTTGTCATGTTTTAATTCTCTTTAAACAATTTTATCGTAATGAATTTGGTTAGTTTATCAAATTGTTTACACTTCCCGATAGGTGCAGTGTTTTTTGAACTGAAATAGTGAGAAAAAATATAGCTTTTGAAAACCTCATGGCATTTGTGCACTGCGATGCTCTGAAAGTCTTCAAAAACCAAACTATGGTAAGTCTAAATCCTTATTAAAATGTTACGACTCCTTTCAAGCTTAAACTTCAACTCTCCAGCTTCCTGAAGATTTTGGTATGGTATAATAGAGAATGAGGTGGAGGCAGGGAGATGCTGAAACTCTTTTATATCTCTCCATTACTCAATTTCGATTACTTAAGTATTTGGCTTCCGATAAACGACTTTTTATAACCTCAAAAAGCACCGCGTATAATAAATAGATTTTTGATATTAGTAGTTTACTGATGATTATTGCTTTTAGATGCAGTACTCAAAAATCTTCATCAAATAGAAAACTACCTATGCGGAAACTGTAATGACTTTGATATAAGAGAACTCTGTTGCATATATACTATTTATCGTTATCCAAACCATCCTAGGGTTAGTCTGAAGACACATTAATCTTTTATAATTCAACGTTGATCTGCGGATGATAAACTTTTATAAAAGTTTTTTGTAGGAATTATCGGCTCAGAAATAAATGAATCGTTTCATGGAGTATATGCACAGTTTTGAACATTACCAATTTTCTTCTTTCACTCCAGTCTACAGATCCTCTAAAATGGTCAATTTCATTGTGAGAATCCGTTTTCTAACATCATCCCAAAAGTTTTTAATCGATTCCAGTTGCAGTGATTGTTGCAGACTTTTTCATGACATCGATTTTCGTATAATAAAACGATTTATCTGCGAGATTACTTATATATTGAGAGCCTTTTCCCAGTTGGAACGTCCACTTAAAATGGGGAAAATTGAGAAGTTTTTTTGAATGTTCAACTGAACAATTTCAGCGGGTTCTTTTGGTGTATACTATACCACGGTATAAATTCCCTTCGACTAACGCTTCCAATGCGTTATGTCATTAGTCGATCTGACAGCGCTGTCAAAAGTTATAGGATTGCCTTATGCTTCCACTTTAAATGGTGCTCTGGAGCGATAGGGAGTAATCCATTGCTCGATGATTACTCCTACGATTACCCTAAGTTCAACTGAGTTAAGACTTGTAATGTGTCAACGAGTTCGCACGCTCTTGTCTAAAAAACTCATTTACACATTTCTCGCTGAAGTATGCAGTGTACCCATATGAATACATAGCTTACAACTTAGAGATCGAAAACTCGTTTGCTCTATTTTTACATTTTCGCTGTCGCGTGACGAGCGTTAGGATGAGCATTCTTTATTACGCTCAATAACCTAACTGCTATTAATTAGGTTCACTTAAAATTCTTTACAGGAACTTACAAACCCAAAATTGTGCCCAATAAACTATGTGCTTTGCTAGTCTATGTGACGTGTTCGCTACCACCATTAGATTTACACTAAATCTAACCTTAGTGTATAGAAATTTTCGTATGCAACTCAGGTTACAGGAACTGATGCTGATGTTATTTGCTGGTATTCATGCCTATGTTATAGTTGTTTGCACATCAAATTTTAAATAATTTTCTTCACTTCTCTACAAATAAATGTGTGACTAAACTTAATTAAAGGAATTTAGTAAATCCTTCATTTATTATTTGTGTATTTGTAGTAAGGACCTAAGGAATTATGTGTGAGTATGGGTATGCAATTAAATTATAATTGTGCTTTGAAAATATTCAATAAATATCAATTTTAAGTCTTATTTATGCAGTGATGTAGAAGAAGAAGAAGAAGCAGAAGCAGAAATCGCTGATGTGCATAATTGAGATTTTTAAATAAATTACTAGCTATTATTAATAAGTAATTCAATAAATCTGAAATATTAGTTTCATTTTAATATTCCTTTGAAGTAAGCGTATTTTTAAAAAACATTTTTTTTTGTTTTTTTTTCATTTCATACACGCCTCACATCTTTATTTCTTTTGCTCTTGTTGTAGTTGTTGCTGTTGCTGTGTTTTGTGTATGCGCATTTGCACAAATGCCCGCTGTGCATTTTAATTACATTTCTTACGCCTTTTGAAATGCATTTCAAAAGCATTTTGTTTGTTTGTTTTTGCTGTGCACTCGCTGGTTTTTATTTCTGTTTTAGTTTTTATTGCAGTTTTGTTTTTATTTTTTTCACACACACACACACACACGAATGTAGTATATATGTACACATAGCTAGGACAACAACAACAATATGGATATGTACGGAAACGGAAATGAAACTATGCCACCGCAAGCGACCTCAATAACTGCAATAAAGAACGACAACAGGCAATACTCGTAGTAACAGCAGAAGCAGAGACAGTGGCAATAGTCTGTTTGCTCTGAATGCTGTGCCATATATGTATGTGTAAATGTGTGTTGGTGAGTGGATGTGTGTGTGTGTGTAGTTTCAAAAGTGACTAATGTTTAAAAGTAGAAATCGCCACGACAAAGTCACTGCCTTACAATTTCATTTTGCGGGTATTTTTGATGCTATTTTTTCTATTTCTATTTTTGTGATGACATAAAAACAACAAAAAAAAGCGTTTGCAAAATAAACCAAGCTGAAAAGAATCATGACAAGCAAAGGACATGCCTAGAATTAAAATGGTTACGAATGAAATGACATTTTTTTCCTCTCTTACTTTTATTTTATTTATTGTTTTGCTGTTGAAAAATAAGTGCAAAAATAGAAAACAGCGTGACCACAATCAGTCAACAACCTAAAACAATGTACAACATTGACGAAAATAGATTACGACGACGATGAGCAGAAGAAGAAGTAGACGACAGGACGAGCAGAAGCAGGAAGCGGAAAGTGCAGAACATTGAGATTAGTAGCCTGAATATATGACTATATATGTATGTGAATATATATATATGTGTGTGTGTGACTGTTTGAATGTGAATGGTTTCGTCAGCATTGTAATTACATTGTGGTGCATTGCTTTGTGGCCTTGATGGAATTTTGTATGTGTGTGTTGTTTTTTGTTTGATTTTGTTTTGTTGGTTGGTTTCAAAATTTCATTGGAATGTTGCACACAATGGCGCGCTCTCTCTGGCAAAGTGGCAAATTTGAGAAATGTGTGCTTGAGATGTGATGGCAATAAAAAACACAAAAACGCAAACGAAAGAAATGCAGAAAATGCGCTAAAAGGATTTTTAATTTAAACAATTTGGAATTGTTTAATGAAAATGAAAAATACTTTTAATTTTTGCGTTTAATATTTTTGCGCAGTTTTTATTTATTTATGTTTTCTGTTTTGTCTGAGGAGAGAATGTAAATTATTGTGTGATTAGTTGGAACATTTTTAGAAAAAATATTCAAAGTAGCAAAATTTCAACAAATTTCTAAGTTTTTAACATTTTTTCACATAGAAATTTTCTCACCGTTTTATGTATAGTTTATATCATGTAAGGTCATAACTTTTAAGCGTTTATGAAGTAAATTTTACAGGTATTGTCATTAAAACTAAAGAAATCCAACAACATTTAAAAGCATACAACATCTTTCATTGTGAGAGCAATTGAACCTTTATAGTTTTGATTTGAAACTCAAAACAGTGAGATGAGAGAATGTATAAGCATTAGATCTGCCTCTCTACTGAGACAGTATTAACCCAGGTATGCCCAAAATCACCGAACGAGTGTTCCACTCTTTTTTTCATTTCTCTTTTTGTGTCCCATAGTGTATTTTCCTTATGCTCTCATTTTGAGTGAGTAAATAAACTAGGTATAAGAAAAACGAGAGGAGAGGGCGAGAATTATATTTCCAGTACAGGATCTGCAAAAATTATTTATACTTTTCTTAGAAAATTGGAAGGAACGTAAACATATAAAAATTTGGAACGTAGCTTCGCCCCGAAGATTCTGTCCCGAAACGGTTAATGTTGATTAATTTTAAACCGAGACGAAGAGAGGAGTGGAGGAAAATAGGAAAAGGAAACGAGGAAAGATAAAACAAAAGAATATAAAGAAGAAGTGAGAGAGAAAAAGAAGAAATAAAGAAGGAGATGAAAGAGAAAGGAAGAAAAGGAAGGAAATGAGAAGAAAGGAGAGGAAATAATGGGAAAGAATAGGAAAGAAGAAGAGAAAAGAAGAGGAAAGAATAGGAAAGAAGAGTAAAGAAAAGGAAAGAAAAGGAAAGAAAAGGAAAGAAAAGGAAAGAAAAGGAAAGAAGGGGAAAGAAGATGATAGAAAAGGAAAGAAGAAGAAAGAAAACGAGAGAAACAAAAAGAAGGAGAAAGAAGAAGAAAGACAGAAGAGGAAAGAAGAGGAAAGAAAATGAAAGAAGAGAAAAAAGAAGAAAGAAGAAGAAATAAGAAGAAAGAAGATGAAAGAAGAAGAAAGAAAAAGAAAGAGAATAAAGAAGAAGAAAGAAGAAGAAAGAAGAAGAAAGAAGAAGAAAGAAGAAGAAAGAAGAAGAAAGAAGAAGAAAGAAGAAGAAAGAAGACAGAAGAAAGAATAAAGAAGAAAGAAAAAGAATAAAGAAGAAGAAAGAAGAAGAAAGAAAAAGAAAGATGAAGACAGAAGAAGAAAGAGGAAGAAGAAGAAAAAGAAAGAGGAAGAAGAAAAAAGAAGAAGAAAACATAAAAAAAGAAGAAGAAAGAATAAGAAAGAAGAAGAAAGAAGAAGACCAGAAAAGAACGACACGATAAAATTAAAACCAAAACAAAGCCACAGCAGTTCACCGATTTTGGTTGACGATTTAACTGGTTGTGTTATACATTTATTACCTTCTTAAGGTATTAATGTCATTTTATTACTTGTTTTATGTCGGCCAGTGTTATCGGCAATAAATATGACGGTCTTTGGTGATGTTTCAGTCATGACATATTATGACGTGGCGGAAACTGAAAATTAATACCTACTGTCATTTGTTTGTTGGAATATTTTATACTTTGTTGACATTCTTGGCTGCCCTTGCCGTACTTGTTTCAATGTAAATCAAACTTAATTATTTAAAAAATGTTTTTTTTAAAGCTCTTCTCTAAAAAATCTTCAGTCACTTTCAGATGCCTTAAATGTCAACTTCAAATATGTCAAAAATTCTATTGAATTAATTGTTGTTGCTATTGTTATTCCTGAATTCCTACTGCTGCCATAACTGCTTTTGTTAATTAACATCATTTATAACAAATTATCATCAATTTCCTCAAGAATTAATATTATTTGAACAAAACTCGACATTGGTATTTCTAAAATATGATGTAAAAGTTTTTTGTTTGTTTTTTAAACATAATTGGAATTTCTATGCTTTTATCAGTTGGGCATTATAAAATTTTGTGCAAAATTCTCACAGTGATTTTATGCAATTAATTTGAAATATCCTTTTAAATACTTACTGTAATTGTTCAACGTTGCATAATAATATTGTACCTAGATAAATATTTCTATTTCAATTATTGTCATTATAACACAATTATCATTAAATTCATCAGTAACTTCATTTAATATAGATATTTATGGGAGTGAGGGGGTAATGCAATGTAAGCTTTTGAAAGTGGAAGGAAGGTGATTTCATGATTTCACAATAGTGATGTAAGTGAGGCACAATGATAAAGTGAAAAAGAGGGAGCTAAAGCGATTGAAAATGATATTATCGTGTGCAAATGATACGATTAAAATTGATGAATTTATGTAGAAAATAATTGATTATGCTGTTGGTTTATAATGTGAGTGAGCGGCAGTAGCGACAGCGACTACGCATACAAAAGGATTAAAACAATACACTTACATATATATTTATGGGTCTATATAAATATATGAATGTGTATGTTTTTGTTGTTATCTGTTATTATTACAGCATAAACCTCTTGTGTAAATCGTTGTTGTGTTTATAGAGACTACAGGCAGGCAGCAGGCAATTTTTGTCATTGATAAGATAAGCTGCTCTTAAGCTCTTCTTTTTTTTTTTTTTTTGTATTTTGAAGCGAACGGAAAAAAAATATTATGTTTTTCGTTTTTTTTGTTCATTTTTTACCCCACAAATACTTACTCGCAGTTTTTATATATTTCATTTTGTTAATACCAAAAATGTTTCTCATATTTTGTTTAGCCTTAACTTCATTTTAGCAAACGGCTCTCTCTGCTTGAATTTATGGCATAAAATGATAATCACTTTATTATTGATGAGCAAAAGTTAATTTTGGTTGTTATACCAAAAAAAAAATAAAAAAATTCTCTGTTCTTGTTTTAATGTACAAAATGAATGCCTTTAGCGTTTGTGTATGTATGTCGTTTCTATTATTGTAGTTTATATTGTTATTGCCTTTTGTGGTTGTTGTAGTTTTTGTTGGCTAAAACAACATTTGGCAAAGCAATTAGTTTTTTTTTTCTGCTCTGCTTAGTTGTAATTTGTATAGAAATATAGAAGAGCTTGAATATTGTTTATTCACCATGATGTATGAGTGATCTTAATTAGGAGACTGTAATATTTATGCGTTACTCATACGTCATGTGGTACTTGGTGGGTTGGTTGAAAGTTGCAAAGATGAATGTACATAACGTTTAAAGAGAAATGGAGCCGGAGAAAAATGAAAGAAGACAGTAAAGAAGGCGGCAGCATAATACATTAAGATAATCGTAGTGAAATAAATGTGTTTAAGTTTTGTGTGAAATATTATTTTTTTGAAGATAGTCAAGCGTAAATTCTTTTTCCAACTTTTACTTATGAAAATTTGAGGCGAAAGCATTAAACTTTTCATGGCAGTTTTGGCTGCCTGAGGTTTGACATTGTCATTTATTTGCAATAGTGTTATTTTTAAATAAGTTTTTCTTCTTTTAAACTTAATGATGCTCTGATAGAGCCAGGAAATGGATATGCTAAGTACAGAAAATGTAATAGGTATAAGGGCATATGGGCTGCAAACCAGCTACTTTGAGCTTTTATGTAGAATTCTAAACATCTTTCAAGCAGAAGTTCTCGTCATAAGGTTATGTTCTCAGTTCAACCACTATATATACACAGACAGCCAAGCAGCAATCAATGTACAGGACTCTTTTAAGATATACAGAAAGTTAGTCTAGGAATAATTACGCAAGGCAACAAGGGTCACCATATTCTGGATCCTTGGATACATTCAAATGCGTAGGAATAAAATAACCGACTACTTAGCAAGGATGGCAGCGACCTGAACCTGGTCCTGAACCCTTTCTGCGTATAGAGGCTCATATCGTACATAAGATCATCCTACTGGATTCAAATACTATAGTTAATGCAATCAAAGCTACTAGTAAAGAATTTAAATTCCAAAAGAGCAACGGAATTCCTCATGTTAAAAAGAAATGAGACGTTGGCGCTTATACTCATGCAGTGCGAGAAAGTGATTTGATTCTATTCCTTCTGAATGATAGTCCATAAGGAAGCGTTATTTGAAGGTTTTTGCGCTGCCACGACCCTTTTTAAAATACTACATAGATTTTCTATATGGACTTTGGGCTTTGGACTTTGGGCTGGTTTCTCGAGAACTTTTAATTTAATGACCCAAAGATCCAATGAAAGATACAACCCAAAGGTAAATTTTCACCATATCCTCGGAGAAAATGATTTTTAAGGATTCCTTTTTACTTTTCTTCAGTAATTTTGCTATCGATTTAAGCAGTTGGACTAACTCTTGATGAAATTAAACACCACCAAATCATTACACAAGGCCCGATGTTTTACAATTTTTTTTAGTAAATTTTGGGTCCAGCTCAGTATTTGATGGATGCCTAACAAAGAGCCTTCCATCGACCCCAAACACATTTAATTTGGATTCATCGCTCCAAACAATCGTTGGGTTTATGTCTGCTTATTCGTTCTATTATTCTTTTTTCGTTTAACCGCTTGCGTATAGTTCTGGTTGATATTTTCAAATTATAATCTAAGTCCATTTGTGACCTTAGTTTGATGAAAGTTAAGAAATCGTTCATTTTGCTGAGCTTAATCAAGTACCTATCTTCAGCTGGAGACGTTTTAAGTGTTTTTTTGCGTTGCAAATCGTGGGATGATTTAAATTTTTTGTAACCTTTGCAACGACCTTTGCAATAATCCCAAGGTTCTGGAAAGTTTTCCAAATGAGCTCCCTCTTCGAGGGAGTGGAACTCTTATTTTTGCCCATCACAACCAAATTCAACAATTGTTCAACTAAAGTATACAGAAATGTGTAAATGATAAATTTTAGTGGTTTTTACTGAATTTAAGGGCACTAAGTCAAGTTGATTGCGAAAGAATATAAAATGACTTAATTATATGTCCACTTCTAATCTTACTCCTTCAAACACAATTGCCGACTGCGCGCAAAATACTTCACTCTTTTGTAATGGCTCTTAATATTTTTTAAGGCTACTAATTGTACCGCTAAATGACATTATAAAAAATTCTTGGACTACTAATACAAAATATTTTTCAAACTCAGCATAAAATATTGTTCTGGTGACTTAATTATGTGACCACAAGTGTATATTAGTTGGATATCTACCAAAAAAAAAACAACTATTTCAACCGATGGAAAAACGAATTTTTTCCACTCTCAAACCACTGTGCACCGTTCTAATTATTGCCGCACGTCAAATAGTTTCGTTCCAATACATCACCTGCACATATTGCATTTCAGTTAAGGTTGCCTTTAACTATTCTGCAAATCAACAAAATTTAATAATCTATGTTGCCCAATCGACTACAAGATACAGTAGTAGTAGTAATTATCAATAAAATGTTTACAACTTGAAAATAACCAAAGCATTTCATTATTGCTTTTGTGCCGGTTTAATAACTAATTTTTAGTCAACATTCTGCGCGTTCTCTAATTTAATCATTCATGAATTTTTTGCTATTATTTTCTTCATTATACCAGTTATGCTTATTTTATAGTACTGACATAGAATTCCAGCGAGGAGAAAAAAACAATGTTTATCTTATATTCTTCGTAGTATTTTTCTATTTTAAAATTTTGTTTATTTTTTTATTTACATAAATATGTAGAGTCTTTTTCATACGCATGCAAATACCTACATACATACATCAACTTTACCATCTTCTCTCTTACGGCTTACTCAAACTCTTGATATACAAACATACGAGTTTCACCGTAAATATTTTAGCTATCATGTGAACAAAAATAAATTTCTCATAAAGCAAATAAATAAAAAGAAAACAAATAAAGACATTTTCTAACAGAGAAAATAAATGTATTCAGGACAATGACAGAGACAGCGACACAGGTTAACTTCTATGTGTGTGAAACAACTAAATAAACTTTATATTTTTTTCTAACTCTATTACACAAAGATACAAAATGAAATGAATTTATTATGAATTTTACACTTTTATCAAGTTGGCATCTCAAAAAAAAAAAAAAAAAAAAAAATAATAAAAAAAACAAAGTAAAGGAAATAAACAAAACAAAACAAAAATAAACCATAATTGTAGAGTATTTCCATAGTGTATAAGAAGAAGAGGGCGTGTGAGAGAGAGGGAAATAAATGAAGAAGTGAAAAGCCAAAAAAAAGTGAGAAGAAAAGTAAACATACACAGCTTATGTTTTTGTGCTCTCAACACATATACACATACACCCACACACACACACATACTGTTAGGTCATTATGCAACATTTTATATGCTGGTTGTTGTTATTTCCTTTTCTTGTTTTTTCTTTACTTCACAATGTATGTCAGTTACGATAACTCTCACTAGATTCGGGCGTGCAGAAGATACACATACGCATATTTTAGCATATTTCAACTAAAAAAAAGTGAACAACAACAGTAAAAAAATATAAGCAGAAAAAGAAAATGGAAGAGTAAGAGCTAAAGCAAGAGAAAGACGTAAAAAGCAAACAAGTTAAATTATTATCAAAATTTTTTTTTTATGTTTTCACTCTTTGAATGTTCACTGCTTTACTACATGTTGGCGCCAACATTTTCTTTTTTTTATTTATTATATTTTCTTTTTACTTTTTTTTTTTAGTAGCTGTTACTTTAAGCTTGGCAGCTTGGTTTACAGGTGTCTCTACCTTCACTGACGCTGAGGTTGACTATGATAACAGCATTGTACTAGGGCTGAAGGAAAAACACGCTCTCATACATATATACACATGCATATACTCTATATTCACATGTGCTCCTTATAAAAAAAAAGAAGCATGTTGAATTTATAATTTAACTTAATACTACCAAACAGGGATATATGGTAGAGGTGGCGAATGGGCGCTCTCACAAAGGTTACCGAAAAAGCAAAAAACTAAGCTGAACTTTTTTTTTTTGATAATTTAAAACGTGCGTTACATAATAACGAAACACATTCCTGCTGCTCGCTTCCTTTTCATATATTAATTCCTGTGTATGTTTCTAAGTGCTAAAAAATGAGAAAAATATAATTTATGTAATTGCATTAAATGTCACTCATACGCTACGTGATCTATCTAATAAGAAGAATTTGCACATAAATTTACTGGTGCTTTTTACTGCCACACAAAAAAAAAAAAACAAGAAAAACAAGAAAAAGAAACAAATGCTTAATTTAAGTTAGTGTTACTTGTATGATAATTAATTTTAGTTGGAACATAAATAAATATTCAAATAGTGATATGAATTCTTAGTGATCAGATTCAGTAGTTCAGTATTCAGGGTTTCTGTGTTGTTCGTTGAAAGTTTCAACTTGAAGCAAATGAAGCTCATTGTTCATTTCTCACTTGGACTGCTTGCTTCTTTGTTTTTCTAATGAACTACAAACATAATGTATTTTTAAACCCGAAACTTTCAAATATAACGAGTATAAGCACTCTAAGAAAAAAATATCGTGTCTCAAAATTTAATCATTCCGCGTGGGAAAAGCTTTAGTGCTCAAATTAGCCCCCCTTCCCCTCCTTGTAAGTAAGGCGAGGGATAACTTTGAAATCTTATATATAAATCCCTACTTTTTATTGCAGATTCGGATTGTATGGCTAAAAATACTTACGTTTTGTCTAAAACATTTTTTTCGTAGAGTGCTTGTTACTCGAGATATTTGAAAGTTTCAGGTTTAGAAATACACCCTGTATATTATTTATAGAAGATAAGAAGGAAAAAGGAAGTATTTGTATCTGAAGGGATAATCAGGCTGCAATTAAGATATTTCTTGATCTCCTCTATTGAGCTGGAAAGCATAACAATCAGTTCTTAGTATGGGTTCTTGGACACTTAAGAGTTCTGCAAAATTAATGCACTGACCTCACTCCTAAAAAGGGCTTAGGAACTGATTTCTTTGATCTATTACTCATAGTTTTTCTTTTGTCTACTGTTATCAAGTTCATTATTAACGAACGCGTCGATTTGACTTGCAGATGGATGGCAAAGAAAAACTTTGTCATCTGTCATCTTAAAGCATCAAGCAAACTTTCTGTTATCGCTCAAAACAGATAGGTGTGTCAGCTGTTGAGGGGCTTAAATCTTATTGGGCATATGAATTTAAAAAATTTGTGCTGTTTCTGGTTCTGCTTGGAGGAAGAGTATGTAAAGTCGGTACATAACATCCCTAGTACCTACCTTGCCTATAAGAAATGTTTCTTCTTATAAGTATTTAATTGAATATTCAAGAATATTTTATTCTGATAGAGTCACATCTGTTCATCTGTCGATGTGACGGAGTCTGCAGGGGCCTTGTACTTAGGCTTCCCGCCATTCGTAGCTTATCATCGTTTTGGTATGCTTCTATATAATGGCAAGGTCACTCTCGCTAAGTGTATTCTTCTCTTTCAAGCTCATGCGTTTCAACGTTGTTTTACAGCTTTAGAGGACGCTGCATGTTTACTGGGCTCCGTATCGGATTTCTTAATACTATCGTCGTCTCTGACCGATTCTTGCAGCCGCTCCTCTTCAGTATCGGTACCAGTTCCACTGGCAGTCACCGAGGGGGTTACACTTTCTCCGGTGTTTCAAGAAACCGCCTTTGGTGCCTTACACTTTTTAAGTATTATTACCCTCCACCTCTCATCGCTTCTTACGACAGGTATAACTTACCGCGGTAATATTCTAGCCCTCTTCATGCGGGAGCAAAAAACTGTCAAGTTGTTCGTCTCGAGGGCTGTCTGTCTGTTGTTCGAACCTACGTAGTGCAACCGGGTGCGTTCCAGAATTCGATAACGTTCAATGCGGTGAAGTGCAGACATTATTTTTGCTGCCGCTGTCTGTACTGCTTGCCATTTATGGAGTGTGTGACACATGTGGGCAGTAGTATTCGCCAATGTAGGAGCCTCTCCAAAGGCTTCCATTATCTCGGCTCGCTCGTCGCCGGAACGTGGACAATAAAAGAGAGTAATCCGCGAATCCTCAATATCGTTAGGGCAGGAGGGACAAAACGGCTCTTCCTCATATTTGAAGCGGTGAATATAGTATTTGAAGCAATCTTGTCTGTTTAATATAGAAATCTATTTCTCCCTGCTGATGAGTTATCCAGCTCTCAATATCTGGGATAAGTTGAAATGTTCCCTTCTTTAAACTGCGTTGTCGCTCATCTAGTTTTGAGGCATTTGGGCCTGCTGCATAAATATTCTGGCATTTACACGCCAGCAGTTCTATCGTTATGATATTTGCGATTACACCAATTGCTTCACCTGACACAGTACGAAATGTACTGGCAATTCTTAATGCGCTGCAGCGATAGGTCGCTGGAACCTCGACCATATACGACGCAGTCCGCTTTACATTCGTCCATACTGGCGCAGTATACACGTTGAAAAGGAGTGGAAAAAGTGTAATGCAGAGAAACAAAATATACAAAAAATTACTGAAAGATCAATTTGTTTGTTCATAATATCATTAATTTACTCTAAATAAACAATTTTTTTGTTTATAACAAGAACTTCAATGAACTTCAACAAAATTTTTGTGCTCTCTTCAACTTTACATTAAACTTTTATTTACTCTGTTTTCCCCTCTGCTTCTCCCTCTCTTACCTTTACTAGTTTTTATTTGCGCTGCTGTTTTTGGCAGTCGATTATTTATATGCCACAAATTTTGTTGTAGGTACCACATCTTTACCACCACAGCTTCAGAGAGACCAGACCAGACCAGTGGTGGTCACTATGTTAGTGCACACGAGTGGTAGAGCGCCGTTATTTTTCCCATAATAAATGTTGTTATCGATTTTGGCAATATGTCAAATTGTGTGGCTTGTTCAGCTTTGTTTTTACAGTTGCTGTTTTGGTACATTAGAGTGAAGGTATACTGCATGCACACCAACTATTTTTTAGTTTATTTTACAATTGGGTTTTGGGGTTTGCGTTCATTTTGTTGTTCATTTGTTGCAACCAACTGCGAATACAAATATGTTGCTGCTGTTGCTATTGCGGCATTACATACTTGTTTTACTTTTATTTTTTCTCACAAATTGTAGTTAATAGTTTTATTTAGTTGTTGCTGTAATATTTGTATGTGTTTTTTAAAATTGAAAAAGTTTATTAATTGAAAATTGCAAGTGAGGTATGCAATATATGTGCTGAAGTATGCCAAAATTACTTTGATGTTGTTGTGAAGTATTTGTAAGGAAACTTCAAAGGTGGAGAACTATTTTAATTACCACTAACATTACAATGGATTGTTTTTTTTTTAATTATTTATAAGGAATTGTTTCAAATAAAACTTTTTGCAGTCAGTCAAATTTATTTTTATAAATTTAATTTTTACGCGCATTTAATTTCAATACCATTTTTTTAATATTAAATTCTTTAATTTGTTTGTTGCAGCAAGCCTGTCTGCGTCTTTCCCCTTCAATTCATAAATTTCTGCTTTCCGCCTTGTTTCCAAATTTTTACTATCAAAAAAAAAAAAAAAAAAGAAAAGAAACATGCAAAAAAAATTAAATATATTCGTGTTGCAATATTTCACATTATTTCCACTTAAACTCGAAAAAATTAACAATGGAATCACCTACATTCAACCGATTTCTCCTCCTCTCCCCCATAAATTTCCTCCCTTGCTTATTACCACTCTGGTTAAAAAATAAATTCAGTTGCTTTCATAGTGAACAGTGAAGCAAATACACAAAAAAAAAAAACAATTTTCGTAAAGAAATAATAATGAAAAGAAAAAAAAAAATTAAACGCAATGTAGCGGCAGCTCGCTGCCCGCTATACTTTGCATCACGTAGCATTTACACTGCCAGTGGCATGCAGCATGACTTCCTTTTGCCCTGAATCTTCTCATAGCTACATAAATCATTTCACGAAAAGAACATTTCCGCCATAAAATGGACGTTTCCTTTTTATATTGCATTTCCTTAGCAGCGGTGAGTGCGAATGCAAGCGGTGAATGTGAGTGCGAGTACGAGTGGCAAGTGAGAGCACAAGTATGAGAAGTGCACGTGAGGGTGGACAAGCGGCGAGTAAAGAGTGCTAACGAGAGAGCAATGAGTAGAGAGGGTAAACAAACGAGCAACGAGTAGGGAAGGTAAGCAAGCCGGCGAGCAAGTACAGCCGTGGGAAGTAATAAGTTGAAGGCACGCTTTTCACGCTTACCCATAAATACATAGCGCCATGTAGTTTGTTACTTCTACACCCAGCGGTTTTAAGGATAAGTGCTTTAAAATTAAGCGCTTACAAGTGAATCATGTCAACCGCAAATTGCAAAGCAACCTTGGGAACAACAAATGAGTATCGAGCACAGCGAGACTCTACGAACGATTGACTGAGCGAAAAACGAAGCAAGTTAGTTTTCACGCAACTGTGTAGTAAAGTGGTTGTAGAATTTCATAAAAAGTGTGTGCGTTTTATTTTGTTTAGCATTTTCGATTGTTTTATAAAAAATAAATAAATATATAATATAATAAAGGGAGTTTTTTTTTAAGAGTGATAGAACTTTGACTTTAACACATGAGAGGAAAATTTAGCTATATGGAATCAAGCTCTCTCACTAAAGCACATGAGAAGAAACTGTGAGAAATCGACTTTCTGCTGAATCCTAGTATGACCTCGTTCGTTAATTACTAACTAATTAACAGCATAACTTCGTTTCTTATTAGTTTCGTTTAAGTATAATGAAAACTCCGTTGCATAATTTTCTATTCGCAGCACCGCTAAAAGAAGTTTCATTTCAAAATTAAGAATGCATGAAACGATACTCGATATTTTTTTCTCTCTCCTCTCCCTCAACTAAAGTAAACATTAAGCAGCAAACGAACGAGCGGAAGTGCCCATCTAAAGCACTCATTGTTGCGCTTGTTTAGCGCTAAAAGTAATGCACTAAACAGGCGTTATTCTCCTAAGACATGTAATGTTAAAATTTATATGGAACATATATGCTAATAGAGCTTTCAATTAAGCACTTGTTTAGCGCTATTGTAGTACCTCAATTTACCGCTGGGCAGTTACGTCTATGTGTGGCAATATGGCAAGAAGCGGAAGCGTGAAATAGCGGCGGAACTTACTTACTACTGCCATTGCTACGCGCGACTACTACTACTGCTGCTGCTGTTTGTTTCACATAGCAATATGGGAAGTCGCTGCGGCAATAACATCAACTAAAATATGTATTTTGTTTGTTGCTTGCTTAGAGGTAGAAAAAAAAAGGTTATAACAAAAACCAAAAATACAACAACAAAGAGATATGCGTCGACAACGTGTTATTTGCTGCTGCTGTTGAAAATTGCTTATTGCAAATTTTCTCACTTTAAAAAATTATTATTATTATGCCTTTTTAATAGATATGTGCATATAGCTACTATAAGCAAGAGCTGCTCCAAGGCTTGCATCTAAAATGCACTCGTACTCATATACAATTGAATACGTTTTAAATGTTTAATGCGATTATGGTGCAAACGAACGTGCTGCTATAGCAATTTTCTTATTTCATTTTCTTGTTCTATAGAAAATGTGAGCTACTTTTGCGTGCATTTTTATTGCGTTGGGTTTTGTTTTTTGTAAAGAAATATGAGGAAGACAACGAGTAAAGGAGAATAAGAGAGAGGCAGAGAGTGAACACCAAAAAAAAAATTCGTTGTTACAGTGCGCGAAATTAATTGCACGTAAAGAGATAAGATTAAGTTTATGTACATAGTATATACATACATACTTACATACATATATATGAAATGCGTTTCAACTTCAATTTACAGCTCAAGTGGAAGTTGCAGTTTTTCTTTACTGCTGCTACTACTACTCCTTTGCTCTCTTTCTCCCTCTCTCTTTCTCTTATCTCATTTTTTTTATCCCAATAAGTGTCGTCCATTATAAATGGATATAGTGTATGTTTATTTTTCTGCGTAAGAGTGGACACAGTGAGCGGTGAGCGATTGTTGTTGAGAGAAATTTTTGCTATGAAATTGTTGCTGCAAAGTTTTTATTATAGTTGTACGAGAGAGCAGCAATCTATATACATAAATATAATTTTAATAATGTGTAAAGCTTTCTTTCATTGTCTTGTTAATTTACAATGTTTATATGCATTTATAAGTATTTCTGTGTATGTGTGTTTGTGTGTCGGTGTATGCACGTGCATTTACATATAAATTGCAGTTGATTTATAGCATTTCATTGCCAGTTTTACTTAGTGAATAATGCAGTTGTTTTAAAGAATATAAAAAAAAACAATTAAATTTATGGAATTTTTGCTGGGGGTAAATGTGGGTGACACATTGTGAATAAAATATACAAAAAGCATCAGATGAAGATAAATTTTAGTACCAACAGTTTTTTACACTCCAGGGGTTGTTAGTTTGAGTTAATTATGAAAATATCTAAAATAAAAAAGAGTTATCATCATCATAAAACTGAGATTCCTTTAGTGAATCATAAATCTTCTTAAAGCACTGGCATGTAACACAATTTTTTAATAAAAATTAACCGATAAAGGAAATATTTTTAGAAAACAAACAATGTATGATGGCTGCCTTCCTGGATATAGAACGTTCGCATTGAGGCAACTCAACAGTCACTATCGTACTTAGGGGTGAACATGCTAAGGACAATGATAATCAGTGCAAATTTAGCAAATACTCATCTTGTTATCTTGTCCGTAGGGGAACCCTACAAAGAGAGGTTATATCACCGCTACTCTAGATATGCGTTATAAACGGTATTCTGTTCAAAATGAATAGAGGAGATGTCAAGGTTGTGGCACATGCCGACAACGTGACTCTAAAGGTATCAGAGTTGTGCCTTAACGTGATCAGCGAGATTAAGCAAAAGACAATGGGACATAGGGTTGTGAATTTGAATTAAATCCAAGTAAGACAGGACTGATGCTTTTCACCAACATAATCAAAATGACCAACTTTGACCCTCCTCAACTCAATGGCCAAATACTAACCCTGTCAACCAGTGTTAGGTACCTGAACTTAAGCATAAACACAGCACGCTGGGTGAAAAAAGCGAGCATCGTCTTCTATGCCTGTGAACGAATGTTTGGTAGGAGATGAAGCCTCCAACCGAAACTAACCTTATTGATGTACAAAGCGGTTGTACGCATAATCTTAACTTACGGAGTATTTGTGTGGTGGAAAGCCATCAACAAGAAATACACCGTAATAAAATTAGAACGTATTCAATGATCAGCGTGCGTAGGAGTACGAAGAGCAATACGATCATGCCTTACTGCGGCCCTAAATACTCTTTCGCATCTGATACCAATAGATCTCTTTATTAAACAGACCACAAATATGAGCTTAATAAGGTTAAGGGAATCAGGCCGCTGGTCGGAAAGATCTTTCGGCCATTGAAGTCTGCTTTTGTCACAAAAGCGGCAAATTCCAAACAAAACAATTTACAACACCCCGACCATGAAGTTCTCCAGGAGCTTCAAGGTATTGATTCCATCACGGTGAGAATGGAACAACGGTGGGATAACAAACAACTTCGACATCACAGTATTTACGGGCGCATCCAAGATGAACTTCGGCAAGGAGCAGGACTCTTCTCAGGAAACTAGGCTTTAATCGATCTGTCCGCCTCCCTAATCCTGTCAGTGTATTTCAGGCTGAACTACTATCAAAGTTCTTTATTCGGCCGTTACAAGATCTAATCTGGTAAAGCAGTGTAAAGAAAATCTTAAGGACCTAGCCTGGTTTAAAACAGTGAAAAACTTTAAGCATTTTTAAATTAATTTTTACTAATGAAATTCCTACGGCTGCAAGCCAAAATCTTTAAGCTAATTAGTAGGAATCAACATTACTTGCCAAAATATAAATCAGTCAACTTCTTGTGCAAAACTCCGTTAACAAATGCAATTGTTGGTTAGAGTACAAAATTTGGTTGGAAATTTCACTCAACCACACATTCACTTACAAGTTACTTACACATACACCGAAACTGTCATAACAAAATTTATGTTGTTTTACCGCATTTGCTTGCCTACCTTACAATTACATACAAAACGTAGTCATCTGTATATATCATCTACGTCATATGTCTACTTGTTTACTGGTATCGCCAACATCATCAGCGGTACCATCATCAACATCATCATCTACCAACAATATTAGTATGCACACTCAGGTTTGTGGTATGTAAATGGAAAATTTTGCGATAATTGTCAGTTTTGTGGTACTTTTAGGTTGATTGAATGCGATTAGAAAGATGAATTTGACTTTTGCAGTAGGTAAGCTATTGAAGCATAAAATCGCATTGGCAAGAGAATATACATATTTACATATGTATACACACATAAACAAGTACTTGAACCCAATAAGAAATGTGTAAGTATTTTTCCAACGAACTGCTATAAAATAATAACAAAAAAAAAAAAAAAAAAACATTGTTAGTTCACCGCTTAATACATTGTAACTGAAGAATGATGGGGTTAATAGGGTGACATCATTCCATTCGAAAAGTTACCACGTTGACTCAATGCCCAAATAAATTTAAGTATTCCAAATAATTCATTATTTTTGCAGGATTTTTTTTTTTGTGAAATATTTCGTAGTAATTTTTTTTACTGGGTTTATAAATATTTACAACAAAATATTTTTCTTGCTTGCGGTTAAGAAAATTGCACTCGAATGAATATTGTGACATGATTGTTGTGGCAGGGTTGTGGCAGTATTGGCAGAGGTGGAGATTAGAAAAGTTTTAATGATTTTCTTCAAATTTTTTTTTATTTTGCAGTAGCATACTCAAGAGTGAATCTAATTAAAAAGTATTTTCTAAATTTTGTTGTTGATTTTAAGAAAAGTTTGATATGTATTTAATGCAGTAAGTAGATGTGGCATGTGAGGTATTATTGTATGGAAGAAACGCTGGTAATGAGTTAAGAAAGTATTTCAAAATAAAGTAATGAACTTTTGAGTGTAATGAACTTTTGTGCCCTTATTATTTTTATTTAGGAAATTTTTCTTTTTAATTAGATTCATAGATTAAAACATAGTTGAATGGATACTGACAACACGTATGCTTCCTTGGCAACATATAAACGTACACCATTTCTTTACTGAATAATTTTTGACAAAATGGGTTTTCTCATTTTCAGTCACCTTAACTCATTTCAATACAGCAGATATTCAAAAAGTTAGAACAAGAAAGTGAATAATATAATTGCATTTACATCCTTAAATAAAGGCACCTCTTCCTGGCATTTTTTTTTGTGGACACAACAGGAACTCGGGATTCTTTAAACTTTTATTTAAATAACTTGTTATACACAAATTTATTTTAAATATTTTATATCGGCATTTTTTTTTTTCATTTTTATTTTCAAGTTTTTTGAGCACAAACGGGCTAATGTTATTTTGAAAATCTAACTTTAAAACATGCCGCCATGTTAAAAATGAGAGCGGAAATTTGTCGCTTTTAATGCTCAATACTTCGCAAAAGATTAGATTGAAATAATTTATTAATTTATTTTTTATTTATTTATTTCATATTAACTAGTAAAATTTGAGAAAAAAATCTTACCTGTGTATGACCATAATTTGCTTTATAAGAAAAAAAAAACAGTTAGAGAGAGAGAGAGAGCAAATATGATTTATAAGTCGACAGAGTCACTTCAAGTAAGTTCCAGGAGAGAAATGTACTTACGTCACATTCATACACTAAGCTCTCTTTTGTATCTTTATTTGTTAAGATTACACAACTCATATAACGGCATATTTCAAGAGAAAAATATATGAGAATGAGTTTGTAAAACCACAGGGTTGCATTTTTATTCAAGTTTAAGAAAATTTTTATGTGCTTATTTGTTGTAATAGAATAAATTATTTATTTTTCTTGGTTATTCTTCTAACTCCTAAAGCGGGGTACACATTATCAAGCAAAGGTGTCAGCCAAAACTGTCGTCAGCTTTAACTGTTTAGATTCGTACGAATATAATCAGTTTTGAGTTAAACTCAAAAGAATATTTTTTGTGGTTTTATTTTGAGCGCCTTATAATAATAATGGATAATAAAGAAGAAGTATGCACATTATCGAATTTTCCTGTTAGGTTGTTTCACAAAGCACTTTGCGGTTCTGCAGGAGTCAAGCTCGATTTTTCACCCCAGAATTTACGCCAAGAAAAGATTCCGGACCCCATAGTGTAATTACAGAGCTTTCATTAGCTAGTTTATCAACTAATCCATTCCCTGCAATATCACAGTGTCCTGGAATCCATATAAGCTATAACTTGTTCTGTTTTGCGACACTATTTAGCTTTGCCTTACACTCGCTGACTAATTTTGAAGAGCTGACAGGGTTAGCAAGGGCCTTCAGTGCAGCTTGGCTATCACTGCAGATACCTATGCACTTCCCACTCCATCTTCTTTCAATTTTCTAGCCCGCCACTTCCAGAATAGCGAAAACCTTCGTTAAGAAGATTGTCGCCATTTGCCCAGCGGAAAAAGAGTACTTGGTCTCATCATCCAAGTACCCACCGGATCCGGTATCTCTTGAGGTTTTGGATCCGTCGGTATAGAAGACAACAGCAAATACAAACTCTACATTTTGGTGGAGTTAAATTTTCCTCCTGTCTCTCCGCTTTAGCTTTTTTTTCAATCACATTGAACTGATCGCCTTAAGATGGATTCGTTTTTTTTTTTAAATGTATAATGCATTTAATAATAAATACCATCTCATATTGCAAGCAAGAAAAAAATTCCAATAAAAAAAAAAAAAAAATACAAAACTTCTCTCTCACATTAAAACAAAGCTAGCCGCAATAAGAAGCCAATAATTTGTTTAAAACCTTTTACAGCCTACGGATTAGCTGCTGTAGAGGAAGAAGAGGGCAAAGAAGAGCTAGCATGAGAGAGTAAGATTAAAGATGTCGTATTTCGTTCTCATTTGAATTGCTCTCTTCAAAATTTCAATTTATAAATATATTTGTTTTTGCGAAATACTTAGTAGTAATGTAAGTATGTATAAATAAATATCTTTGCAATACAATTTAACACATTTTGCAGTTTTCTTCCTTTCTATCATTCAATCAAAAATTATAACCAGTCAGGCCATAAAAAAAATTAAATCTCTTTTTGGCATTTGATTCTTAATAAATTTTGCTTTTAAATATTTATATATTTTTCGATGTTTTTGCCGAAAATTCGCTTATAAATTAATATTATTTATTCTCTTATTTTCAGGTAATTCTACAATGCATATACCATTAAACTTTTACTTGAACTCAGCTCAATTGTAAGTTAACCCTTTTTTTATAAATATATTTCATAAAAATTACTACTTGGAAACTTTTACTTCATCTTTCATATATATGAAAATAAATTCAAATATTTTACATATAAAGATAAAGTGGCCAGAGTTTTTCTACACAATGTGTATGTGCTGGTACACTTGCAGCGTGTCGCTTGCAATTGGCATAAATTACATTGCATGCTGCATTCTTTTTTTTTCCCAGCAATTCTCTAACCATTTTTAGTCACTAGCTAAGATAACAGCTTTATAATGTTACGAATTTGCAACTGTTCGTTTCGGTGGTAGATAAGCATAAATTTTTAGCATAATCTGTTGAAATGAAATAGTTGAGCTTCATTTTTCATAAAAAAAAGAAGAAATATTATATGAATTTGAATTTTAAATGAACTTTGCTTGCGATTCTAAAACTAGATTTTTTTGCTTGTTTTTTTTTTTATATTTTATGCAGATTGTGTTAGAAATAAATATCTAAATATCTACTTGTATAATTTGTTGAATTTGCTAAGAATATACTATTAAATAAATTAGTTGGGATAGAGTGTGCTGTGTTTATGTAATAATACTCATATACTTGCTGTTGTCCTCCTGTGTCCTTATAAAGGGATAGAACTTTATTTATGTTATACCTAACTATATAAATAAATAATAAAATAAATTTTGTAATTTTGGATTTTTTTTTTTTTTGACAAAAGTTTTATTGCAATTTTTGGGTAAGACTCAACTGAATGCCAGCTGCTTCTGTTGAAGCGTAACTTTACACTTTACAAGCGCGAAATCTAAATCAATTAAATTCAACCTTCCACACCTTTTCCTCCCCCTTCTTTTGTAGAAGATAATCTAAAAAACAGAGTAGGATTTAATAGATATCACTTTATGTACATAAGAAGTCTTCATAGTCAAGACCACCAACCACTGGTATTCTTAGGACGGATCATCGCCCAGCTGAAACAAACTCCTGGACGCTAAAATATAATCAACAAGATCATTTGCGATTCAGAGGAGGAAGGAGGTTTCGATTACTGAAATATTTCGATTTCGTCGACTACTGGAATTTTCGATTATAGAAACTTTCGGATTTCGGCTACCGAAATTTCCCGATTACGACTACCTATCGACATTTTTGGGCCTGCGAAATTTGTCAATTTCTATTAGAGAAAATTTCGACAGCTGAAATTTTTGATTATTTAAATTTTTTTGATGTTTTGTTTATTCCGACTGTGAAAAATTTCCGATTTCGAATATGAAATTTTTCTATTTGGATTAATAAAATTTATCGATACCGATCACCTTCTGAAATTTTCCAATTTCTGATTTTATACACCAAAAATTTCGACTGATGAAAATTTTTTGATTCCGATAGTGTGAATTTTTCGATTTCGAATATGAAAGTTTTCGGTTTCGATTGGAGAAATTTTGCGATTTCAACTACCGAATTTCTACAATTTGGAATTTTATCATTATCGGCCACCTACTGAAATTTTTTATGATTTCAACTATCAAAATTTTTTAATTTTTATTACTGAAATTTCTGACTTTCAAAATTTTTCGAACACTGAAACTTACCAATTTCGTCAAGTGAAAGTTTAGTTTTGACTGCTAAAATTTTCAGGTTTCATCTATTGGAATTTTTCGATTTCGACTGCTGAAATTTTCGATATCAACTATTGAAATTTTCTGATTTTGACTGATGAAATATTTTGATTCCGACTGTTGAAATTTTCCGATTTCTGATTTCATATACTGAAATTTTTTCCTACTTCGACTGAGATATTTCAATTTCGACTGCTCAAATGTTCGATTTCAATTACTGAAATTCTTCAACTTCGATTAATGAAATTAATCGATATCAAACAAGTTTTCTGATTTCAGCTGATGAAATTTTTTGATTTTGATTACAGAAATGTTCGATGTCAACTGCTAAAATACTTCAAGAAATTTCCTGACTTCAACTATTGATATTTTCCGATATCGACCAGAAATTTTCTGGTTTCTCATACCGATTGTTGAATTTTTCCAATTTCGATTGTTGAAATTTTCCGATTTCAATTTTGAAATTTCAAAATTTTGGCGACAGAAATTTTCCGACTTCTATTACTGAAATTTTGCTGACTTCGGCTGATGACATTTTCTAAATTAGATTACGGAGATTTTCGAATTTCGACTATCGTTATTTCTCAACTTTCAATGTCGGCTACTAAAATTCTTTGATTTCGACTAATGAAATTCATCACTGTGGATCATTTCCTGAAATATCCCGGGTTCAACTGCTGAAATTTTCCAATTTCGATTAATGAAATTTTACTTACTTCAATTTTCTGATTCCGATTACAGAATTGTTTCAATTTCGACTACTGTAAAATTTCGATATCGACTACTGATATTTTCCGATTTCAGATGTATTTTTTATACAAAATTGCACCAAATATTCGAGTCCGATTCAATACATGACTTTTAGTCCAGGAAGTTACGGGTTCGATTGCTGTCTTGGTCTGGTAGTTAATTTTCATAACCTCTTTAAATTCACTATCGATATGAACTGAATGAGAATTATAAGAAAGTGTAAGCATTGGCAAACTTTAGATCCAACCATATGGTATCATAACAGGCTTTTCTGGCCTGAGTGTGTCTCTCGGCAGCCAAAAAGAAAAAAACAAAAATAAAGTTTTAGGACTACTCAACTCGAACTGGTCCAACCTCTTGCCTTAAGCTTGATTAAATTAAATCCAAACAATTTGTTTTTCTAAAATGTCACCAGTCTTTGTTAAGCCAAATTTATGCTTTGTGCATTTACTAACAATTTCAAAAAATATTTAAATTCTACTGCAAATACACATAGCTCATGCTTATTTTCATGATTTACCCACTTACTGCTGCTCCAGCATATATATATATATATTTTCACAAATATGTTGTTGCTGCTGCTATTTCTTTTTTGTAAATAGAGCTCGTATATCTTCATAAAACTAACTGCTTAATAAATTTTCAAAAGAAAAATCAGCAGCAGGAGCGAGCAGCAGGACACAATCGACGCTTTGTGCATAAGAGCGCAGGGAGCTATTGCAAATGTGTTGCTGCTGTTTTTATTCTCTTGCAGATTCTTTTCTCTATAAATGCTCCACTGCTGCCATCTATTGCCAACACATAAGCGTCAACGACAGCGACAACGAGAAAACGCTGACGACGATGCTCTTTAAGCCATTTGCGTGATTTAAAATTTAGTTGAATGTAAAGGAGCAGCAGTAGAATTTTGCATTTCGCATTTGGTGAAATTCAATTTGCCAACATGCCAGCACATCTAACATTAATCAAAGTCAAAATGTGCTAAACTTGGTTAGAGTTGTCGTGATGTTGTTGTTATTGTTGCTATTGCTTTCGTAGTGTTATTGTGTTGATATTGCTGTTGTTGCTGCTACTGCTGCTGTTGTTGTTGTTGCTATTGCTATGATGTGCAAACTTACTCATTCAGTTAGTCGCTTGTGTTGCTGCTTGCTGCCATGCTCTCGTAATAAACAAAGTTTATTATATTTTCGCAAAAGAGGCAGGCGCATTTGCGAATGTCAGAGTTGCCAACAGCGCATTAACTCACATCACACAGCAAATGGCGTAAATGTGCAAACGTGCGAAGAATATATGGTAAGGGAAGGAAGAAAGTAAGGTGTTAGAGCAAGAGAAAGGTGGGCGCAGGAGACAATGGCAGGGAAAGAGAGTGCGAATTGATAAACGAACGGAAGGAAGTAAAGTGTGCTAGAAATAAAGATCGTTTTTTTTGTAATTTTGTTTATGTCGTGTTTGCAAATTTGAATTATGCTATGAGAAAATTTTAGAAATTTTTCACTCTCTTTCCTGGCTAAACGCTTTGGCTACTTAGGTAGAGCTGTTTTATGCGTAAAGGAAAATGATGAGCTGGAGCAAAAACTTGAATAAGTATGAGGCACCTAGCTGATGTGCTACAAATATGACAATTTAATAATGTTCCTGTTGCTGCTGCTCCTGCTCGGTGTTGGTGTTGATGATGCGACAAATAAGTTTCACACAGCAAAAATTTAATTTAAACAACGAGCAGCAGCAAGTTAAAGTTGCAAGGAAAGAATTTCATTTTATTAACATTTTCGTATTGAAATATTAAAAGAGACAGAAAGAAGTAAACTTAAAGTAAGTAAAATGTTTCTCATACGCACTGTTGAACTTATATTAGAATATTGTTTAACCCATTTCCGGTTTCATAAAATTATGACAAATTGTGTATCAACTTTAGCAGAAATTAGCCTCCTACTCATGTATATCATAAGTAAAAAGTTTTCCTTATAAAAGCTATTAGCAGAGAAAAGCGTGGAAGATAAATACTTTTATCGAAATTTGGATTTTTCAAAAAAAGTTTCGTTACCTCTAGAAAAGGTTTTACAGTACTTCAGTATGTATTTACAAGTACCAGTTATAGTATCGATATTCGTGCTAGTACTTAGTATTATGGTATTCTTAATTGGAAAACCTCAAGTACCAGTACCAATAATTAATTTCATGTATTCCAAAAGATTTATTTGTTCCTAGACATCTTCAAATATCTTTAAATTTGAAAGTATTGAATTAAACTATTATGTATTGAATTATACAAAGAAAATTTCCATATTTCAACAAATTTTTTCTTGTATTTGATTTTTAAAATATTGTTGTATCTCCTGGGAAAATTAAAACAACTTAGAAATAATTAAAAATAGTTGAAATACGCGATATACTTGTCTGTTCTTTCAGATTTTTAAAAATATTTTAAATATCCTTGATAAACTTACAAATTTTCGAAGTATTTGCGAATACTTGAATGACTTGAATATGTTTTCAAATATTCAAAAATACGTCAACATATATTTCATACATTCGAAAATCCTTGAAAATTCTTGTAAGTACTAGAAAATTTTTGAAAATACTTTAAAAATACTTAAAATTACTTAAAAATACTTAAAAATAATAAAAAATACCTAAAAATGATCGAAATAAATAATTTTTAAAAAATTTCCAAATAATTGAAAATTATTAAAATAAATTTTCATGCACTTCTAGAAATGCTCAAAAATGGAAAATACTTTAAG
This sequence comes from Toxonevra muliebris, assembly GCA_963691655.1. Classification (NCBI taxonomy): domain Eukaryota; kingdom Metazoa; phylum Arthropoda; class Insecta; order Diptera; family Pallopteridae; genus Toxonevra; species Toxonevra muliebris. Next base: position 74,727,189 of record OY829329.1, read on the forward strand.
ATACTTGGCAGTACTTGTAAATACTACATAAATACACCTAAAAATGGTCGAAATACTTAATAATATTTACAAGTGCTTAAAAATACTTGTCATCGCTTCAAATCTTTAAAAATACTTGAGAGTTTTTAAAAGTACTTAAAATTCTGCAAAATATTTTAAAAATATTCAAAATACTTGACAGTACTTGGAAACAATTGAATTACTTAAAAATTCTTAAAAGTATTTAAAATTCTGCAAAATATTGAAAATATTTTAATATATTTAAAAATACTTGAAAGTACTTGAAAATACTTGAATTATTTCAATACATGCAAAAATTTTTGCAAGTATGAGAAGAAATATCAAAAATACTTTGAAGTACTTGAAAATTCTTCATAGTTGTAGAAAGTACTTGAGATACTCGTGAATACTCCAAAAAATTCTAGAGTATCTGAAAGTATTTGAAAATATTTCAAAATACATGAAAATTCTTTAAATACTTGAATATATTCAAAAATATTCGAAAAAAATCTACAGCTATACACACGGTATATGGTGCTTGAAGTCGAATACCTCAGTTAAACCTGAATGGATTTAAAATATGTATAGCTCGGTGAAAACAAAATCGAATGTTGTTTATTTTCAAATACTTTTATATACACACTGGTAAACAAAATAGTCGTTTAAAACGCCATTCAAAATAAAAAAATGTAAAAAACTTTCAATTTTCTTAATATTTTGCCCTCTAACTCCGGTATTCCTTCAGATATATGAGCAATTTATATATCGTTGTAAGCAATTAAATATCCTCCTTTGAATGACGTATAGAAACTTACACATTCAACTAACAAAGATTAAGTTACGGGCAAGTATATGCTTTAACCAATCAAAAATTAATTTTCTGCCCCAAGTCCATATTTTGAGGGTCAATTGAAAATTCTGAGTATGCAGTTTTTTTCTGCTTGACTATATCTACAATGTGAGCTTTGTTTCGAGGAAAGTATATTTTCACTCGAGTCTAGGAGACTCAGGATATGCATCCTAGGGTTAACATATCAAGCAGTAATTAATTAGCGAGCAAGTTTGCTAATATACTCGTATTTTTGACGAATTTTCGAAGTTTTTTTTGTGAAAACACAGCGGCAGTTTAAAATGGGTTAAAAAACGCAAAGCTGTAAGGCTTAAACAATATTTTGAAAAGATTGTGATTTTTATACAAAGTGGATTAGTTTTAATTGATTTTCTTAAGCTTCTCAACATTTCAGTTTAGAAATTAATTTAGCCGTAAACTTTTTTCTTTAGTACATTTATTTCTGTAAATTTTTTCCTTCTACTAATATTATTTTTAATCAAAACGAAAGCTTCTTATGAAGCTAATTAAAAACCATAATATCGTACAGAAAAAAAAAATGAACTGAATTAACTTTTTAATTTTCCTTTAAGCTAAATTATAAAAGTCTTTAAATTAAAAAAAAAACGAAGATTACAAAAATAAGAAGAAAAAATCGCACGCTAAGACACGCAATCCGTTTGCTCTCTCTCCCCCTCTCTCTTCCATTAACTCACTTGCTTGAATGCCTTGGCCTGTGTTTCCTCTTCAACTGTTTTTTTTAAAGAGTATATAAATTAAATTAAAAAACAGGAGTAATTATATCTTAAATGCAAGAGCAGGAGAAGGCAACAAAAACGATAAAATGCACTAACAATGAAAGAGCGAATGCAGTAAATTATCTAAATTCTTCACCTTTTGAGCAAAAAAAAAAAAAGCAAAAAACGATTTAAGAGTGACTTCAAAAAGCAAAAAAACAAAAAAAGAAGAGAGATATTGCTTTTGCATATGCCTGCAGAAAAAAATGAAAGAGCATCGGGAAATTGTAAGCAGCTACTCAGAAAATTGCAACAACAACATTTCGTAGTAGTTAACATCATAGTAGAAGTAAGCAGTAGGTACAAGGTAGAAAAAAAACCTTTTGCAGCTTAATGAAATTAGCACTAGTAGGGTATAGTAGCAGCAAAGAAACAAGCAGCTACTAGCACAGAGAGAAACTAAACAACCTAGAACCTACCAATTTTCTCTCTTTTCACTTAAATTCTAGAACTCAAGGCGATTAAAAACGCACGCTTCGTCGTGTCGCGTCGTCGTCTCGTACACATTCACATTCATTGCAACGTGCTCTTACTACAGTCACCAGCTACCAGCCACCACCAGCAGCAGCAACAGGGTACAAGCTCACGAATGCACGAACGTACGAATAAGATAAAGATGGCGTGAATACTTCAACCATAGATTACCCACTTAAGCCTCTAATTGAAATTAGTTTTCAACTATTTCGCTTGTAGTTTTTTTCCGTTTTTTATCGTTTGGTGCTGGAAAAGCTGCTGGGCGCAGGCAGTAAAAGAGAAAAAACGAACAGCTTCTTCGTTGTGCCTTCAATGTTATACACGCATACGTGCTTGAATGCATATAGAATATTATCGCTTCCTGTAGCTGCTTTTGTAAGTGTATATGTAGCGTCACCCTAGTGCTGCACACACACACGCACACAAACGCACACATTTCACTTTCATGTTCACAGTAGCCACATAGCGTAAAATTGCTTCATTAACGTTTTATTTATGTAAGTGTTAGTTAGAGTGTGTTCTTGTGTGCGTAAGTATTTCATGCGAGGAAAATGACGTAGCATCGTCTCACTCAAAATGTTTTTAATACCTATATACTCGTACATAATTGAAAAAATTCATATCAGATATTATGATTCATTCAAAATTCATTTAACCTACATAAGTATTTATGGAGAAACACATGCTTGAGAGAAAAATTGTAGAGGAAAAGGCTGAATACTAGTTTTATTACAACCAAAAACACAGCCCTGCGAATCGAAGATTCTTAAAAGATGATTAACAACAAGGATTAGTTGCCTATATAATTTTGTGAGCTGAATTCAAATTGCGTTGTGTAGCCCAAGTCGTTGTTAGTTCCACTGATCATGTCCACGCCGATTACACTTGAATTCGTTCGTTACGTATGCGGGTGAAAGTCATTCTAAATAATATTGAGGATTGGATGCTACGAACAAGCTGAAAATAATGTGAAAGCTGTAATAATAATGTAGAGATATCGTAAAATGTTTAGGAAGGACCTGAGAACTAAGAGCTAAAATAAATAGTTCATTGTACATACTTAGCCATTGCTGGTCTCATATGATGGACAAGCGAGAGAGTTCCTCAAAATGTCTGCTGGGTAAGATAAATCATCTAGTGGTGGCATCACAGGGGCGATGAGAGGGACACTGTTATAGAAGCGTGGATTGATGGATTTTGCGCAAAGACACGGTTAAAATTCAAGTGCACGTAATGTGTTTATTCTATGTATGAAATTAATTGAAGCTGGCAAAAAAATCAGACAGGTCAAAAGTAAGTACTAAACTTTCTACTACTTTATCTTTTTTAAGGTTAGCTTAAACAATGGGTGTATGCTACGCACTTCCACTCGGAGGCTCTATTGGGCTCATTGTGATGCCCTTCATTTATATTTGGGTGATCTTCGGTTCCCTGCGGATCCAGATTGGATCCTTTGGAAATCACCCAGTCTTGCCGAGAAAGCTGTGTAGATCTGAAATCTGTGCAGCAGCTATGTCTGTTAGTCCGTCAAAGAACCTTGTCCCGAGAGTTCGGAGCCATCGTTCCTGAAATGAAGGAAAATGGGAAGGAAAGTAGATGCTCAACCGTTTCCACAGCGTCCTCGCCTCCACAGCATCTGCATATATCGTTGGTCGATAGCCACCATTTGCATTCCATTACGCCAACAGCGCAGTGATCAGTGGTAACACTTGACATCAAGTGTACATCATGTTTGTCGAATCGCAAAATACTTTCAGCCCCTTTAATGTTTAGTCGTGGCCACAGGGTACGTGCAATCCTGCAATCACTCCTGGCCAATCAAGCTCTGTTTGTGGATTCTGTTAATCACTCTCCTATTGTCCCTGCTGAAACAAAAAACGGTAGTAGTAGAGTGTTGATTGCGTCACTGGCAGGCATTGATGATTCTGGTTTTGCGAATTCGTCCGCCATGACGTTCCCTTCAATATTGCTATGTCCGGGAAACCAACGTAAACTTACCTTACAGTGTCTTATGCTGCTCAAAACGTTACGACAATCTTGCACTACCTTTAATTTTAAGACAGTAGATCCAACAGCTTTCAAAGTTATCCCCACAGATTACAGCTTCCTTAAGGAATGTGTTTTGGATGTGTTCCGTATACTGGATTGTTCGCAGTCGACTGATGTCAGCTGGTTACACTCTCTCAATCTGAGAATAGTCTTAAAATAGAGGAAGGTGTAAAATCATCTCCAAGGCCATTTGTAGAGCGCTTCTTACAGCTTCGGTAATACCCAGAATGGCGAGTTTTTGCACCTTCTTTAGTTTGCATCGGTTGCTCTTTTTGGCCATTGTCGGCCACCATACTAGAGCATCGTAGGTGATGATTGGCCTGATTATCGCCATATACATCCAATAGATTATATATGGCTTTAAACCCTATGTCATCCTGAAGGTCCTGGTCCTATTAAGCTCTTTTCTCATTTTTTCTTCTGTGTTCCGCTGCCACAAGAACTTTGAGCTTAGAATTCCTAAATAGTTGTCCTCTTTTGATAGGTTACGAGTGTACTCTTCCATTTTTTGAAGTGTGATCTGCTGAATCTTTGTTTTCTTGGTGAACAAGACTAGTTCAGTCTTTGTTTTCAGTTCAGAAGTTAGTCTTCGATTATCTCTGATATATCTATCTATTAATCTTTCCAAGGTTTTCAGTAAGAATGAGGAAAGACAGATAGATCCATAATCTTTAGCCATAGTGTGCCTAGGTTTCTTAGCTTTTGGGATGAAAGCCGCCTTAACTTCTTTTCACAGTTTTGGAACTACACCCTCCAGCCGACATCCCTTGAAGATGATGTATAATACCATCAGAGCCTGCGTATTTGAAGAGGTCAAACGAGGTTATTGCCCATTTGACGTATTTGGGGTCCACAATTTCTGCAACAATATCCGGTGGCACTAATTTCCTTGGATGCTCTGAGGGATTGTCAGAGTAATTAGGAATTTTGCACTCAAGAAACTGCGACTTCATGAGAGGCTCTAGCGTCCATGAGCCGTCTGGCTAGCGGATGCAGCTAAGAACGCAGTATTGCTTTATAATTGCATATCTTCTTTTCAACTCATTTCTTTAGAAAGAGTGATTCTTCAAAAGGATGTGTCAAAATTTGTTCATTTAACTGTTTAACATTTAAATTAGCATATATGTAAGTAAATAATATATATTTAGTAGATATATGTAAACATTCACAACACCTGAATTCTATTACATTACTAAATATTTTCATTTCTTCTTTGCACTATTTTATATTCCATGTGCTTCATTTTATTTATTTTTTTTATCTTCCACACAAAGTAGTAAATGTATTTGTTCGTTCGTTTCATTTATTTTTTGTTCGCTTGTGTTTTACTGTGCCACTGTGAATGTAAAATGCAGGATTGTAGTTTTAGGATTCATGCGCGTGCTCTGTATACACAAAAGCCTATGTATGCAAGTGAATGTGTGCCTAATAAGTCAAGTGAGCTAAATACATAAAAAACACACACAGACACAGCTGTTCACTTTTGTGTTGACAAAGCGTTGTTTGTGAATTGAATTTTGTTTTTTGCAAAATACACGCAAAGGACTTCATTTTGAAAATAGTTTCTGTCAAAGGAACAAAGCAGTTTTTTCGTTTTTTTGTTGTTGTTGTTTTTAAATAATCACTTAATTTAGCATATTGTAAATACTTTTATTAGTTAAAGGAAAATTTTAAAAGTTTTTTGTTTTTTTCTGAGTATAAAAGTATGAAAACTAGAAAAATTTACAAGAAACCTTATGTAGTTATTTGTACTGTGACTTATTTTATTAATGAAAAGTGTTCGGATAAGTTTGTGGAGATTTGCGGAAATATGTTGATGAATTTATACTTTCACTTATTCCATTGGCTCATCATAAGCCGAGAGATATTATAAATTGAAGCCTAAAAAAATATAGATGCATTAAGAACATTGTATATTTTGCAATATTCGGTTTATTGTTCTTGACATGGGGTTCAAATTTTCGATACTAACAGAGAGACTAGCTACTGACCATTTCTAGATTTACAGTTTTTATAGTTTTTTTTTTTTTAAGATTTTTTGATGTGTAAACAGCTTAGCTCGCGGTATTGACATAATTCAAAATTGTATAGTGTAAGAAAATACATAAGCTGTTATGTGCATTGGTGTGCATGCCCCTCTCACTCAAACAGCTGTGCGGCTTTCTACTTCTACAAACAAAAAGCCCATGATATACGGTAACACTGGAAGAGTCGATGTCCATTACTCTGTCGGCGAAAAAAGTTCGATTTCAGCTTCGGCCCTCTCAGTGTTTGCTCATGTTCTCTACAGTGATAACATTTTTGGTTAAGTTGTGCTTATTGATTGTGTAAAGAAGAAAAAGTGTGGGAATTTTTTATGTAAAGTCTTGAAAAAATGCATTTTTTCCATCGCATAAATTTATAGTTTGAAGCCTGTAGAATACCATATCGTTAATGATTTTGGTCGGTTCTCAAATTTATTAATCGAGAAATGCAATTAAATTTAGAATTTGAGTATAAATATAAAGATTGAAATTTCAGGCACAATTAAACGGGAGATACAATTGATGCGTTAATTAGAGATTAACGAGGGATTACAGTATTCTCTATTATTCGCAATTCAATTTGATTTTATTGAATCATGTTGGTATTATTAACATTTACTTAATAATTAAATTAAAACTACTCATACGCCCCATAAAACAACCACTTTTTTCTAGAACAATAGTGTAAACATTTTGCGAAATATAAACTTTAGAGTGCATACAAATTAATTAACCTCATATGCTCAACTTGGTATACAAACACACACACACATTGTTAGAAGTTGAGGAGAATAGCAAACAAACGTGTCAAAATTTGAAAATATCTCATGCTATCATCTCATGATGTGGATGCTGAAGCTGTTGATGATGATGATGATCATGTGACTTTCTATATCTTACACATATACATACATATACTATATAGTAGGCTTTGATATACCATTTTACAGGTTTACGTTGTCAGTGTCAGTGACATGTCACAGCGACATGTCTCTGTCTCTCAGTCTTTCATGAGAGCGATTAAATTGTTTCAAATATACACAACAACTAGCGACTTTTGTTATTGTTTTTGTTATTGTTATTGTTACTGTGTTCATTGAGCTAGTTTGTTTGTATTTGATATAAGAAGAAGAAGAAGATTTCAGTCAATGTTATCGGCCTATGATGACATGCATTCATGAGAGACCTATAAAGTTACAACAATTGTTAGTATAATAACTTTGAGTGGGTAGTAGTAGTAGTAGCATAATATAATAGTAGTAGTAGTGAACATATATATATATTATATATAATAGCTTAATATGTGTGGTATAATTCTGATGCTGAGTGACAAACAGTGAAAACAAGTGCTGGCTAAACACATGCACACAATTAGAGTTGGTTCTAATAAATATATGCACATTTATAATAAGTACCCAAACTCACAACTAAATCTAATCACTTCTGTGCAATTAACTAAGATTAAACTACTAACATATGCACAAATTATATTAAAGCTTACTTGCCTATTATATTAACACATATTTAATACATAATTCTTCGAAATTTCATATGCTCAATAATCCAGTAATTAGACTGCTTAAAATTTAATATTCTCAAACTGAAAATCAACAACAACAATTTATAATGAGCTCAATAAATATGAAGCTAATTTGTTATTGCTACAGCGCTTTTCTTCTGATATTCTCCTCTTCAGTTTTACTTTTCTTTCTTCCATTTTTACTCTTGCCTTGTGTTCCTTTTCTTTTTTTTTACTCTCAAATTCAATCTCGAATTTTCCATACAATACTACAAATCGAAAATACTTTCAATAACAACAAACTCAACCTGAGTGCAATGAAATTCAATGAAAATATTTCTCAAAAAGCACAACAACCACCGCAAAAGCACACACAATACTGATTCAAGATTCTACCAGATAGTGAAGACAGACGAAGAAGAAAAGTTCTAAAAGTTTTCAATTGCTTTGATTTGTACGCGCTGCAAGTTTCGTTGCTGAAAAAGTGAGATATATTTGTAGCAGTCACTGGCACAGCATCTCTAGTAAATGCAATTTGCAACAAATGCTGAAACATTGATGCGCTGCACTGACAAATCTAATAAGTAGAAACTTTTGGGGAAGAGAAAAAACTCGGAAGAAAAAGAAAAACGTAAGAAAAGGATTTTGATTTTATTTTCAAAAAAGGAAGAAAATAACTATGGTTGACAATGCAATAACAGGAAATTAAAAGATGAAAAACTGAAATACAAAGGAAACTTAAAGGAAAGAAACGAAAACAAAAAAGGGGAAAAAAACATGTAGCTATCTATCAAATAAAGAAAACAAGTTAAATAGCAGATTTTTTTGTTTGTTTAGTTATAATTGAATACGTAAGTTACTCTACGCACAAGAGCCAACCATTTTAAAAACAATAAAATTTGAGTGCCACAGTTCAATAATATCATGTGTACACCTTGATCAAAAAGTTCCCGGGATTTATTCAGAAAATTCAAAATACAAGTTTATTTATCTAAACTTATATTGCCTTCTTCAAAGTAATCCCCATCGACTGCAACATACTTATGCCAGCGCTTGATCTAATCCTCGCATCATTTTTTATATTCGGTTTTCGGTTTTCAGTGCTTCCTGCGATTTTTCCATTACTTCCTCTCGGCTGCTGAAACGCGTTCCCCGTAATGGGAGCCAAATCAGGTGAATTCGGTGGCTGTTGGATGGCATTTTTCGTCAAAAAATTACGAATAATGATGGCACTGTGCGACGGTGTGTTATCATGGTGCAAAATCCACGAGTTTTCTGTCCACAATTCTGGTCTCTTTTGGCTAATTGCTTCACGCAAACGCCTCATAACACCTAAATAATACTCTTTGTTTGCTGTCTGGCAGTTATTGACCAAAATTTCTTTTACTTTATCAATGTTTTCGACGGTTTTCGATGTCGATGGTCTGCCACTGCGTTCATCATCTTCGATTGACTCACGACCATTTTTGAACCGCTGGTACCACTGGTAAACGACCGTTTTCTTTAGAGAATCGTTGCCGAAACACTTTTCCAACATTTCCAACGTTCGCGCACCATTAAATCCGTTTTTACGCAAAATTTAATACAATACAATTTAATAAAATTGTAAAAAATCGCCAACACACACACAGAGATAGATGTACTCTTGGCTACGTAACTTTTGCAAATGTCAAGTTACGACATTAAGATTTAGAGATTTAACAAAAAAAAAAACAGAACTCAAATCGGAACGATAGAAGCGCCATACGGTGGTTATTCCGGGAACTTTCTGATCAAGGGTATACTTGAGTGAGAGAAATAAATTTGGATTCATACTTATGTGAGAGAACTGCTTTCTGATTGGCTCAAGCCTTTGTTCTCTCTTTAGAGAAGAGTATTTTCGCTCTCAAAAAAGATTTACCATACACATTGATGACGGCAGCTGCACGACTACATCTGTCAAATTATAAAAACACACCTTCTTATGGAGACGATTATTTTGGCGACGGCACGACCGAACACAATTGTAGCAGTCGCCAATTTAAATCTATTTCTAATTTGACAAGCGACAGAGGAAGAAGAAGAGTTTGCTTTTTTTATTTTAGCTGTGTTTGCTGCTGGTGGTGTCGCTTCCATTGTGTTTACTAGCTTACTACATGGCGACAGTTGTAGCCGGTAGAGTTTCGTAGTCGTGTTTTCGCGTAGCTGCTGGACCATGAATTCTGAAATTTTTTGTTGACTTCGAAACACAAAGCGAAACCAAAAAATCACAAACCTTTCTTTGCCATTTTCCTTTGCTCAATCGAACGAATGAAAGGCTAAAACGATTTGAACACCGAGAAGACAATTGAACTTCTGATTTGAAAGAAAAAAGAGAAAAAAATTTATCATGAGATAAACAACGAAACTAGGGCAAAATTTACATAGCACACATTTTTCGCTGACAAGGATACTAAATGCTCAGTTCATCTAGTCCTCTTTTTATGCAACGATTTGACAGAGATTTTTTTGACAAAAATTTCTATGTGACTCACTGTATTCGCTCAATCTCTTCCAAGTTAATGATATTATTAATGGTAATACAAGAATTTTAGATTCAATATTTTTAAAATGTGACTTTCCGCTAACTGAATCTGTTCATCATGAGACACTCATATTAAATATTAATTTTTATAAATCTGCAAACGATATAATTAATTCGCCCATCTATTCTCTTGACTTCCGCAAAGCAAACTATCCAGGGTGTAGCAAAAATATGAAAATATTGTATTACGTAAGAGCATTGGATGACGACCTCGATAGTCTAGTGGGTAGTGCACTAGACTTTCATCTGGGAGGTTCGGGTTCGATTTCCGTCTTCGTCTGGTGGTTAATTTTCATTACTTTCTTATATTCACTATCAGTATGAAGTGTATGAGAATTATAAGATAGTGTACAAGTACACACATTGGTTGGTAATGGCAAAACCACCAAGCCGATAAAAAATTGCCACACCGCCGTTCGGAATCGGCGTTAAACTGTAGGTCCAACTATGTGGTATCACAATGGGTCGTTCAGGCCTAAGTGTGTCTCTCGACAGCCACTCCAACCTAACCTAACCTAAGAGCATTGGATATGGCTATAACCTTTGCAAAATGATCCTATGATTACTAACTAACCAAAGAAATGATTTTTAAATGACGGTAACCACTGCCAGTATGACAAAAAAAATTTTTTTTGGTGGCCAGTATTTGGATTATTGAGTTCATTCATTTTGTTAATTAAAGAAATGCATATTCTAATAAAAAAATTCGCATTTCACATTTATAACCCTATTACAAAATATCAAAATAATAAAAACACTGCATACTTTTAGGGTTATTTTTTAATGATAAATAAAACAACAATATTTTTATACAATAAAACTTCTATCAAATTCTCTACATCGCCTGATGTTTGAAATTTAGTTTAACAATCGCGAAAAAATAAACAAATTTGAGCATGTATCTAAAAACGTAAAGAGTTTCTTTAAAATAATTAGTCTAAATATTTTATTTTGGACCAAAATATTGCAAACATCGTTTTTTAAGTTTTATAAAAAATTTCTGTCTCAACAAGGACGCATTCAAATATATATTGGATGTGATGCAGGATGAACTTGGATCATGCCATAATCCACGTAGTTGGTATTCTGTGATTTCTGGCATAGTGTTGGCAAGGACCTAGATGTTGGAATGGCGTAGTCGACAGTATCCATAATGATGAACACATAACATCTCTACTGCGGGAGAGAAATTTCTATATTATAACTAAAAAAGCTATTAAAGCATCAACGCAATGCTGGTAAAAATAGAGAAATATAAAAAGTGCGCTATGCTTCCATCAAATATATTTTCAGATATGCGAGCACTCGTACTAAAATATCACGAAAAGCTGTCAAAAGTTCTATTCACTCGGAATCAATGATACCATTCTCACGAATTTCCAATTTTTCGGGGCAATTTCGTGGTCACGTCGGAATAAATAATACCGATTTCCCGTCGTTGTCTGTTTACACATCATCGATCACAAGTGCCGTCACTCATTTTTGTTTTGTTTTTATATGAAGTTTTTTGCTCTCTTAACTTCGGTTTTTTTGCTCTCAATTCGGTAAATCCGCCTTCTATTCAAAGTTTCGTCGTATCTGTTTTTATACAGTTGAGTAAATTGTCTCAGTTTTCATACAAAATTTTACGGCAGCGTATGTTATGTTAACTATAGATTTAGAATAAACTGCGAATTGTATTAATGTGGCACATTCAATCGGGTATGCATTCACATGTACTTGCATGTACTATTACCGTGCATGAAGTGCTGAAAAAATTACATAAAAAAATGATTAAGGGGGAAAAGAAATGAATAAAAAAAAAAACGTGATATTGTGTATACTTATGTGGCACAAATGATGCCACAACATGATGTGCCAATCAATAGAATTATTTGTTGTATTTGTAAGATTTGTCAGAGCTATTGTTATTGTTGTTACTGCTCATGTTATCCACTTGTGTGCAATAGCAACAACAACATAAGCAGCATTGAATTGCAGGAAAATGTATTGTGACATGTGAATCCTTTAATTTGTGACATGATTGTTATTGTAAGTGTATATCTGTTGTTGCTCTTACTATTGCGATTGCTGTACTAGATATTTATCTGCAACATATGATTTGTCAAGCAGAAAAATATCAACAAATACATGTTTATTGTATGTACTATTGACAAATGTGTTAGAACAGCAAAATTGATTACACTCAAGCACAGACATAGTATAACAATGAACATGTGCGATTTTTTTGTTTTTTTTTTGATAAAAGTTTATAATTTAATCAAGATTTAGATTAAATATTTTTCATAGCTTGAATAAAGGAAATACATACAATTTAAAGTAGCCACACTAAAATTAGTAAAAAAAAAATGCCTTGCAAATAAAGTTTTCCTTGCACGGCGTTCTTTGGCATCTCTCGATTTTTTATGATTTCTATAGAAATATTTTCTAAACATTGTGTAATTTTTGTGTGTATGCGAAAGTTTTTTGGTTCATTTTTTGGCAAGCCGTAGCAATAAAATAGCACTAAAAGAACAATAAAAAAAGTTTTAATTGGTAGTAAACAGTTTTCTGAAAGCTGCATTCGCAACAACAATTTAGCAACAAATACGTTTAGAATTTCCAACAGCGAAACTATTTTCGAAAATTGAGAAAGTGAGAGAGAGAGAGAGAAAGAACGCATTCAAAAAACAGGGGCGTTTATGGGACTGAAGGTTTCCAGAACTCTTAGGGTATTTGACCAACTGAGTGCCGTGCTCTCTTCTGGTTTTTTTATATGCATTTTTTTTACTTTCTTAAACCGTCTAAAGCGTAAGAAAAATGGATGAAGAACTAGAAGTAGAATGAAGTATGAAAAGTATAATAGATGCTATTGGCAGTATAACAAAGAAATACTTTCATTCAAATCACATTTTGATAATATTACTCATATCATTTTAGTTCATAAGTTAAACAACCAATTCGGTTTCTCTCCCAGTGTATGCATGTTTATTTTATCTTATCTGTATTCAGTATTTTGCATGTGGGGCTTTGAAAAAGCAAAGGAAAAAACGATGTATTTAATTAAGAATAATTATTTATTAAGTTTTATTATTTTACTTTTCATTAGAAAAACAATCGCCTTTATCAGGCTTATAATCGTTAATCAATGCCATACAAACTATAATAATTTAATTCAACTTTTTACTAATTAGGTTCAATAACACAATATAAACCTGAAAGGGCATGCTGTATAAATCGTTTTTGTAAAATATATTTATAGTCCAGAACGTCTCAATTTTGTTTTACCGTGGGTCAAAGTTTCAAGTTCAAAGAAAGGAGCTTAATACTAAAAAAAATCTTATCGGCAAAGATTTACAGTAGAATCTTACGAGGATCATTTCTATGGAACATTTTAATCCAAATATTTTTGTGGAATACTTTAATCCTTAAATGTTATTTTTTAAATAACTTTTCATGTTCTTTTCAAAAATGGATCAAAATGACCCATAAAAAGCGGAACTAAAGGGTTAAAATGCTCCATAGAAATAATCCTCGCAAAATTGTACTATAAAACTTTGCCGACAAGATTTTCTCAGTCATCAATTTATATAATTTTTTGCACTTAGTATTTAGCTTCCTTCTACCAAAAAATATAGAATCTTTGATCCACTGTAAAAAAAACTAAGACATGCTCTTTCTGGATTATAGTGTGGCTATTCTATTGCATCCAAAAAGTCTTAATTTGTTGGACTATGTACTTAAACCATTACTTACCGATTAAAGCTAAGAAACTAAAAACTTATTCGTACCTTACATCAAGCACTAAGCTATTAAAAACTATCTCGAGGTCAGTTTTCAAATACCTGACTTGCTGAAATCCCAAAAATGTTCCACACAAGGCTACAGGGCTAACATACTAAAGCAAGAACATGCACAACCGATATTCTTCATTTAAATAATGCTACCTGTGGTATGCCACTGGGTCCTTGTGAAAATGATTGATTGAGAAGCTATACTCAATCTGAAGGAACCCTTATTAAAATCTCATTAGTAAACTTGAAAACTTCTCGGCAGTTTATATATTCCTAATACTATCCTAGAAATTTTAAATTGTAGAACCGCCGCTGATTCACGCACGCACACTCAACTAAAAAAAAAAGGTTGGAAAGTAAAGCCAACAAAATTTGCCATTGTTGTTGTTGTTTGCTTGCATATGGCATACTGCAAAAATTTATTTATCGTTGTGTTGATTTGCAATAGAATTGAAAAAAGAAGAAAAATGCAAGCAGCAAAGAAAATGAGTCTAAGAAAGTTTTTTATCCTATTTCTAAAAAACAGTGCAATACTTAAACCTTAACAAAAATATTGGCTGGCAATGGGAGCAGCAACAAAGAACAACAACAACAAACAAGCAATAGGAATTTAACAAACACAAAGAGAAAGACAGGAAAGGAAGAGAGTAGGAAATTTTAGTCTTATAAACTAGAGGTGGACGCGTGAGACTCACGCTCACGCATGATCACGGCTTTGAAAATACTACTCACACATACTAACTCACGCTGGAATTTTTCAAAACAAAACTTGCGCATGTTCACGCACGTTGAAATTTTTCCGAAAAATTTCACGCATGTTCACGCACGCAATCTTTGTATTGTTGTATTTTTATTTATGTAAATAAAAAATAAAGTGCTTCTATAAATAATATGCATATACTAAATGTTACTTAGTGATGCCAGATTTAAAATTAACAAGATTTTTAGGTGAAGAATAACACAGGGTTGATTTTTTGAGCACCAAAAGAAATTTAAGAAATTGTGAGTTATAAATCACACTCACGCATGCTCTCGTGGAAATTATGTCACATGCGTGCGTGTTCACGAGTGTCACGCAAAATTGCTGTCACGCGCGCATCTCTATTATAAACACAGATAGCAAGAGATAGTAAGAGAATAAGAATCCTGTGTTTGAAGTTTTCAAAATTTCGAAGAAAACTCTGCACTGTTAGTTTCTTCCACTTCTTTTACGCCAAATGAAGAGTGCCAATAAAGAAAGGGGAAAAGTGTTGTGCAGTGGGAAAAGTGTGCGTGTATTTGTAGATACTTGCACTACTAGTAAAACTAAAAACTATTGTAATATTATTTTGCAACAATTGATCAAGAAGTTTTGTAAAACGGAATAAAATGAAAATTAAAAAAAAAAAAACACAAAAAACCAAAAGGAATGCAGCAGCAACAACAACAACAATACAAAACAAAAAGAAGAAGAAAAATATGTAGAAAAAAGTTTTTGGTAAAAGAAAAAATTTTGGTAGTCTTCATTCGAATTCATTCGAAGTTGCCGAAGTTCTTCTTCGACGAAGTTTTCGTTAGAAAGTAGTTATAGAAACATTTTATTGGGAATGTTTTGTGGCTGTACAAACATTCAGATATGGCAGTGAAAGATATAAAAACATTGAGTTACTTTGTATCTCAATAAAATAGTGAAAGAGTGAGTAGAATTTTTATTGAAAATGATGCTAAGACCTACATGCCTTGCATATGGTATGTGTTGCCTACAATATTTGCGCTACAATTAAACTAAAAAATCAAGAAAATTACTTCTGTTTTTGAACAAACTTGGCTAATTGAGTTTTGTTTGAATTTTTTACATTTAATTAAAAATACTTTAGTAGATTTTTATAGATTGATATGTTTGTTTGTGCAACGCTAACAAACTAATTCAAAAGCGTATGTAGGAAACTAGAAGATTCGTTTTTTTTAGCTTTGATTTTTTAAAAGTTATTTAAACTTTTTGGACTAAAGTTTAATCTAACAAAAATAGAATATGTTACACAACAAAATATACATGTTTTTGTTTTTTGTTTTTCAAGGGATCATGTTGTTATTTCACACACACGTCATCACTTGCATGTACCCGTTGATATTTTAAAGCAGCTTTACTTTTTAAGCTTAGTTACCAATAAATATTGCTTTTTGTAGCTTTCATGTTGTGTAGGAGAGACTGTAAAAAACACAGCTGGATATTACATATAGAATCTAGTAATTCTTTTGTGTGTATGTGTATGTGTGTGTTAATTAAATTCATTAAAAATGTGATCACATAACTGTTTGTTAAATTACACACTCGCACAGTTAGTTAGACAAACTGATTAGTTTGTCTTTCGTTGGTTGTCGCTTTACAGACAGAAAGAGAGAGACACACACACATACTCATATACACTTGCACATATTCTTTCACATATACAGTAAAGGAACACTGATGCTAACTACATCCGCTGACAGGAGCACCCAAGTATAATAGTTTAATTGAGTTTATTGGACCAATTTCAGTGGTGAAAAGTTCATTTCAAAACTTTTCAAAATGACTTGGACAGACTGACTATAAAATTTATATATACATATATATGTATATAATAATATTAGCTTGTGTTGAGTAAATTACATCAATTTTAATTTAATTTTTGAAACTATATTAACAAATAAAAAATTTTCAAGTTACAAGTGCTGAGAAGCGGTCACAAAAAAAGGAAGTAAACGGAAGCAAAAAAAGGGAGGAGAAAGGAAGAGAAAGAAAGGGAAAGGGAGGGAAAGGAAGGGAAAGGAAGGGAAAGGAAGGAAAAGGAAGGGAAAGGAAGGGAAAGGAAGGGAAAGGAAGGGAAAGGAAGGGAAAGGAAGGGAAAGGAAGGGAAAGGAAGGGAAAGGAAGGGAAAGGAAGGGAAAGGAAGGGAAAGGAAGGGAAAGGAAGGGAAAGGAAGGGAAAGGAAGGGAAAGGAAGGGAAAGGAAGGGAAAGGAAGGGAAAGGAAGGGAAAGGAAGGGAAAGGAAGGGAAAGGAAGGGAAAGGAAGGGAAAGGAAGGGAAAGGAAGGGAAAGGAAGGGAAAGGAAGGGAAAGGAAGGGAAAGGAAGGGAAAGGAAGGGAAAGGAAGGGAAAGGAAGGGAAAGGAAGGGAAAGGAAGGGAAATGAAGGGAAAGGAAGGGAAAGGAAGGGAAAGGAAGGGAAAGGAAGGGAAAGGAAGGGAAAGGAAGGGAAAGGAAGGGAAAGGAAGGGAAAGGAAGGGAAAGGAAGGGAAAGGAAGGGAAAGGAAGGGAAAGGAAGAGAAAGGAAGGGAAAGGAAGGGAAAGGAAGGGAAAGGAAGGTAAAGGAAGGGAAAGGAAGGGAAAGGAAGGGAAAGGAAGGGAAAGGAAGGGAAAGGAAGGGAAAGGAAGGGAAAGGAAGAGAAAGGAAGGGAAAGGAAGGGAAAGGAAGGGAAAGGAAGGGAAAGGAAGGGAAAGGAAGGGAAAGGAAGGGAAAGGAAGGGAAAGGAAGGGAAAGGAAGGGAAAGGAAGGGAAAGGAAGGGAAAGGAAGGGAAAGGAAGGGAAAGGAAGGGAAAGGAAGGGAAAGGAAGGGAAAGGAAGGGAAAGGAAGGGAAAGGAAGGGAAAGGAAGGGAAAGGAAGGGAAAGGAAGGGAAAGGAAGGGAAAGGAAGGGAAAGGAAGGGAAAGGAAGGGAAAGGAAGGGAAAGGAAGGGAAAGGAAGGGAAAGGAAGGGAAAGGAAGGGAAAGGAAGGGAAAGGAAGGGAAAGGAAGGGAAAGGAAGGGAAAGGAAGGGAAAGGAAGGGAAAGGAAAGGAAAGGAAGGGAAAGGAAGGGAAAGGAAGGGAAAGGAAGGGAAAGGAAGGGAAAGGAAGGGAAAGGAAGGGAAAGGAAGGGAAAGGAAGGGAAAGGAAGGGAAAGGAAGGGAAAGGAAGGGAAAGGAAGGGAAAGGAAGGGAAAGGAAGGGAAAGGAAGGGAAAGGAAGGGAAAGGAAGGGAAAGGAAGGGAAAGGAAGGGAAAGGAAGGGAAAGGAAGGGAAAGGAAGGGAAAGGAAGGGAAAGGAAGGGAAAGGAAGGGAAAGGAAGGGAAAGGAAGGGAAAGGAAGGGAAAGGAAGGGAAAGGAAGGGAAAGGAAGGGAAAGGAAGGGAAAGGAAGGGAAAGGAAGGGAAAGGAAGGGAAAGGAAGGGAAAGGAAGGGAAAGGAAGGGAAAGGAAGGGAAAAAGAGATGAGGGAAGAGTGCAGGAACAGGCAACTTAAAATGTCTCCTATTTTTAAATAATCCTTGTATAAAGGACTTGAGTACTCGTATTCCTAGTTAAAATTTGAACCACTAGTTCATAATTCTAAACGTTTTCCGAATAGATTGAATGCAACAATGACATGACTGCATCAAAACTTATAGCTCATTTATTCTTATGTCTTTAGACTTCAATCTGTTTCTAGGCCAAAGGAGTGGTGAAAATATTATTAATTATGAAACAGATTTTATTTTGTTTGCTTCTATTATTTGCGAAGGCTCAGCCCAATCGGCTCGATAGAATTCTTTCAGACTCATGGGCCGGTCAAAAAAACTTTGTTTCGAGAAAAACGCTTTAAAAGTTTTAACAATAGGCGCTCTCGACTATGTGCTAAAACTTAATATTTTTTATTTTGGTCTGAAATTTTAACAGTATATTCTCAATATATTGTACTTACGAAATACATTAGTTTGGTATTTCGGCTTAATTTTCAATTTTTTTTTCGAAATTTTTTATTGCAAGATAAAATACAATCATTTCAATTTTTTATATGTTATTATTGACATCTTTAAATGTGCAAAACAAATGTTTGGAGTTTATTTCACTTTATTTTTTCAGTATTTTTTACGCCCAAAGTGGACACCTAAAAAAAAGGTGTGTGGCTGGCCCGGGTGATAGCGACACTTGAAGTCATCTGAGACAAAAAATTTAAATAGAATATCGTTCTGTAGACTTGCCATTCTGGCAGGTAGTAGATTTAAACATTTTAAATAAACAATAATAAAATGGCAGACTTCAAAAAAAAAAAAAAAAAATTTCAAGAATCGCGCTTTTTTTTTTGGTGAAAATCGGGATAAAAATAGGAAATAATGATAAACAATTTTGCTGCCTGAATTGTTTATCATTATTTCCTATTTATATTTTATCCCGATTTTCACCAAAAAAGCGAGAGCCAATGGTGTGTAAAATAACGTATTATAATTTCAACCCAATTGGTTGTATAGAATTTCTCCAAACTCCTGGGCCGATCAAAAAAACGTTGCGCAAGCTTGAACGTTTTGGGCTGGACGTCTGTGTATACATGAGTGCAACCATGACGGACTTTTTCTAATCAAAATGGAACGATGGAATTGAAATTTTTTCACATTTTCTTGAGTTCGTGAAGATAAGTTCTTTTCTTCTCGAAAAATACAAAACAAATATTAATTATGTGCTTTAAATGTTTGTTTAATATAAAAAAATTAATAAAAACAACAATCTCTAAAGAGATTGTGCGTGCCAGAGAGACGCGTTTGCTTGTTTTTGTTGATACTGCCTATTCAACTTCTCAAAAGTTATGAAGAAAAGTGCCAAATTCGGAATATGAACAATGAACATTTACCAATGCGCCGTTTTTTATTTTGCATTTGAATTTTCGGTGCAACTCTCCTATCTCTTTCTTTCTACCTATTTTTCTATCTCTCTCTTTCAGACAGGCGTTCATGCTTGCACCCGTGTGAGCAGCCTCAATGGTCATTCCCACTATTTTTTTTTAGTTGAAACATTATTTTCCATATTTAACAAATTATTTTCCATATTACTTTTTGGCACGCATAAAATTCATTAACACATTAAATTTTTGTTCTCTTCCTCTTTCTATGTATTTTGTCGGAACAAACACGACGTAATTAATACACGTAATAATAAGATATGAGGGGAAAGTTCAGTTATATGCAATCAAGCAGAGACAGACGTCTCTGGGCTCTCTCAATAAAAAATCATAATTCGTTGGACTGTGTATATGTAGGTTGTTTACAAAATGTCAATTTGTATTGTTTACATAAATAAAAACATTACTCTTTTAAACTTCATTAATGTTTCAAAGCATTTATATTTATCTTTTTCTAAATGTGGTTTTTGTTTACTAAATTACTTTTTCTATTCGATTTTTAAAACTAAATTACATACTCTACTGATCGCATAAACAATGACGATGGCTCATAAATATTTTCATTCGAAGATTCGGAAATTTATAACCAAAAAAAGAAGAAAAACAAGGGAATTCTGTTGATTTTGTTGCATCATACCAAAGCAAATATTGTTTTGCTGTGAAAATGTGAAAACATACCGCATTATTCACTGCAAAGTGAAAAAATACAAAAACCAAAAAAAAAAAAAAAATATTTTGATTGTGTTGCTGTATTTGTGATTGTGGCTGTGTTTGTTACTTGGCCTTGTTATTCTACTAGTTTATTGCTTTTTGTTTTTCATTGTTTTTTTTTTTTTGAGGGTAATTCCCTTACATTTTTTTTTTTACTACTACTACAAATTTTTCGCGGTCATTTGAAAGAAGAAAAATGTGGAGCAATTTTTTCTTCTTTCTTTGCGCTATTCTGCTCTGCTTTGAGACAAATGGCGGCATAGACTCTTGGCGCCAATAACTGAGTCGTATCACTGGTGACTCGGGTTTGTTTGGGGAGCAAAAACATTTAAGTGTGCTGCTGCTGATGATGATGTTGCTGAAGATGAAAAAAACTGCTGCTTGAAGAAATAAAAAAGAAATGTTTGTTGAAAGTATAATATAGAAATAAAGTAGAAAAACATAAGAAAATAGTTTGAAAAAAAATGTTAACGCTAACTTTTTCCTTCTACTTTTACTTTAGCATCTCATTACATTTGGATTGCACTGTAATTAATTTTTTTTTAAATGCTTTTAAATTCAAATCATTTTTGTTTTGCATTTTTATATAATTCTGTTTTTGTTTTTACATTTAAATATTGAGATTTAAAACTCAATTATATAAAAAAATATAACAAACAGGATATCCCATTTTTTTTGCTTTATCATTTTACATAATTTTTCTGTTGAATTATTTGCAACCATTGTTTGTGTGTGTATGTATTTTTGATAAAGTGTGTGTTCATAAATTGTTTTATAAAAACCACAGCGAAAACTATGAAATATAACTGTTTGTTTTATTTTAAATTTTGTTATAACTAGTAAACATTTTAAACTGTATTCATTTTTTCTGTTATGTAAAATACAACAACAGAAAGTTATTAGAAAAATTCAATTGCTCTCTCTTTTTTTTGGTTTTGTTCGGTTGATGTTTATGCAAATATTTTTGGTGAATTTTTAGGTGTATAACAGACTATTAAATATGTTGGTTAGCGGCAACAGTAAAAGTTTAAAAACTACCAATGTATACATATTTCATAATTTATTTTTAATAGTAATAGAATTCAACTTTTTATACTAATATTTTAACTATTTGTGTGCATAAATTGTATAATTGCAATATAGTTTTCATAATAAAAAAAATTAAAAGTTTTAACTTATTAATAATAGGTACCTACTTAATGCCGATTAGTAAAAACTGTTTTTTTTTTTAGTATAAATAACAAAAATTTATCTTGCATTGGAAGTTAAATATAAAGAGAAAATTGTTTTTAAATGGCGAAAATGGAATGCAGAGAATGAAATATTGATACGCAAAAGATACAACAACAAAATAACACTTGAGCAAATTCAGTTGCTTATTTAAAATGTGATTG
Source organism: Toxonevra muliebris (assembly GCA_963691655.1). Lineage (NCBI taxonomy): Eukaryota > Metazoa > Arthropoda > Insecta > Diptera > Pallopteridae > Toxonevra > Toxonevra muliebris. The sequence goes on from OY829329.1 coordinate 74,748,966, forward strand.
CAAAAAAGCATTCACATTGAATTAAGTAAGGGAGTGTTCTCGGATATGAGACGGGTTTTGTTTTTGAGTCATAAATTTTCACTGGTTAAACCAAATCGGGTGTTTTATATATTGTCGGAAAGGTAATGAAAATACGTAATTTTTATCCAAAAAAAAAAGGATTGTGATTCCATTGACACGCAAAATTGTATGACCGATTTTCTGAGGATGTGTATTTTTGCCAAAAAAAAAAATTTGTACCCGAGTATGAGACACCTACAAAAATTCACTAAAAATTAGGAAATATGAAGTAAAAACCCCAAAACTATTTATAAATATAAATTTATTTATTTTGTAGGCCTTCACTGGATAAGATAAAAAGAAATATAAATTTTTATTCATCATCACCCTCTTAGTCATCGTCTTCTGTATCCAAATCTCTATCACAATGGTTGCACAGTTCAAATGAACAGGCCGCTAGCAAGTGATGCATTTGAAGGACGATTTTATTTTTTGGGGTTTACATGGCTAAAAATATAAAAAAATTAATCAAAATAGTAGTTAAGTGGTGTCTCATACCCTGTGATATGTATTGTCTTAAACACGGAAAGCAATACCATTTTGAGAATAATAAAAGAAAATTGTTTCAAACCATATATTAGCCTAATCCAATATCTAATAAATATACGTAAAACAGTATATGCTAATGCATTACACTCACCTTTTTCAATTAATTCACTCGAAAATATATCACTTTGAAAAAAATCAAAAAAGTTTTCGTGATCGATTTTCACACACGATGTTTGCACACGAAGTTTGAAAGTAGTTAGATCGCCAATATTGATATTGCATGATGTGAAAAATCAACTGTCTCATACCTGGTGCTGTCTCATACCCGGGTACACTCCCCTACTCATCATCTTATACTCACCTCTTAATACAAAAACTACATAAACGAGAGCGCGAGAGATGAGAAAGTCATCATGAAGAATGTATATATTAATCTCTCTCTTTTGGGTCCCCTTTACAACGGCAAAAGTGAGAGAATACAATAATATCACTCATTCAGTGTTGCCAAGGTTGATAATTTTCTCCTAGATTTAGTTGTTTTTCAAATTAAATGTTAAAAAGAAGTTATTCGCAACAAGTAACAGACTGTTTTTATATGATTAAAGAGCGAAAGCGTTTAACTCTTGTCAGATTCTACCCACGCAAATGTGTTGGTGGGCCCTGACGAATCAGGTGAACTCTAAGTGAAAAGCGGAAAGGCCGACCTTTTACAACCGCTCGCTTCAATGCCGACGCTTCGGTTCTAAAAATTTTATCGCCTATGAACTTTCGGCAGTCTTTGAACCTTATTTAAAAGATAACTCCATCAAAATTTCGAAACTGTTCTCGTTTTCAGGAAACACCATTAGAAATTGATAATAGAAACTGGGCAAATAGACCGCCGATAAAAGCATCCTTAACTTCACTTAAATCTCTCCATTTTCCCTTCTCCCCCCCCCCCCCCCTCCCCCATTCTTTTTTGTCAACTTATATAAAAGCCTACGCATGCTTGAATGAAAAAGAGTTTTTGAAATTTTGGAACAACAAAAATTTGATAAAGGATTTGCATAATTAATTGATGGAATGAATACTTACCCTACCCTTCATATGAAAAAATCAACGAGTATTTACAAAATTATATTATAATTAAATATTTCATGTTTGCATTTTCTAGTGTATATATTTGTTAATTGAAAATTATATGATATTTTAAGGTAAAACAATTGAGTAATTAATTAAGCTCAATATTGTTATGTTTAATTAAACTCGAAAAGCGTGTATTTGCATAGAAAGACATACAAATGTGAATATTTATCTGAGTACATATGTATGTATGTATGCATGTATGTATAAATAAACTTAATCACCGTATAGCTTATAATAATAATGAGCTATGTCTAAAATATCCATTTTGTAATTAAAGTGATTTTACATTCAAAGTGAATTAAAATGCAATTAAACAATGAATTAAATTAGCAAAGCTCCAGAGAAAAGATGCAAAAGCGCAGGAGAAGCGAAATGTCTTTTAATAGACAAATACGAACAGTATATTTCGCTTATAACGTATACTCGCTTATGATAAACTTTTGTTTTACAGTAAATGAATTGGAAAGAGTTTCCATATAAATACATACAACTTTTGAAGTGAAACTTCTTTAGCCAGGGTAAATTGAAAATGTTGCAACGGAAATCGCGTTGTTGTTGCACTCATACGAAATTAATAAGAAACGAAGTTATGCTGTTGTTAGTGTTTAGTGATCGAGGTCATATGGGGATCGGCTACATACAATCAAGCAGAGAGTCCGCTTCTCGCCGTTTTATCTCATGTGCTTTAGTGAGAGAGCCGACCTAGATGCCTCTGCTAGATTGCATATAGCGGAACTTTCCGCTCTTGTATTATATACGTATACTACGTAGTGCTTGTGCCGAGAAGTGTAGAGGGTATCAATAGAAGAAAAACCACAACAAATAGAGAAAGACTGCAAAAACTTCAACAGAATTTGTTATAAATATTTTCTAATAATTTTCAAATAAACAACAAAGTTTCACTTCTACTGTGAGCGCCTGCAGACACATAATTCTTTTTTTATTCACTTATGTATAAGTATATAAACTGAATTTGGTTGAAACAAACTTTCGTTCTACGAACTATTTCTAAAATTTCGTTTTAAGTGGAAACTAATGTGCTTTTTTATATAATTTTTGGTATTTGTATACTTTGAAACCCAGTGGGCAACTAGCGACTTCAGAGTTATTAAAATTTAAATTTTGAAATGGTAAACGAAAAATATAAATGTTTGATGGAGTTGAAAATTAGTAGTCTGAGGTTTGATAAATTCATATATAAACTTGAATTTGTATCTTTCTTGATCTAAATTTAGTAAAAGTATTAATATTGTTTTTGGTCAAATTTTTATCTGAATATTGGAGTGAGTTTTAATCTAATTTTTCGTCATAATTTTATTTGAACTTTTAACCAAAGTTTTGGTCCGAATTTGTTTTGAGTTCCGGTCGAATTTTTGGGTTGAGTTTGATCAAAATTATGGCTTAAGTTAAGTAAAAATTTGGTCTGAGTTTTGGCATAAGTTGAATCAAAGATTTTACCTAAAAATTAAATTAGATTTAAATATGGTCCAAATTTAGGTTGAAGCTTGGTCTGAATTTTGGGCCCATTTTCGGTTTGAGTTTTGTCCAAATTTTGCTGTAAGTTTTGCGTGAATATGGTATGAATTTTGATTTGGAATTGTTCTTTATCCTGGCCTGGTTTTTATTCAGTTTGCTCTCAATTTGGATTTGTAGTTTATTTCGAGTTTTGGTTTGACCTTGGTCTGATTTTTGGGTTGATTCTTCTGCTGAGTTTGGATTGAATTTGAACTGAATTCTGGTCTATTTTTCGACTTAAATAAGAAAGTTTTCTTTGAGTTTTAGTTTGAATTTTGTCTGAGTTTTGATCTGAATTTGGTTTGTGTCTGGTGAGTGCTTTGGTTTGAGTATTGGTCTAAGATATCTTCTGAATTTGATCCGAATTTTGATTTGATTTTTAATCTGAATTTTGGTTAAAATTTTAGTGTGAATTCAAGTCTGAATTCAGTATGAATTTTTGATTTGAGCGTTGAATTTCAGACTAAGGTTTGGTTCCAATTTAGGTTTGAATTTTGTCAAATTTTTTGTATAATTTTTGGTGCTTAGTCTTAGTTTGTTTCTAGTCTGAATTTTGATTAAAATTACGGTCTGGTTTCGTGTCTTGTTTCTAGTCTGCTCGGGACTATCAGAAAAACAGTTTATGTGTTTTGCTATCTTTTTTCTGCTACATTTATAGTCTATAAAAATCATTGCCCTTCAATCTTAAATCTTTGATCCGCTTCTAGTCAGTACTAGGGAGTACTGATTTACCATTGGGCTTTCCAAATGACTAAGTAAAAATATAAAAATAGAAATTGGTATTATTTGAATAGCAATCAAATTAGAATTCAATTAATGTTGACAAATAAATGAGGAAAAAAGCAGAAAAAATTAAAATGAATCAATAAAAAATATATTTTCTGTTGATTTCTTTCAGCAGCAGTTCTCAGCAAATTCTTCGTTGATGATAAATGAAGAAAACGCATTATTTTTTTATACATTCAAATTAACTTTTAATGTGAAATGCATGAAGTCGATGTTGCATAATAATTTTGCTAAATATCAGCAGCAGTAGTAACTTCAGTGCTCAACAATAAAAGCAACTTAACTATTTTGCATGCCAGTTTTATATTACGAAATTGCCAATAAGAAATGAAAATCCTTGGATTAGTTTTCTAGAAGATAAAGTCTTCTCTACTACTTGCTTATTCTTCATTTATTCGATTTTACTGGCAGCTGTAAAATTAACGTTTATATTAGTTTCACTACTACTTATATTTTTTATTCTCCCTTTTACTTATGCTCCTGCTGCTCTACATAGCTTGACACATCCTGGCGACGACGATTTTTTTTATTACGCACATATGAAAACAAATACATAGTGGATGGAATAGTTTCACACACACATATACGAATATGTGAATTTTAGTGACTAAAGAAAATTGCGTATTTTCTGGGTCAATTTTTTTTTATAGCAAACCCGACCTTTTTACTGTCAGTATTGGTGCTGGGTATACTCAAAATAGCAGGAGAGGTAGCTTCTTCAACGCTTTCTCTCTCTCTCTCTCTCTCTATCTCTCTCTTTTCGCCATGAAAGATTGTAGATTAAATCTCTTTGAGAATACTGCCAACATGCGAACTGATTAAAATATAAAATGAAGAGCTTATAAACTGACAATAAATTTTTATTATTGATTTTCAAGTGTAGTTGAATTTCTTCTCAAGCAAATAGTAAATAGCATAAATGAGAAAACGGAAGTTGCGGTGGAAGTGCACTAAATACAGAGTTGCCATACCGTAATAAAAGTCGGGAGAATATTAGCTAGTCCCTGTACCTTTTAAAAGGTAGTATCCCAGTAAATAGGTCACTGTTTTATTTCTGATTCCTCTTTCTTAAGTTTTTAAATATGAAAATTGAAATTCAATGTTTACTTTTTCCTCTAGTGAAATGAAACACGGGCAAAGTGAAGCAGCACACTGGCGCTGGGGTAGTGAAATGCGAACGAATTATCTACTGTATACTTAAAATGAGACAATGAAAGGTTCATTTGCAATTTTTATTATGAATTGAACTGATTTTTAATGAGCAACATTTTCCATAGAATTTTAATCAAATAAAATTTTATGTGCATTTATTGTGGTGGATTCATTCATTCATTGATAATAGTGAATAATTTAATAATATTATGCATAAACACACACATGCATGACTGACTATTTCATTTAGATTTTAATTTTTAATATAAAAAATATACAAAAAAAAGAAAAGAAAAAAAATATTTTAATATCCTCTTTCGGGACGTCATTAAATTTACTCATACAATTTTTTTATCTACTTTTTTTTCTATTTTCGCTCAGCATAAAAATTAATTTTCATATTTTTTATGCGTTTCATGTTTTCTTAACTCTCTTCTTTTATGGATATTCTCGTTAAATTTTTGATGGTATTTTTTTTTAAATTTTTTCTTTTTTGTCTTTATTGTGTAAATATGTTGAACATGCTCCTCGCCACTTTGCACTGTTTACAGTATGTTTTTCGGTATGTTTTCATTTGCATATGCGTGTATGTATGTCTGTCTCTATCGCAGTGCATGTACATTTGTTTGGTATGTATATTTGTTTGGATTTAAACATACATACATACATACAATCACAGCAACAATTTTCGACTCCTTTTTTTTGTAGAAGCACAGATACTTGTACTTGTGTATGTAGTTATTATATTTATTTTCACTTTATTTCCTTTGTTGCCTTGTTATATTTGCTGTTGTTGCGTTGCTTGTTATTTGATATAAACGTAGGAAAACACGTGCTTTTATGGTTACTCACGTTTTGTAATTACGAAAATTTTCACACAATATTAAAAATTAATTTACATGTTCTTTTTGGTGCTGCATAACTATTATAAATATGTGTACATTAGGGTGGCCCTTAGCTATAGGTCATTTTTCAAAAGTAAAAATGTTGTTACTCCCTTGCAGTAATCTGGTTCCAATCAAGAAAAAACCGGGCTGTGCAAAACTTCAGCTCCATCGGACAACTTCTAGGTGACCCTCAAACGCCTTGAAGTTTAAACATAGTATACGAAACTATTAATTTCGTTTAAAAGCGATATAGTATTTCCTATCTTAACCAAGTGAAATTTATTGGGACACGTCCAGGAAATTGTGTGAAAACCTTCTGAATCAAATTTTTTAAAAGTAAATTCACACAATTCCTGAACAACATGAAAAATATAATCGCACACAACTTCTATAGTAAAAACGTATTTTTATTTACAAGAATAGTATAGAAACAATTGTGAATCTCACAAGAATTTCAACGAAATTCACTTGAAATGCCGAAAGTAATTCAGCAACCCTCAAACACATGGTTGTAAAAAACAGGGAAAATAAGATATATTTTTTTAGAAATTTCGCATTTTGTTTTCATAATAGCTGCTCTTGCAATATTTCTGTGATAAAAAGAAAAACAGCATAACTAGAGTTAAGATGGAAAATATTTTATCACATATTTTTGACTATAAATAATAAAAATATAATAATAATTTTTAAAATTATGTATCTTTTTAAGAATGATCTTTAATTTGAAGATAAAGTCGTTTGAAACTCTAGCTGCGTTTTATTCGCCACTTGCTTCTACTTGTGTATAACTAGCAGCGATAATTGTATGAGAAAACAACAACAAAGCCGCATAGATAACACTTATAATAATAGCCCACAAAAATTGTTCTGCTTCTCCAAACTTATAATCAGCCAAAATCGAAATTCGATTCTTAATGAAATCCTTTTTTTGTCGTGTGCCCACCTAAATTTGAAATTCAAAATTTCAACGAAATTCATTCTCGTGTATTTGCACTATAAGAGAGAATTTAGATTAGATTGGATAAAGAGCGGGATCTGGTCACCTAGTCACCGAAGCCTCAAATGGGCCTATTGTGACAAACTCTATAGATCACAAGTCATCCCTGAGTCTAGTATTCGTTAAGAATTCTAAGACATTCTTGGGAGATTTGTCCGCAATTTCTGGTGGTTCTAGGTAGTAGTCACCTAAGCAACGAAGACGGGTCCATATTAGACAATTACAATGGCACAATAAGTGTTCGGCTGTTTCCTCTTCTTCGTTACATAACCTACATAAATCGTTCTGACTTATCTTCTTCTTATGCTTGTTAACTCTACAATGTCCAGTTAGGACTTTTGTTTCCATCCAGTATTGATGCGATTTACCTTTAAGCCATTTTTAGAGACTGTGCTTCGTGGAACTCCAAGGCAATCCGCAGAATAGTTCTGGTCCAATAAATTTGTTAAGAGAGAATTTACTAGCAGTTGGGTATTTTTTTTTTCGGTCTTAATTTTTGTCAAAATGTTATTGTATTCCTGAATGGGTAACACATTTTTCTCTGCAACGTCATCGACAAACCACTTTCTTTTCAAGTTTTTTAATTCCATTTTTGTAACCTGCTCAGCTTTCCATGTTTAATGTTTTTTGTTAAAGAAATCGGAGCTGATAGAAAATTTCTCAAAGAAAATTTTTGTACTAGGAGTTATAAAAGACGAAAACTCGATGTTTATAAAATCAAAAATTTGTTTTCTCTGAAAAAATGGCTTTCCGCGCGACAATTTACAACTTCATGGTCGATGAGGGCCGCTTCGCAGTTGTTCGGTTGAGCTCAAATTTTGCACAGATTGTTTAGTAATTGGTTAAAACAAGATAGGGGTCTAGGAGCTAAACTTTCAGAAAGTCGAAATATAAGGGCCACCTTAGTGTACATTAAGAGATCTCGTTTAGTTGGCGCTGAGAAGCAACTTAGATCTTAATCAAGTCAGATCTATATCGTATGTAAAATTTTAAATCTTAGAAAATTTTGTACTTTGACTTTTACAAAATTAATTTAAGAAATATATGAAATTTGACTTTGTGAGGTTTTTTTTTTCCAAAAATAGAGGGTGTTTTTCATGTTCTAGGACCTCCATATTTTTGGACAAACAAACTTTTTTTCCAAAGACATTATAATACTTTTATCATTAATTTAGCCTGTTGGCAGTATTGCTCAAAGCTGTACTTTTAAAAATCTCATGAAATTTAAGGTATGGAGCTTAGATGGAGAATTTTTGGGTTCACAAGAAATATGCTTCTTTTTCTGTTTAACAAATTTTCTATAGGCACCAAAAACGATAGAACATAAGTTAAGAATGTCCTGGTACAGTCTTAATAAAAGCCATTTTCATGATCTAATGTATTTCATGATTTATCTCGAAAACCTGACGTGATAGAGAAAAATGATCTCCATATACGAGCTCAACGAGCTCAAATTACTCAAGATTACATGTCAAAACGCCAGTCTGAAGGAAAAAACTCGATTTTGTGGCACAGTGTTATTAAAATTTATAAACTTTGAATGAAAAATGATGTCAAAAGAATGCCAAAAAGTTCATAGAACTAGCAAATTGTTGAAATGAGGGAACCATAGCAGATCCCGAAAAGTTCGTCTAATCTGCTAGTTATATAAACTTTTTTATATTTTTCTGGCATCATTGTTCATTCAAAGCCTATTAATTTTAATAAAAACTTAGTTTCTTTTTGTAATCTGAAGAGATGAATCTAAAGTAATGGTATCTATTCCACTGCTAATGAGCAAAAGAAGACTTCTAGGTTTATCAATTAGATTTTAATGCTCTCAAGCTAAAAATTTGAGTTCTAAAGCTTTAATCTCCATCACTAAGCTAAAATAATAAATGACAGCTGGTGTGAGGTTTCTTGACATAGCTATTCTAAAAAACTCCACAATTAATATTTTGATTTTTAAAACTCAGTTGGACTCAAAGCAGTGATGTCTATTTCTATGACCGCTGGCAGAAAAAGTTTAAGTTTCAAGAGAAGTGCTTGAGCTTTAATCGGCGTTACAATGATATATGGTTTAGGTCAGGTTCTCTTTGGTATCAAACCAATATCACTAGTTCTGCTTTCTTGTCGTGTAGCTATTAGAGATAGGCGCGTGAGTACTTTTTGGCTCACGCTCACGCATGATCACGTTTTTGAAAATATCATTCGCGCATGCTCACGCACCTTGATATATTTCTAAAAAATTTCAAAACTTTAAATACTTAGGATGCGTATCAACGATGGCATGTGGTATACAATTTTTTCCATCAAATGTAACAAAAAGAAACAAAAGTAACTTATGGTCACACATTTTCACGTGAAATTTATATCACTCTCACGCATGTTCATGTGCAAATTATGGAAATTAAATCACTCTCATGTGGAAATTATGTCACGTTCACACGTGCACACTCGTGCCACGCAAAATTCACGTCAAGCGCCCACCTCTAGTAGCTACCACTAAAACCAATCAACTTAACCAGTATATAATCATAGTAAAGAAATACTGAATGCAGAAGAAAAACGTTAAAAAGTATTACTAAACGATTTTTCATTTATATTGGTTTCAAAAGTCTATCTCATCTAATTGATTTGTTTTTCTTTCCAACTGAAGTAAAAATGTAGGTATGTAAAATGCTTACGCCATGTTTGTAAACAAACAGGAACCAAATTAAATTTAATGGTCCTCAAAAGAAAGAGTGAAAACAAAACAAAAACTTTTTTCAAATGCAGGTACCTTTTTTCTTTTTATCATTGAAAAATTTTCTTTTTTTTTCAAACCAGTACTTACTACTAGTGCTGGGGGAAAAAAGTAGCAAAAACTTGAAGTTGGTAAAAAGAGCAAATAAATGTAAATGCCACTCTCTTTTTCTTCTTATCTCTTTCGATTTCCCCCTATCTCTTCCACTCTTTTTCTCCACTTTAACTACACAAATGAACTGATTGGTTGACGTATTGACTGATTGGGTACAAAAAAAAAAGATTTTCAAAATATTTTTTGTGTGTTTTACGACGCATCGAAAATTTGCTGCACAAAATTTTATTAAGGATGCTCTTCATATTTGTGTTTATAACAGATTCGATTCCTGCTACTATATATAGCATAAAAGCGATACTGGTAAAGGGAAAGAGAGAGAGAGAGAGAGAGAGAAAGTGAGATATTTTTCGTTTTTATAGTTTTCAGTTTTTCATCTTAAATGAAAACGAAAACATGAAAATGTATTTTGCCGCTCATACCAAACAATTTTATTTTTCACTTTTTCGTATTTTTTCTTGTGTGTGTATGTATGTGTGTAGTAGATGCGAATTTTGTATATCATCACTGTTAACAAAAAAAAAAAAATAAATTTTTTAAATCGCGCTCAAAAAGAAAATTTTTTGTTTATACAATTTTGCATAGTTGTTTTTGTTAGTGTTGCAATTCATGTGAGCATATGAGCACATAGCACTACAGTTTTACCCAATTTTTTTTTGTATTTTTTTTTTGAAGTATCTAGGAATACAATTTTTTTAGAGTGTCTACAACTCTGGGGGCTGCAACAGAAGCATTTTTTTTTTGCAGTTACGTTGAAAATAATTTCGCGTCAATACAGCAACATGACAGCCCGGGCTGGTGATATGTAGATAGGTTGGCGGCTCCTGCTAGCGGTAACGTGTAAATGAAACATTTTCTTTGTAGTATATGCGCTGCTGCTGCAAAGGAAATTGCATTTTAAATCATTTTAATTTTTGAACGGTTTCATTGTTGAATTGTTTCATTGTTGCTGATCACTGAACTGTTTTTTTTTTTTTTTTGATTTTCGGAAGCATTGAAAACCATGTATCATTGAGAGAGCTTTAACTATTGCCAATTTACAATAGTTTTTCATTGACTGTTATCTACTACATATTTTTTTTTAAGCAATATCATTGGCAAAATGGTTGAGAAATTGAAGTAGCACTGAAAAAGTATAAATTGAATTTTTTAAAAAATTTATATAAGTAATGGCAAATAGGCAATTTAAATTATACAAGAAAAAATTAGTAAATAAAAATGTACAAAAAAGATTAGCTTAATTCACACTTGACGGATATATAAATACCATATCCGGCCAAGTTGGTAACAAAGGTGTAAAATACCAAATCCAGCAACCACTCAGAGACCAACCGCAATAATTTCGTTTATGTGGGGTTTTCACTATGTCAAATTCAATCGAATTTGCCAACATTGTGTGCCGTTGTGTACACGAAGGACGCGAAGGAGACAGGCGACGCAATGCAAAAGAAGAGCTAGTAAGAAAGAGTAAGTGATTTTTTTGTGCGTGCGAGAGAGAGAAGAAGAGAACATGAGTAGTCATTAGTGCTCTTGTTTTCATTAAAATCGTAATCTCAAATATTTCAACAAATGAATGAATGCCGAAAGATAGATAGAAAACTATAAAAATTAGTCCAAATAGATTCTTTTACTATTACTATTTAACTCTCTGCTGGAAGGTGGTATAAAATTTGAATCACTTTTTAGTGTGCTTTTGCACATAGTTTGCACCACTTTTATCATTATAGGTATAAATGGTAAACTTATAATTAGAAAATGTATTATTTTCCTCCATATTTCCCATGAAGTGATGTTTTGATGTGCGTCTTCAAGCGGTTGCAGCGATCCTATTCGATGGTGAATTTGTCTTTGGATCTCTAAAGTCGACGGCGAAGTTAGAATCAGATGGACTTAATACGAATACAAAAGCGTAGGGAATTCAAAAGCGCTGAAATGCGTTCAAAACAATTTTAAATTGTCAATAAAATAGTGATTAATGAAGGGCAATATTGCTGAAGTAAAAAAAACTTTCGACGTTAGCGTATTTTGATTTTAATGGATAGCTGCCCTGAGGCTGCCTTAACCGTTAGAGGGTTAAAATCGTACAAAGAAATCAAATTGGTTATTAAAAAGTGTGCAAAAGTTATATTACGGACGAAATCTAGTAGAAAATCGAATGAAAAATATTGTTCTGGGGTCGCTTTTGTATAAAAATAGTTGGAAAACTTTACAAAATTGAGTGCAATTCGGAAGTAAATCTAAACCTTGACATAATACACACATCCAACCTTAAAAATGTTGGGGCAATATGTTCTCAGGGTTGATACAACGGTGGTGCAGTAGGATAATAACCACAAGGATAGCACCAAAAGACACATTAAACTTAAACAAAAGGAGAAAGTTACATTGTTGAAATGGTCCCAATAGTCATTGCATTCAAACCTTATCAAAATTTTGTCCGGACATTCAAAAATTAAATTTACAATTACAAGATGCGGTAGGAACTAAAAAAGGCAAAAAAAAAAACATTCATCAACATTTTTTCTTTAATAGAACTGAATTTTGCTATACCTCGCCACAATTGTGTTAATTTAAATTTAAAAAATTTATTTTTTTTTTAAATAAAATTGAAACTATATTTTTGTGGTCACAAGGCATAACAGCATAAGTCAGTTTTTTTAATTTTACAGGAGAGCACTTCAAAGATTCAATTGCTAATAGAAATCAATTTGAGTTGTGCTATATATATTTATATGTTAATTTGAAATCGATTTGACAACATAAACGGTTTTCCCCATATCGTTTTCAAATTAACATATATCTTCGATTCGATAACATACATAAATCAATGTCAAACTCTGTCGAACGCTTTTTGAATGTGCAAAAATACGGCAGAGCAATATTTTTTGGGTTCCAGAGACTCAGTGATAATATTCACTATGCGGTGATATTGCTCAGGAGTACAGTGATTATGACGAAACATAAATTGGTGATCTAGAATATTGCCAGCAAACTTATAGGTCTATATGAAAACACTGAGTTTTCAGGTTTATTTGGTTTAGGTATCATTATTATTTCTGTGGCAATAAGGAATAACAGCTAAACTCAAAAGTCGACTAAAAACCTGTTGCGTATTTTTCATTATAAAACCCAAAATATTGAAAGTTCATAAATAATTATTCGAGTTTGATTAATAAAAAACTGTGGCAACGGCTAAATTGCAAAAGTTTTTCAAAAACTTTCAACATTTTGGGTTTTTATTCGACTTTTGAGTTTAGCTGTTATTCCTTATTGCCACAGATTTCAGCATATTTTCATTGAGAAGGAAAATGGTTTAATCTTATTATTGAGTTATATAAAAGTGTGCACCAGCAGCCGTTCGAGTCCTTCATTGGAATATTCCTTGGGAATTGAGTGTTTTAAATACTTTGAAGCTTTCCTTAGTTTATGTTCTTCATTTTTAGCAGCATTTAGTTTTTTTTTAAGTAATTTGACACTGATTTGTTTTTGTATTCGCTAAGCTTAATTTTCAGCTCAGCTGTGGCTTTATTAAGGATCCTCTTATCTGCAGGACATCTGTTTGTTTTCCATACTAATAGATAAGAATCAACAGAGATCTGAACCCTATTGAGAATTATTGGATAGCTCTAAAAAAATGTGTGGTGAAGAAGAACTGGGAAAAATAAATTTGAGTAGAAGTCGGCAATAACAGAAGCTTGGAATTGCAAAGTAAAGTTCGAACACAGTCAAGAATTTATAAAATCCATGTCACACCTGTTACTTTTTTACTTAAATTTTAAAGAAAAACTAATGTTCATAATATATTTTTCAACTTTTGAAACCAATTTCGCTTAATTTCCAAAATGTATGAGGTGTTAACTTTTATCTGGTCACTAAGGCAGTTTTTTTTTTATTATAATAATACGATTTTACGGGTGATTTCGTATCGTGGCGGTAAGTGTGAACGCCTGTCTGAAAGAGAAAGGTAGAGAAAATAGTTAGTAAGAAAGAGATTGAAAATCGCATGTCTTCTTCTAACTACCAATTTTTTTCTACCTCTCTTTTTCAGACAGGCGTTCATGCTGCACCCGTATGAACAGCTACTTTGCTATTTCGTGCCAGTTATGTCAAAAAGTCTGAATAAACACGTTTATTATTATGTAAGAGTATTTTGGTCGTTGTCGTTTCTGTTTTGACGTGTCGTCTGAGTCACCCTTAATCTATTTTATACTGCAGTAATAAAATACACATCGATATTTTGCATACTGTTGATGATTATTTGCCACCAAAGATAATATCTATGTCTCTGTATTCCTAGAAAACCTTTGAGCAGTGTGTATAAAGTTTCGTTTTGAAATTTCATGAATATTTTAATTTATTATGCAGTTTCCCACAAGAAGCTCAAAAGAAAAAAAACACTCACACACACACCACACATCACATACAAAGAAGAAAATAAATCAAATATGTTGTATGTAATATCATATATTGTCAATTTGAATTTCTAAAGCAGGCAAACATATTAAAAATCCTAAGTGGGAGGTGATACTAGGAGGATGTGTACTTTGGAAAAAAAGAAATATATTTCTTTAAGTAAATATGTATACTTGTTCGACTGACTCAAGAAACTTATCAACGATTTTATGCATTGAAGAATCCATTCAATGCAATCAAAAATTGTATTTGCAATTTTTTGGCGCAAAATTCAAAAATGCAGCAACTAAATTTTATCTCTAAAATGTATTCAACATATTGTCTTCTGCTTAAAAAGTTGAGTTACTCAAAGTTACTCGCAAAGAAATTGACATTTTGCAGCTATTTATTTAACATTTTTTCGATTTATATTCTTATTTTAGACAAAAATATGCATAGAATTTAAAATACAAAAATACTCAATGTGACGAATACACACACATACACACAGAAACTCACACATATAAAGTATTATGCAATAACTTTTTCTCACCTCTGGTGACAAAACCAAAAAAAAAAAAAAAAGAACAAAAGAATAAAAACCCACAATAAATACTGAAAAATCGATCAATGGCTTTGAATGAACGTTTCTCTATGAAGTAAATTCAAATCGATTTTCAAATTTGCATTATAAAACACACACTCACACATATATATATATACATATACACTTATAGATATAGACATATATATATATATGTATAAATACGCATTTGAGGTACAACACAAAAAGGATAATAAAGCTGCAGCTTCATCGTTGTCGTCGTCGTTGTAGTCATTGTCGTTCACCTTCATTTTGCATGCATGAGCAGTCGATTTATTTAAATAAAGTATCCCTGCGTGATGTTGAATTTCATTCAATTTTGAACTTACATACATTTATGCATATATAGACTCCTATATATGTAGATATTGAATGATACATTGAAGAATAGCTTTGCTTGAAATATTGAACTTTATACAATTTTTAACATACAAACATACTTACATAGCAATGAAATCAGAATTGAGATAGGTACATACTAAATAAAATAAAAATCGAATTTAATTTTTCAAAAAACTTGAAGAGAAAAGTCAATGTAAATCGTTGTTAAAGTATTTTCCAATTGACATTTATAAATGAAGATTGATGTTGTTTCAATGTTTGAATGCTTTCGATTTTTTTATTTTATTTCGATTTAGTATTTCATTTCGAATGCTGTTACTTTCCTATGTAGTAGAATAAATTTATTGAAAAGTACTGAATTTCTGCTTGTTAGTAATTTTGGAAATTCTGTGTGCTTTGTTTATGTAATTCACTAAGTGACTGTGAAATGTAATTATGAAGGAAGTGTGACAAAATTGGGAAGTCATGTTATATTAAATATTTGATTGAAGTGTATGGAAAATTCATGTTGGTTCAAAGTATTCTAGGGAAAATTTGTTGATTACACAATGCTACAGAAAATGTAGCAAAAAAAAGAAAATGCAAGAACTCGAATATACTTTTTTATGTAATGATGAAATTTTGCGGGTATATATATTTAGCTGGTGCTAATCACTATAAAGAATTTGAAAGTTCTAAGTTATGCCTGGTTTTTACTATGTCAAATTCAGTCATATTTACCAGCATGTTGGCAAATTTCATGTAGGAAATTCTCTCTTTGACAGGAAGTATGACATAATGAAAACCAAGCATCAATTATTGCCATTTATTTCTTAACTACCAACTTTTACATCTCTATATACTTTAAGATTGGCAAAGATGTTTCAAACCCTGACCAACATTAAATTAGTTTCAAATCAATTTTTCAAAAAATTGTGACGTATAGGAAAATAAATGAAAACGCCATCGTATTTATCGTGACCGAATTATATAGAAAAGTATATTTGAGTTCTTGCTTTTTTTTTTGCTGTTGCATTGTGTTACAGAATAAATTTTAGATTTACATACCTCTTTAACCCTTCGGAAGGCGCGCCGCGGCAAATTAGCCGCAAATTTCAATGTTTGTTACGGGCTTAATGAAACGCCATTTTTTTGACAAAGTAACTAAGTTGAAACAATGTATAAAGGGCAGGCAAATCATACGGCCGTTTTCAAAATACAAATCATAGTAGCCGACCGCTGCCACTCAAGTGATTTGAATGATTTTTTTCCTACAAATAAGAAATATTGCAGTCGATACTATGAAATTCACCTTGCGGCTAAATTGCCGCTTCGCGCCCTCCAAAGGGTTAACAAAATTTAATATACGTAAAGTTCATTTCAATAGAGTTGATATTTACTAAAAAGAGCAAATATTCAATGCTTTAGTTTCAATTGGCCAATCATAATTGCTAGTTTTCATTGTGTGAGAATAAAATCCTCTCAATATGAGCAAATACCAATAGTTTTGAAATGAACCGCACATGGTGTTTATTTGTCTATTATCGTTTTATCTGCATTTTGCTTTTTATGCTGCAAGAATTTCAAAACAATTAGGTTAGGTTAAGTTATTGTGGCAGTCAGTCTGAAATGACCAACTCACTTAGTCCATTGTGGTACTACTGCGCGACACGGAAACCTCATCCACTACTTATTCTTGAAATCATTTCGAAGCTCTAATAAAGCTCAGAATTTGTTTAACCTTAGCCCCAGATACTTCCGTAAGGGAATTAAAAGCTTATTTGCCTAGAAAACCGCCTCTGCTTCTAGCTAGAGCTGGGAAATTATAGAAAAAGTGTTCAACTGTTTCTTCCTCTTCCTTGTCCCTGCAACTTCTGCAGAATTCATGAGAGAATATTCTAAATCTGAGAGCATGCCTGCCAAATAGCCAACGACCGGTTATACAAGCCACGACCTTAGAGATTTCCTCTCTCGGAAGGCTGATCAGCTCTTTCGATTTCCTCCTGTCTAATTTCGGTCACATTAGCCTAGTCGTAAAACAAGTGTTTTCGTCTACCCAAAATCTATTGGCCTCGTGCACGACCCTGTTCTTCAGCATTAGTTTATAGGTGGCAATAGGTATACCAATATTGCCTTTTCCGTATACAGGGATAGGTTAGTACCCTGTCTAGCTAATTCATCAGCCCTGCAGAACAATTGATAACACTATACAAAGAAATTTTTTTTGATAGAAATTCTGACCACGAATCCACTAAAATTATTTAGGGTCAGGTCGAACTTTTGTGATATCGATGATTTTATGATTTTTGAAAAATAGTTTTATTTTAAGGAAAGTACATCAATGGGCAAAAATGTGGGTTTTTCACTGCTCCCGGTTGATACCTCAGATTCTAACCTTCAACTTTTTTTTTCTTATGGAAGTTCCATTTGTTGTAGCGATTTTTTTTATTTAAACAATTTGTGTTCTCTTTACTTTGACAAGCTGATCAAGTTAAAGAGTTACCATATTTACGCATTTGACATGTCTGGATTTTTTAAAATCGGTGACATCAGACCTTTTTGCGCAAGCTGTATTCAACCAGAAGTAAATTTTAGTAGTAGTAGATTTTAGCTCAAGCGAAGTGACGGAGTAGATTTTAAAATTTTGCGTTAATTTACTACGATCGTAGTAAAGTGGTAACCCTGGTATGAACATAACGTTTTCGTTCTCTCACTATCTTCTTAGTTATGTTATGAATGGATGCTCACCAATTTGCATACTCACGTCACATCTTTACACTCATTTTTCTACATATATCGTTACATGAGTTGAATAATCTCAGTAAGTCAATCACAAGCAGTAGATTCTATTTAGTGAGAAAAGCTGAGGATATTATGTATTAATATCGCTTTTTCGGTATCTCTCAGTTGTAAAGGTTCATTGAACTTTTAACTCATGTTTCCTCTCTCCTTCTCCCTCTTTATAATGACAATATGCTATGCGGAATTTCGGGATTTAACAAATTCTTTTAGCATATTAAGAATTTCCTGAAAAGTGTAATATCTATTTATGTCTTAAAGTTCAAATTAAAGATATTATTATAATTGTGTTTCAATATATGAAAACTTTGTTTACCATTTCCATTTCATTGATTTTCTTGGCTTCCAACAAATAAAAAACGAAACCTTTTTTCTACATTATGCACACAGAAGCCAAATGCCAACAATCTCTAGGCGGTAAAAGTAGAAGAATGAGACAAGATAGTCTTCTTTGCTCACTGGCGCCGTCTAGACGCGTTCAACTGGCGCGCGCTTTCAGAAAAATTTAACCTTCTTTAAATGTAGTGTATTCAGCAAAAAAAAAAAAAAAAAAGCAAGTACAATAACAACAAAAAACAAACAACACCAAGAACACTTGATGTCATTCTTTATAGATTGAAGTAATTTCTCCTTCGAACCACCCTCACCTACCAGAAGTTCCATATGCTCATATTCTCTCTATTTATTTAGAAAAATGAAAAGAGAAGAGAATGGAAAAAAATGAATAAGAAATTCTACATTCACAGCTGATTTTCACATTTAAAGCATAAAAATTCTAAGCATAACAGGAAAAAGAAAAGTGAAATGAAAAAAAAAAATAAAAGAAAATAAAGATTAAAATGTTTTTGTATTCAATAACAAAGAAAGGACAATGAAGAAAAATAAAGGAAATTGAAGAAGTAGAAGAAGAAACTATTACAGTGTGAAAGACAATGCATAAAAACAAAAACACTAAAAAGGACACAATGGCAATAGTAACAGTCATGTCAGTTGCATGTTGTTGCTGCTGTTTGAAGATTGTCAACAACATAGATGCATGTACAACATCTAAACATACTCGTATGTACACAGAAAAACAAGCGTTTTTATATTGTAGGTGGTATAGAGGAAGTGACAGTGGTGAACGTGTTGATGCCAGAGTATCAACCAGATGAAAAAAAAACAAAGAAGCAATTGCATGCAGCTAGCAACTATAACAATAACAGTAGAATGCATGCATGTAGTTGCTGCTGCTGCTGCAATTACTGCTTGGTTGTTGCTATTACTTGCATACATATATGTATGCCAGCAAGAACTGCAAAAAACAGCTGCAATTGTGACAAATGTCGTTGACGCTTAAACTATACACAAACTGATATGTATACATAGAAATGTCCCAGTTGCGACGATTTCACATGCACGAAAAAAAGGAAATAAATGGTTGCATCTTTTAAACTCTTTGAGAAGCAAAAAACTAAATTTCTTCTCCAATCTGAGAGAAAAAATAACAGTAATGCCTTTTTTCACTATGTCATATTCCATGTACAAGGAAGAGAAAGAGAGAGCGAGAGAGAAATGGCATAAAAATATGAGTCTCGAGACTCTCGGTCCAACATACCAAGGACATCGTAGAGATTTTTGTCAATCGCCTTGTGCGTCTTTTAGCAAATTTCAACTAGGCCTATCTAAATTAGAGTGTCAGCGTCATTTATCTACCAGCATTCTCTTACTTGTACAGAAAAATAAACAATTTTGGCTGATAAAAAAACACGACGCTTCAATTTAGGTATGAGTCTAGCTTTTTTATTACCTTTTTTGGTTATGAAATATTAAAAAAAATGTACAAACGTAAAGGCTTTAGAGTAATAGGGTATAAAGTTTTGCTCTTTTTGGAGTGCTCGATGGATAATCCTAAGCTCAACTGGGTTCAGACATACACATGTGTACATATTACAAATTATCAATGTTTTGTTCCTCCTGCAGTTGCACCACTGTTGTTGTTGTTGTTGTGTGTGTTGTTTGTCTGCTTAAAAGGATATGCCATAATGTGTGCACAGGCATGAGCAGTAACATAAGCTATTCTCGCGCGCGTAATTTTCTTTCCTTCTTTTTTTTCCCCTTACAGCTAAGTATGATGAAAACGTTTGCTTACTAGCTTTTTCCAAGCTAATGCTTTCATATTTTATGGCTGTCTTTGCTGTTGTTTGTGTTGTAGTTTTTATTTTAGTTACGCTGTTTTTGTTAAGCATTGTATCTGCTATAAATTTCGCTTCGTTTATGCACTAAACTAAATTTATTGGCAAACGATAAAGCAGCGAGCTACATACATGACTTTCTTAAACTGCAATGAAATTTAAACAATTCCCTCGATGCCGCGCACTTTCATGAATTAAATGTTGATAGTGGAGAAAGGATAAAGTAGCACAAAAAAAAAAAAAAAAAAAAAAAATAGAAAAATAAAGCGATTTATTGTAAGAAGAGCAGCAGCAATAACAACAACAAAATCATTATATTCTTTTTGTATACAATTTATATTTTTCGTTGTATTTTCTACAACATTTCATTTTTGTTTGAAATTGTATTTTCATGCACATACATTAGGGTATTTCTTTCTATATTTTTTTCTTTATTTCTATCTTTCTTCCTTGCATTATCCTTATTATAAGCTTATCTTTTATGAGCAAAATCATCGAAAATAGTTTCAGTTTTTCTATTTTTTTTGTTAAGAGGGGAAGAAGCTTACTTAAATTTTGCTGAAATCTAAAATCCTTTTATGATTATCACACACACTTAGCTCTGAGTGCGATGGAATTAGCAGAAGCTGCTGATTTTTATTTATTTTCTTTGAAGGACGATTTCACATTTGATTTTGCAATCAGTGATAACATTCTGCCTGCGTATAAATAATAGTGAAATTGGAGAACGCTTTTAAGGAAATACCAAAATTACAACAACAGACAAATTATATGTAAAATGAATGAGTATATTGCATACTAATAATAAAACTCGAATAATAAAACTGAAAATTTTTCAGGAGCCGAGGCACGGACAAATATTTTGAAACAAAAAATTTAGTTTTCTCACTTATTAATATTATCTTAACAGTTTTATTGACTTCAAATCCCAATTGACTCCAATTGACTTCAATTGATTCCAAGTGATTTCAAATCCCCAATTTATTCCAAATGACTTTAACGGACTCCAATTGTCTTCAAAATCCCAATTGACTTCAAGTGACTTTAAGTGACTCCAATTGATTTCAAATTCCCAATTGACTTCAAAAGACTTCTAGTGACCCCAATTGTTTTCAAATTGCAATTGACTCCAAATGACTGCATTTGAGTTCAAGGGTATTCAAGTGACTCCAAGTGACTTCAAGTGACTTCAAGTGACTTCAAAGAAGTCATGATTTTGGAGTCATAAGATTTGCAGTCTCATAATTTCAAAAAAAGGTTGCATTCTCCTGACTCTAAAAAATACTTTTCTAAATAAGCAATCGGGAACTCCAAAAATGACTTCCAACTGTATTTTTTATTTAATTGATTGCATTCTTAAATTTTGTAGTTCATTCATGGTACGACTTTAAATTTTAAATCAAGTGTCCAAAAATTTAAATGGACATCATATTAACTTAAAATAGATACATTTTGCGCGCTGTTTATAACCTTTGATTACAAAATTTAGAGTGCGTTTGGATTGCAGCAGTTTAAACTAAATAATATGAAAAATCTGTATCTCCTATGCTATTCAAAAAGCATAGTCAAAACTTTAAATTTATGGGAATAATTTTTTTTTTGTACTCGGCATGAAATTTTCTTTTTTCAGTAGACCATTAAATATTTCATTTTTTTTTTTCATTTGAGATTTGTAATAAATTTTTATGGAGTCTCGGGACTAAAATTTGAATCCCGCAAATCTCTAAAACCTGCAAAGTCGAACCCGAACGACTTCCCTAGTTATTAATATACCCGACTCCAGTTGAAGGTTAGTATTTAAGGGCTAATATTAGGCTTTTGTGTTACAAATAATAATAATAAATAAATAATTAAAGTTCAGATATTTTGATGGGCAATCATCCAGAATCGCCCGTTTTCTGAATTCTATTTTATTTTTTGATAAATTATATATTTTTATTCATCATATTTAATAATATTTCAATGGAATAGCCTAAAAAAGTTGTACAAAAATCGCTCCTTTTCCGAATGTACATTTCTTTATTTCTGATTGAACAGGTAAACTTTTTCTGTAGAAAGTTTCAAAACTTGCAAGAATTTTTAAATTAGTTTCAAATTTTAGAAATTTTCGTAAAGCCGTCCCAAAGTCTCTAAGCAGTTAAAAAGGTTGGTGGGCTTAGGTTAGACTTTTGCCTGCATTACCGAGTTTTTGCTGGTCCCTTACATTCGGTTATCTTTCGCGATAAAGGCGGTTTAGCCATCGTCAATCGTCGTCGAGACGAGACCGTCGTCCACATGGCTTTATATTCTTTAGCTTTCAGCGCTTTCGAAGTAGAAAGTTGCTTAACTTTCTCAGCCACTTCTTTCAAGGACCTTTTGTTGCTCAGGTGAAATCGTTAACAGAGCCAAAGCTACAGCAAAGCTAAAACGAAACTGAGGTCTATGAATTTGATTTTTAGACTTTGTTAAGAATCAGAATTCAGCCATCGACCATCAGTTTCAGAATGGTTTTATTTGACATTCTTGCTCCTCCCGACGTTATAAAAGAATATGGCGAATTTTAGCTCAGCATCAAAATTTTCTTCATATTGACCCATAAATTATTGAAAACTTAAAATTCTTTCAAAAAATGCAGAATTAAGTGCATTTGAATTTTAATTCTATTGCACATGTTAAACAATTGTTTAAATTTTTTGGTTTGAGACTTTTAAACTTCGAAGTAATTCTCAATATATTTTTTTTTCTTTTTGCTCTTATATTTTTCACAATGCTTTAATATCGCTCTACTTCTTCTATTCTTATGGCAATTACTCTTCTGCGCTGTTGCTTCTTCTTCCTTTTCTTTTTATTATATTTTATAACAGTTTCATCAGGGAAGCCAAAGAGGTAATAAATTTAGTCAACATTGCACTAATTTACTTTACATAAAATCCACTAACTCATGAATGGTGGAGGAGAGCATTAACTAACATACACACACACATACAAAACTACAAGCAATACTCACACCCCGAGTAAGAGTGCAAAAGTGCAACTAGCTAATGACAGTCTCTTGGGTATATGTGTATGAGTAAAGTGCAAATGACCGAACAAACGAACAAGAGAACGAACGAACAAAAACAAAAAGACATCGGAATGAAATAAAGAAAAATTACTAAAAAATAATATTTTACGTGTTTGTTAAACTTATGACTGCATCAGTGTGAAAAAGAAGAAGAAGAAGCGAAATGAATCGGCAAACAAAAAAAATTATTGCACACAATCTTTTGTCATAAAGTTGTAGCTGGGTAGGTGTAGTAGATATGTATGAGGACGACGGGTGGTATGAGTAACTATTATAAGTATATGAAAAATACAACAGTAAGGGTGAAATAAATTAATTTGTTGAGCTTGTTCGTTTAAATTGTCTAGAGTTCTTTGCTGCTACTCATTATATGGTGCAGTAAAAATATAAATTAATTTCAATTTGGAATAGTTAGTGAGCTTTTGATAATGTACGATAGCATTGAAGAGGCGTTGAGCTGAGCATCAGAAATACATGTAGAATTTTTGAAACTTAATTAAGAAAATGCTATTAAAATTCTCATTTATGCCACTTCAATGCAAAAAAGAAATTCGTACTTGTTGTGTGCTTATTTTCAATTCATCATTTAGAATTGCAAAATTTGTGATATATTAAGCACAAATACATGCACGCACACAAATGTATGCTTAAGCAAGCTTATGTTTCCTTACTTAGTATTGTGTTGAGTATATGCGTTTTGTTGGATCTGTATATATGCGAGTACAGTGGCGGATCTAGGGTGTGAGTTTGTGTGGTCTGATTTTCCAAAATTAGAAGAATGCATCAAACATTGAACAAATTCTTAAACGGCAGATTGCAGTTAAGCCAATATTCCACTCAATTACCAGATGCAATTAAGACTCAAAATTAGATCCAAGATCAGACCAAAATTCAAAGCAAATCTCAATCCAAAAATCATACCATTTTCTAACTAGAATCAATAACTATAACTAGACCATGAATCAGACCAATTTCTGAGCCAAACTTAGGCCGATAATCAGACTACAAATCTGACAAAAGTTGAACCAAACTTAGATCAAGACTTAGAACAAAAATCAGATCAAAATTTAGAGCAAAACGTAGATCAAATTCTGACTGGAGATAAGTTTAAGTTTTAACCAAAAATTTAGATACTCAGATCAAAACGCAGATCAAAACTCGGCTCAAAACTCAGACTGATGATCTATCTAAAATTCATGCCAAAATTTATATCAAACATTGGACGACAGTTTGAATAAAATTCAGATCGAAAGTCACACAAAAAATATGGAACAAAATTCAGACCAAAAACCATATCAAAAATTAAACCAAATTCCGTTCCAAAATCAAATCGAAATTCGGACCAATATACAAACTAAAATACCAACTTCAATTCCTATTAAAATGCCGACCAGATTAATCAAAATTTCTACCAAATTCCATTTGAACATCGGATCATATTCTGACCAAAACTTCGAACAACACTTAGACCAACCATTAGATAGAAAAACAAACTTTCGACTCAACTCAACCCAAAAGACAAACAAAACTTGTATTAAAATTTAGACCAAAAATCCAAGGAAAACTCCGATCAGAAAGTTTAAAAATTCAGACCAAATTGAAGCCAAACCTCAGACTGAAATTTAGATCTAACCACACGCCAAAACTTAAATATCCAGACCAAAAATCGCACCAAATTCTGATCAAAACTTAAGCCGGTATTTATACCCAAATTCATCTCAGATCTCAAACCAAAATCAAATTTAAACCAGATTAAAAATCAAAACAATTTCTGATCAAAACTCAGACCGATATTCAGATTAAAAACCAGATAGAAGTCAGAGCAAATTTAGTCTAGAAATCAGGTTAAAGTTCAAAACCAAACTTGAAAATAAAATTCAACCCAGAATTTAAAACAGAGTTCAATTCATAATTTAGATCAATTTCAGTAATAATTTCTAACCCAAATCCAGACCAATCTTGGGCTAAAATTTATACCAAAAATTAGGTACAGTCAGTCCAAAAATCAAAAGAAAAATCATATCAAAGTTTTGACGAAAGGCAGAAAGAAAAACTGGGATAAAAATTTTTATAACAAAATTAAATCCCAAATTCAGTTCAAAGGGAGTTCAAAGCTTAGACCCCTATTCTACCAAAAACCCGACAAAAAATCAAAGTCAGACCAAATTCGAGCCAAAACTCAAACTGAAATTCAAACCCAACCTCATGTCAAAACTGAAATATTTAGACCAAAAATCGCATCAAATTTTAACCAAAACTGAAAACGATGTTTAGACCAAATTTCTTTCCAAGTCTCAGACCAAAATCGGATGAAAATTTTGACAAAAACTCATACTGATATTCAGATTAAAAACTAAATTGAACGGTAGACCATAAATACGCTAGCAATCAGTCTAAAATTCATATTAAAACTGAAGCCAAAATTAAACTCATAGTTCAATCCGTAATTTATATCAATTTCAAGATTCTTACCTAAATCCAGACCAATCTTGAATCAAAATTCAAATAAAAACTTAGACCAAAAATAGGCAGACCGAAAGTCGGAAAATATTTAGAACTAAGGTAAAACAAAGTTATATTCCAAATTCAGTTCAAAAGGAGTTCAACATTTAAACTGATATTACAGAACCAGAAGCTCAAACTCAAACCAAAATCAGACTAAAAATTACATACAAAATGAAACTAAAACTGAAACCAAAATTCGGATCAAATTTAGACAAAATATCAGACCAAAATAAAGACCTAAGCAAACCAAAAATTAGACGAATATTCAAACCAAAATTCAGATAAAGTTCAAACTCAAAAATTAGGCTAAAAGTAAGACAAAAATCAGACCACTGGATCTGAATCAAAATCCATAAACCAGACCAAAGATCAGCACAAAAGTAGACCAAAAATCAGACCGATATTCAGATCAAAAATCATATAGAAAGTCAGTCCAAATTCAGTATAGAAATCAAATAGAAATCAGAAAAAAATTTAGACTAAATCCAAATTAAAAATTATACTGAAATTGGCGCTAATATTCAAATTAAACCTAGGAGCTATATTTAGTTGTAAACTCAGACCAAAATTCAAGCTTAAAATCCGCACGAAAATTCAAAACCAAATTCAAACCAAAAATCAGTGCAAAATTAGACCAAAACTCAGACCCAAATGCCAAATTAAATCTTAGACAAAAATATAGTTTGAAAATCGGTCTAAAGTTAGACTTATAGTTACACAAAATTCAGTCCGAAAATTATTCTACTATTAGATCAAAATTTAAGTCAAAGTTTGGACCAAAAACCAGACCTGCGATTAGACTAAAAACCAGACCTGAAGCTCTTCAAAAATAGGATGCCTATAAACTAAATTGAAATTTCAGATTTGTTATAGTCAGAGTGTATTATAAAATATATTTATAATAAATAGTAATATAAAATATATTTATAATAAATAGTGTGGAAAGGTTTTAAAAGGAGGTAAGTATTCACATTTTTGGAGACAGACTCAGATTTCCTTTGAATCCACCCCTGTGTTTGAATATACACACGCATTTCTGCATCGTATCCTTGAGGATCTTACTGTTTCTTTACGTAAAACAAATAGTGAATGTTGCCATATTACATAATTTATGCATGCCACACTGAGTTGATTAACAAATGTAACTAACTAAATTCAAGGCGCACCACCTACACACACACACGCATATGTACATGTATATTTACACATGTTTATGTGTGAATGTATGTATGCACCATACATAAATGCGTGTGAATATGATTCATGATTTTGCATGTTAAGGCTTTGCGTGCATTTGCAGCAAGTGCGTGTTGTTGATATTCGTATTTATATACTGCATGCGAGTATGTGGCATGTTTGCATGTGTGTGTGGGTGTAGTATGCATTTCCTTGGTATGCAATTTTACCACATCTAGCATTTTATTTTATTTCTTTTTTAAATTACTTAAATTTATGAAAACTTAATACATATATATTTTATTAGACTTTGGATAAGTGTGGGGGTTTATGTTCAAAAAAACATGTTTTTATACAAAAAAAATAAAATAAAAATAAAAAATGGCAATAAAATTAAATTGATATCCTTCCATTTTTATCATATTCTTTTTTTTCATTCAATTGCGCCTTTTCCCCTGATACTCTATACTCACATATACAAAAAATCGATTAATTGCTATTTTGATTGAAAATTTGTTATAGAGAGTACATAAATTTTCGTCGTTCTACCTACATACATGCATCCTTCATCTCTCAGTTAACAGCACGTTCTTCGATATCTTCAAATACTTGCATTTCCACCTTCACTTCTAACGAACTGTTGGTGTTCGTTCTGCCACAAATTCAAGTGAATTATTGCAACATCAATGATTTCAAAGCCACAAACGGTAACACTCCAGCTGCAAGCATACATGCTTGCTGTGCATGAAAATAATAACAAAAACAAAAACAAAAAGAGTGTGCGATACACTATTTTAGGTTGGCATCCATTGCCAACTCATTGCGTCATTGCATCATTGGATATACTTCTATAATTTCAATATATGTGCGTGTGTGTGTGGACGAGCTTCTCTAAGCTTTTACCTTGATATGCACCAGAAATTCTTTGCTCGCTAATGTACGCGTGTTCTTTGGCTGCTTTTGGTGATTATTATCCTTTTTAGTATCTCATATTCACTCACTCATACACACAAACACTCACATAAACTAGATGCACTTGAATGCACATATGTTTAAGTATATATACTAGTGATGTAACGAATGTCTACATTCGCATTTGCTAAAAGCGAAATATTCGCATAGTTTTGACATTTGACATCTGTATTCCCATTTTTTTTTGCAAATGTATAAAGACGACCTCGATAGCCTAGTGGATAGTGCACTAGACTTTCACCTGGAAGGTTCGGGTTCGATTCCCGTCTTCGTCTGGTGGTTAATTTTCATTACTTTCTTATATTCACTATCAATATGAAGTGTATGAGAATTATAAGATAGTGTACAAGTACACACATTGGTTGGTAATGGCAAAACCACCAAGCCGATAACAAAATTGCCACACCGCCGTTTGGAATCGGCGTTAAACTGTAGGTCCAACTATGTGGTATCACAATGGGCCGTTCAGGCCTAAGTGTGTCTCTCGACAGTCACTCCAACCTAACCTAACCATAACGAATTTGGTAAACTGCGCGCATACAAACTTTCTCAACTATGTTTGTAAACATGTTTAGAGTTGAGGATGGACTGGACAAACCAAACCACTCAGTCTCAAAGACTATTGTACTATACCCGAGATAGAGCCAATAGAAGAAAGTAGAAAGACAGGAACGATATGTGAGGGGATAAATGGGAAGAAGAAAGGTCTAGGGTCTCTTAACCTCGAATGTTCCAGGTAAACAACTGCTCAGTGAGGTAAGTTTAATATACGAACCTTATAGAAATTGTTACTTTTATAGCACAAATATTTCGCGCGGATGGTTGCTTTTGATATTCGCATCCGCATTCGCTAAACTGACATCCGTTACATCACTAGTTTGAACGTACGCAATATCTATATGCTCTTATGTTGTGCATCTGTATTAGTAGATAATATTGTTTGGCAAAAGTGAAAATCATTTTACTTGCAACACGCACACACTCAAACGCATTTCTGTGTGAGTTTGTATTAGTGTACTTAAGCTTGCAGTTCTATGTGTATACATGTATATGTCTGTGTTATACGTGTGTATGCATTTTAAGCATGTCTTAAATGTTTATGTGTGTGTATGCACAGAAATTGTCTGGATTGCTTCGCTGATTTTACTCGTTGATTAGAATTTTCCCAATTAAATGATTGTGTGTGTGTGTGTCTGTGTGAGTGTGTGCTGTAGCAATATGCAATGAACCATTTGTTTTTACAGTTTGCTATTAAATGAAACAACCACTAGTTTTGCATGAATGGTTTTGAAAATTTTAGGTATATTCTAAAATAATTGATACTTATTTTCTAAAAACTAATGTTTTCAATTTGTATATTCCTTACTTTGATTATTCATGCAGGTCACTGAACCTGAATCCGAGGTCCAAAAATTATAGTTTTTACATAACCTCAAAAAACTTTATTGCATTATTTTTCTAAGTCTGAGGTCGCTGAATCCGAATCTGAGGTCCAAAAAACTCCAGCATGTCAGGTTTTCGACTTAGTTTAGATAGCGAGGTATTTTGCAGGTTATGTCGAAAATCTGACATGCTGGGGCTTATTAGACCTCGGATTAGGATTCAGCCACCCGAAAAACATATAATAATTATGGTCTGTCCTCCGGGCTCAAAAAAATATTTTATGAGGTTTTTTAAGGTTATGTCAGAACCCTGACGTGCTGGGGTTTTTTAAATCACGGATTCGGATTCAGCCTGAAAACATATGGTAAACATAGTGTAACCTCCAGACCCGAAAAAATATTTTTTTTTATCATCCGGTTTTAAAATGAACCTAATACTGCAGTACTGATAACGCAATGGTTTAGTGGGCATCCACTGAAATGGATATTTAATTTATGGAATGTATGCTAATAAAAAAAGCACTCAGAATAACACCTAGCAATCAATCAGCCTGATAGTATATCTACTACCTCCAAAGTAGTTACTAATGTAAGTATTTCTCCACCCTTTTGGGATACCAGGTCAGAGAGGTATTCCGAGATAAATTGATGGTTGGAAGGTATAAAATATGGTTAATGACATAATGATTAACTGATTTCTTTGTATATCCAAGATGATTCCTAAATATTTACGATATAACCATGGCATTCAAGCCCAATTCCCAGTTTCTCAGTATTTATTTCCTGGGTCATTCTTGGATCTTCGTCAATTTTTAACTTAACCAAAGCCATACTTACGTCATCTGTCGAAGATTCGTTCTCCTCAGAAAAATGTCCGGCCTGGAGATTTGTCCTTCACATAAAAATGTCCAGTCTGGAATCTCCGAATTTACTTTGAAATGATCACAAGCGATGGTGCATTCTTTCTCTATGCAATTTGGTACTAATTTCATATTTCCACAGGCTTGAGGTGACACCGAAATCCGTAAAGAATGGCAAACTGAATCCCTTGCTGTCATGGCGGTGGAATTTCTATCGATCCTTTCTCAGAAGCTATGCGTTTGTCTCCATCACTTGACTGTTTGCAGTGAAACTTAAAATGAATTATCGCAATACTATGCCAAGTCATTTGACATTTTGCCCCCCCATTAAGCCCCCTCTTAGGCTAAGAAATTCGATAAGTTTTAATTTTCTTAATGTTGTATTTTGTATAAAATTAACATAAAATACTTTCAATAAGGACTATTCAAATCATAATCTTCTCAAAGACTTGTGTTTAAGAAAGTACAATCTGCACAAAGAAAAGTAAAATTTAAAAAAAAAAAAAAAAACAATTCTTCTTTTCTTTAATTTTTTTTTATTGTAAATATACCTAATATTTTAATAATATATGCATTTACACATCACTCGTTTGCTGTAAGACTGTCATAAGTAAAAGAAAAAGAATTTCGAGAAAATCGCATTTAAAAGTTTCATGGAACTACCACTCGGTAAAACACAATAATGATATATTTTCTTCTCTCGAAGAGAGTTCTTAAGATACCATTATGATTTTTTTTACACAAGATAAAGGATTAATTAACAGTTGTTTCTGCATGCTTAACACGTAATTCTAGAAATTTAGTTTTAGAATAAAAGAAAACGATTTTAAGATTACATACTGGTAAACTTCATTGAATGAAATTTTTAGCTTAGTAATTATTTTTTCTATAAACAAGTTTACAGATTTTTTTTTGTTCAGTGACCTATAGCAGAATTATATGGGCAACATATTTTTAGAACATATTAACCCTCTATTAATCCCCTTAATTGGTAAAAAAAAGTAGTTGATTCCAAAAAGAGCAGAAAAGACCCATAAAGAAGGGAGATACTGGGTTAACACATTCTAAAAAAAAAATTTGTTGCGCAGTGTAAGTGAAATAAATGATTCAATTGAAAAAATGACACCTTTTCTGGTACTTTTTTTTTTTATTCCTTATTTCGCTTTTTTATCCCCAAAAAAGACTCTTTATACTTGTGAAGAGTTAGCAGATCTGGGCGTCACTATTTCAACGATGCCTACTTAGACATGCACAATGATCGACTATACTCATTTTCTATGGAAATGAGCTTTGTACATGTGAAATTACTTATGCTCTTGTGGACTAATACTACTCTTTGTCATATCGTCGCCTGAGAATTGATTTGGCGTATGTGTATAAGTATTCCTATGTCTATACGCCAAATCAATACTCAGGCGACGATATGCTACTTTACTTTTTCTCTATCAGACTAGCTCCTTTTCCTTATTATTGTATTACACTTTCGCCAGCCCGTATGCGCTCAAATGCAAATTTCTAAGCTAGTGATTAAACTCAATATGCATGAAATCTATTGAATTAATAGATAATTCTTATCAATACTTATCAATTTATAGCCCAATTTATCTGATTTTTCATTTGAAACCAGTTTCTAATGGAATAAATTTCCATTTTCATGCCAACTTGTTGATCTATTTTATTACACATACTTATTATTACTATTTCCTCTGCCCTTTTTTCCAACACAGTTTATTTTATTATTACCTACTTAAGTATTTTCCCCTGCATAATTTATTTTATTTCACACACTAATTTTTCACACATTACTTATTTGCCCTTTTTTCTTGCTGTTGTTGTTATGCAGTCATTGCTTTTAACTTCTTCACTCTGCTTAAATTGAAATTTGGCGCCCCACGCCCTCACTCTCAAACGAGAAAACAGTGTGAAAACAACCTAACCTTAGTAAATTTTCAACATCCGACACTTTGAAAAGAGATCCACCAAAAAAACCGAAGCAGCGGTTTACAAACTTTGCGTTTACACCAGCAACTATAGAAACACAAACACCAATGCATACAGCACACAAACACACAACAAACATTTTCTTAAAATGTTGCGCCGCTTGTATAATAGTCGTAATATTTTTACTTTGACTTTTACTGCTAAACGGCAGATGGCGTGCATACCACATCAGCACAACCGCTGTAGCATCATTTGGCTACTCCTCAACGAAGGAAAGAGAGGAATTTCCCTTCGTTTCTCTTTGCTCTTTTTGCCTCAACCCGTTTACTATTTCACTCTCAAGGGACGCATTTGTTTATTTAACCAATATCCTTTAGTTTAGTTAGCGCTTCCGTGATAGAAATTGCGGCGGCTATAGTATGATAGTGTTGATAGTAGTGATGCTTGAGAGAGGCAGGCGGGAAGGGGTGTTGTGTAAGTTTTGCAGTGTTTGTGTGTGCATAAATAGATGATGATGACGGCAAAAGGACAAATCCTTTGCAAAAACTAAAAATGGAAACGCAAAAGTTTTATGCTGCTGAAATTTATCTGCACTAACAGGCAATATCAACAAAAATAACAACAACAACATCAATGAATACAAAAATAAACATATACTTTCGGATATAGTGCCAATGAGGCAAACTACGAGTATGTACTTTTCTACTACAAACTACCAGCACTACTTCTTCTTCTACAACAGCAGCGGCAGCACCGGCAGCGGCAAAATCGGATGTGTGTTTAAATGTGAGCGAGTGCGCCAAATGGTCAAAGCGCAAACCAAAACAGGCGCAGGCACAGGCACATGCAGAAAGGGTTAAAGTTGTAGGAAGTAAGTGGGAAATAGCTGCAAAATCAGTAACAACAGCAGCAGCCTTAGTAACAGAATTGCGAAATAAGTTTTAGTTTAATTGTATTGTGTTTTGTGAAGTGATTGTAGGAAAAGTATACGGGTATGGCAAAAGTTTTATTTGGTGTAAATATTTTTCGTTGAACCTAAAGTATTGCATTGGCAGTTCGAAAGTGGCAGCATGCAGTAGTAGCAAACAGCATATTGGTAGCAATTGTGGAAACGGAAACGGAGGAAAATGGTAAACAAAAAAATGGCACATATGTCGCCAACACGCTAACAAATTATGCGATTGTGTGTGTGTGCAAAACAAAAAGGCGTTAAGTGCTTAAAAATTTTTGGAAAATTTGCCTGAAAATGAAAATGGCAAAGAGCATAGATAAACAAAAGGATAAATAGGCAGAACAGACAGATAAACAAGCACACAGCCAGGCACGAAGGCAGGCAGGCAGATAGACATATGCATTATGGTAGCTATTTAGTAATAATATATGAGAATATATATAGATATGTGTTTATAACATTTCAAGAGGTATTTCGAAATATTCAAAGTAGTTAAAGTGAAATTTGTAATAGTCATAAATATGTGAAATTTGTTTGGGTTAACGATAAAACTTAATAGGAATTTTGATGAAATACAGTAATCACCGCTTAATTGCATCAAAGCAAATGCACAATTTCTGGTTCCATCAACCCGGAAATCAACTGATGAATTTAAGTACATTTGGAATTAGAAAAAGGAATCAAACAGTAAACGTCATTTGGCGGATGTTAGTTGACCGAAATTACCATCAAATATCTAATATAAATTCTTAGAAACACGTTAATAATCATAAAATTTACCTTGTAAATATTACACACTTGCTGTGAATGTGATAACAGTCTAAAATATCAAATAAAATTCTGAAATTTAGATACCATTTGCAATGCAATATTCCTCTTCAAACAAGTAAATCAATATTCAAAAATTAAACATTTTTTGGAAAAAAGTAAAATGAAAATTCTCATATTGAGTGAGTAAAACGCAATGAACTTTTCATGTATATCAGTTCATATCTACAAGAGACATAACATGCATGCCATGTGTGGCATGCATACAAGTATGTACGTTCTATACTATCCACTTGCTGATCAAGAGGTTTGGGAAGGAAAAGAGGGGAGCTTATAACTCTTAGTAATAGCTGAGATATTTATTAGGAAGTAACTTTTCACATCCAAAAAACCCTGCTTCCCCTCTTAGATCCGATATTTATGTTTTCATGTATGTTCATTCTTTGAGATAAACAAAAATTCACAATTGCTGCTATTATACTTACACTCAGCGAAAAGAACGAATCATGAAATTAATAGGATTTTTAAATGAATGCTTATCAAACTTTGCTGTGTTTCTTTTATCGCTTATATAAGATAATTATCGCAGTGACAAAAGGAACGCTTATCCCTGTTGGTTATACATTTTTGTTGCTACTTATGATTTTTACATTTACAATAAGTTAAAATTGTACCATTTAGTACTAATAAATACACCGCTAATTGCGAAAATTAAAAACTATGACTTGGCCACACTTTTTCATCCCGCTTTAATTGCTTCGCACGGATATGTGATTAATTTCCTACACAATATACAACTATGCAAACATTTTTAAAGCGTGTATGCGCAACAAAAGAAACACAGCTATTATAAATACTGTAGAATTTAGTATAAATACTATTAAATTCATTAGTAAAAGGTTTTGGTTAGAAGTCACCCATTGACCAACGTAACTTATTTGTCATAATTGTAAGTCGGAAACGAGGAGGCGATAATTATACGGTCTGCTACTTATAAAACAGTCACTTGATTGGTGCAGTAATTTAACACGTTCGCGGACGTGAATGCTATAACATTCATTTTCATGGTGTCACAATATGACGTCAATTCTATATAGCATCCAGATAATCCACAACAGAACTGATATATATATATCGAAGTAAATGCTTTAGTATTCAGTGTATATAACTAATAAAATGTGATATTGTTAGAACTTGGGGGAAACGTGTAT
This sequence comes from Toxonevra muliebris, assembly GCA_963691655.1. Lineage (NCBI taxonomy): Eukaryota > Metazoa > Arthropoda > Insecta > Diptera > Pallopteridae > Toxonevra > Toxonevra muliebris. Next base: position 74,783,916 of record OY829329.1, read on the forward strand.
AATTAAAATTTAAATATTACGATTACTTTAAGAGAGCCGCCGTGTGTCTCTTTTTGCACCTCAATACAATTTTGAGTGTCAGCGAACGTGTTTAGTGATTGCTTGGGTTCGAACGAAACTATCGATACTTTACGTTTGAAAATGAGTACTTCAGATTCTTTCAAAATACTTGAACGGAATAGTATCGATACTTTTTCCCAAATACTCTGAGGGTTTCGATACCATGAGCTCGATACCTAGTGAGTACTTGGTATCGATACTTGAGCCAGAAATTTCAAATACCAAGTACATTTAGGTGATTTTGACCTTCAATGATCCCAAATAATTTTTAATAAAAAATGTATTGCTCTCTTAAGTTGAAAGCGTTAAAAGCCTCATATAAAAAAAAAAAACAAAAAAAAAAGAGTGCGTCACTCAGTCACTTTTTTTTACCACTGATGCTTTATGAGCTATCTACCCTTAAAAAGGAGCGCGACGGCAATATAAACAAATTCAGTTTCAAACATAACCAACACATAGATAAAACAATGACGAAGGGTTGCGTATACACTCGTCAACCATGCACCGTCAAAATTCATTTTTCCGTAATTTTCAGCGTGTGAACATCTATTTGCTGTCGGTAAAACAGTTTTGTTACGATGTTTACTCACGGAAAACCACACAAAATTGAGCATGTGCTTGACAGTATACACGCATCAAATACGGTGCGATCGTTGATGGACAGTCAAGCAATATCAAACAAGGCGTCCGTACACTTCCGTGTGAAGATTTCTCACGAGTACACTTAAAATGCTGTATGCGATCGTGCTTGATAGTCCCTATAACTCGTAGTATTTTGTGAAGCGATTCGAATGAGAAGAAATTGTCGGTCACAGTTGGACTCTCGGCAACATAATGTCCCATATTTGGTATGTACACCTGACCCCGTATGAATTGAGCTAGTGGTATTGGCTATAGCAGTGTTGGGTAACGTAGGTATTTTGCACTTTTGTAAGTACCTTTTAGTTTATGGGAGGAAAAAACAAAAGGGAAATAGAGGGAAATATCTTTTCTCGCACAACTCGATACAATTTTCTCAATACTGTACTATAGTAAGAAGAAAAAAGAGGCGTGTGGGATATTAAATGTGATTTATCGAGTGCTGGAGAGAGCGAAGAAGAGAGCACGAGTAGACACTAATGCTCTTGTTTTTACTACAATGAACAATTGCACAAAGGAAATAAGATTCCTTCTTTCTGTGTGCCTCGTGAGACAACAACTGAGAAGAAATAACGTAAGATTACTGATGAATGCCATCACCGGGCACAACACATCTGGTCAGCATATGACTAATATGGGCGTCATCACCGATCCAACCTGCCAATCGTGTCTTGGGGATGACGATACTACGGAGCATTATTTTTGTAAAGGTGTTGGATAGTGATGTCTTGAGTATGGATAATACACTCCCTCTTTCTGAGCTTCTAAGGTTCATTAGTGAAACAAAGAAGTTCGAGGTTGAGAGACCTTAGACCTATTTTTCCCCCATTTATCCCCTCACATATCTCTCCTGTCTTTCTACTCTCTTCTACTGGCTCTATTTTGGGTATAGTACAATGGTCTTTGACACGGAAGTGCTTTGGTTAAGTCCAGCCCACCTTCAACTCTAAACTCTAAACTGTGTGCTCTTTTCCTCTCTCTCTTTTTCATTTACTTAGTGTTCATGATATAACTCAAGCCCCATAAAAAAAGTAAGCCTTGACTTATTTTATGAGGATTTTCAAAATGAGAAGCCACAAATAACATCAATTACAAAATTATTAGGTTTTGTATCAGCACAGTGCACATGGTGCATGTTCCTACCCTACATGATCAAACTGAAGACCGTGTGGAAGAAAGTCAAGAGTATAAACGCAGACATTTTGTTGCAGCTATATAAACTTGATAGAGTACGTTGTATAGAATACCACAAGGAAACACAACTAACAGTATGGACAACAAGATGTTTTAGTAGATGGAAGCTTTGTACTGATCTAGGCTTACAATGCTTTTACTTTTCATTGAAACAAATAACAAAAAATTCACAGGCAACCATTTGAAGCTATTGGATGGGTTTACACGAGCCAATATGTTGCTGAGAGGGTTTTGAGCATCACAAATGTAGGTTGTGTAAACGAAATGACTGACGGTTGGACCAAAATATAGACCTGCAATTAAACATATAGTTAAATTGACAACCTGACCGCTCGTGTAAACCCCCCATTAATATCTATACTGTTGAAACAATATTAGTATATATTATTTATTAAATCATTTATGATAGTTTTTTTTTTCGAGTGTATCATATATTTTTCTTCCTCAGATTGGAAAAACGAAAAAATTTTTAAATTTTTAAAGGAGAAGAGAAATTTTCAAGGGCAAAATGTAAACAGAAATTTCTGAAATGCCAATGTGCAGTAGCAATAGTAAAAAGAAATGTTCTGAAGTGAAATGGAGCGTAATGTTGCATGTAGTAGCAATAGTACAACAAGAACATCACATACACACATGCAGCCATACAGATTACATACCCTACGGGAAATGGAACCAGCTCTGGAACCTATCACGTGGCAGGTTTTAATTTAGAAACCGATTCCAGGTTGCACTGTATAAAATGAGTTGTCATTGAAAGGAGTGCATTGATCCTTAATAGATAACTTTGAACTGGTCACGCTACCGGTCCAAAAGCATCAGTTTCAGTATCACTTCAAATAAGCAAAAAGAAAAAAAGAAATATTGTTTTTTAGATTATATTCATTTATTTATACTTATTTTAATTTATTTATTTTTATGAAATATAAAAATTTATTTTGATGAAGGTTTTCAAGTTTTCAAGGCTCGAACTGGTGGCTGCAGATTATCGAGTAACGCACTTATTTGCTGAGTCACGTGAGCATTATTCTTGCGACTAATTTTAAGCCAATATGAAAGACAAAGTACAGAGTGACGCAGCGAGCAAATCGAAAAAGAACCACTCTGTGCTACTACAAAAAGGTTGTTTTCGCTTACACAACACAGAGTGGTTATGATGAGAAATTTCACGAATAAAAATACTGAGTACAAAAGAGAACTTTCGTACGATGCCAACGAATCAGTGCGTAGCTCAGATGAATATCCGCTTAGTTCACAAAACCCGAGTGGTTGGAGACAATTTATCCGAAATTCCCGTAGGGTATACATATGCATGTCTGCCGAATTCATTCAACCGCTTATCAAATACGAAATTCTCGTCCTCGTCTGAATTGCGTTGAATGGTTGAACCGTACCTGAGCTCCCAGTTTGCCAGGTAGCTAGGTTTCCAGGTATCCAAGTATCATATAACGACCAACAATGAAACTTTTTGATCTCTGCTTCTTCCTTTCTTTTCTTCTTTCACTTCAATGCAAATGCGAAGTACAATGAAAATTAAGTTCAATTTCGAAATTTTTCTGCTGCATTTTCCTGTGGTTTTATGCTTCAAAATATTTTCACTACTGCGCAACTATTAAATACTTTTGTTTTTTAAATTTTTTACACATTTTTCTGTTTTGTATTATTTGGTTTCATTTAAAGTTTAATATGAATAAAATACATTGTATTGAGGTAGAAAATGGAAAACTAATGTTTTTAAAATATTTCTTTGTTTATAGTTTTAAGTATATAAAAGGAAATATTTACTTTAAAAATTAAAGAGTTTAAAAAGGCTGGTTCTTTGATATATGTACATAGTATGTATTTCTACAAAATATTTTTCATTTGCTTTTCAATGTAATTCCTTTGATTAAAGTTTGAATTTAGGAAAGTTTGAAGGTTTTGCAAATAAATTTTTTGATTAGATTCGAGGATATTTGCAATGAAAGCTTAAAAATTTTAAATAAGTTTTAAATTTATTTAATAATGTCTTGGGTTTGGTATTTTCCTATACTATAAGAAATCTTTTCAGGAAAGTTTTAAAGAAAGTTTAATTTTTAAATCTATTTCTACATGAGATGAAATAAACTAACTTTATTTTCATTAAATTAAATTTCTTGTTTTTTCTTCTCACTGCAAACATAGTTTACTTATTCAATATCATCTTTATATTTTCTCAAAAACAATTATAAAAAAACACAAAAAAAAAAACTACTAAACTTAAATAAAAAATGTTCATCAATGAGTTTTGATTGTAACAATTAAAAGTTTTGCTGTGCTCAATCTTCTCTTCTCCCTCTCTCTCACTCACTCTCTGTCTCTCTTTTAACTATTTAAACTACGAGTACATGTATTCGAAAACAACAACAATGAAAAAAAGAGAGAAGAAAAAACATATTGTAATACGCTGATGTTACTTAATCAATTCTACTAAACTTAAATATATTTTCTCCACTGCAAATAATAAAGTGCAACTTCAACGTAAAAATTAAAGTTTTGTAGTAAAATTATAAAACAAAAAGTTATAGCAAGGTAAAATAAATAGGTAGTGAAGTTAAAACTTAGTAACGTAAAAGGTAGTAAGAGTTGGTAAAAACAATTCAACCCTGCCAATGGCAACTTATTTGTGCACACACACACACATTGGCGGATCCAGACATTTCTAAAGGGGGGAGGTTTTAAATTTTTCGCTTCTTTAAAATATTTTTTGGATTCATGACCCAATATTAAAATGAATGTGAATTTCATCGGTAAGTGGATGAGAGTTGACGGGAGGGGGAAAGGGAGGAACGGGGTTAACCGCATACACTGACTCTCATATTTTCACATACATATATAAATACACACATATTTATAATAGTAGCACTACCCAGTAGAAAAATTATTGGCTGGAATAAATTTCTTTCTGGTTTTCGTATAAGCTGACAATGGATACAAAGTAGAACTTTCGGTTTTGAACGTGTTTTGATTAAATACACGTGTTTTGATTAAATACACGTGTAGTTGGCACATCCAATCAAAGTTCGTTTACGAAGAACAGAAATTTTTAAAGATGCTTAATAGACACATTGGGTCTAAGCTCGCAAATACGATCACACTCCATCGCTTCATCGCATCACTTCGTAGCTAGTGATGGAGTGTTTTGAGAGTCTGCAGAAGTTGTCTACCCGTAACAAAGTACGCTTTGTTGGGTACCAGGCTGATATGGCATTATAGGTAATGTAGCTGTTTGTGAATTTGCTAGGCAGGGTTCGGCGACTTTACACACGAGTCCCGATCCATTATGTGGAATCGGCTGGACTAGTTCCAAATCGATCATAGAGGCGTGGATGAGGGATAAATGGCTATCTTATTGGCAATCCGTTCAAGACCTTAGTCAGGCAAAGAAGCTTATTAATCCTCTCACTCTCACCAAATCCCTGAACTTAAATAAATCGGATCTCAGTTTGCTAGTAGGCCTTCTAACTGGCCACAATGTTGTCAGATACCATCCAAGTAAATTAGGTCTGTCACATACCTTTCTTATGTATAGTGTAAATTAGGCTTAGGTTCCATTCGTCTGGTATTTTCTGTTGCATCCAGATATTAGCTATCAGCTGATGTATTTGTTGCGCAAAATCAGATCTCGCCACTTTTTTATTCTCTCAGTAGGTGTTCCATCAGATCCCGCACTCTTGTTAGATTTGAGATGTTTGATGGCCATTTAAACTTCGAAAATATCTAGTAATGGTGCCTCTTTTTCATGCTCATACGTTTTGGGTGGTGCGGTTGAGTGAGAGGACGCCTCGCTGTTTACAAGCTCATTAAAATGCGCTTCCCACCTCCTAAGAGCATATTCGTTATTTGTTGAGAGGTTGCCATTATTTTCGATTTCAAGCATCAATGCAAGACTGAAGTCAGAATTGAATTATTTTTTATTCCACTTCCGAATTCAGGTGATTTAAGCAGCTACATATATGCGGTCTATGGAACAACAGGTTGTTGGTTCATATTCAATTAAGGGTATTTTTTTTTCAGAACAAACTCCAGGTCTGAATAAATCAGCGTTTTTTATTAATTTTATGAGAAGCTTAGAACCAAACCTTAAGAATCTTTTTCTACGCAGAACTGTGAAAAGTCATCTCAGTTTTAACTTTTTGTGGCATTAGTGGACCGGCTGCTTCTACTGCTTCTTCGCGAGATCCAGTCAATAATAATTTTATCAATATCTACTTATATGATCGTTTCGCAAAGTGTAGCTTATCTAATTCCACTAGATTGAGTAGAAGGAGTAGATTTCTATGTTGTTTTATGCACTGAATGTCAGCATTCTTACTCGTGGGTTAAGACCTGTTGAAGTTCTGCCTTGACATATTAGTTCTGACAACTCAAATTTAGATTCAATGCATAAAAATATTTCAGAAATCACCTCTATTTTTCAGTCTGTTTCATAGGTTGATTGCAGTTTAGAGTTCATTCATTAGTATTTGGAGTAAACAGACCCGCATTCAGTCTTGATATTTGAAACTTTTCATTGAGTTCATGTCTGTTATTATAGGCTAAGTGGAAGAAGTTTAATTACTTTATAATTTCGGTTTGAATTCAGCCTCTGAATTATTTCCTACTTAAACCTGAATGACAAAAGAATTCAGATTCGAATTTTATTTTTTGAATTCAAATTAAAAATTATCTGAATTCTTGACAATTTTTAACATTATCACTAAATTCTGATTCGTTTGGTCTAAGACTTAATGATTTTTCTACTGGGACTAGAAGTAAAAGTATGGCAATCATAGTCGAGTAGTAGCTGCAGTTGTTGTAATAATAGTTAAAGTTAAGCTTACCTTATTCGCACAATTTCCGCATACATTTAAAACAAAAAGTTAAAACTTTTGTTGTTAAAAGTTGTTGAATGTAATATTCAAAAGCGGATTTTCTTTTTCTTTCATTTCTTTATTTTTTTTTTTAATATAACTATTTGTTTTCTCTTTTTGTTGCATCCTTGTGTTAGACTATAGTGATGTGGTCGGATGAAGGTGGTGGTGGTGTGGTATAGGAAAAATCGGAATTAATTGAAATTTTCTAAAGTTTTATCTCAATAAGTAAAATCGGCCACAGAAAAACATGAAAAAACTCTTTCTTTTTTTTTTTTTACAATAATTTCATTTGTATGCATTTGTTGATTTGTGGTTTTGGTTGTTTTATTTTGGAATGTGCTGCTGCTTCTACTGCTGCAGAGTGCTTACAAAATTTTATTGAACTCTGAAGCATATTTTGCTGCATTATTTAAATAGTTTAGGTTTAGTTTTTCCTTTAATTTTTGTGGGGGAATAGGGGCGATATTTATTTGATTCTGTTTTAATGGTCTACACATTTAAGTGGCTCAGTGAATTTGTTGATTTAACCGCAGAGTTATCATAGTTAAAGTAAATGAAAACAAGATTTTTTTTTTACGAAAATTAGTCTAGTTTTTGGAAGGAAATGAATGTTAATTTTTCTTTTTATTAGTATTCGGCTTGAATATATACTTTGCATGAAAACTCTAACGAATTTATATATACATGAAATGTATGATTCCCTCATAGTGGGCTTCAAATATGTGTTTTCAAACTTTTAAGATCTGCAGCAACTATAGTTATAGGTAAAATAGCTAATGTCCGATGTAATACGTTTGCATTGCTTGAAGCAATGGCAATAAAAATGTAAATACAGAATAAATTTTTTGATATACATACATCAAATGGAATTTTAGAACACATAAAATATTTTCGTCATAAACCAGACCAGAACAAACGCTAAATCGGTATCTTAATTATGAGCCGGACAAAATCCAGATACAAAATCATATAAAAATAAAATCATCCCTTTCCTAAAAAAGAGAAACAAAAGCTCAAACGAAATTCAGACCTACGTTCAGATAAAAATTCTGATAAAAACCAGACCAAAAGTGGGCCAGCATTCGGGAAAAAGATTGATCGAAATTCCAGGATAAAGATTATACCAAAAATCGGGCCAAAAACTAAACGAAAATTGGCCCAAGTTCAGACCAAAACTTCGATAAAAATTCATACTTTAGTTCAGACCACAAATCAGATAAAAATCAGCCCAAAGATCAGAACAAAACTAATACTAAAATTTAACTTAAGAATTAGACCAACATCTTTATTTTTCATACCACGGGAAGTACACATTCTCCTGAGAGAGATAAGAACAATGCTCGGGGTAAAGCTCAAATCAAAATTTAGACAAAGAATTAGACAAAAAGAGACCAAAATTTATATTAAATTCAAACTAAAGAAAAAATTAGACATAAAACCAAGTAAAAAATTAGTCTAAAAATAAAAACAAAAGTCAGACCAAAAATTACACCAAATTCAGACTAAAGACAAGAACCAAAAATTAAGACCAAAAATTAAACCATTTATAAACCAAATATCAGACAAACAAAAAACACAATATCAAAAATCAAACCAAATTAATTCAGGCCAAAAATCAAATGGTAACCGAAACCAAAAATCAGATCAATATTTATACGAAATTCAGACTAAAGAAAAATCAAAAAGTCAAATCATAATTCTGACATAAAACCAGGCCAAAAATTAGACTACAAATCGACCAAAAACAATACCAGAAATCAAATTAAACTTATTCAGGTCAAAAAGCCAATCATAATTTAAACCAAAGAATTTGACCAAAAATAAAAGCAGAAATCAGACCAAAAACTAGACCGAAAATTAAATAAAAATCAGCCCAACAAAATATCAGACGTAGAACAAAAAACATTTAAAAATTCAGAACCTACACAGTTAAAACCAGCTTAAAAATCAGACCGAAAATCAGACCAATGATCAATTCAAAAATAAATCTACAAATTATATAAAAAAAATCTGATACAGATTACAACCAGGCCCCGATCATAAACCAGTTCATTATTAAGGCGATGATACGTGTTCAAAAATCTTATAAAAATCCGGTCAAAACATCAGAAAAGATTCGGTGAAAATCCAAAATTGAGACCAAAAGTTGTCCCAAAAATTAGTCCATATTTTTATCTAAAAATCTTCTAATTTTGGAATCGAAACTCAGACCAAAACATAGACATAAAATAAAAATATTTTAGTCCGACCATAAAATCAAATCTGTAAAAGTAGAACGCCTATAAACTGATCTTAAAAATTCAGATTTAGTGTAATCCAAGTATATGCAGGGTGTTTCGGTCCCGGTGGTCAACAAGGAAAGAGGTGATAGAGTAGGTCGAGACAAGTAAAAAATCGTTTTATTTACTTACTAAAAATTGATGTAAAAGTTATTTAAAATTAAAATTTTTGATAACAAACACAAATTTGGAAAGATTTGCAACTTGTATGACAGTCTTTAAAAACTGGACAAAGCTTTTTTAATAAATTAAAAAGTTAATTTTATTTATTTTCAAACTAATCAAAATTTATTTTCGTTGCCAATTTTAGATATTATAATACATTTATGTTTTCTTCCAAGTAGCTTAGGAGTGGGTGAAAATAGAGACTCCCCCAATTTTTAAGTTGTCTCTATTACCTCCTGTTTATGCTGACCATTGGGACCGAAACACCCTTTATAATATATTAAACAGTAGCGCTGTAGAAAGAGTTAAAAAAAATTATAAGAAATCGTATTTTCAGGAGAAAGAATAGGCCTGCCTCTACTACTGAATGCGAGCAAGATGGCATATCAGTGAGCTAATTTGTAGGTTTGAACTGTCATATAATTTTTATCAGATAATGTTTCGCTCTCCTAAAAAGAGCTGTGTTAAAATGTTTTACAACAACTACAATACTAAGGAAAATCCGAATATATATTATATCCTTCTCTATTCTCCCTTTATGCGAAAAGTATACTACGATTTATGGCTTTTCATGCTTAAAATTCAGCCTGAAAGTATGCAAACACATTGGAAAAAGTTTTAAAGTGAAATCGATTAGGATTTTGTAAGTCGACGTGTTTTTTTACTTATACATATGTAAATAAAATTTGGAAAAATTAACTTTAATTATTTTATAACTTATTATAGGGAGAATCGCTGTCGGGCTCGCTAGCGGCGCTAAAATTATTTTTATTAATTATTTTATTATTAAAAATTCTTTATCTATCAACACCAACGCAGTGTTAAACCGAGTAGAAAAGTTGAAAATAACCAGATAACAACACAAAATTTATTCTATCATAAAAACAAATGTACGGTGGAAGGGAGACGGGGGAGGGGGGAAGAGGGGAGTCATCTGGCATTTCTTGATATTTTTTGAGCCTTAAAAGAAAAGCGTGTCTCTTTACCAGTTGCCGCTACTAATTTGATTTTTAATATGAATTTTTTGCTGTTTTTAGGTTCAATTAAAATTATAACTGAATTAAAAACTTATGGAATAAACTTGCACTGACTGTTTCACTCACAAATAATGAAATTGAATACCCACATTCAACATACGTACATGCAAGAAATTAAAACTTGTTGTATATTTTCAACACTGTAGCAATTAAATTTCAATTGTTTACCTCACATTGCAATTTATTATGCATATATATATCTATAGGATTCATATGAAAAACAACAGGATATCCTTTTGCAGTTAATTACCAATTTCGTTTGATTTTTGGTATGTTTTGGCGGTTTGTTTTTGCTTTTGTTGTTGTTGTTTTTGTTGGCTGTTGATATCCATTAGTTAGTTATTGGAATGAATATGCTTATTATTAAATCTAAATTAAATTATTATTTTACTATCAATCGCAGTATGTACTCGTGTGTAGTAGTGTTAATTGCATGCTGTGCTTTTGTAAAACAGGAAACGGAAATGCTTTATATGCATATCGTAGCAAACTATAATTGAAAATAAATTACGATTATTTGTATGTATACATTGCGCTGTTGTTGCGTGTGTGAATTCTATTTATTCTATTGTGAAAGTTATTTGCGAATATTTCAAAATTAATTGAGATCTATTGTAAATTATCAGCATCAACTTTTTGTGCGTATGAATTGAATACATATTTTTTTTATTGCATTTTGGATTTAAGAGTAAAGTTTCATTTCAATGCACATGGATATATACATATATATGTGTATTTAAGTACATAAGCAAGTAATATGAGAAGTTCTAACGAAACAAACAAACTTGTCTTGTTAGCGCAATAAAACTTTATTATTTATTTTCATAAGAAAATGTTAGAATACAATAATGTTCTTTCTTCAACTTTTCTAAGACTAGAGTAAAATTGTTGCAATCATTTCAAGTTATAGTTAAAGTAAAATAAAATGAGTACATTATACTTTGTTTGTCTGTTAGTTTTCTTTTCGAACTAATACTCGCTAATGAGTTGAAAATTGAGGCCTTTTATTTCAAAGACGAATAAGGAAATCTGAGGCAGATGCCCTGAGAAATATGACGATGACGATAACAATACTTAGAGTAGGGATGTGCAGCTGAGCTCATGTGAAGGGAAGAGAAGCAAGTGTGAGAGAATATATGTGTTTTCGATGTGTTCACGAGAGTAAAGAAGAGAGTATCAGCAAACTTTAGAGTTTGCTCTGGAGTGTTGCCCATTTACGGCTAAATTTAGTAAATTGTTTAGCTATATAATTTTGAAAAAACTATTAGAAAGATTTTCAGACACTTTTCATTTATATTTAGCCATTGAAAATAATTCTTATTTTTTATCCTTTTAAAGTGCAGTCAGGTCTCCCTGTACCCGATCTTTCCAATGGAAAACCATTTGAAAAACGAACGTAGTTTTAGAAGTATTTTAGTAGTGATTATAAGGGAAAGATATCGAAATGTAAAAAATATGCATTCTTGTTGATTTTTGCTTATTTCCCCCATATGTTTTTTTACAAAAGTTTGGTCAGCTGTAGCCTCTTAAAAATATATGAGGAATTTCTCATTTCAAATATAAAATAATTAATTCTACTATTTTTTGTTGATTTTCAAAACCACCTTCCAAAAAGTGCGTCTGTCCACCTGGATTTTAAATCAGGTAAAATACAATATTTTTAAATTATCTAAATGCAAATTTTAAGTCAGTTGATATAGAAAAGCTAAAGAGCGATTAATTTTGAAAAAAATTTATAAACGAATTTTTGATGAATGGCAAATTGAACAGCAGGCCGAAATGGGTTAATCCAATCTAAAAATTGTATGTACATTTCCATATTGAATGCATATTATGGAATAGTTACACTATTTACTATGGTATAAAATAATAAGACTTAAAAATTGTGGAATCAAATAATTTTTTATTTCACTTCCATACAAAATTTGTTCATGTCGCCGCTATAGATGTTTACACATCAAAAACTCCTTACTTTTAGATAGAATTAAGTATGATCAATTTACCTGCGATATCTAATTTCCCCCCCTTTTTTATTTAGAGTCTCCTAATTTTTTTGATTTCATTAATTCATTTTGATAGAAAGAAATAGTACTCAATTATAAACATATGAAGAACGAGAGATAGAGAGAGAAAGAAATAGAGAATATTCCAAGAGCGATTTCATCTGTCTGGCTTGCCTCTCTTTCTATTCCTTTACTAATTTATTACGGGTTTAATGTTTTCTCAGCAAATATTTAAAATATACTATTTTGCATGTAAAATAATTTAAAAAAATTTTTCTTTTTATTTTCAGGTAAGAATATTTCAATATATGCTGTTGGCTTCTCAAAATGCTCCAAATAATTCTAAATATGTTAGTGTTGGAGGACAGAGATTTTTAATAGATTTGGTAAGAAATATTGTTATGAAAAAATATTGTAATATCTGTGGTTAAGTTCGAAGTTGTATTAAGTGCGTAATATGAAAGATTATCAGGACTTTATCAGAATTTACTGTTACGAATTTTAATTTTTAAGTACTTAACACCGATTTAAATTGCGTCTTGAGCCACTTACAACAACTATACACTAGTTCCTGCTTAGTTAACAGTTATTGAAGGTTAAGAAAATTAAGTTAACTCATATTCACTCAAAAGAGCATGTAACACATCTGTGAGCCTAACCATTGATATGTTTTATACAGGGTGGTCCGGTTTGAGTGTAAAAAATTTTAAGACGTAACTTTCTGGTTAGTTCTGAGAATAATATTGTTCTGGACATAGGGTGTTTTTTCAACCTCCACTGAGATACAGGGTGTTTAAGAAAATCCCTTAGGAAAAATAATTTTCACCAAATACTGTATTATGACTTCAATAATACTAAGCGTAGAGCATATAAAATTAATAGTCCTTTATTTTAGTGTTACATTTGTAATTTATAACTTTTTTGAGTTGGCAACAATTGCTGCTCAAAACTTAAAAATACATTTTTTCTTAATTTTTTTTGGAATATTTAAGTTTTTGGAAAAAGTTGTGTAATAATGTGCTTAATTTTGTGTATTCTTTTTATGATCTGTAGTAAAATATATTAATTTCTTAAACCAAGTATAATGAACAGTTTCGCGGTCTTAGGCTGGGGTAGTTTCAGTGACCTCCAGAGGTTCTTCGTGTTACAAAATTTGTAATTTGTATGGGATACACACTTTTATTTAGACACACAGTTTCAATTCAATAACAATTTTTAATGCTGTTAAAACTTATATTCACAATTTTTATAATAATTTCAGTTTCGTGTTAATTTTCACATATCACTAATACTGCTGCTGTAGCGCTGCTGTGCGTAGGCTGGGGTATGGTAACCGGATATAATGGATTGCTCTGCTGGTGCGCTGATGTGTGTAGACTAGTGTGCTGTTCACACTTGCGAAAAAATAGGTTGTTTCGCGCTGCTGTAGCGCCGCTGTGAATAAATATAGTGGATAGAGCTGATATGTGTAGACTGGCGTGTAGTGAACTAATCTGATGAATCGAGCTGCTGGCGTATTGTGAACAAATGCTATTGTTGTGGCGCTAGTGGTGTGTTGTGAACAAATGCTAGGAATCGCTGCTGCTGTAGTGAAGTACAATGCAGTCTCGCGCGTAGGTCGTAGTGTACTGTTCGATAGACCAAGCCGGCTTATTGTTCCTCCGACGATTAGCGGCAAGTCGCACACGTCTTTTCTGGTTACAAAACCTGGAGTTTTCCCTTCTATCCATCTTTCGTTCGCTGCGTTAAGTCTCACTATTTTATATCCCACTTAATCGTTTTACCTCACTACCAGTTTCACTTCTCGTTCTGAAGCCAGCTGCCAGCCAAAATCCCACAGCGAGCATTTTCACACTATTCCAGTGTACAGATCGTCGCCACTGGAAAGTATAGCTTGTTGTTTGTTGCCTTTGCAAAACGGTATATCTGCATCTACATTTTTGTGTTGTTTTTTAATATGCTGGTGGCGTAACATTGCGATTGTTTTCTCTCTAGCACTGTTTATGCTGTTTTGTTGTTGTTGTTTACCACGCACTTTATTTTTGTTCTGCCTATGCGCCGATCTTTTTCGGCCAGCATACGCTGGGGCAAGCTTTTGTTTAAATCACAGCGTGTTTACGCGACACTTAAGTGCAATTGTGCAGACAAAGTTTGTAGCCAAATTTTGCTCGTCACAAAGTCATTGTCGAGTCGTCAATCCTATTGACTGAACACCCCATAATAGAAGTGGAAAAGCAGTTGTAACGTCACGCTCATTATTTTACACGATGCGAGTTATTAGTTACTTTACGTACGTGGTTTAATGAAGGTTGCAACGAACCTTTTCTTTCTATGGCCGGATAGACTCAGCGGCCTCCAGAGGTTCTTTGTGTTACAGGAATGCCCTCAACACCCAACTGATCTGGATTTAAAAAAAAAGTTAAATAATTTTTGTTTGGGATGTAGACAGCAGCTTCCATATGGTATCCACTCTGGACTCGGATACATGATACTTGTAACTTGCATGCTTTGCAATTTAAAAACTAGAAATTAATTTGAAATACTATCGACCATTCCACCGTAAGCTACTTTAAAGCAGAAGTCAACAACAAAATTTAAATTTAGGTTAACTTAATGAAAACATAATACTAAATTAAAATAATAAATTCTCCCACTAATACCACATAATATTAAGCTTCATAATCCTGCATGCATATGAAAGTACATAAACTTATGAAAGTAAAAACTCTAAGATTTTTATATACATACATTCAAAGCATTCATATGAAATTAGAACACATAGCACAAATTAGTTCAACAATTCTCATACACAAATAAAAACCAACATCTTACCCATTTATGAGTATCTACTTGAATCTTCAATGGAACTTCTTTTGGAAATATACAGCAAAAGATAAAAAAGGAAAGTACCTAGTAAAAAAAAAAAATATTTTACCATAAAACCTCAATTTAAATACCCTATGGAAGCATAACTCATCAAGACTTTATAATATTCTACAAATGTACCTATTTATGTATGTGTGAATGTATGCGTATACATCAGTGATGGCCACCTTTATATTCATAATGATCCACTGATCTCTTTTGCTATGGAAACGAGAGAGCCCTTTACATGTAAAATTTCTTATGCTCTTATGCACGCGGGCTACTCTTTGGTCAACGCTGATTTGCACTCATACATATGTAGTTATGAAAGTTGTAGGTATGCATACACTAAAAGTGGCATCCATGTAAATCCTTATCATCCATAAAGAGTATGTAAGGATATGCAGCGTTAAAAGTACTAAATCATAAAAAAAAAATACATACACATTACGATGACGACGCACTGGGAGAGCCAGAAAGCAGAATGCAGAAAAATCAAGAAAACAAAAAAAAAAGAAAATCATGGAGAGAGAAAAGAAAGATGGCTTAGATGCATGGTGTATGCACAAAGATTCTACTTGAGTGCATATCTTAACCAACTCAGCCAACACATTAGGGAAGAGGACAAAAAGCAGCATGAGGCATAAAGGCATGTGGTAGAGCCAGTCAGCCAAGCTAAGCCAGGTGCATTTCAATTTCACATGCATACATTTACACTTACATAACTACATATTCATATGCAGCATACACATATATGTATACACACATATACACACACATAAACCTAGTAGAGGTCCATTAGCCTAAGACACTTTGCTTGGCATAAATCTACCTACTCTCTATACATAGAGGGAGGAGGGGAGGTGAAAAAATTTAATAGTTCTTCGACATAAATGACTATTTGGTGTCTGTCTGCTGAGATTTTAAGCATCTTTCTTTTTAGTTTTTCCCTTCTATCGTTTGCACTCTAATGTTTTATGATGCAAGCTTAGAAGCATAGAAGTGGAATGAGTAAATGCGCATATGAGATCCTTATAGAGATTCCAAAGTGTTCTTCTCTCTTACTATTTCTTTGTTGTCATTACAAACATTGTGTCATCATAGTTAGCATCAGCGGCGGCAGCAGCAGTAGCAGCAAGCTTTTTATGGCATGTCAAAGTATATTTAAATTTAAGATTTATATCGTATGCGATATGTAGCCTGAGCTGACTTTAAAACTGTTGATAATAATAAGGCCAAAGAATAGAAGAAGCATACAGCTAAAAGCAAAGTTTCTCAATAGCGCTTTACTTTGCAAAAGCTATGCAAAAGAAACTTTTCGCTCGATGACAGTTTTGACTTTTTGTCCTGTTGGCACTTGAAACTCAATAGCTTCCGTTTTAAATAACAAAACGACCAAAGCAGCCGTCGGGTAGTGAAGAAGAAATATTGACAGCACCGGGAGGATAGGGAAACATTGACAGCAATGGCAACATTAGAGAGCAGCAACAGGAGTGGAATTCTTGTCATATTCTTAGTACATTCTTGAGCGTTCAGCGATATTTTTCAACTCTCCTCGACTCCCTTTCTTGTTCTACTATCATATGATGCATTCATTTCAAATTTGTTGTTTGTTCTTTCTACGCTACGCCTTATTTCCTTCCTCGAAGTTCTTCTTCCTTTCTGCATTATATTCCATCATTATTTCCGCTTTGGTGACCATTTTTGTGCGGCTCAGTGGTTTCTCCCCACTAGAGTCTCAACAGCTGCTGTTGCTGTGGTTGCGGTTTTCTTCTTGGTATTTCATTTGCCAGGCCACCATTCTGACAGTTAGAGTTCGCCTGCCTGCTTTCTTGGCCGCCTTGTTTCCTTGCTTGTTTTCCTACTCCATTTTACTCCTTCCTTGCCTTCCTTTTTCGTTTAGTTTGTTTGCTTGCTTGCCTGCAGCATTTACTGCTTGTGTGTGCATTCTTGCATTTTCCTTCATTAGCATAGTATAGCATAACGTATGAGTGAGTGCCTGAATTTTATCATTCACCACATCTCTGTTCCTAGCAGCGTGTGCATCTTCTTCTTCTTCTTCTTGTATACTTTTTTCCGCTAATTTTTTTTTTTTTTTGATCCCCCTATGCAATTACCATGTAGATGAGTGAAATTTCTCTTTCTTTGAGTTACTTTTTTGGTTGCTCCTTCTTCACTTTCACACGCAATGTCGCCACCGCCGCCGCCAATGTAAACGATTTGTTACAATTTGCATTGATGCTGTGGAATCATAGCATCACTTCAACGCGCTCACGGGTAAAAAAGAAAACCGCTAAACAAAGCAATGATTATGAATGTAAACTCGTGATACTTTTAGCGTTCAGGTTGTACCAATATATGTTCAAAATTTTGGCACTAGAGCAGGGCTGAAGTACATACATCATTAAAATGCAATTTGTAACTGTAGGCCAGGGTGTCTGTAATAAGTATTTTGTTAAATTGTTAATTTTTTTTTTGTAGTAGATATAAGGATCTTTAATTTAATATACTTCACTTAAATATAAGACGAGTAACTTATTTTTGTTTTTTGGTGGTTAATGAGCAGTGTGAATAAAACATAGTCAAAGCTTATACTTCGCTTTTTTGAAGAAAATCATTTAATTTCTATGAATATCAATTAATAAATCCACATGTTCTTATGCTTCTAATGTTGAATCTGAATGTTTACTTTTAACTATTTGGATTCACTAATTTTTATTCGTGGAATTTGGAAGATTTTTTCAAAAATGTTCAGTATAAACTTTTACGTTTTATGTGAAAATAACTTTAAAGGGGGGTATTTCACAAATTCCACAAGATCCACCGTCCGTCACGCTGTGTGACATGAATTAACTTCTACAAAAGCTCAAATAATTAAAATATATACGTAAGCCTAAAAATATGCCATAAGAAATTTTTTTGTAGTATTGTTAGTATTTGTTGCATTTGTTAATACTTTCCCCATAAATTACTCTAATAGTAAAAAGGGTTAATTTTATTTTCTTATTTTTCTTAAAGTTAATAAGAATATTAATAAAAATTTGTCATTGTAGTACGGTAGACCTACAGCATATTTTCTAAATTATTTGTGGGTCATTATTGATAGTTAGCTTAAGAACTTTTGTTGCCAGTAGGATGCTGGAAGAAAAAAGAGAATGAGTTATACATAGAAATTGGGCATGAAACTTCCCAATTGAAAATTTGTTTTGTGAAAGCGGTATGCTGACAGTAGTTATTGGGCAGAATGTGGTAATTTTTAGACAAATGGGAGTGACAGATTCTCTAGAAATGAATCGCTTCAAACGGCATATGTGGGGAACAATGCCAAGGAAGACAATGAAAATTTGTCATAGCCAAAGAAAGGTGATGAAGGCTTACCTAAATGTTAAAATGGGATGTTGATTTTATTAACTGAGAAGAGATTTAGCACTATTTTGAGAAAGTGGAAGTGGAAATGAATGGAAAGAGCAATAATTTAGATTTAGCTCGGAGGCTGGCACGCTCATTTTTTTTTCGATACCGGTTATCTGGTCGAGTATTTTTTAGCACTAAGTCACCGAAGTGACTCATTTTATTAGAACAATTCGGACGGACATTTTCTAAAGCATTTACTCCTCATCTTGGAATAGAGCCTGAGGCAGCTGGAGCTCCAGTCTAGCACCTTCTCACCAGGCCACCGAAATGGCTTTGAAAAGGCTTTTTGTTCTTGTAATTTTTATATTACCCAAACTTTGCCAGTGCCGTGCAGCAAAGCTGGATGAAGCCCAGCTAACGCTATTATAAAAAAATTGTGTTTTTTTTTTAATTTTAATGCATAACTAATGAACTAATACAAACTTTTAATAAAATATACAGTTGAAAAAAATTTATATAACATTTTATTAAAGAACAAAGCGTACGTGGTTCCACAGATCAACATTCGTAATTCCTTAAACACAATCCATTTAAATTAAAGCTTTAATGCTACATAATTCATTTAATTTTTTATACATGTGGTAAACCCCAATCGATTTATTAAAGCAAATAATTTTAATTATAATAAATTTCTACCCACCTCACACTGCCTCTTGCCCCTCCATCATTTTTACCGCTCCTCTCACTCCCTATATGCTCTTAATTAATGGCAAGAGAGACTCAGTTTCAACATAAGTGCTCATCACTCATGTCAGGGTGTAAGGATGTAGACAAGAGGAAGAAAACTGCGCTATAACATACATAGAAAAATAAAAACAACGAGGTTAAGAGAAACTTGGCTTAGCATAACAGCAAGTATAAAATATATTTTCATATAAATAGTTAAGGTGCATGCATTATATTGCTCCTGTGCACGTAAAAATAATAATTTCGCACGTAATTGCTATAGTTGCAATACATAAGCAAAAAAAACAACAAAAAAACTATTACATAATAATGAAAATATGCGAAAAAGCAACAACAATAATAAAAAATTTAATTTTCTATTCACACCTTAAAAGGTATTTTAATAATTTTAGTAATTTCTGAAATGTATGTGTTGCACACGTGCTGGCGCTTGACAGCATAACAACACTCACACACACACACGCATACATAGAAAAACTAAACTTTTAAAAGCATATTTCTCAACGTTTATACCTTGCAATGGATGCAAGTACGTACAAAAACTAATATTGGTTTTTGTTTAACACAAAACAAGACGAAAGGGAAACAAAAAGAGTTGGAAAATGCAAAAAAGCAACAAATTGTTTACGGTTTGGGGTCTCAAAACTTGACTTGACAAGCATGCATAAAATGTAATAAAAATTGTAGAAGCCACCTACAAGTATGCAACGCTTTTGTGTGAATATTTTTATTAATATACATACATACATTGGTAAATAAAAAGAGCTTTACCTACTTTTCAAATGAAACTAATATATTTTTATTAAAAAAAAAAAAAAAAAAAAAAATGAAAGAAACCTGCATCTAGAATATGTAGGGAATACTGTATTCCTCCTCATTTTTATGTGTTTATATAAGTACCTATACTATTCTTAATTATTCTAGCTACACTTCTATTATGCCTCAAGAACTTTCAACTTCATTCATGTTGCCCAAAAAATTATAAGGAAGTGAGTGAGTGTAAGAAACAAGACGACTTCATAGACTTACAAAAAAACTTTTGCTGTTACATTTAAATTTTGTTTTAAACACAGAATGTGTGGATGGAGGGGTCGAAAGAGTGCGACACATTTCTTCCCCATTTTGCTGTTGCTGCTCCTACTACTACTGGGTATATCGAGACATAGATACTTTAACTTTAATGCAACTTTCTTTCATTTTACATTTTCAATGCATTTCAAATAAGTCTTCATTTAATTTATTTTTTTAAATTTTTGTTAGGTTTTTGTTTTAATTTTCTTTTTTACGATTTTTCTTCTTTTTTTTTACCACTATGTACCTAAGTATTGTATATCCTGACAGACTGTCATCTGTTCAAAATGCATTTTTAATTACTGAACAAATACGTTTTTCTTTTCGTTTCTTTTTTAATCCTTCACGTGAAACTATATAGTTTTTTTCAGTTTTTTCTTTTTACTTCTATTTTCACTTGGCAGTTGTGCTAGTTAATGTCAAAATATACACTAGACTGGGAGTTAATTTTAACCCATTGTTAGACCTATTGCATTTTTGTAAACTTTTTGAACTTAAATTAAATATTCACTAATTTTTTTTTTAGTAATGAACTTTTTGGTTGATATTTTTCGCAATTTTTCCCATTTAAAAACAATTATAGTATTTATTTCGAAGCAGAAAATTTATTTATAAAAATTGCAGTAGTTAAATAGCAGCAAAGTAGTGAGCTAAGCCCCCTCTTAAATTAGTGAAAAATTTTGTGTAATTTTGTGGTAAAAAGCAGTAACAGCTTAAGTGTATTTTCTGGTTGCGCAAGCTTGTTTCCCTTTATAAACATCAATAACAAAGCTGTAAGCTTCGAAACAAATTTTGGTTGAAAATTTTGGTCCACGCAGGGCTTTCAAATATTGCGAGATTCACAAAATTTGTTTCTCCCTGAATCATAAGAACTTAATAAAGTATTTCCTATTTTAGTTTTTGCCAGTGTTGTGGGTACGTTCCATGACTTGTGACAGACTTTTACTTTATGTGGGGGGATAAATGGGAAAAAGATAAGTCTATGGTCTTTCAATCTCGAACTTCTTTATTTCACTAATGAACCTTAGAATCTCAGGAAGAAGGATGGTCTGAACATTATTCATACTCAAGACATCATTACCTAACAGCCTTAATCTGATTATCGCAAACGCCGGCCAGCTACAAAGATAATGCTCCGTAGTATCGTCGTGCTCAAGACACGATTGGTAGATTGGATCGGCGATGACGCTCATGTGTTAAGCCCTGTGATGACACCCACCAGTAATCTCAGGTGTTTTCTTCTCAGTTTCAGAAGAAATTCCGCTGATTTCCTGATAGGTTGTCTTACGAGTCAAGCAATCTGCAGGAGTCAAGCTCGGATCATCTTTCTCTATGGACCCACGAAATCGTTGATCCAATGCATGATCTCCCCAGAATTTACGTCAAGAGAAGGTTCTTGACCTCATGGTGTAATTGCAGAGACTTCATTTGCTAGTTTATGAGGTAATACATTCCCTGTAAAACCAGAGTGTGCTGGCTTTGCCTTACACTCGCTGACTAATTTTGAAGAATTGACAAGGTTAGCAAAGACCTTCTGGGCAGCTTGGCTATCACTGTAGATACCTATGCACTTCCCTTGCCACTTCCTGTCCGTTAAGAAGACAGTCGCCATCTTTTTTAGTGGAAAAAGAGTACTTGGTCTCATCGTCCAAGTACCAACCGGATCCAGTACCGTTGGAGGTTTTGGATCCGTCGGGATCCTGACAGGCCGATACAAGACATATGACTGTCCACGGGGATCAAGAACAGTGGGCACTGTACAGACAACTGGTGGTATATCTGACTGTGTCCTATATCCGCCTCGACATACCAGACTCCATGGACATGTTGAGTTACTATATCTTGGGATTAGGATGGAGACGTGATTCTGTTTGCTGATATAATAAGATGAGTTGAACATATTCACACACTGGATTATGCTGCTAATACTTTTTGGTGTTGTCTTCGGCCGAGATAGGATAGTGAAATTTTTGATATTTTCAATTGTTTCATGTTATTTTGTGCGTATAAGCTGTGCTGATGTATAATATTTATTTAATCGGCAACAACGAAAATTTTGTGTAGCATGATGTGGCTAACAGATTCAATTTGAATACTTGGAAAACAACATATTTCCTGCTGCGAGTCAGAAATGGGTTAAGCTCCGCTCTATAACATATAAAGCATAGTACCGGTCCAACAACAACAAGAAAATGATACATCAACTTCATGTAAAAGTTTTTTGTTATGTTTTTATTACAGTCAAGTGACAGTTCTTTTCATACCTTACATTAACCGAATCCAATCCAACGCAATTCAACCCATATTTCTTGCCATTTCCATTTTCCAAACACACACACACACATATATATATATAAACAAGCGTGACTTTGTTTGTATACGGGTCTGCATGCAAAGAAAACGGAAACGGAAGTGCACTCGAGAATGCATAAACAATTGAAATTTGAAACCGGAAGTTTATTGTTAAATTAGTGTAAGTGGACGGTGGGGAAGGCGGTGGTGAGGCAAGCAGTCAACCATTCAGGCAGCATTGAAGCGAAGATGTTTATTATATACTTATACGCCATCCCACATTCTTATTCTTACGCCCACACTCCGACGCGCTAAGAAAACTAACTCATCTGTGTTGAGTTAGCGCCACGCAAAGTCGAGTTTCTTTGAATTGTATAAATGAAATGAAAACTTTCTTATATTTTTTTTCCTTCAACTGCATTCTGTTTTATTATTATTAGTGTTATTGTTGTTGTTCTTCAGCTCAGCTGTGCTTCTTTCCTTCTTTGTTTGTTTGTATTTGTTGTTGTTTGTCAACGGAATCGCATAGTTTATGAATAGCGAGCAGCAATGTTAAACAAAAAACCAGGGCAACTACGGCAAGCATTGCCACCAAATGGTAAAAATAGCAAAAGTTTTCTTTCTTTTTACGAATAGAAACGAAATAAGTAAAAAAAAAATAAAATTGTGAATATTATTATTTTTAAACAATTGTAAATATCATAAAATGAAATTTAATTTTGGCAAACTACACTCGTTATCTTTGGCGTTTGTATGTTGCATTTTTTACTATGTTCATTCAAAGCCTATTAATTTTAATGATAAAGTTTTATTTATTTAAATTGAATACAATAGTTTCAGATTTTTTTTTGTTCCAATCAGAGCTTTGGGATATTTTTATGTTCTCATTGATTTCTAGTCTTATAAGCGATGAATACATTTATGAGCATAAAATCTCCCTCTCTTTTGAATGTGCTATTGTTAGTCTCTCAGCTCGTAAACTCAAACTTTCGCATACATATGAACCATTGCGTGCAAAAGTGGTGTAAGTCGAAATCACATTTCTGAAAATACATTGCTTTTGTAGAAGTGCTGTGCAAAATAGGGCTCTTACAATTTCCCGATGTACATGCAGCTTTATAGTATAAATGTTCAACCTAGATGTACAATTTTTTTGGAGGAAACTAAATGAGGCCAAAATTATTGCTTGAAGGTGAAAGTCTAAATAATGAAAAAACTGACTTACACCACTTTTCCACGCAACGGCTCATATACATATAGGTACTATATCAGCATATACCATTATTTCAGTCAGAAAAATACGTGGAATTAATACTATTAGGATCTTAACCCAGCGTCTACACCTGCCAGTGCCAGCATGCCAATGCTAACACGCACACTTTTTCACTAATACACTCATACTTTGCCCCTTGGCAGAGTTATTGGCAAGTAAATTTCGATGAAATGAATTCTACCAATGATTTGACGTTTCTCCCATTTGTGAGAGAAAACCAAAATAAAATAGAGCGGAGTGAGCAAATTGTTAGAAATGAAGTGTCTAGCCTAGCTAACCTTACTAGCTCCTCAAAATTGGACAGCGAGTGTAAGGCAAAACTAAATAGTGTTGAAAAACACGATAAATTATGCCTTATATGGGTTCCAGCACACT
Organism: Toxonevra muliebris; assembly: GCA_963691655.1. Classification (NCBI taxonomy): domain Eukaryota; kingdom Metazoa; phylum Arthropoda; class Insecta; order Diptera; family Pallopteridae; genus Toxonevra; species Toxonevra muliebris. Next base: position 74,808,141 of record OY829329.1, read on the forward strand.
GTGGTTTTGCAGGGAATGAATTAGCTGATAAACTAGCTAATGAAGGTGTAAGTTCTGGGGAGATCATGCGTTGGATCAACGATTTCGTGGCTTCTATCCATAGAGAAAGATGGTCCGAGCTTGACTCCTCCAGACTGCTTGACTCGTGAGACAACCTAACAGGAAATCAGCGGAATTTCTTTTCAAACTGAGAAGAAAGGACCGGAGATTACCCACACATATATTTCCTGTCTTTCTACTTTCTTCTATTGACTCTATCCCGGGTATAGTACAATGGTCTTCGTGGCTGAGTGATTTGGTTTAGTCCGATTTACCCAGTAAAAATCAGTATTTAACTGTGTATATACTTTTAACTAATATTTATCTTCTTATGTTATTTAGTTATTTATTTACTTAGTCTATTTCTTAGTGTCTTAGTTATTTATTTACTTATTATTTATTCATTTTATTCCGAATCCGTAAACTATTTTCTTTCGCCTTATAGTTGCATCCGAAGTACGTGTTTGTTGGTCATCATTATGCCCTTGTTTTTGTTTCCTCAGTGAAATATTTGGAATATTCTTGTTAAAGAAACTTTTTCCGTATTTACTTACATGTTCAAATTTGATTCTTTTTTCGCGGTTGTTAAACTAAACGTCATTGTGTTTTTTATTATCAAAATAGCCCGTGTTTTTAGTATTTTGATATTTTGTAATAGCTGCACAAATATGAAATGCGGATTTTTTACTTAAAAAAGGCTTTTATTTAATTAACAAAATGAATAAACTCAATAATCAAAATATTGACCGTCGTTATCACTATGGCTTTTCATCATATTTCTGGCAATTGATTGATTCCGTCCCAGTATCACTTTTCATTTTTCGAAGCTAACCATCAAGCAAATTTTTCACTTCTACGTACGAATTGAAGTGCTGTTCGGAAAGTCCGTGCTGCAGAGATCGAAACAAATAGTAGTCGAAAGGAGCCAAGTCTGGTGAATACAGCGGGCTGAGTAAAATGTCCCATTTAACACAATGTGCAACATGAGGCCGAGCATTGTTATGTTGAAAATGAGTTTATTATGTCCTTGATCATATTCTGAACGTTTTGCCTTCAACACTCTTACCAGGTGTCAACAGTTCATAGTAAACAGTTCCCATCTTCGAATCCATTTTTCAATGGTCCTGTACGGTCTTTCTTACTGACGTCAAAATCATCACTTTTAGATTTTTTTAAATCATCGTTCATAAGTCTCTTAGTTTGGAGTATGCTCACCATAAGCCTCTATCAACAATCGATAGCCTTCAGCAGCCGTTTTCTTCAAATGACAGAATTGATATTAAAGAAGGTTATTAAACTTCCCGGCAAAGCTTCTTTCTCTGGTACAAAATTCGACATTTTTGAAGTGACACAAAACATCGACACAAACCATGCATAATAGCTATGCTATCTGTCAGTTAAAACCGCATTTCATATTTATACACCTATTGTGTAATTAAAGTTTCTGTCAAACTGTAAATACTTTAAATAAAGTGATGTAGTGCCTGTTAAGCTTTCGTACCACCTTGCGAAGCGTAGAGATTCCAACCCAAAAGTATACGGTATATTAATTATTATTTTATTTGTAAATAAGAGGGACAGGGTTCCGAGCCCCTCTATATTTTGTATTAATCATATTGAATTTTTATTTGGTTACGGAAAGTTTTTTTTTTTTTTGGCTATTCATATCAAATTACACTTTAGATTTTCATGAAATTAATCTATTGTAAGTAATTTTTATCAGTATGAAAAATGTCAATATTCTTGAAGGCATTCTAAAATGATCTCATATTTTATAGTAAGTCCAATATGATAATATGCTTGCAGCAAATAAAAAGTGTAATTTTGTTGGCGAGTGTAATTTTTTTTATTTTTAGTTGTTTATTCCGATCAGTGTGTCTTCGTATCTCTGCTATGCATTGGCATTGAATGTTTAAGAACAAAATACATTAATTGATTTGATTTTACGGAGTAGTAAATTCCAGTAATGTGGTAAAATTTTGTATGAAAAATAAGGGAGTTTGAGAGGTTTTCCAATAAATGAGAGATACGCCACCAGATATGACGAAACTATAAATCCGACAAATATGTAGAAATTAAAAAGTAATTAAATTTGAATGTACAAATTAATACTAGCGCGACAGCCATTTCATGCAACTAATGAAAGCTTGCAATATGTGTCAAAACCATTACTAACTTGGCTAATTGCAAATATATGCGAGTAAGTGCATACAAACAACAAAACCAAAATTACCGTGCAAGCATTAAAGTTCAAATTAAAAAGCATACAAAGAATTTTTAACACAACGTCACACAAGCTTAAGCATTTTGTACACACATAGACACATATATCACACAAAACACAAAAAAAAAAAAACAAATAAAAAAAGCAAGAGAAAAGAACACACATACATACTCAGACACAAATATATGTACGTACAAACAAACCAATATCATCAACACACTTCCGGTTCCTTCCTTCTTGCAATATTTACCTGAGTAATAAAATTTTATGTTGCAACCACGACCGCAACATGTGCAGTTAATGACCAGTGTATGTGCAGCTAAAGCCACAACATAGGACAGACGAAACGGAGAGAAAAGGGATCTGTTCTGTGAGTAGAAAATAGGTGGGCTAATAGGGCGGGTAGGCGGGCTGGCTTGATGGTCAGGTAGGCGTGCTGCATGGTAGGTGGTGTTAAACAAACTCAACTGCAAATGTGTATATTATGAAAGAAGCAGCGCGTGCACTGCGGCGTGAAGCTATAAAAACAATTCACGTGTTATATGTTTGTGTGTGTGTGGGGGTGTGTGTGTGTGTAAAGCATGCGATTGCATTTAAACAGCGACGGCAAAGATAAAGGTGATGTGAACAGACTGAAACGAGAGAAAAGACAGCGGGTGTTTTGCTTTCAACTGACAAAGAATTTCATTATGAAATGTTAAAATGTGTTTTTTTTTTATCTCCTTTTCTCGCTTGTATATTCGATTGAAGTCATCTCTAATTAATTTTTACTCATCTATTTTTCTTTGCCTTTTACTTTCCTTTTAATGCTTTTAACTGGAATTAACTATGTACTCTCCTCTGCTCTTCTACTCTTCACTTAGCTTTGCTACTTTCAGCCGGTGCGCTCGCACATTTAATGCTTCCGCCGCAATTACCAAGCTGTAATTGTAAAATTACGCGGAAAACCGCAGTAAACATGATTTTATTCTTCAACTTTCGCTTTGCGCTTTGGTTTTTCCTGTTCTTTGCTTCTTTGTCGTTTCTCTGCATTTTATAAATTCCTTTGTGGTTTTAATAGTACATTTTCAACATTGAGCTCAAAGTACTAAAGTACAAGTTTGATAATTCACTTGAAACTTTCAATTGCTGCTGCTGCTGCATGCTGTTTGAACATGTCTCTATGTGTGAGTGAGCTTGTACATATGTGTATGTTTTTTTTTATGTTTATTTTATTTGCCAACTCTTGCAACTCTTTATATTTATGTATTTGTTGCAAACTGTGCAAAGTGGCATTTTAAAAACAATAAATTTTACTAAATTTTTTTTAAATTTTACCAACGCTAAATCAACACAACTTTATTTTCTTTAAACTACTTAAAATCTGTGTCTTCTCTGGTAATATGTAGAGTAAAAAATACTATAAATTTGGTTTTATATTTATGAATGTTTGAAGTAGGAGACACTATCAAAGGAACTACCGGATAGAGGAATTACACTAAGTTTATTGCAAGAAAAGATTTAGTTATTTAGTAGTTCTTGCTCACTATAATCCTTATGTCCTGGTATGGCATAAGGACTCTCTCTTTCAATGGTTCTGGTTCTATGGCAAGATTTTGCTGGGCCATCAGAACTACCAGAACCTTGAGAATTCCATTTTCAGCTTCCAGGACTTCCAATCCTATAGAGAATATTACGACCGATTCATCGTCATTTCCGATTTTAGAAAATGACTGAATAATTGCCATGTTTTTTTTAACCAAGATCTTGATTTTGTTCATAGTTCCAGAAAATATAACAATATAGGTATTTTCTTTCTATCCTTCTTAAAAAAATATAATATTTAGATCAAAGATAATCGAACAAATGTAAAATCAGCGGCCCATGAAATATGTTGATGCTTGAGAATAAATTGTACAACTGATTGAAATCAGAAAAAAGTACAGAAAGGGCCAAATCAATACGCAGCAAATTGATATAGAATCAGAAAAAACTAAAGTAAAATTATTAATGTAAGATCATCAGAAAAAATGCCATCGCCAATACACCAGGAAATCCAGTTTGCAATTCTCTACGAATTCACCATCAACTTAAGCTAATGCAAATTTTCCGCAACCTAAATGCATAAGTAGTGAACGTGTCACATCTTGACACTGCTCCTAAAGACTGTTTCAAAGATGCCAGACCAAACATTTCTTATGGAGGGCGAACTTCGTGAAAAACCTCACGAATTATTCAACCAAATACAAATGTAACACTGATTAAGGCTAAATTGGTGTATTGGCGATGGGATTTCCGCTGATCGTACATTAATAATCTATAATCTGACGAACTAGATTTGAATGTCATGATTGTGTTATAACTATTAGAAAATCATTTGGAATACAAAAAAAATCTGCTCGATGAAGGTGTTCCACTTAAAATTCAAAAACAGAGGGTCTAGCACCTTTAATAAAATCGTGATGAAGCTTGGTTCTGTAAGTACATATGACCTAAAAAGTAGTCTATGGTGAAATAAGTGCAAATCCACCTGTTAAACAGATGGATTATAAAAATGTAGAATCTATAAAAGAGAAAAAGCAACACAAGTATTTCCAGTATTATAATTGAAAAAATGCTTGCCAAAAAGGTAGAAATGCTGGTCAAAAATGAGAAAATTGCTTGTCAAAAGTACTGTTTATAAATAAGAAAATGCTTGTCAAAAATGTGTAAATGCTTGTCAAAAACGCTTGATGTAAATGAGAAAATGCTCGAAAAAATGCTTGTAAAAAATGAGAAAATTGCTTGTCAAAAATGCTTTTTATAAATGAAAATAAGCTTATCAAAAAAATTTAAATAGTTGTGAAAATACTTTTTATAAATGAGAAAATGTTTATCAAAAAAGCTTTCAATAAATGATAAAAAGGTTGTCAAAAATGTAGAAATGGTTTTCAAAATTGAGAAAATTGCATATCAAAATGCTTTAGTAAATGACAAAAAGGTGTCAAAAATGAGAAAAGACTTATCAAAAATGAGAAAATGCTTGTCAAAAATTAGCAAATGCTTTTTAAATATGGGAAACGCTTTTCAAACTTGTTTTCATCAATTTTTCACTTTTCCCTTTTTTGTTTTTTTTTTTAATGTTTTGTTATTTATTCATGAATGAATCCAATTTCATTTATTAGCATTGAAAAAGGGACAAAGAAAATATTGCCCATTTTTGGCAAGTATTTTCCCAATAATTTTTACAAACATTTAGTTAGTTATGTTTTTCCCCATTTGTGTAAAGCATTTTACTTTTGAAAACCATTTTTCCGTCGCCATAAAAAACTCTTATTTATATTTTTTTTTGAATTTATTAAATGCAAAAACTACGAGAACGACAAAAACTAAACCAAATTCCGATAATATTCCGTGTTGGGTGAAAAAATGTTGCTGGTTCTGAAAACTTTAATCAATATCTTTAGAATTAGTAGCATTCAAAATTAAGTAGTGGGGGTCTCACAATAATTTTGCAAATCATAAGAATTTTTGTTTTTATTTTTGAATACTCCTATAGAATATTTTCTGGTTAAAAATTAGCCCACCTACCTAACCTTACAAAATTCAGAATATTATGACCTGTATTTGATTTGTCAAATTAAAATAAATTATATTGACAAAGAAAAATATGAGAAAATTAAGAATTTTAGTGTCATTATGGATTATCTTCTGCAGAAATATGATAAAAAGGCTCATTATTAGGGAACCAAATTACGGAATAAGGAGGCAAGTGGGGTTGGTGATGTAAAGGATGGAAATGCTCAAAATCTTATACAAATACCCCAGAAAATCGAGCCTCAACTCAGATACTTTTTTAAAGTCCCATTTTATTGTACAGTATAACTCACACGAGATGAATAGATGTGAAAAACTCAGTCTAGACCCTCCATGTATTATTGTCCCATAAAAGGAAAAACTTAGTTTTAAAAACGTTGTGCATTTAATGTACAGTTTTATCCCGAATACTGAAGAGTTTCCCTCTGGCAATTTGTTGATTAGTTTATACTTGAAAGTTCGGCATTTGGAAATTTTGCTTATTTTCTTGTTTGGATTAACACAACTGTCGAACTCAGACACTGAAAAAGTCAATACAAAGTTTCATTATTTCTAGCGGAATATATTAAAGCGGTATGGCGATTTTTTTATTCACTTCAATTTTCAATTTGAATTTCATTTCTCACAAACTCAGTTTTCAAAATAGAAATTATATTTATTGCATATTAAAATTTTTTATGTTACTTTTTCAATATTTGTAAAATAGATATGCATAAATTTTCTTTTTCTTTTGTTCTCTTACCTACTTTACAAAATTTTGTATATATTTTTTTGTTCATAAGAAATATTTCAATTGTAGCATAAACTTCATAGAAAAACTTATCTATTTTTTTTTTTCGTTAGCACTAAAGAATAAGTGCCAAAACATGATACAATCCAACAATACAATGTAGTTTTTGGACAGACGCAAAATCTTTGAGATATTTTTTGCCAATGCAAACATTATTGAAATCCAAGAAAACAATATATTTTTGGAGAAAAAAAGAAATAATAATAATACAATAGGGTTTGTTTTTTAGTTTATTTAAAAAAAAAATATAAATAAAATTTTTTTTTTCTACAAGAAAACGGAATTAAAATGTGCATACTTAAGGTTTGGTTTTTCTTTTGTTTGCGCTTCAAAAAGAAAATAAATAATTTCAATACGATTTTATATTTATGTATGTACCAGTAAGAGAATACGAAATCTCTGCACTAATACATATGTATGCATGTCTATGAAAAAGCACAAATCTTGTTGCATTTTATGACAACTTTATGTGCGACTAGATAGAGTAAGGACATGTGTGCGAGAATGTGTGTTTATAGAATGGGTGCCCTGTAGGCATACAGGAATATCCAAAACTACAACTATGATCCAAAGGAAAAGTTTGTTTCAATGCATGAAAATATACATATGTATGCAGATATGTGCAGAAAAAACTAAAATGAAAATTTTCTACATTTGATTGTTATACTCGTCGTACGTACAAATATGAAGTGCAAAAAGAGAAAATATCTCTTTTTTCCTACATTTGTGGTTAGCTCGAGCATAATAAGAAACGCAGCTGCAAGTCTCTGGAATACTTTACTATAATTTTTTTTCTTTTTCTTTTTTTTTAACAATTTTGTGCAAATATGTAATATGTGAAATTGCACTTAAAAATGTATTTTAAAAAAAAAAAAAAAAAACATATGAAAAGAATAAGGGACGGGAAAAAGAAAATGTGAATTTCTACTTTACAATGCTTTAGGGTAAATTTTTGTATTTATGTGGTTTTTTTCTTCATGTTTTTCTATTTTTTTTCTAACTATTATTAAATGACATGTTTTCCGGTTGAAATTTTCAGAAAATCTAGTGAGAAATTCATTGTAATGACAATTGTAATGCCAGGCTTTCACTATGTCACACTCAATCAAATTATCCTACATAATGGCAATTTGATATGGGAAATTCTCTCTTTTTCTCTCTTTGCCAATAGGTAAAAATGTTATTGTTTCTTCATATTAACACTCTCTCATAGAGAATTTTTATAAACGCCAGAGAATGCGTTCCATTTAATTGCAATACCTTGAAGTCACAGTTAATAACCGAAATTTCATGATCGCAGTTATTGAATGACATATTTGACTCCAGAATAAAAAATGCAGTTAGAAGTCTTTGTTAGAGTCGCCGAATAGTTATTCATTTAAAGAAGTCTTTTTTGGAGTTAAGTGAATGCAATTTTTTTTTGAAATCATGGGAATGCAAATCTTATGACTCCAAAATCATGACTGCCTTGAAGTCACTTGGAGTTACCAGAATACCCTAAGAGTCACTTGAAGTCACATGCAATTTTTGGAGTCATTTGAAGTTTTTTGGAATCAATTGGAGTCACTTAAAGTCACTTGGAGTCAATTGCGATTTACAGTCAGTAGGAGTCACTTGAAATCATTTGGAGACTTTGAACTCACTTGAAGTCTTTTGTAGTCAATTAGGATTTGAAGTTGTTTAATCAAAACCAATTGTCTAAGCAATGTCACAATAATTTTTTGGGCTCGTGCAAGATCGTTTTCTCCAGATCGCGAATACCCTTATTTATTAAATATAACAGCATTCAAATTGTATATTCTATCATAAATGGGTACTCAATAAATACTCAAGCCTCTCAAACTGTTTCTCTCATAAATACTTAGGTCTTTCAATTGGTTGCATTCTTTTACAGCTCTGATAAACACATAACTATACAAAGCACATCATCAGATTTAAATGGCATTTAATTAATGCTCTTCCTTTTTTCTCTCTTTTTTGTGCCTAAAAAAACAAGAAAATAGTAAGAAATGAAAAAAGGAAAATGTCAGGTTCTACTTCACTATTTTTTCTCTATCTCTTTTTTGTGCTCAAAACACATGAAAGAGCCAGTGACGAGGAAATAGAAAACGTAAAATTCTACTTTTGAGGAAATTTTGTACGGGATTTTTTCATAATAATACAAGGAATAACTAAAGTCTAATTAAGAAAAATTATAACTTATTGCATATTTTTCATTAGTGGTCCTCATGAAAGCTCGCAAATTTGTATACATTGTTTCATAAACACACTCCGCAGGTTTTGGGAGTGTAAATCAGTTGTTCCACAAAAGTGTTGAAAATTCAAAATTAACCACATAAGACTTTTTCAATGCTGGCAATACTGGAGTATATACGAGGTTCGCATACCGAAATTGGCTTAAAAGTTTGCGAGCACCTCGCAAAACTTTTTGTATGAAGAATGAAAACAGCTAATATATGTAAGGCAAACTTGCGAGGTATATGAGGCATTTGCAAGATTTCATGAGGGCCACTAATATAAATCCGAAAATATTCAAAGGAATTAAATAATAAATAACACTGTGCAAAAATTTTACGTTTTACAAAATCAAATGTCGAATAAATAACTTTTTCACGTTAATTCGGTGACGCTGGTTTTGATCCTGTACTCAGATTTTTCTTGTCACGTCTGGGATTCCCGGTATGGAGGCAAAAATTCATAATTTTGGTATACGCGGGACCAATATAATTTTTTTTTATTTTTACTTATATATGTTTCATATAACTTACCCACCCTTTTGGGTGTTATATGAAGCCACTATTCGATATATGACTATACCGGTGAAAAGTAGTTAAAATTACCTAAGTCCAATTTTTTTAGGAAATTAACCCTTGAAAACAAATTTTTTTTTTTTTTTTGCCAAAATGCTTTTATACTGAATTAATTATTGGAAAAAGTAAAGAATATTTTTGGGGAAAAATATTCTCCATCAAAAAATAGTTGAAGTCATTGAGGGTCAAAATAATCTAAGTTCACCTTTTTCCCAGAAATTAATATTTGAAAAACTAAAATTTTTTTTATTTTTTAATTGAGAATATTTTCTCCGCAGATTGCTTTTAATTTTTTCTAATTTTCTAAAAAACAAATTTATTACTTTCAAGAGGTAATTTTTACCTTCGTTAACCCCAACTACTTTATGATTAGAAATACTAAGGCAGTATAAAAGTAAAAAAAAACTTAGTCTTTCAAAGATTAATTTCTGGGAAAAAGTTGGACCTAAGAGGTCTTGACCTTCAATGACTTCAACTATTTTTTGATGGAGAATATTTTCTCCGAAGAATATTTATTATTTTTTTCAACAATTAATCCAGTGCAAAGGAATATAAAATTTTTTTTTTTCAGGGCCTAGGTAATTGTGACCTTCGCTGGCCACAACTACTTTTCAATGGGGAACATTTTACACCAATATTTAATGTTCGATTTCATGATCGTTTTTGGTTTTGGCCCCAATAGCGGGAATACCAGACGTGATAAAAAAAAGTCTGAGTAAAGGGTCGAAACCAATGACCCCAAATTATTCTTAAAAACTTATCCATTCAACATTCGAAATTTACTGTTGCACTGTGTAATTGAGTTTAATTAATAAAAAGCTGTGAGAACAACTAAATTAGAAAAATTTTCAAGAACTCTCAACATTTTGGGATCTCTAATGAATGAAAAATATACTGGTTTTAATTTATTCGACTTTAGCTGTGGTCTCTTGTGGTTTTATAATTAAAATTTTGACCAAGAATGTGACTGTTATTAAAATTTTCCCTGGTCCTCACTCTCTCAAATAGAGTTTCTTACATATAAATTGCTTCACATATTTTGCATATAATTAATTCTTCTCTATTTTCACTCTTTCTCTCTCTCCAGCCTCCGTTTTGAGCAGCCATCATGATTCCTTGACACTCAGTCCCTCCGATCATACTGTTGTACGATATACAAATGAATCGTTAATAGTACAATGTCTATCAAAATCTACCGATGTGAAATTACAATGGAAATCACCAAAAGGTGAAATCATTAAAGAGCACAAAGGACGCATTCATATTGAACAAAGTGCCAACTCAGGTAAATGAACTTTGAACTTTGCACAAGCAGAAAAAGAAGATGTAAAAAAAAAGAAGCAAAAGAACAAAAGCATTTAAGTTGTCAGCTAAAACATGATTAATTTTCTTTTCTTCTGCACACACACACTCATACATTTGCAAATACGCACACCCACACATCACACCCACACACGCATACAAACATATAGAACAATTGAAGCTTGTTTTTGCGCACATTTCCTTGGCTGATAAGGGCAATTGGACCTGTGCGGATGCTGATGGCAATAAAGCAACAAAATCTTTTGATTTAATAGTATATCGTAAGTATAAAAAAATAAAAGTTTACATAGAAAATTAAAAAAAAGAAGACAAAAAGGCAGTCTACCTTACATCATTAACTTCCTTTTGTTTACCCATTTATTGTCCATATATATAGAAAAAATTACATTCACCGAGAATTCCACAATACTCACTGTAAAGGAGGGTAAAAACGCTACAATATTATGCGAGGTAAAAGGCGAACCGCAACCGAATGTCACCTGGAATTTTAATGGACAACCTATTGATAGTGAGTATAATTGCAAAGCGTAGAAAGTAGAAAAAAAAATAGGATTCAATTCAACTTGACTGAAACATGTAATAACTCTCGTTCTCGTTTTTCTTTTCTTTCTCTCTTTTCTATTTTATTTCTATCTCTCAACTATTTCATTTGTTCGCATATCTTCTATCATTGCATTCAACAGCGAATTCGTCAAAATTTCGCATTCTAGCTGATGGATTACTAATCCACAAGGTAACACAAAATGACACTGGCGAGTATTCGTGCCGTGCATATCAAGTGAATACGATAGCATCCGATATGCAGGAGCGCACCGTTTTGATGAAAATCGAACGTGAGTAGGATTTTTCATTACACATATTCGACAGATTTTTTTACAATTTTTTTTTTTTTTTTTGCAATATTTTTCTATGATTTTCGCTACATTGTTTACTATGGGAGTGGAGAGGGAAGAGAGGAGGGAAAATAGAGAGAGACACAGCACTGTATCTAAAAAATTCTAATCAAATATACATACATACATATATAATATAAGATTCATATACGTATATTGTGCAATCAACATACCATCAAGCAAAAAATTTTAAATGGTTTCAATAAATTTTTGCTTTTAAATTCATGGTAATTTTTATAGACCTTGGAGGTCATGAGTCTGAAATTACTTTTCAAGTTAGCAGAATTCTGAATTCGAATACCAATTATACAAAATCAGACGAAGTTATGGCATCAAATTTAAATATTTGGTGGTTTTGATAGAAAATCCCTTTTTTATTATAATCAGGGAGCGGATTTAAAAACTAAGAAAAAAGCAAAATAAAATTTCAAAAAAGGTGCTAAAACAAAAAAAAAAGACGTCTTAAAATTGGAAAAGTCACAAAAAATATAAAAGTCAGTTTCAATTTAAAATTTTCTTATTTTATTCATAAAAAGAAAAGTTTTATGTCTATCGATATACATATATAGATTTATATTGTAAGTACTTTGTACTATTTAAAGAAAATTTTAGTTCATGTAGTAAGGAGCATTAAAATACTTACAAAAAGGTTTGCATTTTAAAACCAAAGAAAATTGAGTTTGAGTAAAGCAAAGTGAAGTCGTAAGGATTCGTCAAATAAAGTTGCAGATGCGTTTATCATTTCCAAAATGTCTGGAGCCAAAATATACCCACTTACGTTTTTAGCAAATGGCTCAGCATTGACATTGGTAATATGTCAGTTGTTCCTTCAATAGAAACGAAAATAGAGTTTTCACCAACTTTTTTCTTACTGTGTACTCATCGGAAACTTTCTTCTTTATGTATTTCTCAAAACAGCTTTTGAATTTTGGGCTATGGAGTTTTCTCAGCGGTATGTCATACATTAGCATCATTTGGGCAAGGACGCAGTAAAATATTTTGTTTTTTTTTGTGCCAACATAATGATTTACCGCCTTAATATGTTTCACTCAATTTACGTGCAACTACTTATATGTTTTTTTCCGTGACATACTTTAACAGTGCAAATGGAGCAAAACAAACTGTATCTATCATCCATTAAAATTAGTGAAGAATTGAAAAGGCTCAACGGGGAGAAAACCTCGAAAAAGACATTTATTTATTTATTTAGAAAACAGGCATCAAAAATTCATAAACCAGTGATAAATGAAAAAATAATTTTTTTTTTAAAAATTGCAAAACGGTAAAAAAAGGCAAAACAAAATCGGGAAAAACAATCATACGGGTCTCGGCGTTTTAAAAGTTTACGTCTAATTTTTCACGGTCCTAAAGTTTGCCCATTTCTAACGAATTAAGTATAATAAACCATAAGACAACTTGTTCGTTTTGCATCGGAGCTTATTTGTGTTTTCAGCAGCTTATAGTAGAATTTTCCGTAGAATATTTTCCTTCAAAATATTAACCCCTTTATGCCCACCATTATGGGTCTTTTTTTGTCCTTTTAGAAAAAATTTACTTTTTTGACACATTGATAGAGAGTTAGTATGTTCAAGAAATATGTTGCCCATTAAATTTTACTTTAGGTTACTGAACAATAAAAATCTGTAAATTTGGTTTTAGTAAAAATAAACCCAAATTCAAAAAATGTTTTAAATTTTTACCTTCTACGATTAGGAAATTAGGTGGCAAAAATTGCCGCATTCAGCCAATGCATGTAGCTGTAGAAAAATCATAAAAAAAATGTACGAAAAAAAATATGTGCCGGCTGCAATTGATGACTATCTATGCTTCTCTTATGAATAGATATTTTTGATTATTTTCTTGAAATATCATACATTATAAAGTATGAACGTGTAATTTTCTTGATTTGTTTATAATCGATAGAATATTGCTACTTTGGCGCATTGATAATAGCAGCATAAATTTTAAATTTAACATCAAATAAAAAAATAAATTTTGGACGGTGGAAACTTTGATTTGGTTTGCAATTGGTATCAGTGCCTCAAAGAATTTCTTGTTCATTTTAGGTTTCCGAATCACAGCCGTTCTTCGTACAAGTGATTGGCTTTTTACTTTTATTACACTCTACTGAAATATATAAATTCAACTTTAAAATTACTTGCTAAAGAGATAAGATGTGCGCCAAGAAAACATTTTGGAAATTAAGATTAATCTGTAGATAAAATTCATTCTGCTAGCGTTGTGCGTAAATCAGCGAAAGTTGGTGATTTAACGCTAGTCTTGCAACATATTAGCAAATTGATTGAAGTTTACACGTTCGCGGATCATATGAAATTCGAAGTGTATAAGTGAATAAACTCAGAAGTTGTTAGGTCAATTGAACTATTTTTCTTTTTCCTTTACAAGCGAAAATCAATCCCAGTCGTAAATTATATGGGTTATGAGCAAGCTCGTTTGAGATGACTTCAGTATATGAATTTCATTATCTTTGCTGTTTTTTGCTTAAAACTAAATGCCCACATAAAGTAAAAAAAGTATTTTGAAATATCTCAAAATAGGTTTAGAACAGAGTCCAACTGAATTTAACCTGAGAGTTGATTTGGTTTTGAAGAGGTTTCCTCGAACTAAGTCTCCTATGGTCAACAGTGAAACCTTTTTTTTCTCATTCCACACTGAAAATAATTTTCTAATAATAAATATTGTCATCAGAAGGAGAATATAACAACTCTTTACGGTGCTACAGAAGACAGGAACAACCTTCCTTCCAATAAAAGGCTGAAATTTATTTTATTGAGATCGCTTAGTTCATACATTTAGCATGAAAAATCTAACAGCCATTTCGTGTGTTAAAATTGTATACAGCAAAATGATTATTGCTACTCATCCTCCGCATTGCAGACATTTTTTTTGTCGGCATTATACAACAATAAGCGAGAGGATCAAAACTGCTTTAAAACGATTTTCTTAGACAATTTGCTATGAAACTGAAGTCATCCCAACTGGGATAATATATATAAAAGTGTCTTTTTTAACTTCTTCTCTACAGTTTAAGACAGGATAATGAGGCCTTAGAAAATTAGTAATATGTAAATAAATATTTGATTATTTATAATAAGGTTTAAACTTAAATAGTGATATAAATTTTTGTTGTAACGTATGTATAGAAAAAACTATTTTAAACAAATTTTTAATAAATCTTAATTTAAAATTTGTTTTCCAATACATACTTATATTTCTATAAAATATGTTTTTAATATTATTCATACATACATGTGGGTTAAATAAACAAATAAATAAATACGATTTTATATTTAGCAATTAAATTAAAATATTTTGTCAATAACATTTATGCCTGTATCATAATATTAAATATTACAAATAGCCTTTTCTAATAATCTTTGTGGTTGTTATTTGTTATAGAATTTATTGTAGTTGTTGTTATGTGCTGTTTTGTTTGGTAAGCTTAAATCGAGAATATCTTTCTAACTATACGAGTGAGTATATACTCGTACATATAAGCATGATGCAATATTTCAATCAACAAGAAGCCAAGTGTAAACTTGTAAAATATTTTATACAATTTAAAATTTGTTAATTCAAAGTTTAAAACTAACAAGCATATATTCACGCACACACATACCTATACATGTATATGTGTTAGTACGTATGTTTCTATACATGTATAGTTATTTCTTCTAATAGCAAATATTATTGTATTATTTAGAACTTTTCCAAAGAGCCAATAAATTACTTTTTGGATTAGTTAGTGGAGTTTAGGTACTAATAAAAGTTTCTGCCTTTGTTGTTTCTTTGTTTGTTTGTTATGTATATATCTATGTATGTATGGAATGTATTTTTGTTTGTTGAGTGTGAGTATTTCAAAAATATTTTTAATTGGTATTGAAGTGTTCTTTTGTGTTTTTGCAAATAACAAAAACTACATGAAAGTTTTTGAAAACTAAAAAGAATCTCAAGAAAAATAAGCAGCACAAAAGACTTTTACAAGATTTTCAATTTCACACTTCAATGGGTTTTTTGTTTCAGAATTTGAGCTTCAATAATTTTGAACATTTTTCAAATTTTCTCTACTTTTAGTTTAAAATTTCATGTGTCCTGCCATATCACCCTCTCTCTCTCTCTCTCTATCTTCCTCTCTCTATTGTAATTTAAGTACCCAGCTGAAAGAGTGTACGTATCCATGAATGCTCGGATATTATTATTTGTTTTATACTTAGATAGTTTCTAAACAGACTCCAATATAACAATTCGAATTGGTAATTGCTATTGGAGATGTGGCAATGATTTTCCTTATTGGATAATCGAAAATAGTTGAGATGAAAATGGATAAGAGCTTACAGTGACAGTCAAGCAACACCAAATACAATAGAAAACCTCGAACATTGTAAGTAATTATGGTTGTCGGGGCGTAACGTGATTATTTGCTGAACTGGTAAGCAGGATGCCTGTGTTCGATACTTAGTACAGACGAAAAATTAAAATTGAGAAAAAAATAAATAAATAGATTTCTTACCTGGCTCCATCTCATGGCTGATAATGGAAAACCTTCAAAATTAAACTCCAAGCCCTTTGCATTCATGTAAAAATATAACACGCACAACATGAATGGAAGCGACAAGCTCAACCTAGGCCCTCAATGTGCTGCTCTGCCATAGCAGTAATAGCAGTAGTAAGCAGTTTTAAGGCAATACATATTAATGTCGCGAGACTAATCAAATTATGCCTTATATGGGTTTCAGGAAACTGGCGTCAGTTCTATAGGAATTATGCACTGAATAAAGACTCAATGAGTAGTGCTTATTAGGAAAATTGGTATTGAGCCGATTCTTGCAAAACTACGAAGCGCTTATTGAAATAACCTAACAAGAGGATAGCAAACTTTCTGGAGAGTAAGGATATATCTATACTAGTAGGTTTGATTACAAGAAGTAGTAAAAATGCTATATATATTACAAACATGGGTCGATCGATGGTTCAACCAAAAAAAGAAAAGTAATATTTTATAAAATAATCTCTAATATTTTCCAGTTTTCACAAGAAGAAGGATATGCTTTCTGAGTGGTTATGTCCCGAAGATGATTTCTGGTCATTCTGTTCCTCATCCTCAACTTTTTAGAGAGGTGTAAAAATGCTCTTTCCTTTTCGTCTTATTAAATTTTTTTAAACCACTCTACTATCTTTTCATAATGAGCAAATTACTAATTGCTGTGAAAGGTCTATAGCCCTTCTCCAAATCTATTCGAAATCTAACGTAGCATACAGTGATGCTTACTTTCTATTCTACAGTCTATTTCACGCTTTTATTTGAAATTTTATGGAAGATTTTTTAAAATTTACCGATCTTCTTTTGTTTACAAAATTATCGTGTCAGTACACTTTATTGCTTGAATTCACAAAAATAAAAATTCTTCATTTAACCAAAATAATTAAATAAATATGATTTTCTTGTATTTCATAACTATATCACCACTTATAGCTAATTAGAATACAAAAATTGTAAGTTCCAAAATTAAATTTTTTTTATGTTTAGAAGTTGATTCTTGCAGTAAATCGGAAAGTCTAATTGGCATTTTTCTCACCTTTTTTTATTCGAAATTTTAGATCGACTGGAGTCAATCGCTGCTCTCAGCTTACCCACATTATCGTTCTATCCGTTACTGGCGTAGACTTTCCCTACTTTACTCCCCTAAAGGTTGTCAAAATATTTTGGGTCAAGTGAGCTGGTAGGTTAGCCAAGAACACTAACACCATTTTTATTACATCATGAATTTTTTGCCCTCTTAACGTGTATTGTGGCATTATTCTAAATTAAGATTTATTCAATTTGTTTCTTTTAATGAAAACAATTGTTCTGGTATTTGTGCTTACCAAGCTCAGAAACTGCAGTTGAATCCCTTCAATACACCTCCAGTCATTTCTGGAAAGAAATTTGGAGGAATCAGGGTGGTTCCGACATCATCCACGTGAGCAGGACCAAATAAGATTTTCCCAATTGAAGATTGTTTGAAATTTACATAAGCAACAGATCAGTTGAAACACACTTTACAGAGTAGATGAGTATTTTATGCTATGTAAAGATAAGTAATTTTATACTCTGAGTTAAGTTGATTTCTTTTTCCGATTGTAAATTCGACCCGGGCAGAATATTACTGATACTTTAAAGAAATGATTTAATTTACAATCGTTTTTACTTACAATCACAAGCGGATCTAGATATTTTAATGAATTTTTTAGTGCCTTATAATCTTTCTTTGATTCATGACCAATGATTAATTGGATCCGCTAGTTTTAATACATTTTATCATTTTTCTTTATAAAAACCGTTGTGTATGTATGAGAATTTAAGAAATGTGAATTAAGTAAGAACCTTGGCGAATTCCAACTGGGTAATAGTATTATGAGATAATATGAAGAATACTACAACAAAAAACACCCAAGACATTGAATGACAGAAGAGAAGCATCAACCTTACTCTTATTTTCGCAGTTATTTCGTATGTTATTGTTGTAATTTTACCTTATGCTGTGTCTCAAAAAAATTATATTCTCTTTCAGAGATGTATTTAATTTAGGTGGAATAGTAAAAACGAAATATAGTGAAAGTAACGGCTATGATACTCTTTGAAACAAGAGATACTAAAAAAAAAACAACAACAACAATATAAAATTAAAAATGATACAAATGACCTGAGAGATAGCATTCTCCATTGTATCAACAATTGTTAATGATTTTCATTAAAAATTTTGTTGTAATAACTATACAATTTATCAGCTTCGGAGAAAATAAAGTAAAAATAAATAAAAAGAGTGTGTGGTAGAGTATCTTTAACGTTAACCCATTAATGCTCAGAGCACCTCGATTCAGAAGTTTAGATAGTGCATAAATACTTAAATATTTCTTTAATTTTTTCCCGATTTTGTTTACCATTTGCAGATAAACCCTTTTGGACACCCAAAAATCACACCGCAACACAATACGCTTACCCGAATGGCACCGCTAAAATAATATGCGAAGCAATCGCTGAACCACCAGCAAACTTTACATGGCATCGCAACACTAAGAAACGTTTACACAATGACAGCCACTACAGCATCGAAACGGACAATTACATTTCCGTACTAACCATACATGCACGTGATAAGAGCGTTTTCGATACGTATAAATGTCGTGCACAAAATAATCTCGGCTCGATTGAACGCAGCACAACGCTAGAGATGGGCGAGAAACCACCACCGCCAATCGTTTTACAGTTACGCGGTTTCAATTCGAATAAATTTGACGTGGATGTGGGCTCGGTGCGTCAAACGCCGATACGTAGTTTAATGGAAGTGAATGGTTTTCGTATTGAATACATGACTGAAGCTGAATTTAAATCGGATGCTGGCAAATGGACAAACACCAAACGTGCAGATTTTCCATTTGAAGATGGTAAGTGATGCTGAGAGAAAGATGAGATTAATCGTTACATAAAAATAACTATGTATGGATTGCTAATGATTTCTTTCTAAATTTTAGGTGCAACATTTTTAATAAACAATTTGGAAGAAAATACTACTTACCTAATGCGTGCTGCTTCAAAAAATCTTGCCGGTTTTAGTGATTGGACTAAAGTTGAAAAGTTTCAAACTCTCTCCAATGAGCCACCGTCAGCATCGACACGTCTACAACATTTCAATGTAGTGCATTTGTTTTGCGTTACCGTTATGGTTTTGCTATTAAGTAAAACTCTAGTTACCGCCAGCATTGATTTGAAGCATGTCTTCTCGAGAATAGGAAAAAATTTTGATAGTGGTATGTATTTGTAAATTATAATTTCAAATTGGTCTGTCTTTTAATGGAAATATGGGTGTCGCGTCGTAGTTGGTTAGATTTAAGTTTGCATAGTTGTCGAAGAGAGTTTGCTTTTTTTTTATTTTTTAATTAATATTTAATTAATAAAATACATTTTTTTTTTAAATGATTAAGTGCTGCTTAAAATAAACTTAAAAAGTAAAGGTTTCCTTTTCGGTTTTTTTTTTTTTTTTTTGAAATCATTGAGTTCTCTCATAAAAAATTATACAAAAATTTGTAATGAAAGTGTCATTTGTCTTGTCATTCACATGAAATATAAATCACTCATGCGAACTATTGATTAAGCAAAACTCGAATTAAATTCTCTATGGGAACCACATATAGCTCACTCTTTCTTAGCCGATGGTTAGGTTAATCGCATTTGGTATTTAAAAATAAACTTTAACTAGTTCAGGTTATGCTATGATTATTATCCTACATAGGCCTGTAAGCATGCTCTTTCCCTCTACATATATAAAACAGCTCGGAGCTTCTGAGGAGAAACTATTACAGTATAAACAGGATGAGGAGGTACGAACTGAAAATATTTCAAAAGACTTTAGCAAACTTGTTGCAAAGTCCTAAGCGGGTACCACGACCATATAACAGCAAATAACTAGATTTTTTTCCGTACTCGTGCGAAATCTTCCCACATTTTAACCATCACTTTTCAGCAGGGCACTTACAATGCCCTAAGTAAATATTAGACTTCAAGATACACCTGTGAAAAAATGACTCAGTAAAGAAGTTGAAAAATAAATCTTCAACAAAACATTGAATTCGTTAAAAAAATTTAAGAAGTTCTCCCTAACAAGCAGCCCAAATCATGATCTAAGCAAATGAATGAATGTTCTAATTCTCGTACTAACTTCTCATGCAACCATATGTATATAGAAGTCCCTCGAGCCCCATACAAAACAAAACAAAAAATTGGTATTATTGTACTCCTCCGCAAATGAACTTTGGTTTATTTTATGATGTTTCCCATAAAAATGCAGCGATTACCATCCGTGAGCTGGATCAACTTGAAAAAACTCCTAAAAATCTCATTATCTCGAGTCTGCTAGCAGATTAAAAAAAAAAAATTATGCAGAATTATACCCTAGAATCTTTCAGTATCTATTATTTGTGAACTTTTAATTGGCCAAAAGTAGCCTACCAAAGATCCGAAGACATTCTGGTTTAATGGCAAATGAGGTGACGAATGTGCTTATTAGGCAGAATGCTTCTTTTGATACAGAGCTCTTTAGCCTTACTTAGTTCTATTTCGTAACTTTCGATTAAGGGGACATTTCAGTTTAAAATTGGAAATAATTGACTTTTTGGTTTATTTTATTTTAACTATGACATTTTATTACAAAATTGCTTAGAGATGTTACAAGTAACTTATTGCAGAATAGAAATAAAATCGATTTTCAACGTTCGAAAAAGTTTTTTTTTTGGTGATTCTTTTAGAAAAAAGTACGCTGATTATGAATCGGATGTCAGTTTTTTAAAATTCAAATTTGCGGATTTAATATGGCAGAAATTTCTTAAAAATTTATCTGATTAACTTGAAATCCGTTAGTCGGGAGGTTTCGGAGTCGCTGATTACGAATCTGGAATCAGATTTTTAAAATGCATAATGGCGGATTTAATATGGCGGAAGAATTGTAAAAACTAATCAGATTCGCTAGAACTCGTTACTAGGTAGTTTTTGGGGACACCGATTACAAATTTAATGCCAGATTTGAAATAAGCGACCCAGAAAACCTCCGAGTAACGAGTATCAAGTAATATCGATGAACTTTGAAATAGTCGGCCATTTTGAGTTTTGAAAATCCGATATCAGATTCGTAAATCAGCGTCCCCAGAAACCCCCGGGTAATAAGTTTCAAACGAATCCGATCAGTTTTTAAAAATTCTTCCGCCATATTAGGTTCACCGTTTTGAATTTTAAAAATCTTTTGTCAGATTCGTAATCAGCGACCCTGAAACCCCCTGAGTATCGATTTTGAACTGTCATGAATCAAAAACAAATTTTAAAGCGATGAAGAAATAAATTCTAACTAAACCACTAAAATTGAGGTATGTGGTTTCCAAAGAAATAAAAAATTAAAAGTTGTTAAAGTAGAGTAACTAAAAAACAGCTTTGCCTTAATTTTAAAATAAAAAGTTTGCATGAGCTCTAAATATTAACAACTGAAATGACTATAAGTAAAAAAAAAGGATATGAAAAAATATATAACTATAAATACAAATTTAGATCAGAAATTCCAATGTATAAATAAAATAGAAATATTTAAAAATAAAATTGCATACCTTTGGTTTAGCTATTATGTTACAATTTAATACTATACTTTCAGATATTAATAAGTACATAGATACTCCCAGTAAGTAATGAAAAAAATAAAAATATTTCTTAACTGTTACCATTGAGATGTGCTGAATTAATTTTAAAAATAACAATTTAATTGAAGCTAGAAGAGTCAAAGGTTTAGAATTTGGAATAAAGGCATTAAAGGCATTCAAATTCATATTGATATATAAACAATAAATATTTGGAAAAGCCTTTGGCCACCTTTCTTGATTTTATATAGATTATTCGAATATGTATGTAAATCTCATTGTGATTTTTCTAGTTTCTGGATAATTCACAATAGTTATCTGTAAGCATTTAAAAAGTATCAACAAATGCCAAAAATTCGAAAAAAATTTAGAAAAATCGAGAAATATTTTTTAAAAAATATATATATCGGTGTTTTTAAATAGATTATTAAAAAAACGTTTGACAAAGAAAAAATTCTTGTATTCGCAGTCAGCAATTCAGCCATATATATTAATAGGTAACAGTTTAAATTCGTTGCAAGAAAGGAAAAACACTAAGCTTTAATGTAAAATTTTATATATATAAAAAAAAAAAATTATATATGCAAAAACGATTTCAAATTAAAAGAAAAAAAGAAAAGAACATGAGCATATGGGGTGTTCCAAAAAGAAGGTTCCGAAAGTTTCATGAAAGAGATGACTCTTTTTGAAATTCCTCATTTAATTAAAAATAAAAATTTTAAATATAATAAATAATATAATAAAAAAAAAGCGATTTTATTGCAAATGAACTACAATTTAACGTATGTAGATTATGCCTAATGAATATTTATAAAGAAAAGTAATTTCGAAGAATTTTATTTAAAATTAAAATGAAAATTCATTCACCACAATTTGAGTGTTGTGTTGTGTGTGAGTGATTAGCCAAATTAGTAAATGATCCAATATACGAAATTCAAAAATTATTATAAAATTATTCTACTTACATACATACATACATACTATATACAATACTAAAAACTACTCGTGTTACTCTTCAAAACAAACAACACAAATATAATAATATATACAAGTACATATATACAGATATATATACCTAAATAAATGTACAATATATAAAACGAATTAATTCAAAAATTTTGATAACAATATACCAAATAATGCAACAACAAATATCTACATACAGTGACAAACAAAACTAAGTATTCACACATTCACGAAACATAAGTTTTGAATACTATGAATAGCATAGAGCGAGAATTTCATACTTTACCAAATCAAATGGTGAATTAATAACTTTCTGAAAATAATTCTGGGTTGCTGATACAGGCTCTTTATTTAACCACGTCTGTGATTTCCATAATAGAGACCCAAAAACCATTTTTTTATTTTGTTATATGCTGGATCTATGGGCTTGTGTGGTTTTGCGCGAAAATGACCCTGAGTATTTTCTACCATCAACTATATTTGCCAACCGACCCGTCGATTTTTCTCCTTTATCATTATATTATGTATATAAATATTAATTTGTCACAGGCCTGCGAGGTTTTAGATGAAAATGAGTAGTGAGTTCCTATATGTATTTATCCACTTAGTCAAAATTGGGATGTAGAATGTTATAAAAATTCAAATAAAATCAAAATCGGCGTATTATAATTCAAAGTTAGATTTTTCCAAAATTGTTATACCACCTTGATCAAAAAGTTCCCGGAATAACCACCGTGTGGCGCTCCCATCGTTCCGATTTGAGTTCTGTTTTTTTTTGTTAAGTTCGAATTTTGAAAAATTCTATCCCTAAAAATCAAAAGTGACAATTTTGGCTATTTTCTACTGTTTGTAAAATCCAAGAAGCTTCGAAACAAATTGCTTATATTTCCCTGTTGAGCTGTTTAATGAATTTCTTTTTTATTCGATCATGAAATTCATTACAATTTTGAAGAACTTTAACTCCAAAATGTAAAATGTCGATTTTGACGTTACTGGGGTTTTTAAAACATAATTTTCGAGCTACTACTACATAGTTTTACAACAAGGTACTATTACTTAAGATTTCGAGTATTACTTACTTCCGATTTTTCGCTGATTTTAGATTACAATTTTTTAAAATTTGGATGCTTCTAAGTATTAGATTTAAACTGATTAATTATTTCTAGACTTTATGAATAATAGAAAATGGCCATATACATATACCATATACCACTAATTTTTTCCAATTGTCTTATAAAAAAAAATGTTAAACCTGTGTAATTGGTAGCTTGAAAGATTCAAATTTACGACTATGACCAAAATGTGTGTTTTTCACATGATTATCCGATTTAAAAATTTAGAGCTAAAAAAATGAAGAAAATCTCCTATTCTGAACAAAACTTTATAATTTTCTGCCTGAAGATATTTTCTTCTTCTTTTTTTTTTAGATTTTCCCCATAAGTTTTGACTGTCACTGTATTGTAATTTCATAAATAAATTTATACTCATTGCTATAAAGAGAGAGCGAAAACCATATCCGTGTATTCGTATTCCGTAACCGTATATGTGTTTGTGGTTAATGTGTCCTGTGTCCTTTTTAATACATAATTACATACATACAAACAAATTAAATACGATAATTTAATAAAAAATGTAGAAAAAGTTTATTGACAGGAAATGCTTAAAATTAAAAGAAAAACAAAAGTTTATTATTATTAATAAATGAATTTATTTGTATAAATGTAAAAAAAAAAACAAACAAATAATATTGCATTTTATTTTGTTAAATTCGTTAAATAACAACAAGAGAGACACAGATGAATAGTTTCTTAAGAGGTAAGTATTTGAGTATTTGGAGCAAAAAAAATTGCAACCATGTTTATGGAATAAGAGTGCCAAAAAGAGAAGAGAGCTGTTAATTGAATGATTCCATTCACAATTTAAATTAAAATTAGTTTCTGTATTAAGGTAAGCGTAATAATTGAACATTTTTTAATTTCATTACAATTCCATTATCAGAAACAAAAAACTTTACAAATAAATATTTTAGTAAAGTAAAATTAAAAATACATTAACCAAATTCTCAAAATGAAACCAAAGAGCATGTGAAAAGTAATGGGGGAGAGAGAGAGAGAGTGAAAACGAAAATGGAGATGAGCAGCCCATTCTTCAAGAGTACAAAACCAATGTCAATAAATACGCGTTGGTGACAGTTGAAAAAAAATAGTGCTAATAAATTATTGTGTTGTAGTTACGGGCTACAAAATCATGCATAAAAAATAAAAAAAAATGTCAAATCGGCTGCGAAAATTTTTGGAACCAGCTCGCTCTCGCTGGTTGTGTGACTGTGTAAAAACATTGTGCTTAAAATGAATATTCCAATTTAATTGCGTTCAACCGCAAAAATATTCGAAATGCCACTGAGCATCCGGCGTAAATGCGAAAATGGTAAACGAACGCGTGCACGGACCGTGGTAGTGACAGTGTCGACGGTGGTTGTAGATGCGCGCGGCGGTTTTTGATTCTCGGCCGGGCAACAATGGCAGTAGCGGAACTGGTAAAAAAAAAAAAATAAAACAACATAATTTGGTAACGGCCGCAGTATATTGGCAACACTGCCAAACGAAATACAGTTACGACAAATATTACACACACAGATGTACCTACATTTGCAAAAATAGATTGGAATGAAAAGGAAAGAGAGAAAGGAATAATATTTAAATAAAATAAAATTTAAAATAAAATTTTATTATATTATTTTTCCACTCGCTTCACAATTGAACGAATGCGCCAATATTTATGCAAAAATTTGTGTACACTTTACACTCCGTGCCATATAAATATGTCCCAACCAGCAGAGTAGCTACCAATAGTTGCTTCAAATTAGTTGATTGAACTTTGTATTTATTTATGTTTATGTGTGCTGCTGGCTGGGGCTGCCAATATGAATCAAATCAGTAAATCCTTCTAAAGTAAGTAATTCAAAACTTATGAAAAATACAACTTAAATTTTTATTAAAATGAATGAAGACAACGACGTATTAAGTATCAATAAGTTAATTACTAACGAAACCATATTCTATTTTGTAAAAAGTTGCAATTCAAAAGTCTAAGCATTTGTGTAGGGGAGAGGGTTCTAAGATGGTATTGAAATATTGCTTTAGAACCCAAACTGAATAAGATATCTTAAAGTATGAAAGTACAAGAATTTTATTTTCCACAGAAAAATTTTGTTAAGTATATTTTAAAATTGTTAAAAATTTCGATTTTCAACAGTGCTTCACACTGAGCTAAAATATGTTCTGATGATTAATCTTCTTTATTACAAAATCTGCATATCGAACTTTCCTCAATCAACCCCTATTTTGCAAAGGTGTTTTCTGAGCCCGCAGTGCCCAGACAGAATACCAGCTAATATGCGCAAATTATTTTTGTTGTTATTGTTGTTGTAGCAGCTGAAAGTGGATACAAGGGATGCATGCGGGATGGGGTAGGAAGAAAGGAAAGGAGTGGGTATAGTGAGAGAGAAAGAGAAATTATTTGTTAGTGTTTGGTGTTAGAGACCCAAATCTAGCTCCAAAAAGGTTGAAGCCCTAATTGGGTCCGTCCACAGTGCGATTGGTGATAGGTCCGTGGGATTCGCGCGACAGTTGAATAGATGCAGTATGTTGCGCGGTTGATTGCCTTTTTTGTTGAGACCAATACTGATTGCGTATCTACTCTTATTATAGTTACCTAGAAGCGCTTCGAATTGCCTCAGTCTCGGAAGATTAGTAAAGAGTTCTTGCCTCTTGTTTCTCTCTTCCTGCCTGAGTTATTCCCCGATTACGACATCAGCTATTCCACAGAAGGGTTCAGGAAAGTGGTCGCTGCTCCCTTTCTAACACGTTTGTCTGATTGTTCATTACTGTCCATTCCTACGTTTCCAGGGACTCAACACAGAGCGACTTTATTGACCTTGCCCAGTTGATTGAGCTTGCTCAAACAGTCCGACACCAGTTTAGGGGTGATCTTAATGGAGCATAGTGCTCGAATGGCTGCCTGGCTGTCCGACATGGTAGCCATATCTTGCCGTTTGTACTTCCTGTCCAAGTTGAATTGCACACATATATTGATTGCATGAATTTCAGCTAGAAAGGTGCAAGGATATTTCCCCATTGGCTCAGAGTGTTTGATTCTTATCCTTAATACTCCTGCCCAGTTCCCTAATCGTTCGTTCTTGCTAAAACTACATGTGGTCATGGTGATTTTTTTTCGGACTGTGTAATTGTTGAACATGGCTTCCAACTCTTCAGGTTTATCCAGGATCTTTAGGTTTCAATAGTGATTTTTGGACCTACAGACTTAAGTACAGGGGTCTAGATATATTTAAAAATTTATTTGAAATAGTTTTCTTTTCAATATTTTTGTTATGTATCATGAATACGCTTTACTGTCTAGTCGAATACACAAACAAAACCGTAAAATATTGAAAACATTGCACTTCTGTTTCTTGTTTCTGGAGGTACCATAAAAAACATTACAACAATTTTGTTACACTACCATTAATAGTATTTTAAGTAATTAATTACACAGGCCTGCAAAACTTTTTTTTTTAGATAATCAAAAAAACAACATGGGAAACTACATGTACAGTGAATTTGAATAGGGATATAAAATTTTTTGCCATGCCAGGATTGCGAGATATTTTTACCTATGCGAGAAAGACCGATTTTGGCCGAATTTTTACCAACTATAAAATATAAAAAATATACAGACACCAATTTTTATAATTTGCTGTTTTAGTTTCGTTATAAAATGCTACTATTTATTTATCGACGCGTTTAAGTAATTTATTGAATTACGTCTGAAAATTCATAACGTACCCAGAATTGACCTCTTTTTTTCACATCAGTATTTCATTATTATTTGTCAATTTCATTTCATGAAAACTTAATTTAACTTAAATAAAATTAAAAATCGACTTTTCCAAATAAACAATGGCAACTCTAAGATAATTGAGAATCAGTCGATCGAGTGGTTACAGTTACTTAATAAGTGTTTATTATAACATTCATTTTGTTTTTGTAAATATTAAAAATAAATATGTACATATTCTGTATATAAATAAATTTACTTATGTACTCTCCTCCCGCCCAATACAACCGAGCACACATTTCTATAATGCACAGATCGGTTATATATATATATTTGACACATTTAGCATAATAATCAGTGTGGAAAAAATATTTCAAAATAAGAACAATTACATATCTAAATTTGATTTCACGCAAGTGATAAAGTACAACATGAGCGACATAGATATAGAAGAAATGATAAAATATATAGTATCAGAAGTTCGGAATATAACCCTTAAAGCTGCTGAATTTGTTGATGATGATTTTTCAAAGGGATTCGAAGTAAGACCATATGTGCCAATCCCCAAAGCAGCAAGTGCCAAAGCTGTTAATGAGATCGTCGAAATTTTACCCGATACAAACTCCTCATATGAACTACAATTCGATATATTGACAGATTATATACAAAGAAATAAATCGAACCTGGATACATATATTTCAGTTTATCAATACCTTTTAATACATCATGTTGGGGAAAACGATGATATCATTCATGAGATTGTACCACAGCGTGATGTGTATTTTATCTGTACTCATAATGGTCGAAAAAGTAAAGTTGAAACTTTCATTCGTGATGAGAATTTGCAATGCCAGATAAAATTACTCTTATTTGATGATAGTTGGAAGAGTTTAAGAAATGAATTGAAATTATTGGAAAATAAGTGTATGATTTCGGTAAGTTAGACTAGAACATTGGTATTAGTATTAGGAAATTATGCCTAATTTTATATATATTTAATTACAGCTCTGCGAAGTGGTTGAAGAGGATATAAGCGATAATGATTTTCTGCTCTTGAGATACGCTCCGAAGGATGGAAAATTTGTCTATACAATTGTACGGTATCCAGACACTAATCAAGAGTGCCCTAATCCAAGAAAGGATTTGTTTGCATATATTACCGTTGATAACACGACGTTTCTAGCTAAAGTTGTGCGGAAATCGAGAGACTATCGGGACTTAAAGATGGCTTTGTATCATATAAAAAAATCAGTTGAGAAGTACGATCCTTTAGGCGAAGCTTTTGATAAATTCACTAAAAATGTGAGTGTAACAAAACTAATTTGAAAATCTTAATGAGATCAATATTTGAAATTGTTTTTTGTTTTTTTTTTTTTGTTTTGGTTAGCACCTTTGGGCATATTTACGAGAAGAAATGGAAGAACTTAAAAGCAAAATTGATGTAATTGAGAATGATGTGCGTGTCATACAAAAGGGAGCAAGTATCAAAATGATAAACGAAGAAAAAGTAAAGAAGAAAAAAGAAAGCAGTAGAATGAATGAAGAAAAAATAAAGGGAGCTACAAAAGTTCTGTGGAAGCCCTACAAAGAAATGCGTTTAGAGAAAGAAAATATATGCAACTCAGAAAAAAATGAAGAGCATATACTGGAAGCCACTGAACTTCCTAGGAAACTTTGCAAAGATACAGGTCTTAAAACAGAAAACATAAACAAATTGGAACCAAAGAAGGGAGAACAAGAAATAAAGCTGAAAGAAGAACAAATAAAGCAAGCTGAAGAAGTACTTTCGAAACCCTACCAAGATTCGGGTCTAGCAAGAAAAATCAATTGTGACTTGAATTCAAAGAAGGGTGATAAAGAAAAGATTAATGAAGAACAAATAAAGGAAGTTTGTAAACTACGTAGGAAACTTTGCGAAGAAACAGGTCTTAAAACAGAAAATATATTTAACTTGGAACAGCAGATGGAAGAACGAGAACAGATGAAGAAAAATCAAATAAAGGAAATTTTAGAACCAAAGAAAAAAGTACAAGAAATAAGGTTGAATGAAAAACACATAAAAAAAGCTGTAGAAACAGAAAATTTATGCAACTTGGAGCCAAATAAGAAAGGACAAGAAAGGATGAACGAAGGACAAATAGAAGAAGTTGCAGAAGAAAATAGAAAAGCCTGCGAAGAAACGGGTCCAAAAATAGGAAATTTGTACGACATGAAATCAAGGAAGCAAGAACAAGAAGAAATGACTAAAGTACAAATAAAAGAAGCTGCTGGAAAAGTTAAAAAAGCCTGTGCAGAAAAAAATCTAGAAACAGAAAATATGAATAATTTGGAATCAAACAAGGACGCACAAGAAAAGATGAATGAAGAACAAAAAATAGAATTTGCAGAACTTTGGAAACTTTGCGAAGCAAATAATCTAGAAAATGAAAACATATATAGCTTAGAAGCAAAGAATGAAGGTGAAGAAGGGAAAAAAGAAGAGAAAATAAATGAAACTACTGGAATTAAGGAATACTACCAAGAAACTAAACTAGAATGTAAGAAGAAAGAAACTAAAAGTATGATCGAAGAGGAAAAAATTGAAGCTTCGGAACAACCTAAGAAACACTGTGAAGATACGCTACTGAAAATAGAAAATACATACAACTTGGAAAGAAAGGAAGCAGAAAGAGAAAGGCTGAACGAAGAACAAATAAAGGAAACTGCAGAAGTAAATGGAAAAACCTGTGAAGAAACGGGTCTAGAAAACGAAAATTTGTACGAATTGGAGCCAAAGAAGAAAGATCAAGAAAATATGAGTAAAGTACAAATAAAAGAAACTGCAGGAAAAGATAAAAAAGTCTGTGCAGAAAAAAATCAAGAAACAGAAAATATGAACAATTTGGAACCAAACAAGAACGCAAAAGAAGAGATTAATGGAGAACAACAAATAGAATTTACTGAATTGTTTAGGAAACTTTGCGAAGCAAAGAGTCTAGAAAGAGATAACATATACAACTTAAAAGCAAAGAATAAAGCTGACGAATGGAAGAATGATAGAAAAATAGACGAAACTATAGAGATCCTTAGAGAACACTATCAAGAAACTAAGCTAGAATGTAAGAAAAAAGAAAACAAAAATATGAACGAAGAAGAAAAAATGGAAGCTGCAGAAGTAGATGGAAGCCCCTGTGAAGAAATGGGTGTAGAAAAAGAAATCACTCGCGACCTGAATTCAAAGAAGGAAGTTAGGATATATGAAGAACAAATAAAGGAGCCCACTGAACTACCTATGGAACTCTGCAAAGAAACGTGTCTAGAAACAGAAAATATATGCAATTTAGAACCAAAGAAATTAGAAAACGAAAGCATCTACGATGACCAAATAAAGGAGGCTGAAGAAGTGCTTTGGAAGCTCTACGAAGAAACCCGTCTTGAAATGCAAAATATATGCAATTCAGTATTAATGAAAGGGGAAATAGAAAGGTTTAACGGAGAACAAATACAGGAATTTGAAGAAGTGTTTTGGATACCTCATGCAAAAACGGGCCTAGTAAGAGAAATTTGCCGCGATTTGAACTCGAAAAAGGAAGAAACGAAAACGATGAATGAAGAACAAATAAATACAATTGATGAACTTCCTAAGAAACTCTGCAAAGAAATAGATCTGCTAATAAAGGAATGGGAAAATTTGCTTCCAAGACTCTACAAAGAAACCAATTTTGAAACAGAAATCACTCACGACTTGAATTCGAAGAAGGAAGAAAAAGAAAAAATAAAAGATGAACAAAGAATTGTATTTACAGAACTACCCAGAAAACTCTGCGAAGAAACGGGCCTAGAAACGAAAAACAGATGCAACTTTGAAGCAAAGAAAAAAGAAAAAGAAAAGGTGAACGAAGAACAAAAGAAGAGAGTTAAAAAAGGTATTTGGAAGCCTTACGAGGAAACGCGTATAGAAACGGATAACATATGCAACTTAAAACCAATGAAGGAAGGAACAAAAAACTTGAACAATCAACAAAATAACGAAACTGATGATCTACCAATTCTACTCTACTTACAAATGTATGTAGGAACAGAAAGCAATAACAGCGTAGAACCAAAAAAGAAAAATAAAGAAAAATCCAAGGAGAAATAAAAGAGTGTTCTAAGTAAAGTACTTGGGACAGTAGACAGATGTAATATTTTTTTAGAGATACTAATATGATAACTATTGTTAAAAAAATTAGAAAACTTTTTATTGATTTTTTTTGAGGCATACTAAAAATTTTGTATACGATTCTCCTCAAAATTATGATATTTTTTTTTAAACTCAATTTTTAACTAAGTCTAAACAATTATAATAACTATTACTAATAAATTTAGTTACAGTATGCGACAAAATTGAACTTTTTGTGTGTGACTTGTAGTTTTATTTCAAATTCTAAAAGAGAAAGTTCTAAATTTAAAATTTTTCTCCTGGAACTAAGTTTGAAACTAAGTTTAGAAATTAATAAAAAATAAATAATAAAAAATATAAGGCATTATCGGATTTGAAAGATAATAAATTGAGAAATCTTCAATATAATTATTTGGAAATTTTTCCACCATGCCTTAGAAGCGGTTAAATTTGCAAAAATATTAAAAAAATGGTAGTTAGTAAGGATTAGGTGGGAAAGGGAGGGGTCATATGATTTTTATAAAACTAAATTTCATAATTTTATTAGGAAGACTGAAATGGTTTAGTTGTTGTGAGAATATCCTTTCGATATTAAACAGAATCTTTAAAACTGAAATTGAATACAGTTGATAGTTGCAAAAATTCTAAAAATTTGTTGTTAAGGTTCATTTTATTTTGGGAAAATATTGAAAAGTAAAATTTTTTGCAATATTTGTTAAAAACTTTTGATCACCGGATGGACCTTTAGAAGCAAATAAACAACCCCTCACGAAACAAGGATGAAATTTCGCAGATGGATACATATCATCAAGCCGATACTTTCTTGTCTTTTATACTTTTTGTAAATTTATCAACATTTTTAATTAATACTGTAAAAAATTCTGCTTACAATACTTTTGAAATAAAATGAAGTTTCCAAAAATTTTAAATTTCATATCTAATTTTCATGGAATTTTTAAATTTTGTAAACTTCGTTTCACATTAGTTAAAAAAAATTATTTAATCATGTCTTATCGGGATGAAACTTTATTTACAATATTATGTAGATTTTTTTTATGAAAATCACATACCACTCTTTTTCCTTTATTCATATTATCTCCCTTTTTACACTTTTAGTAACGTGCCATCTGGAGGTAGTACAAAAATCAATATAATTTTAAAAATTACTCCCTTAACTATTTTTCAAATCAGTCTAAATTTATTAAGATACGAAAATTCTTTTTTCTATTTTTATTAATTTTTAAACTTTTCAAATTTAGTTCCAGGACGAAAATTTCAAACCAGAAAAAAGTCCTTAACTTTACTAACGTAGAAAAACAGTGAGCGCAAGATTGCTTAGTGACATTTCCCCCTTAGAATCGGAAGTCAAACCCCATGTCTAAGAAAATGTATTCAATAAAGTTTAATTTTCTAAAAAATAATTCGATCAAATTGAATAAATCAAAAACAAAAACTTAAGCGAAATTAGTGTTGTGTTTAGAAAATTATTGCTAAGAACTAGATCCTATTGGACTAAATATAAAAATATTGGGGGTTATTAAATTTTTTGGAGACATCGCCTACCCTCTAGAAAAATAGTATAATTATTGCTGATCATATCGACTTGAGTCTTCCCAAAATTTTGATTGAAGTTTTAAAATCATAATACAAGTTTTTCTATGTGTTTTTTGTATGGAAAAATATATTTGAATTTTACTTCTTTAGAACCGTTTTTATATTTACGCTAGTGGAAAAAGATGATCTCCGCAGCGGAAATTGTCACGGAAGTGATGGGCAGCGCCCTCTATCAATTGAGTATGAAAAAAATGAGGATGAGCAGTGCCATCTAGAAAAATGAATATAAAAATTGGTATGCATTCGCATTTGTTTTATACTCAATTAATAGAGGAGGTTGTCCATGAGTTTCTTGTCAAATTTGACATTTCAAACAAAAACATTTAGAAATTTCTAGAGCTGAAATAAAAACGGGAGACACAAACGAATGGCGACTGTGTTACGATAAATCTTTAGCAAAAAAGCCAAAACGCAAACGTTCTGAAAAAATAAACTTCTGTAGGGCGCCCCACTGACGTATACAATTTTTTTTCAATTATTTTATGGCGATTTTTTGGGTCGAAAATCAAAATCTGACATTAGTTTGCTTTTAAAATCGGTTCTAGAGGGCGCCAGCATACAAAATCGGTTTATCATTGTCTTCGCAGTTTTTTTTTTTTTTTATAAAATCCACATCAGTTAAAACCGACTCAATCCGGATTACTCGGGAATCCGGATTACCAAAGGCATTTTTAAAAGGAAAAATTTTTGTATGCTTATTCATTTATTATAATAAATAATATAGAAGAAAACCTCAAACAATCCTTTCAAGATAAACGTTAGAATCAAGTATAAAGTAATGGAATAAAAATTCAAAATTTATTTAAAAAATTCGGTTACTTTTGTTTGGTAAATGCACCCTTACATTGTATAAACGAATATCAAATAAAACGTGTACACGTGTTTCATTTTAGTTTATTATCGGTCATTGCATTATATAATTTGCGGTCCGAATTAGCGAAACCGTGGTCGGTCCCCGCTCTCATTAATTCAATCGAAATTAGGGTGGACTCAAGGACTCATGCCTTGGAGACATATATAAATATGTGCCTAACTTTGTTATTAATGTATGGTTACTTAATACATTCATGTCTAACTTTTACTAATTTTTATTTGATTTTTTTCCAGCTATAAGTAATGCTTGAATGAAAGGAACAAAAATGTCAATAAAATCAAATGAAATCTAAAATTCAAATCCAACCGCAAAGAAGTCAAAAAGAGATTCCAAACTAAAATGCCAATCTGGGCACATTAAAGTTCATACATAAATGCATACATACTTATGTACTATATATGTATATGTACATACATCATCTAGTTTTATAAATGTATGCATTACGACATACTGTGACGTGGATCATCATCAGTGTTTATACAAAGGAAAATCAATCAACCAACTAAACTGCAAAAATATCAAAGTGGTATGCATTGAAAAAGAAGAAGAGACATACAAATTCATGCATACATCTAGGCATGCATAAAACACATATGCCTTTAAATGCATGTGCGCCTAAAATCAGGCAATATTGGCCTAAATGACTTCTGCTCATGATGCACGATGCGTGCTTGCATATCTCTCTACCTTTCTGTAAGCTGCTTCAGCTGGTTGCTGCTTTTAATGTTGCCAACATGTAAATTTTTCGTTGCTGTTGTGATGTTTTATAACGTTTTTGTGCTACTAGTTATTTGGTGCTGCTGTTTAATGATCTGTAAAGAAGTAAATGTATCTAGGTACATATACACTCACTCAAACATGTATGCATTTGTATATATGAAAGTATGTATGAAAGTATGTGTATGTGTGTGTATATATTTACATTGTTTTGTGTCGTTGACATTGTTACATTTCATTGAACTATTGTTGAGTAGAGACTACACCAAAAAGGTTTTTGTATTTTGTATGCATTTTCTGCTTATTTTGCATTACAAAAATATTGCATTACATTTGCATTCATCGAACTAAATAACAACAGAAACAGCAACAGCCCAAGCAACAACAACAAAAAAAGTTTCATTTCAGTTACGAATTTGCATTGAATTGATAATGCAACATCCTCAGCATACATAAATACAATGTATACCCAAATACATACACAGATACATACATATATATGTATATATATATATGCATACATTCATATGTATTCATGTGCATTAAATGAGTTCGCAATTGAATTTTTTACATTTTACATTTTGGGTTTTAATGCTTAAAAGTCAAATTGCTTTACGCAACAGCCAGCGCGGTTTGGTATTGTTGTTTATAGAAATTGCTAGAGTGATACTAACTACTTTGGTAAAGTTTAAAATTTGTAACACGCTCGTGCTTTTAGTAGCTTTGCTAAACTTTGTAAAAAAAAATAAAATTGTTAATTTCATTATTTGAATGTGAATATGCACGGTAAGGTATGTGAGTCAGAATTAAATCACGAAAATTTTACAGGATATTTTAACAGATTTTGTGTTTTAAATAAAGAGACAAAATAGAACATGAAATTTCTTTCAGGAAACCGTTTAGTGAGTAAAAGTTTCATTTCTTCTATTTACATTAGCAATTTACACTAAAAAAAGACTCTCTGAGAGCAACTTGTGGCAATTTTCTTGCATATATAAACTCCGCCTTAAATGCAGAGCGCCTGATATGTTGAGAGACTGAGCAATTTCTGTTGTGATATTATAATGTGAGAGGATGGCAACGAGTCTATGATATGATCGTAAGATTAAGAGAGTCTGGTATATAATAAGAGAGGATAACATCATATCTGTTGAGATTAAGAGTACGTAGCACTCCCAATAGATATGGGAGAGCAGTAGTGAGAGCTGGTTATGCTAAATCTGTTATTTTGAGACTCTGAGTGCCGCCATGTCTCTTGGTCTCTTCTCTGGTTCAGAACATTTAGTTTTGGAGAGCCTGAGCAATTTCTTTGGCAGTGTTATATTATGGGAGAATGTCATCGTACTTGTCATTCTTAAAGTTTGAGCGTCTGCTATTTTGAAAACATGCGACAATGACGTCATATCTGTTATGTTGACTCTCAGAGAGTTTAGTATTGTGAGAGCCTGAGCAATTTGTATAGTAATACAATGACAAGAGCTGATGACGTCATAAAGTAAGTTCATATAGACATTTTGATGTCACAGAGAGTGGGGCCTCAGTGGTGTAGCTGGTATGTGCTGGAGTCCTGTTCAGAATGATTGGGTTCGAATCCCGGCACTGGCAAAAAAAAAAAATTGTTTTCTAGATGGAGGCAGAGGCAGAGGCAGAGGCAGAGGCAGAGGCAGAGGCAGAGGCAGAGGCAGAGGCAGAGGCAGAGGCAGAGGCAGAGGCAGAGGCAGAGGCAGAGGCAGAGGCAGAGGCAGAGGCAGAGGCAGAGGCAGAGGCAGAGGCAGAGGCAGAGGCAGAGGCAGAGGCAGAGGCAGAGGCAGAGGCAGAGGCAGAGGCAGAGGCAGAGGCAGAGGCAGAGGCAGAGGCAGAGGCAGAGGCAGAGGCAGAGGCAGAGGCAGAGGCAGAGGCAGAGGCAGAGGCAGAGGCAGAGGCAGAGGCAGAGGCAGAGGCAGAGGCAGAGGCAGAGGCAGAGGCAGAGGCAGAGGCAGAGGCAGAGGCAGAGGCAGAGGCAGAGGCAGAGGCAGAGGCAGAGGCAGAGGCAGAGGCAGAGGCAGAGGCAGAGGCAGAGGCAGAGGCAGAGGCAGAGGCAGAGGCAGAGGCAGAGGCAGAGGCAGAGGCAGAGGCAGAGGCAGAGGCAGAGGCAGAGGCAGAGGCAGAGGCAGAGGCAGAGGCAGAGGCAGAGGCAGAGGCAGAGGCAGAGGCAGAGGCAGAGGCAGAGGCAGAGGCAGAGGCAGAGGCAGAGGCAGAGGCAGAGGCAGAGGCAGAGGCAGAGGCAGAGGCAGAGGCAGAGGCAGAGGCAGAGGCAGAGGCAGAGGCAGAGGCAGAGGCAGAGGCAGAGGCAGAGGCAGAGGCAGAGGCAGAGGCAGAGGCAGAGGCAGAGGCAGAGGCAGAGGCAGAGGCAGAGGCAGAGGCAGAGAGGAAACAAGAAAGCTAGGAAACAAGAAAGCTAGGAAACAAGAAAGCTAGGAAACAAGAAAGCTAGGAAACAAGAAAGCTAGGAAACAAGAAAGCTAGGAAACAAGAAAGCTAGGAAACAAGAAAGCTAGGAAACAAGAAAGCTAGGAAACAAGAAAGCTAGGAAACAAGAAAGCTAGGAAACAAGAAAGCTAGGAAACAAGAAAGCTAGGAAACAAGAAAGCTAGGAAACAAGAAAGCTAGGAAACAAGAAAGCTAGGAAACAAGAAAGCTAGGAAACAAGAAAGCTAGGAAACAAGAAAGCTAGGAAACAAGAAAGCTAGGAAACAAGAAAGCTAGGAAACAAGAAAGCTAGGAAACAAGAAAGCTAGGAAACAAGAAAGCTAGGAAACAAGAAAGCTAGGAAACAAGAAAGCTAGGAAACAAGAAAGCTAGGAAACAAGAAAGCTAGGAAACAAGAAAGCTAGGAAACAAGAAAGCTAGGAAACAAGAAAGCTAGGAAACAAGAAAGCTAGGAAACAAGAAAGCTAGGAAACAAGAAAGCTAGGAAACAAGAAAGCTAGGAAACAAGAAAGCTAGGAAACAAGAAAGCTAGGAAACAAGAAAGCTAGGAAACAAGAAAGCTAGGAAACAAGAAAGCTAGGAAACAAGAAAGCTAGGAAACAAGAAAGCTAGGAAACAAGAAAGCTAGGAAACAAGAAAGCTAGGAAACAAGAAAGCTAGGAAACAAGAAAGCTAGGAAACAAGAAAGCTAGGAAACAAGAAAGCTAGGAAACAAGAAAGCTAGGAAACAAGAAAGCTAGGAAACAAGAAAGCTAGGAAACAAGAAAGCTAGGAAACAAGAAAGCTAGGAAACAAGAAAGCTAGGAAACAAGAAAGCTAGGAAACAAGAAAGCTAGGAAACAAGAAAGCTAGGAAACAAGAAAGCTAGGAAACAAGAAAGCTAGGAAACAAGAAAGCTAGGAAACAAGAAAGCTAGGAAACAAGAAAGCTAGGAAACAAGAAAGCTAGGAAACAAGAAAGCTAGGAAACAAGAAAGCTAGGAAACAAGAAAGCTAGGAAACAAGAAAGCTAGGAAACAAGAAAGCTAGGAAACAAGAAAGCTAGGAAACAAGAAAGCTAGGAAACAAGAAAGCTAGGAAACAAGAAAGCTAGGAAACAAGAAAGCTAGGAAACAAGAAAGCTAGGAAACAAGAAAGCTAGGAAACAAGAAAGCTAGGAAACAAGAAAGCTAGGAAACAAGAAAGCTAGGAAACAAGAAAGCTAGGAAACAAGAAAGCTAGGAAACAAGAAAGCTAGGAAACAAGAAAGCTAGGAAACAAGAAAGCTAGGAAACAAGAAAGCTAGGAAACAAGAAAGCTAGGAAACAAGAAAGCTAGGAAACAAGAAAGCTAGGAAACAAGAAAGCTAGGAAACAAGAAAGCTAGGAAACAAGAAAGCTAGGAAACAAGAAAGCTAGGAAACAAGAAAGCTAGGAAACAAGAAAGCTAGGAAACAAGAAAGCTAGGAAACAAGAAAGCTAGGAAACAAGAAAGCTAGGAAACAAGAAAGCTAGGAAACAAGAAAGCTAGGAAACAAGAAAGCTAGGAAACAAGAAAGCTAGGAAACAAGAAAGCTAGGAAACAAGAAAGCTAGGAAACAAGAAAGCTAGGAAACAAGAAAGCTAGGAAACAAGAAAGCTAGGAAACAAGAAAGCTAGGAAACAAGAAAGCTAGGAAACAAGAAAGCTAGGAAACAAGAAAGCTAGGAAACAAGAAAGCTAGGAAACAAGAAAGCTAGGAAACAAGAAAGCTAGGAAACAAGAAAGCTAGGAAACAAGAAAGCTAGGAAACAAGAAAGCTAGGAAACAAGAAAGCTAGGAAACAAGAAAGCTAGGAAACAAGAAAGCTAGGAAACAAGAAAGCTAGGAAACAAGAAAGCTAGGAAACAAGAAAGCTAGGAAACAAGAAAGCTAGGAAACAAGAAAGCTAGGAAACAAGAAAGCTAGGAAACAAGAAAGCTAGGAAACAAGAAAGCTAGGAAACAAGAAAGCTAGGAAACAAGAAAGCTAGGAAACAAGAAAGCTAGGAAACAAGAAAGCTAGGAAACAAGAAAGCTAGGAAACAAGAAAGCTAGGAAACAAGAAAGCTAGGAAACAAGAAAGCTAGGAAACAAGAA
The DNA here is from genome assembly GCA_963691655.1 of Toxonevra muliebris. NCBI lineage: Eukaryota > Metazoa > Arthropoda > Insecta > Diptera > Pallopteridae > Toxonevra > Toxonevra muliebris. The sequence goes on from OY829329.1 coordinate 74,847,662, forward strand.
AGCTAGGAAACAAGAAAGCTAGGAAACAAGAAAGCTAGGAAACAAGAAAGCTAGGAATTTTTAAATAATTTTTTTTTTCTTTAGAAAAATCGGAACATTTTTTCGCTGTTCAAAACATTAATTGTTTTTCTGTAGTTTAAAAAAAAGCAAGCCAGCTCAGATTTTTAAGAACGTTTTATTTTTTTGCCCTTCAAAATTAAATAGTTCTGTAGTGAAAAATTTAACTTTTTACCACTATATACGGTAGATTAATTATTTTCCAATACTAAAACTAAAAAATTTAATATAATTCGTTAAGGAATCATTTTTTTTGGAAACCGCGGTAAGTAATAAGAAAAATTATTTTTAGTTTTTAAAAACCCGAAATAGGATTCATCCAAACTTGACTGAGGATCTCTAGCTCCCACAAAGATGATTTCGGCAAGTTTTTTAGATTTCGTATCTATTTCCTCTATATGGGATATAAAATCTCTTTAATTGCGAGTTTTTTGGTCATAATAGGACAAATTACTCCGAAGCGAAGAAAACGATCGTTGGAATTTTTTTAAAAATGATGAAAAGCTGAAGATGAGCCTTTTGCCAATATTTTGAAACTGTGACTCCTAAATCGAAGAAATTTCTTGGTCTCAGTTTAAATGCAATGGTGAAAAACAGTTTTTTGGAAAATGTATCTATCTATTTTAGGACGAAGCTTTTTAAAATATTTTAAATTCTGAACAGTCTTCTATTACTTACTTAATAATTTTCTAATCAAGCAAGTCTGCTCTAACTTGACTTCAGTATCGATAAAATCCACTGCCACTCACATCACATCTTGTCAAGAAATCCATGAAATCACCACACACAATCAGAATTTACCTACCAGGTTAAATTTACTTCCGAACATGAAAATTCCAATGAAATAAAAAAGACTTGCGTACAATGAAAAACCTGAATGGGTTTTATTGGATATTACATGAAAATCATTCCTTAGAAGAAATGTTACAACATCAAATACGCAGACACAGATAAACATAAATACAATAATTACAATTTGAGAAATTTTGCACATTCAACACAACTCAAGTCAACTCAATTCTTTATAAACTCAAATGTATGCTCCAAAATTTTATTCTTCTGATCAACGGTGTTTCTAGCGTCCACAATGAAAAATGTCAAAAATTCCTGGAACAAATGCTCCAGGCTCGCAGCTTGTATACCTTCTTCGGTGCAATACAGACAACCCAGTGATTCACCGGTTCTCATAACGGCTACGTTAATGTGGTACAAATTATTTGGTTGCAACAGTATCGTCAGCGCAATATCAATGGGATTTCGATCCTCGATCAGTCGTAGAATTTCAGCAAGTAAATTAGTGCTTATAGTCGGCACTTCAACGTCTTCACAGAAGAGACAGTAGCTTGAGACATCGGTAAGATCACCTTTCTCTCCACCGCACTCACAAGCGCAGCACTTACGCTGCTCGGCACGCGAGTAGAGCACAGCTGGTGGCTCCTGGTAATCGTTGGCAGTTGCTGTTCCAACTGTAGCAGTTGTGGTGATTATTGTTGTGGTGCTCGGGGGCAGTATTACAATTGGTTCTACTTCTTCGGCGGCGGTTGTTGTTGTGCTCGGCGGCAATTGGGAACTTTTTTCGCAATCTTCCGAATATCCCGTGCCGGTGAACTCGCTGGATGTTTGTGAAAATTGTTGCCTACGTTCCTTTCCTCGCCTCGCCCTCGAGCTGGAGTTGCTCGATTGCACCTGCACCCCATAGCTGACGGTACGCTTTGGGTCGGGTTGCGTGCCTGTCGTGCAGCTCAACTTCACGGGTGGGTGTTGCGTTTGACTTGACTCTTCTTTTGAGTGGTTCATGCGGCAGGCGCGTACATGTTCGCTATAATACTGTAATTTTTGTATTTCTTCTGGTTTGCTGTGCACTGTCGTGCCCGATGGAGAAGTACAAAAATTCTGCCTTTTCATGTCGACAAGTAACCGGTTGAGTTCTTGCAGCTTCTCGGTTAGAGCGCTGCAGCGCAAAGCTTCCTGCTGCGGTATAAATTCCGCCTTTATTTTACTCAAATCATTTCGCATATTATCCACTTGCTTTTCCAGATTGCGTATTCGACTACACTGTGCGTGCGGTAATTCGCCACGCGACTTCGTGTGGCACTCTTCTTCAACAATATCTTCATTTAAAAGTTCGGAATCAGCTTTCATTTTGCGTGGCTTGCAAATCTCGGTGACATTTTTACGTCTAACATGTTGCCTGCGGTGATCGTCAACAACAATCACGAACGGTTGGGTGTAAGGATGCACCGACATCGGGAGTAATGGATCCATAGGCTGAAGTGGCAGCGACGGAGGTGGTGGTGGTGGCGGAGGTGAACATGCAGATTGCATTGGTGGAGGCGAACACGTAGACTGTATTGGTGGAGGAGAGATTGCTGCTACAGTTGGGGCACATGCTTGATTCGATTGGGCTTCAGCCTTTCTAAGTTTTTCTTCCCTACGTTTCTCTCTACTTTTTTGCTTTTCCCTCTGTCGTTCTTTTTCTCTCTCGCATTCTCTTTCCCTTTCCTTTTCTCGTTCTCTTTCCTTTTCTCGTTCCCTCTCCTTTTCTCGTTCCCTCTCCTTTTCTCGTTCCCTTTCCTTTTGTCGTTCCCTCTCCTTTTCTTGTTCCCTTTCCTTTTCTCGTTCCCTCTCCTTTTCCCGTTCCCTTTCCTTTTCTCGTTCCTTTTCCCATTCTTTTTCCCTTTCTCTTTCCCTCTCCTTGTCATTGTGGCATCTTTTTGGTTTAGCTGGCGCTTCTGAGGACGGAACTTTGTGCAAGCGATTCGGTTTCGGTGGCGACTCTGAATTTGGTACCGCAAAATGTGGTACTAATGCATGTGATTCCTGTGTTGATAGTAAGTGCGGGCGTTGTTCATGCGATGGTTGTGGTGGTGCTTTACCTTTTTCAGATTTCTTATGGTCTTTTTTTGTTTTGGATTTATTGCTGGAACCGAACAGACCATTTTTTTTCTTACGATGCGATTCCGTACGTTGATGCTGCTCATATGGAGCCTGATCAAAATTATTTTGACGAATGATAGATCCACGCACATTTTTAGCGCCGGTCATATCACTGCCAGCAGGTAAACGTTTCTCACTGTATCCCAATTGATAGCGTTCTTTGCCTTTATGTTTTGAATCAGCAGCTGCTAATTTCGAATTGGCCAAAACACGAAAAGCATCTGAAAATATAAAAAAGAATTCATTCAAAAATCGTTACTAAAATAAAGAGGCTAATTTTCATGTTCCTAATGCAGTCTAGAGCATTTTTATAGAAGAAGATTTGATTGTATCGACGGATTAAAACGGCTTATTGAAAATTTCGCCCTGAGCCAAGCCAGGACTGGATATTTGCATAGAATACACCAACGCGTCGAAATTGTTAAAACTTATTATAAAAATTTGTGTTCAATTTGCCAAAATTTTCGCGTGATACGAAATATTTACAACCGAGCGATCAATCAAACCTCTTGCAGCTTCAGTAAACATTATCCGATTTAAAAAATTATATTTGCCATAATGCTAATAATGTCGGCCGAAAAATTATAAAAAAATCGTAATTTATGGTTATTTCGAGACTTTCAACACCCTTTTGGAACCTGAAGATACTATCTGATTTCAAAAATTTGTTTCCACTTTTCTTCATCCGGATTAGTAGAAAATTAACTATGCTATTACCCTCATTTATCATACCCTCAAAATTTTCTGCTTTCTGAACAGTTTCATATTTCAACCAAGATTTCAATGGGTTCACCTAAACCCAAACCATTTATAAGCCGCCTGTATATTAGTCGATCTAGAAAGAAGAAAAAAATATTGAGTTCCTTTCCAAATGATAGATTCCCTAACACAACACATCAAATAGATTAGGAATTCCCCAGTCCGCAGAAATAATGCAGGAAGAGTTTTTGATGATAGCATAAGTAAATGATTTATCTTATCAAAAACTCCTGAAAGAAGAAAGCACTCAAAGATTTGGTAATTGATAATATTTAGTAGAAATTAAAAATAAAAGAAAATAATTCCAAAAAAAAAAAACAAATTTCCGCCATGCGCTCGCCGGGAATCGAACTCGCACCCTTAAGACTATAGTCTAGCACACTGCCATGTGATCACTAAAAAAAACAGCGGAGTGTATACATAGAGCTTATGCTCCATAGACATTGACGACGGCAGCTACACTACTACATCTGTCAAATTATAAAAACACACGTTCTCATGGAGACGACTATTTTGGTGACGACACAACCACATGTGGCTGTCGCCAGTTAAAAGAGAATTTGCTTTTGTTATTTCAGTTCGACGACAGTTGTACCCGATAAAATTTCTTAGTCGTGTGCTCGTGTAGCGGCTGTCGTCAATGTTTATAGACCATTAGTTTGCTCTCATTTTCTTTTTGATTTAGGGCTCTCTTCCTTCACATTGTTTTCAGGTGCATCTCATTTGAGCATCATCTGTTTTGAATACATGCATGGAAAAGAAGAGAAAAAGAGCAGCGCGACGGTGCTAATTGGAGCGCGTAGCATATCAACTCTTTTCTATGCTCTTTCTCTCTTTGTCTGTCTTTCTACCTCTTTAACCATGAATTTTACTGTAAAAGTAATATCTTAAAGTTTTTCAAAAATACCGATATTGGTTGAGAATCTACTGAACCAATGTATTCGGAAAACGTAAGTGTATTACTATAGAGAACAAGAAAAACTTTATGAATTTGTATAAAACAGTTATAAAATTTATTTATAAAACATTTAAAATTATTTAATTCTATTATATGATAGGCACATAGTTAATATAAAAAATAAGTTTATACTAGTTAATTACACTGCAGATTGTAGGACTGCTGGAATTTGAAATAACGGTGTATCAGAAATTTTGATGTTCTTTTCTTTAAAACTTTTAATAATCAACTGTGATAGTTAACTGTATTTGTGCTAAAATCTAATTTTTATTAAGAAGTTACAAGTGGGACAAAACAAAATTCTACCTTATTTCATGTATTTTTTTCAAAAGTGGTCGTTTAAAATACTACACTGTACTGTACAGATTTATTAACTTTTACACTAACATAGTGCAACCAAAATCAACTTTATACAAGTTCTTAGTATCAGCTGAGTAGCGCCATTTTTAAAGTATGTACCCATAAGTATCAACCCTGCTTTTATTTTTTTCGGGTCACGTCATTATTTCGCGATATTATCACAAATATTAAAATTCTCCTTTTAGCTTTTGTACCAAAATACCCAAATAAACATTGTGTGCGTTTCTTTAAAAAATGGAGCATTTGCTTTTTGGTTCTTGGCTCGTTTCTTCGGACTTTTTTCTAAATATTCCTGCTGCTTCCTTTACTTTTTCTTTGGTTACTCTGTCTGTTTTTTCTATTTTTGATTTTAAGTAACATATATTTTCGCTTTCTATACCTAATTCTTTGCAGAATTTCCTAGGTAGTTTAGTGGCTTCCTTATTAATATGATCCTTTTCTCTCTTTTTTGAATTCAAATCGCAATTGATTTCGCTTTCTACATCCGTTCTTTCGTAGGGTGTGCAAAAAACTTCTTCAGCTTCCTGTATTTGCTCATCATTTATACTTTCTTTATCGTCCTTCATTTCTTCCAAGTTGCAAATATTTTCTGTTTCTATACATGTTTCTTCGTAGGATTTCCAAATCACTTCTTTAGAAACCTTTATTTGCTTTTGGTTCTTCTTGTCTTGTTCTTCTTTCTTTGCTTCAAAGTTGTATACGCTTTCGGTTTCTGGACTCGTTTTTTTACAGAGTTTTCTAAGTAGTTCAATGGCTTCCTTTATTTGTTCTTCATTCACATTTTCATTTTCTTCCTTTTTTTGTGCAAAGTTTAATGTATTTTCTTTTTCCAAATGCGTTTTTTTACATAGTTTCGTAAGTAGTTGAATGGTTTCATTTATTTGTTCTTCGTTTATTCCTTCTTCCTTCTTTGAATTTAAATCGCGAGTGATTTCTATTTCCACATCTGTTTCTTCGCAGGGGTTTCTATCCACTTTTACAGCTTTCTTTATTTGTTCTTCGTTCATCCATACTTCTTCTTTGTTCTTTGGTTCCAAATTGTATGTATTTTCTGCTTCTAGAGGCGTTTCTTCATAGAGTTTCTTAGGTAGTTCTGCAGGCTCTACTTTTTCTTCTTCGTTCATATTTTTGTGGTCTTTCATCTTACATTCTGGGTTAGTTTCTTTGTAGTATTGTAGTAGAAGTGTCGTAGTAGTTTCGTCTAGTTTTTCTTCGTTTTTCCTTTCTTCAGTTTCATTCTGAGTATTTGCTTCGCAAAGTTTCCTAGGTAATTCTTCAAATTCAATTTTTTTTTCTCCATTCATCTTCTCTTGTTCATCCTTGTTTGGTTTCAAATTATATATATTTTCTATTTTTAGATTTTTTTTTATACAGGTTTTTCTATACACTTTTGCAGCTTCTTTTGTTTGTACTTGATTAAACTTTACTTGTTCTTCCTCCTTTTGTGCAGAGTTGTATAAATTTTCTGTTTCTAGACCCGTTTCTTCACAGGTTTTTCTATTTACTTCTTCAGTTTCCTTTATTTGTTCATCGTTCAGTCTTTCTCTCTCTTCTTCCTTTTGTTTCAAGTTGTATGTATTTTCTGTTTCCAGGAGCGTATATTCACACAGTTTCTTAGGTTGTTCTGAAGCTTCAATTTTTTCTTCTTCGTTAATATTTTTCTTTCCTCTCTTCTTACATTCTTGCTCAGTTTCTTGGTAGTGTTCCCCAAGGAGCCTTGTAGTTTCGTTTATTTTTTCTTCGTTCTTTATTTCTTTACCTTCATCCTTTTCTTCTAAGTTGTATATGTTTTCTCTTTCTATACTCTTTGCTTCGCAAAGTTTCTTAGGTAATTCTGCAAACTCTAATTTTTGTTCCCCATTCATCATTTCTTTTTCGTTCTTGTTTGCTTCTAAATAATACATATTTTCTGCTTCTAGATTTTTTTCTTCACAGGTTTTTCTAACTACTTCTGCAGCTTCTTTTATTTGTACTTCGTTTATCCTATCTTGTTCTTTCTTCTTTTGCTCCAAGTTGTATAAATTTTTTGTTTCTGGACCCGTTTCTTCACAGATTTTTCTATTTAATTCTGTAGTTTCCCTTATTTGTTCTTCGTTCAGTCTTTCTCTCTGTTCTTCCTTTGGTTCCAAGTTGCATGTATTTGCTGTTTCTAGGAGCGTAACTTCACAGAGTTTCTCAGGTAGTTCTGATGCTTCAATTTTTTCTTCTTCATTTATATTTTTCTTTTCTTTTATCTTACATTCTAGTTCAGTTTCTTGGTAGTATTCCTCAAGAATCTCAGCAGTTTCGTCTGCTTTTTCTTCGTTGTTTCTTTCTTCGGCCTCATTCTTTGCTTCTAAGTTGTATATCTTTTCTCTTTCTAGAATGGTTGCTTCGAAAAGTTTCGTATGTAGTTCTGCCAATTCAATTTTATGTTCTTCGTTCAACCTCTCTTGTTCTTTTGTCTTTGGCTCCAATTCGTATAGATTTTCTGTTTCTGGACCCGTTTCTTCAAAAGCTTTTCCATCGGCTTCTGTTGCTTCTATTATATGTTCTTCGTTCAACCTTTCTTGTTCTTTCTTCTTAGGCTCCAAGTTGTATAAATTTTCCGTTTCTAGACCCCTTTCTCCACAATCTTTTCCATCTACTTCTTTAGCTTCCTTTGTATGTTCTTCATTCATCCTTTCTTGTTCTTCCTTCTTTAATTCCAATTTGTATATATTTGTTTCTGTTTCTAGACCCGTTTCTTTCCATGCTTTTCTATCTCCTTCTGTAAATTCTATTTTTGGTTCTGCGTTCATATTTTTTCGCTCTTCTGTCTTTGGTTCAAAATTGTATGTAATTTTTATTTCAAAAAGCGTTTCTTCGCTGAGTTTCTTTGGTTGCTCTACAGATTTCAATTTGAGGTCTACGTTCCTTTGTTCTTCTTTTTTTGGTTCCAAGGCGCATATTTTTTTTATTACTAAACATGCTTCTTTGTAGACCTCTTTAAGTGTTTTCGAAAATTCAGTTTTTTCTTCTTCGTTCATTTTTTTTTGTTGTGCCTTTCTGTATATGTTTTTTGCTTTTACATACGTTTCGTTGTAGAATTTGCTTAATATTTCTACATTTTGGCTTATTTTTATTACTTTATTCTTTTTTTCATTTTCTTCGTTTCTCATTTTTATTCCTGCTGCCTTTTGAATGATGCTAAGATCATTATCAATTATATTAATTTGGTTTTTAAGTAGTTCCCTTTTTTCATATAAATATTTCATAAAGTGCTATCAAAAAAAAAAAAAAATAAAAAAATAAATGAATACAAAATAATCAGCGTATCAATGTTTTTTGTAAAGTTGTTTCGTTACACATACATTTTTAGTGAATTTTTCAAATTTGGTAGTTCCTTCAGGTGAGTATTGCTTAACTGACATTTGTATGTGATATAAAGCCATTTTTAAATCCAAATAGTCCTTTGATGTACGCAGAATTTTAGCTAGATACGTCCTACCCACAATGGTAACATGAGCAAATAAATCTCTTCTTGGATTTGGAAGATCCTGTACAGTATCCGCATATCGTATAATTAAATAGCCATATCTTTCTCTACATGGACTGTATCTTACTAGTAGAAAGTCATCATCTTCTATATCTCCTTCAACGACTTTCCAGATCTGTAATTAAATATGCATGATTAACTAACACTACTTATGTATGTACATATATGTATATGTATGTACACGAATGAGGTTGTCTAACTTACCGATTTGAAACATTCATTTTCCAACCATATTAACTCTTTTAACACATTCGACAGACAACACTCAAAATAAAGTATTTTCACCTGACATTTCCAATTTTTGCCACGAATGAAAGTTTCAATTTTAGCTTTTCGATCACTATGAGTTGTAACAAAGCACAATTGTTGGTGTGGTATAATCTCATGAATGATAGAATCGTTTTCATCGGCATAATGTATTAAATAGTAGTCGTGAATACAAGCAAGATCTTCGTCGAATTTTATTCTATTTCTCATTATAGGATCTTTAGTATTTGCTTTTTGAAAATTAATTCTATTTCTGTAGATGTAATCGGTAAGAATTGCGAATTGTAAGTCACATGAACATTCTGTATCAGGCACAACATAGGAAACATCACTAATGGCATCCTCATTTGTAATGGGGTGTGGCACATATGGTCTAACTTCGAAACCACTCGAAAATTCATTATCCAATGGTTCATTTAAAGACAGAATCTCAAGTGATTTAAGCAATGATTCCATTTTTTGTTGTTGTTATTATTATTTCACTTTATGATACACGACCAAAGTCAAATTTGATTATTGTTCTTTTGTTGAAATATTTTTGCAAACTGAATCTTTATAGCATATGCCTCATGTTTATATATTTACATGGGATAGAATATTATATACATTTACATACATGTATATAAATATTTGCTATTAATATTTACAGAAGAAAAATGTTATAAAAAAGTGCTAAGTAACTGTATCCACTCCATCGACCGATTCTCAATTAGCTTAGAGTTGCCAATGTTTATTTATTATGAAAAACCGTAAACGACGCTGTCATATTCGCATGTTGGATGTTTCGAGTTATTCGACGTTCATTTTGATTGATAAACAAGTCTCAGCCCACTTTTGGGACCTCAAAGTTCACAAAGGAAAGGACCTAAGCTTTTTTTTTAGCCAAAAAAAAGTTCCTTTTTGCAAAAAGAAAGTTAAAATCATTTTTGATTTTGGAAAAAATGGTGAATTTTTTGGATTTTCTCCTTTTTCTTTTTTTTTTCTTTTCAAAAGATTGAATAAAAATGTGTCTAAAAACATGTTGGAAAAAGTTTCCAAACTGCAATAGGTGATTAGATACATGGATTCGAAAGAGGGGCTGTTAGATCAAAATGCCGAAATTCTACCCCCTCCAACTCGGCCAGTTTTTGACCGATCTTAAAATTTGATGCGGTAAATACTATCCAATTAGACTAAATTTGTGCAAGTTTGAATCTGATCAATTTTAATTTTGAAATGAAATCTCCCATATACATATATAAAAACTATATTTGAAATCGAGTTGGCTATTCCGAATTCAAACTCAGTTTGTAATGAATTTGGGTCATCTGAATTCAAATTGAATAATCTGAAAATTTTTGTATTTACTTAATTTGACAATTGTAAACTAAAATTAATTCTTTTTGTAATCAATTTGACATATCTTCAAGCTAACGGTATTTAACTATAGTTTGATTGTTTTTAATTCAAATTGACGTTTTCTAAGTTTAATTTAACTATTCAGAATTCAAATTGTTCATTTTTATAATTTTGAATTGATTTGACTCCTCTGATTCAAATAGAGGCTTTCTGAATTCAAATTGACTCATAAGTTCATTTTCATATTTTTGAATTTTAATTGACGCTTTCTGGGCTCAATTTGAATATGATCAGACTATTCCTAATTCAAATTCTAATTTAAAATAAATTTAAATATGGACTTTCTGAATATAATCAGACTATTCCGAAATCAAATTAACTCATGAGTTCATTTTTCGAATATAAATTAGTATCGAAGCTTTCTAAATTCAATTTAAATATTCCGAAATCAAATTGATTATTTTTGTAATCAATTATATAGTTTAGGGTGCAAGCCAAATATATTTAGATTTTTATAGTAAACGAAAGTTTCTAGGTTTGATTATGCGTAGATTATACGTTAGCGTAACGTGTAAACCTATTAAAGATAAAATTGTAAGTTGTGTTACGATTTCGGTAATCAGTTACACTCACTACCTATAGGCTCAATTATGCATAAGTGACGGAACGTAATGCTTATATCATAGATATTTAAGTAACAGTTGGTAACATTGCGTTTCGTTGCGTTACTTATGTATAATTGAGCCTTATATCATGGAATCGATACGTGATAGCTGGCAAGGTTACGAGATTTACTTAACCTTTGCATGAACAAAGCTGGATGTTTGTATATCAAAACAACACTTGAAATTTTGAGTATTAAAAGGAAATATTTAGAAAAAAGTGATATGCAAACACTTCGCCTCAATGGAATTGGGAAACTCAATGGAGTATGATCAAAGAAAATATAGAAATATAAAGGTAAAAAATTAAATTAATATTTATAACTAGTGCCTATACATTTCAACTTGAAAAAGAAAATACAACACTCACTTAATATTGTTTTCCCCTTTAGCGCATCACTCCCCTTAATATGAAGCCGCCCATTATTCTGATGGAAACTTCTAATCCCACAACATGAGCCGCTCATTTCGCCTGCGGTTGTTTCGTCAATTTTCGATACTGGTTTTAGTGTAACTATGAATTTTGTTGCTTTCTTTACAGGATAATCTCTGAAATCACTTTGGTTATAAATATCATATTTTGCATATCTAAAAACAAAATTTATTTAGAGTTCCCTCTATGTTTCCTCACCCTATGCCCATTCCATTTAAGGTAGTTTTAGCTGAAATTGCTTTCATTGGCTTCAGAATTGGCGGAATTCGTTAATTTATTATATGCACTTCAATAATTTTGTTCACTTAAATTTTGTAAATTCCAAAATATCATTCTTCTTTTATGTGGTTTTTATAATTTTTTTATTATTAGTTTTTTTAAACTCTTTTTCTATACAAAAAACTTTGGCTTTGCTTTGAAACTAAATATTATTTATGTTTTTGTGTTTACATGTGCTATTTCGCAAGAAAATTTTTTTATTATTATTTTTATTTTTTTCAATAAAATTTTGAGAATTCTTAAATTTACACTAACAAACAATTTTCACTTAAACAAAAAAAAAAAAAAAAAAAATAGAACTTATTGACAGTTTTTTTTATAGATTACTTAGTTTATATTTAGAATTAGAGAGAAAGTAAGGGTAGGTGTGTTAGCTTTGGATAATAACAATATCTTGATGAACTAGTTAGTATGAGATTAAAAAAGGAGGAGGCGGAATAGAATCCAAGCTACGATCGGAATGGCTGAAATAGATTAGCAGAATCGAAGTTCGTTTATTGAGTCCAATGTATGAATACTTCATTATTTTCACTGGGAGAAGCTTCCTATCGCTACCTATCCTTTTGATGACAAATTTTAATCCAGAATAGGCTTAATCTACACTTACTTATATATGTAGCCGAAGCTGCTAAAATCACATGTTATTTAATCCTTTTGCAATTATTAATAATAATAGTTTTTCCATTGAGCTCTGGAAGTTGTCTTCAAAAATTCTACTGAAGAAAACTTGAATCAATGAATTTGAGTCTTGAGCCATACTTGCCTCAACAGCATCAATATTCCTTTCTGTACGTACTCTGCGCATTTGGTTGGTTAGTTTAAGTTCAAAATAGAAAATGTAGAATGAAATTTGTCAACGGTTTTGAGTATGGCCATTAAATGGACAAATTGTCCAATGAACATTTCTCACTGAAGACGGATTTTCCACAATTTGCAAGGGTTGTTCCCTTTTAAGTCTTCGCATAATGAAAAGAACATCCAAACTAAACACAACTCAGCCATTAGCTGTCAAATTTACTGCCGCTGCAAAATTGTTATACATTTCGAAAAAAGAAACCTCCTGAAAGCATGCTGCAATTTTATTTACGAATATATGTGTGCTAGTACCTTGAGAGCTCAACATGTCCTTAGAATATTGATTTATTGTGTTTGATGGGGTTTTTAAAAGCGTTTCTGACACTCCAATATATAATCGATAATATCGGCTATTATGTTTTGCTTTACTACTACTGTTTCTCTAATTGTTCTTAATCATTAATGTAGACAAAGTGTAGACAATGTAGATAATTTGAAATATTTTTCTACAAAAATCATTAAGTGTGTGCTGCCATAGAAATAAAGTGTTGGGCTTTTACTTAACATAAGTGTGCTTGAAAATTGTAGCCAAGAATTCCAAAAGCGTTTATTATACTCCTATACCTAAAAAACAAGCGCGATGTTTTGCTTTTATGATATCGAAAAAAAAAAATATTTTCTACTTTTCTACTTCTAGCTGATGTAGAGAAAGTGTAGACAGTTCAGATATTTGTGTTGAAAATTGATTTGAAAAAAATTTTGTAGAAAAATCACCAATAGAAACAGATTTTTGATCTTCATTACAACGTTTTTAACTTGTGTAGTCGGAAAAAGAGTGTTTACTCTGTTATTTATTAATAATTTAAGTAATTTTCAATACATATCCGAATTCTCATTAACATTTTCTTAAAAGCCATTATCTCTTTAAGCATCATTTCTATTTCTATTCGCTACCCAAAAACTTCTTCTTTTTTTTTTAAAGCATTTTTGCTACAATATTATAAATTTGTAATTAAATTGTTGCAATGTATTCTCACTGCAACACAACAATAACAATAACTAAAACTTAAACGCAATGCATTGCACGTAGCATAAAAAGAAGCACCAATAGCAATAGCAACAATAACAGCATCAGCAACAACATCTTAATATCATTTCGTAAACAATTTTTAATTATACCCAAAAGATTTAATAAGTTCGCTTAAAAGTATGCTTCACCGAGTGTATCTGCGCTTAATTACGCAAGCAAATCAACATACACATATACACACACACACACACATTAATAGATACTCATATACATAAAATATCAGATCAGAGTAAGAAGACTATGAAAAAGAAATTGAGTACAGAAAGAAAAAGAGAGTGAGTGAGCGAGAGAGAGAGAGAGAGAATGAAAGCGCATCATAATACAATTTAGCATTAAGAATTGAAAAGATAATAACAAAATGCTGCTACAAAATGAAAATTGTTGTTGGGTGCTGTGCTACACCAAGTGACCAATTAAAGCTTTTGCTATTACCATTTCTCAGTGTAGAAAACTGATTTCACATTCAAGTGTAGTGGTTTTTAATGGTACGAGAGTAAGGGTGAATGGGATAGCAAATTGTGTACCATTTGCTATTTAATGCTATTTGTGCATTTGTTTTCTTCTTCTTTCATTTAATTTGCAATATTATTTATTTGCTGGTGGTTTTATGCGGAAGCTGTTTTGATGCTCTAGCGTTGAATTGTATAGTTGTAATTAACTTGTGTCTGTAAAATTTATTATCTACAATCTCATATTTTATTAGATTTCATAATGCTGCTATAAATGTCTTGAAAATTGATAAATTTATGTCTAATGGGTGAGAATTTCAGCTGTGGAGAATGTGGGAGGAGGATTTGCTGTTTTCTAGTAAGAGTAGAAAACTGGTAAAGAGAAAGTAGAAAACTTGCTTGAAAACTGTATGGTAATTCAATGAAGAGAGAGGCTAAAAGCTTGTTGCACCGCCCTCCCCTTGAAAGCAGTTATAATAACATTTAAAAATTTAAAATTTGTATAAAATATATATATAAAAATCAATCCTCTGGGCCGAAATTGCAGAATCGTTATTAACTCAACTACTGACCACAAGAGTCCACGCTAATACCAAAAATTTAACTAAAGCTATGGACCAAACTCAATGACGTTACCAACGAGATCACAAGTTTACACAAGCAAACAAAAGCAAACGGATATAGTTTTGTAGTAGAATTTAAAAAACGAAATTAGATGTGGCTAAAAAGGAGTTCTTGGATCCTGGAACACTTAAAGTGTGAAAAAACCTAACATATTTTGATGATAGCTTAGGTAAGGTTGTAGTAGATGTCGAGAAATACACCGATTCCTAACGGCCGTGCGGCAGTTTTTTATCAGCTTGGTGGTTTTGCCATTTACAATTTCTTATAATTCTCATACACTTCATATATATAGTGAATATAAGAAGGTTATGAGAATTAACCACCAGACGAAGACGGTAATCGAACCCGAACCTCCCGGATGAGGTCCTCTGAACACACTAGCAGAACGAAGGGTGAGACGGAAGGGGGATCGTTGGTCATTTTCAAAAAAAATTTAAAGGAACGATAAATGTAAACACCCCTTAGGAAATCTTTGCTTCTGGTAGTGACTGAGGACATAATGTCCCACTAGCCATCTATCATCAGTTTTGATGCAAAGAATGAACTGGTTATGAGTGAGATAAACTCGTTTGCTTGTCTAGGCCGTAGAATAAGTCCGCAAAAAAAATTGGAGTTAATATACATAGCCGATATAACTTTTTTAGGAAGTTTTTCCTGTGTTGTCACAGAGTCGCCTGACTGTCAGATAAAACATTGGTAGCTGCTCGTTTTAAAACCTTTGGAAGGTTTTTTTTTCCATAGCTCAATTGGATATATTTCGGTGCGGAAAACAAAGGAGGACAAACTCCCAATAAGATTCTCAATCCTATTAGGGTTGAGCCCAGCGATGCTAGCACCTGAACTATAATCGATTTTTGAGACGTCTGTATATCTATTAAGAGCTAAGGAACCGAAGTTAGGGCATCAACTGAATCAAAGAACTGGTTTATGTAGGTAAAATGAATTTTGCTTATAATGCTGAGATTACTAGTGATACCTCATAGCAAATTTTGATGGAAACTTCAGATTTATAGCAATAATTGCGGCTATTTTTTTATGAAAATGTGTAACAGTACAGACCAATCAACGACTCAATAGCAGTGGTTGTAGAGACAGGCCAGCTTTTGTAACTTGTTTAGTTTGGCAGGATTACTACAATATAGAAGGAAATGAAACCGCAGATATTTATGCAAAACATAGAGTACTTAAAAATAACGAAACCCTACAACTACCTGCTCCTAACATACTAACATAAACAAAAAGATATGAGCTTACTTTCTGCAGTGGAAGAGACAGCACACATTATTTAGTAAAATAACCAAACTCTTTTGCCTCATTTACCAAAGAAAGAAATCAAACTATATGAATTTTCCTACAACTATTACTCGACGTTACAACTGATCACTGCCTTATTAGTCATAATGTCCACAGAATGGGTAGGCCATAAAACAACTGTTGTAGAAACTGCAATCAGCCTGATAAAGAAGTGACTTTAGAAAATCTACTCTGCTTTTGTCCAGCGATAGCATGTAGAAAATTAAACTAATTGGGCCAAGTCTTTTTCACATTATTGAGAGAAGTGGCTGAGGTACTTTAATTTTTGATAAAGGTTAAGAATGAAGATTTTCTGTCTGCATGTAAACGTAAAAAAAACACATAGGACTAAAGAGGGAATTGTGGTATCACTATGGGCCTATGTTGGTCTATGTGGGGCACTATAGCGTAACCACTATAGCGTAACCTTCCGCCGACGATAATTGCTGGAACATACGCAAAACCTATGCCTTTATAACCAAACTCATCTAGAATGTCACCGATTACCAAGGATCGCAGTGGAAATGATAAAACGATACCGTTAATTTTATTAAAAAAAATCATTTGAATTGATGCAACACCATTCGTTGGAAACTTTACATTCAACCCATTCTATTTATGTTATCACTCTTTAATTGTAACTTTGTCTTTAATCATATCTTTCATTTATTTATTTTTTTGCATTGTGATTTGTTACTTTGACTAATCTTAAACTAACTATAAGAAACATTTTAGAGAAATATTTCAAAACCAAAAAATCTTAACAACATAGTAAATAAAGCTATAAATAATAAAAGCCGTATGTGGCATTTTATCGGATCAATAAATCTACATTACAAACACATGTCTACTCCAAGAAAAAATGAAAAAGATTTTTAGCTGTTTTGAATTTCCTGAGCTAAAATTATAATGAGTTACTTAAATTTACTTCAAAAATTTAAGCAAAATCTTTGTGCATTAATTTGTGAGTAATTATGAACAGCATCTACTTAAATTTTCTGCAAGTATTTTATATACTTATCTTCCATGCTCTAATTATGTACAAAATGTCAATAAATCGATGTACAGTAGACGTCAAATTTAACGATTCAAGGTGTGATGAATTGGAGTAAAAATTTCATTGATATCCCAATATAACAAAAAACCTAATATTAATTCAACTTTTTTATTTTCTGAGATAAAGTTAATTTTTACAATGCAAGTTCCGCAATAAGAACTGGCAAAACTCCAAGCTTAGATCAGTTAATAACTGCATATATTCTAACCTGATTGTCGTGGAGCCATTAAAACAATTTATTTTTCAATGGTTGCATACTTTTGTGTTAAACCTTCCACCCTAGATCAGCCAGTGTATATATATATATATTGGATATCAACGGGAGACTCCCCCCCCCTGTCCAAAATTGAATAAGGTATTTTAAGACAAATTTGGGCTCAAATGAAAGCTTATTATCACTAGTTTTAAATGCCGCAAGGTTTTTTTTTTGGTTTGACTTGAAGGCGGACCAATATGGCGGCGGCAAGTCTACGACCTCACCTTGAGAGAATGGTTTTATCAAGCATACGTTTGCCCAAGTCATCATAAAATAACAGATGAAGCCTTTTTCGTATATTTTTTCGCTAAATATGAATCTAATAATATTTTTCACGGGAAATGTTACGTGTTGTCCCTAACCTCAAGAAAGGTCCAAAAAAGCAGTTTTTCGGGTCTTACGCTTACCCAAGTCATCATAAAAAGACGATGCCTATTATTGTGTGATTTCGATCGATGAACATAAATATAATATTAATTTCCCCGGGAAATATTTCATGTTGTCCCTAACCTCAAAAAAAAAAAATCCCAAAAAAGAGTTTTTCGTGTCTCACATTAACCCAAGTCATCAGAAAACTCTCTAAAAAAATCAAAATTTCCTTCACATTGTTTTATAAAAATAGATTCTTTAACAATATAAAACAAGAAAAGTGATAGGTCACATATATGAAGCTGGCTGCATGAGCAAAGTGCTGGTAAATAAACTTACCGATTGTGCAATAATGAGTTAAAGTTTTTTAAGTCATTGAATGCAAATATGATATCAAAAATTTGAAATTCAATGTGGCAGATGCGATATGCCGGGCAAAATCGGGTGAAATATGTAGCTTGATTGTTATAAAACTTAGTACTCTAACGTTTTTTTAGTTGGTGGTTCAATCACATTATCCATGAATTTTTCAAAAAAATCTCAGAGGATCTAAGTGAAGAACAAGAAATGGAAAATATTATTAATAAGGCAAGGAATTCCATGCAAATGCATGTTTTTACTGGGCATCTCAAAAGTGAAATGGTCAAGTTATCTTTGCGAATCATGAAATTTCCTCAAAAATGACATTCAATTGTTAATGCATATTTTTGCATATTTTACAATAAATGCATATTTTTGGGAAACTGTGCATGTTTTTGCATATTTTTACTTATTTTACTATAAATGCATATCTTTCGCCTATTTTTTTTATTTACCTACTTTTTAATAATTTTCATAACTTTCTTATTTAATGGTAAATTTCCTGGGATAGCGTTTCCTTCAAAGCCAATGATAACATGATGGGGAACATGGCTTAATGCAGTCAAATATTACGCCCAGAACTTCGAAGAATTTGGTGAAATAGTGAAAGAGCTCGACGACACTGATTCGACATCGATTAAAATTGTAAAAGAATTTTAAGACTTGCCACCCCTCAAATCTCAACTGATTTTTCTGCACAGCAATTATGTGGTTTTATGTGAAGTATTCACAAAATTAGAAGGAAATAATTGTTGAAAAGATGTAGTAGATTTAGTCAATAATGATTTTAAAAAAACATGCCCGAAAAACTATTGAAAATTAGATTTTTATCCCTAAAAATAAGGCAACTTGCGAGTATTTCGGAATTTAATAAAGAAAATTGTACTACAAACAACTATTCTATAAATGAATTGTGTGCCTTTAACCCTTTCATGCCAGAGTTTTAACGGGATATGATAGACACCTTTTGTACTTAAATTATGGTTACTTAGAACTTCCATAATCATCAGACCGAATTTCATCCCTCTATATTGATGTGTTTGTCTTTTATTAAAGGTTAAAAATTATAGCTAATGAGCTGTAGACGACCACTAGATAACCCATTTTTCCGCTTAGTTATAGTTTAAAGCATTTTTTTTTTTTGAAAAAAAATGAGTGAAAAGAATTTTACGATCAACTTTTGTACTTAGGTTTTTTGACTTCAAAGACAAAATATGTAAGCAAAATATCATAAACACGAAATTTCGAATGTTTGACAATCAGAAAACGTGACGAATACCTAACACAACTGAATGCATAGATTTTTACTAGTGAAATTTGTTAAACAATTATTTTATGCCACATTAAAGTGAATGTTGTCTATAGGCACCATCGGGCATGAAAGACTTAAATATTTTAAATTTATTTGAAATTTTTGGTTTTTTTGCCGTTAATAAACTATTTAACAAAATATTTTTTGTTTTTAATTGCATATTTTAGGTGTTTTTAGTGCATGTTTTGCAGTTTCAATTGCATATTTTTTAACTTTAAGTGCATGTGATATGCTCATATTTTCCTTGCCGTAATTATTAATATTAAATAAGATGCAGACGACTGCTGTCATCTGAAATGTAACATTCTATTGGTTAGCTCAGCTCGGAACCAGCAGGCATATCGTTACAAAGACAACGGTTTTTGCAGCGATTCAGAGAAGGCAGACCATGTCGCTCCGAATTCGCATTCAACCCCTTGAGAAGCCTCAAAGTTAAAGAGGAGATGAAAAATAGAGGCAAAGGGCAAGTCACATACCATGCAATGAATTTTTTCAATATCAGGGTTCTGCATTTATGAGTTTGTTTTATTGGATATCTACTGTAGTTCCATTGTAAATTGCTCGCATTGTGCAGCAACATTTTGTTGCATCTTTAAGCTATTAATACATATAATAAAATTTGTGGCTGTTATAGTTTCAACAGAAAATACACACACACACATACACAATATAAAAATATGTATGTGTTTGTGTGAAGTTGATTGGTGATTTTGTGGTAAGTATGAAGTGAAAAATTACTTCATTCTGTGGATAGAATCAGTTACGGAAAAAGAAGAAAAATATGAAAATAAAAGATACGAGTACGTGCGAAACAATTAACTACAGGCAGACAGACAGACAACATGACAGCAACTGCCAACAACAGCTCTGAAATAAACGAAACGTAATTGTAAATATTGTGTTGCCTTTTTTGTACTAAGTGTAATGTAGAAAATGAGACAAGAGACGAAATTAAGTGGTAAAATATTGTAAAATGTTTAGTTTTATTTATTCAATAACTTAGTTTAAGTTAGAATTTTAGTTTTTAAATTAAATTTTTATTAAACTTGCAAATTAATATCATTGAGAGGAAATGAATATGAGAGCGTATGAGAAGATGTGAGGGGATAAAGATGTGAATAGTATGTGATAATTGAAGATATTGGTTTAGATTGGAGGTTGAAAATGCGTTAAACATCCTCAATAAAAAAGTGATTATGAAGACGTTGATACCAACAATTTAGAAATTTTCTTATGTGATCTTATGTGAATGAAAATTCAAATCTCTGAAATCTTGCAGATGATATGTAATTGCAGATGGGGTTATTTGCAACAACCATAATTTTTCATTTGGAACTCAAACTGAATTTCATTGAATTTCAATGCCCACCAATGATCCAAATTTAACAGCAAATATCTCAGCAAAGAGTTTTTGGAAATTAGTTTAGTCTAGTCTTCGTTGAATGCGGGCCCTGTACGGGCATAAATATAAATAAATAATTCAGAACCTCGTCTTCCTAAGAGTTGTCTGTATAGGAGCAAATATATGAATAATTATGCTTAAGTTCCCAGAAAAAAATTTGTCTATTAAATAGTATTCTTAAATTTAGAGACTTAAATTTGAATACAGAAGATTAAATATTAATTTCACTTTAAAAAAATTTCAAACATATTCCGCTCAGTTCAAACGTAATAAATAAAAAATTGTGAAATTATTAAAAATGTATATGCAATGAATGCAACTGTAATGACCGACTCAAAAGCATCAACACCAACTTCAGTAACAACAGCAACATCAGCATCAGCAATACGATGAGTGAGTGATGAGTTCAATCTCAAGCTTTCATTTTGCCCACCCTACCATTAACAACGGAATATGCTACTAGAATATTTGAGTCGTTTCCTTTTTATAGTTTGTTACACAAAATGCAATGGAAAAGCGAAAATTCCAATGAAATGCTACAATATCAAAAAAAAAAAAAAAAGAAAAAGGAAAAATAAATGCTGCAGCAAAAATCTTAACAATGTGCTATAACTTTTTTCTGTGTGACCCTTTCACTAAACACACACATACAGAGAAACACAAATGCAATACACATATATACACAACTACATCTACTTACATACATACACACAAAAAGTAAAATAAAATCCTCATCAAATTTATATGAAAACTGCAAATTATGAGGTGCACAATACGGTGGTGTATTTAAAACTCGGGATTTGGGTTGAGGGAGGTTTTATTTTGCTAATTTATCAGATCAATAAATAAAAGAAAATTCAGATGGAAAATCAGGTCAAAATTCAAACCGAATTTCAGAATAAAAATTAAACCAACGTTACAAACATTAGGTTTTAGCAGACTAAAAGAAGAAGAAATTCAGATCGCAAACAGATCAACATTTTATCAGATCTCAGAACAAAATTTAGACCAAAATTAAAAAAAAATTACACCACTACTCAAACCTATACACAGGTCAAAAACCAAACCAAAAAGCAGACCAAAACTCGACGCACCGAATTCGGGCCAAAACTTTGCCCAAAAGGAGACCAAAACATATACCAAATTGAGACCACAATTCATCCCAGTAGGAGACCCAAATTCAAACCAAAATTGAGTTCGAAATGAAACAAAAAGGAGACCAAAATTATACCAAATTCAAACTAAATCAAAAATTTTAAATCCATATCTAACCTTAGAAGAGCAAATTCAGACCAAAATTGAAACCTACAAAAAGAAACTAAACTCGGACCACACTTAAGACTTAATTTAAGACAAAATTCACCCAAAAATAAAACCAAAACATATGCCTTTAATAAGATAAAAACCAAAATTCATGCTAATTTCAAAACAAAATTATACAAGAATAAGACCAAAATTTAGAACAAAAATCGGCACAAAATTTAGATCGAAAGTTCTGACCAAATTCAAAACCAAAATCAGATAGAAATTTAGACTAAAATTTTTAACGAAATTCAGTCCAAAACTCAGTCTAAAAGAGGACTAAATTCAGACTAAAATTGAGATTGACAACGCTCCAAACTTAACCCTAAATTCAACCGAAAAATAGCAAAATAATAATTTGACCAAAAATAAACCGAAATTCAGTCTAAATTTAGATCCAAACTCAAATCAAAATGAAATGGAATACCAAAATTTGGGACACATTCATGGGAAAATTCAGGACAAAAGCAATCATACTTTGATCAAAAAAAAAAAAATCAGATCAAAACTCAGACAACGTTTTTAACATAGTTTTTATATAATTCTACTTTCATTGCTGCACTAACAATCCATCAAAAAATAAATAATATGTCATGCAACTAATAATTAAGTAGAATAGGGCAAGGGCCTGAATTCTTTAACCTCAGTTAACTTACATTAAAAATTGTATATTAGTTGCGTTTTATTCGCCACTTTCTTTTAGTTATGTATAACTAGCAGTGATGATTGTATGGGGAAAACAACAACAAAGCCTCAGAGATAATAAGTATAATTATAGCAGTTATGTACACTTAACAAGTAGTTTAACTACATCAAAATCTATTGTGAACTGCCAATAGTAAAAGAACAAGAATGGCAGTTTGGCAAAAAAAAAAACAAAAGATTCGAAATGTCTGCAGTTGAAAATAAGTTAAAATCATCTTTGAATTTTCTTATAAAGAGTAAGAACTAAAAACAATGCCCAGTTTCATTGTGAATAACAATCTGACGAAGAAGAGACTTAACAACTTGGTCGTTTTATTCATACATATTAAACTAGCTGGCAAATAAAATGCAGCTATTATTTATAAATTATAAAATTGCAATTCAATCAAAAAATCCTAGTCACCAAAAAATCATATTCAATATTCAATAATAAATAAATACCAAATTTTTACCAAATTCTGACACTTATTAGGACAAAGTTCAGATCAAAATACAAACCAAAATTCTGATTAAAAATGAAACTAAAAATAGACTAAAACTCAGAACAAACGCAACTGAAAAATTTAATAAAAAAAATTTAATTTAAATTTAATTTAACCAAAATTCAAGTCAAAATTCCGACCAAAAACTAGACCTGAAATAAGGACTAAAAACCATACCATAAAATCGGACTTAAAAACAATAAAATAGCGAACTCAATGTAGTCCAATTATATCTAAAGAAAATTTATGCTGTACGAGTATAAGTATTTTCAAAGATTATAAGTATTCAAATTTTTGGGAGGGATTGCAGCTACCTCTAAATCCGCCACTGTGCACATACCAAACGTAGCTGGCTGCTAGCACTTACGATTGGATAAATGCTTTGCTCTGTTGCATTTTTATAGTATATCTGTATGTATGTAGTTGTTACCGAATACTATTACGCTCACTTACTATTGCTGGTATTGTTTTCTCTGCTGTTGTTGAAAATATGCCCAGCTAAATGCAATATTACTATTGTACCTGACTTTTAGTTGAATTATAGTACAACTTTGATAATTTTGCGAGTGTTTATTGTGTACGAGTAAACCCAATGGTAAATGTTAATGCGCTTCCGATTTAAAATATAAATGCATTTTGGAAGCACTTCGATTTCGCCGTCTACGAGGGGACGAAACCCAAGTCAGTATGCTGCACGTAAACGGCAGAATTGTTAGTGTTAATTTTCTCTTATTCTTTACAGTATTATTTAGCATTTGAGAAGCATTTAAACATTAAATTTTTCCCGGACATGCTATTTAAAACAAAAGTAAAGAATAGCTTGCGTTTCAGTATACAACAGAATTTCAAATGATTATCGCTCGATTACTGGGTTGAATGTATTTGTATTGGAGTATGTGTGTTTCTGGCTATTTGCTTATTTGTTTGTATGTGTGTGTGTTAAAGAGTTGCTTTAGGTTATAGCTATGTTAATCTGAAGGTTCGTGAGAGC
The DNA here is from genome assembly GCA_963691655.1 of Toxonevra muliebris. NCBI lineage: Eukaryota > Metazoa > Arthropoda > Insecta > Diptera > Pallopteridae > Toxonevra > Toxonevra muliebris. Next base: position 74,871,716 of record OY829329.1, read on the forward strand.
CAACATTTGTTCGTTTGTTTGCGTGTAAACAAACAGTTGGCTCTCCATTCACGTTAACACATGTTCTTGTCTTGTTTATATTTTGCTGTTTATTTATGTATTGCTCATATTTTGCCAAAATAATGTTTCTCAAGCTTTGGATGCTGTTGTTGTTGTTGCTCTTACTGTTGTTGTTGCTATATTGCCGGATGGTGCTTGGACAATTTTTCTTTGATTTCGAATTTTTGCTTGCAATTGTAGTAAAGTTACTTTGCCAAAAATATTTGAATACATGATTGCTTCGAATATTTACGTGCAATTTTGCATTGTGTGTAGATGTGTGTGTGTGTTTATTTATGTGACCCAGTGTAATTAGTTTATGTATTTCCTCGTATTTTTTATCTCTAAAAAAAATAACAAAAATGATTGAAGAATTGAATCTTTAAAAATGGAGGATTGCTTTCACTTTTACTAAGTATTAAGTGCGGTATAGTTTTGTAGTGGTAACATAATGTGAGCGTAAGGGGAGATTCTAGTTCTAGAGGCCAGCTTATTAGAAAAAAAACCGACATCTTACCCGGTTACGAGCTATTGGGCGTTAAAGTCTGAATCAGACGGTTCATAGAAGTTCAAACATTGAAGGCGATTCTAACTGTCAAATGTAATATCCATGCCTTGATTGCTATAAATATGAGGTCTATTACACTCTGCATGGCCACTCAAGCATTTCGTTGCTTGCATGTCGAGTTTTGTGGTTTAGAATTTTACTTCTTACCTATTCCCACCATCAAACTCGACACGCAAGCATCAAAATACTGCATGGCCATGCAGTGTATAAAAGGGGTCTACCTCAACTACAGAAAGAGATACTGAAATGGAGAACGAAGACGATTTAGATGATTGATAATTAATTGTTTTTCTTTGTTAATTGTCATTGAATAAACTTGATACCGCAAAATATAAAGTTTTTTCAATCAATTTACAGTTTTTTAAAAATTTTTGGATAGAAATATACAGTTTTTGGTGAGAAAAAAGTTACGAGCGTAATGCATGATGCATACGCCTGAAACGTTGACCTGAAATTGGTCGCACAGTGTTATTGTTCATTAACTGTGGCTTCAACGAATGAAATTAAATTGAATGCATGTAAACATTTCGTTGTTTAACCTCTAGTTCTTAGCCCGTCTCTAGACGACCTTCATCAAAAGGGGTCAAATTGTTAACATACCAGTTTTCTGTTACTACATTTTATTACAACGTTTTGGGGAATTTCTTACGGTTTTAAAAGTTGTGATTCGTATTACAGATGTTAGCGGTAGTTAAAGTAACAAATTTGTGAAAAACAGGAAAATTAATTGTTTTAATTGAATTTGAAAATTTGAGTTAAGAATAAAAAAAATAAAAATCTTCCCGTCATACTAGCCAGATTAAAGAAACTAGCAATGAGTAGCTGGGAATTTAAATTTTTTATATAAAATATTTAATTACTTAAAAAAATTGTTCAAAAACTTTATTTTTTTTCAGTTGTGAGGTCGGTTTTATGCTTTTTACATCAACATTAAATAATTCCAATTTTTTTTAAGTCAATCTAAAATTTGGGAACTATAGGGTTAACCATTTTTTTATTTTCAAAATATGTGGCAATTAAATATTACGACATTTTCAAATTTTGTCTTTTAATCGAATTATTTGAGGAGGAATTTATCCCCTTTATCCCCCACCCGCCCCTCTACGTACGCCTCTACTGCTACCTTGTTATGTTATTTGTACTGCACTGGTACTATATGCTTCCCTCATTGTTAGAATCTCTGCCCACAAGACACAAGACATTCAGATAGCTTTAGATTTGTGGATGCACCCAGTCCCTGTTGATGTATGGATAAAATGCAATAAATGAGGCTTTCCTCCACGTTCTAAATAAGATAGAAGATCTCGAAAGTTCAACATGAAAAATGGTGCAATAAGTATTCAGAGTACTGGCAACTAAACATTCTCTAGTTTTTATTTTTATTTTTTTTAAGCGATTGAAAAATTTAATCATCTTCCCAATCAACTATTTAAGCAGTAGTGCTACAAGTATAAAAGTCTTGAATCATATTAAATATTTCATATGATTTAATAGTATTACATTTTTGATTTTTATTCAACTGTTGACTTGAAGAATTACTGAGATTTCTATCAATCCACAAGAAAAGCAAAATACACACGAAACTCATTCCCTCCACCTGTCTTCATAATTCTCTCCATTTTTGAACCCAGTGAGTTTAAATTGAACAAAATTTTCTTATTTTTTAGTTTTATTTTTTTTTTGTTTTTCACAAAGAAACCAACGTATTTTCTCAAATCGATTTACCGGATTTTTTGACTTCAACCAAAATCAACATTCAGCAATACAATCATCTCCTATAGTGAATACTAGCTACACGAAAATTGAATTCACCTGTGCTCCAAGTTACAAACACACAGATACAAGCAAAACAAATACATACATACAAACATACATACATATAGATGAGCGCAGTGCAGACTAGTCGTAAATACTTTCAACAAATAAATTGGACTAAAACTATTTCACTCATAACTCTTGCATAATCCAAGATACAATGAGATTGTGTAGCGTTAGAAAATGAAAGAAGGAAGGAAAACAGCTTGAGAAAAGCAAAAACAACAACAACAACACTATACATAGAACATGTATTTGAAAACATACGGAAAACGTCATCTTCTTCTTCTTCTTTAGGTGAAGCAAGCACACACGATTTATCATGAGTGTCGTCAACTTGGAAGCCAATCAATCGCAATTCAATTTCAATTTCTATACAGGAACAACAACAACAACAAGAAACAACTCAAAGTACAACAACAAGGATACACGCTAAAATGTATAAGTACCTACAGGTACATTCTAGGTATGTAATCGCAAGAAAGGAGAGGTGAATTGAATTGGGGGTAAAATGGAAACGAAAATACGGATACGATACTTCACGATAAGCAAAAATCATTGTGAATGCATTTTTGTGTGTGCTGAAAAGTTTCTAAAGTGGAATTGTTTTCGTATTTTCGATAAGCGAAGTGGTTGGGGTCGGTATGGAAACGCGTTTGTGTGTATATAGAAAATATGTACTTATGCTGAGTGCAATGTCGAGCAGCTACTCCGGTAATCAGACTGAAGTGTATATGCACTGCAAAGCGATTCTTGGATAACGGTAAAAGCACCACCACCACCGCCAACCAGCAGTAATAAGCGTAACAAACAGTAATAGTTATAACAACAGTATCAGCAAACAGCAGCGAAAGCGTAAATCTTGTAAATTGATGTTGCTAGCAAAAAAAAAAAAAAAAACGAAAAAAAAAATAAAAATAAAAATGGTGACTACTCTGAATTTGCAGCGCAACATTTAAGAACACAGCATCAATACATTGTAGATATGTATGTACTCGGAAATATTGTCATACATATTTAAGGAGTAACTTTAAAAACGTGTTTATTCCATTTTTTTTTTTTTTTTTTGAAAAATAGGATTTTTGTTGTATTTGTGTTGTATATGTGTTGTGCGGGCTGAAATGTCTCAGAATATATTTCGGGAAAATAATTAATTTTTTTTTTCCAAAAAAAAGAACCTAAAACCATACACGATTCTAAAAAGAATAATTGAAACAACATCAGCCATAATCAGAAAAACTAACGGTACCTGGATGGAGACGGCAGAAGAATCTCTGTCTTTTCTTTAAAATTATTTTCCTAGCTGTGAAAACTGTCGTGACAACTGTGGTACCCCGGAGCAGCCCACCACTGATTCATTGCAGTTTACGGTTGAAATAGTCACAAAAAAGGAAATCGCATGGGTGTTTAAGTGTGATCAGGTGATACCTTGTTTGCAAACGAGCATGCTTGAAGCTTAACTATATCCCGGATAGTTGGAAGTGAGTAAAGGTTCTGTACCTAATATGGCAAAAGAAGACATGAAAAAAGAAGAGACTTTAAACCTTACATATAGTCTGACATCTTTCATAGTGAAAACATTTGAAAGACTTCGAGATATACATTGCGTCTATATTGATGGGCGTTCCATAACTCATCAAGGACGAGCGGAAACTAAGATAAATAGATCAAGAAAGTAACTTGAGAAAAAAATTGTTTTTGAACCTGGCTCAGAAACGGCTCAGCGACAAGGTGCCATATGGCATATGGCACTGAAACGGCTTTCCACGACGTTGTGCCAACTTTGGAAAGGTGTCTAAAAATAAACAGTATAAAGGGTATTTCATTAAGCTTGTCTGAACTTTAAAATTGAGCAAAAAGAGTTGTTTGTGAGATATTACAGAAATATTTCTTTCTTAATACCATTATGTTTTAAAAATAATAATCGTTTAAAAGAATCCATCCGAGAGGTCCAATTTTGTAGACTCTGAGGAATAAGTCGGGATGAATCACACCAATGGTTTGAATGATGTTGTTCTCCAGTTGGTTAATTGTTGTTGGCTTATTGGCATAAACCAGCGACTTAACGTAGCCCTAAGCGGCTATTCCACATCACCTCTTCTAAAAATTACGAGTTCTGGGAACTTTTCTGCAGCAACTCCAATGTAACGACCGCTGTATAACACGTTTTTTGTGCAGCAGTCTTTTTGCTGTCCAAATCCATGCTATCCAATTTAGGCCACAAAAAGTCGGATATCATGGTGCGATACCTTTCGCCATTGACAATCACCACCTAATCATTCTCGTTTCTGAAAATGTATGCCCCAATGACGCCGCCTGACTAAAATCCACATCACACAGTAAGTTTCTCCGGATACAATGGATACTCTTATTACCGCTGTAGATTAATCTCTGCCCAAATGCGGCAATTTTGTTTATTCACGAAGTCGTTCAACCAAAAATGTTCTTCATCACTGAAGATTATTTTTTCGTCAAAATTTTGATCCGTTTCCAACTGCCCCAGAGGCCAATAAGCTAACGTGCAATGGGCTTGGTGGGACTCCAGTTTCTGTGTCAACTGAATCTTATACGGATGCATGCCTAAGTCTTTCGAAAAATTCGCACAAGTTGAGGTCACAGAATAACCATCTCCTTGTGCTCGATGAAGAATCGAGAAGCTTGAGTCTTCAGTCACACTTTCAGAAACAGCAGCAATATTCTCGCTTGACTGTGCGTTTCGGCATCGTACAGGGATTGCTCAATCGGCAACTGAACCGCTATGCTCGCATTGTGCGATAACTCGCTCAATTCACTCGATTGAACAATCATTTTCGTCGTAAATCTTTCATGTACCGTCCCATAGTAAAATGATGACTATGACAGAACACAAACATCGAAGATTGACAGTGCTGCGACCTGAGACGTCAGAGCAATATGCTGTCAAAGTTCGGATATAGCTTTTATGATGGCAGCTTTTTGGATATATTTAATAAGAAAGGAGCTCCACAAAGAAAAGTTTTTGCCCTCTGCTCCGACTGTGCATATAAATGGTATCGTGATCTGGCTGAACAGGGAAGGTTTTAAGTTGTGACGTATGAGGATGACGTGATAGTATCAGAATTGTATTCAAACATGATTAGTAGAATCATGCGAAGGACACTGCCAGAATACAGTCACTGATAAACTGTCTGTGGGCTTGGTTTAAAACCACACAAAATAGAACTAATACTTTACACCAAAAAAATCAAAATTCTCAGTTTTAACTCTTAAAAATTTTTGGCACCACAGTAGAAACGAACGGATCCAATGTGAGCCGTGCTGTTGGAGCTAGAATTTTCCAGGAAAATTATATATTAATCGACCGATTTGCCTCTCTAACTAACTGTTTGTACTCCAGGTGAAATTAGAGAGTCGTGGCTACAAACAAAAATCGTTATACCATCCGAAGTTCGTCACAACATCTAATCTAGTCAAGCAGTGTAGGAAGAGCCTTACGGACCTTACCCCGGACAGCACAACGTTGCTTTAATATGGGCCCAGGACATCGGAACTTAGGAGAAAATGAAAAAGGATACAAGCTAGCCCAAAAAGACTCAACCCAGTAGGAATCTTAGGCTGAATTTTTATTAATACCGCCAAAATAATTTAATGGTGTCAACTGTAATTGAAATAGACTAACAACCCACAGGACTATCAGAGCGCTAATTGCAAACTGAAATTATTCAAGATCATTACAACTTAATAACAAAACCGAAAGGATAAATTAAAACTGACGGCATTCATTACTGGCTTCTGGATTTTGACCTAATGGTGGGCAGGCGGTCAAATTAGGAATACTGAACAACACTCACTGTCGAAGCTATAAATAACCGGAAGCAAAAGAAACCATATTGTATTTCCCCGCAAAATTTGTCATTTAATATACTCGGTTTGAAAATCAAGTACAGAAATAATGTCTGTATTATTTATATTCTTAACTATGACTTTATGAATATTAAAAATTTCAATGCTTGTATGAAGGTAAATATTTTCTTTTTCTAACATTTTAAAAATATTATTGTTGTTTTATCTACCAGTAATTAATTTATGATCATTTTCTTGTAAAACAAACAAGTATGCAGAATGCATTCAGGAGAAAGAAACAGTCATTTTCGCTTATAACGAAAACGCTTAAAACGAACTTTCAGTTACAGGTAAGTAATTAAAAAAATCCCTCATAACATTAAGTTTTCATTTAAGCACTTAGCACTATTCGGCCACTGTAATTTTCCCAAATAGAACGGGAAGACTATTTTTTAAGAGAACAAACATGAGGAGATATTTAAGAAGAGGAAAAGGAGAGAAACATTTTCCGCACCCACAAACTTAATAGTTTCTTTTAGAAATCTAATAATACCAGGTATCAAGCAGGAAATCAATGTCCAAAACTCAAACCTCAGTGATAAAGCTATGCAGAGACACTTTTCTCATCAAGTGAACATATCATCGATTACGGCCATGTTAGTCATGTATTACACCTTTTGATTAAACTTATAAAAACTCATAAATACTTTCCCTCCAGAAGGAGAAGAAAGTTCCCTGTTTTCCTACTCAGTTCTCTCTATAGGAAGTGACTTTGCATAGTTCTTGCCAAACTGACAGAGCATGGAATACTTTTATTTTGACTTTTTTTGTACGCAAAATATTTCACTCAATACGTACTTCACTTAAACCAAACAATTTTTATTGGCCGCTTGAAGTTCGTTTTAATCGAAAAGTACTTTAATCCTAGAAATGTATGCATAATTTTCGAAATCAAAGTAAAGTATTAAATTTTCAAACTTTATATACCTTTAGTCTACATACATACATACATATACATACACAAGTAAAAATTTCTTACAAAAATAAATAGGTAAAGTATTAAAACCGAAAATAAGTTCATTAGTTTCTGTTATTTTAACTAAAGATTAAAGTTGGTTTACTTTTTGTTTTTAATTTTTTGTAAATAAATAATACATACCAAAATGGAACTATTGACTTGACAAAGTAAATTAAAATACCAAACAGTGCACAGTGCCGCATCTGTAGGTATACTTGTATATAACAGGGTTGTAACGGAAATACTTAGATCGCAAGTTCATACATAGTTAATATGAAAATATTTCTTTTGGGGATATGAAAGAGAACGCGATAGAGAGCAGGGAAGAAAAAAATATTGCATACATACTCAGTAAAACGCTTATTTTCAAATAGTACAACTTGTCTACGTTTTCATATTTGATATAATTTTTTGTTCACATGAGAGAAAAAAGTTGAGCTTGTACAAAAAAATCCAATGTTTTCTTGACTTCCCTCAACTCAATTGTTTTAAAAGGTTTTAGAGAAATAAATTATATTTTGGCTAAAAATATTGATTAATAACGAGAACGGAAGAAGGATAAAAATCGGTTAAGATAAATAAATAATTTGTGCACCAGAACATTCGTTGCAACCCTAACTTTTTCTTTTCCATCTAGTCAATAAAATAGATAAACCAGTAAAACTGTGAAATTATAAATATCTTAGTTACTATACAGGGTGTCTCAAAAGTCAACATTAGTTCTTGGAGGACTGATAGGTCAGGTCAGGACTGACCGGAATATAAAAATATGACTTCAACAAAATGTTTTTAGTTTTTGAGATTTTGGCACTTTTATGAATTTCGTGAAAGTCGCCTTTCTGAATTTCATCTCAACCCAAACACTAATAGCGCAGAATCAAGTAAAACGTAAAAATGAAAAGAAAATAGAGGCTGGATTCCCTAACTGTGAGAAAATGAAAAGTGTACACCGCTCAAGAAAACAAATTTCCCAAACAAATTTTAGTGACTTAGTTTTTCTTAGTTAGTGTGTATAGCAGTTACAAATAAAAATCATTTTCACAGTTAGGGAATCAAAGAATTACCAGTTTACACAATTTTCAGTATACGCTCGAAAACTAACAGTTAGGGTTAAATTAAAATTGATTTGATGGCAGTGTTGCATAAAAAATATTCGAAATAAAAGAAAAGCGGCTTCTGTAAAATGAAGCAGTAGTAAATATTTTCATTGATTTCTATGTTTTAGCCAACATCAATATTAATCGTTAACAATAAACCTTCACGACAAGTATCGATATTTTTCCCATCCCTAGTTTATATATTCAAGAATATCTACTGTGAACGTTCTTCGTCACTAAAAATACGTCTTATGTTTGGTTTTCACTATGTCATATTCCCTGTCAAAGAGAGAGAAAGAGAGAATTTTCTATATGAAATTTGCCAAACTGTTGTTGTAGAAGTAGGGGAATACCGTCTTTGCTGGAACATTGTCCACGATTTTTTCATTTTTCACACCAGCACCATCTACCTGTGTGTTCAAAATTTTTTAACCCAATGACAGCTAATTTTTCATGTCACTTAAAGTTCAGAACGTACAGTTTACACATGTTACAAAGCTGAACGTTCAAATATCGAAAGAAAACTAAATCACAAATCCAAATAAAGTGCATAAAATACAAAAACAATATGCTAACCACAGAGTAGATTGATTTCGATTGTTCGTTAAAGAATAATTTAAAAATTTGGATCGTTATTTGGTGTTCTCATCACGCGTTTGTGGTATGCGTAATGCGATGCCAAAAGGCAGGTGTAGTTAAACTCGAAACACTGTTTGAAGTGTCGTTCGAAACACCCGAAATTTTGCGGTTATTAAGCGTTCTGTCATTGGAAACAAATTTTTCGACGTCGGAAAATGCCTAAAACATTAAAAATATAAATAGTAAATATTACCTAATTATTTTTTTTTTGGTGATTCTTGATGACTTTTTTTTATTTTAGGACCAACTCACAGCAATTCGATCCCATACATCGGCTGGACAAAAGTCGAAGGAGTTTTCATATCATGAAATTTAACTTAAAAGTAAATTGGAGGATGCTGTTCTCAAATGTAAAATCAGTTTTTTCTTAACTTGAAATTGCGTTTTTCATAATTTTTGGCCGGCTATAACCGCTAAACACTTTAACAAATTTAGTTTGTTTAATGTTGAGTTTGTTAAGTTGAATAGTTTCATAAAAAATGTTATTTTAATGATTCAACTTTTCAGTTTTTTTTTAATTTTTTAACATTTTTCGAGTGCTTTGCATACTTTCAGGAAAAAATACGGAAATAGTAGCATTCACAAATTGTTTTATTATATTCCTTCGTATTTTTTCTTTTCATCAAATTTATTTGTTGTTTCCATTTTCAGTTAGCTGCTAAACCAATTTAGTATGCACAAAAAATATTGAAATTAGCCACATTCAGAGTTGCAATTTAGAAAAAATTTTAACTACATTATCAACTACATTATCGACATTTCCAGCAAATTTAGCCAATTACTAAAATTTAGTCACATTTCGCACCAGGCCCTTAGATAACTTTTCAAAGTGGTTTATTTTAAGAAATCGGAAAAAGGTGGACGACTTTTTAATAAATTTTGATAGGCGAAACTACATACTATAGATTGGAAAGAAAAACAACCACATTCTTTCACTCTCATCAAAATTTGAGAATTTCTAGTTTTGTTATTTCCAAAATATTTATAAATTTATTAATGCTGCAGAATACATAATATTTTGAAAAATAAAAAAGATTGGGAAAAATTTGTTGGGAAATTTTTAATGTAACAAACGCTTGAAATTATGGACTGTAGGTAAAAAATGTATTTTTTAAGATTTTTTTTGTATCCACATCTATCAAGCTGAAATTAAACCTTCATAAAATTTGGCATGAAGTCATTCGAGTTTGAGCAGCTATGGCACCCAAGTTAGCAATTTGATGGAGAAAATTTCTTGACTTATTTTTAGTGGACGTATATTGATGACAAATTTTTTAGGTTTTGGTTCCATCAATTCCACAAATTTGGTCTATGGTACGAATAATTGTGCAATTTCATGAAACAAGCAAACAAATTTAAAAATTCGCACAGATGGTTTTTTATTTCAATTTCAGGTGTTCTTTTCCCATTTGCAAGTAAATTTTGGCCTTTTTCTTTAACTTGTAGATAATTTTTAATCATTTTTCTCCATATCTCATTGATTTTCTTTGGTGTTCCCACCTACACTGCATGTTCTAACCTTGACTACAATTTTTTTGTTTTCAAATTCTCATTACTCCTAAACTAGTGATCCAATCATTTTCAAATGTTCAGCAAAAACATTGAATTCTATGGGATCTTTCCAACAATGTGCAACATTTGCCATACAAAGGTGGTTATAGGTTCAAGTCAAGGTGTTCCAACTGAGACGATAATCTCCTATATGTATTTCTATGAGTATATGCTATAAAAATATTGTTGGATTTGTAATCAGAATTTCATTAACAATTAAATCTAATAAGAAAATGAATGTGGTGGATTCTTAGATTTTCAATAATAGATTAATATGTATTTTCTTAAATTTTGAAATTATAATGCCATATAATTTTGAAAAGCTTTCAGGCAAGGAATGGAAAGACAATTTTGAAGCTCGCCATATTTGTATGTGTAGTTCAATGCAATGGTTAGTGAAAGCATTAGGGAAGATTTTTTTATTTCTTTAAAAAGGCTTTTTGGATTCAGAAGCAGTGAATAAACTATATGAGATATTTATCGGCAAGAGCGTGTTGGGAATAAACTACCTTCCTCTTCCCCTCTTGTTGGGGACCACTTAAGGTTCAGAGTAACAGTGAAACCGGAGAACTAAGCTCCTCTGAAACTTGTCTTGATTCACATTCTTGCTTTCACAGTGCTTCCTGAAATAGTATTGCTTTCCACTTATTTTATTAGCCACGTCTGTGCGGATGGGAACTAAATATAAGACTAGCAGTAGCAAAGTGTTGACTAAAGAAATTAACTTAACAAAATTGCAAGAATATAGGAATTAAAAACAAGAAGAAAAAAAACACAACAAAAGAAATTAAAACCGAAACCAAATTGCTATTCATTTAGAAGTGTAAATAACAAATACAACAACCAAGAACAACAATAGTAAAAAGACTATTTCAAATACAAATAGAAGAAAAGAATATTTAAAAGACAAACTGTATTAGGTGCAGAGCCAAACAAATCAACTAAAAACAACAAAAGTTCCAACAGCAACAACAATTGCAATAAGGCGAAATAGTAATACTTACAATAGAGTAGAAAAGGCAGAAGCAGAATCGGAGTATAGAAGAATATAGAAGCTGCTGTATGCAGTATTACATAATTGTAGCTGTAAGCAACAGTAAATGCAGTAAAAGCAACAAAGACTTTAAAGCTTATTGCAGCTTTATCCTTTTATCATAAATACAAATATATTCGGTGTAGAATTGCAGTGCAGGTTGAAAAGGTATATACCTACAATTACATAGATAAATACTTTCACTTAGAGAAATATTAGTCAATAGTGTACATATTCATTTAATACTATTTACAAATACTCATTTAAAAATTAAAAATTCTCTAATGAATTTAATAGCATATATAAATTGTATTTTAATAGTAAAAACCATTAAATTGATATGCAAATCTTTATTATTAACTTCATGGTATTTTTCTCTGAGTGTATGAATTATATGCAGTTATACACCTGCATGCGTTATTGTATTGCATGTACTATGTATTTTATAGCAGTGTATCCTGGTTACTGTGGTAAGTAACTAACGAAAGGTTTAAAATAATAAGTGCAATTATGTAGGTATATTTGCTTACAGCATTTGTGTGAATTGTGTAAGAGTTAGAGAGAAAAACATTTTTAATGTAGGTAAATAATTCAAAGCTCTGGGAAATATGAGTAATATATCTACCCACATAGGTATACATATATATTTTACAACTAACTGACAGTGTTTCTTAGAATTTAGTTAATGTCCTTAGCTCTTGCCATAGAAGTCTTAGCTGACTGTCTGCAAGTAATAGAAAAATAAAAAAGAATCTCAGGTATTATGATACATATCAGCAAATATTAATAACACATATATAAATTAAATTAAGGATTAATTCTGTTTTGTGTTTTCAATTCTATTTAAGTTTAGTTTAATTTTATTAAATTAAATCTTTTAAATTTGCAGCAATTTAAAACAAACTAGTTTTATAAACAATTTAAGTACACATTCTTTAGTTTGTCAATTTTGTTTTTAAAATCTTCTATTTTTTTATGCTATTCTGCCATTGAAATTTTGTCCTTTTCATACTACCAACAATTATTTCTGTTGAGCAATTGTACAACACTTTTCTGAAACAAAAAGAAATAATGATGGCTCATTTTCCGTTTACATACATATCGTATTTGCATAGGACATCTGCTCATATACAGTGTCGGACAAAACTAAAGCACGGATTCTTCCTTTTTTGCATTTTGTTCAGTAATATTGTAAAACATGCTTGGGCTGACATTTTTTTTATGAATGTAGTAAGAATTTACACTCTTTGCAATAAAATATAAGATATATAATATTATTTTTCAAATAAAATAAAAATATTGACTCAAAAGTAACAAAATGAATAAAACTGGCGCGACAAAACTAAAGCACATTTGGAATACATTAATGGAAAAGTTCGATTTCTGCACTATTTTGTAGCGTATCTATTATTTGTCAGAGCTGTTGCACATTTTCGTGGCATGGACTTAATTAAATTGCTCAAAAAGTCTGCAAAAATGTTCTTCCATGCAATCTCCGTTTGGTAGAAAATGGAATCCTTGTTTTTATCCTTTATGCGCTGAATTTTCCGATCTTTAATTTCATATATATTTTTTGAGATTGAGATTGGGTGAATGGATGGTCCTCTGGGTAGGTTTAGGCATATTGGGCAATGTTAGAAAAAAAAAAAGAAAAACATTACCCAGTTTTTAATATTATTTTATTCCAGCAAGTGCATAATTATATTAAATTTATAAAACAGAATAAAAATATGTGCATGCTTGCATATTTTTAAATTTTATTGAACTAAATGTTGACAAGGAAGAGTTCGTGCTTTAGTTTTGTCCGACACTGTACATACATACATGTTATATTTTTGTATAACTGGCAACCCAATGAGCCAAAATTACGTTTACGATATCGAGAGAAGGTTAGTGTGAGGGTTGAGAGGATCGCCGCACAGTGGTCTGACTGGTTCATTTAGCGTCGCGAAAGTTAAAAAATCAGTTGCATCAATATGAATAAGTTTTGAATAAAAATACAGGAAAAATGACCATAGTGAATAACGGTATTATTTTTGGCATTTTTCTTTGTTTTTTTTAGCAGTTAAAGTCACTGAATTATTTTACAATTAAATTTAGATATGTTTGTTAATTTGTTTTTGACTAATAAATCAATGTTGTGAACTAATTTTTATGTGGAATATTTCATTTTACAGTAAGTTTAGGTTGACTTTTAACAATTAAATTTGCCAACTAACGGCCATTTTTGTTAATTGTTAGTAAATATCCGATATGTTTAAATAATTTGCGAAAAATTGGCTGCTTTTACGAAAAATATTCATTCCAAATGGCGAATTATTCAATGTTTGGCGTAATGAAAGACACCCAGCAAAAAAACCTCTGTAATTTTAAAATACGTGCTTACTAAATTAGGTCTCTGTGACAATGGAAATGAAAAAAGAGAAGCAAGATGAGGCAAGTTTTGTTCAATTTTATTAGCAAACTCAACGAATAATGGAAAAATTGCAGTAGAACGTTAAAAGTTTTCGAACTGCTCAACAAAGAATGCAGATATAATAAACATCGAGTTTACATCTTTTGCAACTCCTGGTACAAACATTTTCTATCAGCACTGATTTCTTCAATAAAGAACTTTCAACATGGAAAGATGATCCGGGCTACAAAAATGAAATTGAAAAACTTGAGAAGAAAGTTGTTGTCGATGACGTTGCAGAAAAAAACGTGAAACTCATTCAGAAATAAGTACAATAATATTTTCACAAAAAATGAAGCTGAGAAACAATTTGTTTCACAAATCGTTGCCGAAGACCGAAAAAAACACCCAACTGTTACTGAATTCTCTCTTATAGTGAGAATACACGAGAGTGAATTTCGTTGAAATTTTGAATTTCAAATTTAGGTGGACACACGACAAAAAAGGAATTTCATTGAGAATCGAATTTCGTTTTTGAGCGATTTTAAGTTTGGAGAAAAGAAGAATTTTTGTTGTTGTTCTTCACATACAATTATCGCTGCTAGTTATACATAACTAGAAGCAAGTGGCGAATAAAATGCAGTTATTATTAAATTCAGCGCATAAAATTACATAGAAATCTACTCCACGTACTTAATCAAGTGGAATTAGATAAGCTACACTTTGCGAAAAGATCATATATGCATATATTCCTCTACCTACCACCTATTCACTTCGCGGGCAAAACTTTAACGCATTGGCCCACTGGGCACTAGAAATAGCAAAAAAAAAAAAATGCGAATTCATTCAAGACAAAGTATGCTATGTACTTGTGTACCTTCAATTTTGTGGTTGCTCTCATTATTATAAAAATAACAACTGCAACTCTTTCCTAAGCAAGGTTGGCATTTGTGCATTTGTTAGCTATTCATCAAGTGCATATATATTAGTATGTATAAGGATGATGATGAATGTATGGTCATAATATATAAGTACAAGTACCTTTTAAAGTTTATTCAGCATACACATACATACATATGTACATACATAATTTTACGAGTATGTAATCAACCGGAAGCAATATTACAAATGACTTGGCAGTTAAAAAGCTCAAGCACACACACTACTGACCAGACGAACTTGTACCATAGTTAGTTTTTTATATTTTTTTTAACTGAAATATACATATCAAATGCGTTCAAGCGTTTTTTTTATTTTTTTTGAGTGTGGGAAAAAGAAGAAAGGTGCTTGCACTTGTTGTAAAGTTCAGCTTCAGTTGAGCTTAAGTGTTTCACTGCTGCATGAGGGTAATTAAAATGAAGTTTTCTATTGCTTGCTACCTTTTTTGATAAACAGGAAATGCAAATAGTGAATGAACTACAAATGGCAAATAGTATGAATTTTAAATGATAACTATTTGCATTGAAATGTGTGGCATGGTTTTATGATTGAAATCATTTTGAATGATTTGAAATGAAAATAAGAAAAATGCTGTTTTGAAAAAAGGCTTCCGGAGGTTCTAAGTTTTTATTAGATGGCGTTAGTTGCCCAGCATATTTGCAAAGCGCGACGAAATGCGATTCGCTCTTAACGATTTATTGCACTAGTACATATGGGGATGTTTATAGCGAAAGGCGAATTGAGCGACTGCGAGGTATGAAAAACTACTATCAAAATATTTTGAATTAGTCTAGCGAAACTCGTTTGTAATTGAGACAAATATATTGAATTTGTGCGTGGAAAATATTTTATTGTAAAATCTACGCCATTTAGACAACTACCTCTTTGAATTTTGCCCGAAAATTATTGGAGATAAGGGTACGAATGGTGAAATCTCTCATAACGTTTGTGTTCTTAATTATTCGGGTGCACATGAAATCTTTTCTTTTTCTAAACATTTCGAATAATTTTTAGGCAGTAAATTACTGCTTTCAATAACAATTATAATTATTTTAGCGCACATGTTGTTCACTTCCTCACTAAAAAAGGAATCAAACTGAACGGAATCGCAATCGATTTCACTGGTAGAAATGTTTCGAATCTTCGGACGAAAAGCCATTGCAACGCGCCATAAACGCAGCCTTAGACGCTTACTAACCCATTGATATAGTTGTAAAGACTTTGACAAGAAACAAACCTTTGACCACATACTGTGCAGTTCAATAACTCGAACTAGAGTGGGATCCGTCCTTTAAACAAACCTTTTCTGAATGATTTCGATGCGTTCACTAATATCGAATTAAGGAAACCGTTTTCATACTTAGGTTAGTTTAGTGGCTGTCCATTAGGACATAGTTTGTCCAAATACGGCCAGTTTTGCTACCATACTTAAATCATGAGATAATTAAAATCACTTTCAAGTTCCCAAGCGAGTCTCTAGATAGCCTTCATCAAAACGGATGTAATTACCACCTAAATAGTTTTTTGTTGCTGTATTTTATTATATCGTTTATGGAATTTCCCAAGCTTTTAAAAAATGTGTCAAATATGACTAATGACGAGCATTACAGACGTTACCGTCATTCAAAAACAAAACAAAAAAATTTGTGAAAAACAGGAAAATTAATTATTTTGATTGAATTTAAGATAAAAATAAATGAATACTAGCCAGATAAAAAAACTATCTGTGAGTAGCTAGGAATTTGGATTTTTTATACAAAATATATAATTTCTTAAAACAAATTGATAATAAGTTTATTCACCAACAAATACTCTTAATCGTTTAGCCTTTCCGGCTTCATAAAACCACGCCCAGTAAATTTTTTGGGGTTTTGAGATCAGATTTATACTTTTTACATCAAAACTGATCAATTCCAATTTTTTTTAAAATCAATCAATAATTTGGGAACTTAAGGGTTAAGTTGAGGAAGAGGTGGCTAAACAGCTCTAAAAAACTACTTGCTTCATTTTAGGGTCGTACGCAGAAGGGGGCTTTTGGGGGGTTTAAAACCATCCCGAAATCGGTCGAAAATTAATATTTTAATTTTTGCTCAGTTCACACATAATACAAAACAACAGGAACAGTTTTTTCATAAAAATTAACTACTACCATTTGTATGAAATAAAAAAAGGATCAAAGAATGCGAAACATGAGTTTTGATCTACTCTTTTGGGTACATTGGCGTAAAAAGCAGCCCTATAGTATAATATTTGGGAATCTAAAAAAACTTGTTATAATGTAATTTCAAAAATCAAAACTTATAAAAATTTGTAAATGATTGAAAAATACAGTGGTAGAGAGCATAAAATGCAAATTTGCGACTGGATATATGGTCAGATTGTAAATGAATAATGGTTCGGTCTCGGAACCCAAACTATCAGCAGATATTATTATATATATCTAGCGAGGGTTATGTGTGAGTTGTACCAATTTTAGGTATTTTTTAGTATTTTTTTTGTTCGTTCTGCCTTTCGTGGTTCTTGGTTTGGCGAAATAATTAACTCATTTTGGCCCGGTACTACATGACATGATCCAATTTTGAAAATTTTCCAAACATAATTTGCATATGTCTTCAACAAGAAATTTTAGTACTTCAAAAATAAAAGAAATTTGTTTCTGAATTTTAGATGGTGTATAAGCTTTTGGCTTACCCCGAGAAAATAAGGTGACCAGGTGTAAAAAATATTAAAAATATGTATTTTTGTTGAATTTCTCCATATGTTTTTTTTACAAAAATTTGGTCAGCTGTTGCCTACTAAAAATATATGAGGACTTGTGAAATTATAATTTTTACAACAAGTTTGTTATTTTATCTGGGTGAATTTCAAAACCATCTTCCAAAAAAGTATGTCTGTTCACCTGGGCTTTAAGTCAGGTTAAATACAAAATTTTTAAACTAACTAAATGCAATTTCAAAGTCAGTATTTATTGAAATGTTAAACAGTGATTACTTTTGGAAAAAATTTATAAATGCATTTTTAAAAGTTTAAAGTTGCTCGTCGATATAGGTTAAAGAAAAATTTCAATTTTTATTTCCTCCTACGCATTTTCGTCTTTGTAAGACCATTCGACAGGATTGTCTGAGCCAAGAGCAACAGTTTCAATCTCATGTAGAACGCTCAAAAATAGTAAAAAAAACTAAAAATTAATGGCTCATACATAAAATACGGACAATATAGACTTAAATGAAAATAAGTCAAAGCCTTTTCGTTTTTAAAAAGTATTCAAGTTTTTAGTTGAAGACGTTTCCTTCAATATATCACTTGCTTTTGTAAAGTATAAGATTAATATTAGCAAGGAGAGGGTTAAAAATAGCATAAAATAGATTAAGTTTTCAGGACAAATTTTAAGTTCAGATAATTGCGATAAATGTTTAATTTGTTCTTAAAAATCTCTATAATTTATAGTTAAACGATGTTAAACGTGGTTGGTTACTGTATTTCGTTATTAGCAATTAGAAAAAAAATAATTATGGATAATTAAGTTGAATCAAATTTATTCACGAAATTCTCTAGCAAGGACAACTAAGCTTTTTAGAAGCTTTATACTAGCTTTTTGTTAGATTCTGTGACATGAAAGTTATTGCAAGTTTTTAAGTAGTTAAGCTATAAAAGCTTTCTGATGAATGAAAGTGAAAAGCTTTGAAAAATCTAGGTACAGTGTTAGAAATTGGTATAGAAACAAATACAACGAAGCAATATATATATAAAAACGACGAATTTATAGAAACAACTATAGAATTTCTCTTTTTAACTACTTCCGGGACGGTGGTATAAAATTCATACAAATTAATCTAGTAATTTTTCTGGCTTCAGTATACAATGGTATAATTCTTTAGCCGCACATATATTTCAGTAAATTCGAGAATATATTTACAAAACGAAAAACTATATCTGATTTTTCTAAAGTTTGGAAGAGACTTTTAACCGACAGGTCTTTTTTAAGTTCGCTTCAGTGAATTTCATGCATGAAATGTAAAAAAATATAGTGGAGTGGTATGGATTTTATACCATGTCCTTGCGAAAAATCCTTTAAAGATAATCCCAATTCTATTATTAAAATAGATAGATTTTACGCTGGAAAAAGTGAACCGAAAACTAAAAAAAGATGACGAAAACTTTTATGGCTATATCTGTTGTAGAGCAGATTTTGCATGTACTTTGAAATAGAGGAAATGCGTAAAACTTGAGTCACCGACTTATTTATTTAACAGTTTTGCCCGTGCGATTGGACCATTTGGATCGTGTAAATTGGGTAACGAATGGTTTCGGATGACACTATAATCGATTTATTCGATTTGGTTCATTTCAATTGCTTTTATTCACTGAAATTTTGAATTATTCTGTTTTTGTTCATTTTTCGTTCAGTTGTTGTACTTCTTTACAATCAGTTATTGAATAAACCGTTGGTGTTAAAAGAAAACATGATACAATTTTATTTATTTGATATTACTTTTGTTAAAATCTAATTTATCAATTTTAGTCCAGTCTTTGATCTTGTATGAGTTGTCAATGCCAAAACCTTTCATTTCAGACAAAAAAACGTGGAAGTTTCATGATTTCAAACAATATTCTAACTTATGCGCATGTGGCCTAAATTACAAGCATAGAGGTTTTTTTTTTTTAATTTTGCTATGAAATGAAGTCAAAGGTAACAGGTATCTTCAGCAAAAATATAGTTCTCGGCGATATCTTTAACTATTAAATTGATGGTCTTAGTGGAAAAAATTTATTTTTTGATGCCAGAAAATTTTTTTTCCAACTTACACGCACATACTGACGACCTCGATAGCCTAGTGGATAGTGCACTAGACTTTCACCTGGGAGGTTCGGGTTCGATTCCCGTCTTCGTCTGGTGGTTAATTTTCATTACTTTCTTATATTCACTATCAATATGAAGTGTATGAGAATTATAAGATAGTGTACAAGTACACACATTGGTTGGTAATGGCAAAACCACCAAGCCGATAAAAAATTGCCACATAGCCGTTCGGAATCGGCGTTAAACTGTAAGTCCAACTATGTGGTATCACAATGGGCCGTTCAGGCCTAAGTGTGTCTCTCGACAGCCACTCCAACCTAACCTAACCTACACGCACATAAGGGAAAAATGTGAACAAAATATTAAAAAATTACCAAAGCTACAACGTTAGAAGTGGACCCAAGTTATCTCATTCGCTGGGAAATTCTTGTTCAAAATTTAAAAATTAAAAAAAAACCTCAATGAAAAGTTACAGATTTTCAAACAAAAAACACAAATTTTTTTTTTTTATCAATAAAGTACCTTAATTTATTTAATGCATACATATTCTTTAAGTTCTATTTCTGTTTACTGTTTCGTTTGGTTCAGTTCTGGATTCCACTGGTTCAAATTGATCCATGTAGTTCTGTATATTAACCCTTTCATTCGCATAGTAGCAGTGATTTAGGCTTATTGTGAAATTTCTCTCGTAAGGTGTTAGCATCTCTGGTGCTCGCTGTACAAGTTGAAAGGGCAAGCCTTCCGCTGACGGATGTAACGGCGAGTTATTGTTAATCTCAGGTAAGTTTTGATCATCATCCTGTAAAATAATTAAATAGTTTTAATTTAGATAAAGAAAAACTTATAAAAAATAAATTTTTAATTTACATACCATTTTTAAAAACTCAAAATTTTTAAAAAATCGTAGTAAAAATTTTTTTTTTTTTTTTGTTTCACAAAATTACGACAATCTTTCCTCGTTAAAGAACAGCACGAACTAATGGTTTTGAGTTGAAGTTGTCTCGTATTTATACTCTATACTGAAGTAGATAAATTAGCGGCATGTTTACGTTTTCTTTGCTTTTTCCTTTATGTGCGTATGTGCGATTTCTTTTTGTTTGATTTTGTTTTTTTTTTTTTTTAACGAGAAGGGTAGTTTTATCTTTTTTTTTGCGTTTGTGTTGTTATTCTACGAAAAGGAACATATTTACCTACATATTTACAACTTTTTGTAATAAATATGACAGATTTTATGATGAGATGTGCAAGACACATTTTTTTAGTGTAGACATTTTTTTTTAAGTCTAGCATTTGGTTTAGTATTATTATTATTATTTTTATTAAAATAAAAATTGGCTCTTAATACCAATTAAACTAATATGGGTTAATTAAGCTTTCGATTATTATTTTTTATTTTTTTATTTCTGAAATATTTTTTTCTAAAACCATTTAGCGAGGACATGCAACAATGCTTTTAATAGTCATTATTGACGGTACTTTAAAAGCTTTGCGGGAACATGTAGGAAAACAAGCTTTTGAAATTCTATGTTCTCCTAAGGCTTATAAAAGTTCTTTAGTAATATTTGATGCGATGTTTTCAACTTACAAGTTCGGGGCTTTCAGTACCCTACATATGATTTATGTATGTAAATATGGTAAAAATGGTTTTTCAAATTGTGAATAGAATTTTTTTTAATTTAAACAGGTCAACAAATTAAAGTTCAGAGTTCAGAAATTCAGATTTTTACCTAGTCAAGTATATATATATTTTTTTGACTACCAGAATCAGAATATTTTTGCCCACGTTTAGCGATTTTTGATATTTTTTGAGAGTTAACAGTTTTATAATTGAGAATTATACTTAACTAAAAAAGAACAATCACCAGGGGCTTAGCCAGAACTTTGTAATGAGGTCGTTGGGGATAGGTTTAATTTTTATTTTTGTGGATACCCTAACTGTTTTACAAAAGGTTCGATTATATTATTTAATCAATATCCCAAATCCTACAGGGAAAATTATGTTAAGTATATTTGGGGTTCGAACAATGTAGTCGTAACCAAGTATACAAATAAACCATTGAACAGTTTAATCATCATAAAAGAACTCAATACATCTGTTAGAGTGATGTCGAAATCTGGAATATAACAAAGCGACATTCTAGGCCCAATGCCTTTCAATGTAATAAAGGATGCTATAAGGTCAAACTAGCAGTTCTCCGATATTGCATATCTACTGATAAAGCAGTAAACTCGGTTGTAAAAACCGAAACACTCGTTGTGTCAAAAGAACCGAGACGATAATATGTTGGCTGCAAGCAATAAACCAATAGAGCAGATTATTCAATTCACCCAACCTAGCAGCCCACATAACCTAGTAACGATCTGAAAAAGAGGAAATTCCACAAAGCATTCATAAGGCCGCGAAATTAGTATGAATATGAATATGGCGAAATAAGTTTATGAACACCAAAAAGAAAACAAAAATATTTAAGGCGTGCATAAGGCCCATTAGAAACACGGCTTGATAGAAAACCCAATGCCGAAATTCGAGAAATTTTGTTAAATCGTCGACGTAGTTCGATGAATGAGAACCCGGAAATTAATGTAGAGAGACCATGTCCGCACGATGGCCAACAGTGGTATAGCGAAAATGGCCCCAGATGCTAAAATAACTTGACTTCATCTGGTTTAATTTTCATATCCCAGTGAATAGAGAACGATGGGCAACAAGCTGCATACTTTGCAATTACAAATTTTGCGCTTTCAACATTAAGTAGGTAGCCGAGATAAGGATATCAAAGATATCAGATATCAAAAACCGATATTCATAACTTTGGATCAAAAGTGTCCAAAAGAGAACAGAAACAAACATTTATACAAAAATAATCCTCAGCATTTGTGAAGTGAGCAATTAGCTTTAGAATTCGTAAATTGAACAAAACTTTCAACTTCCCCAGTTTTGTAAAATCTTCTTTCGTATTTCTAAGCTTTGCTTTCAAATCCTCAAGTAATTTTCTTTTTCTTACTCTATATGGTGGTTACCAGGCTCACCTGCTTTTTGTTTTTGTTTTGGTGGGTTCGTTTTCTCTACCAGAGAATCGAACCGGAAGCACCGATTACACTAAGCCACCAAAGTCGCTTACTTATTAATTTAATCTTAATATTTATTATAGCAATTGTACACTGTTTGGGAATTGAATTTGAGGTAGCTGGGACTCCAGTTTAACACTCTACCACTAGACCACCGAGGTTCACCTGTTTTGGTTCTTTTATTTTCCCAGGGTGACATAAACCTGTTAAATTCTTTTCTCAGACTGTGACTCTAAATCTTTGACCACTAATATACATATGTTTTTTCATATTACACAGTGCAATAAAAGTCAAGTGTTCTCGCCCACATGAAAGTTGATATTTTTTGGACTAATTTTTGGTTGGTTAATCACGAATCTCACAGTCATTTTCAAAACAACGTTAATTATTTTCTCAAATATGTGTTCGGATCGGTTTCGTCCTAATATCCTTGATAACGATTCTCCATTACCTTCAAGTCCTGATTTTTACAGTAGCACACAGCATCACAATATCTTAGAAGTTAACGGACGGGCGTAGAATTTTTATGATGGCAGATTCGTTTTTAGCAAAATAGTGATGTGATGAGTGCAGAAGGGACTGACTTCAGTTTTTTTTTCGGAAATCTCTAAGCGTTAGTATATTATACTATTCAATAAAAGAGTTAATAATATTTTTTAATAATGAAGAATTAAAAAAAAAAAATGGAAATTAGCATATTAAATTCGTCGATCTGTTGCAATAGGAGCAGAAATAGCATGGCTCTATAGAAATGTGAATATTTGCTCAAATGGTTTCATTGCAACATATTTATTGTTTAAAAAATGGCTAATGACCTTGTGTGATTTTTTTCTTTCTTTTTTTTGTGGTGGTTGTTTGTAATCTAATTTTTCTCAGAATCTCGATGTGATGGAAAAATATTGTGTATTCAGCGTACAAAATTGATGGCTCCTAATTGTATTCTTGTCACAGAAAACTGTCAGAAATTCACAAATTAGATTTTTTAAGTTGAAATCATAGGATAGGTATCTTTCAAGGACACATGCATCATAGCTATCGAATTTTCTCAAAACCTCAATAAAATTGAGACATTCTAATTACACACTGTTATGATGAGTGTGAAAAAGGTAAGGGAAAAATTCAAATGCTCAGCAATGTATTGAATTTCCACTGAAAAGCAAATACGAGAAAATCTACGGGTAACGCTGGGTTACTTTAAGCAGAAATATGCTTTTTTTCTTTACTCAAATTTGCAATAAAATAATTTTTTTTTCTGAAAATATGAAATTTTACATTATTTTTAATTAAGGTTGAAATAATTGCGGAACAAAAAAAAAAAAAATATTTAGGTATATATTTTACGCTCTTAATACATGATAAAAATGTAACATAAATTTAAATGTTTTATTTTGTTATGTATGTATATAAATTTCTTATTATTTTTTTTTTTGCAATCTTGTTGTTATTTGAATATTAATTTGAAGCATTTTTCTTTAACACGTGTTTGTATTATGTACCTGGAATGAATTACGTGCGATCACGTAACAAAAATTAACACGACAGTTAAGAGTATTTAATAATGGGTACAAAAGGTGCATGCATACTCATACAAATACGTATATAAAGAAGCAGAGGCGGATCTACTGAGGGCCTATGGGGGTTAGCAGCCCCTCTCACAAATGTGAGGGTTAATAAGCTTTTAAAATGTTTCTACTGTTTTCAACTGTTTATAGTACACTGGAATTCTAAGGTCAGTTTATAGATTTGCTTGATTTGATATTGGTTTCTGGTCTGATTTTTTATGTTTGATTTAATGGATGTTGTGAATTCTGGTTTACATTTTGTCTAGATTTCGCCCTGGATTTGATCTGAATTTTGAGATGATTTTTGCTCTGAATTTGGTTTGTTTTAGTTTTCTGCTTAAATTTTGGACTAGATATTGTTTTTTGTTTTTGTTTTTTTTTTTTTTTTTTGGAACGTTAAAAAAAAATCCACCAGACTTATTAATAACCCTGAGTAGATCCTGAGGTGCCAAAGAGCTCTGATGTTCGTCTATCAGTATTTCAGTGCCAAATATGCTAACTCTGGTTCAACAGAAAACGGGACAGATACTAAGAAATTCGAATGCCGTCTCTTTCTCACATTCTTCCTCTGAACCACAAACAGCACAGAAAGAACTGGCTTCCAAACTAATCATATTTAAATATTTAGCCTAAGAGAAATGACATGTGAATAATTTCACCAGCTACATACTTTTTGATGTTGGTTTAAGTTCTGACCTGCTTCTGGTCTGAATTTTTGACTCAGTTAAATTTTGTTTCAGTTTTGGTTAATTTTGGGCCAGTGTTTGACTTGATTTTGTATTCACACATTGATTGAAATTTTGAGCGAAATTTTTGATGATTTTTGATCTGACTTGCTGAATTTAAGTCTAATTTTGAACCGTCTGTGTTTTGTTCTGATAGTGAGTTTCCTTCTTATAGTATAAATTTTGGTCTGGATTTGATCAAAATTTCGGTCAAAAAATTTAACTTGAACTATATTTTAGTCTGCGATTTAATTCATCATCTGATTTTCGTCTGGTCTAAAGTTAGTCTGTAATTAGTTTTGGGGTTTGATCTGAAACTTAACTGCATTTTTGTCTGGAGTTAAATCTAAATTTCGAATTTAATTTTGATCTGATTTTTAGTTTGGATTTTGGTTGGAAAATTGGTCTGATTTTTGGGTTTAAAGTTAGTCTAAAATTGGTTTGAGGTTTGGTCTGAAGTTTAACTGAATTTTGGTCTGCAGCTAAGTCTGAATCTCTGATTTAATTTTGATCTGAATTTTGGTCAGATTCTTAGTTTGGATTTTGATTTGAAAATTGGTCTAAAGTTAAGTCTAAATTTCTGTAGAATTTTAATATGAATGTGGTTTGAATTTTGGCCTAATTTTTTATCTGTTTTTCGGTTTGAATTTTGTTCTGATTTTTAGTTCGGATTTTGGGTTGAAATTGCTCTGATTTTTTGGTCGGATTTTGGTCCAAATTTAGTCTGAAATTGGTTTAGGGTTTGGTCTGAAATTTAACTGATTTTTGGTATGAAGTTAGGTCTAAGTTTCTGTAGAATTTTAGTCTGAATGTGGTTTGAATTTTTACCTGATTTTTTGTTTGGGTTTAGATCTAAAAATTTATCTCTTTCTTTGGTCTGAATTTTGAATACTAATCAGTTCGATCGATTAATTTTATTGATATTAAAATAGTAGATTGGTGTGAATTTCTATCTAAATTTGGTCTGAGTGTGGGTCTGAATTTTAGTCTGAAACTGATCTGAGAACACATTTATTCCAAAATATACATGTATATATACGATAAATGATTTTCGGTTATATATCAAAATTGTCCCCCTTAAAACCCAAATTGTGAATCCACCACTGCAAACACAGGTATTAAAACAATACACACACACGCTCCTGAATCCATGCATACATCATGAATGAAAGTATAAACTTATATACCTACATACTTACATATTTAAGTAGCTATATAAATATGTATGCTGTATACCTGCATTGCATGTTTGTATGCGTGAAGGGTACATTTTTCCAGACGAAATAATTGGAATACCTACTGCTAGTGAGTGGGTCAATGAAATATGAAGAAATTATGCCACAGTATATCAAATTGCGTATAGCAATAGATTTTGAATTTATTGCAAGCGATAAAAAAAAAAAACGTATACGAAGAAGGACACTAAAAAGTAAAATTACCCAAAGTAATAGAAAAACCCAATGCAATAAAATCTTTGCATGTAAAAATACGGGGGAAAAAAGAGAAAGTAAGATTTTATGATGACCTTGAATTCATCAGCCTACATGCATAAGTGCGAAAAATTCAACTGAATCAATCGATCAATGTGCATATTCTATTCATTTATTTATAAATTATAATATATTTTGGTTGTGTGTTGTTCACGTAAATCCGGAAGAAACACATCTAAACATTTGAAGGTACATATTCATATGTTTTCTTCACACATGAATCTGTCATCATTTCCGTTTGCTATCGAAATGCAAGAGTTTATCATCAGCGAGTAACTAGAACTAGACATACACAATACTCCTCGACCGCTCGTCCTCGGAAAAGATGAGCGTGTTGCTTTAGTAGCAAAAGTATCTAAATAAACTCATTGAAAATATTTTACGGAAAATGCCAAACATTCATCATATTTTTTCACACAAATTTTTGACAGTCTTCATTTGCACAAGCATCTTACTTAAGAGCAGAAGTTTCTGCTGCTGCTGCTGATAATGAAGATAATGAGGTTTGCTTCGAAAAATAGAATAGCATTTCTCCTCCTACTACTACAACAATTTCTACTTGAATTTTTCGTAACTTGAGGTGGAGGTGTTTGATGTGCGGCACGTGCCACGTCGTAACACTTCATTTCATTTTCATATGTTTGTGACTAGTTAGGTACTCGTACTTTTTACAGTTGCCGGTTTTTGACACCTAACGTCGCGTACGTGTCAACAAAAAATTATGTTGGTGGCCATGACAGTCTCGTTTGCATTATAGAAGCAATGGAGTTTACCTACACTTAGCGCAAAAATACTACAAAAATTGTTAGTTTTCATAATGTCGACCTGACTGAACATTTTTCCTTTACAAAAATATGAAAAAGCGAATACTATCTATTAATTACGATGTCTAAGATTTTCATTTAAATTCAATATTAAAATTCAGTTGGAAAATATTTGTTGAATAATAATAACATTTTTTCTTTCAGTGTAGGTATATATTTTGAAAAGGTTTTCTGTTATTTTTGTGCTTGATTCAAGATTACATTAATAGACTCACGTGTTGTATTGAATTTTCATGTTTTATTTTATTTACATAATATTTATTTATTTTAAATAAAAATTCTTCATTTTATTTTTAATTCAATAAACAAAAGCAGCAAATAAATTGAGGTTGAGTTGTTTGGCTGTTTCTATTTATACTAAGGAAAAAATGAAAAACAGAATTAGCTTTAAAAAGAATCTCGTTTAATATTTTATTTATTGCGAGTATGCCAATTAAATTTTTATAAGAAGAGGGATCGATTTCATTTTTACTACTACATTAGTTATTTGTCTTTCTTTTTTTGTGTGGGTTTGAAATACATAAAATGATAAAAACTTGGGGGAGAAAGTAATGCAAAATACTTTTGGGATTAGATTCAATACGAAAAAATATGAGCTCAAATACCAACACTGATTTGAACAATATTAGGGGTTTGCATTTCAGGTAAGTTCGGAGTAAGATATTCAGCAGAAAGGTTCTGCTAGGGTATTGGAATTACTTTACCCAAGTGACACTTCAGGCTTTACCACTTGTCCCCTGTCGTAAGCAACTCCAATAAGTTTCGGACCGAGCATTTGTGAATTGACCTGGCAGTTATCTTTCCGCATGAGTGAGGCTCATGGACGAGAATTAAAATTCCAGTCAAAAGCATGACATGTCTAAGCTCTCATGTCAAATTTTGAGATCATTCGACAGTTTTTGGTTCCAAAATGAGCAGCGAAATAGAAGTGTGAGAAAAAATTATTAGACTCTGCAATGAAAATCCGAATTTGGCTTTCACAGCAATTATTCGAAAAGCACGGGTTTCGCGAAATTACGTTTCGTGTGTTATTAAAGTATACAATGAACGCCTGACCATGAATAGGAAGCAAGGAAGTGGTAAAAAGAAGGGGTTTAATAACCTTGCTATGGCCAATATATCAGGCAGGAAAGTGACTGGAAAACTAGGCTGCTCTGAAACTTTTGTTAGAAAAGTTAAGGGGGAGGATAGTTCCAGACAGAAATTCAAAGAAGAAAAGCGAGACAAAAGAACGAGCCAAAATATTGCACCGCGATTTAATAAGTAATTTCGATTGCTGAATTATGAGAGGTGAGACCTATGTACTGGGTGACTGTTTACTTTTGCTGATCGTAGAAAAAATATCCAAGTGCAGAATAAGACCCAGAAGAAGTCTAAATTCCCCAAGAAGTTTTTGGTGTGGCAGGCAATTTATAGCTGTGGTAGACGAAGCAGTTCATTTGTAACAACTGGGACAATCAACACCGATATAAATATCCGGGAGTCTCTGCAAAAAAGACTTTGGTCATTCATAAAGCAGCACGCAGTTTCTACTTTATTTTGGCCATATTTGGCTGCATGCCATTTCAGTAAAGCAGCAGTTTATTGGTACGAAAAAAATAATGTAACACTTCTACCCAGATATGCGAATCCACCTAACTACCCAGAGCTTAGACCAATAGAAAGATATTGGGATCTGGTAAAAAGGGTTGCGGAAAAAAAAATTCTGAAACACTATTAATAGTCCAGTCATTATAAAGATTTACATCTTAAAAATACTGAACTGAGATTTTTCTTCAGTAATTGTTAGTGGGGTATAATAGATTCAAAAATCAGTCTTGGCGTTGCAGAGCGACCCCTCCCAAAAAATACCCCCTTTACCAATAACTAGTTAACCGTTGGAGATATAAAAAAATTATCTAGCACACATAAAAAGCTTAAGTAATTTTCTAAAAAAAAGGTATTATGTAATTTGTTCGTATATATCATAGGTTTCGAGATATTCAATATTTAAGAAATTACAAATTTAGTACTTTGGATGTACTGTGGATGCGCGCCCAGCTTTGTTTATTTGAATTGTATTATCTTTTAGTTCAAGGCTGAAAATACTGTAAAAGTTAGAAATAAAAAAATTCACATTTAGCGATTTTATCAGCAAATAAAATATGGCCAAATTTCCGGTTAGGATACTTAAATTTATGACGGAGACTGGATTGAATGAAGTAGGTACTCTAGTAAATAGACTACGTAGAAGAAAATGAATATTATAGGTTGCGGTACTCTGTATATGTATTGCGGTATAAAAAAATATTAGAAAAACCCTAAATTACTCTATACTACATGTGAAATCGCCAGTCCGATCTTGGCTGTTGCACAGTTTTATTGGAATTAAGATTTTTTTTTCAAAATACTGTTCATATTTTCCGGACCCCCACTAACAATTGCCGACAGGGTTAGTGTTAATTGGCCATAAAATCAATACCCTGTCTTCCAACCAAGTTGGACTACAATAAAAAAAAAATTAAACTCATTACATATAACTAAAGTTAATCACTCAAGTGTCAAACTAAATGAAATTGTGCACGTGTGCACATAAAAATTTTACACAAATTGATGTGATAATACTTGAATTTTTTATGAAATGAAAATGAGACAAAATGAAAATATTTTAAAAGTGAGTCATTAGCCATTAAAAAAATGTTTAATTTTCCAAAAGGACAACGAAATAAATTTACAAACTACTAAGGGGTTGATTTGGGGGGTAATATAATTTGTATGCAGGAGCTGGAAAGCGACACACTCGCCGCCATTAACTGAAAGTGGAAAAGTTAAACAAAACTGAAGTTATTTGAAGCTTGTGACTAGCACACTTTTAGAAGAAAAAAAAATTGAGTTCTCCCAGTGGCTCTCAGCTATAAAATGCTTGCAGTTTTTAAATGTGTTTTATCTCCACTAAATATTTCATTTAATTTGTTAGTAAAAGTTTTCGGGAACTTAATTTTTCATTTATTAAAATAATCAAAAATTTATTATACATACGAGTAGTATTAAATTAGGGTATTCATAAACTCTTTTGTGTCTTTCTTGTTTTTGTTTTATAGTGAGGCATAAAGTTGGCTACACAAAAATATTATGCCAACATGTACTGTGTGATTAAAAAACCAAATAAGCAAAGAGCAACAAAGAAACAACAACAAAAACAAGTACAAGAACTACTATCAAACAAGCATAACATATTTATTATTCATGCAATGTGTGGCCACTTTTGCATTTCATTTGTGTGAATATAATTTTAATAATTTAATTTCTGTCAGAGAGAAAAAAAAAAAAACAAAAACGAAAATGAGAATGAATAAAAAAAAGCATCATACACAAGGACGAGAAAACACATCCTTATTATGCTTGTGAAAAATTAGCATTTCAAACAGCGGCAAAAAACCAAACGTGAAAAAATTCAAAAATCCACAAAAAAAAAAAATAAATAAAAAAACGAACGAAAACATGCAAACGCACGCATACACACATACATATACAAATACGAAAACTGCCATTGTGTGGTTAGTGCGCGTGCAGCCACAGCTCCATGCTATTCTAGCAAGCTCCAAAAACCACACTTCTCCCTCTCTCCTCCTATCACAGCAGATGGATTCAACGCAAACAAACGCTAAAATAAACGAACGTGAAGCTACTAACTCAAGTTTATAGCAGCTTTAGTAGTGTATGTGTTATTGTAAGCGTGTGCAGTGGCGGATCTAAGACTCGGGTTGGGGGAGCTGATTTTACTAAGCCATAAGAACACATTACTTAAAGAATTATGGGAAAGCAAACGAAACCATTTAGTCAATTTTCAAACCAAAACTAAAACTAAATTTGGAAAAAGAATTTACTTAATTTAGACAAAAACTGAGATTAAACTTGACCCAAAGATTAGATCGCAATTCAGACTGATCGTCAGACCAAAACTCAGCAGAAAACAAAGACTAAAACTTAGCTCAAAACAAAGACCCAAAACTTAGCCTAAAAGTAAGACTGAAATTGGGGCCAAAATTTAAGCAAACACTCAGAATAAATTCAAATCAAAACACAGACCATTTTCAAAGAGATATTCCAACCAAATTTAAAACAATTCCAGATCAATCTTAGTGCAATATTCAGGCCAAAACATAGCTTAAAATTTTGATAAAAGCTCCGATGAAAATTAGACCGAATTCAAACCAAAAATCATTCTATTTTCAGTGCGATGTTCAGGGCTAAACTTAGCCCAAAATTAACACCAAATTCAAACCGAAGTTCAACTCAAAACTCAAGTGCTCAGGTAAGATTCAGCAAAAAGAAAATAGGCAGAAATTTCAACCATTTCGAAATCAAACTTTTGAATGAAACTTAGAGCAAAATTCTGACCTGAATTTAGGCTAAAACTCAAACAAAATTAATCAAAAAAATCAGACCAAATTCAAACGAAATTTAGACCAAAAATCACACGAAAAACTAGGTCTAAAACAAGACTTAAAAACTGGACACCCCAATTATAAACTAAACCTGAAACTAAGTTTTAATACAGTATCTAATAAACAGTTGCGTTGTAGAAAAATTTTACAAATTTATAAAAATGCACATAATTGGGAGGGGCTACAGCCTCCTTCTGAAATCAGCAACTACACGTGTGTATCTGTGTGTGTAAGTACCCAAAAATATAATCGCTGGGTAAGCTCGATATGACTTGAGTAATCCGCTTTTTGCAGTAGCTGATTGTGAGCTGCTTGCAGCAATAGCAGTAAGTCCTGCAGCCAGGCAGCAGCAGAAGCTATAGCACAGCTACACAGCTACACATGCCACGCATATGTGTTTGTTTGTGTGTGCATGTATGAATGTATGTGTGTCATAAACTTCAAGTGATGGAGAACATCAACGACAGCAAGAGCAGCAACAGTAATAACAGCAATAGAAACAACAATTACAAAGATATTAACAATATCAACCAACATCGCTTGAGAGCATTTTGCTGGTGATATTTAAATAAATTGTTTTATTTCTGCGGGTTACCATTGTTTTGTGGATTTTAATTTTGAAATTTGAAAACATTATTATTATTACTACTACGCTTTGGTTTACATTCGCACCCACACCCATATCCTTATTCGTATTCCAACTTAATATCCAAAGAAGTTGTGTATAAGTATAAGAAATAGCTGTAATTTCATTTAAAATTTTAATGTAATTTAATTGTTGTGTGGAATTGGTTTAAAGGAAAGAAAAGAGGAAAACGTAGGAGGAGCAACAGACAGCAGCAACAGTAGTAGCAGCAGCATTTTGAAAAATAAAAAGGACTCTTTTTTTCCATATCCTTTATCTTCTCTAGTATGTTGTAGCAGCTGATTGATGTTAATTTTCCTCCCTTTTTTCTATATATAAATTGAAAGCATAATTGGCTTGGCTTAAACAAAAAAAAAAAAATAAGAAAAAAAGTTTAAGCTGCTAACGCAGCACATAAAAATCTCAAAAAATGCGCTAAAATGAAATAATAACATAATAAATTTTCACATTAAAGAAACTTTTTGCTTTTTATTATTATTTTACTTATGCTTAAAATAAGAAAACTTGACGTTTTTGTGCGTTTGGTTGCAAAAGGTCAAAGAAAAAAAGACAATAAAATAAAACGCAAAACATCATCAACATTGAACTTGAGCGTGTTGCAAGAGAAAAAGTAAAAGCCATAAAAAAGTATCGAAATGTGTTGATAAACATTTTTACTACTTGCTGCTGACATATTGTTGTGTTATGTTGTTGATTGTGTGTCACATATCGTATATATCTATTGCCAACATAACCATATACATATTTATTTTTTTCACAGGAAATTTATTTTACTATGTTTCATTTTGTATTGTAGTTATTGTTTTAAAAATGATCTCGGGCAAGTGGCCGCCGCGTCTGGCTCGAATAAAATCCAGCTGAAAGGCTCAATTTTCGACCACATTTTGCAGCAATTGTCCAAAAATCAACAAAAAATAGTCCAGCGGTGTTAAATCGCACGATCTTGAAGGCAACGCCACAGACCCACGACGCGAGATAATGCGCTCACCAAAAGTTTCCTTCAGTAAATTGATTGTTTCGTTGGCTGTATGGCATATAGCGCCGTCTTGTTAGAACCAAAGGTCGTCCACATCAACATCCTCCAATTTAGGCACGAAAAAGTCACTAATCATGGCTCTATAGCATTTCCCATTGACTTTACCATTATGGCCAGCTTCATCTTTGAAGAAATATGGACCAATGAGTCCCTCTGCCCATAGAGACTTTTTTAGGATGTAACGGCGTCTCAACAATGGCTTGTGGACTATCATCACTACAAATGCGACAATTTTGCTTATTAACGTACCCATTCAAACAAAAGTCAGCTCCATCGCTGAACAAAATTTTCTTGTGAAAATCGGGATCGGTGGTCATCTCGTTTTGGGCCCATTCACCGAACGTGTGACGCGCTTGATGGTCGTTCGGCTTTAATTCTTGAACAAGTTGGATTTTGTAAGCCCGCAAACCAAGATCCTTCCGCAAAATCTTCCATAAAGTGGATGGGCACAGCTTTAATTGTTGCGCCCGATGGCGGATGGACTTATTCGGGTCTTCTCCGATACTCTGCTCCACAGCAGCAATAGCGTACGGCGTCTCTGAGGATACGCATTATTCACTAGAGTAAACATGGTGCGAAACTGATCCATGGTCGACCGAATATCGGACGCAGCACGCGATGCGTCGCGCGATCCGAACCATTACTTTGGTAATAAATTTGCACGATTTGAAATAACAAACCAAACTCAGCATAAATCAAGTGACAGCTGTCAAAAAGACCAACTCCGAAAAAAGTATTGCCAGATTGAAAACCACACATCTAAAAAAAAACGCCCTTTATATAGCAATGCGATGAAAACATGAAAAAAACTGAACATGTACTATGTTAATGTCCAGCTGTCGCAAGGCGTTGAACGATTTATCTTCGAAAGGGTCTCTTGAGACTTTCTGAGATATGCGGCATAAAACCTAATGAAATTTTTAGATTCGTTTGTAGTCTTAATCCAGAATTTAGAAGAAACTTCCCGTCAAGTATCCAACCTCGTTTGGCCTGATCTGACATCATACCAATATGGAAAAAAGCGATGGAGTGGTACACCAGCAATAATATCAATGTTGTACCTGGAGAGGCTAACCCGCCAAACTGCCAAGAGCTGAGGCCAGTGGAACATTATTGGGCTCTAAATAAGCCGAAACTGAAGAAGACGAATGGTATATAGAAGGACTTAAGAGAATTTAAGATTAAATGGACTACAGTTTCTAAAAACATTAATGAAGGCATCAGGAATTCCCTTGATGAAGGGAATTCCTGAAAAAGTTCTAAAATTCTTTGAAAACAAGAAAAGAATTTAGATAAAGTGAAGTATAATAAAAAAAACTTTCACATAATTTGGATACACGGCTTCCATTCTATGTTCCAATTTTTTCGTGCGCACTCCTTACTAATTGAAACTTAACTTGCTGACAAGTTTTATTGGGATTAAGAAAAATACCCGCTTATAGCAATTTGTTGTACACCCACTGGTCTTATCCTGTAGAAATTAAATCATACATAAAAATTCTATTTTTAATCGCATTGAATTGAAATTCTTTAGAAATTCTTAGAAATTTTCCATAATTATTTTGATGTAGTTTCGTAATCAACTTCATACTTAATCATATTGAACTAATGCATTTCAAAATGTTTTTCAACTGCAATTTAACCTTAGTGTATATAAATTTACAATAATTGCAATTGCATGTCAGAATGCGTCGCAAGTGAGCAATTTATTAAATCAAAAACAAACAAGAAATGTACGTGAGAGCATGCAACATTTGCAACGTAGTGAAGACAAGGACCTAAAAAAACAACCTTGTGAAATACCAACAACATGAAAAAGAAAATGAACATAAAAAGATTAATCGACAAAATTAAATTCGTAAATTGTAAATTGATCATTGCTTCCTCCCATTTGGGGAGCAACAGCAGCAGAACCAGCAGGAGCAGCAGACAATAAAAGCAAAACAAAAACAAGTAGCAGAAAAAAAATAAACAAAAGATTTACCAATAAAATCTAACAATGAAATAAACGACCTAACGAAAAAAAATAAAAACAACAGTAAGAACAAAACCAGCAACAACAATATGAACACCAACAGCAACAACATTAGCAACACATTGAAGTATATAGAAATGAATAAAAAAGTGTCAAGTTGTAGTAGGCCAACAGAGAGTAGTAATTTAAATGCTCGAAGAGATTTTTTCTTTAGCTTTTTTCTCCTTTGCTACAATTTGACAAATATTTCAAGTTTTTCCATCATTCATCGATATGCTGTCAATACATATGCACATACAATACAAAACAAAAAATAAAATCAAAACAACAGCAAAAAACAAAAAAAATAGAAAAGAAAAACCTAAAAGGAAAAACAATAAATGACAACAAAAACAAACATCAGCTCTCTTTCATTTCTTCGTTCATTCATTCATTCGTTTGAA
Source organism: Toxonevra muliebris (assembly GCA_963691655.1). Lineage (NCBI taxonomy): Eukaryota > Metazoa > Arthropoda > Insecta > Diptera > Pallopteridae > Toxonevra > Toxonevra muliebris. The sequence goes on from OY829329.1 coordinate 74,907,630, forward strand.
AATTTATAGCCTTTTTGGGCTCACATTGCATGAAAATGTCGAAATGTTTTATATTTTTTCCTGTTGTTGTTTTTATTTATGACTTTAACAACACTTTCCTGTCAGTTGTAAACTTTTAAGAGATTTTTTTCTTCTTCTTCTTATATATATTTAATATTCCCTAAACAAAATGATGATGTATTTATATAGAGATAAAAGTTTAAAAAGCAAATCTAATGTATTAAAATTTAAAAACTTACTTCCAAGTTGTCATAAGATTCTTTGATGGATTCTAAGCAAAATATTAAAACTTTTTTTTCCCTCTTCAAATATAAACAAAATATGAAGCCTAATGAAAGGAAGTAATTTGGCATTAGATTAGCTGAGAAATTTACGCGTTGGTAGAACAAAAAGTTGCTAAGTTTTGGAGTTTTTTTCTTAAATATGAACAATACAAATGAGTTACACAGGCCTACGAAACTTTGTATTCTACCAGACCCATGAATCTGAATAGTCATAGAAGTTTTGAACCTCAATACCAACATGACACGCAGAAATTCCCCAACATGCCAGGTTTTTGAAATATTTTAATTAAAAATGTGATTCTTAACTCTACTTTTTAACATTCCGCCAATATCTTCCTCTTCGCCTAGTGAAATTATCACAGAGTATAATAATACCTTCAAATTCTTTAATTTCCCGAGTAATGAAATTAAAAAATTTATCGAATTTCAATTTATTAATATTTAATAAATAAGAAAGTAATTTTGTTATTAAAAGTAATCTATTATTTTCATTGAATTAAATATCATTTTAGTTGGAATGATTTCTTTTTGTAACAAAAAATGTCGGAAAATACGAATCCAGGTTATTTTTTGTGTCATCTCTTCTGGTTTTCTTACGGTCCAGAAAGGGTTAAAGGACAATAAAGTTGAAACTGCTGCCTGCTCTGGAACCAACAGTATTGAGGAGTTAATTGTATTAGGTAGCTAGATCTCAGTTTTTAAACGAACTTATCGCATAGTTATTGTTAAATCGGAAATCGCGGGGTAGCTATATTTTCATCAGCTCAGATAGCAACCAGGCGGCTATTAATGCCTATACGGCTTAGACTGTTGTTTTGAAAATCGGGAACTAATTTGCAAGGTCAACAGATTGGCGAGTAGAAATTCGGGAGCTCAGGTATATATACGTGCCTGGCAACGCAGGTACTCTAGGTAACAAGATAACGGATATGTATTACCAAAAATGGATCAGAAATGATTTTTATTGGTTGCTGCAAAAGTGTTTCTCTTGAATGTGAAATACGACCCTAGCAAACACTTCTTGGCAAATGAAGTTTACTTAGGCTTTATTTAGGCAGGTTTACAGAAGCTTCTGGTTGATTTAAGTTGATGAATTTTAAGTCTAACTGCATAAATTAGAAGAGTATCCCTCTTCGCAATGCTTTTCAAATAATTGTTGTGCCTAAGAACATCTCGTTTTGTGAATTATAATTTTAGTACTATAAAAAACCTGAAACTATTGAAAGATTCTGGGTCGTTTAAAAATTAAGGTTTTGATTAATAATGTTTTAATAAGTATAATTTCATTAATTTTTTGGCTGGCAAACCACAAACATTCTAGAATTAAAATTGTATGTAGCTTTTAGAAAAAATATAATGAGTGGTTACGCATATGAATTCGTTTATTTCAATTCGTCATTGAGTCAGTAATTTCACTAGAAATTTCAAATTACATATCATGACTGAATATATTTTGTGGTCAACATACACATTACAATTAAGGTGGATTGAGAAAATCGCAATGTTGCTAGCAAATGTTTATTAGCTCCATTGTGGTTACTGGTTGCCATTTCGGAATAGAAGGCAAGATAGAGGAAAGGACCTAAGACACTGATATGTTTAAACCGCTGTCACTCACGCGGGAATACATCCTGCAACCCACTATTTTCAATTACTTTACATATATTTTATATTTATTCCTAGTTGTGTCTGAATCGCACCTGTTCTAATAGCTGAGAGTATTAACCCGCTTTACCAGCTAATGTACGCTCGTTAGTTTTGTTTCTGCAGATGAGGTAAACTAACATTTTCAAATTTGCATGAGGTCCATAATAAGGTGCGCGAGTAGCGACGGGTTAAGAAGCGGTTGGGCAGAACTAATATTTAAAAAAAAACAATGGATGCGTGCAAGGCACGCAAGAAATTTGATGTGTAAACAGTTAAACCAACTGAATGCCATATACATAAGCTCACATATGTATAGTCATTTATAGGGATTTGATGTATAATCTATATGCTTAGGTAAATAATTCAAATTAAAAGAATTCTTTTATAAACTTAAAAATTTATTAGATATCATTATCTTTTATATACATTTATGTAATATCCCAATTCACTATAAATTGCAAATGGCCTTTCATCAATGCAAATGCAAATTTTTGTTCCATATCGTATGTGGTTGTTGTTGTGATAACAGAAATATCTTGCATTTGCACCAAATCGTGAATAGGGCTGATATGTTGTAGTTGAATCATTTTTCTTTTACTGAATGCATCGGGCACGATATGCTCGCATATACGCAACTGCAATTGCATCTTTTTTCCGCGCTTTAAGTTTTTTTTCTTGTCGATTTGAAATTTTATTAGATTTGAAAATTTTACATAACGTCGTATAGGTATATGAATTTGTACACACATACGCCAAATCAATTCTCAGGCGACGATAAATGCTTTCCTTATTTAACCTTAGAAAAGTAACAGGGGTGACCAGTCACTCCACTACTTTTTAAAAGCACCGCAAAGAGATTTGCCTTAACTGCATTTAATAAAAATAATAATCAATGTATTTACTTTGAAGTAAATAAGTGATTTTATAATAAATAAGTTTGATTTTTTCTGTTTAACATTTTTGCTAATTACATAGATAAAAAAAGTGTTAATGTACAAAGCAAAATTTTTATAATGCCGTGGTTTGCTATCATTATTACTACAATTGGTTTATACATATATTGAAACCTAGATTCTTTATTATTATAATTTTGTATTGTTTTTATATTTTAAAAAATATGTAATTTTAATTCAATCTAACTAACCGAATTCAAAACCTATCAAACGCTTGTGTTTGCTACGGCGATTTCTCTGCTTGTATGGTATAGTCGATCTCCACACGTTTAACACCAACAAATAATTCTGCCACTAATAAATGTACACACACATTTTGTTTTTGTATGTACATATATGTGTGAGTAAATTGATCGAAACATAAACAAACAAACTCCGCTCGTATTTTAATTTCTCCCTCTCTTCTTCTCTTCTCTTTGTTGTTTAGAGTAGCACAGTCATGCCGCGCAGTAGTGTGAGCGAGACGGGAACTGGACGTTACAGTTATCTTACATCTTACGATACAGTTATTGTTACATTTTACACATTTGAAATTTTGCCCATACCGTGAGCTTAAATGTTTACACATCAAAAAAAGAAAATTTATTTCAGTAGCAGTAGCAGTGCGACGTTTCTGTCTGATGCTGGTGAACTGGTGTTGCATAATTTTAGTTAGTTTTTAATGATAGGCTTAACTTACTTGGCAAAACGTTTTTTAAATAGTTTTTAGAGGGGGATAAAGACCTTTCCCATTATCGTTTATTATCCAGCTACCATCAAGTAGACTAATTGATGGATCAAACTAAACATGTATAGATTTGGTGAAGTTTTGTAAGCAAAAAACTATTGATATGGTAATAAGCTGCTATGCACATAGTACCTTTGGTAAAGGGTAGGTAGGAAAACCACAAAGGAGAATATCTATTCTAATTTGTTCAAACGATACGAAAAGAGATTGGGGGACTTGGCCGTTGAATCTGCCCTTAGTTTGAAACTTTGTGAAGAAAAGAAGGAGAAGGGGCGAGGGGGAGTTGCCCTAAAACCGACTCTAGGACACGATAGTAGATGCAAATGTATATTTTTATATGCATACACAAAGAACAGGAAAAGAAATATATCTTCTAATGAAATTGTCTAGTTACTTTCATCAGTTTCGATGGCTTCTGCGTAAAATATTTAATATCGTAACTCACTATTTCAAATTCAGACCAAAAGAAGACCCAAACTCAGAACAAATTTCGATCAGAGATCAGACCAAAAACACGCCAAATTCAAACCAAAATCTGATTAAAATTTAGATCCGAATTTTGACCTAAATACAGATCACGAGCAGATCTATATTCAGACCTATATTAACTCATTAAATCCTAATGATGCGTATACGCACAACAAAGATGTATATTTTAATGCAGATAAGAAAGTGCAGAAAAAGAAACTTAAAAAAATAAAAATAAAAAAAAATGATAATACCATTTGCTGTTTGAATTTGTAAGGATAAAGTCGTGTGATTGAAGATTTTTTGGCTTTTAATCGGTTTGCTCTCGGACTTGATGGGTTAATAACAAAAGCAGACCAAAAGATAGATCAAGATGAGACCAAATATTAGACCATAGTTTAGACGAAAAAAAACTAAAAATTAAATAATAAATTAAATCAAAATTCTTACGAAAAGCGGACCAAAACTATTGTCTAATTTCCAACGTATTAGCAAATCCAGCCAAATTTGATTTAGAAAATTCTCTCTCTCTCTCTTTGACATGGAATATGGCATAGTAAAAACCATAGTAAAATAAACAAGTAGGCTAAATAGGTAGAGTAGTATTAAAGTAATCCGGATTGTCAAAACAAAGTCATCGACAAAGTTGAAGAAAAATGTATTCCATATCCAGAGTGCTATAAATTTTCTGACAATCATTTTTTTGAAAACCATTTGATATTAAAATCAAGTGAATCTCAAAAATTTCATTCATTTAAAGAGGGGAGAATTCGGCTTAGCATACTTCTTTATTTTACTATGGTGAAAACCAGACATTATGTAGACTATTCAGACCGAGTGCCGCACTATCATTTTATTTTGTTTTTATATGAAGGTTTTCTTTCTCTTGCATTGAGAATGAAAAACTTCATTTAAAAAAAAAAGAGTAAGGGCTCGATCTTTGAATTGGTTTGAATCTTTGGGAAAAAGAGTCAAGGAAGGACTTTAATTGACAAGTGAGAGGAAATGACTGCGAAATATGGGAGGATTGTAAAATGAATAAACAAGAGCTGAAGAATACGATACATCAACGGAAAAAAAGAAATCGGGAGATATTTAGAGTATGCAGATTATTGAAAATAATATGGTGGAAGGACGTGGTTTTGAATTTAACCCGTAAGAAGTCTCGGGTGAAAGTAAACTTTCCTGACAGCTAGATGTACTGCATAGTTGAAAGCTAGCAAGAAAAAAGATAGTGGCAATGGAGTGAATTGAGTTTTTATACACGTTTTCGGGAAATATTTATAACTTGGCTAGGTATAGTATAAGTCCTGAGTGCTTGGAAAAAAAAGTAATTGTCTTTCCAAAACTAGGAAGCAGGAGAGTATAAGTAAAAATTTTGCTTTTGGAAGATGTTAACTCAAAATTGTGGAACTAGAGCAGTTGGGTTACTATGACCACAGATTCATTATCTGAATTTCCATTTCAGAATTTCCCAATTTTTTAAAGCGAAATAAACGTGTTCTTCCCCTTCCTCACTTACAAATCTCAAAAATTTTATTTCATGAATTAAATTCAATGTAAAAGTAAACCCTATACATAGATTCATATTGATTTTGTGTAATCCAGAACAGAACAAACTTCCTATTTTACTCCATCTTATTTCTTTAACGCTATGTTAACATTAATTACCAGCTTTTGGCCATTTTTTTTTTTTTGGTAGCATGCAGTTTTATTAATTACACTTTTCTTCTCATTGTGATTTTTATTGCATGCGTAAATAAAACGTTATTACTTATCGTGATAAAATCACATTAATAATGTTTATAATTCTTTACACGCCTCTTCCTCTTCCTAGTCCTTCACCTCAAACTCTTCTCTACGCCTACGTCACTCCTGCCTTGCTTTTATTCCTTTATGAGACGCCCACCTCCTGGCTATTATTATAACAATTATTGCTAGCACGTATGTATATATTTTATTCGAAAAGTAAATATGATTAGCTAACCAGATTGAAATAATTTGCGTTAAAATTTATAATTTCACCATAAAAAAAGTAATAATAATAATATTATGGACATAAATAATTGAAAAAGAAATGCGTGAAATTATTTGCTTTGTAATTTAATTTTATTTTTATTTACGCTTAAAATAGTTACAATTATTTATTTAATTATGTAAGTACTTGGTTCTTTGGTTTTTAAACATACATTTTTTTATTATTGAATGTTAAGTAAAATAAATATTTTTTTTATTAATTATATGAATATCATATAATTTTTTTTTTTTTTTTGCTTTTTTGCTCATTACCTTTATATAGAAACAAATTTTTTACACATAGTTTTTGCTTTTTGTTTTGCTATTAATTTAGTTCTTTTTTTTTTTTTTGTTAACGTTTCTAATTTAATCGACTTGTGTTACCAATAGTTATAACCAGAGTTGCCGCTATCACATTAGCATAATATGTACCCTTTACATTTATGTACTAGTTTATAGCATGTGGTGATAATATAAGTACTTGTGTATTGTTTTTTTTTTCATTAATTGTGAATAACTAACAATATTGTGTCCTTGCTTATTTGCTTCTTTTCTAGTTAATTTTGTTCGGTGCTCATAATACAATTAGGAATTTTAAATAATATTTATAATTTTATTTTGAATTTGATTATGAATTTGTTTAGTGAATGGGAAGATGCATACATACTTGGGTATATGTGTATATATGTATGCACATATGGAAGTATGTGTACGTGTAACATCCCAACGGAATGACATTTATATTCCTAGAAGCCCAATTCAATGAAATGCAATGTTAAAATCAAATTAGGTGTCCTATAAAAAGGGAGTCCTTAGAAACTCTTTAGAGTACTTCCTTTTCCGTTGGGATTTAATCAGAAATTTCGAAATAAATAAATCATTTAATTAACCTGAGGGAGTTTTTAATTAAATTTGTTTCATTTAGTATAATTTTTAGCAATAAATTTTAATTTTTCTAGCATTTATTTTAATTTGTAAAATAAACATCAAAAATTGCAATAATTATAATGATTTTTATATGTAGTAAAAATATTTTGATTTATTGTTTTTGTTTTAAAATTTAAATGAGTGTGTATATTCAGCGAAGTGTCAGAACTGAGATTGAAATTGTACTTGTTTTGTTCAACTGCAACAAAAAACATTGAAAGGAAGCAGATTAAGAGCAGAAATAGAGAAAGCAGCAACAAAATAATGAGATAAAATTATAACTCACAAAAAAAAAAACATAAATAGTGAGAGAGTGCAAACAAAAGAGAGAGAACCATTTTAGAAGCAACCATGTTGGCCACAAAAACCGAGAAAGTAATAAAAAAATATTGAGAGAGAAGAATACATAAAAGAATAATGAGAGAGCATATACAGTAGAGGCTCACAAAATAGAACTCTCACAGAATTTAGAACCTGAAAATTTGAATGCTTTACATAAACTGAAAGCTCTAAAATGGGAACTTTCGGTTCTACTAGTGCGGACAGACAAGATTTATATAGCAATTATGGATAATTTGAGGAATGGCAATGACTGCATTATTTTATTATTTTTTACTTTATAAAAATTACAAGAGCAGCGGTTATGAAAACAAAATCTAAAATGTCTAAAAAATATAGTGGATCTTAAATTTTTCTGTTTTTTACAACCTTGTGTTTGAGGGTTGCTAGTTAATTTCTTTCTATGGCAAAATTCCGCAATTCAGACTCATTTCAACGAAATGCTTATTTTGCCTGAAATTCACTCTTGTATTTTTACACCATAATATGCGAGCGAGTCTTTTTTCGTTTTTTTTTTTTATGTTTTGTATAAATTGGCAAGTCCCCATTATTATTGGATGGCAGATTTTTGCATTGATCATGTTCATTAGTTCATAATTGCTTGACGTGTACACTGACGCATGGTTCGCTTTCGCTGGCTACAGTTGTGAATAGCCACCCATAAAAAAAATACCCGGTTCCATTGACAGAAGCGCTTATAACAGACATTATATCCCACCGAAAAACAAAATGTGCGCTGTCATGTGCCTCGAGCATATACATATTCGTTTTATTTCAGTTAAATACTTGCAATAGATTTTTTGGTCCTAAGTTCAGATTTTGCGGGTATATCTGAAATTCCAAGCAAGCAGATTTTTTTCTGAACTAGACCTACAGTATGCACTATGTGTAGCTTTAAGTTTTTCCGACTTCTTTTTATTTTGTGACATAGTGTTATCGTTAAATTTTTCGATGCTTTCACAGATAAAGTAGTTTGGCAAAATTGGAATATTCACAGTTAATTGTAAATCTGTAGTAATGTGGTAATGCAGTCAAATTTTATATGAAAAAGAATCAGAACATTTTGAAAGGCTTACATCAGATATGGCGAAACTGTGAGTTGAAGTAATATTTTATTATAGTTTTCCGAATTACTCTTCCACAAATCTTTTTTCAATAGTCAAACTAAGTGAAGTTAATTTGAGCAGTTCTATTAGTCACAAAAGATAATGTGTCTATTAAAAGAATAGGAAAAGCTAATGCACTTCAGCCCAATAACAATTTTTGTCTTTATCATACTTTTTCGGTCACGCAGTGCTTAAATGAGTATCTTCGGTTTATTTTTATTATTATCAACTTGGTGACAATGGAAGCACGGATATTTGTATTTTTTGAAATCTAACTATTTCAGTAACGGAAATAAGTAAAATCTGTAATTCGGGATCTTGCTTATATGGTCCTTTTAACATACTTTCGAAAAAAAACGGATGAAAAGAATATCTCGAACAATTTTCAAGCTACATGATAAAAATGTAAATTAATGAAATTTACTAAATATCTGGAAAACCGAAATAAAATAATAAAAAAATTAAAATTATTAAATAAAATACACGAGAAAAATCAAAACTATTCGTTAAACATTTCAAAGAAAATGATCTTTCAACCCACCATTATAAAAATACCTCCGCCTATTGGGAACGCCTTAAGGCACTACCTCAAAAAAAAAAATAAAGAAAATTAAGAAAAGTGAAATGAAACTACAGAAAAATTAACGTGATTCTAATTTGTTGGCGGTGTACTGTAGAGCAACAGCCTCAGGAAAGATCTGCCATTTGAGAACAAAAATTACAACAAAAACCATATTACGAAAAGGAAGAGTACTACTGAGAGAGATGATTAAATTAAAAAAGCAATTAAAACGTTATGAAGAGTAAATGCATACAACATCCGTTATTTATCAAATTCAAATCAAAATTGCAGTGGAAAAAGGTAACCTAAAAATTATTTAATTCTACTGCATTTATGCTTATGTAGAAGTTGTACAGATATAAAAGAAAAAATTGAGTATTTTAATAATCATGAATTGCGCAACGGATGAGCTTTACAACTCGCAAAAATTTTTAGTCTACCAAATGGAAAATTATAACATTTCTGTACTTATTTCTTTACATTTTTAATCCATTTATGAATGAATTGCAATTCAAAACAAGGTACACAAAAATAATAGACAAAAACAAAATTTCTAAATGAGTTTTTCGGAGTTATAAAACGAAAGCTTTGAAGTTTCATTTCATGATTTGCGGAAGTGTGCAAAAATTTTGACTATCAAAAATTTTATTAAAAAAAATATGCCTTAGCCAATCTTGATAAATTCAAATTGATATAATAAATTATTTATTTGTGAGTTTTGATGAAAATATTGTGCACTTTCTTTCTTTTCATGATGATAAAGCATAAATTTCAATTATTTAAATATTTAAATAATTTAATAGTTATGCCAGAGATTTATTAATTCTTAGTAATAAATTCTTTTCATTAAATAAAAACATGAAATTTAAAATGATTGCGGTATTGGTTTTTCGATTATTTCCTTTTGCATTAAAATTAACAATTGAACTAAAGTTGACATTACATTTATGCATTAATAATGTAATTTATATTTGCAATAGTTTTCTATATTTTTTTGTATTATTTTTTTTTCATTTTTGTAAACAATTTCATTGAAATTTATATGCATTAATTATGTTTAATTTATTTTTAATTTAATTATGGAATACAGTATGATATAATATAGTAAGAAAAATTTAATTCATGCACTTGCCTGTTTCTAGTATTAAGGAGATTCATTTTGATTTTGTGAACACCTCGTAATTTGAATAATTTTTGTTAACTTCAAGAAATCTACGCCACACACTTTTAAGATTTCAAAATTCGAGTATAAGCACAGTCAACTAATTTTTGGAAGTTTTATTTACATTTTTTAAAATATAAAGTTTTTTTTTTTTTTATCGTGTTATAATAATTTAATTTTAATAATTAATTGCAATGACATTTATTTTTAAGCACAATCAAAAATATTTCAGCGTGAATTCACAGATTTAACTTTGAATGAAATGAAAAAGAGAGACTAGTTCTCAATTGTTGTTGGTTTTCATTAAATTTTCATATAATAACACAACAGTAAATTGTGGGAGTAGAAATAACAACTCAGTTGAAACTCTCTCTTTCTCTTTTCTATGTAATACTAATTGAACATTTTGCGTCTTTTCTGCTCTCCTCTCCTCTCTCTCCCTCTTTTAAAATCATTAACCCTCTTGGCAATGCCAGGAATGCTTAGGTACTGATTTAACTCACATTGACTGAAATGAATAATTTTCATATTGCCCGGAGTGTTAAGCTTTCTCTTTCGTTTTCATACATTCAAATTTTTGTTACATTTTTCAACTCAAACTTTTAATATTTGTAACTTTTAATACTCATAATTACAATTTTAGTTATTTTGTGCTAATTGCTTTCAAAGTGAAAATGCATGCAGTTACTAGTTATAATATTTATGTAGTTTATTTTTTCGACACTGAAAATTAGCTTGATGTCAAAATGACATGTCATGAAAACACCTTCCAAATTAAGCTTCTTTAGTTAGAGCTAAATAGTTCTGTCTGTGTATATGTATGTATGTTGGCATAAAGAAAAGTATGAAATAATTGACAGCTACTTATAGCAAAATTGACATGGTATTTCTCCTAACATTATGGTACAAGTAAATATTAATGATTTATTTTACTTTGAAGTTTCGTTATTAACATTTTTATTGGAAGTTTTTTTTTGTTTTGTCTAATGGGAAAAAGAAAATTTGTAAGTAAATAATAAATTTATTTTATTTTATAAGCACATATTTATGATACACATTTAATACAAGGGAATGTTTTACAATGGAAGAATCGTTGAATCTTGTGGGAAAGTTTGACCAGTGGCGGTTTAACAGGAAACATGGCTTAAAATTATTAGAAAGTAGCACCTAAACTTGCTAATTGCTTGTAAAAGTTAATGTATTCAGAATTCGTAATTAAAAGGAAACTACTTATTGGCTATACCCAGAAAAATTAAAGTAATGGTGTCTGGTAAAATACTGTACATGAAACTGAAACTGGCAAAATAATTTGTAGCAAATTTGAAAAAAAATAGAGAGTGTTTTTGTTTCAAATATTTTAAAACTTAGCAAAGAAGCCACTACTTTAGATCTGCTCGAGACACTCCCGAATGGGATAGCAAGTTACTCCCATTCCCCTCATCACCGTTATGTTTAATAACGGTATATTTGAAAACAGAAAGTATAAATCAGAGAAAAGCGTCACGAAAACCAAATACATTCTAATTGAATTATTAAATTTCACACCGCTGCGACTATTCCAGATTTTTCACCATCGAAGCCCCATGCCAGTAAAACTAAGATATTTTTGCTATCGAAATCAGCATCACTGGTTTTTGAGATATTTTAGTTAAACATTCAAGAGGTTTCATATTTGAATCAACCCTTAGTTTTCGGAGGACTGCTTTAACTTGAGATTAAACAATGTTCATACTTAATTTATCTATCGATTATAATTAGATAAAAAAACTAGCTGTGAGTAGCTAGGAATTTGAATTTTTTATACAAAATATTTCATTACTTAAAACAAATTGATAAAAAGTTTATTCAACAACAAATACTTCTAGGCATTCAACTTCTCTGGCTTCATAAAACCACGGCCGTTAAATTTTTTAGGGGGTTTTGAGACTGGATGTACGCTTTTTACATCAAAATTTATCAATTCCAATTTTTTTTTAAATCAATCAAAAATTTGGAAACTAGAGGGTTAAGGTTTTCAAAACTAATTACTAAAAACATGGAATGCGTGCACACTGACAATGACTCAAACCCAAAATTTTTTTCAAACCTGTTAGAATTTCGGGAAATTTTTACCCGTTTGAGAATTCCGATACGTTTGGCAATCCTAAACTAGGTGTAAAACCGCATTCGTGCGGAATAAGATGAGGAAACTATTCCTTAATTGATTTGCCAGCTTTTCGCTCCGACCAGAATTTCGACTTTTCTACACCACCTAGCTATCTAATAGCTGAATTGACATCGATATTTTATATTGATTTGTATCGATTTTCTGGCCTCTTTATGTATGGAAAAAATTCAAGTCGACATTAACATGATAGCTTAAGGCTTGATTATTTTTTTTTTTCAAAGTGTATCTGAGTTTTTTCTAGTTTGAAGGTAATCAGTCAAAAGCTAGGGAAATTATTGACCCAAGTTTGTATAGGACCAGACTCAACGGTTTTTTTGAATTTCACATCCTTTTTACGCACCTACCACATCTTGTTTTATTTTTTTTTATTGTACAAGATTTTCTAACACAACTAACTCTTTTCTGGATTGTGTTATGTTTCTCAAGACTTTTCACCACTTTATGCACCATTGATTTAGTGATTTCTAATATTTTAATTAAATTAGATTTGAGAAAATTTCGATTTTTCAATGAACTATATTTGTCTAAAATCAATATTCGTTTGTTGAAATTCAGCAACATTTTTCAACATAATTTACACATAAATAGTAGATCACTAGTTGATCGTTCAACTGAATTCGAAGTTTTGTTTTGAAGAAAATTTTATCTGAAGCTATTCTATCAACTTATTCTATTCAAAATCAAATTTAAGATTATTTTATTAAATTGAAAATTAAACACTGTTTAAATGTTTTATTTAATTCTAATACTAAAAACAATTTACTTTCATTTATATCCGTATGCAAGTTATTTGATAAATTTATGATACTTAGTTTGATGAAGTCGCTCACTAATTTCATTTGATTCCGTCTGAAAGGGAATGTAGTATGTGTATTTTGAATAACATTTTCGAAAAAATCGAAATTGTTGAAATTAAAAGCTATGTAATAGTGAGAAAATTTTATTTGATAGTCAATAGTCTAAAACTTCACTTAAATCAATTCAGGTCTTTGGGGACCACTAGTCATTTGAAAAATTCCAAATTTGTTGGTTCGCTTTAATGTGCATTTCAAATACATAACAAGACTGCATCATGTTTTCAACAAAAATTCAAACAATGCGAACAGATTTGATCAAAAGCTAAGTTTTGGGCATGGCTAAACTTTGTATAACCTATAAATATTCTGAAATAAAATATTTCTTTGCATTCAAGGGCACATGGGTTCAATCGATTTGAATGATTTATGGATTTTGCAAGAAATATTTTATTCCTCATTTTTATTCATTTATATATCAAGCTTTATTGGATTTGCATTAATTTTCCCATTTATATTGTCTTTTGAAAATTGCACTTGTATGAGAGGTAGGGGTGGTTAGTGCCCGATGTCAATAGTTTTCACTACCAGTTATTACTGAGGCTATTTTAATTATGGGTACCAAATTTGGTTGAATTTTCTTTACTATTTCTTTTAAAATCAGTTTCTGAAAATTTCTTTTATATAGGAAGTAGGCGTGGTTGTTGTCCGATATGAAATTGGTAAAGGGTATTTCAAAAAAGTCTACTGAGTATAGACTAATTTACTTCATAATTTCTTTTAAAATCGTGTTTAGAAAAGTTCATAGGTATGTGAAGCACCACGCCCAGTTAGCCCATTTTGAAATATAGCCTCTTCTTGACTATAAGCAATACCTGTATTAAGTTTCACAGCTTTTAAATAAAGATTTCAAAGTTTGTTTTTTTTAAATTAACGAAAAATCGTTAAAAATTAAGTTTTCAGATATCTCAAAATTTCGAACCTCGTAAACCAAACCAAAAATATGGTATACCCGAACTCGACGCAACAAGCCTAAGTTGACATGTTCAAAGTAATTGCAGGTAAAACTATATTTATTTCTTTGGGTGTAAAGACATGTATGTAAGTATGTACTAGGTAACCAATTAAATTTTATATGAAAATATTACTATTTTTGTTGTTGTTGTAGTTTTTGTGGTAAGCATCCGTGTGTATATGTGTGTGAGTGTATTAAAAATTAGTTTATTAGTTTACTTTTGATTTCTTTTTTACTATAATAAATTATTTCATTTATATAACATACTTCTATTGTAGAGGTATATTTTTAGAATTAAATAAAATGATTTTATTTACAGCAAACAAATTTTTTTTGCTTGCTAGCGATTAATTTGTATATTATTATTTATTTATTAAATAAGTATATGAAAATAATTAAATCAAATTTTACTACAATTAAAATTAATTAAGTTTGTGTTTAGTTTTCGTTTTGCTTGTTTATTTTTGGTTAGCGGGGGATTTGTTTTTTTTTTTAAATATACCGTGCATGTGTGTGTGTGTGTTTTGTGAATGTTGACATTATTTCTATAGGTATGTTTATAGTTAGAGCAAATATAATTAATTAATTAAATAATATTTTATGTTTTGATTTTTGTTTGTTTGTTTGCTTGATTATACATAATAATTCGATTATATGAATTTTAAATTAATCTTATGCGCTAATTTTAACTTTAATCCTTCCTAGTATAATTGATGTGTTCACTAAATTGTTGGTGTTTTCTTTTATTTTTCATTTTATAAATAGGACTTAAATAAAACTTTTCTCTTTTTTTCCCCATATACATATGTAGTAGGTATTTATAATTAAATTTTTAAAAGAATTTACTATTTATTTTCTAAATAAGTAGTGGATATATTGCTATTGATCATTTCGGCTGCGGCTGTGCTTTTTTTTGGTTACGTTTCAGAGATAATTTGGTCGCGACATACAGCAAAGCAATTTCATATTTTTACATATATAATTATGGCTACTTTTTGTAGTCCAAGGTCCATTGGTATCCAAAGCAGAGCTGCGTTCTATGATGCGAGAAGAGAAAAAAGATACACAAGAAAAAAAAATAAAATTATTTACATATTCAGATTCATATGAAAAATCATTGTTAACACAAGCTAATTGGTATTATGATAAGGCCTCAATGAAAACAAAGACATGCACAACAACAACGATTGTTTACAACTTCAATTACACATTTGTTATTTTAATGCATATATGCATGTGTGTGCTGGTACATTTACATTTTCATTACATTACTCTCTTACACTCATACAATCGAAATGTCAATGTTAATTGCACAATGCTCTTCGGTATTGTTAATTTGCAATCATTAAATTGTATAGACATATAGATATGCTCAGGTTCATATACACACATATTGACCTATACAGTCATCTGCTTACTCTCATATACAATCATATAATCTGCACACTCTCCTATGCAGTCATCTATAAGCTCATCTGCACCCACACACACACACACACACACATATATACTAAAACTGTAATTTGTACTTACCCAGATATGCATCGTGCTGTGGCATATACTCCTGCATTTCCGATAGCAGCACAGCGATTTCTTGTGAATCTTTTGTAATGCTGCATAATTCCTCTTGATTGAAATCCGGTGTAATTTGTTTGCATAATAATATTTGACTTATGACATTTCCGAGATTTGAAGGACCCGCACGATTTTCTATCAAATAAATAAATGAAATCCAGAGAAAACAAAAACAAGTTTATATATTTATATAAAAATTGTAGAGCAAATAAATGTTATCATGGTTGTTAATTGAAATTTTTGCAATTATATGTTTTATTTTTGAACATTTTGTATTTCTAGTCAGCATTAAAAATCAACATTTTGTAAACGTAAGCAAAAACAACCTTGCATAAGTTTTTTTTTAGATTCTAAAATTAATTTTTTTTAGATTCTAATTAAAAAAAGCAAAAAAACAAAAATATGTATGGATGAAAACATTAGCGGATCCAGAGATTTCCTAAGGGGGGAAGGGGGCAATACATTTTTTGTCTCTTTAAAATTTGTTTGTTGATTTATGACCATTGATCAAAATGTATAAGATTTTCAAAGGTGGGGGGATGAGGGGAGATCAGATCAGATCAAATTTTAAATGGAAATCAGACCGAAAGGGCAGACCAGAAACTCGGATCAATTTCGCGTCAAAAATCAAATTATAAAACAGATCAAAATTTAAAAAAAAAACGAACCCAGATTCAGGCAAAATTCAAAGTCAGCTCAAAATTTAAACCTCAATACAGACCAATAGCAGATCCATATTTAAACTGGTATTAAAGAAATAGATCAAGCTGAGACCAAATATGAGACCATAGTTCAGACGAAAGACATGCCAAAAATTTAATAAAAAATCGAACGAAAATTCTTACTTAAACTTCTTACCAAAAATCCTATGAAAAAGTCAGAATCAAAACTCAGATGAAATTCATCTAAAACATCAGATCAAAAATCAAACTATGCCCAAAAGCAGACAAAATTTTGCGTCAATGACAGACTAATAATAAAAAATTCAATCCGAAAGCAGACGAAAATTCAAATAAAATTGTGAACAAATATTTTAGCCAATATTCGGATCAAATTCTAGACAAAAACTCATATCGAAATTCAAACTAAAAATTAAACCAAGAGTCTGGCCAATATTTAAACTAAAATTTAGATTGAATTTCAGACAAGTTCGATTGGTTAAAAACTGAGGAGACCAACAAACGATATCTCTAAAACGGCAATCGATTGGAACCCGCATGGTAGTCGACGGAAAGGAAGACCTGCAAACAGCTGGAGGAGACTTTTTGAAACGGAAATTAAATCGAAAAGCAAAACCGAAATAAAAAATTTATCTCTGAACAGAATTGAATGGAGGTTTTTTTTTATGGCCCTTTGCTCCGGAAGCACAGGACTAAATATATACATATAATTAGATGAAATTCGGATCAAAAATAAACCGAAAAAAAGGCAAAAATTCAAATTAAAAAGTTACCAAAATTTTGAACAAACACTAAACCACGAAAAGACCAAAAATTAGGCAAGATTCAAACCAAAATTTAGATCAAAGTCTAGACTAAAAATCAAATAAAAATCTGATTAAAATTCAGACCAGAATCCTAATGGACATTCATCCCAAAATTTGTACTAAAAATAGAATAAGAATCAGAGCGAAAGAAATATAAAATTAGATAAAAAATCACACTAAAAAGCAGATAAAAATTTAAACTAAAATTCAGAAGAAAAACTAAGAAAAAGCCAAAAATTAGATAGATATTCTAACCAAAATTTAGATCAAAGTCCAGATCAAAAAACAGACTAAAATCTGATTCAAAATTTGGAGCCTATAGAAAACACTGCAAGCATCTTTCAAAAGGAGATTCAAACCATATGGCTCTGTGCACAGTTCAACCTCAAACGTGAGTGTAAGACGCAAGACATAGTAATATACTCAGATAGTCAAGCCGCTATCAGAGCACTAGACTCCTTTGAGATTTCCTAAAGACTAGTATGGGAATGTTTAGAGCTCCTGAACACACTAGGCAAGATAAATAAGATCACCTTACGAGATAGCCGACAACCTTGCCAGGAAAGCAGCGGCCAAGACACACATTGGTTTTCAGCTGCAATTAAACACAGAAGTCATATTTTATTTCTGAATTTCAAAGGCCCTAGAATTTTAGAAATCTGCCTAAATATCCAGAATTTTAGAAAGCCGGCTGTGATTTTTATACTTTTTGAAACTCGACAAATACTTCAACTTCTATCAAAATGAGAAATTCAGGTCCGACTCAGGCAAATAAAATTTTTGAAATAACTTCCACGTAAACGATGATTTCTAGTTTTGAATTGTAATTATGGAGCTTAAGAAGGCTGGTGACTTTTGCTTCGATTTCGGTTTTAAATTAGTTTAAGTGATTTTCGTTTTCCAACTTTGACTGGCAGAAATTTGCAAATACGACTCCAACTTCTGTCTGAACATCAACTCTAAAATTTTAGACACCAAACTCTGATTAAATACGAAGTTAACTTTTGAATTTGGGACTTCTTGGAATTTAAAAAATCCGAAATCAAAAACTTTTACTTTGGCAGAGACTTCAACTGTGACTTCGATTCCTTGCAATTTGGATATTTTGGGATTGTGAGAAAGTTCTTAGGTCTACAAAAAATACCATATGTCTATGTTGGATAGTAGCTCAAAAAATAAACAAGCAGCTCTATGAAGAATTATTTGAAATTTAACACATTGAGCGCCACGTTTCAAGTATTAGTACGACCCAAAAGTTGCACACTGTAACATCTCATATGCAACTATAAGTGGCGACCAAAAATAGTAAACGTTGTGCAATTCAAAAGAAAAAAAGTAAAAAAGTACAAAAAACCACCAAAATTGGGACTTTGCTTTGCCACGCCTAGCTTTCATATACAAATTTCGAAATATAGCAAAAAGTAATTTATTACAATAGAACTTAAGTTTTAAAATAATGAACAACAACAACACAGAAGGGCAAACAAATCAATATAAAAAAAAAGTTTCTTAAACAACATGGTAGCTTGACATTTAAAGTGTTAAAGGAAACTTTGAAAAACCTTGTCTGTCAATGTTTTGAATTTAAGCTACTCACATACAATCACACACAAAATCCAACGAACTGGAAAATAGCAAAGAATAATGAAGGAGCAATGTTAAGGATGCAATACAAATACACACACAAAAACCAACACATGCGAGTATCACATGCACAATTTGTCTTTTTGTTATTGTTGTTGCTACTGTAAATTTAGAATTCTCACATATGCACACACATACGTACATACCCTGCAGTAAAATGAAGAACTAGAAGCGAAAAGCAACTAGTTGTATGTATAGTGCTAAAAGAGATTGGTACATAGACTAGGGCAAAAGTAGTGCAGCTACCAACCAGTTTAAAGAAGAAAATGCTCTTTCTGCTTAGTTGAATTGAAATTAGGGCACAAAGTATACAGCAAAAACAGCACAGACAAAGTTTTGCAAAAACAAATTTCAGTGGTAACGGTAATTTACAGTTATGACGCGATGCTTCTTGTTTTTTGTTTTATTGTTTGATTGATTTAAGTTAGTTTAATTGTACTTGCTTGCAGTAACGCACGTGTGAAGTGAAGTAAATAAAAAGTAAGTGGTAACAAAAAATATTTATTAAAATAAAAAAGATGAGTGGCTCAAAAAGCAAAAGGCAAAACAGAAGATTAATAAAAGAACAAAAAGAAATATATAAAAACAAATTAAATGAAGCACACGTAAGAGTTGAGGAGAAAAAAGAAGATAATGAAGTGCTGTGTAGTGAAAAAAATGAGGAGTTCACAGAACATATTTCTGAAAGTGTTTCTGAAAATGTTATAGTTATAGTTAGGCCCCCCCCCCCGCAAATGAAAAGGCTGTAATTAATTAATTAAATAATTTAGTTTAACAAATTTTTTATAATCACTGAATTTTTAGTTTATATAATTATATCCTTTTTTAAAACATGTACAAATAATAAAATATTTTTATACCAAACAAAATTTTGTAAATGAATTAAAAATTAAACACCGAGCATTTAATTTACTAGTAGAAATATATATTTCATTCCGCAACTGGTTATATAACTGGTAACTAGGAAACTAGGCATATGACTACATCCAAAAAGTAAAATCGGCAACTAGTTCTGATTTGCTCAAAATTTTATTAGTTCAGTAACTAGTAAGGATAGGTACTAGTACTCTGACTGGTTGAAATGTAGTGCAGTAGGAGATAATTGTCTTCTCGTAGGACATTAACATTGTAAAAGAGGCAGTTGACAGCATGTAAATGGGGGTTGCGGTGGAACCAGTACTGGCTACTTTGCAACTAGTTGCTTTACTATTTATAGAACTAGTCAGTTTCACTGAAGGGTAATCTTAGTAAGGGCATTGTAAGATGATGACAAGCAAGCAGCAGCAAAATGTTTATGCGTGTGTATGTGCGGGTATGTGTATATGTTACTGCTTCAATTTAATTGCTGCCAACAATAATAAACGTTTCTTTTGTTTTCTTCTGTTTTGTATGTTCGAATTGCATTGCAAATTGCTATGATTGTATTAGGAAATAGAAGTGTAGTAGAGTGAAACTATTAAACTTACCATAATATCCTGACATGTCCATTGGTACAACTTGTATGAGGCGATAACTTTTTATTAATTCGCGTAGGAAACGTTGTGCCAAATAGAATAATAGCACCAAGTGTGGATTGTCGCTGAGAACGCCTTCGGATACAGCGCTGTAAGAAAAAAGGTATGCAGAATATCAATTTGGTAATAAATTTTTATGATTTAAAGCACAAGCAAAATTAGTTTTTTAACCTAGTAGAATATCAATGCATTGAACAGATTATTACGTGACTGCTACATGCAAAATATTTTTAGACTAGTCAGGTAAGTGAGCTTGACCAAACTCGTAGATGCATTGGGTCGTAGATGCATTGGTCGATATTTTGGGCAAATAGATATGGAACTTGTGATACAAATTTATACTAGAGAGTATTCCGACAGTGCTGGTGCTGACATGGAGTCCTGGTTAAGTCTACAATTCTTCCACTAATCAGAAATTCAGAAAATTCAAATAAAAAACCAGACGGAAAATTATAGGTACCAAATTCAGCCCAAAAATTTTGTCTCGAATTTAGACCAAAATTCAAACTAAAATCACACCAAAATGCAGATGAAAGATCAGACCCGAAACACACTAAAATTCGGACCAAGAATCAAATGAAACCACAGACCAAAATTCAGACAAAAAATCCGACGAAATCTCAGACCTAAATTCAGATCGGTCTTTTCACTCAAATCATTCCCGAATAAGTACATTTTCCCCATAGAAGAATTGGTGACGTAGATTTGGAATGTATGCAGCTTGCTGGATAACCGAAAACAAGTGACGAGAAAAAATTTGTAAATAAAATATAAAGTCTCGAGAGTATTAGCTTAGAGGAGATGAAGGATTTCGATATAAACCCACCCTACTCCCATTGGAGAATATTGTGGCAAACAATTCACAAGCAACGCTTGGTATTTTTCACACGCTAGTTGATTTATATATCAACACTTTGTACTGCAATTCATTTCTTAAATATGTGCTTAACTTTAGTAAGCAAACACACCCACACAAATTCGTTTACATTAAACATTGCAATTCCAACACACTCTCCTTGCCAGTGGCGGATCCTTAGGGAGGCTTGAGTTGTGGTCTGATTTTTGTTTGAATTTTTGGTTTAAGTTTTTGTTTCGGACTTTTGATCTGAATTCGGGCTCAAATTTTGATCTAAATTTGTTATAATTTTTTGTCTGATTTTTGTGTTTGAATTTCGGTCTGAGATTTAGTTTGATTTTTCGTTTTGTCGGTTTTTGGACTGATTTTCGATTATAGTTATTAGTTCGGGGATTAGCCGAATCAGACCCAGACAAATCCCTTTTCGTTCCCTACCGCCTGATGCCTCTACTCTGAGCTCTCGTAAAAGAGCATGCTCCAAGTATTGGCACCCTGCGTCAACGCAAGCTTATCCTCATATGATCAATCTCAGACTCATCAACATATCGATGACCAAAAATTGTCAATTTTCTGCTAAAGAGTATGTTGTCTGACTTCCTTGCGCAGATGCTGAGGCTTTGTACCCTGCACCATTCCTCCACCATTTTGAGTGCCCTCTCATGATATCGGATATGGTGTCTGATTTTCGGTTAATTTTGGTCTGAATTTGGATCAAACTTCTGAATTGAGTTTTAGACTGAATTATATTTTTAATTTGATCTTAGTTTTGTTCTGGTTTTTAGTCTAAGCTCTAAGCTAAGTTTTGGTCAAAATTAGGTATAATTTTTGTTTGAATTTTTGTCTGAGATTGTGTTTAATCTTTGTCCTGAACTTATGTCTCATTGTGGTTTAATTTTCGATGAATTTTTGTCTGATTATTGGTCTGAATTTGCATAATTTATGATCTGAAATTGATTTTTGTTTTAGTCTGAAATTTAGTGTGCTTTTAGTTTAATTTTTAGTCTGGGTTTAGTATTGGTTTGTAGTTGGTCTGATTTTTTATGTGATCTGCTTTTGGTCTGAATTTTAAAGTTAATTTTAGTTTGTTATGTAGTCTGATTTTTGGCCTATTTTTGCTTGATTTAGAGACTACATCTTGGCCTTCTTTGGTCTGAGTTTTGATCTGAATTTTAATTTTATTTTTTATTTTTTGGCCTGAGTTTTGGGTTGATTTTTGCTCTGATTTTCGGTCATAGTTTTATTTTTTTGAGATTTCACCTGATTTTTAATTTGATTTTTGTCTGATTTTGATCTGAATTTCGGTCTGGTTTTTGTTGTGATTATGATTTGAATTTTCTTTAATTTTTACATAAATATTTGTCTGGCTTATGGTTTGAGATTTCATCTGATTTTCGGTCAGTATTTTGGTATCGTTTTTTGTTTGAGGTTTCTTCTAATTTTTGCTTTTGAGTTTGGTTTGCATTATGTCTGATTTTTGGTGTGATTTTTATTTTTGTTCAGAATTTTAAACTAAATTTTAGTCTGTTGTGTAGTCTGCTTTGTGACCCAATTTTGCCTGATTTTAGGACAGTGTCTGATTTTGGTCTGAGTTTTGGTCTGTATGTTGTTTAATTTTTGGCCTGAGCTGATTTTTGCTCTGGTTTTCGTCTGTCTAAGTTTTCGTTTAAGTTTTTGGTCTGAATTTTGTTTTTTGCCTGATTATGATCTAAATTTCGGTCTGATTTATGGTTTGAATATTGGTCTGACTTTGCTTTAATTTTAATCCAAATATTTTTATAATTTCGGTCGGGGTTTTGGTATGGTTTTTGGGTAGATTTTTCTTCTCATTTTTGCTCTAGGTTTTGATCAGGAATATTAGTTCGAAATTTCACCTGATTTTGGTCTGAATTTTGTTTTTTTTTTTGACTAATTTTTTATATAAATTTCGGTCTGATTTTTGGTCTGAATTCGCAAGTAAATTTTAGGGGTAAATTGGGTAGCTATAACTTTTGGTCTAATTTTTGGTTTGAATTTTGGTCTAAATTGGTTTGAAGTTTTTGTCTGAGATTTTGTCTGTTTTTTATCTTGATTTTGGTATGAGTTTTGGCGGGCATTTGGTTTGAGAATTAATAAATTTTTTGGTCTGATTTGTCGTTTGGTTTTCTCTGAATGTAGAACTAAATTTTAGCTTCCTTTTTGGTATAATTTTTTATCTAAGTTCACATTCGACTATCGGTCTTATTTATAGTTTAGGTTTTAGCTTTCGTTTGGTCTGAATTTGGCACTAAATAGTAGTACAAGTTTTACTTAAAATTTATATTTAACTTTGAGACAAGTTTTAGTCTGAGTTTTGGTTTGGGCTTCCGATCGTGGTCCCAACCTGGTCTAGTCAACTTCAGACTATCACAAGATTTTTGTTGTTATTTTTTGTTCTGCCGTACTTTTATATATCGTATAAATTTTTTTGAAATCTCATTTTTCAGAAAATTTATAAGTATTTCTTTGGAAATTGGTCGGACACTGCAGAAGAAAGTTTATTAGTTCTTAATAGATTAAAAACAAATTTGAGATTCGTCATGAATGAAAATTTAATCGTTTCAAAATATATTCAATCATAAATCCGCCACTGCTTATACCCAAGAAAATAAGGTACGAAATATAAAGAAAAAAAAAAAATTGAAAATCTTCAAGGCAATATTTTCTTAAATTACCAACGTAAGCTAACATTAATTTTCTCAAGCGACTTTTTTGTGCAAACACACACACACTTATATACATTAGTATAAATATATATACAAAAAATAAATTGCAAATTAATCTTGTTCAAGACCACAACGTTGTATGGAGGTAGTTGTGGGGAGGTAAACGCATCTCCATACCTGGAGTAAAGCGAATCCAACTGAAATCTTGAGACTTGAGTGGCTTGTAATTTCATAGTACTGCCAGCAGCGGCAGGAGCAGCATGACCTGTGTATATTACGCTAATGCCAGCCAGCCAGCCAGTCAGCTCAGCCCAGCTAGGATCTTCTTGCCAGCCAACAACAGGTAAAGTTAAAAAATGTAAAATTGGATAATTATGCGCCAGCCAAGCAATATACTTTTCTTCTTT
The DNA here is from genome assembly GCA_963691655.1 of Toxonevra muliebris. Classification (NCBI taxonomy): domain Eukaryota; kingdom Metazoa; phylum Arthropoda; class Insecta; order Diptera; family Pallopteridae; genus Toxonevra; species Toxonevra muliebris. Next base: position 74,931,960 of record OY829329.1, read on the forward strand.
TTTTTTGGATTTGGCTTTGGTAGGGCGCCCAACTTAATTTTATTTCATTTTTTTTTTTCATTTACTTGCTACATCATAGCGATGGTAAAATATTTTAATTTTAATTAGAATTTAATTGCAACACCAAAGAAAAATGAAACAAGAAGAAGAAAAAAAGTATCAGCAATGAATTGATTTTGCACTTTTGTAGCATTAATTAAGTGTAACAAGCTTTTTGTTTTTAATATTTTAGGTACCTATTTATGGTAAGCAAATGTGTGTGTTTTTTTTTTTTTTTGTTTTATTTTAATTTTTCAATGTTGAACTTGCAGCCTCGCCTTGATTTTCTATACACACACACACGCACTCGTAGAAGTTATTTCGTAAATTTGGGAGTGGGGGGTCGAAAGAAAACATAATAATTTTCACAAAACATTTTATTAAATTGTTGTTTTGGGAAATGCTTTTCTAAATGCTTTTTTGGCTTTTGTTATGCGGCGGACAAAAGTTTCAACGCTGATGAAGGCTTCAAGGCCTTTCGCTCTTGCATTCATTCTATAAGAAGGGAACGGATTGGGGCATATTTTTTTTTTATTTTTTTTTTTTTTTTGTATTGTGTTGTGTTGCTTCACGGAGAAAATAAATGAACAACATTTTCCCCGAATTGGCGCGCAGTACAACGTACGCACACAAACACAAATACAAACACAAAATTGCTTACGAATCAGTTAATTAAATTTTTCGTTTTGTAACAAAGAAATTAATTTGTAGATTTTTAATTTTTTTTTGGTTTTTTTAGTGGAAAGCTTATTTAGAAGCTTCTCAAGGACGACTTGTGAAGCGAACAATTTTGTTTAGCATTAGATTTGAAATTTATAAAAGTGATTAATATTAATGGGGTGTATGAAATAGAAAGTGTGTAGTGTAGTGTAGTATAAAACGAAAAGGATGAGCGGAAAAAGAAAAGTAATTATTATCTATATTTTAGAAAAGTCACAAAATATTTAAATTTGAATAGCTTTTGGAAAAGTTAAGAACTTGTATGCATTAGCCAATCAAAATTCTGTATGCGTCAGTGTATGAAAATTGCTTAATTATACAGATATTAAATTACATTTTCTTCATGAATTTCAAAGTTTCGTATTGGGTTTCATAGTATTTATACAATAGTTGCCGACTGATTAAATTTCGTGTAAATTGAAATGAGCTGAAAATCATATTAGTTTCATAGTATTTTTCTTTGAATATACAGAGTTTAGCATTAAGATCCGTAATTTTAAATTCAGCAGTATTTTTCATGTGCTAAAGCTTGACATTTGAGTAGTAAAAACTATATGATTAATGAAAATGGAACGATAGACATTTGAACAATGCGCTGAAATAGTGAAAATTCACTACAAAAATGATAAAATGGTTCGTAAAGTTCGTGCCGCATTTTTTCGTTATGAAGTGCCTGTTCGGTCAACATTCATAAATTTTGGTATGAAATTTAAAAGTCTCGGACAAATTAATGATGTAGTAGAATATTTGATCGGAGGTACCTTTTCCTGCCCTAAAGTCGCACTGGTTGGGACCAATGGTGTTTACCATATACGGCTTCAGACATTCACAGAGTATCATGGAGAAGATTTTGTACGCGACATTTAACAAACTCATGCTTCTGCAATTATCATACACTTTCTTGTCACCTTTCTTGAAGATTCGTCTTGGATGCAGTGTTTTGTCTAAATGTGGGATATCAGCCGATGGGCTTGCTGTACAAAAACTGGAGGAAGTTCAGCTGATATGCCATAAGATCCTCCACTTTTGTTGTTCTTAAGCTTGTAAATATCATTCTTCGCTTCGTTCAGACTTGGTGGTGGTACGTCTTCCGCTGCGCTGTAAGGATTTATAGCGAAGTACCCGAGTCCTTTACAACTAACAAAGTCTTCTGTCAGGGTAAAGTGCTGTCGTGTGATTTATTTAACATCTGCATTGAGAAGATAAATCGTGGTGCCAACATCTACACCAGCGGGACAATTTGTTCAAAGGCTTTATCAGCGCATCAGAGAAGTATGCGGTGGTCTGATGGTAGAGGCATGGGGCTCACAAGCAATGAGAGTAAAACAAAGCATATGCTGTGTAGCCAGGATCAAAATGCTCTGTTTCGTCTGGGCCAACACGTTACCATTGACCCATACAATTTTGAAGTGGTGAACGAATTCATATATTTGAGCTTGCAAATTAACACAAAAAAAAAAACACCTCGATGGAAGTAAAGCGCAGAATTATGCACGCCAACCGCTGCTTGTTTGGTTTGAACAAAATAATAAGGTCTAGAATGACTGCCTGAAGAATCAAAATTCAGTTGTACAAATTGCTTATGTGGTCACATATGGAGCAGACACGTGGACTCTGACTTCATCGAATGAGGAGCTTTTACGGGTTTTTGAGCGCAAAATATTGTGTATCATTTTTGGTCCAATGTGCGTAAGTCGCGAATGGAGGGTAAGATACAATGACAATCTGTACGAACTCTATAACCATCAGACAATAACCGACATTATCACACGCCTGCGTTTGCGATGGCTAGATCATGTGTACAGAATGGAGGAAAATTGTCCAACCCGTAGGGTCTCATTCAGCAACCCAGTAAGCGTTAGACGTCGTAGCAGATCGAAGCTAAGGTGGTTGGACTATGTACAAGACGACCTACAAAACCTGAGAATTCGTGACTGGAAGTCTAAAGCAGCTGATCGCGATAAATGGAGGTCTATTGTGAGATAATACTTGCACTAACCTGCGAGAGGGACATCAACCGCGTTGCTTAACGTCAATTTTATACAATCGAATACATACAGCTTCAAAATTCCACTATTTTATAACATGAATTTTTCCGTTTTGTCACAATGTGTTACGACCAGGGTGAGGGGTCAAAATTGGTCTAAAATTGCGTTACGTAATTGGTATATGAACGACCCCTTAGTATTCAGCTCTCTTTGACAAAAAAATTAAAACTTTGACCTACTGAAAAAAAAAAAAACTGAGACGTGCTGGACTATAAGTTTATGTAACAAAAATCATCAATACAATTTGCTTTTTCAGGATTATAGGGTGTAGAGTTCAACCGAACGTTTGGCTTCGGTTTCGGTTTCAGTTTCCGTTCAAAAAAAAAATAAAATTTTGGCGTTCATTAAAAATTGACGTTCGGTCGAACTCTAATAGAGTGGCTATTCTGCTGCAAAAATGCTGCTGGACTGTGTATTTATATTGTTGTCCAAACCAATTATAAGGGTATAATGTTTGTTCATATATGTATATGATCCAACCACATAAAATTCTATTATTTGCGATAAAAATAACTACAACAATATTGATGAACTCAATGACAACTTAATAAACTATGTGCAAACCAAACATACATCAAATTAACTAAGTATTCTTATATTTCTTTTAATACATTCATTTTATCTCAGATCAATTAGAGGTATAATAATCGATGTTAAATTAGTCTTACTAAATATACATATTAAAATTAATGAAAGCCACCGAATGCCAACAAAAACAAAAAAGAAAGTGCAAAAGAGTCAATCGGCATATTAGCTTGACTATCAACGCCTCATATAAATGATAATGATATGATGATAATGATGACAATGATAATTTATTTGTCATTCTATCATAATCTTTTTTGTGTTTTTATGAAGGAAGAAGAAGAAGCTTCTTCTCTTTTTCTTCTACTTTTTTTTTTTTTGGTACGTTTATCTTATATCTTAGGTAGGTATGTAGTAATGATATCCTTTTTGATCCCTTAAACAAATATTACCAATTTATAAACAAGCATACGCACATTTACACAAGCATGACATACACACATGCATACATATACCTAAAGACACTTATACACACGTATATGTACTAAACACACAATACATGGATACTACACTTGTAAATGCCAACATTTGCAAACTAATGTACGCTATTTATGCCAATTCTACGCTATTAACAGAGAAAGAGAGAGGGAGAGAGAGCGCGAGCGACTTTGAGAGTTCGAGTATATTAAATGTAGCATATAAACATTTATACTTAATAGAAGCGAAACAGCGAAAGTTTTTCTTTTATTTTCTTTTCTTTTGTTATCTTAACGCAAATACTCATTGTATAAATTTACTATACATACAGTAATCCCCGTTTAACTGCATCAAAGGAAAATTAATTAGAGAATGTGCAATTAATTAGAGATTGCAATTGAACGTGGAATCTGATTATATTTTGAACTAAAAACATAAAATTTGTATATGCATTTAAACGGGATACGCAATTATGTGGGGTCCAATTAACCAGGGATTACTATACTGTAATACAGTAAATATGTATGTATGAGTGTTTGGATTACAATCGTGTAACATTTTACCAGAAATAATGTACGAATAAACGTTTTTCTTCTTATATCAAATTATTAAGAGCCAAGCGTTGGTCGTCGTCGCTTGAAAATTGCTGCTGTGAGTTTCAGTTTAAAATAAATTGAATGAAATTTTAAAGCACTTTATATGTAGAAAACACTTTAGTATTTTGTATTTATTACAATGCTAAACACGTACTTATATATATATCCGGTTTAAAAATTTAGTACATGCATGAAGTTGAAGGGTTGTGTGTATGTATGTATGTGTGTGCGTCACATATATACTCATACCCACATAATTTGCATATCTTTTTAAAAGCAGGAAATTCAATATATTTAAAATTTTTTACCGAAAATAAATTATATACTCGTAAGCATAAAAAGGAAATTACAATATACATATTTGCTTAAGCTATGAAATGATTTCTCTCTGCTTTTGATAGATAAACTTTTCGAGTGAAAAGTGTTATGTAAGTATCTAAAAGACAAACAACATTTTATTTGCATAAACATACATCCAGAATGGAAGTGAAGAAATCATCACGTTTCATTTTGGGTTGAGGAAATTGTCTAAAATTAGAATGCAGTGGAAATTTTGAATTTTGATTTTTGATGAACTTTGAGGCTTATTTTCTAGTAAACATGATCTGAAGTTTAATTTGAATAAGTTAAAAGTTTTTGCCATACAACAAGCTAGTCGATTAATTGCAGCAAATTTAGCTAGAGGGGGCAAAATAAGTTTTTCTGATAGCTAAGCCGCGATCAAGACCATAACCTCAAACATTACCAAATCTAAACTAGTGGTCGAGTGAAAGAAGGAAGTTCATGTCAGACTAAACTAACAAATTAATTTAACACTTATTTGAGTACTTGGCCACAGAAACTTCAGTGTAATGAATGGTTTTATGCCCAAATCTACCTTATTAGCCCTTTCGTGACCGGGATAACACCAGAAGGGGCAAAAAAAACCTAGTCCGGATTCGTGTTCTTTGAACCCCATTTTTTGCTATAATTTTTTATCAAAACATAAATTTTTTCGTTCTAATGGACTGATTTTTCATGGGCCACGGAAGACCATAAGGCCCTCAATTGAGATTTTTTTTTTAACTTTTCCAGTACATTTTCAAATATGTACTTAAAATAAACAAACTCTTTTAGTAGTTTTAACTATTCATTTAACCCTTTCTTTCCCGTAAAAAAAGCCTAAGCGATGGAGTAAACCTTAGGTTAAACCCGTATTCACTGACCTCTTTTTATTGTAGAAAGTTCCAAAACAGTTTTCATTGACTAACTTAGGGTCCGGTGATCCATAAAATAACTAAAAAATTTTAAGAAAAACCAGAAAAATTCGATGAAATAAGAAATCATGTTTGAGTTTTTCCCACAAAATATTCAAAAGTTCAAGAAATTGCGAGGGATTGAAAATTGGTAAAAAAAATAATATTAAGTAAAGGCTTTATTCATAGCTATGTCGAGTTTTATTCATAAAGGTCGAGAAAAGGCGGGGAAATTAACAATTTAAGCCTAAGACCGATAACACTGACGTCGTACTACCTCTCCCTACATTACCAATTGCTAGCATCTCCTTCTTATACCCCACACCTTTGATGAGACTCTCATTTTTACGGTAGCTAATATTATGGGCTGTTGAACAAATTATGATGTGCTGTAACACTCGATCATGCAAATAAATGCACATATATTAAAACTTCTCGTAGAGAGTAAAGAAAGGATACCGTGAAATTGGAGATGTGGGGAGATACCACAAGATGGGCCAAGATAGCATCGGGCCTTGGACGTCGACTTCATTCTTGCGTTTCAACGTGAAAAAATGTAAAAAAGACCAGGCCTAATAAATACCCATTTAATATGTATAACAACGGGCATTTTTTCGACCTAAGTATATATATTGAAGGGCAGTTTGAAAGCAAAGAAAGAAAAAGTACTTTAACAAAAAGCTTAATACATTTTTTTCCAGTTCAAAGTAAAAATTACACAGTATAACCAGAATCAAAACTATTGAATACTGATGCAGTTTTTGCGAGAAAATCACTATGCCTGTGAACGCAATAACTCAAACACAACTTGAACAATTTCTAATAAATTTCTAATACAGGCATTTCTTATAGCCAAAAATAGATCAAGCTTGAAAATGGGCAAAATCGGTCAAGTACGGCAAATACCACCAATACAGGTGAAACTTTGAAAAAACGATATCAAAGAAAGTAGTAAATCAATACAAACTAAATTCGAAACACTTTGAAATAGTCAACATCGGGTAACAACCACGCCTACTTCGCAAACAAGTAAAATCTTTCGTTCACCCATGTGCTCGTAAATGTGATAACTCAAACAAAACTGAAGCAATCTCAACTAAACTTTACACATATATTTTTTATACTCTGATACAGGTTAAATTTTGAAATGAGCAACTCGGTCAAGTGGGCATGGTTGCTCTTAGACAAATGAAATGTTTCAAAATTGATATGAAAAGAAATGGGCAATCAAATTAAGTCTTATGCACAATACAGGCAGAATAAAAGAAATGGGTAAATCCGAAAACAAACTTAACGGCCAAACTATGAAGTGAGAGTGCTGAGCATGGTAGTTTTTGTATAACGAAACACACACACACACATTATGTACAAAATACGATTTTTGATTTGACAGTAGAGTCCAGAATGAAAAACAGAGCGTTATGTTGGATGCGCCTTCCTCTACTATACTCTCATGGTTGCGCCCACCTAGCGTTAAATGCAAATGGTATTTTATTAGAGATTGTGTTGGGTATTTAAAGTTCGGTCGTACTTAACTTTCCTTCATGATTTTATTCTGTTGCACAATTCTATGGATTCTGATTTAAAGCATTTAAATTCACTTTGTTTTACTCATTTAAATATAAATTTCTCTTCCACTCAGTGCAGCTCAATGAAGATGAAGATGCTCATTTTATTCAACTTAATTTATCAGCTTAATTATCAACTCTCAATTTATCAACATCGAAGAATGGATGGAATGAAAAGGAAAGTAAGAACCAAAAACTAAATGCACTTCACATTCAAGTAATTTCAAAAGTTTTGTGGTGTTTGTTGTTCCGGTGGCATTTTCAAGCAGCAAACAATGAGGCAAAAACCAAAACCAATAGAAAAAAGGATAGGCAGATATGGAAAGAAAGCGAGAGCGAGAGAGAAAGAAAATCAAAAAGGAAAAGTTATTGAAATAGAGGAATTCAAAATAAAAAAAAAAAAATGGAAAAAAAAAATTGCAGTGCAGATATATACACGCATTTAAAAGAAAAAACTCCAAGAAAATGTAGAAAGTCGAATACGAATACTAATTCTACAGAACTTTTGAAGGACAAAACAAGTTCAATTAAAAAAAAAAAAACAAATAAAAAAAGTGAAAGAAAGTTTTGCTGCTGCGTCTTCTTATTCGTCTACTTCTTCATCTTCTTCTTTTTATGCTTACTTGCTTACTATTTTCTTTATGCTTTTACTCAAGTAAAACCACAAAAAAAAAAAAAAAACTTGCCTGCTTTGGTTGACAAGAACACAATTTTTATTTTTTTTTCCTTCTTTTTAGCTAACTATGTAGTTAGTTAGCCAGCCTGAACTACTGAAAGTCATTTTCCATTATTTTTCTTATTTCGAATATCCTTGTATGACCATGTATCAATGTATAAGTGCATGCATGTATGTATGAATGTCTGTTGGTATGTGTGAAAGTATGCGTTAAAGTGATCACTTTTGTATGCTTTTTGTTGTTGTTTCCGTTTTTGTTTATGTGGCGTGCAAGAAGAAAAATAAAAGAAATAAAAATAAAAGCAACTTTTCAAATGAGTATTTTATGATATTTGGTCTTTATTTTCTTAACTGCTTCTTCTTCAATTTCACTCTGTTTTTCTGTTTTTGTTTTTTGTGTAAGTAAAGTTGCCACTTGTTTATGTTTTTCTTAGCTATTAGTTTTTGTTATATGTTTGTCTGTTGTATTTACTGAAAGTCAAGTCAAAAAATATTAAAAGTACATAAATACATGTATTTATATACATATGTATGTGTACGAGTATTTGCACATTATTTATGTTCATATGTACGTGTCTATCTATCTATCTGTCTGTCAGTCTGTCTAACTGTTTGTTTATTTGTCTGTCAATTTTTTTGTACATATATATATATTTGTTCAATTTTCTGTTTTACGTGCACTTTTTCGTAAATGTATTTACTCCATTATAATCAGTACATGCGTGCATATATGTGTGTGTGTGTGAGTGCGTGTACACATGTGTTTGTGTCTGTAGACAGCATGAAGTGCTGTGATGTTTTCATTTGTAGCCTTTCTCTACTATTAATTTTTAGGTTTCTCTTAAAATACTAGTAGGTCAAGGGCGTGGTTAATAGGGTGATTTTGGCAAAGCTAACACTTTTGCGGTCTCAATCTACCGTTGGGTAAATGAGTCTGGCTAAACGTTTTTCGACTTGCAGCTTCCTAAAATGTTACAAGCAATCGAATGTAAAAAATCTGTACAAGGATTATTATAAGAATATTGTGATTCGTATCCAGTGAGTCTGGCCAGACCCCATATACATTTTCATGTGTTTTAATATATTATTATTGGGTGTTTGGTGATGCATTGAAAAGGCCCTTCCAACGTTTCCAATCTTTTCAACCCTGCCCTTCCACTTCCGCCTTTCTTTTCTTTTCAAAATTTTGGAGTCCATATGTGGGAGTTCATATACATGTGTCACAAAGATAAAGTCTCAGAATCGCAAAACTCAAATTATTTTGTCCTGAGCGGAACTTTCTTGAAGTTTCTTTTCTGTTCATAAGCAAACTTCAAAAACAAGAAGCCCCATACATCAGAATCACACAGAGACAATTATTTGCCGAATCTGAAAATCTTCGAGATGATACCAAAGATATATATGAGGAAAATTCTTGTCTCCAAAAGAACTAAGTGAAATAAATATAAATTGCTTATCTAAAGAAAATTGTCTAAGGAATAAAAATTGTCTCAATAAAAAATGTTTCCTAAGTTGAATCTTTCGCCTCCCCTTAACCAAGTTTTAGATGCGACACCTCTGAAGTAGGTATATAATTTTTATTTTTTCTTGTTATTTCTATTTTCGTTTCATGTTTGCTTGCAAAATTAGTCGTTTCTTAATTGAAAGTTGGTGTTTTTTTATCAGTTTTTATTTTCTACTTTTTTTTTTTTTGTATTTCTTTCAATATATTTGCTACTTTTTATATTATGTTATGTCCACTGAAAGACAGACAAAAAGGCGTCAAATTGATGATTCAACAAAAGAGAAATGTTTGATGCTTTTGAAAGTATTTGCGTTCATTAAGTGCATGTCTAAATGAATATTGCGCATACGCACCAATGTACTCAAATATGAATTATGTACAAATAAATGATACTAAATACTTCTTTTTTATGTTTCATTTTTTCTTCTTCTACTTCTTTACAGCATTTTGACCATATTGCCCATTATATTCATTTAGTTGAAAGGAATTTAAATTATATACAATATATAAATTGTATGTATGTGTGTAAGTATGTAGTTATAATTTATATTTGAATTACAAACAAATTTGTGTAATCTTTAAAATTCACATTAACATTGAAAAATATTTATTCATCTGTGAAAATGCGCTGCTTAAATACTTAGCGGAAAAAACAAGCACAAAAACATACAAACACAAAGTCATTTAGTGTAATTTAAAATGAATATATAAATAAGAAAGAAAAAGAAGCAACAACAACAGAAGCAGCAGCAAGTAACGGCAGCATCAGAAAATTGTCATCAATCGCAGCTGCTGCCAATTCATTCCTGGGAAATTATGTTGGTTCTTTCTTTTTGGTTTTTATATATTTTTTTTGTTTTGTATTTTTATTTCTGTTACTCAAATTAAATTAAATGCATAGCAGTAATTTTAAATTAATATGAGTCACTGACCTCAAAAACAAAAAAAGAAAAAAACGTTGAGCAATAAATGCTAAATGCCAGTAATGCTAAATTAAATATTATAGACTTAAATCGTTGAAAGCAAGCAACAGCAAAAAAAAAAAAAAAACTATAAAACAATGAGAAAGTTTTATAACAAAATACACATAAGTATCTACCCACAATATTTAAAAGGTCAAAGAAAATTTAAAGTAAGCATATACTCAATACATAAGAAGTACTTTTAGCAGATTGTAAAATATATATATATTTTTTTAAGATATACGACAATTGAAGTGTGTCCTTTAGAATAAGTAACATAGCGAGCAATCGCAAAAAACAATGACAATCAAAATTAAGCCTAGTGCTTTTTCGTAGAACATTTCATTGAACCATATTGCTTTGATGAGAAAAAGATAAGTGATGAGAAAGAGAGAGGTTAACAGTAAAGCGATGTCAACTAATGCTGTTGCTATGCAATTGCAATTAACTTCTTTTGCCAAGAAATATGTTCTAACGAACGGAGATTTTGTGTGAGAAAAGTAAGACGTTCGTAGATCAAATCCCTTGCAGCTTCATTATCTTCTATGCAAGCGTCACGCAAATTCGAAAACCGTTGATTCTCACGAAGTTTGTAATGAGCCCTGCATTGGATCTAAAGTCATACCTTTTCAGGGTTAACATATACTTAAATCTATCTTGTCTTGAGAAGAGCACCGATCGGCTAGCAAGGAAATATATTTAGAGTAAAGAAGCTGAACCTGCAACAATATCGATTGAAAGGTATCGATTGCCCAAAAATATTGACAGAAATGTGCTCAATACCTTAAGTAAATTTCATAACTTGTGGTACTAGCATCCATTTTAATTCTTCTTTTAAATAAAATTAAAAAGCTTTTGCTGTGTGGGAATTTCGGAAAGTATTCGATATCCATCCAATGTGCTTAATGACTGCAAGTACTAAAAATAAAAGTATTGAGTGTACGAATATCAAAAGAAAAGTATTTTAATGCATTTTCATTCATTTCCATTGGCTTTAATTAATTCTTCTTCATTCTCATTTATTTTTATTAAATTTTTCATTAGTTTGTAATCATGATCATTAATTTTTATTTGCATTTATTAATTTTCATTAACTTCAATTCACTTTCATTAATTGCCATTCATTTCTAGCAATTTTTTCTCAGTTTTAATAAGAGGTTCACCCACTGTGAAATTCTAAAAAGAAATCATTTTTTTATTAGCTTACAAAATCCATTTAATTCTCTAGAACAAGAGACAAAAAATCTCATACCCGCCCGAAATCGTGTTCATTGAAATTTTGAGCTATTACTTAAGTGCTGCGAAATGCTCCGAAACGTCCGTACCTACGAAAAATCGTTACCTGCTCAGCGGGTTCAGCAAAAAGGCTTACTATTGAATTTTTAACTTCTGTAATATACCAACATGTGCCATTTGAAGTACTTTATGTTCAAAATAACAACATGTAAATTGGGCAGAAAAATTGCAGTCAAAAATTAAGGAATTTTTTCTTCGTCGCCAATATAATAAAGATAATGAGCATATTTTTAATTTTTGCATCTTTTTTCTCTTGACGACTGGACGAAATCATGTACACCATTCGACCATGTATGAAAATCATAGGGATGCACGAAGCGAAGGGGCTTAACTCGATATTTTTGGACAAACAAATTTTGGCACGTTCTTATTATATTAATTTCCATTCGAGTCTTTTTCGTGCGGCCTTATTTTCATTAATTTTTAATTTCAATTCAGGTCCTCACACCCGAGCCAGAGTGCCTCTACTAGTCTTTTTATTTTTAATTCAATGTTGTTAATTTTCATTCAATTTGAATCATCAGTTTATATAAACTCATGCATCTTTATTTACTTTCCATTAAATTCCATTAGTTTTTTATTCCAAAATCTGGGGTTTCCACCTTCTCAATTACTTCTTTTCATTAATTTTTCTTCACTTGCATTAAATTTCATTCATTTTCATTCATCTCCTTTGATTGTTATTATTTTTTCACTAGTTCTTATTACATTTCATTTATTTTTAATTCAAATTCTGGTCCTTTCACCGGTAACAAAGTCATACTCTTCTCAATTATTTTTGTTCATATATTTCCATTCATCTTCATTCATTTTTAATTCCACCGGATATAGAGTCTTCCTTTTCTAAATTATTTATTATAATTTTTTTCATACAATTCCTTACATTTTTTAACATTTTTATTAAAAGTTTTTATATTCCTTATTAAAAAGAATATTTAAAAATATAAGCTTAAAGCATTTCATCATAAAATGTTAGTTTCTAAAATATACTCATAAACCAAAGAAGAATAGAAACTCGTTATTTCAAAGTGACTCAATATTCAGTCATAATCATTTTCTCTCAAGACTAAGCGAGTTTGTATACGCTTATTGCTAACTCTGATATTTGTTTAAAACAATTTTGCTGCACAGTGTCATTACTTTATATAAAAATTGGGAAAAGTTTTTGCGTTTGTCGTATTACGCATTCATCAGATGATACTTGAAAATATGAAAAAAATTTATGCTTTATGATATTATTCATAAATACATATACACATATACATAAATATGGAAATATGTATGCATATGTGCATATAATACTCTTTATAAATTTATATCAAACTTAGCAAAGAAAAAGTTTTGTAAATTTATAGAAAATAATGAAATATATACAGAAACATTGACACATATTGTATACATATATGTGTATATATATAATGTAGGTATGTGTGTGTGCATGTGTGTATGTTGGTTTTAAAATTATGTACCTACTTTGAATTTTCAAGTTAAGAGAAAAAGTTGAAGTTCAAGTAAAGTAGCAGTTAAGTAAAGGAGCAATAAAGAAAAAAAAGGTGGATATGTGATTTTCTTTTATTTTACTTATATGCAAAATTTTGAAGCAATTTTACTTTAGAATTACTTAAGTAAAGAAGAAAAAAAAATGTAAAATTAAATTGGCTTATTTTTTGTTTACGCACACATAATAAACACCCACCCACACATCCACTGCTGAAACTAAGCATATTCATTAGCTACTCATGCTGTAGACTTGGATGGTGTGTATGCTTACAATAACATGGAGCACGCTTGTGATTATCCTTTTTTGTGTTTACGCTTTTATGGGTGTGTGTGTATATGTTCATTCATGTGTGCGCCTATATATTGCTGACGTTAATTAGATATGCAGCACAAGTGTCACTGTATTTGTTAGACATACAAATATAATAACATATTTATAAATTAATTATTAATTTCAATTAAAAATGTATTAATGTGTAAGTATGTATAAAAAGTAAGTTTTAAAATGTTGATTAAAAAGGAATTTAATTAAAGCTTCGTTCCTTTTCACTTGTGTGTTGTAATATTACAATAGAAAATTGATAAAGGATATTATCAAAACAATATGTTATAAGTAAAAGTTTTACAGGTAACAATGCCATCATTTTTTGTAGACATATTTTTAACTCTTTTTCCGGTTTTAGCGCTTATATATTTTGTATACCTTTTCTTAAGACTAATCCCATCTGCATAAATTTTAATGCATTTCAAATTTTTCTTTCTCCGCTTCGGTTTTATTTTGTTTGATTTATTTCCTTTTACCCAAATCTGTAAGCGTTTTAAAAATTACATGTGTTTCATGTTATCGTCACACACTTACACATACAGTTACAGCAGACACACACCCATACATAGGCATATTTAAAATCATACTCCTCGCCAAGAGAAAAAAAAACTGAAACAACGTAAAACATGAAAAAGGACATTCAACCTAAACTGTGTGCTTCCTTTCTATGTTTTTCTGAGTTGAGTCTTTTTGTGTCTTGTTTTTGTTTTTTTTTTCTTTTACATATTATTTTGTAGGTTTTCTTATAATTTTTTTTTTCATTTATTTTATATCTGTTTATTGGCTTGCTTGTTTGCTTGTGCTGCGTAGTAATATTTTTTTATTATATTTTTACTTTTACTTTACCTTTTTACTTGTGGCATTACAATTTGTCCGGTATGCTTACACGCCTCCACACAGGTCCTTCGTAGCTTTCGTATTTTCTCCCTCAGTTCAGGGCAGTCTTTTGCTTGGCCAACATGTATTAACATATCACGAAATAATGCCACATGGCTGTTGATATCAACGATAAGCTAAAATGTGGAAGAAGAGAAATAGAAGAAGAAAACAGAAAGAAGAGAAAAATATGAGAAACAGGATATGAGATTTTAATATCATTTTAAAAATGAAATTGAAATTTATTAAATAAAATTTGTTGTATTTTATTTTAGTATAATTTGATGTTAAATATAACATTGAATATCTTCGCACGTTAGATGTCTTAACTTTTATATTTACGTATAAACAAATCTATATATTTTATGATATGTCACTATTGAATTGAGTTCATCTTCTTTGAAGCTCTTCAACGATTCGAAGCTATGTAATGAGAAATATTTATAAATTGTTGGAAGCAATAGTAATAAAAATGAGAATAAAACAAATTGTATGAACTGAGTACTGCAGAACACACAAAATGATTTTTTGATTGCCCACAGATCAGAATAGACCTGATTAGAGATAAGAATCCGGTCAGGAACAGGGCGAAAAATCGTATCAAAATCAAACGAAAAAATTGTCCAAAAATCAAATCATAATACAGACAAAATGTCAAATCAAAAGCAAATCAAACCTTGGCCCAAATACAGACCGAAAATCTAGAACAAATATCAATCCTAAACAGACCAAAATTCAGATAGAAATTCAAATCAGAAGCAGAGCACAAGCCAGATCAACAACATACACTTACGAAAAATTGAACCAAAACTCAGACCAAATTTAGTTCAAAACTTAGAAAAAATTAGACGAAACTTTAGACTAAAACCCAAACCGAAATCAGATCACAACTAACACACAAAACAGACTAATGTCGAAATCACACCGAAATCGGACCAAAACTGATAAAAATCTGGACTAAAACTCAGGCCAAAAATCAGCCAACTCAATGTATACAAAAATTCAGATAGAAATTTAAACCAAAAGCAGAGTAGAAACCAGAATTGTGGCTTAAGAATTCAAGACAAATTTAGAAACCGGACTAATCATTAGTCCCGAATTTGGACCAAAATTAAGACTAAAACTTAGACCAAAATTTACACCAGAAATCAGTCTAAGACAAACCAAAATTTAGAGCAGAAATTATATCAAAACTTTTGATTAAAATTTCGACGAAATTTAAATAAAAATTTAGGCCAAAAATTAAATGAAACTTCGAACCAAAAATTAAACCAAAACTGAAAACTCAAAAAACACACTAAATTTTAGCCCTAAATTCAGACAAAAAAGCAGAGGATAAATTAGACCAAAAATTCGAAACTCAAACCAAAAATTTAACTAAATTTAAATAAAATTTTGACCAAACTTAGAAAAAAATGTTGTATCAAGTTCAGACTAAAGCTCAAGCAAAATAAGAAATTAATATTTAGCTCCTAATCCAGAATAAAAGCAGACCAAAATTTAGACCATAAGTCCGCTCAGAAATTAGACCATAAATTATTCGAAAACATACCAAAATTCAGGTAGAAATTCAGACCAAAAGTAGTACGTAAATTGAACAAAAAATCAGTATTAAATTCAAATAAAAAATCAGACCAAATTTACATCAAAATTAGACCAAAGTTTGGACCAAAAATTAGACCGCAACTCAGATCATAAATTTGGATTAAAATTAAGACCAAAATTTACTTCCAAATTCAGACCGCTAGCAGACCAACATTTGGACTAAAATTCTGACTATAACTCAGATCTGAAATTAGACCAAACCAAACTAAGACTCAGACTGAAATTCAGACCTAAAGTTGATCGCATATCAGACTAAAAATTTTGACTAAAAATCAATTTAAAATTCAAGCCCAAACTCTAGCCAAATTTAAATAAAAGTTAGACCAAAATTCTGACTTAAATTCACAGAAAAATGTTGTATAAAGTTCAGACCAAAACTCAGATTAGAAAACAGATTAATAACACAGCCACACAAAAAAAAGTTTTTTCGAGTCCGAGAGCCAGACCATGTTTATTATATGTTTTTGGGATCACTAAATCCGAGGTCCAAAAAATCTGAGCACGTCAGGGTACTGACAAAACTTCAAAAAATAATATAAATTAATGTTTTTTTTCGGATCTGGAGATCAGACGCTAAATTCGAATCCGAGGTCTGAAAACGACAGCACGTCAGGGTTTTGACATAACCTCAAAAACCTTATGCAAATCTTAATCTAGACGAAAATTTGGACTAAAACTCGGACCACAATAAACTAAAATTTAGATAGACAACAAAACAGAAATTAGGCCAAAATATCGGAACAAAAACCAGAATAAAATTCAGATAATTATAAATCAAGTTTTAGACCAAAAATAAGACGAAACTTCATACCAATAATCAGATCGAAACTCAGAGAAACATTTTGTCTTAAATTCAGATCGAAATCAGACAATAAATCAAACCAAAATTTAGTCCCAAATTCAGTCTAAAAGCAAACCAACATTAGGGCAATTTATATCTGAAATCAATACAAAACAAGCCAAAACTCAGAAAGAAATTCAGACCAAAACTAGAGTACAAATCCGACCAAAAATGTTGACTAAAGATCTGCCCGAAATTCAAACCAAAAGTTTTATCAAATGTATATTAAAATTCAGGCCAAAATTAGATCAAAAATTAAACCGAAGCTTAAACTATTAAATTTAGCCTTAAATTCAGATTAAGTACAGAAACTCAGACCAAAATTAAAAATAAAATCAGTTCCAAATCTAGACAAAAACTTAGACTAAAAATCAAACAAAATTTCAGACTCATAAAAATACAAAATAAAATATTCAAATTTTTATATCTACAGTTTTTTTTTTTTCATTTTTACTGCCCCGAAGTCTTACCTCTTGTTCTGTCATGGTATCTACCTACACATCTATTGGTTTTATCATAAAAATAATAGAAACTTCAAAAACTTTAGACCCTCATGAAAATTGAATAACTTTTTAGTAAAATTTTCCACCATATTGGATTCACCATTTCGTTTTTCTAAAATTTAAATTTAAATTCCTACTCAGTAACGTAAAAAAAAACTTTACAAAACCATTTTCAAATTAATTTGTAATTTAATTCTTTCCCTCTCTCATTTCTAAATAAATACTAATTTCTAATTCAATATATAGTTGGTGTTAGTTGTTGTTTGTTATCATATTAGAGGCAATGTTCTCATGGCTTTATCTTAATTTATTCTATTTAAAAAATAAATCGCAGTCAATCCAAAATTTTCATTTGAAATTTGTTAAAGTATAACAAATAAAAACAAGAAAAAAAACAATAATACTTCCATTGCCATAAAATTAAACTAATAATACAGGATGGAGGAGGTGAGGTTCCTGTCAGTTAAGGCACCTTTGTGGTTTGATTTCCCTTCTCGAGCGACATTTAAATGTAAACGCAACATTTGGATATAACCCGAGACCGCCAAAACCAAGAAGAAGAAGAAAAAGGTCAAACACAAAACACAAAACTGTTTCATGTCATACAGTCACAAATGAAAATGACAGTAACAACACGCGACAAATGCTTAAGCTTAAAAGTTAACTGCCACAAAAAGCATTCAGCTTTAACACTCTTTACCATCAATGAGTGTTCACTCGCCTCTGCATCTTTTTTACGCCTCATTGCCAACGCGTAAAATGAAAATTCTTAACTCATTTACGACACATATAGCCACTGAACCACTGAACCACTAACAAAAACAACTAACAATCTAAAATTAAAAAAAAAAATAAATAAAAATGGTACAAGAAAAGGTTCTACACAAACTCTTTGTGTATTTTCTAGCATTTTATAGCCGAAAAATACAGTGGCGGGAATGTTGAATGTTCTGCATCTTAATTATGTACGCGTAAATACTTGGAGGTGTATTCATTGTCTGTCTTTTTGTAAGTCTCTAGGTATGTAGCTTTTGAAATAGACAACAAAATTTGTACATTATTTAATGAAAAAGTTAGACATACACTCAGAGAAAAACATTCTAAAAATTGGTCAATAGTATGAACGAATAATGCTTCAATTGCGTAGATATTAATAAAAATTTCCGATTAATTTACTAGTATTTCAATTGAGTTTAACATTTGCATTTGTAATATTATTAAATTAGTTTTACCATTGCTTGAATTTAAAATCACAAATTGTTGGTTTAAAATAAAAATTTTATAAAATTCATGATGTTTTTACGCTGAGTGTACAACTTGTTCATTTATACGCACAGAATGATTAACTAGGCGCGTAATAATTATTTCTATAAGGAGCACGGAGGCTTAGAACTTGGCAGTTTAGAATAGTATACACGGACAATAAAAGAGAAAGGAGATGAAAATAATAAACAGAATTATTAATAAAAATTAATGAAGTTTAAATGTTAACTGGAAATTTTATTAACTGTAGGTATCTACAATCGTAAGCATTTTAAACTTATTGTTTTGAAATTAGTGAGAGGGAGGATCCACATAATTCATTAACATTTCTAGTTCAATTAACTCTATTCTAAGTAGTTCCTCTTAGCTATGCTCTTTTTTTCTAGTTGAATTAACTTTGTTTTAAATTTTTTTTCTTCTTATTTTATGGCCTTCTTTTTGTACTTTGACAGGTGGCAACCTTCATAGCGCAGAACTCCTGATTCTTAACAGGTTATGTCGGATTCTTACCGACGAAGACCATCGTTTTCCTCTTCTACCATTCTCCCTTCGGGACTACCATTTGATATTAATTATAATAATCCTTTTCTGTTGTTAGGGATTGCTGCTTACCCGTTCTCGTTGCCTTTTGTGTTCGCAGTATTGTGTAGCTAATTAATATATTTTTTGCTAGATTCTCTACAGTGTCAGACATCTGTGTTGTCAGATTGGATATTGTCGGGGGTTCGTTAAAAACTCTATCCAGTTCCTTTCTGTTCCTGTTGAATCATGGAGAGTGAAGAGGATATCTCTCATTTACTAAAGGACAGTCATAAGTCAAAAAACACGATTTTTGAGTTAATGATGCAGAATTATTCATTATATCACGCTTCATATTGTGTAATACTTATAACATTTCTTCTTTTTTCTACAAAGTGGGAGTCAATTGAAAACTTTAAACGCGTTTTCTGCAAAATCGTGTTTTTGAGTTATGACAGTCTCTTAGTAAATGAACGATATGTGTTGAGGCGTCGGGTTCGTTCATGCAATTCAGGCAATACCGGTCTAATTTTAATTTAAATCTGTAGAGAAACCCCTCAAAACCTTTGTGCCCGCTGAAAAATTGAGCGAGGTTGCGCTCGTTGGTCTGTCTTTAGTTTTGCTATAAAGGCGCTTCATTTCGAACGCAAGTAGGTCAATGTGTACCTTTCTGACAATGACGCAAATAGCATCGTCCGATACCGTACGGCAGGCGCTGGCTACCCTCAAGGTATTGAGCCTATAGGTTGATCGAATGCCTTTCATGTGTGTCTTATTCGCGTTCGCCCAGGTCATCGTTTAAGGCAGCTGACGCTTGCCCTCGTGCTTTTTCTTTTTATTTAATGGCACGACCATGATTTTTCAGGCTGCCAACTCTAGTTTGGCACTATTCAGCCGTTTTCTTACTGGCGCAATTGCATCGTTGCATTTAGTTCAGTTGTTTGGCGACAGTTTTAGTACGTTATCATACAATGCGTTCTCCGAGCACTAGCATTAGTGTTATATAGTAAAGGGTTGTGCAATAGGGACATAACAATTTTGTATTTAAATAAAATACAGAATAACTGAGATATCGGTCAGATTGATACTGTTCATATGACCACCGAGAGCACGTTTGGAGCAATCGATTTTTTAGATCTAATTTTCCACCATTCTTCTACACATATCTGTCGGAACGTTGGCAATGTCGAGTTCGATTTTGTTTTCTAACCTCTTTTAACGTTCTTGGCTTGTTGGCATAAAACCCTTTAGCATCCTATTTCGCCAGGTACTGAGGTAAATAGGTAGCGATATAAATGATGATGGTAGTCGCAATGAGCTGTTCTTCAGCCTAGGTGCGCCCTAATAAACAACTAGTTAACTCACTGAAAGTTGTCTCTCTTTCTATGTCTCTTTTCTCTCTCTCTTTCTCTCGCTCTTTTTTCGCTCTCGCTCTTTCTGCTTATGTCGTCACAAAGGCAATGAAGGAATTTTTTATTCCCAGTATAAAACGAGAATAACTAGAAAATTTTCCCTTTAAAGTTATTGCAAATTTCAGAATTTTTTTTTCTGAAAAAACAAGAATACAACAAAAAAATGAAAAACTTTCTTGTAAATTTGTGTTTGTTCTCACGCTGCATTAAACATTTTCAAAGCATTATTATGTATTCCGCATTAGTTTCTGAAGGATACAAATTCTGTTAAAGAAAGTGAAAGAAGTTTTGTAGTTCATACAAAATTTTTTTGCAATTTATGGCATAAGCAAGTAATACGAGGAGAATAAGGAAAGCAAAAGAAGTATATATGTACATACATAGGAACTGGAAAGCGGAAATAAGTTGGCGAAATGGTACTATATGTAGAAATAAATGTGGCGCATTACTTCAAAGTACAAAGCAGCAAAAACAACAACAATCGTGGGAAGAAATTTCTACTTGCAGCATATAATACATACATATACGTATATAAGCGTGTACAAGAAAAACAATATTAAATAATTCAATAAGATAACAAAATGAAAATTCCAAATAATCTTATTTCGTTCGCCACCCAACACGAGTTCACATACAGTGATGTCTGAGTAACTCAACTCAACTGAACTCTTCTAAAAAAAACTTAACTCAAATATTTACTAAAAGTCTTAAATTTCAGTTGCTGCTTTTCTGCTGCTGAAAGTTTCTATTGAAAAATATCTCTGCTTTTTACTTGTATATAAAATAGAAATATCCTTTAATTTTATAAATTTTTTATGCTATTTTTTTTATTTTTTTCTCATTGTTTTATGTTTGTTTGCATTTCTAGCTATAATTTCAAGTATTTCAAAAATATTTAAAATAACTCTCAAAGTATGCTGCAATAGTAGCACTGAAAATATAGAGTTGAAGCTTTCTGGCTTAGCAAGAAATATGGGTAAATAACTTGCAAGAAAACAAAAAGTTCATTTTAGAATTCCATTGAAAGTATTGAATTCCTAAGGATTTATATTAATACTATGTTTTACATATTTCAAATGATTTGTTTATTGTTTCTTACATCGTTTCTATTGACGATTTATAATGATGACATATCACAATTTCTGAATTGTTTCTGTTTGCCTCTCAATATTCTTACTGCCTTTGTCTGTTAGAGGTGAATCACGGATCTGATCACAGACTTAAGTTCAAACCAAAAATTGGATCAAAATTCTGATGCTAATTCAAACCGAAATCAAACTGAAATCAAACCGAGACTCGGATTAAAACGCAGATCAATATTCAGGCAAATGCCAGATCGAAGCAGTCCAAACTTCAAACCGAAATTTGGAAAAAAAAAATTGATTCTCCACTCTCTACTTATGTAAGTACTAAAAGCACTCATTAATTTTCAAGAAATCGATATATTTCCATACAAATTTAAGATATTAATTTATGAAATACTGTAAATAAGTAAAAAAAGATTAATATTCACTAATCATAGAGTGTTGCCGTGAACTACTCGCTTATTTATATGCTACTCATTTTGTGATAGTGATGTCAAAATCAGATTTTTTCAAACTCTTTCAAAAATGCACATAATCAAATATTTTGTGTTTTTGCTTGTTTTATTTTCAAGTAAAAGTTACACAATTAAATTTACAATGAATTTAATTTGGGGAAAAAATATCTGCAAAAAAAAAGGAAGAAAATAAAGTAAAAATTCTACTTTTCACTCAATTTGAAAAGCTTGCTGCTGTTCAAGAAAACGTAAAAGGAAAAACTTTCAGATTTTGGTAAAAAAAAGTAAAAAAAAATATATAAAACTTCTTCTTCTATATGGGAAACATGTCTGCAGCAACATAAATCTCCATTAAACTTGAGATACGATAATTTTAAGTATGAAATGAATATAGCACTTAAGGGAGAATTCAGTTTTAAGGGCAACAGAAAAAGAGATGGCTATATGTAGGAGACCTGAAAAGGAGTGGAAAAGAAAGAGTTGGAGAGAGGCAGAGAGGGCAAAGGAGAGTATATAAATATAAACATAACACATGTTGTACATATATACTTACACGCAATACGGCATACAAACACACACATACATTTTATATGCATGTATGTGTACATTAAAGTTGTTTGTATTGTATTACTACTGGGCATTTGTATAAATATCCCTAGTGTAAAAATATATTTATATGCATGCATGTAGGTATGTGTACTTTTGTATTTATGTGTGTTGGTCAATTTAAGCCATAAACATCTTATTTACTACTAGTATCACACTACATATAAAAATATTAAAGCAAAAACCACACAAAACAAAAAAAAAAAAAAAAAAAAAAAATATCATTGAACATTTAGAGTTTATAGGTAGTCATGATTAATAATGTATTGATATAAGTATTGCGAATAAGTATTATGTTGCATAGTGTTTGCTGTGAGCAACAATAGCAACAAAAATAACATAAAAAACAATTCATTGACATCTTCATGCTATACAGTTCTATAATATATATATAAAAATATCTTATCGATACTTTTGCGTATTTACTGTTATTGAAACCACACATTCATTTATATTGTTAGTGAATACTTGGTAAGGCAATAGAGGGGGATTAGGGTAGAAGGGTTTGGTTGGGTCAAGGAAAATCTAAATGAATCAAGTTGGAGCAAAGAAGTAGGATAAAAAAGTAGCAGAGAAAGCAGAAAATCTCACCATAAGGGTGATAAGCTTTGTAGCCATTCCTTTTTTTTCAATGTAGCAGTCACATATACACACTCTAATAAACACACAGTCACACACATAAATATATTTAAACATAAATAGAGTTGAAATTGAGTGTCTGCTTTCAAGTATGTGTTTTTTTTTAATAATTTAGTCAGCAACTTGTTGTAACTTATATATACAGGGTGGCTCATTTAGTTTGGGGGATAACTACATATCAAACTTGTCTGAATAGAGAATATGCTTAAGTTGGTCACGAGTTTTTCAGATTTCTTATAAATAACTTAATCAAAATTCATTCAAAGCACTTCACAATAAGTAATTATTTATTTTCAAGTACTAACTATTAAACTGTAGATTTATACCTGAAATATTTCAAAATATTTTTTTGTTTTTCTAGCTTCCCAGAAAATCTCAAGCAGAAATTAGAGAGTTTTAAATGCATTGAGTGGCGTATCAACGAAGCAAGGTGCCCTGAGCCAAAAGATCCAAGGGGGCCCTCAACTCAACCTTAGATATACATACTGAATTAATCAAACAGAAATAAAGAAACCATTGAAAAATATAATGAAGATAAATTTTATTCACGCGGTTTAAAACAAATCTAAATCAATACAATTTTTTGATAATCTCATTTTTGGAATTATTTCTTGCGAACTTTTGTTTCGGCAAAGGTGTCGATAATATTGTCGAAATGATTCCTTTAATTGTTTGCAATTTTATACTCGATAGAGGCAATACCCAAATTACACAAGCGTTCTTGAGTCATGCTATTGCGGAAATATTTTTTATTAGTTTCTGTAACTGGAATAGTCAGAAACAAAATTAAAACTGTGCAAACTTTTGGAAATCTGGCAGATGGCTCCTATGCCGCCGGGGCCCTAGATAACCTACCTGCGTTGGCGGTGAAAGGCTCACTAGTGTTGCCATTATATAGTAATTCCGATGAATGAAAATATTTTCAAGTCCAGCGCTCAAATTGGTATTCTTTCGACTGATTGTTCAAAACCGATGACTTTTCTTTGAAAGAGATCAGTAGACTTCAAGGGCTGGTAAGGGTATTCTTATGGATCCTAGTTAAACCCAGGAACCAACATTAAATGAACTCCAAACTCCGCATATAGAATTCAAAACTATTATCGGCGAACTAAAGATGAAGGAGAAAATCTGAGTACGCAGTCGTGATTAGCGATCATAAATTACTATAAAACCGTTGAATAATCTCATGCATACAATTGTTGTTGCACTGTATAATTATCAAAAATCATGAAAAGTCAAAGTGAAAAAGAAATGCTAGTTAAATCCAATGATGAATAGCTTCATATACTCATAGATCGGTGTCCGAACATGAACTCTAAAATAATTAGCCAAAATCATGTTGGGCGCTATGACCATTACTTGGGCCGTGGGCATTATGTCCGGGCACAACATAGATCATTTTGCGGCTTGGCAAATCGGCAAGAATCAGAGGTGCATATCCAAAGTGGATCTGTGGTCTGAGTGAAATTACTTGAGCAAACTCATAGACTAATCTGTTTCAAATAATGCGCTATAATTTTCTTCAATTTAATTTGTAGTAAACATTTTTATGAAAATTTATAGCACATCTTTTTGCTTAATTAAATAATTATATTTTACAGAAAAAAACAACCATTTGCTCTACCATTTAAAAAAAGAAGAATGGTCTTGGGATTTTGAATGATCGATAAATAAAATATACTAGTCGGTAAGGCCCCAGTAAATGGGGCTATTTTTTTTTGTTCAAGAAATCATTTTATGAAAAAACAAATATCAAAAGAGAAGCAAACTACTCGTTGGTGTTTGTTTTGTGTTTTGTGTATGCAAATAATTCGTTAGATAATTCTGAGAAATGCCGTTACTCATGTCTTCTCTCTCTCTCTCTCTCATTTGTTTTTTAAGCAATGATTTTTACAACGATGAATGCAATGCTTTTTTCAATGAGTGAATTTTAAAAAGCTTCCGACGCTAATATTTTGGAATTGGCTAAACCGATTTCAAATCTGATAATTTTTGGCTAACCTATTCGCCAAGCTCTTTAACCTTTTGGCGCCCGAATTATAATGGGGCTTGATAGAAACAGTTTGTTTTGAAATTATTGTTGCTTAGGTCTTCCACAGTCATGACACCAAATTTCTTGCTTCTACATTGATTTGTTTGTCAATTTATTAAAGGTTGAAAAAACATAGCTACGAAGCTGCAGACAACCACTGGATAACTATTTTTCTCCAATTTTTGGTTTTCATATTCTCTTATCTTTTATAAATATATCTGTGATAAACAAAATTTGCGCTTAATAATAATTAAACATATTTTTTTTCCAAAAAATAGTGCAAAAGATTTTACTACAAAATTTTGTACTTTAGTTTTTTGCTGGACTTCAAAGACAAAACATTAAAAAAAAAATGACATAAGCAAGAAACTTCAAATGTTCGGCAACCAGCAAACGTGAAGAATACCTTACAGAACTGAATGCGAATATTATTATTAGTGAAATTTGTTAAATATCTATTTTATGCCACATTAAAATGAATTTTGGATATACGCAACATTGGGTATGAAAGAGTTAAATTGATATAAAATTTGATAGTGTATAAATGTATAGATTCTATCTACATATATAGTCTTTGGGATATATGACTGCCTCATCTGATTTATAAACTACCCTGTATATAAACATAATATTTTCAATTTCAATAAACTTTCTTTGGTTTCTGTGATATATATTATTATTATTGTAGTTTTTTGTTTAGTTCTTTCTAACCTTCTTTACGGTACTTAATTCGATAACAATAGCAAATGGCAAGAGTTTATTTCTTTTTGAGAAAAATATATATATTATTTTATATTACTAATAATTGACAAATGTAGCTTAAAAAAAAGAAGAAAAATACTAACTGTAAGGATAATAAAGATAATCAAATAATATTAAATAATAAAGATTCAATGCGTAAGACGAGTATTATGTACATACAAATAAATCTGTCTTTATTCACTTTCTTTTTCTTTATTTTCAATTGAAATAGAAGAAAAATCTATAATTAAAAACACTTTAAAGCAAAACAAAAATACATTTTTAGGTACCTGAGACGCTGTCTGCTAATGTGACCAGAAGAAGCGGTGAAGAGTGGAATAATATAAGTGCAAGAAACACCACTAGAAAATTACAGTTAAAGTATTCCAATTTTTGGTTTAAGAATTTCTATTATATTTTCCGAAATACCATATATTCTTTTTTTTTATAGCTGTCAAAATAGTTGCCGAAACCATAAAGCACTGCAGCCAGGACGCATGGGTGCTCATAAATTACATAAACTGCATTTATCCTTTTTTTCTGTGCAACCTAAACACTTAAAAAGAAAGTACCTCCCTTAAACGAATTGAGGTTTAATGAGCGAAACTGTTCATGATGATGAAAAATTTCATAAGAAATTTTTTTGTGTGTAGGTATATCGCAAAAAAAAGCAGTAAATGCAGTTTATGTAATTTATGAGCATTTATGTGAAATATTTCCTATAAAAAATTTTATAGGAAAGTTTTTTATATGCAGACATATTTTGGATACATCTTTGTTTACCTTTTTTATGATTGGGATGTTTTCAACTTAATTGTCGTCTAGCAAAAAAAAAAAAAAAGAAAAAAGATGTGTCAGAAGTTTTTTGTGTACCTATGTATAGGTACATGTTACACAATACATACATATGTTGAAGGTCATAATGTAGTTGTTGCTATGCTATGAGTGCAAATAAGTACACGTACACGTACCTTTCTTTCATCATTAATTAATTTTTTTATTATTTCTAGTGGTATAAAATTTGAAGTATTCACTTATTTTTTCATATTGGCAATTTCAAAGGAAATTCTAATTTTTTCTCTTTCTATTGAATGACCGTGAAAACCAGACGTTAGTCAATATTATGTTGTACTACACAATGGCGTATCCATAGGGGCCTAAGAGTGCTGTAACTGTTTCTGAGTTGGGCGGTAATCTAATTCCAAATGATGAACCATTACTTGTCATCATATTCAACACATTTTAAATACGATTACTGTAATTGTATTTAAATATTTTTTTTGAGATATTGCAACATTAAAATAATTAACCTCAAAATTATTGGAGTACGATTACTTTTTTGTATTTTGAATTGAATTACTGATATATTTTAATAAAATAAAGTTTTAAGTTGTCTCAAATACCAAGAAGCTGTCCAAAGAACTAATTTTGTTTTTCTAATAATTTGGACCTTTAAGATCGATAAAGTAAAGGTCGGTATACTTATATTTTTAATACTTTTCTAAATGAAACACCCTCTAAATTTAATCGGCCAAAAAAAATGCAACACTTCTTTCGATTTTTTGCACCTCGTTACCTTTCCATTTAATAACTCAATTTTGTGTGAAAATGGTTGCGATTAAAAAGCAATTAAGTAGTAATTCTAAAAAAGCTATTGTTATGGCAAAGGATTCCGGAAAATCCAATAGTTTTTGTAATTCGGTAATTGATAAATCAGCTGTTAGTCGCATTTTTAGTAGGTACTGAGCTACCAAAACGATTGAGCGAAAATTGGGACTCTCTGTGTAAATCCTAAAAATTGGAGATTTCTCTTCAAATCATTTATTTATTCATTTATATTTATTTTAGCATACTTTACAAATAAATTTGAAAAATATAGGACAAGGTGCAGGGCGACGGGCCTTCAATTTATATTTTAACGCATTGACAACAGCTCCTGAACCGCTGGGAATTTTATGAATCCGACAACGGATTCGTGTTCAGCGATGCCAAATTAATAAACAACTGTGTCGCGAAAAAAAAAATGTATTTTACAATTCTGTGGTCAAAAGCAGTAGTAGCTTAAGTCAACTTTAAACAGCATTGAGTTATAAATGCTATCGTTTTCTTTTTATTTCAATGCACATGTACCTAAAATCATCGAAATTCTATGTTTGCTAAAACAAAAGCTATAAAAAAAGAAACGTATTCACTAAAGTAGAATGACAACCAATCATTAATTTCAAACCGTGTTTACTCGAAATTAGATTTTCAGACTTAAGCGATTACTTCTTTTGACCACAGAATTGCAGCTAAATATTTTAAAAATATTATTAGAATCACGTATCAAATGACAAAAATTAAACTCGCGTAAAGCTTTACATTTTTAATAAAAATTAAAAGTTGGTAATTTTTTATATTGAATTTAGACTGAACTTCAGTCCGGGTTTAGATATTTAGACCCAATGTAGTCTTATATTTAGCCTAAGTTACAGTCTGATTTTTGGTCTGGAGTTTGGTCCGGATTTCGGTTGAATATCGGTCCGAGCTTTTATTAGCATTTGGTCTAATTTTTGGTTTAGATTTCGTCTAAGTTTTATTTTAATTTTTGGTCCGATTTCGGTTTTAATTTTAGTCTGATATTTAGTTCGATTATTGGTCTAAATTTAGGTCTCAAAGTGGTCCGATTTTTAGTTTGACTTCGGTTTGCGTTTTGGTCAAAAACTAATTTTTGATTTTCGCTCTGATTTGTGAGTATATTTTAGGTCCCAATTTTAGTTTCAGATGTGATATGATTAGTCTTAATTTTGGTTGAAATTTAGTCCGCCCTTGGTGTAATATTTTTGGCCATAATGACTAGGCTAGATATTTTGTTTGAATTATGTCGGGGTTTTGGTCAGAAATTGGAAAGATTTTTGGTTTAAATTTGGTTTAATTTTTGGTCCGATTTGAGTCTGAATTTTGATCAGGATATTTATCTAATTTTGATCTGGCTTATTATGTGGTTTCCGGTTCAGTCCCTAGTCTGGTCTACATGCTCTGGACTATAAAAAAAAAAACAATTTTATATGTTCAACTTTTGCTTTTTCACGAGAAATTTACCACTCAATATTTTTGAGTTTAATTGGTTAATTGGTAAACAACCATTATTAAGAAACTCACATACCAAAAAACTTTTATTAAATTTTTAACACTTTGGCTTACTTTTCCTATTGGAAAAAAATTAGCAAATCTACATTTCTTCACGCAAATACATACATCAAAAATTCTTATTTTACAATAATTTCAATTGAAAAGGAAATAAGTCTTAACAAGTCTTAAAAATCATGTAAGCCTTAATCATTTGGGAACAATTTCGATTGTAAATCTCTCTAAACCTCTCCGTGTTTTTTTTTTTTTTTTTGCCAACGAAAAGCGCAAACATCTGTCACGCACACTTATACATATTTATGAATGTTTGTAAGTACATATATTCCCGAAAAAAAACACATCACACACACATGTTCGCTTTTGTTCAGATTTTAGTTTTTAACCTTTAAACTTCATCAAGTAAGAATAACAAAAATTTTATAAGTAAAACTTGAAAACTTACGTTATGCATAATAATCTGCACATGATATGCGCGTCACATTTCACGTGCTATAATTCACACTTATTCACAACCACACAAACACGCATATATACACACACACACACATTCTGAAGAAGACAAATAGCAGAAATTCTCGTGTAAATTTAACACATGTCTACCTACATACATACATGCTTGAATATGACCAGCAAGAAATTGTATAATATTTTTGCAAAAAAAAAAACAAATTAATATAGGATAGGATTTATTTTTTAACTAATTTTCAAAAACACAACTGCCTTTCAACCGCTTCTATCCTCAATGAAACTCTCAACTCCCTCCACTTATTTGTTTACATATAAAATAATAACAATGTTGCATACTTTCGGGGTGTATTTCATCACACTTCACCTGGCGGTATGTGCAAAAACAAAATAACGATAACGTGAGCTTACACCAACAGTGTCAAAAACTCGATAGTGTCAGAAGTGTTGACATTATTTCATTGACTAATACATTTTATGTAGGCTAGGTGAAATTAGAATGGCGATAAAAATTAAATAGAAACAGTTTATGTATTATTCTAAAACCACGAGTAGTTTTTGAATCAGCATTCTGGTTATACTTTATCGTTGATTAAATTTTAGAATATATTTCTTTCAGAATTAATTACATATCTACTAAATTTTTTGCTGGGTTAATTTGTTGTTACCAAAACAAACATTAGCTACTTTACGAGATGCAGTTACGTGTATGAGTTCAAGTTTATCAAAAAACCCACAAAATTTTGTAAGCAAATTTATTTAATCCTCTTACGTAAAGCGTTTTCTTATTGTTTTACAAAAATTGATTTGGTGTTGAATTCACTTTAGTTTAGAGCAGCTTTCTTTTCTTTGGCATTTTATTTTTCGCTTTCCGCAATTTAATATCGTTTTTTTTGCAAAACTTTCATTTCAGTTTT
Organism: Toxonevra muliebris; assembly: GCA_963691655.1. Classification (NCBI taxonomy): domain Eukaryota; kingdom Metazoa; phylum Arthropoda; class Insecta; order Diptera; family Pallopteridae; genus Toxonevra; species Toxonevra muliebris. The sequence continues at coordinate 74,962,519 of OY829329.1, forward strand.
TTGAGCTATAGATTTTGTTTTCAATTCTCAAAAAACAAGAAAAAAACACGGTATTTACAGAACAATATTTACTCCGAATACTGGTATGTTGGTACATTTATACACAATTTGCAGCTAAAATTCTATACCAATCATTGTGAAGGTAACTGGTTATAGTATGCTGGCTTCCCTATAAGGAATGTTCCAAATTTAAATAGTTGGAGTTTGATTTATTGAAGGCAGAGAACAACGTGAGCGTAATTGTTGTCAATTTTCTCTCACTGCTCTCTTTCATAACGCAGAGAGAGCTTTTGAGAGTGGATGAGTTCTGTTAGAATAATCCAGAATGCCAAATATTTTGGCATTTTCAAAATATATTTTAAGTCATGAACTTAAAAACTAATTTACTAACTTACTTCCTGCACAATATGTTTCCTCTTCGTAACATTCCTTAATGTATTCACATATGCAGGTATGGTACGGTTTATGCCACATTCTGTCAGAATGCCATGCTGAAATTTTTGTTTTTTCTGTTGGGTGTTTTCTTTATGCAAACAAAATAAAATCCATTTGAATTGCAAGGTGCAACCTGCAGAAGTTTTTCAAGTTTTTTGTTTTTTCATTTATTTTTGTGGTAAGTAACTTTCTCGTTTTTTGTGCTTTTTTCGGAAATGCGGTTATGTGTGTTTGCATACAATTTTGTATGCATGTATGCAGGTTTTGAGATTGTGCTTTGGAAATCTCTTTAAATTCTTTGTGTGTTACTTTATTGCATGATTGAAATTATCTGACGGGGAAAACAATTTACCGTGAAATTTAATAAAATCCACAGAATTGGAATATTGATGCAATATCATCTTCATCATAGACTATTCAATATGAGCATTTTTATTTTAGACCACATGGAAAACTTATGCCGATGGTGCAGTGTAAACTTCAAGAACTTGAAGATGATTTCGCAGTAATACACAAAAATAGTTTTTTTTTATCTGGCGATCCCAGATGTACATATTCTAAAGAAATTTGGGAAACGGAGTTAATAAACGCTTCGCAATTCGATTCGCTATTCTAAAGAAAATTTTATTTTAGTGAAACTGAACTCGAAATCGAAAATTATATAACTAATAAAAAATTATATAACTAAATAAAATAACTAGTTGTGGCTTCATATTTATGCAAGTCATATAATACCATTTTCCAACTGAGCCGAAATTGCGCAGTTTCGGCAAATGGTTTCGAATGAAACTGCAATCGTTCACATTGTGAAACTGGTTTCGATTATGTTTTCGTTTGACGTTTCATTGTTTATTTCTTGTTGTAAAATATCGACAGCTAATATAATTATTGCTAGTTATTTCGGTTTTAACTATTAAATACGAAGAGAATCAAAATGATAAACGAGATATTTAGCAACGAAATAAAATTGCGTACGAAAAAGCATCGTCAATTGTTATGTATCTTGTTTTACTTGCAAACCACTATACAGCCTTGCTGCCGCAGCTCCTCTACCATTTATTTTGCCCATACCTCGACTATGAGCTCCTCTTCCCTCCAATATTCATTTCAATGAACACATTCAGGGTTGCATTAGATATTTGCACAGTTTCGAATGCGGTTTCGTTGAAACCATCTCATTTCCGTGGTTTCGTTTGACGTATTTTTATATGCCGAAATTTAGCTTTTCAACGCAGTTTTAGCCAAAACCTCGGAAATGATCGAAACCACGCAATTTCGGCTCAGTGAGAACATAGTATTGTATAAGACAAAAAAAAAAGCATCCTGCACAACGAAAATTGCTGGTGACTTCTTGTTTTTAATGTAGGTATTCTGAAATTATGTAAAAAATTTACAAAGGTAAACTTGATTTTTAAACAATATTAGCGAATATTTTTTGTAATAAATTGCAAAATCGAAATTTCAAAACGAGGCGAATAATTTAGCTATCCTATCGGATATGCGGCGGCTATTTCACTCCGCAGTGTTTAACAGTCGATTCTAATAGAACATAAAGTAAATAAATTATGCTTGTCCCCGAAAGCGGAAACAAACGCGAATATTTTGTTGCTAGTTGAGTCGACAGTATAACAAAAACTATTAGTTTTGTAATACTTTTCGTCAGAGTATATCAAATAAAATAAATATTTAGACTTCAAAAGAGGTTTATAAAAGAAATGCTTAATGAAATTCGTTAAAACTTCACAACATTTTCTTTATAGCACACAGTGGTCTAGAATCACGATGATAGTAATGATTATGAGTATTAGGGGGTTTTTAGAATTGTTGATTAATAATCTGATGTCAACTTTTCAAAAAACTAAATGGCGGATTCAAAATACTGGACCCCTTGCATAAAAAAGTATCGAATTTTGATCACACCAGACATTTAGTTGGATTATAATTCAACGAAATGGAATATCATAATTATAATTGTAATAATTATCCACGTAGGAAACTGAGGTCGGGCTAATAGGCACGCGTAAAAGCTCTTGGCCGGGGGGCATCAAATAAGATCGCAGTTATACCTTATGTTAAGGGTCGATCTAGAAATATTCAACAGGTGAGCAAAGATTGGGATACCTGCCATAAATTTTGGTTTTATAAGATAAGGGTCAGATGAAGTGTTTCCCCATCACCACAAGATATCACAGTCCAACACACAAATTTTCTCAGTGCGTTTTTGTAAAAAACCATTAAAATAGTTTCCCTTACATAAAAATCTTAATGTTCCCCACCTAGGGGCAGGCTGCAGAGTTGCAACCCGCTTTAGCATCCTGCTTTTCCTTCGCATGATCTGCCAGTGCCTAGCCGTGCTGATAGATACGAGGCTGTCATTCAAGGAGTATCTCTCTGCAATTATCATTAAGATCTCAGTCCAGAATATTGGTGGCAACGCGGGAAACACGATATCAAATATCTATAATCATTGGTTCAGTTCCGGATATAGTGGGGTGCTATTGGCGCTGCAGTTCTCCCAAAAATGTGAAACGCGAAATAAAATCTTCATTTGGATGTCCTGATTTTTTATCTCTGTTAATGTCTGATTTTGATGGCCTGGTTTTGTCTAATTTTAAGTCTGGTTTTACTTTAAATATCGGTCTGTTTTTTTATCTAAGTTTTCTGAATTTTGGCCTGAGTTTTATTTAAATTTGATCTAAATTTTTGTCTAGTTTTATAATATGCAATGGTTGATCTAAGAAATATTTGGGCAATAAAGCTTATGATAGTTTTCTTAATGTATCAGCTGTGTTGATTCCGGGAAAGCAATTCTCACGCAAGTTAAAGGATTTCAATGTTTTAAAACACGATATAAAAATATCTGACAGTAACTCTACGACCCTGACACCGACTCCATGACCTTGACACCAATTCGTGGGTGGTGTCTTTGAATAAATCATGTGGAAATTGAAAAAAATTTCTGAAGCATTAATATTTTAAAATTTTTTATATGAATTCGTATATATTTATAATGAATGCGGCATTGATGCCAGCACTCAAATCATTTACACATGCCTACTACTTGCATGCCTACATACATATATATATGTGTGAAAATGTATGTGTGTGCATTTAAAAAAAAAAAAAATTGAAGCCTACATCTTTCAGTTATCCAATGCATTTTTTATGGGTTTTGCTAAAGATTTTTCGTTGTTGTTTTGTTTCATTGTTTTGTTTTTGCTATTTTATGAGTTTTAATGTATGTAAATGTTAGTGGAGGATGGAGAGAAAATAAAAAAATACTATACACCCAAAGAAAAACACTCAAAAATGTATACATACATTAAAAAAAAAGTAGAAGGAAGTTATAGCCAAGGAAATCAAAGCAACACACAAAAGACAAGAACAAAAACGAGCAAAAGCAATAGCAAAAAAAAAATCATCCTTGACATTTGGCAACATTGAAGCGCTTCATGCCAAAATTAATGAGTGATCATTTTTGCTTTTTTGCTTTATTATTTTTATATGCATTGCGCTATATGCGGTCAAATATATACTTACAATATTAAATTTGATTATGGCGTAAACCAAGAAATACAAGCAGAATAAGATTATAATTTTGGCAGAGATTTATTTTTTTCTTGTAAAAATAAAATCACATTATTACGCTCATTAGGTTTTTGTTTTGCTTTGCTTTTACTACTAAATATTGAAAAATTCATTATTTTAATTATTTTTGCTTAACAATACAAAAATAAGTTGCGAGTTTGTTTGTTTACTTGAAAAATTCTTACGCACAATGTCAAATTCCAGTCATTCATCAATTTCAAAGCGTATTCTTTGCTTGCTTGTCTTTCTTCCTTTTGCTCTCTAATTTCTTGAACGCTTTCTTTTTATTTTTTTGTTGTTTTTTTTACCAGCTTTGTATGATTGTCTATTGTTTTACGCTTTCAGAAATCGACATTCTTTCGGTATTTCGACAAACATATCTACATTAAAGTGCATCGAGTTCAATACGAAAAAAAAAATTAATTTTTCGCCCCTCTAAAAACGAACCTCGGTTTATTTTATAATAATTCCCAAAATATTTCGTCTCTGGCGATTACCGTTCGTGAGCTGGATCGTTTTCACCAAACCTCTAAAAATCACATTTTGTATGGGGACGTTTTTTATAGTCTATTTTTGGGCAAAGAGCTTGAGTTCTGGATAAAAATTTTTGTAAAGTTTTTAAATTGAATATAATTTAAATTTTTTTAAATTACATAGAAATTGTATAAAAATACAACAGAAAACTCAAATATAGATATACTTAAATTCATCCGTGCAAATGATTTTTTTAGAGGTTTTTTCAAAACGGTTCAGCTCACGAACAATAGTCGCCAGAATCGAAAACCGAGATTCTATAGTATTTTAATTTGGTTCATTTTTAGAGGGGTGCAGCAAAAACTTTTTTTCGTGATACACTTTAATGTACATATACTCCCATTGAAATATCTTTCTAACTACAGCCAACGTTCGATAATGTAAACATTCACTAACGTGAACAAATTTTTCCTCCATTGACAATTCTAAAATATGAACAAAAGTCTGAAAGTTCTAAAACGTGAACAAAATTTCTTAGCAATTGTGTATCAATTTTTATGATTTTAATAGTTTCGGGAATCTTCTAGATAGGTTTACTACAAGAACTTAAGAGAAAAGGTAATATTAACGGGGATGATAATTCTGTGGTAAGATCATAATGTTTCCATTATTTTTTCAATAATCGCAAACGTGGACAATCTCTTAAACGTGAACACCCTTGGTTTTATTAGTTCACGGTTTCGAGCGTTGACTGTATATGTGTAAATATGCTTTACCTGTCTGACTCACTGATATGATGATTACGCGTAGCTCTGATTTATAAAGATTTTTAGAAATTCTTTGGATGTTTAGAGATTCATAGAAATTTACATAGAAATAAACAATTGAATTTTTAAGATTTATAAAAATGATTTTAAATTAGGAGGAATTTTTTAGATGTTACTTTAGAGGTTAGAGAAACTGTTAGAATTATTAGAAATTTTTTTTAAAGGCGTTTGGAAATTCTCAGAAATTTTTAGAAAAATTTATAGATATTTTTAAAATAACAACAATTGAAACAGTAAGTAAAGTAAAAGTAAGTACACAAATGACTTGATTTACACGGTACTTAATTTATACGGGTTCGTTTTTTTTTATCACTTTCGGAACCGTAAGGAAACCAGAGGAGAGAGGAGGAAAGGCAACCAGAGGAGAGCCGCCTCTGCGCCTCTGAAGGCTTAAACTTTCATGGGTCTCCGGTGACCCTGTTGCCCTCAATGGGATATTTTTGTATCAAATTTTTCTATAAATTTTTATTAGATATTTTCCGATTTCAGATTCGGATTCTTCAACCCCCATTTCATCGTAAAAAAGTTCTTAAAAAGTTTTCATTTAAGATCTTAGGGTCACCGGTGACCCGTAGCAAAACTTGTATTTCTTAAAAAGTAATGAAAAAAATATGGGAAGTCACGTTTGAGTAAATAGTTTTTCCCATAATATATTAAAAATTTTGTGTATTTGGAAAAATTTTGGAAAAATTGTGAGCGTTTGATCCGCTCCAGTAGCATAAAAACGCTAAGTTTATAAAAATTTATGCGATAGTTTTCAAAAAATCATAAAATTCAAGATTTTTTAAATATGTGAATGTATTTAAGTTGTTCTGAATAATAATTTTTTTTTTAAACCCACGGGCAATCCCGGGTATTCTCTATACACATACATAAAATCTGAGTACGTTATCAGTATTAAATGGAGAAAACAACCTTCTCCATGTATTTCCTTTGTAGAAATTTCATTGATGCCTTTCAAATATTTTCGATTTGATTGTTTTAATGTTTTCAGCTCTATGACTTCTTACATACATTTACACCTCCGTCAATTTCTTATCATCTTTATATTTGGGTTTCTTTTATTGATTTTCATTTACTTAAATTACTTTGTTTTTTTTTTTTTGCTCCTATGAGAATTCAATTCAATTCGTTTCGAATCGAATCGATATTTTTTCTTTTTTTATTTGCATTAAATGTGTTGGTAATATGATATAAAGAAGGCATTTGCAACATGCGTTGTGTTGCAAGCTTTTAGTAAAATTATTGCTAGCAATAATTTTATATAGCTATATATGCATTTTTTACATCATCCATTACACTTATTGCTAAAAAAATAATATAAAATACTTATGTATGTATAGGTAAATACATATGTGCATATTTCTTTTCAACATACCGTATTTAAATTGGTGATTTTATCCAATTCCACTGCTGTGCTGCCTCGATGATGATGTAAATGCGCCAAATGATGTGTTGTCAACATGATGTGTCAGTGTTTGATGTTTGTGTGTGTGTATGTGTGGGTGTTGCTCTTGTTGTTCTTGTGACTGCTCGTGCTGTGACTGCTGTTGCTGCTGCTGCTACTTTTACACACACATACACACTTTTGCTAGTGAACTCGACACTTTGATAAATTTTACTCTTTTGTTATTTATTTATTTTTTTTTTTAATATTTCTTTTTCTTTTTTATATCGAATTTTTTTTTTATACTGCACTTTACTTTTTATCTTTTATTTACTTTATACTTTCATCAACTTTAGTTGTGTTCATTCTGTTCACTCTGTGCTGCAGCACAGTGGGTTACGAACCACAAATTATGGCACACTATATAAATCTTAATTGAGCGCAATTAAATGCAGCAAATTGAATTGACACACAATCTGTGGAAAAGAAAATTTGTTGCTGTTATCGTTGCAAACGTTGTGAAAAGTTTATGTGCTTTGTCAATTGTCACTTTCAGCAGCATTCAACTCCCCTTTTCGGTTTTTATTTCGACGCTCTTACTCTCCTTTCTCTTCAATTTTTTTTTTTTTTAATTACTCTTGTCAAAGTCACTTTGCTATTGGTTGATGTTTACTTTCGTCGTATTTACTTTACTTTAACTCTTCTGTTTTATTATTATTTTTGTTGCTTTTCTTTTAATTTTCTGTTATTTTTTTATTTTTTTTTTTTTCAATGAAACCACAATTGACATTTGCAGATTTTGTTTTACGGTTTTTTTACAAGCGCGTATTTAATTATTTTTTACTTATCTTTATATTTTTTTGCACACTTTTTAAACATTTTTGGTTGTGTTTTTTGCTTTATTTCTTTCAGTACGTTGGTTCTAAAATAAAAATTAATTAAATTAGTTGTAAGCAAATTTAATTACCTTCATATAATGAAAAGGATGAGGGGAAAAACCTTCAAGAAAAAGGGATTTCTACCAAAATTGCTTAGTCCCTTCTATCCCATGGATCCACTACTGATGGCTATGTTTGATTTAGTGTCTACTTATTGTGTATGGCGATCATTGAGCCAAAGTGGGGTACCCATATTCAACTATTAAACAGCATTAACCAGAGCTAATTTGGATATGCGACGAGAGTGTGATAATCCTGCAAACTAAGTTCCAAACTAATTCTATGGTTAATACTGAGAAAAAAATTGCATTAATCTTAGCGTGTATTCACCAAATACTGATCGAAAGCAAACCAAAACTCAGACCCAAAACCAGTGGAATTATCTGATAAATAAACACACCAAAAATTTTCAACTTAAATACCGACCCAAAGTAGACAAAACTTTAAATCTAATCCAGACAACAAAGTAAACAAAAACTGTATCAAAAACCTAGCCGAATTCAAACAGAAAATTTAAACAAAATTCAGACCGATATTCAGACCAAAGATCGTATCAAAATCAATCCAATTCAGACCGAAACTCGACCACAACTCAAACTAAGAGTAAGATTAAAACTGAGGCTAAAAAGATGCCAAATACCAATTAAAAAAAAAAAAAATTATGACCAGAAATTTGATCAAACGCTAAGACTAAAAGTTACACAAAAACTCAGACCAGAAGGATCTCAAAAACAGACCGAAAGCTAATCAATATTTAGATCAAACATAAATTAAAACTTAAACCAAATTTAGATTAAATTTTAGACCAAAAATCAAAACAAAATTCTATTATACAGTCAAACCAGAATGCAGATCAAAAATGGAGAAGTTAAATCAAATATCAGACTGAAATTCAGTGCAAAATTCAATTCAAAAACTAGATTATTATCAATCCTTCTAAAAGTAAGACATCTATTTATAAACTGGCACTAAAATTGTAGATATAATGTAGTCCGAGTGTATTTAATAACCAGGTGCACTGCAACGTGCATTCTATTGGAACGTCCAGCATGGCGGCTAATCAGAATTGATTCAATTTCTGACCCCATTTGAATCCTAAAGTTCTACATTTGTTCCACCTTGGAAAGGGCTTCAGCCTCCATAGCTTTCTCCTGGACCCACAACTGATCATAGTTCCTTAAATATAAAAGTAAAAATCTGTTTGAATGTCCACTGAATGTTTGAATGTTGAATGTTTGACATACAAATTTAGAAAAATATGTCTTTGGCCTTATGGCTCCACTAAAGCTTTTTCTGGATCTATAGAAAACTCTTTCGAAATGCCTGAGATTTTAATTTAACTAAGATTTTCTAGCTACATTTGCGCGGTGACCTAAAATTGTGCTTGGTACGCCAAACACAAAAACTAAAAAATACTCTACAAAGACCTTCTGCTGTCTTTATCATTGGAGTCACTAGGGGGTTCAAGACTTTTCAAAAAGTGAAAAGGAGCTTAATTTCTCACTATAAATCAATATGTATGAATTATTCATGGGGAAGGGAGTCTCGCGTTTTTGCATCCTAAATGCTCAAAATTATTTTAAAATACGATTCGTTTTCAGTTGGTAACTAAATTTACTACCGCCACGTGAACATAACCTTAACCCTTGGATGTAGGGTAGGTACCAAATAGTAAAAGTAAAATTAAAGTAGTTTTCATAATTATACTACAATACTATTGTGTTTTATGAAATAATTACATTTTTTTTATGCGGAAAGAGACATGAAACACATAAAGTTGCAGCACAATACATTTGAGAAAAGAAAGGAAGGTAAAGAAGAAATGGATATGTAATTAAAGGGCTGTAAACATACATACATACATACGCATACACACAGAAGAATGCAACGCTCATGCAAAATAAAAAATCACAAGTTGCATTAAGAGTAGAAGAAGAATAACGTTGCACAAACAATAAACAAAGGTGTATGCGTAGGTATACAAATTAGTATACAATAGGCGCATATCCGGTAGAGAAAAAGGTAGTAGTAGTAGGGAGAGTCAGTAGTAGCCAAGTGGTAGCAGTAGTAGGGAGATGAGTAGTAGGTCGAGGGTTGTGAAGTACGGAGGTATGTAGGAGAGAATTGAAAAGTAGTAAGGCAAGTAGTAGGGTGGTTAGTAGTAGCCAGGTAAGAAGAAGGAAAGTAGGTACAAGGTATGTAAACAGTAGAACTCAGTTTCAACAATAGTATAAAAATATGAAGTACAAAAGTATATGATTCTAGTACTAAAGTGGAAATGACTTCACAAAAATCGTCATGAAAAATTATACCAATTAGTGAAAATTTTTCTATTTTAAATAAATTATAAAAATGTAAAAGTTTTTTTTTGCCTTGCTTAAAGGATAATTACATAATTAGCTATTAGCATAATAAGAGATTGAAAGGAATTTCAGTAGAAAAAGTTAATTAAAGCTTGACTGCGAATTTCAAGAATTAAGATATATTCATGCATGTACTTATCTGGATATGTATGTATGTGTGCATGTGTGTTGTATATGTATATGCGTATATGTGTATGTTATGTTTTTGTATTTGTAGCTTTAAGATGTCAAGTTGGCATAAACACAACACGAAAGAGAAAAACAATGATGGAAATTTATTTCATATTGTGTCATTGAAAGCATCAAAAATGAGGCAGAAACGGAAAAGGAAGTGGAAAAGGAAAAGGAAGTGAATGGGGGTGAGGGAAAGTGTAAGGGAAAGAAAAATTGAATATGAAAGTGAATGTGGCGCATGAAAAGTGAGCGTTTAAGTATTTTGCTTAAGTTTCTCTTTTGCTTTCCGGCATATATGTATGTATAATTTTTATATGTGTAGTTTGGTTTCTTTCTTTTTTTTTCGACAATATTTAAGTATGTATAAACTTAATTCACACATTCACAATATTTAAGTAAAAATATACAGAAACACACATACATACACATATATATGCAACTAAATATGCGAGTGCTTATATGCACACATAATATGCATAAATCTTCACTAATACCGTTAAGTATGCATTTAAATGCTATAAAGAGGTGTCAGTGATGCCAATTTGTTCAAAAAGTATTTATGCCAAACTCACTGAATCACGTACATCTGCATGTATGCGAGTGTATGTAACCCGCATATGTAGTTATGATATAAAAAAAAAATAATAAAATTTCACACAATAAATCATCTGAATATATTTCATACAGACATACGCTCATTTATGTGTTGAAATTCCTTTAGCAAATCCCCAAAAGAATGTGAAAGTTAAAATGGCATAAATGATAAGTTCGAAGCTGGGGGAGCTTTAGGAAAGCAAGAGGTACCTGTCTGTATATAAGTGTATGTGGCTTGAGATATGTATAAAACACTCACACACAAAAGAAAATGTAAATTATGGTAAATTGAGCTGAAATTTTAAAATATGTATGAGAGCATAGAAAAAAGAGAAATTCAAAGAAAAATTCCACAGAAAAAACAAAAATGTTGAAATAAAGATTTAAAATTGAATTTTTATATTTATATCGAAATGCAATTCCCATTCCCAATGCCATTTATGTTTCTGTTACAAATAAAATCATATTTAATTTACATTTTTCAATAGCACTTGAGTTTATTATAGACGATTTTGGCAAACAACCACAAACAATGTTACTACCTATGCACATTTATAAACACTTGATAAATACATATTGTTGCAATATTGTCATCTAATAATGCCACAGTAGCAGCAATAGCAGCAATATGCAGAAGTAGCAATGTTTAAGTACACTTACCAATACCACATGCTGAGTGCAACAGCAGCGACACTTTTATTTCAATTTTGTGATATTGCCCAGCTAAAAAATATTTAGTGAGTATCCCTTGATAATAGTTTGTAGAAATGTAATTGATTTGTTAGCAAGAAGCAAAATATTTCGCTTTTTTCGAATACTTACATATCTCTTGAGATTATTTCCAGAATAGTAATTGATAATGAATCAAGTAAATATTTTACATATTTCGAATTCCACAACGAATCTCATGAGAATAGTTCTAGATTTGTATTTGATTCTTTAAGGGGGTCAGTTGTTCTATGGCTGGCAAAAAAGAAGCTTTTTCACAATGTTTTTTCTACGAATTTTGGTGTTATTATTTTTTTTTTCTAACATTGATTTTTTCTATTTTGTATAACGGTAATTTAAAAGTTTGAAAAGTTGCGAAAAAATCGAAAATTCTATTTATTTTCTATTTTTCAAAAAAAAAAAAACAAGATCGAAATGGTTGAGATTTCTTACCGGTAAGGAAGATGATGGGAATGAAGTTAAACCTCAAAAGTCCTCCTCGAATCTGTTAGTCCCTAGACTTCACTAGCGGATCTGGAAATATCCTAAGAGAGGGGGTTTAAATTCTTACCGGGAAAGGGAAGGGGAGGTTTAACCGCAAAAACAACCCTACCTAGGATCCGCTAGTGTTAGACGTTAACTCTACGGTGTATTACTTCTCCTATCAAGTATTATACACTTAGCTGAATATGGTTTCTCTTGTAAAAAAAAATATACACAAATTTGTATACTGGGTTATTGATTACAGCTACTTTTGTGGTTGCTGAAATGGATTGCTACAGCTACTGCTACTACTGCAACATTTGCGTTTAATTAATGCGCACAACAAAATGATTATTATTATTATGGTGGCTGTTGGTAGTTGGTGGTGCTGCAGTGTTGCACTTACTCAAGCATGTTTCTGGTATTTTGTAATGCCACTTTGCCACTTTGGTGCCACACAGTTAATGAAAAATGCGGTTGCACAATTAATTTTTTATTAAACATCACATCACAACGTAGCATACGGTAAGTTTACAGGTTTTTCTTTCCTCTTTTTTTTATTTTTTATTTTATTTTGTTGCATACTGTTTGCAATGCTGCACATTGCTGCGGGAACTGGCATGTGTCTGTATCTCTCTTAAATTTAATATAAATTATGGAGTTACTTGGTTGGCATATTTAACTTTTAATTATTAAGCACTAATTTACATTATTGCTGGAGCAGTTTCTGATTTTCAAAATTAAATCGTGTTTAAGCAAAAATTATTATTTTATCTGTTTTTTTAATACAAAAAAAAAACTTAATTCTTTATTTATGTATTTTACTAGCTATTATATATGAAATCCTACATATTTCTCGTTACGCACGATTTCATTCAATTACCCACAAAACAAACACTCATACATTAACTAACTTCCCCCTTCTCCCCTACAGAATAGAAAAAGGAAAATTGTTATTGACTTCCGTAATGCGAAAAACAATAATTTACTACACAATTTCGATTCAATTTGGATTGTGAGAAAACCGCAAATATATTAATACATATTTATTTGTTATCAGAATTTTTCCTTTCATTTTTTTTGGGTTTTTTGGTTGGGAAGGGAAAATCGCTTTCGGAAGACATAAATATGTTGAAATATGTTTTAATGCTAAAACCTTCAACTTGGTTAAAGCGTACGAGAATAAAGAAAGCTGTGTGAATTTACTTTTAAATAATAAATAAAGTGAATAATTTAAAAATACTCAGGGTCAATCTTTATGTGTAGAATAACTAATGGAGGTTTGCAGTGGTAAGTCACACTGAAAGGTTAGATGACGCTATTTTTATAGTGACTAACTTTTTACGCAGCCACTGCGACCAGAGTTGATTTTTTATACAGTAGTGACTAACTAACTTTACCTTAGATCAATATTAAAGTCTCCAACAAGTTGTAAAATTTAACCTTGGTTAGAAGTCAAGCGCTGCGGCCTGAAAAATATATTGTGCCAAACTTCAATTAAGATAAAAGACATTCTAACCTTAATATCTTATTTCATTGAGCTTCTTGTTGAACCCAATTCTTCTAGACCGAGCCAGAGGTGGACATCACCCAGAACATGATGAGCTTTTGTCTCGTAAGTAACACGCACTGAACTTTTTTAGGTGATATTTAAGCTCATTGTATCCGAATTGAAATCCTTCTAGCGGTTGAGAGACGCTTTTCTAAAATCGGTGGACCAACTGCAGGCAAAAAGTATGATTAGTTTTTAGCTTGTCTACGAAGCCAGGACACAAAATCGCATCTCCGACCGCTTCCAATTGATGAACTTCGAAAAAGCCCACCAGACCAAAGTTCGAGAAAGGAGTCGAAGCTATATTCGATCTGTTTATTATAAAAGGAGGATGGGCATTCCTCGACCACTTTAGCCAGCTTAGGTCTATTGTAATGTGACAAAGGAAGTAAAGTTTATAGCTTCCCTATGGGACCATTCCCTGCAAGGGATTTGAGTATTTTTTTTTAAAGAACAACTCTTATTTTTGTGTGTAGGAAGTTTGAGCAACTTGCGCACATTAAACCTTTTCTGCTAGTGTTGATCTGCTGCGACTTTAAGTCGGATTACTCTAAGCAGTGTGTGGTAGTCGCTGGCGTAGTCCTCCTCTTAAAAGTAATACAGATTAAAGTTGTGTATCTTAAATTTTTTGTAAAAAATTTGAACTTTTTTTGAGCAAACAAAACTAAAAAAAAATTTATCCAGGATGGATTAGTGGAGTAATTTCTTCTAATAATTTTTACAAACTTTATTTAAATATATTTTGAAAAATTGAGCTTCTGTAAACTTTTACGATTCCATGCGCACTTAAAAATATTTATAGCTTATTGAAATAATCAAATGTTAGAAATAGTGAACGCGATTACTGTGAGTAACCAAAAAGAAAGTGATTTCTTTATGTAATAAGGGAATAGAATGCATATATATTCAATACTTTTTCTTTTTTACTTTAATATGGACAAACAATTTTATTATCATTTTTTTTTTTTTTTTTTTTTTTTTTTTTGTTGATATGAAAATATAATAATAAGAACCAAAATACTTTATGATTTTATTATGAGAAGCACTAAATTATGAAATTGATATCACATACTCCAGATTTACATGTATGTGTGTGCGTGTGCATGGATGTGTATATTTTTGCGAGAGATTGTGATTGTATTTTTTTTCTTTGGATTCTTTGGTTTAGTGTGTATGTGTGACTTTGAATCAAATCTCAGCATAATTTTTATACAATTTTTGGTTTTCGATTTTTGTTGTCGATTTTTATTTGCTGCTCTTCTGCTGCTTTGCGTAATTTTATTATTCACGCATTCGTTTTGTTATGCGGGGGCGCACTTGCATGTAAATATGTATATACATGTGTATGTTTGAGGGCATGGTTAAGCTTGTGAGTTAGAATGTTATGCATAAATTCAAGCTGTTTTCTTTATACTCGTATTTATTTGTTATAGATGTTGAAAGAAAAATTCATTGAATTGAATAAATGCGAAAGCATGAAAATGTAAATTGATATGGAATCACATTCAATGAATCTGATGAATTCATAATAGCATTACAAAATGTTTATAATTGAAATTTTTTTGGTAAAACAAATGCCAAAAACACAAAACAACATATGCACATATGATACAATTCGAATATGAGGTGGAAGCATGTATGTAAGTGAAGGTGGGAGAGGTGCATATGTTGTCAAGCTAGAGATCAAACATCCCTATAAGTATCAATGAAAATTATTGTTATTATTATTTTTATTGTTACTGTAATTGCATTACGATATTTCAATTTCTGAAATATCACAATTTGTAGGTATTACAAATTTTTGTTTGTAGCATAAATACATGTGTAACCCAGTGATCAAGAGGTGTGAAGCAGAAGTGGCTCCATTGAAAAAGCTTTAACAATATATATACTAAAGCGTATTTTTGTATAAACTGAAACGCATCTTCTTAAACAACTTAGCGATCCTTCTTTTCCTCCGTTCGGAAAAATACCTTATCACACTTTCAAAACAAGGGATCTGAATATAGTTTCGCTGTCAATATTGTTTTATTATTATTAATGTATTAGAGAGGTTTTCTTTTATCGTACCACGACCTGTTATATCTATTATTGATACCTTTTCTGCGTCTAGTTTTATACATATATCTGAAGTACTTCATCCAATCCCGCTTCCCTCAAAAAATAGAGCCTGGTCTATACGTAGATGCAACTTCAGTATATAGCATCTATTTCTATATACCTGACAAAATTTGTTTTTGCTCATGACTGTCTAGCTAGCTTAAAAATTTAATTCAGTATCGTTTTATTATTTTTTTTTTTTTGTCATGCAAATATGCTTGAAAGCAACACAAAAAGGAACAAATTGCTCATCGAATTGCCTCTCTTTCTCTCGCTCTTCCATTTTTTTCTCACAATACAATGTAAACTATAGATACATTTCATATAAGGTAATATGTACGCTCGTTTGCTGCATATCAGTGCTGTCGCTGTCACTTCAATTGAACTTTTTACTTCATTTTCAAGCCTGACACTTCGTCACTTCCTCTTTCATAAAAACACTTCGGTTTTCCAGTTTCACTGAAAAACTAAAATCGATAAAAAAAATCTAAATATGTTCATCTCTGTAATATGCTCCGACTGTAGCCAGATCGGTGTGTTTCAATCTATATTCCCTATAAAAAGTCAAAAGATACCATTTAGCATACATACTTTAGTACATTTTAAGACCTTTTGTGTTTATTTAAATAATTATGTAGCAACACTGATGACAAACTGTCATATAATTTATTAGAATTTGGTTGAAAATGAAGAGGTAGACGATTTAGAAGGTGAGTGGAGGATTTTATTTCTAAATGATTTTATGCAAATAAGCGACAGTTTCGAAGAATTCTGCCATTTTGTTTTTGACGTGAAAAATTCCTTAAAACAAATTATGTTCCCTCATTTGAAAAGATTGTCGGAGCCTTTTTTTGTCTTCACCAGCGCTTCACCAAAACGTTTTTTTTCGCAAACTAAACACATAAAACCAAGTAAATTTTGAAAATATGTCATTTTCTTATTACGCTTCAAAAAACACTTTACTTTTTTAATAATCACTTCGATTTTTTAAGAATTTCACTTCACAAAAAAATTTCAAAAGGGCTGCAAATTGCAAGACAGCAAAAGAGGCAGAAAACAAATTTGTTATATTTTGTGCTGCTTTCACTTTCAAAAGGCAAAAAAACGGTACTGAATTCAATTTCACTGATTAGAAAAGCTAACAAATTATAAGCTTTAAGTCCGTATCAGAGTAAAATCTTATTAATTTTTCCCATTGGGTATATGAATACACCCATAGCTAAGTTTGTTTTTGACTACGAAATTTCCAATCTGAGAAAAAAAAAACATTTTGTTTCGCTATGAATTGCATGACATGAAACCAAATATTGATGAATTTGATGTTGTTGCTATTATTTCGATGTAATTCTCCCCTTCTATTGTTATTTTTTTGTTACTTTTTAACATAGAATAATAAAACAATATGTGTTGAACACATTTTGAATGCAATTTATTGCAAAATAGATATATTGTACATGCTGTGCATTTGAAATTTACTGATTTTGAACGTACTCATGTATGCATACATACATACTCGCACATATTCTCAGTAACGTATGATACTAGAGGGATTAGCATATGATACAGAAAAAGAGGTATCTGAAAGCCCCAGGGAAATTCTGTATATTAGCTTTTCTTACTTTTATTATTTGCATATCTATGCAAAATTTTGTTATGGGGAGCTGTCCATCTCACAAAGGTGTGATATCAATTAGAACCCGTTGTTGGAAAGCTTCCATTTATCTTCTGTATAGAAGTGGGGTATAAGTATTTAGTACTAAACTTTGAAGGGAGTCCTTTCAAAACTATTTCTCATGATAACCAAAATGGGCAAACTTTTAACCCATACTATAACTCTGATAGATGTGTAGCTTCTTCTAAAACACCGACAAACGATGGCTGACACTCGTCAAATCTTGATTAGTTTTTGTATGCTTATTAGAAATAATCGATTTTGTAGCCCCCACCACGACTTCGATTTTTGAGAAAAATTTTTTTATGAACAACTTCTCCGCATTTTGAGTTTTATAAAATTTTGATCCGAAAAAGACCCTGGTGAAAAAAATTGTAACAAAATCGGTTGGTTAATAGATGGCGCTCCAGTACAAGGAAAAATTCAACTTTTTCATGACGTTTCTAAATTTTGCTGGTATTGTTTAGATCAGAATAGAGGCCAAAAACTAGATTCTTGGCCCAAAAACCTAAATGTACAAAATATCAACAAAAACAGGTTGGTCTATAGAGGGCGCTCTAGTCCAAGGTAAACTTCAACTTTTTCATGACGTTTCTAAATTAAAAAAAAATTAAATGTCATTGTAAAGGCAATAATCCAACTAAGAAATGCCCAAAATATTTTGGCGAAAAAATTATTAGTGCGAGTGCAAGAGCAGCTCAAAGTCGACAAATTTTTCATTAAAATGTTGGATAGTTCGATTTTAGTTTTTCAGTTCGTTGAATAAAATACGTCTGGAAGATAAGTTTTTAATAATATTCTGCTACTTTAGTGTTTTAATCAAGATTTGAAAAGCTAAAACTTCTGCATTGTTTCTAAAGTTAAGAATTTTTGAAAATACGAAAACGGAAAACTGACGAATTTCGGGAGTGAAAATCTGAAACACGTGTGAAAATATGTTCCTGGATTTTTACTCAATTTTAAAACGCACCTTTTTATTTTATCGGAATATGCAAAAGCATCCTTCGTTATCTTCCGCTCTCAGAAAATAATTCAATTTAAAAATAGGCCTGAACGTGATTTTTTCGACTAAAATTGGAATAAAACTTTTTTTGTTAACCCTTAACATGCTGAAAAATTACTAAAAGTGTAAAAATTCAGAAGTTGCATTCATTAATATCACTTTTATTCCAACATTAAAGAATTCCAATAAAAATTATTTATTTTTCTGAAAAGGCGAAACCAAAACACAAACAGGGTGATTGAAAATAGCTTCAGATTTCAGTTAAGCGTCCCAAAATTTAATAATCAGAGCGCTCCTTCTAATTTTGTTCCTTCGTTGTATGAGATCAAATCACTGTGCAGTGATATTTTTTCAATTAAAACAGAAGCCGAAAATGGATTTCTTGCTTAAAACAAAAACCGTTGTAAACAAAATTTCAACCAAAACGGTTGGATCAGAAAAGTTAAATTTTTCCTTGTACTGGACCCTAATACCCATAGGTATTAAATATATTTTTTTATTATCTGTCATGATTTTTAACATGCATTTATTCAGAACACCAATTCCATTAGGTTTAATTTAGCACTACTAAACTTGATGGAAAGGTAATACGAATCACTTTAAGATAAGAATTAAAAAACGAAATATCTGGAAATAAATTTCCCAAAGACATTAATTCCTTAAAAGATATATGAATATTTCAAGAAACCCAATTATTTATTTGCTTTAGGCTTTCATAGGCTTAAGCACAAGAATGCAATACTGAAACTGCTAGACTGGGTTCATTTTTTTTTTAACTTATTGGAAGCGTTACCAAGATACGTTAATTTTTTTTATTTTTTTTTTTAGTTCTATCTAAATTTCTTTTAGAACCTCATTATTTATGAAAAATTGTAAACTCACATTTTTCTATGGAATCATCAAGAAATTAAGATGGGGGCTTCAACTTCCTCTCCTTTACCTCCCCTTTACTTCTTTTCTATTAATTCTACTCTATTCAAAATCATGTGAAGAAAACGAGGACTCCGTTCGATGATTTCACCAGAACGAATCATGGCGTCTCTCTTTTCTCAACTCATAAAATTTTGTTTAGAAGCACAATCGCATGTAGTTTTTGTGTCACTAATCCAATAATACAAGGGAATTGTAAACCAAATTAGGTAATACTGTATGAAGTGTCAGGCTCTAGAAAGAAAAACAGCTCCAAGTGGGACACACATAATTCTTGTGTTTGAATTCTCAGGTAATTTTTTAATTATCCTATTTGAAATTTTTTTTTTGAGGAATACCAGACGAACTCACTGAGCTATTACTGCTGAATTTATGAATCTATAGGAAATTAGCTCAGAAATGTCACGTGCAACAGAAATTCTTTAGACAAGTTGCACTCTAGAAATCACCAAATCTCCAACAGGAGCATAAAAATAGCTAACTTGCAATCTTCAATTAATTTCCAATTGTTAGAATGGAATGTTGGGTTTTAAAATGTTCTTCTATAAATTCCTGGTTATTCTCTTTTATGTTAAAAAGTCCAGCTGAAACCATATCCTCTTCTGCCCGCCCGTAGCTCTCTCACTGTTATAATATTTTCATGTACTACATAGTTTATAAAAGATAAGTGCATATTCCAATATTCAAAACAATAAACTTTTCATTGGAAAATTTTATAGGTTAATTGAATTTCCGCAAATAACATTAAATTTTGTTAATATTAGCATAAAATAACAAAAGCGCATATTCATACATAGAAAAAAAAAAAAAAATTACAAATAATTAAATGAAATTTGATAAAATATTTTTCAATCCAAATAAGTATACAAACAGAACTACTAGTATTTTCAAAATATTGAACAAAAAACAAAAATATCAACTGAAAACTGTTATTTTGTCATATCTCGAAAACTTAGCCATAGAAAAGAAAAATGAATATGATTTTCGTGTTCAGCGACTTCGAATTAGTTTAGAAAACATACTTTGGTTCATGTTATATTCCAGTGTTATTTTTCTGAAATTTGGTTAGAATTTTTATGTCACACTTGGTCTGAGTTTGGTCTGACTTTTGGTCTAAATTTTGATCCGATTTTTATTCGGCTTTAGGTCGAAGAATTTGTCAGAATTTTTGGGCTCAAGATAGGTCTGAAATTTAATTTGATTGATTTAATTTTTGGTCTAATTGTTGATCGCAATTTTGATCTAAAATTTGGTTAGAAATTGGATCTGGTATTTGGTCTGAATTATGGTTTACTTTTGGTGTGAAATCTGGTTTGAACTTTGGTTAGAGTTTTGCTCTATGATTTGGTCTTAATTTCGGTCTGAGCTTTGGCTCATTTCAGTCAGGTTTTGATAAAATATTTGGTCTGAGATAGGCTTTAATTTTAATCAGACTTGTAGCTTAAATTTTGGACTACTTTTATCGTGAGATTTGGTTTAGTATTTGGTCTATAACTGATCTGATTTCTAATCTAAATTTTGGTCTGATTTCTGGTCTGAGTATTGGTTTGAATTTTGGACAGAATTTTAGTTAGAATTTTGGTCTGACACTTGATCCAAATTTTGGTGGGCTTTTGGTCTAAGAATTTGTCTGAATTTTGAATTGAGATAGGTCTGAATTTTGTTCTAAATTTTTTTGTGAATTTTGACTCTTTTTGGTGAGAGGATTTGGTTTAATTTTTGGTCGATTTTTGATCTGATTTCTGGTTTAAATTTTAGCTTAGTTTTTTATCTGATTTCTGGTTGGCATTTTACTCTGAACTCGGTTCTGTATTTTGATATGAATTTTCAAAAATTTTTAACTTTGACTACAAGCAGTGGTCTAAGATTTGGTCTAAATTTTAGTCTGAATTTTAATAAAATTTCACAAGCCTAATTTCTGGTCTAAATATCGACTTGAATTTTTATATTGAGAGTTCATGGCTTACAATAATCGATAAGTGTGTTCGTTATAATTGATACTTTGACATCAAAACTGCTGAACAAAAGTAAAATATTGCCAATATCGCTTACGGAAACTGCAACAGTAAAAAAATCCAAGCCATTTTAAGTTGAAGAATTCCCATAAATAAAAAAATTAAATGCAACTCAGCAAAATTCTTCAACATGAAATAAAAACAAAGAAAAAACTTATTTTATTGCATACCTATAGGCGTCATTACATCAAGATATGGAATATTGCCAAAAATAAAATGCAAATTATTGCATACTTTTTAATTGAAAAATAAAACCAAGCAAACGCTTGAAAATATTAAAAACAAAAATTTATACAGAATCATTAATGAAAATACATATATTTAATCACTTGTATTTATATGGAATATTCATACATACCTTGAAAGTATGAAGCAAATACTGTAAAAAAATCAAACAAATACAGACACAAAAACAGAAAGAACATGTTACTGGTACTGTGCAAAATTTACTACTGCACAATTATGCATACATCTATATATGTATGCATGTATGTATATATGTACAAGTGTATGCATACACATATAAATTTACATATATTTGGCTGTATATGTATGTGTGTACTTGAGTATATTTGCATTTTATTAAGGATGCACTTTCTCTTTCATCATCATCATCATTCTCTCCAGCAGCTCACACACACATGCAAATATATGTACCACTGTGAATATCGTGTCAGTTTGTATAATAGCTGTTTGTATATATGTATGTAAGTATCTATGTACTTATGTAGGTAGTGGTAGTCATAGTTATAATAGTCGTACTATAGTAAAAGTAGTAGCACTAGATACATTTGACTACAAAGCGGAAAAGGAAACTTTGCATAGATACAAGGCACTTTAGCTTCGCTAAATTTGCAATTGAAAAATTTTCACTTTTTCTTCTTTTTTCCATTTTTGCATATATTTTTTTATGTAGAAAAGAAAGGAAGAGATAAAAAACAAAATTGTAAGAGGTGAGTGTAGTAAATATGTAAATCATGTTAAAGTTGATTTTTAGAACGATGTGTGTGTGTGTGCATGTGCGTCTAAAAATACGCGTGCAAGGAATTGTTGTAGCTCAATGAGCCCCAAAGCATTGAATCCAGTTAAATTAATTTAAATAATAATCTACTTCAGTTTAATTTAACAGAAAAGTTTTTAGTTCCGATTTTTATTATTTTTTTTTTTTATGTAAAATGAAATATTTTATTTTCTAGGTCAGCGTGATTATAAATTTTTTTTTTAATCTGATTTTCTGAATTCATTCTGATTTTCTTTTATTTTTTTTTAGAGGAAAAAGTTTCAAGGGAGAGACAGAAAATGGGAAAATAATATTTATGACAAAAATTTTGATATTGTATATGCACAGAACTGAGAGCTGGAGAACTGTAAAGAGTACTCAGATTTTTCTTACAAATGCATTTCAGAAAAGAAAAAATTTAAGCTTTATATAAAAATGTTAACAGTATTAAAATCACTTCTAAGTGTAGTTTACAAAAACTATTGAATCAATACAAAATCCTGTTGGATTATAACGACATACTATTTAATAACTAATACTTTGCTTTTCTTCAGTTTTTCTCTCACTGCAGGTTGAGCAGTTTTCGTTATGCGTTGATTGATGTAAGGGATCAATATTTTTTCTCAATGTTGAACAATGGAAAAAATTATAAAAGAATATTTAATTACCCCCAAAAATTAAAACTAATTATTTAAAATTTGTTTCTTTAAATTTTATATAAACATCATTGTTTGATTTTTATGTTTCTGCTGAACCAAAAAAATTATTTTTCGATTTTTATTTTTTTTCCTTATTTTCTTGCTCGAGGATAAAAATTAATTTTTGAGTTTTGGTTTTGTTTTTGTTTTTTTTTTTTTCAAGACGGAAATCTTAAAACTTGTAAGCACGGAGATAAATTTTTTTTTCGTTACACTGCCGTTTACGAATGTATAAAAAACTAATCAATGAGTTGTTGGTATGCATGTGCAAGTTGATGGAGATGAATCAACCAATTTTTTACCGACGCTAATCGTTGTTCAAGGTTTAAATACCATTTTCTAAAATGCCCAAAATCCAAATTCTTTACTTGCCTATCTTTTGAATGCGTTTATGGGCTCTCTATCAAGTGAAGAATCCAGCGACGAGAGTCCCAAGATAAGGGAAAATTTATTTATCTTCGTGCTCCTCTTAAAAAGCTGTATGACGTTTTCAGTTTTTCGTTCTGAGAAAAAAAAAATAAAACTCATTAATCATTAATTTTTATTCCCGAGCAAGACAGCAAAACTCAAAAAAAAATTTTTATTCCTGAGCAAAAAAATTAAACTCAAACAAAAATTTTTATTCTCGAGAAAAAAAATCATAATTTGGTTTTTTCGGTTGAGCAAAAATATAAAAATCAAGTAATAATTTTTATACTAGATAAAAGAAATAAAAATCAGGGATAATTATTATCGTTTCGATTTCATGTTATCATATAAAGAACATTCCAAAAAAAGCAGCTTCGGTGCCATAGTTGAAAAAATTAGGGATAATTTGAATTTACTTTGTACCGTACATCTATGAACCGACCGGTTTTGCTGAAATTTCGTGCATCGAAATTTTTTGTTTCAAGAAACCAGTTCTAAGGGACATCTTCTTTGATCTTAAAAAAATTCCAAAGTGGACTCCGAAGCAAAAGTTAATGCGAATTTCCACAGCGCAGGGCATGTTTCTATGAAGTTTCAAAAATTCAATAGAGCCGGAAACTCTACTGTCTGGATTATTATCAATTTAAAAGATGTAATGTTAATTCAAAACGAACATGTTTACCGTAAAATTAACAGTTTTGTTTCTACATTAAAAATGACATTACAAAATATCAATTTTTTAATGCACTTTTTTTATATTGCTATTAATACGATACGAAAATTGTGAACATTATTGATAGTATCAACTTTCTTTTTCCTTTTTTTGGAATAACTATATTCCAAGTCAAGTGGACATTATTAATAATGCTAATAAAGTAAGAATAGTTAAGGTTAGATTAGGTCACAATTATTGTGTGTGTTGCCAGCAGAGAGACTTTGATGAAAGAAGGTTAATTGTTACCGCATTTGAAAGAGAGTTGAAAAGTTCCTTTCAATGTTTGTTTTTTACGAAGCTAGTTAAGTATCTAATAAGAATATCAGTTAAGTTTTTTTAAGTCATAGAAGACATAGCTTTTTAGGTGAGTCTATCATTCCTGAGACTTATCTAAACATTCTAATACAGCTGATTTACAGTTTTCTGTAATTTCTTGAACTGTGTTAATTCTTTGGAATTTGAAATTTTTTTCGATTTTAATTTTTGGATGCAAAACCATGTCCTATATATAACGCATAAGTTCGAAAAAGTTTATGACAACCAAAGGGAATCGTTACGGAGAACTACAGTAAAAAAATGTAGTGCTCGCTATTGGTGCCTTGCAGTATGACAGGAGAAAAACTTTCCTCCTGTAAAATTTCCTTACTTCGATTTTATGTTTATGTCTCGATATAAAAGGTCATGTCTTTCCGAGTGTCTTTCATTGAGTCAAAGCAACAGTTATTAACATAAAAATTGTACGATGGCGAAATTTTAAGAAGCTGGCAGCGATTTTAATGTTGAGGTTTCGTTTGTGAGCTAAAGAAGCAATAGAAAAGATAGGAAAAGGTCAGTATTGGTGGTGACAAAATTATGAACCTTTCTAAATATTAACAACAATCATAAAAAAAATTAAAAAACAACTGTGGAGATTTGTTTCTGTAAAAAACCAGATTTAGATGCTCATGTTTTCCTGAGCATGGCATATGTACCAAAAAGAAAGGAATAAGAAACGCATCAGTATTTACAAACGTATATGTACTTCCACACATCCAAAACTTCACATCAGAATCAATTTTTTGTGCATATCTCTCGGCCACTGGGGGAAAAGAACTGTGAAGAATCAGCTTGCGTGTGTGTATTTGCGTGAGAAAGAATGAAGACAGGACGAATAATGAAGGCAGAAGCAAAAACCTAATGGTAGGAGGTAAACCGCAGTGTTTACTATTTACACATTTACGCATGCATCTCTTTTGCGTTTTCGTAAACGAAAAAAAAAAACACACACACACACATACTAGTCAATTACTTATGTATGAGTACACAATTTGTCTGTCAGAATTTAAGTGCTTTCTCCACAGATATACACTATTAATCCTCCCACTGCTGATCCTCTTCTTGCTGTTATTACTGCTCTTCTTGGAGTTGCTGCTCCTGATGCTTTTGTTTTCCCTTCTCCTTCAGCAGCATCCTTCGGCATGCTGTTCACTAACGCAAGCTTTCAAACACACTCATTTACTCACTTCTGGATGGATTTATGTGGGATCAAATGGAATTTATTAACGTCACTTAAAATGCTTGAAATTAGTTGGTATTTTAGTAGATATACATAAAATATTCTTTAGCATGAAATTTTAATGAATGAAATGGTGAGTTTTTATTTTATTTATTTTTGTTTTTTTTTTAATAATTATTTATTTTATTAGCTTGTGTAGCAGCCAGTATGTCTCTACATAGCTTTTAGTTATTTGCTGTGTAAACACCAGACCAGCATAACTTTATTTTTAAATGGTTAAACAGAAAATTGTTTAGGGTTTCTTTCATTTCTTCTCTTTCTTTTTTCCCTTTTTTTTTTTTGTTTTCCTTTTGGTTTTGATTCAGTTTTTCAGGTTTTATATGATAGTCATAAAAATGTCACATTGTCTCTTAATTTTCGTCCAATGCATGATAATAATAATAATAACAGCAACAAAAACAACAACAGTGGCTAAAGTAACAACAATAGCAATAGCAATATTTGCGTAATTAGGGAGAGACGATGACGATAACAACAAGAACAACAGCAACAATAACCAAAACAATGGCAACATAAACGAAATGATTCAATTAGTTTAGTTACAGAGGACACAATCACCAGCAAAAATAACAAAAACAACAACGATAACTATACAAAATATTTAGCTCCTTTAACAGGATATGAGGGCAAAAATAATATTGTTCACGAGAGAATGAGCTGAGCGCCTGTTAAGGTATGCGTGTTTATTTGTGTGTATGCAAACAATTAGGGTGAAAAAAAGCGAAGCAAAAAAACAAAAAAAAAAAAAATAATAAGTTAAAATAAAAAAAAAGAAAATTTAAGCAACAAGAGAAATGAATGACCAAAAAAATAAAAAAATTATAGCAATTCTAATACAAACACTAACGCATACATATAACCAACCATACACATACATATACACTCGCTTTCGGACTGAGTTTGAACGTTTGAGTTTTACTTTTTTTATTTTATTTTATTTGTTTTTATTTTTATTTGTTTTTATATTTTTTTACTCTGTGTTCATTTTTCTTTTTTTCCTTTTTTCAGCTTTGCTTTGTTTTGTGGTCGCTGTAAATGAAGCAAATAAATGTTAATTTTTTGAAATGCTTTTAACGTGTCCCACGAGCTAATTTTTAAAAGAAGGTGACAAAAAAAAAATAAAAAAAAAAATTAGAAAAATATAAAAAAAAAATATATAAAACAACACGTTGCTTGTAGGCACAGAAGACACTCACCGACACACACACATGGACAAACACCGAGATATTTTCTAAAGCACGCACACAGACTCTCACTTTATTAGCGATGTTTTACCTTAGGTAATTTACATACTTACATACAGAGGTATGCATGCAAGTGTGTGTGTTTGTGTGTGTGGTACCTACGCTTTTTTGTTTCTTGATTTTTTACGTCTTTGTTTGCTCCCTACAAATTTACGTAAATATTTGCAATTTTTGTTTTGTTTTGCTTTTTACTGTTTATTTCCTTTTTTTTTTTGTTTACTTTTATTTTTTTCAACTTTTATTTATTTTTTTTTACATTTACTTTATTTTTGTTTAGTTTGTTTTCCTTCTTATTTCTTTTTTTTTTTTTTGAACTTCAATTCAATAAACAAAACGCTCAACAACACGCGTAACACGTTGATGACACGATGAAGCGGCACGTGAAACTGAAAGTTTTATGTTATTTGCAAACTGCAGCAGCTGTAGCGCTACTGTCAGCAAAGCAAGTAACTTGCTAGTAAACAGTAAGCCAAAACGTAGTATATTCTAAACAGCATGCACTGGCAGCTGCGCATTTCAATGCTTTTTGCGAAAATTCTCTGTTTATATTTTTCCATGTACACGGGTATATGGGGCGTATGAGTAATAATTTTGCTTTCACAGAAAGCTTTTTTCTTTTTTTTTTTTGACTATGTACAAATATGTACATATGCATACACACACACATTTCCATTTATTATTGCTATGCATATGTATGGGAATGTAAACAATCAGCTGGTCTTGGTCTTGATACTCAAAACCGCTTGCTTTCTTTCCTCTTTTCGTTCTCTTTGGTAAGTTTGAAAAGCTTTTTTCATTCAAAGGCCAAGTAGATTTTCACCCTACATTTAAGCAATTGAGTTTTGAGTATTGAAATTTTGCTTACTTTGTAGGTATTTGTGTTGTTTTTGTTTATATTAATTTTTAGCGTTTTTTTCATTTCCTCATTTCTGAGAGACATTCATTCATTCATATTTCAAATAGGTTGTATTTTATTTTCTTTGAAACTAAAGAAAAAAGAAAAATGATAATTTAGTATCTAAAAGCAACTCCAAGCCGATAATAAACTAAAACTCTTCCTTCAACAAGTTCTTTCTAAACAACATAATAATCCTCACTTTTTCAAGTTTTCAGAAGTCAATTAATATAATTTTAAAATCAGAAATTTTTGTTTATTAAAATTAACTGAAGTTTTCTAATTTTTAAATTATATTCTCTGAATTTAAACTTGAAAAGATATGCACTTCATTAAAAATTTTATTCAAATAAAACTTTAAGTTGAATTCTAAAAACCCTGCATACATATCTTTTTACATGCACATAAACTTTTGTGAAATATAGCTCCCAATTCACAACGAGTTGAGTGAAAAAGTTATACAAACTTTACCTTTTTGTGTAGGAATAAAAAACAAAAAAAAAAAAAGAAGAAATTATAAAGCGCTAAAGTATCATACTTTTTCTATTGTGAAAATAAGTACACAATTACTATGTACATACAAACATGTGTATGCATAAACCCAGTTGGAATACAGCGGAATCTGGTTTAAAAAATTAATTGAAAATCTTCGATCTCGAAATTCTTTTGACTTTAATCCAGAGCAAGGCAAAATATTTATGAAAAACTTATTTATCTGTAGTAAGCATTGATTTTTTTGGTGCTCAGATTTGTTTAGGTCTTTCTGATTTTTTTTGTAACAATCACAGACAGAAACTATAAAATTTAAGTTTTTAATTTAAAAATCAAAGTTTACTGCAGATAAAAAAAAATCATCAATAGAAGTAAAAACAAAATTACAAGTACCTTAAAAAGAACTGATTAATGCAAGCAAAATAGTGGATGATAAAACTACAGAGTTAACCTAAGTTTCTATATTGATACTTTGCAAACAAATTTAATTCAGAGAAAGAAAAGAGACACAAACGAATATTAAAGACAGAAAGCCATCGGGCAAGTCGCACGCCTTTCGCTCAAACTGACTGCTGTCTGTTATACTTAATAACCAGGATTTCAAAACAAAGCATACTCAATAGAATACAGTTTTATTTAGAGCATTAGTTTGCTAAAACCATCATCACCAATCATATGACCACAGCAATATAATCAATACCCTCTGAAAAGTTCTGTTGTCACAGGTGAGAGTTTTTACTACATATATCAAAATTCAATTCATAAATTTTTTGCATCGATCTATGGAAAGTGATTATAATGGGCCAAAAATGTCATAAGAAAAAATTTTGAGGAGTCCCAAGCTAGTCCGATAATAGAAGAAGACGAAGCACTTTCCTGGGAAAGAAATGTTGCAATCAAATTTATTATTTGAAAAATATCCAAATCCTAACTACTGGTCTAGTGTAATGTCCGACTAGGTCATTAATTTAAATTAACAATCATCTAGATTCCCTGCCATAGATGGGGTTAAAAAAAATATATATATTGAAATCCAGTATTATCATTATATACCAGACACTGAGCTATTAGGCTCATAAGGAATAAAGAAGGAGCAGTGCTGTAAAAAAATTTATTAAATTTAATTGAAATTTCTTGAAGTCAGAGTTAATAAACGACAATTCTTGATTGTTGTTAATGAATGACATATTTGACTTTAAAATAAAAAATGCAGTTAGAAGTCTTTTTTGGAGTCACTAAAACATTATTCATTTTGAAAAATGTCTTTTGGAATCAGGGGAATGTTTCTTATGATTTCAAAATTATGACTGCTTTGAAGTCACTTAGAGTTCCTTGAGTACACGTAGCTACTTGGAGTCAATTTGGATTTGAAATCAATTGGAGTCACTTCAAGTCACTTGGAGACAGTTGGTACTTGTTTGAAATCAATTAGAGCCACTTGAAGCCAATTGTGGCTTAAAAGTTAATTGGTGTCCCCTGGAGTCATTTGAAATTTAAAGTCAATCGGATTCACTTGAAGTCACTTGGAATCATTTGAAATTTGAAGTCAATTGGAGTCACTTGTAGTCACTTGGAGTCAAATGGAATATGAAATCTGTTTTAATATATGAACATATTATTCAACACTTCCATATTTTTGCAAATGAATAGCAAAATCCAATGCCACAATAAGTTATTCATTAAATGTTTACAACAGAATTCTAATTATCTCATAAACATATATATTAAAATTGACTTTCCACGCCATTTGCCTTCAAGCGACATCAATTGAATTCAAATCCTAATTGACTCTTAGTGACTTCAAATGATTCCAACTGAATTCAAATGCGTCCAACTGACTTTAAATCCCAATTGACTTCAATTGAATTTAAAAGTTTACTGTAACCTCTATTCGGGAAATGAATAAAAAATATTAAAAAAAAGAAAAAAGACTTAAAATCCCAATTGATTTCAAATACAAATTGACTTCAAGTGACTCCAATTAACTTCAAATTTTAATTTTGAATTCAACTTCAAGTGATTCCAAGTATATTCAAATGACTTCGAGTGGCTCCAAATGACTTCAAAAAAGTCATGATTTTAAACTTATGTATAAGATTTGAATTCCCATGATTTCAATAGTAACCAATCGGTGACCCTATGAAAAACTTCTAACAGCAGTTTTTGTTCTGGATTCAAATACGTTACTCAATAACTGCAAGCAAAAATTACATTGTACAACGGCCAAAAAAGCTCAAGAGTTTTGAAAATTAATCTTATATAATTCGCGTATGCTGAAGATGATGGCGTTTTCAGTTTTTCTGTATATCATCTAACTTGGTTCTGTTTTTACGCGAATTTAATTTTACGCGATTCGTACAAAATATTTAAGTTTGTTTTTCGCTCTTTGATTTGAATTAAAATTTACTGAAAAAAAATCGTCAACCCCTACTACAATCAGGTTATTTTAGGAATTTGTAATTCAAATTTCAAATTCCTGGAATGGAATTAATTTGTTTTTTAAATCAATTTTTTAGAATTGTAAATGATAATTAATACTTTCAATTTCTCTGTAATGGAATTGGAAAAATGTACAATTCCATTAGCGATTTGTAATTTGCAATTTTAAATATTGTGGTCGCTCAGGCAGAAGTTGTTAGGTCAACAGTTTTAGTTTCGGAAATGAAGTTAGTCTATACAACGCATGATCCGGTTTGAACACTGGCAAAAATTTAAAATGATAACAAATATAATATAACAGATTAATATATACACATACTAATGGATCAATGAGGGTGGAGGGGGGGGGAGAGGGAGGTTAACTTCCCTTCCCTTTAGCAATGAAATTTTCATACATTTTGATCGTTGGCAATGAATGAAAAACAAATTTTAGAGAACAACAAATTAAACCCCCTCCCTTAAGAAAATCTCTGGATCCGTTAGTGTACATATACACATATAGACGTTTCAACTGAATCAACAAAAATTTAATTTAGTGCGCCATTTGAAAAGTTAATTAGTAAAAAACAAAAAAATGAATTTGGACTTAGTGATTTATGCTTGAACGCCGCTGATGTGCAATTACTCCAAGGAACTGAAAAAGTACTTGATTACTAAAGAATCGCCTATTCTAAGCTGCTGTAAAGGAAGAGAGAGAGGCAAATGGGAAAAACAGACAAAACGATGACAGTAAACAACAAGACAAATTCCTGACATCTAAAGCAGATTATTTTGCTTGCTTGATTTGCTCCAAAACTGACACGGGATAATTTTATCTATTGGAACAAATGGGACAGACTAGTTCATTTGAAATCCGCTGACATATGAGGAAGCTATTTTTACTACAAAAAAAAAATGGAACATATGAGTCCCTGATGTAGATTCTGAAGCGAAAAACTAATCTTAATTAATTTTAGTGCATTTTCATGTTGAGTTTTAAAAGAAGACCAATGAAGATTCAATTAACAATGAAAATCTGATATTTGTAGTTTATTTTTAAACTTTTGTTGTTGTTATTAAAAGAGTATTAGTGCTATCCCAGTTTGCGGACCAAATTTTTCCGAACCAGGTATATATGAATCAGTCATTATTGGAAATAAATGTTTTGATACTTCAGCATAAAAAATATAAATTCATTAAAAATAAAATTTGTTTGAAGACTAAAGTTTTCTTAGTTAAAATTTTCGAGGGAATTCCAAATTTTTTTATATAATTCATTGAGAATCAATATCCTTTTGCATCCATTATTTGCTCGAATCATCTCGACAACATTTTTACCTATTAATTTTTAAAGATTGCTGCTATTATGAGTTGCATGACATTATTGCTATAATCAATCTCCCCCTCCCCTCCCACATACTCCCATACACGCAAAATAATTTTGCACATTTTTTATATGAATTTTCACTCATTGTCAGAGAAAAAAAAGAGATTTTTTTTCATGTAATATAAATTATTTTGTTTTTAATCCTTTTTTTTTAATTTTTATGATGAATTTTTTTGTCATTCTTTTCAAATTATTTTTTCCCCCTTTTTTTAATCTCCTTGTAAATACTTTCGTTTTAATAGTGCTCAAAAAGGATTTATTACAATATAAAGCTGTGGTTTGTTTTTGTTTTCTCTGGCTATTATTATTGCATGCTGCTTGCATATTTGCAATCTGTTGTTGCTTCCTTGCTTGCTTGCTTAATGGTTACTGTAATACAGAAACACACACGCATACCATAGTTGTGTTTTTTCTTTATTGTCTTGAATGCAGCTGAGAGAACAACACCTGTAGACATCATCAGACAGCTATAAAAAAGTAAAAAAAGAACACAACCACAACAACGGCAACAACATCGTTCCACAATGGAAAAACAATAAAATTGTTCTTTTTTGTTTCTGGTTTTTTTTTTTTTTGTAATTTCGTTGTTGTGGAGTAATGGGGGAAAAAGGTAATGAATTTAAATGTGCATTAATGCATCATCACAACAGTCGGAGTCATCGTCGTCGTCATCATCATTATATCGTTTTCTCTTTCTGACAGTCTTTCATTCTATCTCTCTCATCGTCATCATCATCATATATCAGTCGACAAAAGAGCTACGAAATTATTAATGTAGTGAGAAAAATATTGTTGTATAAAACTTTAATGAGAAGAATTATAGATTAAATGTTCATTTCATGCAAAATTTATTTATTCCAAAAAAAAGGAAACTTTCATTTCGTTACAATACAAATTTCCTTTCTTCTTTTTTTTCAATTTATACATATTTTTTTTGAAGGTTTAAGTTATCTCTACCCTTTTTTTTGTATATGATTTTTCAGCTATTCTTGCATTTTTTTTTTTTTTTTTTGCTTCTATTTAGTTGATACTTTAACTTTATTTTTCTTTTGCTTCCTTTTAATCTGCCATTAAAATTTTTCATATTTAATTCTTTGTGTAAATATTCATAAGAATGTATACACGTACATACAAACATATATATGTATGTATATACATATATTTTGAACCCCTCATAATTTGTCCAAATCCATTTCATTCGCCAGCTATCTACCCGTTTCTCATACCACCTCATACTTCATCTTCTCAAACTCACACCTCACACCTCACCTTCTTCCCCCTCCCCCCACATCTTATACTTCACACTTTCCCTCATCACTCTCACATCCAATTTCGCATACGATTTTATCTGCTTTTTCTCATCTAAATCATTATCTTTTTGTTCTTCTTCTTCTTTTTCGTTTTGTTCACTTTCTAACTACGAATATTTCTCTCTCTTGGCATATTTTCGTATTAACAAGCTTATTGTTGTTGTTGCTATTTGCAAAACGTGCCTTTAGGTTATTTGAAAAATGTACAACGAGGTGTAAAAATATGTGAAATTTATTGCAAAAAGCAAAACATTTCTTTATTTAAATTTATGTAGCAAAAATTCTGCTTAAAGATTTAAAGAATTTATAAGTACATTTCAAAATTTAAAATGCTTCAAGTGCTTTTTGTTTTTGTTTCTGCTTATTTCTTTTTGTTTTTTTTTTGGTTCTACTCTTTAATTGAATACAACATTTTATTTTACTTATTTTATAAATTGTCAATATCACTGCATGATAATGTCAAAAATTTCAAAAACATGCTTCAGCGAATGTCGTAAAGGTGATGCCATTAAATATAGTCCCTATGCGTGATATCGTCCATGAATTGCTATCAACAGGACGGGAAAATATGGTATAAAAAATCAATCCCTGGCCATATTATACTAATAGACAAATTTAAACTTTGTGTTTGCGCGGCTGATATGTCTAGTATAAAGATGTAGCAATTAGTGCCGCGATTCAGAATCCATGATTCATTTGTCTGTATTGGTTCAGTAACTTGTTTTTTTTTGCCTTCAAAGCTTTTTCGTGAATTTGACCAGAGACTGGTCCACATAAGTAATCACAGATCTTAAACTATTTCAGATTTCAACATGTTCTATAAACTAGATAATTTTATCTTTTAAACACGCTAAAAACAATTGCAATCGGTTCAGCGGTCCTAGTTCTGGGCCTCACAAGCCATCAGCGATTTGAGAAAAATGCAATTTTTGTCTATTTTTTCAGCTTTAAGATACAATATATTCAAAATACTAGAGAAATCTGTGAAATTTTTTTATTGCGATATAATCAATGATCATTAAAGAGTTTGCCTTCATATTGGTGATTTTTATCAATTATCGCTTTATAAAAAATTTGGTACATTTTAGTTATATTACACATTTTAGTTATATTACACAGCACAACAAAATTTTAACTTTTGTCTTCTGCGCGAGATTTTCCAACCGTACTCAAATTTTCTTCATCATCTGTAGTTCTTCCACAATATGGCTATTAAGAAATTTGTTTATCTTAACAGATATGAATTTGATGTCTGAAGTAAAGTTGTTAAGCCTAAAAAGATGAACAATTTTTGGACATACACTTTCCCTCCATCTCCTACCCCTTTTCTTAAAATTTGTGTTTTTTGCATTAGAACCAAGCCACCCACGCTACGTAAGTAAGAAAATCAAATACTTTTACTACAGATCCGTGGTTTAATCCCACGTTGAGCCACAATAATTAAAAAAAAAATATATTCAATTGCTTTGAAAAAAATTTTTGTCGCGCATAAGACAAAAGTTTAAATTTTGTTGCACTGTGTAATATATCTGAAATGATATATGTGTTGTTTGACTATTATGCAAATATTAAAGTGCTTTACGAAAAAAATTCTTTTTGTACACCTCAGAAAAGGAACCTCGGCTAATTTTATGATGGTTCACAAAATATTTCAGCTCTAGCGAAAAAACCTTTAAAAACCGTTTTTTGTACTGCAAACATTTTTGTATTGCTACTTTTGGAAAATTAAGAGTTTACAAATAGCAGATACTAAAAATTGCTAGGGTTCGGCATACATTTTTTTTAAATTTGCTAGCAGACTCGATAATTCGAATTGAAGATGTTTTTTCAAGTTTGTCCAGCTCACGAGCGCTAATTCCTAAAGCTGAAATATTTTGGGAGTCATCATAAAATAAATCCAGTTTCATTTTCAGAGGTGTACAACGAGTATGCGACTCGAGACACTTCACTAAATATATAAAATTAAAAGAAAAGAAAAAAATTATAAAAAAGATTGTGGTTTTTTCACCCCTACTAAGTGTTCAGTGACATATCATAAAATTGTCTGCAATAAGTTCCTATATTAACCCTTTGGCAACCTCTTTTTTGGGTCTTTTATATTTTTTTCCAAGATTGTGGGTTTTTAACCCCTGCCAAGTGTTCAGTAACTTATAGCAAAATTGTCTGCAAAACGTTTCAGGAACTCTTAACGCTTTAGCAACCTCTTTTTGGGTCTTTTATATTTTTTCTGAAGATCGTGGCTTTTTAACCCCTACCAAGTGTTCAGTGGCTTATCATAAAATTATCTGCAGAATGTTTCAGGAATCTATTAACCCTTTAACAACCTCTTTTGGGGGTTTCTTATATTTTTTTCCAAAGATTGTGGCTTTTAAATTCTTACCAAGTGTTCAGTGACTTATAGCTAAATTGTCTGCAGAACGTTTCAGGAACTCATTAACCCTTTGGCGCCCTCTCCTGTGGGTCTTTTATATTTTTTTGGAAGATTGTGGCTTTTTAACCCATACCAAGTGTTCAGTAACTTATCATAAAATTGTCTGCAGAACGTTTCAGGAATTTATTAACCCTTTATCAACTTCTTTTCTGGGTATTTTTCCGAAGAACAAGAGGCTTAAAACGCTAACACTAAACACAAAATATTTTAGTATTTTTATATATGTGAACTGTTGAATTTCTCTTTAAATAGCATGTTAACTCAAAGGGAAACTACCGACACATGGCGATTATTCGCTATACTTATCAGTAAGAAAAACTTATAAGTGTGTATGATATTGTAAATATTTATGCAAGTTTTTCTATGTCTATTCATATAGGATGTGCGTATATATCTCCTTTTTTGGCAAAGATAAATAAAATGATTGACAAGTTTTTGCAGATTTTATTCTCTGACAATAAGGTTA
The DNA here is from genome assembly GCA_963691655.1 of Toxonevra muliebris. Classification (NCBI taxonomy): domain Eukaryota; kingdom Metazoa; phylum Arthropoda; class Insecta; order Diptera; family Pallopteridae; genus Toxonevra; species Toxonevra muliebris. Next base: position 74,998,781 of record OY829329.1, read on the forward strand.
ACGTCAGTGTTACCAAATAAATCATCACTGACACACACATAGCAACAACAGCAATAAGTAGCAACCAGCAATAAACTACAACAGTAACAGCACCAGCTACAATAAGAATTGTAAAGTAAAAAATATAAATAACTGATGATATTCATATTTAACATATGAACACATACATACAAACATACAATAGAAATGAAAAATTGATGTTAAAGTATTCTTCTACATGTGTATGTACGCATGTATGTATGCTTATTTGAAACTTCTTTCTTTACAAAGAAACACCCGGAAATCCAATACCCAGCAACACTACACCACCAACACCACACATGTGGAGCACAATAAACTTGATTCGAGCAGCGAACTCTCACTATACTTAGCCACAACTACTACTTTCTTTGGATAATTTTTGAGTGCAAGCATACTCGTATATGGTATGTAAGTATAGTAAAATGATTTCGTATGCATTATCAACACATGGCATCCACATACCATGCACTTTTTCTTTTGCAGCTTCTTCTTTGAAATTGCATTTTCATCCTTGTAAAGTTCATTGAGTGTATGTGTGTCTGTATTTGTATCTATGTAGGTATATGTAGTAATGCACGAATGTATTTTGAGTGTCGTAGTACTACATACATACATACATGCAATTTGAATCCCCAGTTTTATTAACTTTACTTGAATGAATGCATCAAGAATGTAAGCGAGCGCCTCTGTTCGCACCCACTAAAGCAATCATGCAAGTGTGTATGTGAGAAATAATCCTAGTGTATGAAACTTAATTTTCTATGCTAAGAGTGCGAATTTTGCTTTCAATACACATAATAGCTACAAGGATGAAATTGAAGTTTTATACATTCTTAAACTTAAGATTTTTGCTTGGAGCATAGTATTTAATTTCATACTCATTTTAATATTTGTTTAACTAACTGAAATTTCATTATAATTTTTTGTTTTAATTACTTTCGTTATAACTCAGAATTTGTGTACTTAAAAATCTTAATACAACAAAAAAAAAATGAAAAAAAAAACAGAAACCAAAACAGATTTGTTTGTGTAAATAAAAAAGGGGAAATATATATATATGTGTGTGTGTGTGTAAAAAAGAAAGAAAGCATTAACAAAAAAAATTCCGATTTACAATGTTGTCAAGTTAAAACCATAAAAAGTGTAATTTTACATTATGGCATTACAGTGTTACACAAAATGCAATTCTCATGAAAAATAAAAGAAATTACATATGAGAGAGAGAGACTGTATGTGTGTGCATGTATGTTTGCATGTATATGTGGGTACGTATAACATACGAGAAATTACAACCTTGAGTTCAATTACATTTTTCATTTTTTTCTTTGCACAGTATAGCAAAATACTAAAAATACAGGTGACAATATAAATAACGGTTGGTTTTTGCAAAGGTGAGAGTTGCCAAGATAACAAATTAATAGACAAAACAAAAAATTATAAAGGTAGCCAAAGAATAATCAAAAAAGAAAACATTGAGATACACAAATAAAAAAACAATTATTAATTATTATGCGTTATGTTAGCCCTAGCCCCTTTCTAGGAATAAGTACTCATACTAATATTAATTTATTGTGGAAAAAATGTTCAGAAAAATGTAAGTCTTCAGAAAAATTGCTTACTTCTATTTGATTTTTTGAGGTCGATAAATTTAAATGAGATATGCAAAAATTGACGTTATCAAGAACATAAAAAATGTTGCGAATTCAATGAATCCGATACGTTATATTGAATCCGCCGTTTGAGTTCTTAACGTCAGATGGCTAATTTTTTCGTATTATTTTTAATATTCATCTAAAATCAAATATTTCGCAATTGCCTACAAAAACTATTAACAAAATTCCTCCTACGTAATGCCAAGCGATTGATTAACCCATTGGAGGGCGCGCTCTGAAAAGTTACATGAGAGGGCGCGCCGCTGCAATTTAGCCGCAAGGTGAATTTCATAGTATCGTCTGCAATTTTTCTTATTTATAGCAAAAAAATCATTCAAATAAAACTATTGATTGCTTTCCAGTGATATTGAAATATATTTTCAGCATTTATTTTTAAATGTTTATTTGTCATCGTTTTAACTTTGAAAAAATTTCTATAAGCTACACTTGAATTTTTTTGTTACACGAAAAGGCGAGCCGCGGCAATTTAGCCGCAAAAACGAGATACCAAATTTCAAACAAAAATAGGAGCTAAACGAAGTAATGCAGAAGCCAACGGCTAACGGTAAACCAAGCTGCATCTCAAAACATACAAAGTCATTTTAGTGGCAGCGGTCGGCTACTATGATTAGTATTTTAAAAACACAAATTAAATAATTTGAGGCTAATTTGCAGGGGCGCACCCTCCGAAGGGTTTAAAGTAGAGCTTTTGTTTTTTAATCTGCTTCGACCTACACGTGTATACAAACGCTCGAATTTCGTGTAGATTTCTTTTAAAAACACTAACCCGAACTAAACGCCCAGCTGGACCCAAATTAATCAAAAGCTAGCCAAAAATTATCTTAAAATTGTTATGGGGTTAATCTTAGGGTATTGTAAACTCAGGATCATTTCAAAAAATGAGCTAAACTCCTACACTGTAAGATTATCACTCATAGGAACAAAATATATCTGAGATATTTCTAGCCAGGAAGCAAGAAAATCATTTCCATACAGCCACAGTTCATACTAACATTACTGAGCGAGCCAAAAATCATTATAAACTAGTTCATTTCTGAGTAATTTATTCTTTTTTTTTATTGCAAGCTTACTCTCAAAAACCACCAGGGCAATTCTAGTTCTTCCCACCCTCTTAAAAGGGAACATTAAACTAAAAGATATTTCAGTGGCTTCATTAAAGTGAGGAATCGAAGAAATCGCATATTCTTTCTGCTTTAAGGAATGTGCCACTACTCAAAACATTTTACTTCACACTCAAAAATTTTAAGACTTCATAATAAAAAACTAATCAATCATTCGATTCTGATCAGCAGTTTATGAAAAAATCCATTCATTGCCGCGGAAAAAATTATGTTGTTCTGTGTAATCAGTGTGGTCGATCCAGCCCTATTTACGGGGCTTCAGTTCGACGAGAAACTGAACGCATTTTCAATGGAGTTTTGGAGTTTAGTGATATATTCATCAAACGGCCACGTTTCCGGAACCGATAGAGTAGAGCCGAAATTTAGATTTAAGGGGACATTCCAGTTTAAAATTAGAAAAAAATTTACTTTTTGAGGCATTTTTTTTTTAAGCTATGATATTTTATTACAAAATTGATTACCGATGTTTTAAATATTTTACTGAAGAAAATTTTTTTTGTCCTCTTTTAATCCAATATGATAAAAACATAAACTAAAATAGATTTTGTTCGCAAAGACATTTTTCTACAACTGGAACCACAAAATAGTGAAATTTTCTCCTTCCTCTTTTTTGGGATCATTTTTCTCCAAAGAACGAAAAAAACATATTTTTATTTGTAATTATTCTTATAGAAAAAAGGGAGATTCTATTAATAGCCACGATAATAAAACTCATTTTGGCATTCAGTTATGTAGAACTCGAGATTTCAGTCGTAACAGATAGAGAACATCGTTTGGAAAAAACGCGTTTAAAGTTTTTTAAAACAAATTTGAATGATTAAAAATTGAAAAAATTAAATTGATTAGGCAAATTACTTTTAGTTAGCCATCCCTGGTGCATACTGAAGGTTTTCAAGTTCTGCTAACTTCTTTAGATGCTCTGATTGGGCCTTTTTCTCTTGGCTTGAGCTATGCCAGTTTCGTCGATTTTCAACATTCGAAAATGCCTTTTTTGGCTATTCTGAAAGAAAAAAGTATGCTGATTACGAATCGGATTTCAGTTCATCAAAATTCAAATTGGCGGATCCAATATAGCGAAAGATTTTTCAAAAATTGAACGGATTAACTTGAAACGCGTTACTCGGGGGTATTAGGGATCGCTGACTACGAATCTGGCATCAGATTATGAAAATGCAAAATGATTTAAAAAAAAATGATCGGATTCGCTTGAAACTCGTATAATTAGGGGGTTTTTGAGGTCACAGATTACGAATTTAATGTTAGATTAGTAATCACCCCCGAATAAAGAATTTCAAGCGAATTCGATTAAACTTGAAAAATAGTAGGCCATAACGGTTCACACATTTTGAGTTTTAAAATCCGATGGCAGACTGTTTTCTCGAAAAATTATTTTTGGACGTTAGGCCTCTTTTATAGTACACCAAGTCAAACTTATGTGTATAGCTTTCGCTTTACCTCGATTTTTTCACTAACATTTTAGAAGAGTATTCTTGAAACTATAAGGAACCCAAAAATTCAAAAATAAAAATCGATGTTCTTCAAACTTTAAATTGGAATGTCCACTTAAAGCATTGCTTTGGTTTGGGTAATGTATGATAGGATTTGGGCAAAAATCGGCTTGCTTAGGTATCGCCTTCATAAATATATTTAATAGAAATGTTGGAATATTTTAGACAGATCAAGATTTGGAACAACAGCAGTTGAAGGATCATCGTCTGTCAATTAATTTATAAAGAAATGTCGCCCAAGTTTTAGTTTAATAGTTATATGTAAATAAAAGCCATTCATTGCTTCTGAACTTTTAGAAGGAAAGAAAACACCTAAAACTTTTCGCCTTCACTTCTGAATCTACTGTGAATAAAAGAATCCCAGAAGAATTATATTTTTTAATTTTGTAGAATTTTTTTTTTTTTTGAAAATTAGTAACTACACACAGTAGTAATAAGAATGAAAATACTTGATTTTCAAAAGTAATACAATATTGCTTTTTAGTAGCAGTCGTTTGTTTCCTTTCAATTTCGATTAAGCTTTCTACACTTCCTCTCACAATATTTCTCATCTCAGTTGTTACCCTCACCTTGACTTATGAATGTACGACAGCATCACTCGTACATTTACTTGTTGTACTAGAAAACATACCCGACATAAATGAGTAGCACACACTTGTGTGTTAAACATTGAATTTGCTGAGTAACGATTTCAGTACTAGACACATACAAACTCGCAACCACACACACATACAAATGCATACAAACATACAAATGTATATAGGCATACAAACATACAAATATATATAGCTTTGAATGTATATATGTATGCAGTGAATAAGGTGCATGCAACTATGCTATGTAGCATTCATTGTCCTTGATGGTTTACATTGCGTTTATGCCCATTGTATCAACTTTGACCTTTGTACGCAAAAAAAAAAAAGAATCGAGCGAAAAACTTTATGTGCAAGCATTGAACTTTTAAACGTACGTACTCGTTCGTATCTCAAGTCTCAATGAGATTCAATACGATTGCAAACAATTTACATTCGTAATAAAATCTTGCAATCAAAAATAAAAGAAGAAAAAAGACAAAATTAAATTGCATTTCTTTTGAATTGCAAGCACTCAAAATTTTTATAAGCAATGTGCGCGCAATTTTCATTACAAATTGCAATAGCTTCTACTTCAATCTTTTTTTTTTCAAAACAACATAAATCTATATGCATACACATGTATGTACGATTTTATATGTATTTATTTATGTGTGTACTACATATGTAGTTTATTGTTTACCAGAAGTCAATTAAAAACCGCATGTAACTTCAACCAAATTCAATTATTTCATCATTTCCATACAATAACAATCAGAATGCTGACGAGTATGAGGACGATGATGACAGAGTTGCCACAGCTTGCTTTTTTTACTGCTTCCATTGCACATAAATTGAGCAATAACAGTAAAAACAACACAAATACATATACAGACTAGTGGTGTTCAATAGATTGAAGTTTCTTTGATTTTTGAGAGGCGGGTATAAAAAGTTAAAAAATGTTTATTCCACCAAAACCGTCAAATAAAAATTCTATAGAATTATATAGAACAGATTTATACGACGAGGATGGATCGAAAAGTTGTGAAGCTCAACATGAAAACTAAGCTGCTTGATGAAAGTTTTATTTCAATTAACCCGAATTGTGACAGAACTTTTTTTAAAATTTTTTGTTAACGCCAATTTAATGACCCCATACGATAAAAGGGTGTTACCATATGGCAACATAGGAACAACTCAGATTAATACGACCATGTATTGCAAAACATCCCTGAAGGTATCAGCTGTTTTTGCTGGCATTTCTCTTTTATATAATTTTTCATATAAATTATAACAAAACGGCGAACAAAGTGAAGGATCGCCTTGTGTTCGAATTTTTGTATTCAAAAAACAATAAGCTGTCACATATTGAACCCAAATTAGACGAAGTTCAGGGGAACTCGGAGCCATCATATCTCACCGTAACAAGGTGAGTATCTGATTTTAAAAGTCATCGCACCAGCTTGGTGTCGATGAAAGTCGAAGGAAGGGGGGAGATGGGAGAGGAGCGGAGGGCGTCAAAACCTTGTAGAGGTTGTGACATATCATGTGGAGGAATTTGGAAACTATTAGCTCAAGATTTGGCATACAAAAACTCTCTGCGCACTGGGTGCCGCGATTGCTTACCTTGGTTCAAAAATGCATTCGCACTTCCAAGTCTTTGTTGGAGCGGCTTGAGCCAAATGAGTAAGGCTTTTTGTCCACGCACATAACTATGGATAAAAATTTTTTTCTAATTTTCCAGGAGTCAACTGACGAAAATCAAATGTGGGCACCTCTAATGTATACATACATCAAATGTTTATGTATGCACGTAGATATTTGTGCATTCGTATGAATGCAACTACATGTATCATAGAGGGTAGCTTTAGTGGTCTAACCCCTCATTGATGACTCAAATATTCTACAGTGATTCAACTAACCAATCAATTAAAATCATCGAAACTCTTTGTTGGAGGTGTAATGTCTTAGGCAATTTTGGTCTTTTGGCCTTACTGAAAGGTTCCCAAAATCGTGAATTTCAAATCGGTTTCCAGTTACATGGTAAAACTTAACAACAAATTTCGTTAGGCGTTTTCCTGAGTCGTATCCAGACCTTCTTTTAATGAAGACTACTGATCCGCAAAACAATTTATTGGTGAAATTCACCATTACTGGTTTAGGCTTCGTATTAGGCTCCTCTGATTTACGATTGGTAAAAAGATGAATTTAAAATGGAATGTGGTTCAGGTATTAGATTCTTTAGACTTAGTACAAGAGTCTTAATTCCAATAGGCAAATGACACAATGTTTTTCATTCCGAAATAAATCTGGTTGAGACCTGTGCGAAGCTTAGTTTTAACCCCTCTTTAGGCAGATGTTTCGATAGTCACATTCGTACTCAATGAATGTGGCCAGACCCCATATACATTTTCCTGTATTTGTAGGGAAATATTGAAGGTATACAGATAAATATATTTTTTTTTGTTCTCAGTGGTTTTCGCATATGTTGAACTAACTAGAAATGTAAAAATATTGAAAAAGTATTAGTAGGACGAACCAGGTTGAAAGCATTTTTAAACTACGTTCGTTGAGCTTTTCTACAGACTCGGTTGGTCCTGTTTCCAAATTGATCATTGAGGAGTGATCGAGGAGCAACTGGCTATTGTATTGAAACCAAAGCTTTTCACACCTCTCGACCAATCTCAACCTGTCTGCTGGTTTTCAGTTACTACTAGAAACTACTTTCAATCAGTCAGAGTTTATTTCTGTGTGCGAGTGAGACAGCAGAACCTGAACATATTTTATTAATTTAACTAAAAATTGTTGTTTTGTCGATGAGAGAATGAAAGTCTTTTAACCCTCTCCCTTCCCCCATAACAAAATGTTTATGTACATCCTTGGCGCACAGATTCCATCGTGAACTACTTGCCATAGAAAAAATGATGCCTGTAGCGGACATTCAACAAGCAGAAGCACCACCAAGAATCTGCATAAACAAATAGCTGTACGAGACAGAGAAAGAAAGAGTGTAGAACATAAAGCCGCCCTTTTGTTGTTGTTATTGAAACAACTACTACTATTGCAGCTACCACTACTGCTACTACAATTTTACATTTTACAGTTTGTAATTTTGAAAAACAAAAAAGGAAAAACAAACAAAAAACACAGAAACATATAGACAAGTTATTATGTCTATGTTGTTGTCGTCGGCAATTCAATTATTAATTTTAGCGACAACATATTTTACATGTTGCTGCAACTACTGCTACTATTCACTGCAGATGTTGTTGTAATTGCTGTTCATATTTCGTGTAGTAGGAACTTGTTCGTATAGACATTAGGGCGTACTAAATACCTACATACGTATGTATGTATGTGTGTCTATGCAGTTGAACTTTTCATATTAGTTTAGTAGAATTTTGTTTGGAAAAGCAAAGGAAACACAAAATCAAACAAAAAAATACATAGAAAAATTGGTACCCAAAAAAAAGAAGAGTTAATTAATGAGGGAATATTTGAAAAATTGTTGAAAATTTTGTTTTGTGTGTTTTAAAAAATGTGGATGCAGTTTTACAATTTTAATAAGTTAAAAAATGTTCCATGTAAAACTATACGTTTTCATGGTATGTGTTTGTTTATCCCAGTTCTACTTTTTTTCATGTACTACTAAATTCACATATGCCACATACACACGTGCACACTTAATTATGCTCATAAAAATTCAGACAAACAACCATAGCAATAACAACAACAGCAGTAAAAACGACAAATAACCACAGCAACAACAACTCCCAAAATAATGCACTCTCTAGCTCAAATCGTAACACAAAAAAAAAAAAAAAAAAAAAAGAAGAAAAAAGGTAAAGAAATTCATTCAAATTAGCGTAGAAATAAATCACTAAAATCGTGTATAAAAGCAAGCAAACAATAAACAAACAAACAAAGACAAGCAAGTGGCGGTTGTGGTAGTATGGTTAGCGAATACCAACTAAGGATATTAACGCCTAAAAGCGCGCAATGAAAACATAGCTAAATAAGCTGTACAGCACGCAAACACACATACATACATACACACCTAAACATTTATCATCATCTTCAAAACAAGCGCCAACGCTGCGTCGCACCACACAGCAAGTAAAAAAAAGTTAAGAAAGAACAAGTCAGTGGGTGGCAGTCACAAGCAAACACAAAAAAAAAACAACAACACTAAGAATCAGTAAGGAAAAAAATATGATGCATGACATCAGGTAAATGAAGGTGAAATGAGTCACTGAAGTGAGATGAAGTGAGCAGTTATGGAACGCTGAATCAGTCAGACAGGCTGACAGGTAGGCAGGCAGGCAGGCAGGTAAGTAGGTAGTCAGTCAGTCAGTCATTTAGTCTGACAGAGTTTAAGGATGCGTAACATTGATAAGGAAAAATAGCGTACATGGAAGCATACGGAAATCATTTGACATTCCTATATAAATGCATATAAAAAACAGGCATGAGACATTAGTCTTGAATGAGATCTCGCTTGATTTTTCAAATTCATCATATAAACGAACTTATGGTTATGCGATATGCAGACAATATTTTAAATTGAAAGTTGCAGAATTGCTATTTTTATTATTTGAAATTTTTTATTTCATCAATTGTAGGTATATATTTTTAATCAAGAAATATTACACACTCTAACATAGAAAAAATAACAAGATTGCAAAAGTAGATTCTGACAGAACCTAACAAAATGAGTTATACGTGTCCTGGCATTTTAAAAGATTGCCCCTAATTTAACTATGTTTTATGCTGATTCAAAGTTTGCCTATTTTTGGCTATTCGGTACAAAAATAAATAAGAGAATTAATGTGTTCGTAAGAAATGTTGCTCATAAAATTTAGCCTTAGGGCACTGAACGCCAGAGACCTGTAAACTTAGTTTTAATATAAAAAGAAACAAAATAGTGCTGTTCTCGATCTGGGGCTGAACATTTTACTTAATGACTTACTTGAAATCATTGACGACTTTAAAAATATAATTGCCAACAGTGATATTTTGTCCAAGACACCGTGACTCCTTGTTTATTGATACAAGATATTTGGTCTTATCCTCGTTCAAAACTTGACCCATTTGACGGGACTCCCTTTCGAAGTTGATGAATGCTGCACTGACTGTTCGTGCGATGGTGCCAATAATATGAATATCATCAGCGCGATTCATTTCATCCAGCATAAGTTTGAAGAAGTCCCACGATAGAGAATCAACTTGCCTGAAATCTTTTTTCATTTCATATGGCGCGGAGATGTCTTTCTTTCACTGCACTGGTGGTGTCGGTCAGTGTCAATTTGCAAAGACGAATGAGATTTACGGGAATACCAAAACCAGACATTGCGGCTTTCAAATAATCCATAATGATGCTGTCGAAGGCGCTTTTATGATCAACGAACATATGGTGAGTGTCGCGTTGTGAATATCTGGTCGATGGTAACTTAAGCGTGTTGGCGATGGGCTCCAAACTTTCACAAAGTATGCTCGATAGAAGCTTTTGCTAGTTTGCATAGTTCGCGGGGTCACCTTTCTAGAGGATTGAGCAGAGTACGCTGAGGTTCCAATCACTGAGCATGCTTTCATCCGATCATATTATGCATAGAAGCTCGTGCATGCGTTTTGTGAGCTCTTCGCTTACAGTCTTAAACAACTCAGCATGCAGACTATCTGCACCCGCAGTCTTATTGTTTTTCAGCCAACCGATGGTTGTCAAGACCCCGTTATAGTCGGGCGACAATACTTTAACGCTGTCAATGATTAAGGTTTCCGGAACAGCTTGCGCAATGGCGGGGTTGCCATTAACCACCTGTGAGAAATTTTCTCCCCTTAACCTCATAATACCCTGGACATCTGTCACCAAATATCCGTCTTCGTCCTTGCAGGAGGAGGCACCGGTCTTCAAACTGTTAATGAGGCGTCTTATTTTTTTGAAGAATTTTCGAACCACATTCGTGTCCTCAAACATGTCGATATCATCGAATTCACGTCTTTCTGCCTCTCGTTCCTTGCGATGTTTTTCCTCCCTTCTTAACTGTATACGTTTTTGACTTCAGTAGCAACGTGATACTCTTGATCGTACCCAATATTCCTCAGTCGACGGTGGTAGAGTAGCACTTCTTCGGTAGCCGTACGCATACATCGGAAAATGTTTGTCTACTACGCGTAAATATCATCAAATTAAGGGGTGTTTTGCGTTAGGAGCAGCAAGAGCTGATTTGGGAAGCCTTCGGCAATCTGTTGTGCTTACAGCTTTTCGAAATTCAGCTTTCTCTGTGTACGTATCCGTTCGCGATTTGCTGTACGGAGACTTCTGCGGATGTTGGCTGCAACCAAGTAATGATTCAGATGAATATTTGTAAATCTAATATATTTGAAGAGTGCCTTCCACCGATCACAAAGTGATCAATTTGGTTTCGTGTTTTTTGATCAGTGGGCAGCCAAGTAGTCTTATGAATATCGAGAGATCGGAATCTGGCTCAACTAACTATCATGTTATGTGCCACAACGAAGTCGATCAGTCTCATAGCGTTGTCGGTGGTTTCCCGATAGTCGGACCAAAAAGGTTCTCGTTAACCACCTTGGTATTAAAGCCGCCTAACACGATTTTAATATCGTAGCGAGGGTAAAGCTCACAGATTTTGTCGAGGAGCTCGTTGAAACCATCTTTGGTAGCCACGTCATTCTCGTCTGTCGGAGCATGGACACAAATTAGGCTGATGTTGAAGAATTCTGCCTAGATGCGAATAGTGGCTAAGCGCTCGTTCATTGGAGTGAAACTCTAGACAAGATGACGCCGTCTTTTGCCAACCACAAATCCAACACCGAATTCCTATTACAGATCATGACAGCTGTAGTAGATGTCACAGGATGCTCTTTTGGAATATCAGGTCGGTATCTTTCGAGAACATCTACCCCCTGGATAGAGGCACCTTCCCAGTAGAGAGTTCAAACATTCCAGGTGAATATCCGTAAATCGTTGTCCTTTGCTGTTTGCGAGGGTCGTCAACGTTACAGGGTTCCACATCCGAGGTTTCTTTTGAGGGTTTTAGTGGAATTGTCTTTTAACATGGTGGGTTCGAAACCCGCTGCATACATGATAAGTTAATTCACTAACCGGTGTCAGATTACTATCCAGAGGGCGCCACGAGTAGGCTGTGTGTCGTCTTGAGACGGAGGAGTGCAACGATCAAATGTGAGCTCACCCGTTTGTAAGACTATTAAAGATTTTACTTTATGCTCTCCGTCCCCAGGACGTTATATTATATCTCAAAAGAAATTTTTCAAACCAAAGCAAAATAGAAAATTGTATAGTTTTAAAGAATATTGATATTTTCGACAGATTGCAAATAAAAGAGCTAAAAAATAAAAAAAAAATTGAGTTATAATTGACCTTAAAATAGCGTTATCTGGAGTTCTGTGATTTATAATAAAACTTTTATTAGCAGAATTTTTTGGAATACATTATTCTTCTGTGAACCGTACAAATGAATTAAAAAGACAAACTCTTTCAAAGAAACCAAAAAAAAAAAGTGTAATGCAGGAGAGTAAAGGGTTAATATGGACCAGATGAATAAGCTTTTACATCACGTGAATTATAAATCAGATGTAAGCTTCTCAAACTCCAAGACCAGTATAGGTTGGAGGTTAGGTTGGAGTGGCTGTCGAGAGACACACTTAGGCCTGGACGGCCCATTGTGATACCACATAGTTGGACCTACAGTTTAACGCCGATTCCGAACGGCGGTGTGGCAATTTTTTATCGGCTTGGTGGTTTTGCAATTACCAACCAATGTGTGTACTTGTACACTATCTTATAATTCTCATACACTTCATATTGATAGTGAATATAAGAAAGTAATGAAAATTAACCACCAGACGAAGACGGGAATCGAACCCGAACCTCCCAGGTGAAAGTCTAGTGCACTATCCACTAGGCTATCGAGGTCGTCACAAGACCAGTATAGTATAAATTTTTTTTTAGCCCTAGCCGAACCTGGAAATTTATGAAAAAAAAATTATCTTTGTCGTTCAGTGTTATTATATTAAAACCAAAGAAATATTTTATCACGTGACTCAAACGCAAAATAATCATATTATCATGTTATATTCATTCTGAGTTTTGTGGTGATGATTTATTTCGTATTTTTTGTAATTATTTTTTACCTTAATTTAGTTCTATTTTTGTATGTATGGATTTGTAATTAAAAATAGAATAACTGTAAACCTGAAATGAGAACAGGTTGGATGAGAAGGGCAAGTAAAGAAAATAACCATAGGTCTCCAAATTCACGCTCAATTGTTCTTCTGCGGATTTAAATCAAATGTAAATCAACAACATTTCATTTCATGAGAGTAGCAGCTTATGCTTTTCAAGTCAAGAAGTGAAAAAGATAACTGCATTTGAGTATAGCTTAGTCCTCTTTTAGATGAGATAATTTTTATCAGCGATTGCTTTATTGGACTTAATTTAACGAAGAAAACGGTAATTTATTGGGTCAATCCAAAACTCAATTTCGCAGAATTTTTTTTAACAATTTGCTCCAAAAACATCGAAAAATTAATTAGATATTTAACATCATTTGATTTTATATCTGGCAAATTTTAATGGGCTCAAGGACAAGCAAAAATTTAAGTGAAATTTCATGAGAAATCTTCTATTTCTTGTCTTCTTCTTATGACTCATCATTGAAGCGTGTTATTGAAAAAAAAGTTCTAAAAAATCCAAAAAAAAACTTAACTAAACTAATTTTATCACCTTAAACTTTCTATGACCTTAAATATTCTATTACAAAGTTATTACCTAAAATATTTAAAGACATGCTCGTAATAATACATTTTATTAAGCTTTTAAACTTTTTCAACTTTCTACCTACAAACAAAAAAAACTTCAAAACTTTTTTTTACATTTATTTTTCTATAATCTCATATTTAGATTAATGAATGTCTGTCTGTCTTGAGTTTTGTTCCATTTAACATTGAGAGCACAATTTCAATTAAATAAAAACTCATCTAAAAAAAAAGTTATTGAAAATAAATTTATTGGAATTTTTAAAGCACTTTTAAACTTTTCATACAACAAACTAAAAAGAAAACAAACAGCGGAGAAAACAAAAAAAAAAAAAAATAAAAAAAAAGAAAGGAAGAACAAGTTGTCAAAATGTCCCAAAGCACAAATAAATTTTCAAAACAATTTTGACACTATAAATACAAAAAAAATACAAAAAAAAAATAGAAGAAAATATAACAAAAATTCTACAAATTCTTTGACTATTCTTCAACTACTTACATACCTCACCCTCTATGAATTGCCACATTTGGAAGTTTAGTTCTAGAAATTCCATGCCCACCACTGCCCCCTTGAGCAATAGAATAGACTTCTGCACACTATACCTTATTTATATGAACGCAAGTTCAATTCCCCATAGAAGTAAGGAAGATGCTCTTATTTTATTTTTTGTATTAATCTTGAACTCCTACAAATAAGTTGTTGTTGTTGCTGTTATTTTCTTTAATCTAATGTTTTGAACTTTTTTTTTTTTGGTTGCTTCTTTGTGGATAATATTTTTGTTGTTGATTAGATTTATTGATTTGTGATTGGTTTTTGTTGTTAGTTTATGTTATCTTCTTGCATTAACTTACATCCTATAGAAACTAAGACTCGTATATGTAGTTATAATAATATAAATAATATATACTTGTAAATATGTATGTCAATATCAGTATGAAGTGAAATGTAATATTTATTTATGCCACTATAATATTTCTTTGTTTTATATTCTAACCGGCAGTATAAGCATTTAAAACAATTCAATACTCATTTGATATCAAAATAATAATAATTGAGTTAATAATGGAATTCGAAAAATAGTGGTCACAAAAAAAAAAAATATAATGAAAATCAAATAGAAGAAGGAAAATAGAAATAAAATTGTGATAGTGAAAAAATAAATGATAATATCCTCATAACATATTTGTATGAACACATTAAGGATAACAGCAAATAAATAATAAAATTCATGAGCACAAATTGAACGGAAGCGTAAAATTACATATTAGTTTATGCATTATGGTTAAGTTCAACTAAATATTTACTCGTATTCATTGCTTTTGTTTGTGTATTTTGATTATTAGTGTAATAAAATGGATTTTTCATAGAGTTTTACTATGCGCATATGCATTTGTAGTTTCTAGCTGATTGAGTTTCATTACAAAAGCTCATTCATATGTGATACATATGCCAAATGCAATTACAATTGCTTCTACGGTTAGGAATTTGTGCGATGAACAAACCGGGGATAAAATAAAAAAAGGTCATTCCATTTCAGTATGAAAAATTATTAAAATCCACTGATTTCTCTCGCTTAAATGAACAAATAGTAAAAGACTGTGATAACTCAAAAAACACGATTTTGCAGAAAACGCGTTTAAAGTTTTCAATTGACTCCCACTTTGAAGAAAAAAGAAGAAATCTTATAATTCTCACGCGCAGAGTATACAAGATATTAATATGAAATTTTTACACAATATGAAGCGTGACATTATGAATAATTTTGCATCATTAACTCAAAAATTGTGTTTTTTGACTTATGACAGTCTTTTAGTAAAAGAGCGATTTGTATTTTTATGTGGAAATAATACTAAAAATACTAATACTAACTTATGCTAAGAAAACTTAAAAAAAAACTAAGTACAATATTTATTTTTTAGAGACAGAAAGTTCTTAGTTTAAACTTATTAGTTGGAGGATAGGACGACCCGTGAGTCAGGCACTGCGACCTATAGATCTGTTGTACCAAAGCCTCAAGTTATGAAAGAAAGACAGGAAGAGAGAATAAAAGATAGATTGGAAACCATTCATATCGATAGTAAATATAAAAAGGTTATGAGAATTAACCACCACACCAAGACGGAAATCGAACTCGCAACCTTCTGCGTGAAAGTCTAGGGCACTATCGACTAGACTGTTGATTTTAATTTTTTTTTTTAGAGATGATATTTTATTGATCCACCTTTGCAATGGAGTCAGACTGGCAATGATTAAAACAATGCACAATATAATGGGGTCAAAAACTTTAAATGACAAATTCAAAGGAGGAGATGTGCTGCTAACACCCATACCAATGACACCTGATCCGCTGATTGGGCTGATGGGAAGTGCCGTGCCGACTTTTCCAAGCCTCTCCATATTTTCTTCGAAGAATACCAATGGTAAATATTACGTACATACTAAATCTTAGTACCGTATCACAAATAGTTCCAGAGATATCCCATAATGAATATTCGGGAGATATAGGAGGTGCCACGCCCCCTTTTACAATCCCACCCATATTTTTTCTGTAGCATGGCATTACCAACCAACATCTTTATGCTAAATTTCAGTACTTTAATGTAAATGTTTCTGGAGATATACTAAAAAAAACATATGGGTTATGGACGTGGTTACAGAGGGATTGGGTTGATTGTAGCACTATATGTATATTACCTAGGCTAATATAAAGAAGTGTATCGAATTGTATTGAATTTACTTCAGTATTTTTCCTGATTTCACGTTTTGAAAATTTAACATATATAGGAAGTGGGCGTGGTTATCGAGAGATTTGCATAATTGTTACACTGAATGTGTGTTTAGTGCCATTTAGTTTACTTCAATATTTTAGCTAATATCATGCTTTGAAAAATTCACTTGTATGGTAGGTGAGAGTGGCTTCAAGCCAATTTCACCTATTTTACAAAGGAAACATTTCGGGACACTAAGAATTCGATTTCGAATAAAATAAAATTTTGGCCAGCCTTTGCTGTCAAACTATTGAGTTTGTTCAATAATAGATGTGAGATTTAAGCATAAATTATTTCTATGTTAACATCACTGTCACACCTACCTCCCATAGAAGTGTAAAATAAAATTGAAATCGTTGGAGTAGAATTATTGAACTGGACTTTTTTATGCGAAAAAATTTTGAGTTGAGTTTAAAAAATTTGTTTGCCAAAGGACTTCAAACTTTTATTGCATATAAAATAAATGAACGTCTTGGAAATATTTTGATAAGGTGCAATAACTATACCTACGCAGTTTTAACTTTTTAAAATAGAGTATGGCCACAGTATGGCGACTCAAAACTGCTAGTCTTATGACTATCAAGATTGGAGCTTGATTTCGTTCTATTCGCAGTACGTTGCTTTTTAGAGTTATAAGTGTTTAATTTAAGGGTATATAGTCTTTATATTGGACTACCGTACCGTACATTTTAGTAAAGCTTGCTCTCATTTTTTAGTCACAATCATTTCAGTGTCAGTTCGCTGGTCCACAATTATTTCTAGATACCTCACTTTTTTGAAAATCAGTAACAAGTAGCTGGGTGGCCGGAAAAGAGTCCGTTGTCAGGCCTTTCCTAAACTAAAGAATATAATAGTCATATCACTATAACTCAACCGCCAAACAAATTACATACGTCAATATAATAACTTTTTATTTACATATATATATATGCCATCTGTCTGTCTGCGACTATATGGAATCACCGCAAAAGAATTATAAAGTGTGGAAAAGTATATTTCAACAAAAATAACAAATATTATACTAGTAATAATAGATTTAATGTTTGCGTGTGTAAACGAATTGCACAAATACACACACAAACATCCACACAGACATACAGATTTCCACTATATTCGTGCATTATTATGACAAGGTGTTTGCATTAGAGATAATTACAATTTGTGTTTTTTTGTTAGTACACTAATGTTTTTTTAGTTAGTAGTTAGTTTTGCATGCAAGTTAATAAAATTGTGAATTATAAATTGTAGATACAATAAAAGCATTAGTTGATGAAAATCTAAAATAGTAAATTAAGTAATGAATTCGGTATTTATTTTATACTGTATTAATTTTTTTTTTTTTTTTTTGTAATTTTAACAAGCTTTTTTGATATTTTTTTTAAATCAACTAAAAATTTCAAAAAAGTAAAATTTCAAGTCTTCATAATTCCAAACATATTCTTCAGCATACATGCTCCATCAAATTTGATTGTTTGTTTTTATTTTTATGAAGCAAATCTGTTACCAATTTTCCACACTTTTTCTTTAGGACTTTATTATTTTATGTCTACGCACACAAACATGCACATTGTAGATTGTATTTATGTCATAAAAATTAAGCATAAAAATTTTATAATATTTTTACGTACGAAAAAGAAAAAAAAACTGCTGTTAAATTTTTGTGCTTTTTTTTTTGAGCGTTTTTAAGTGATTTCTTTTTTTTTATGACATTTTTTACATTGAAATTTCTTTATCTCGGTGATTTTATTTCGATATATTAAAAGAGTTGTTCAGAATTCGTATATTCATTAGAATTTCAATAAATTTTAGTATTTTAAATTTCACACAATTGCTATAAAATTTTAAAATATTTATAAGAGTTTAAAAATGCAATATCTTAGCATGCGCTGAGACCTTTTTTAAATATTATTGTTAAAAATACTTGAGGAATGGAAAATGATTCATTAATGAATCAATTTCACTATGAATCAAATATTCGGTCTTTAGAATTTAAAAAAAAAATCGTTGTTGTTTTTTTTTTTTTAATGGGAGTTTATGGGAAGTAAGCACTCTGCTTCTTTGATTTCAAATATAACAGCATTATCACAGCAAACTGCGATCGAAATTTGAAAACTTCGTATTTATAAACATCACGCCACTAGAAATAACCAATGGCAGCGAAGCAACAGAAATAAAGCATTATATTTTTCGGTTGCGACTGCGGCGAACTGGAAAAACAAAAGAAGAAGGAGCCGCGCTACAGACAGTGCCCCAACGTTGTTTTTTGCATTACGGTCAGAAGCGTGCCAGTCAGCGCCCCAGCACTGTTTCGTGCACTACGCCCAGCAGAGCTACAGTCAGCGCCTCAGTATTGTTACATACACTAATCACTTAATCACTATTGAATAATGTTGTGACTTGAATTTGTGATTAAGCTGTTTTTTGACCATAATAAAAGAATTGTGAATTAAATTCATAGTGTCTTTGAGTCTAAAATGAAAAGAACCTCTGGAAGCCACTGAGTCTGCTGCAGCTTTAAATCGGGAACCGGTTCATTGCAATACTTGTGCAGTTTGTAGGGATTCACCTTTTTTTTAATTGGGCCCTATGCTTTGATTGTGTTGAGCTGGGCGAGTCTGTGAGTTAGATAAAAAAATTAATCACAAATGAAATAAGTTTTTAAAATTTCTAAGAAATCGTTTTCTTCTTAGTCAAATAAAGACTGCGATTTTTTCTTCCCCGATTGTATGCTCCTAGTTGCAGCAACTTGAAATGAACGAGAGTGTGAGTCAGTCAGATTCAATTTGATTTCGAAAAATACTTGAGAAATCTAAAATGAGTCAAAAACAAAACAAGTCATCAAAATTTTTGGATAAACTCCATTTCATTTCGTTATGGATTAAAACGTCAGCGTTCAAGTAAAAACCACAAAGTCCAAATTCATTTATTTAATCAGATTCGTATTAATTAACTTTTACATTTAATTAAAATGATATCCCAAATTGAATTGTCTTCAGAAATTAATAATTTTTTTCTTAGTGGCAGCTAAGTGAAAACTTCTCGGCTTTCATGTTCTTAAGCTCGGTGGCCTGTGACTCAATTTGATTAGGAGTCATTATTCTGAAATATGTCATACTCGGATTTGTTTTTGTTACAATTTTTTGCTACAGCAAACTATTTTCAAAAAAAAAAGAAAAATAAGTTATAGGTATTGAAATGCATGAATGTTTTATATTAAATTGTATTGTATTGCTTATCTTATAAAAAATCTGCTGTAAAACATTTTTACTTGAGGGTAGTAAAATTCCACAAAGTGCAACTAACTAAATACAGACGCCTAGTGTCATCATTCATGTATAATCCTCTTTGCTACTTGTAACTAGTACCTAACATATGCATATATCCGTACACTGAGAGAAACAAGCCATATAATTTGAACAATAGTAGGATAAGTGATTTCATAGTTAAGATATTAAAAAAAAATTATACATAATTTAAGTTTTTTTTTATGATTTTAACAGTATTTCTATTTAATCTAACAGTATTTGTACTATTGATATTTTTGCAGTAACTAATTAGAATTACAAAAACTATTGAATTGCTTGTGAAAATTTGTTTAAAATGGATTTACTGTCCGAGTATCGCACTCTCTTCTCATTTTTTTTTATATGAAGTTCGTTCGCTCTCTCAAATTGAGTGAGTAAGATAATGGCACCGCATTCTCTTTGATTGAAATAACTTAGTTTTTGGTATAGAATTGTCATCTTCAAATTTTTTTTATCCATCATTGTAAATTAACCTAGTACTCTTCAGAAATTTTAATTTGGATTGAATATATTCTCATTTAGCCAAAATTAAACATTTCTGAAGTATATATATTAATAGTACATTGGACCTTTTATAAGAAGGTGGGCATTTAGTTCCCAGATCACGGCCATCTAGGGCCTATTGTGATAAGACATTGGGATTATCTGGGCTGAAGACATTATGAGACTGAAAGTGACAATTTTCGGTGATGGTAAAACTTAAAGGAACAGTGGAAAGGAAGGCAAAAAAAGCCATTCAAACGCAATTTCGCTGTATCGTATTATGGCACATTTTTTTGAAAAGGAATGCGAGGAAAGTGTGACACTCGATCTTTATTTCATTGCGCTGAGTGTATGCTTATAATACCACTATATATAGTACAAAGTAAAAAGGACTACTGGGTATGCACATATATATGTGTATGTGCACATATGTACGTCCTTCGTTATGGTTTTCCTTGAGCACTTTTCAATTTATTTGCATCACTTGTAAATTTTTTGTTTGTATTTTTTGTTATTTTTTATTTGTTGCTCAGTCTCAAATAGTGCAGCACGAGGAAATGCTTTTATTAGACTACACAACAAGTATCCAAGTATCTTAGTATATCTACAATATACATGGGAAAAGTGAGTGAAAGAATGTGTGAGTGTATGAGTGATATTTGTCTTATACCTTACTGTTTGGTGTTTTGAACTTTCTTAGTGTTGTGCTTTTTATTTGTTTTTTTTTTTTTTTTGGTTTATTTGATGCTTTTTACAAATGTCTATTCATATTAAAAGCCTGCAGTGTATATGTTTGTCTGATTGCTTTTTTGTTGTTGTTATTGTAAAGTAATATAATCGTACAGAATTGCAGACATATTAAGAGATTTTCCACTTGAATATTGTACTTGAAAATGTGCATAATGGGCAATTTATAACAAAGTATTGGTTGTTACTATATAATGAAAATAAATTCCTAGCTTTAAAATTTTTAATGTTTTTTTGAATGGCTTGAATATTTTGAAATTTACTTACAAAATATTTATTTTATTTACTACATCTATTACTTTCGTTTAATACTTTAATGCTTATACAATTTTTTGATAATATAATAAAAATTAACTTCACTTACTTGACTCGAATATAGTTTCTTTTTCAGAACGCTTCTGAAGGTATTTATTTTCTTGTGCAGAAGTGTGTGAATTTTGGTTAAGCATAATTTTGTGCATCGCTTGCATTTCATGTTGCATACATTCCTGCATATTATTTTGTATGGAGCCTTTTTGTTTTTCCCCCTTTTGTGTATTCTTAGATATGCGTGTAGCTCAAAAATGTTTGAATCTATTGCATTTGAATATAAAAAGTTTGTACTCCTAAGTACGTATACTTAGGTACATATTCTTGGAAAAGAATTTTAATTGGAATTTTATTTAGCAATAGAATTTTTTGCTGTTTGGATACTGCAAGAAAAATATATACATATAGTACAAAAAAATAATCTCAAAATTTAAGTTTCAAAAATACCCTGTACATAATTTCCATATTCGTAGATAAAACACGAAAACAAAAGTAGCAAGGCCCTAAGTTCATTGAAAAAATCACAATGTTTGAAATGCAATTTTTTTTTAACACACAGCACTACAAAATTTTGGAGGAACTTGCCAGACCTAAGAACTAAAGTAATAATTTTTCATAAATTTTATTTTGGCCGATTCAGAATCTAAACAAGGAAATGTGGTACATTATAAACAAATACAGTTTTTGACCATTTCATGTTTGAGTGCGAGAGTTATAAAGTAATATCATTGGAACGCCATCTTTGGGCCTATTGATTTTGTTGGAGTTTTGCGAACCAGGTTTTTTTGGGCCAGAGAATCAATTTTTAGCCTTCAGTTTGATCTAAAATTTTATGCAAAACGGAGATTTGAAGCAAACCTTGGTAAAATTATAATAAAACTTAAAGAGCGGAGAGGAATTTAATAAAAGAAAAAAACGTTGTCATAATCGTCAAAATCGATCTACTTTAATATACCCTCACGAAGCAGATTTATGCTTCAACTTGCTTGGCTGTCCCGTCTGCTGACAAAGTTTGGGTAATCCACAAAAAAAAAACACCTCGAGCCAGTATCAAAAGTACTAAAAAGGTACTAAAAAAGTATTAAAAAGCAGTAAAAATGTACTAAAAAAAAGTAGTAAGAAAAG
Organism: Toxonevra muliebris; assembly: GCA_963691655.1. NCBI lineage: Eukaryota > Metazoa > Arthropoda > Insecta > Diptera > Pallopteridae > Toxonevra > Toxonevra muliebris. Next base: position 75,021,210 of record OY829329.1, read on the forward strand.
TATTAAAAAATAATCAAATATAATCGTACAAAATTTCATTACTGGACTGTAAGTACATAAAAAGCTCCTGAGATATCTCGTCATGAATATTCAGGTTATATGGAAGCTGCCATGCCTACTTGACAATAAAAACTTGCATCCCACTTTAACCTCGGTATTCAAAAATAATACTTGCATACCAAATTTTAGTGCCGTGCTACAAATGCTTCCAAAGATAATTCATAATGAATATTAAGATCATATGGGAGGTGCCACACTCCCCTTTCCAATCCCACTCAAATCTTTTCTGTAATATGGCATTATCAAACAACGGCGTTGTTTTGTACAGTACTACAAACAGTTCCTGAGATGAAAATTCAGGTTTGTATGGAATGCACCACGCCCACTTCTACAATCTTCGTTATGAATATTGGTGTGCACATTAGGGCTCATAACAAATACATGGTGTAAGTTTCAACTCAATCGGATGGTTACTTTTTGAGTTTATCGCTCTCAAACGAACAGCTCATTTGTATATTTAAAGATTGAACTCATAGGCAATCACGATCAATATATGCATGAAAAAATGTTTATTATTTAGTAAAACTATACAACATATTTCATCATAAGCTAAAATATTTACCTCTAATAAATTATTAATGTACATGCCCTTCAATTCATGCAGTCATTCATTCACTAATTCCCTTTGCCTCACTGTGCATTTTCATTTTTCCATAAAATCTGAAATAATGAATAATTTCCTTTTCTGTGCATTCAACTGCTTCATTTGCTTCCATTAATTATTTAGTAAAGTGCAGCAAAATTCTAAATTCTGTTCTGCATATAAAATATATGCATATTAAAAATTAATATTTAATAACAAAAAAAAAAAAACAACAACACTTCAATGCATGCTTTCATATGTTAAATCTTAAATTTTTATAGCATTGCAACAAAAATATTCAACCTTCTTTAACCCCAAATAAGGTTAGTTTGTTTTTATTGTTGTTGTATTTGTTTTTTATTATTATCCCAAATACAAAGTTTATCACATTCTCTGGTGATGTTGTTTATTTTTCGGGCAACATATGTGCGCAATTTTCTTGTCCATTTGTAGAACATACCGAAAAAATAATTTGAGTTTTTATGATGACTTTCATTCAGTTTTTTTCGTTTTTTCTAGCTTTTTTTTTTTTTGAATTAAGTTGAAGTTGAAGAGATTTATTGCTGGTCATTTGTAGTTATGTATAGTTGTTGTTGTTCTTTTATATTCATTTTTTTATGTTCTGTGCTTATATTGCACAGCTGAATTATAGTACATGCCAAATGTAAGTCATACAAACTTTTTATTTTCACCTATAGATATTTGTATTTTTGTGTAATTCATGATAGCTTTACAAAAAAATATATAGATGTGTTTTATAACTTACACATTGTTGGCCGGTTAATTTTTTACTTTCATTTTTGATCAAATAGTAAGACTCCGTGAATGTAGCTTACTCATACCCGATTTAGGGTCTCATTAAATTTACAAGAATTGAACTTGCTTAAGCTCTGCAAATTTACAGTTGGCAAACTTTCGATGGTTCGGAATCTAGCAAAATAAGAGGTCCTCACAAGAGATCAATTTACAATCCGTCCTAGTACACAGGCTTAGATCCATGTGGGTCACGCGGATCTACAAGTTATTAATTACAATAATTAATTATTGTAAGTAATAATAAAAAGGAAATCGAACTAGCTACCAGGGTTTTACTTCCATAAGTCCAACTTCCAATACAGATCTTAATATTGATCCTATTTCTGTGGAGTAGAGAATGGTCGCTCATGTGCTTTCTTCTAGTATAAATGAATAAGCGTGACGTACTGTCTTAACCCAGATATGCTCATTGTTCTATATGTAGGTACCTACAGAAATGTTTGATTTTGATTAAATGAGAATATATTCAATCAAAATAATAACTTTTTGAAGTGCACTAGATATAGGCCATTGGGCATATCTGGGTTAAGATGTGCTTTGTAGATTCTTTATTGTATCTCCAAAACTAACATGAGTCATTACAAAGAATTGCCAGTTTTTTAAGGTGATAATCAATCAGTGCAGTGTCTTGTTAGAATTCCTTCTTAAATTATTCTTCGTCAAGTTCATACATTCCTTAAAGCGTTTTAGGTTAGATGTATTTTCGTAAATTGCTTTTGAGTACTCTAGCTCTGGTAGATTTTCCCAGTATAACTTCCTTCGATATGTATTCTTCCTTTTTCTTAATGAATACTGAAAAGGTTCCTTTTCCCATCCCGCATCCACAACCATTGGTTTTACGAAAGGAGTTAATGCTCATTTCTTTGCTAGTTTATCAGCTCAATTCAATTTTCTTTAATCTCAATATGCCTTGAAATACAAAAAAACCAAACTCGATTATTCTCGCCGTTCATACACATTTCGTTTACAAAAACATTCTATCACTAACTTTGAGCTTATCTGATGAGATTTGAGTGCCTTGATAGCCGATAGCCTGAGAATTATGATCGCAATATTTTGATTCTGGCAACCGCCCAAGTGATCATAGATCTCGTCAAAACAACCATCGCGGATCTTTCAACTCATACCTGGAAAATAGCGGAGCTGGAGATGGCCATATATGCTATTGCATAGTGGCCAACAAAGAGTTTTTAGTTTCACTGGTGAAAACCGGAGGTGTGATCAACGAAGATTTCGAGTCGATCACTCAGAAAAGTTACTAGCAGGATGAATTATAAGAAACCGTTTATTATTTGAAGGAAGGACGACTCGAAAGTCAGGCACTGCGACCTATAAGATCTTTTGTACCAAAGCCCCAAGAAAGAAAGGAAGGGAGAAAGAACGATAGATAAGAAACATACCCAAGCCGAGAATTGAACTCGGGTCTCCAGAAACAAGAGTCTGGCACTCTTCCACTAGACCACAGTGGCGATGGTAGGACCTACAGTTTAACGCCGATTCCGAACGGCTATGTGGCAATTTTTTAATCAGATCGGTGGTCTTGCCATTACCAACCAAGGTGTGTACTTGTACACATTCTTATAATTCTCATCCACTTCATATCGATAGTGAATATAAGAAGTTTATGAGAATTAACCACCAGACCAAGACGGGAATCGAACCCGCAACCTTCTGGATGAAAGTCTAGTGCACTATCCACTAGACTATCGAGGTCGTCTAAGAAACCGTTAGAGTTGCCAACATTAGGGACAGAACATTTAAGACCAGTTTCCTATGCGATCGGTGATTCTTCGTAACAATTATAGTTGATCCAGGACTTTTTTGTAAAAGAAGAACGAACGCTGTCATCGTTAGCTGTGATGCTTCGGATAGTGCAGATTAATCTTCATTACAGCAAAACTGGATTCGATTAAACTTCTTCGCCTGATATCATGAGGGGAGATATTGTTCTGATTCAAAGATCCAGCATGACTAAAAATCAGATGGCCAAACTCAGCTAGAGTTTATGCACGATTAAAATTTTTTCTAATTAAAATTATGAAGATATTGATACAATGACTCTAAAATACCAGAAAGGCGAATTCTGGGCCATCTTTAACTATCTGGCTCACAATCATCAAGAGTCTCTCTAGTAGTTTCCTTTGGAAGAAACCGAAAAAGAGTTAGGTAAACAAAGCATCGATTATAATGACGGTAGAAATGCGAATCCTCATCGCACTGTAAGGAGAAGCCACCTATAAAAGAGGTGAATTACTATTTGAATATCTATTAAGTACTGATCTACTCCTTTGTAACATTGGTAGCATTGGAGCTTACCTTCACCACGAGTAACATATGTACAACGAGGATATTAGCCTTGAATCTGAACTAATCCACCGAAAAGTAGAAAAAACTGGAGAGTTTTTAACGAATACTCCTTCGAAAGGTGAAGCGAAATGATTTTCTAAGGCTATTTTATGTTCTTGAAGTAAAGATTTCCAAAATTCTTTTTTAAAGGGGAACAAACATTTTCTGAATTTGATCAGAATTGGTCAACAACCACGCCCACCTTCCAAAAAAAAAAATCTACAGTGTGTATATCTTGGTAAAAGCGGAGTTATATCAATTAAACTCGAATAAGAACATAATCTGGCCAATAAAAGTGTTTGCTGTGAAAATAGGCGTGATTAATCACCAACCACGCCCACCTTCCATGTAAAACAACAGAGAAGTGTGTATATCTTCATGGAGTATATTGGTGCATATCTTGACTGAGTAGTAATATTAATAATTCTACTTTTAATATTGTCTAGTAGATGAGAGTGTTTGTTATGAAAATGGGCGTAATCGGTCAGCAACCATGCCCACCTGTTATACAAAAAAAAAACTGCATAGTGTGCATAACTTGGCAAAAAATAGAAATGTATAAATGAAATTCGATGAAAAATATTTTGTGCTCGATGCCAGTGTTTGTTATGAAAATTGGCGTAATTGGTCCACAACCACGCACGCTTGCCATACCAAATTTTGTAAAGTAAACTTCAGTGTTTTTGTAAAAACAAAATAATACGGTTTAGAGTGATAATGAAACGACTAAAAAAAAAATAACAAAAATGGAATAACAATTCTTTCAGAGCAAAAACAGTATAATTATTTATTCTGTTTTTTCTCTGAACATATTTCGTTGCACTTTTGAGCTGACAATATTCGTGTTACTTTAGCCCTTAAGTAAAATTATTCAAATTTTTTCTAAACTGAGAAGTACTACCACTTTCTCCTGATCCTCTTTTTTATGGTTTAGTGATAAACAAAGAGTATACATTGTAAAGAGATCGCAATTCGCTCTTTGGAATTTTGAAACACAAAAACGTAAAAACCAGCAGCGAGATGCAACACCGATCGACTGCTGAAACGACTTAAAAATAAGAGCAAAAATGGTATAACAATTCATTCAGAGAAAAAACAGCATAGTGATTTATTTCGTTTTTGCTCTGAACATATTTCATTTCACTTTCGCTCTGAACATTTCACTTTTGCTCTTAAGTAAAATTATTCCACTTTTTTCTGAACGTAGAAGTTATACCACTTTTCCTCTCAGCCTCCCAATTCTAAGTAGTATATGGGAAATGAATCAATGCTAATAGTGTTGGCATAGTTAGGTCTCCCAAGGGCTACGACAAGGAAAGATATTGGATTAATGAAGCATTTTTCAGGAATATATACTTGGAAAGTTATGGATTTTTAGTAATTTCGCTATATTCTGAGCTACTACTTTAATTAAATTAATCTTTCTATATAATGTAACAGAATGTCAACTTTATATGAAAGTGTTAAAAATTATAGAAAATATTTGATGTGGCTGTATTGAGCCAGTGCAACTAATAAGACGAATTTCCTTTATAATACTTTTTAGTCCCAGTAGATAAACAAAAAAAAACTAGGTTAAGAACATATAAATCTTCACTGTTCAGGTCCTTATGTATCTAAACTTACTCCAACAGACCTAACCCAGCCAGATCGAAATGTTTGTGTTTGGTCGGGCTGGTAAGGTACTATTTTTATCTGTTTTAACCCGTTTCACTATTGGCCATAATTTCTAATCCAGGAGTGTGAAGCAAGCACAATGAAATTCTCTATTTTGAAATTACTGTCTTGAACGGAATGAGAACATTTATGTCAGTTCTAGCCTTCTATAAATAAATAAAAGAAAAAATTATACACTATAAATGTCTACTAGTGAAGTCTATAACTTATTTTGTCTCATTGTTCTTTTATTAACATAAATATATCATACATGAGAATTTATTTTCTATTATTTATTACATGCATTTTAAAAGGCAAGTTTCTATATTGTTTAGTAAAATTTTTCATTTTCATTTCTTTATTACTTTACCTGAATTTCATAAATAAAACAATTTATTTAACTGCTTATATTTTTCATTCTGATCCCATTCTCAATTTTTCTCGCCAAACCCAAACACTTAAATTCTAAATTCTTTCTTTCTTTCACCATTATTTGTATTTGTCTGTGTTTGTTCTTCATTTGTAATGGCATTGAAAATGGTTACATAGACAGGAATATAAGCACACATACATACATATGCGCATATAAATTTAGTTACTCGGTACTTTAAACCAATATATGTCAGTCTTTATTTTGGTAGAATTTTTATTTTCATTGTTGTCTTTTTATTTCTGTTCTTTGCACATTTATTTGTTTGAATTGCAAATTTGTTAACAAGGATAATAAGAATATTCTTTGTTTTTTGTTTTTTTTTTGTCTACAATACGAAATGAAATCATTGAAGAAGATTATTAAAACTGCCTGGCTGCTTCTCATTTTCCATACATACTTATATACAGTGAATAGGAAAAGTGTGCGTTACTTTTTATTACAGAAAATGAGTTTTTATAATTACACGATCATTTCGATATATTCGTCACAAAAATGTGTATGGATCGTTGCTAAAGGATTCGTAAAAAAGTTGGAAAAATGTTTCCAAAAAACAGCTTGGATATGATATATCGCTGACGTCGATGTTTGCACATCAATAAATAGTTTTCTTTACAATTAGATTGGATAATTCCAAGTCATTATCGATAAGAAATTATAGTAAATTATCCGATCTTCTCCATATGCAAAACTTCATATCTTTCACAGCTTCTATGGCAATCGAAGAGTTTCGTTTGTCTGTCAACGAAAAATAATCTCCCAATTCCAACATTTTGCTTTTGTATAAAAAAGAGTTTAAGATTTCACTTTTCACAAATTATAATTTCATAGTTTAACAAGTAACTGCCATGAGTTACTACTGTTTGTATACTATTCTAACTAACTGTAGCTTATCTACTTTATCTACTGGTCTTTTCTCTCCCCTTTCCATCAAAAGAAACAAAAATTTAATTTGCTACTTCAAGTTTTGAAATATTTGTTTGCTTGAAATTTATTTCGTTTACTCATTTTCCTTTTTTGCCCTTTTGACTAAAATATAAATGTGGTTTAATTTGTAAAATAAACAATGAAGATGTATGCATTTCAGTTAGTTATAAATTATGTTGGCTGAAGATGGTGTATGTACATATGTAGATAGCTGGTATATGTTACTTTATTAAATTTCATCCTCAGTATTCACAAACATACAAATATACAAACATATCACTATTACCTACTAGATGTTACTTGTTAGTTGTTAGATAACAAGATAAAAAAGTTTTGTTGGTCTATTAAAATTTATGTAACTCATTTATCTTCAAATATTTTATAGGTATATTTAATTTGTTTCTAATGTTATTTTAAAAGGAAAGTAATTAAATTACCAAAGCATGCCAGAAGATTCTTCTTTGCATAAATAATAGATAGATTTCTGTGTCAAAAGATTAAAAAATTTTGTGGTGAAAATTTAAGTTTTGAGCGGTTACTTTAAGCAAGGATAAAACATATCTACTTGTTATCAATATGGTTCATAACAATATTCTTCAAGTCCAGAAAATAATTGCTGTTCGATACTGAATTTAAGTCTCACGACTATGTATTTATTGGCCAAATATTTTTCAGATCTGAAAATATAGGTGAATTTTGAGTCCTGAATGGTGTTTAATTTTAATGTTTCCTTTAATATTTTTATTTCGTAAACGAAAACGAAAGAAAGAAAGCTTATAGTAAAAAGTTCTGCTGAACTCTAAAATCACACATATTCCGAAAAAAAGGTGTGTTAAACCTACAATACATAAATGTGGGTTAGTTGTTAAAAACAGCCCACTTTGGCATACAATTTGTTGTGGATATCATTTTCTATCTCCATTCTTTCCCTATGCAAAAGTGTTACAACAATATAAAATTTTATATATATAAAAAAAAACAGAAAAAAAAATCATTATAAACATAGACATTAGACCAACAGTAAGGATGTTAAAGCAGCAGCAATAACAATACAACAAACACAACAATATCGGCTTGTCTACAAGCCATGTACAACACGTTGAAGCAACACGATTCTACAATACACAGACAGAGCACCAAACAAGCAAAAATAAAAAGAAAGCGACTGCTGCTGTTGTTGCTGCTCGAACTGAGATGTAAGTGAGAATTTGAAGAACATGTAGTGACATTTTTTTTTATCACATTCACAATTTAAGAGAAAAAAACTTGAGGCATCAAACAAATTGCACAAAATGAGAAAGAATGAGAGGGAAAACACTCAACGGAATAGAAAATAAGAGGGGAAAAAATTGTAACATGAAGGACAAACATGTCCTTTTTTTATTGCAGGCGACACATATGCAAAGTAGATTATCACTAGATGAAGATGATGAGGAAGAAGAGAGCGGTCGAGTGATAGTGTGACAAAAGGGAAAGATATGCAGTCTTTAGATGTTCTACTTCACATTAGAGGACATACAAATCTTTCTTACTTATATACAGACACACACACAAACAAACACGTTTGAGTGGATTTGAAATAGAAACGATATCCTCTTAGGATGACATGAAAACTAGCAATAACTGTATATATAAATTGCAATTTGTATTGTTTATGCATTTCTCACTGCAATATTAAATCAAATAAGCAACTACACTGAAAATATTAGACTTTAGAGCGTATTCGCATTTTTAATTGAAAATATGAAAGTAAAAAAACAAAGTTAGATTTTAATGGTTGCTTTTCCAAAAACTTAAGAGAACAAACAAATAAGAACTATGAAATCAGCTTCATAACCTTCAATTTATGAGCAGCAACCAGTAACTAGCAACCAACAAAAATAACAACAACGTTTCCCTGAGGAAGTTAATACATAAACACATGCACACACACACATACATACATATACTATGGTTCATGCATGTACAAAGATATGAGTTAACAAGCAAATCAGACACAAATAAACACACACACACACACATATATAGAAATTCATACATTCATAAACATATATACAATAAAATTTTAGCTGTGTAGCAGCAAATTGGAAGATTTGCTTCATAAACATACGAAATATTGTTATTGGTTTTGAGTGTATAAAATAACAAAAACAACAAAAACGCTAAAACTTATGCAACTTGAGGCCAAGCTCAAGGATATACACACACATAAACAACTATAGTAAATGTGGTGCGTGGAAAGAGAAGGAAAATACAACATGAACATATTTATATATAGTAAAAGTCAACAAAGCACAAAAATTGTTGTGCTCATGAATATTGATGATGATGACGACGATAGTACGAGCTTGAGAGTGTATAAAGAAAATTCTTTGATTTGTATAATGAAATATGAAATATAAAGTAAACGATTTTCACGCTGCAGCAATAGCAGCAGATTGCAATTGATTGCTCAATATCTAAGAAGATTTATATTGAATATTTCCTACTTCTTAGCTGTGTGCATACGGTATTGCTCGGGGTAATACATAAAAGAAAGATAAAAACCATCGTAGCTGGTAGTTAATATTGACTGTACTTTCACTGAGCTTTCATGTCTCCTACTTATATGAAGTTACAGTTTCTCTGAGGCCCTGGGATGAAACAAATCAGATCGAATGAAACTCTCTTCCACGGAACAAACAATTTCCTAATCTTCCTCCCGGAAAGTGCTCGCAGAAAGCAACAGCCCAAATCAGCCTATTACCGGGTAATACTTACAAAAGCCTGGAGATCAAATTTCGACTTTGTAGCCTTAGTTTGGTACTTAAACCCATCACCATTTCGGTGGAACACAACACTGGATTCTTGGTCTCAAGATTGGGATACTTAGCTAAGGCAGTTCGATAGAGTTCGGAACCAAAAACCATTCGAATATTGAACCGTGCCAATATTGTATTTTTGGTTTCAAAAAGCACCAGCTTAGACTTAAGATCGGTATTCAGATCGGGTTTGTGTTACTAATTTTTATAAACTGACTTATTAGTTTTCACTTATTACTGAAAACTCTCAGCATTTTGGTGGGTGACAGCAATGGGTCTCCCTGTGCTCAAGATCGCGGTTGTAGCCTCAGCTACGATAAGAATTGTTACCTAAAAACATCAGCACTTCCGCAAATGGTAGCATCGATTTTTTAGCCATAAGATCGGGGTCTGACGTTGTAGCCTCAGCTCAGCTAGGTTATACGACAGGACCGTTTCAGGAATAAAGGCTCTCCATATGAGCCTAAAGCAATCATTCCCCCAACCTGAGAGGTTCAGTGGCTTATCAATAGAACTACTCACGTAAAAACAGATAGCAACATTAGAATATATAGAGCTATAGAGGTTTAACGTCGCTAAGAAAAAGGTTTCAAAAGGCCGCAGTTCTGAAATGGTCCACCGTAATCCAAACCGAAAAATGCTGAAACTGAGTCGTCCTGATTGATTGATTGATTCTTTACATAAAAACCTGTTAGCTAAATACATTTCCAACCAAAAATCAGATATTCTGCTAAAAAATAATCTGTTTAGTGATTCATTACACTTAAAGATTCGATACAAGTAGTGAACTGGAACTCATATGAAGGATATGTCCACTGTAGCCTTCAGTTTATTAAAAAGCTCTTTGCTATGGCAAATTAGTTTGGGTTTGAACGAGAACAGAATTCAAAGCTATGATAACCACTTGGCTTTCAGAGAAAATATCAATATTTTTTTTCCTGATGAGTTTGTCGATTTTACAATATTATGTAGATGTTTCTATAATTAATAGAATTTTTGCCTGGAAGACACCTCAAAAATTTGAAACACAATTCAACTTGAACTAATCAGTGTAGAATGTTTCTTATATCACTAGCAGATTCAAAAGAGGTATGGTATTTGGGAATAACACCTTCCCTATCCCATCCTTTTTCTTTCTGCATATTTCCCATACACAAGTGGATCCTACTGGGTCTCAGAGTTAAAATCTTCCCTCGCCCCTGTATCGTTGAAAATCTCATATATTTTGATTAAAGAGATTTGCGGCGTGGCAAATCCATTGGATGATGAGTTTAGGAAGTTGATATGACCGTTTTTCTTGCTTGATTAGCACCTAAATTTTGTGGTGTTAGCAAAACTTCGATCAAAATTAAGACTAAAATTCTGGAAAAAATCACACTGAATGCAGACCAAAACTCAGACCAAGTTAAATCTAAAAGTCAGACAAAAACTCAGAAAAATATTCAAATCGAAAGGAGGCGAACATCAAACCAAATATTAAACCAAAAGAAGACCAAAGCCAGACTAAAGCTTAGAGGAAAATTCAAACCAAATTCTCAACGAAGACCAAAACTCAAAAACCAAAGCAAAACTTAGACCAAAAAACAGAGAAAAATACGTACTAAAGGGAGATCATTATCCACATCAAAATTCCGAAAAATGACGTCAAAAGACCAAATGTAAAATTCCGACAAAAAGAGATTGAACTCAGATCAAAAGCATCTCAGAAAACAAGTCAATATTCAGACCAAAAATCGGACCAAAAACTTAAGCGAATTGGGATAGAAACCAGACCAAAAACTAGGCCAAAATTCTGGTAACAAATTTAAGCCAAATTTCAAAATTCATAAAAAATTCTGACCATAAATCAGACGGAAATTCTGATAAGTAGAAAATTAGATCGAAATTTAAACCAAAATTCTGATCAAAAATTAGATCAATAAAATTGACACTAAATTCAGACCAAAAAAGTTCAAACTGAAAGCATTTTAAAAAACCCAGAATTCAGACTGAAAATCAGATAAAAAAAATTGATTGAAACATAGACCAAAAAAAATCAGATTCAGACCTAAAGCACCCCAAAAAAATTCACAATTTAGACCAAAAATAACAATAAAACCCAAACCATTAAACTTAAAAATATATAAAAAAAATAGACCAAAAATGAAAAAAAAAATCAGGCCCCGGAATAGACGCCAGATCAACACCCAGACCAAATCAAACTCTTCAAAGTAGGGATATGTAAAAACTGATCCTGAAATTTCAGAATAAATATAATCCAATTATATATTTAGAATAAGCAATTGCAAGCTGCTGCTATAAGTCTCAAGCATCTTTCCCATATTAGTTTGAGTCATAAACGATTATAAACGTTTAGTTTTATTGATTTAAATACTTTTAGAAAAAGTACTTACATAACATTTAATAAATAAATTAAACTTAAAACATTCCATATAAAACTTTAATGCAATTCAATCTAACATTCAATTTAAAATACATTTGGCACAATGCGCAGTATTACAAAAATTTAAATCATTTTCAAAATCAGAGAGGGGACACAGACGACATTCAATGGATTAAAATGTCATTAGGAAAATAGCACACAAAAATATACCAAAAAAAAAAAACGAAAAATATTCGATGCAACTAAAAATACATGCAAAAAAAAGTATCCTGAGTATTTTAGGGATACAATTTAAATTTTATTTTTGCTTCATGTTTTCATACGTTGCCTCCTTCTCTCCGGTTTAGGTACAGCGAAAAAAAAAAACAGAAAGTGATAAGAATGAAAGAAAGATAAATTTTATATCACTGCTGGTAAAACAAAAAAGAAATTACTTTCCCTTGCGCTCCCGAAAACAGATATCTCAAAAAACAAAAAAAAAAAGAAACAGAAAGCTTAAAAAACTTTTGTTGCGGTTAAGAGAAAGAAGTTGATAATTTGCATGAAGACAATAAAAATGGATTACTGGAGGACGAATGTATGTGTGTGTCTGTGTGACTATACAGTTGCAAGTGTATCTGTATGATTCTGTAAGAATAAGTTAAATGACCCTTTATTCAAAGCAGATGTCGCAAAGGGAAACGAAACAAAAGGATAAGTGTTTTTTCATTTTTGTTCCTTTTCTTTAACATTTTAAAGTCAAAAATTAAGGAAATGAATAAAGGAATGATTGAATGAATTTGCTGTTCTTTTTCTAACTTTTTAAATTATTTTCTTTCACATGAACAAATGCTAAATTCTATAAATGTGAAATGAAAAAAGGTTAAGGTTTTTTGCACTCAAATGATTTTATTAAAATACAGTTTCTGCATAAGCTATAAAAAAATTGTAATTATTATTAACAAAAGAGTTTAGCAGAAAATTAGTAATTTTACGGACCTTTTCCTTACCCTCTTTTTCACTTTTCGCCTCTCTCTTTAAGGCAATTAAATAAAAGTTTTATGTGTGTTTACCGATTAGCAATACGTAATTAAACACTACACTCATTCTTTTGAGGTAGTGTGTGAAAGCAAATCGTCTGCTCTTTCCCATTCCTCTTGTACATACTTTAGTTATACATAGCTATACATTTTTATTTGCTAATCACATTTAATTCGTAGAAGCGAAGAAAAATCTTCATTCAATTCACATACGAATATATAATGTTGCTGACACAAATTAGCTTGAATAAAATGGTTTTAATGGTAATTAACACTTTGGTTGTTAACATTACTTGGAAAACCAAAAAAAAAGAAGAAAATTAAGTTGTTTTCACACCCCCAAGTATTTGGGTATATGTAGCTGTGGGGGATTTAGTGAAATTTATTTATATATTTAAGTAGAGATGAAGTTTAAATTTATGTAAAGATGATACTTTGAAAGACTTACATTATTATTACAGTCTACAGTTTTGAAAGTCGAAATTCATGATCTTCTTTACATTTTTTACTTCCGGGATTTTCATTCTGCATAAGAAGAAAAAGAGTACATTAAATTCCATTGCATAGAAAGATTTTTTAAAATTACGTATTTCTTATAGAATTTGTTTTTGATTACTCGAACCCCTTTTCTAATCTCAATACAAATCGTCCCATATTTTTGTTTAGCATAACATTGAAACCAAAGTGTTTGCACAAAATTTCAGTACTGTATGGTTCCTGAGATATACCCAAAATAACATCGGAGTTTATGAGAGGCGTAGCGCCCACTTGCCAAAGACTCTTCATATTTAGCTTGTGACATCATCCGAAGACTATCTGATATGTGAACGGGAAATGGCTTAAAATCGGATTAAGTTTCTGGAAACTTAGAAAGGACAGACATGTTGTGTTCAATGTTTTGGGATGCGTTCCAAGATGATAAAAAAAACTTCTCATAAGAATAAGTAAGATACTGTGATAAACTACGATTTTGAATTTTTGCAAGCCTCTTAGCCCATTGATGTCAGCACCCAGATTCTATTGAACTAATATATATCAATTTTCAGCACTAGTGAGTATTAGTCCTAAATAGAAAAGCATAAATTTTAAGAGAAATATCTTAAATTGTTAATGTTTACGAATGATATACCACATTTTACAGTTATAAACTCAATAAAGTTTTAAAGTATTTAACCTTACTCCCTTTCATATTAATTTTGTAGCTAAGACTTTAAATTTAATAGCACATATTGTTTTGCTTTTTTAATCCATTTTTAACCTTTTCGGCACTATGGTGACACAAGATTAATTTTTACGATGTTTTAAAAACTATCCAATCAATTTGTCTAAACTTAGAGTTTTTGAAAAGAGAATTTATGATTCTTTAATTTCAATTAAAAAAAATGTACAAATATTTTTTTTTAATTGAGTTTTTTTGTAAATCTTCAATCACTCACAATTTTTACAAAATTGGTCTAAATACACCAAATTTTTAATGTGTTGTGGGAAAAACTATTTACTCAAACATGACTTCCCATATTTTTAAATGTTTGTTTACTTTTTTGGAAATACAACTTTTAATATGGACCGCCGGTTAACCTAAGATCTTAAATGAAAGCTTTTTAAGAACTTTTTTACAATGAAATGGGAGTCAAAGAATGCGAAGCTGGGCTCAGTTTCCTTACGACCAAGAAAAGGTTAAGTGAAAAATTAGTACTAAGTTATTTTGTCAATCTTTAAAAAAAAATATCTACTAAAAATGTACAGAAAAAGTTCAGTAAAAAATCCTATTGAGGGCCATCACAAAATTTAAATTTCAAGATCAGGTTTGGCCATTTTGTGCAGTCAATACCAAGTTATACTTCTAATTTTGAAATTTTATAAATTTTAAAAATCTTAAAACTTAATTTACCATAGCTCAGGGAAAATTTATCAGATCGTGATAAACAAAAACTTCAAACAGTGAGTGATTGCATTTTAATATGAAATCAGTTGTAAAACTCGAGTCCAAATAAAATCAAAATCATTGAAGCTTACAAATTTAAGCGAAATCTCTAGCACCTTGTAATCATCTTTGAATTTCTAATATAAGATTAATAAATTCTAATAAAAATATTTAAAGATTTTCGTGCTTTAATAAAGGCTCAGCATAAGTTCCCAGTTAATGTTGAAAATGTCTTAAATTATACCTCCATATGCGGCATGAATGATACAATATATTGCAATATACATATTCTTGGCATTCAGGTATTTTTAAATGAGGTCATAAACTATGCACACTTCACTTAACTATACCCCATAAAAGTTCAACAAATGGCAACAAGTGTATTACACAAACAACAACAACAAGCAAACAAACCCATAGAAAAACAACAACAAAACAAAAACAACAACTCAACTGCCATAATAATGTACAACAAAAAAAAAAAAGAAATTCATTCAAATTAGCGTAGAAATAAATCACAAAACACCAACGCCAACTAAAGTCACAGTCACCGTTTCACAGTCAGTCAAAACGATGTTGACGATGACTGCAGGTGCCAATTTAAGCCAAGCGAAAGGAGCAAGTAACAGAGCAACGAGAAGAACACCAACTGAGAACATTAACGCCTAAAAGTTGGCAATGAAAATATAGCTAAATAAGCTGTTTCATAGGTAACGGCAGCATACACATATACACTCTCTCACACACACATAAACATTCATCATCATCATAACAGCAATGCCAGCGACAACGGCAGCAGTAAGAAAAATGCGGAAGTTAAGGAAAATGACTTAAAGTGAAAGTGGAAATGGGGAGTTTATGATGCAGAAGTGGTGAGCAGAAGTCGAAGAAGCACAAGATTGATGTATGATATGAGCAGGTGAAGAAGGTACATATATCGAGTTGAAGTGAGCAGCTATGGAACGCTGAATCTGGCAGGTAGTCATTCAGTCAGGTAGTTTAAGGATGCGTAACGTTGACGGAGCATATAAAAATGCGCTCGCTGAAGATGTGCGCGGAAGCCATTTGACATTCCGACCGAAGGAATGCAGGAAACTAATATGCGGTGGAGCCAAAAAAAAAAAAAAAAAAAAAATACAGGAAAGAGAAAGTTGTGTGCTACAACAGCATGACTTTAATGTATTGTTGTTTTAGATACAAAATAAATATGAAAAAAAATTTTAATGATTTTTAAATTCCACACAAAATTTGCTTGAATTTGTAATCTTGAAAAATCCAATTAAGAAAATTTCGTATGCCAAAAATAATGACTGAATGTTGAATGTGAAGCACGTGATTGTAATCGACTATGGAGTAAGAGTGGGAGCTGGGGATGTAGACAAAAATGTTTATGCTATTTGCCTTAAATTATAAAAAATAGAAAAAGAAAAAAAAACGAATTATTTTGTCATTTATTATCATCGCTGTCAGTGTTTGCGCACCTTTTAATGATGATTTATATTCCATATGCTCGTATCCGAATTTCATTTATTTGGTAATTTTTTTTTATGTTTTTATGTATTTATTTCAAAAGCTTTCCAATTGCACGTCATCATCTATTTTTTACTTTTGTTATTCTATTTTAGTTTTATTTTCTATTTTTTGCCTGTTTGTATTTTATGCAATTTCGAAAATGAATACAAATGAATAATTTCTGTATTTTCAGTTTTGTTTCTTCTTCTTTTTGTTTTGTGCCAATATATAAATGAGACTTTATGTTGTGGCATTTGAGTGATGATGTGTTGACATTTATTACCAACATTACATATTACGTAGATTTTTATATTTTAGTAAATATTTGAAACACGAGCTTGAGTGAAATGAGAAAATCTCACCCAAAACGAAACCAAATACTTAGGTCAAAAATCGTTGAAAAGAGATCAAAGAAAAAGTAAAGTAAATGACTGTATTAGCATAGACTCTCTAGTGATTAGTGGCAGCTTTTGAAATCAACATATAATTCCAACATTTGTATTATTAAAATAAGTAATTTGTAATGGGATAAAAATCTTGAGAAAAACTTTTAGCAACTCTAGCCTTCCTTTCAATTTAAATATACGCGAATATTCATTTAACTCACATTTATTTAAGGGGTTATATACACTTGTTGTCGGAAAAAATTGTATTTTCATTATTTTCCTTTTTCCAAGGCGATATAATTTTATCAGAATATGCCACCGTATATCAATTTGTTGATGTTCCTGGGTATTTCATGAATTTTTTCAACCAAAAATGTTGACAACTGGGGACGACCATTTTGCCAAAAACACCTTTCGTCACCCCTCGCAGTGAGAAAGATAAATAATGAACGGTTTATCTAATATGAAAAAAAACTCGAACATGCTTTAGTTTTCATCGTCAAGCTCTTAGTGAACGTAATATTTTATGAAATTTACGTTTTTAGAAAAATGGTGATGATTTTTTACAACTCTTGATTTTCGAGGGTCTGGAAACTTGGTTTTGGATTTTGTAGGTTAGGTAGGTTTTGTATTAATTAAAATCTCGATTTTTGCCCTTAGTTTCTTCTTCGCATCTCTATTGCAGTATGGTATTCCATAAATCTCTTTAAAATTATTTTTTGAACATGACCAAGGATTAAAATGTAGGACATTTTCATCGGAAAAGGGGGGAGGAAGGCTTTCACCCTAAAATCTTGGATCTGATAGAGGATCCTCTCTTCATTACTTATCTTTAAAAGAGTGCTTTCCTATTCCAAGAAAGGGTGACTTTATCTTCTCAGACTAATTATATGAATATATGTCCTTTTCAATGGAGTCCATTCCCTCGCGTTTGTTATTTCCCCTCCCCCCTCTCCCTTGGTCATTCCCTTAACAAAATTCCATATTACAGAAACCAGCACACATTCAACTATATTGTCGGTACTACTTTCATGGTGAATTACTAAAGTCAATTTCAAAAACTAGTCAATATGCGTCTAAGTGATAATTTGGTTTACAAAGCGCCAACATCAATCACGCCCCTCAAGCTTTTACTCCCTGCAAGTTGCCAACAAACAATGTGAAAAAGCCACTCAACAAGGTGAGTCGTGATTCTGAGTACGCTCATTAAATATACCGCTCGTTTGCTGCAAGACTGTCATAATCAAAAAAAAAATCAAATTAAGTTTGTAGAATTAATTGTTATTTAATGCTTTAACTTGTACTCTTTTAATAAAATGTATCGTTATTATGTTCTACCAAGTTGTAGTTCATTGAAACCTTTAATTTCGAATCTCTCGAATATTTGTATTTTTGACTTATGACAGTCTTACAGCAAACGAAATTTATATTATTTTGAGTTTCCATACAGCTGTCATAGGTTAAGTTCACCTTACTCACATCATTTTTAATGAGGCAGATTAGAAATTCATAAAAATTTGGACAGTGAAGGTACAATAGATAAGCAGGAAAAAAACTTCCGCACATTAATTTTATAAATTTTCATATGAGGCACTCTGCACTTTCTAGCAAAGACACAAACACTTAACGAAACATTACCACAACAGGTTTGTGTCTTTGCTAGTATATAGTTCAAATACAGTGGTGGTAAAGGTAGATAGCGTTGTAGATTTAATAAATTAAACTATAATTTTCCAACAGGGATGTTATCTAAATTTAAAATTTTCATGACCTTGAACGCCTTGTTATTTTAGCCTTCTCTGTGAAAATTTTGACCCATGTACAGTACGACAGTAATAAGTCAAAAAAAAAAGGTTCGTTCTTGTAAAAGTGTCAGTTGTGTTTTTCTTGAGCTCTTATATTTTTTAAAAGATTTCGTTATCTCTAATTGTTTAATTTGATATTTCCCCCGCATCATATTAAGAAATTTATTTCCTGCATTTTGAAGCTAAGTGTTTTACATTTTAAACTACTTTTATATTGTATATACATTTATTGTGTTTTGGTCGTCGCTTCCAAAAATGGTGGAAAAGTATTTACGAGGTGTCAACATATGATCATCGACCAAGGGAGCCGTCAAATAAATTTGCAGATGCTTTATCTTTTCCAAAATTTCTACAGGCGAAATCCACCAACTTCCATTTTTAACCAATGGGCCAACATTATTAACCTTGGTTACATGATGTCCGGCTTTGTCAGTCGATTCATCAATCAAAATGAAAATAGGTTTTCCACTAATTTGGGACCGAATTTTTAAAAGAACTTCATATCAGTCTGGAACATAATTTTTTTAACTTATGTATTTTTCAAAAGAGCAGTTTGGCAGAGCCGCCGTAAAATTCGTTTTTTGTCCCTGCAGGTAGAGGGCTAGAATATTCCCGCGGTAAGGTATGCCTGTCGTAAGAGGCAACTAAAATACCCTGCAGATGTGGGAAGCGTGATCAAACGCTGCTCCCGACTGCAATGGGACAACGCCCGTCTCACCAGATCGGTTGAAGCAACAAGGCGCAGTTCAAAAAAAAAGAAGAAAAAAATAAATAAACGCCAAGGAGACCCAGACGTCTCCCGCGTTTATACGAAACGGTGCTTCATATTGGAATGAGATCACTCCCACTTATAAAAACTTGCTCCGGCACTTGTTTCAGCCGCCTCTTCATCCTGCTGTCAGGCCTGCTGGTTGTCATGGTTAATTTAAGTTTGCGGCTGCAAAGTAGCAGTTTTTACGCGTGGATCGCAGAAACAAGGGTACCAGTGACTCAATCCCACGACCTCCCAATGAAACACTTAACGGTGGTTCCGGGAAGAGGCTTCCGTCGGACGACAAAAAATATTTAGCTGGTGGAAGTCTCGCACTGGCTTGGGCTTTCAATGCTTTATTCCTCGTGAAAAAAAACATACGTCTATTGAGAGTTATAGGGCTAATTATGGCAATCCGTTTCCTGTTGTTATTTAATGATAAAATTCTACTAAGATTTTTATTCTACCTCGTGTAAAGAAAAAATAAACAGAAAGTGCCAGCAAAACAAAAATATTTTATTTATTATAAATAAAGTGGAAACTAACAAAATTATGTATGCTTTTTCTTACAAACATATGCAACCATCTCAAAATAATTCTGATCACTATGTAAACCAAAGACTAAAAACTAAAAAATTGACATGAACGCTGCATAACACAAATCAAATTAAAACACGTGCACAATCGAAATTCCATTCCACAATTGACTTCCTCCTTATTTAAGCTCCTACACCTTGAACGTGATCCGCGGGAGCAAGCAGCGCGAGCCACTGCGCATCAATTGAGCGAACAAAAATTTTTATCATAATAATAATAATAATAACTTGAAAGAGAAGCCCACAACAACAACAACAACAAGCACACAGAATGCTTTTCATTTCTGATTACGGAGTGAAGTGGAATTGTAGCGATTATCAAAATGATCAAGAATTGATTTAAGGCAGCTGCGTACACGAAGCGTGTGATGCGCGGTGGTAGCCACAAGTTAAGAATACTTTACTCGGCTTTTGTTGTGCCTATGATTACAAAAAAAAAAAAAATAACAGCGAAAGAAATTTCTATCCTTACCACTTCTATGTGGATCTAAAGGAAAAAAGATCAACATGCTGTGCTGATGTTGACCGATAGATAAGTTATCTGCGTCGATAAGTAGCGGCAGCAGCAGCAGCAGCAGTCAATGCCAGTGATACAACAGCATCGCAAATACCAACAATGGCAACAGTAAAAGGAACGCAACGCAGCTCAATGGATGAAGCGCGTATCTAAAAGAATACCGAGCAACAGACAAGATAGACAGACAGACGCATAGATAGATACTCAATTTTCAAAGAGGATCAAAAGGAAATCACTTTAGGTTTACGTGTGTGTGTTTGTGTATGTAAAAAGAAGGAATTAAACAAAATAAGCTTAAAAGATATTGAACATATTCACATGTATTCCTATGTGTGAATGTATATAAGGGTGGAGGGGTGAATGCAAATATGTGATAAAGGGTAAGGGCTCAAAATCTAGTTTTTTTAACATTTTCGAAGTTCTTTATAAAGTTTTTTTTAAAAAAGTTTTCAAATACTTATTTTTGAATGTTTTTTAATTTATTCAACTGCCATAAATTTTTACAAATTGTTAATATTTTTCTGAGATTTTGAAACAACTTTAAAAGATATTTGAAAACTTTTAGATCTTTTTAGATAATTAGATATTTTTTACACATTTGTGGAATATTACAGAAATTCTTGCGATTTTTATTTATAAATTTTTAATAAAAATTGTAGAAAATTCTGGAAATTGTAGAAATTTTTCAAAAGTTTTTTGGGATCATTTTAAAATTTTTGAATTTTATTAGGAATTTCTAAATGCTTTGCAATTGTTATAGATTTCAGAAAAGTTTTACTTCTTTTTTTAGCAACTATAGGAATTTTTTGAAAATTTTGGATTTTTCGCAAGTTTTTGGAAATTTTTATAATCCTTCGAAATTCCAAATAAATTATTGAAATTTTTCAGTAGTTTTTTTGGCATCATTTAAAAGTTTTTGAATTTTCGATAAACTGGAATCACATAGTTGGACCTATAGTTTATAGGTCCAACTATGTGATATCACAATGGGCCGTTCAGGCCTAAGTGTGCCTCTCGGCAGCCACTGCAACTAAACCCAATTACTTAAAGTTCTATGGAAATTTTTAGAAACCCATAAATTTGGGATCTTTTATAATTTTTTAGAGATTCTTAACAATTTTGGAATTATTATTAGATATTTTTGGAATTTTTCGTAATGTTATAAAAATATTTCGAAACTTTTAAAAATGTTTGTAATATTTTTAGAGGTTCTAAAATTTATAGATTATTTTCAGTAAACTATTTGAAACTTCGGTCATTATTTGGCTTTGACAAATTTTGAATTTTATAAATGTTTAAACAAATTTCAAAAATTTTAGACTTATTTAGAAAATTTTATTAAATATTATTAGATATTTTTAAAATCTTTCGTAATGTTCTAAAAATATTTCGGAACATTTAAAAATTTTTTGAAGTTTTTTGGTAGAGGTTCCAAGATTTACGGAATTTTTTCGAGTCGACTTTTAGAATCTTTTAAGGGTTTCTGGAGTTGATAAAACTTTTTGAAAATTTTAAAATTTTCTGAAAATATTTTTTGGAAATTTTTAAAAATTTTTAGAGGTTCACTGATTTCTAAAGATTTTTAGGAGTTTGTGCTTGATTTTTAGCACTTTCTAAATATATTAAAAATAA
This sequence comes from Toxonevra muliebris, assembly GCA_963691655.1. Classification (NCBI taxonomy): domain Eukaryota; kingdom Metazoa; phylum Arthropoda; class Insecta; order Diptera; family Pallopteridae; genus Toxonevra; species Toxonevra muliebris. The sequence goes on from OY829329.1 coordinate 75,043,354, forward strand.
ATTGAAATTATTAGAAATTAGAGCGAATTCAAAATTAATTCAACAAAAAATAAATTGCACTACCGAAAATTTGTTCAGGAGAAGTATTTCTAAGAAAGCTGCAGCTGCTTTCATTAGATGTAAAATATTCTTGTAAGAAAAATTTGATTATCAAATTAAAGTCCCTTTTCTGATTTTTCACGCCACCTTACCTTAATAAATGTGTACAGATATGTGTGTGAGCATGTGTGTGTGTGGCACGCATGACACTTGAGGAAATTGATTTTATGACCTTCAAGTTGCAGCAATCATTTTGATGTCTAGCTAGATTGTTGCTGGTTTTGCTGCCGCTGTTGCTGCTGCTGCTGCTGTTCTACTGTTGCTGCTATTACAGCAACACTTCATTTATTTTGATAAGATTAGAGTAGCAACGAAACAAAATGAAATTGATGCAGATGCAATTGATATTGATGATTGCTTGCCGCAATATGTGCGGATTAGAGTTAGTTAGAGGTTTGAATATTGCAAGCAGGTAGTAGATTTTACTTCTTTACAGAAAGGGAAGGAAAGCTGCATTGCAAAAGACTCTAATCTCTAAGTGGTAGTGGTGGCCTCTCGCACTCGTTATTTAAATTGAGAACAATGAAAATTTTATTAGTTTATTTGTATGGCAGAGGGGAAAACCGATTACTAAAGAAGCAACATTATTTGAAATTAATTTTCAAAACCTAAAAATAAGATTCTTTTATATTTGTAGCTTTTCTTTGTATTTGTATTTGTTGTTGAAAAAATCAAAAAAAAAAGAAATCTGCACAAGGGCCACATTCATGGAGGCCAAATGTATAGAAAAAACATTTGTTAGTTTTTTATTTGTTTCTTGGTTCTTTGTTTGTTTGTTCGTTTGTTGTTGTTAAGTGTGACAAAAGGAAAATATCATAAATTTTGTTGCAAAAAGCAGCAATTCTAACTGTGCAACGTGACAACTTGAAAACAACTTGAGATATACATATATATATATATAAATATATATATAAAAACAACTACAAAAACATTTTAAGCTCAAGAGGAATAATGTTTCGTTTTTGAAGGTGGTGATGATGTTGTGAATTCTAGTTACCGCACAGAAAAATGGCAAGAGAACTCATTTAATATGGGATACAACGACTTAAGTTATACGCTACGTTTGGCGTGTTTTTAAGCCATGACTACAAGTTTAATAAAAATGTTGTAGTTGTGAATACCGACGGAAGACTTTGTCCCATTATAAGAGGGATTTTTAAACTGTTTTCTCAGTAATAAGCCACGAAACGCATATGATTTGTACTGAGTTGGAATACTCAGTCAGTCAGTAAGAATTTATAAACTTAGAAATGAAAAAGATTATTTTCCTAGGCTAGTGCTAAGCTCATTTGCAGCAATGAAAGAAGAGGAAAAGGGAGAGAGAGAAACAAATTTAAAGTATCTGCCAAATTTGTCAAATAATCAATTCCAGATAATTCAATATCATAGAAATTTATATAAAAATATCTCCCTGGATATCAACGAGAGATGGGGAGGGCGAGAAAGATATGTATCTCTTGAAGACAACTAAAAATGTCCAAGTCCCCATGAAATATCCCCTATAACAGGCAATATAAGATCAAGACAAAGCCACCATTTTATTTTGGTGTCTACCAAAGTAACTTAACCTCTAAAGAACAATAATCATAGCTTAGAATAAAAAAAAAAACTTGATAATGGTGTAATTTGGAGAAAGAATTGCGCTTTCGCACATAGTTTCATTTATTTTTATTTTATTTTTTTTTTGTATTGCCATTTTTGGTTTGTTTTTTAGTTTCAAGTAATTTCCTTTAGCTGTGAAATGTTTCCACAGATTTCTATTATTTTTTTTTCTCTTTATATAACTATTATTTTGTTGCTGTTGTTGTTTTTATATAGTTGTGCAAAATGTAGCATTTGGAAATGGGTTGAATAAGAAGGAAATGACACAAGCACGATTGCGACGATTGCGCGCCAAATGCGCATGCGCATGCGCGCATTTCTTTCAAAGATTTATATATTTTATTTATTTTTTTATTATTGTTGCTGTTGCAGTTGTTAGTTTTTTTTGTTTTCCAACCAATTTTAAGTGCAATTTTATTGCCAACACGTACATTGACATGCAGCATTTGTTGCTTGTATATATTATAGTTGTTGTTGTTGGTGTTATTACTGCGATTTTGGTGTGATTGTGGGTGCCACAATTTCTTCTTCTTCTTCTTCTCATACTTATATTTATATTTATGTATAGTATGCAACTCTTATTTGTTATGTATATGTACATTCATATATAAGTATGTGTGTTTCTGGCTTAGTTTTCCGCACGAGGTCACCCTTTGTATGAATTTTTATTTTTTAGTTGAGTGTATTGTTTTTGTTGTAGTATATTAACGGTGCTTTTCTTAGTATTATTTTACATCATTTGCTCATGCCGCCATCGTCACCATTGCTGCCACAATCATTTCGTTACAGTTACAATTTTCATATTTGCCTTGTGAGACAGAAAAGGTTAAGGTCGATTTTTTTAGTAATGGTAAGGCACGATTATTTCGGTTTAATATTTTTATTCGTAACAAAAAAAAATAAAAATAATAAAAATTATAATATAGCGTGTTAGAAAATAAATACGTGTCTCATATATGAAATTATACTAATTTATCAACTTAGGTATTTTTTTTTGTTTTTAGTATTTGAAATTAGTATGGGCGCACCTGCTTCCTTTTTCCATAATTTCGATACAAAAACGGTTAACAACACTAGAGCGTTTGAAGAACGCTTTTGTGCCAAGCAATCGACCTCATACAAGCACGTTTCAGAGCTAGGCAATGGACCTCTCTCTATCAGCTCTAAAAATACCAGACCAAGTGCCGTTTTCTCAATGTCCGCAGGTTAAAGTTCGGATTAGTGCTTAATCAAACACTGAGAAAACGGTACTTACAGCACAGCGAACCCAAAAACATATAGATCCAGATACGAAAAAAAATATTTTTTGAGGTTATGTCAGTGTCCTGACGGGCTGGGATTTTCTAGACCACGGATTCGGATTCAGCGACCCAAAAAACATATAATAAACATGGTCTGGCCCACGGACTCGAAAAAACATTTTTTTTTTTTTGCATTGCTGTGTTACTCAATTGCTGTAGTTTTTGAGGTTTTTAGCAGATTGTCTTTCAATTTTCCCACAATTAAACGGTTCTCTCTTTTGATTGTCTTGCGTGGTCCGCCTAAACGTAGTAAGTTACCTGTAGATTCGCATTTCTTGTATTTATTTATTTGGTAATACACGGTTTGACGAGGTACTTTATAGAGTTTGCTCAAGTTTTCCACTGAAATACCCGTATCATACTTGATCACCACCCATTTCTTATAGCCTGTCTTATTTCCGACATTTCCCGCATATTTCTCAATTAAATAATTGTGAAAGTCATTGAAATTAATCAATTGTTTTAAAAAGGACTTTATAATTAGCAAAGCTCAGCTTGAAAATCCTTTTTTCCAACTAGTTTTAGTTCAATTGCTACATAGCACGTAATAGAAAATGAAAGCGTAAAGTAATAAACGAAATTGTTTGCCCTTTTACAGTTATTATCACCTATTTCATGTTGATCAACAATAGAGACTCGTTACTTTTCTCAGTTTATAAAAACAAGCTATCTAACATGGCACACAACTTTGTCAAATTACTTTTTTCCGAAAATTGTGGTATTATTTTTGTGTGTTCTCCAACATTTGGAACTTTCCGGTTTTTTTTTTCATTCAATCTTATCATCACTATTTTCGATCTCTGATAATAAAACATATTTCAGTTATTTAATGTTTTTTATTCTATTTTTTATCTATATTTCTGTTTAATTTTGCGCTACTTCAGGAACACAGCCATACCAAAGTACGATTCGCAACGTGTAATACTAATGAACAGTGGAGTACTATTTCATATGTGTTTCAGTGCTTAGCAATTTTCGAGCCTCATCGTTAAAAAATATTAAAAGATATTTCTAATTTGTAAAGTACTAAAACTTATTTAACAAACTAATCGTCGATGACTAGTCGAACTAGCATTTGAATATTTTCAAAGCTGCTAAGCGATTTCGATTATATTGTGCTTCCATCATACTTTCTTTCCATTCAGAAAACGAAATTACCATAATTTCATCAGAACGAATTTTATTATTTTTTTTTAACATATTCTCAATGTCCTTCTCAGTAACTAAGTAAATATACATGAATTGAAAAACTTTAATGATCTTTTTAATCTTGCATACCTACATTTTTTCTAAACATATTTATAATATTTTACTGTACTTTTTCTCATATAATTTTTATACGTTATATGTTACTATTGGATTTTTTTTATTTTATAGTAATGTCTGCCCAAGGAAACAGAATAGACAGGTCCCATACAAATTTTGCAGTTAATTGTTCTAAAAATCTATTAATAATATCACAACAAAAGAAAGGAGTATCAACTTTATAAAAATGTACTTAAATTAATAAGCAAATAAAATTCTGCTTAACGATCAAAATATTCATAAAAAATAAATATGATGGAAGAAAAAAATTACAAAAATAAAATATATGTACTTAAGTACACATTAATTATAATTAGTGATGTATGCAAAGTAAGTAAAAGAAAATATTCAAATACGGAAATACTTTCAAGAATGACAGCAAATATTATTTAAAGAAATTTATGCATAAATATTAACACGAAATAATAAAAAATATTAGAAGAAAACTATAAATGAGTCAAAACATTAACGGGGATTAAAATTGTTAACCACTATGGAAAAAATGCACTTGCTTTTAATGGATATACACTGGCGGTCACAAAAACCGCACCACTTGCAAAACTGCTGCAATTTCCTAACTTAGCCCAAATTTTCCTTCCTTTGTAAAGGAGATTCCCTTGTTTATGTTTTTTTTTATAATGTATTTAAGTGGAATGTACTATTTTTTATTGCGCTTGTTTGGCGGAGAGAAGAATTTTTGAAAAAGTTCCAAAAAAGCTGCAAAATATAAACATTTCGTCGCCTGAGAATTGATTTGGCGTACGTGTATAAGTATTCCTACGCTTATACGCCATATCAATTCTCAGGCGACGAATTGTCGCACAACCAAAGCGTCGAAATTTTTGTTCCTAGAGTGTCATAAAGTTAAATTCCTGAATAAATCTGATGCCTACATTTGACTGCTGTTGGAATGATCCAGAAAAAAGGTAATTTGTACCCGCTTGAAAGAACAAAAGGATCAAGAAGACTATGGAAGACAAATACGAGAGAAAATGGCATAACCTGAAAGAGGACCATAAATTTTCGATTCAAAAGTGCAGTCACAATAAGGACTGAGCTATAGAGCTATTATAACGTGAATATAAATGTCGAAACCTTACGCAGAAAGAAATGAAAATTCGGTCTGTATGGGAGACGATCAGCCAAACAGTCGCTGTTGACGAAATGCATGGAAACAAATCGCCTGGCATGGACTAAAAACTACAGCAATTGAACTCTGGCAGACTCGAGAAAAATTGTATGATCGGACAAATTAAATTAAATTTTTTTGGCGCATTTAATCTTCGGTACGTGCGTCGCTCAGATATAAAGCAATACAAGGTTAACTGTGTAGCGAAAATAGTCAAATTCCCACAAAGTCATATGGCTTGAATCGATTTTTCCTACTATATCCGGGGTTCCTTATGCTATGCTATATTAAAAATGTTGCTAAAATTTTATGGTGAAATTGCTGTAAGCCAATTGTGGTGCGCTTTCGCCCATTAATGACGTTATTTTTCCCGACGACTTCTGCGGCATATCATCGCTCCAAATTGGCAAGGTTTAGTTAGTAATTAATGTCTAATATTTGATAACTTTAGGAATAGTAAAAAAGTTAGATTATTGATTCTTATTTGTTTGCAGATTTCAAATATTTTCGATGATGTTAGAATTTACTGGCGGGAATGGTCAGGTAGCTCGAGCGGTTTAAGTCCAATAGAGCACCTCTGTCATATAATGAAACGGAAAGTTGCTCAAAATATGCCAAAGAATAAAAAACCCCTGGTTTGAGTTCTGAAAAAAATCTGGTATTAAAAACTAACGAATGATGTCTTTAAAATGCTTGTCGACTCTATGCCATTCAAGATAACGGGCAAAAGAAAGGTTGAGAGAGAGGCACCATCAAATTAAACAATTTTGCCGATGACTCTATTATGAAATAAATTAATCTTAGTTTACACCTTCAAAAAATAACGAATATTTTTATTTTTACATACTTTTAATTAATACCCTCAAACACGTGAAATTTCTTCCATATTTTTGTTTTAATTAAAAAGAAATAAAATTTGTGTGTATGTATGATGCTTCTTTCGCAATTTTGTTAATTTTGTTCCCTAAAATTAAAAAAAAATACATTCACTAAAACAAAATCAGGTTTAGGTCCCATTTCAAATGTTTTTCTTGAAATTAGTGGGTGGTGCGGTTTTTGTGACCGCCAGTGTGTATATATATATAAAAATATAAATAAAAAAAAACATTGAACATTAAACCACCGTCAAATACAAAAATGTAAATAAAATTCTTAAAAGTAAATATTATTTACTGGAAGTAAGCAAATTAAAATCCAACAAAATTGTCAAACCACAAAAATCACACTTCACTGTCTTTTTTTTTTTTTCTAAACTATTAGAAATTTTTCCTTGGCTCAAAAGCATCGCATGTGTAGTTTATGGTAGGTATTTAATAATATAATTTTTTATTTTTTTTTTTTTCTCATGTAATTTTTTTTAATTTATTTTTTGTGTGTAATTAGTCTCCAATGTTATTATTGTTATTTTGCATTTAAATTAGTTTTAGTTTTTTTCTTTCTTTTGCAAATTTTTTTCTTCTCCTTTTTATAAGCTTCTTCATTATTGAATTTAGTTAAATATTTAAACACTTGTGCAATCATTTGTTTAAAAGTAAAGATGTTTGTAGAAAAAGATAAAGCAAGAGAGAGAGAGAAATAGAAGCTAAAGTTTGCATTATTTTCAGTAATTTATGCAATTATTTTTTGTGGAAATTTCGCAGTTGCGCATTGAAAAATTAGCAATGGCAAATTTGTATATACTTCATGCAATATGTACATACATTATTAAAAAATTCAATGAAAAAAGGAATATTTTTGATGCATAAATTCTGCCATACGGCAGAAAAGAACTCAAGTTGAACTTAGACTGAAGTGCGTTTAAAGTCTAAGGTATAAAAATTAATTACAAAATGGTTGGTTCATAAGAATATTGGTCCACAGGAATTCGTAAAGCCAGGTGGAGCTGATGAGTCGTTATTATGGGGGAATTTCAGTGATAGGAAAATGCCAAATTATTATCTAAGTGGATTTTAAGTAATGTACAAAAAAAAAAAAGTTTGTTCTGTTGGAAATAGTTTAAAAATAATGAGTCCAGTAATATTTGGGTCCATATTGAATCTATTATAGAGCCACTTCTTGTTATTCGCATTATTGTTTGTTATATATTGTATAGGGGTATTTCAATAGAAAATTTTTTTTTAGATTTAAATTATTTGTGTTAAAAATGGGAACAAACTTGTGAAAATTTGTAAAATGCTTGTCAAAAATGAAGAAATGCTTGTCAAACTTATTCTCATAAATTTATCACTTTTCTACAATGTTATTCGAATATTTTATTATATTTATTTATCAACGAGTTCAAATAAATTGATTTGCATCCACCAATAGTTTCCCCGCCATGGCCAATTGCACATAAACTTTAAAAATGAGATTTATGTGATAACTTACAAATATTATTCAAAGAAAATGTGAATTTCTATCATTGGTAAAACAAAAACTGTTGACCAATATTTTTCCCAATTTTAAGAAGCATTTTCACACTTTTTGACAAACATTTTCCATTATTTGTCAAGCACTTTGATCAGCATTTCCCCACTACTGGCAATCATTATCCTTGTTTTGACAAGCCCTTTCTCACTTTTGACAGGCATTTCTCCATTTTTGACAAGTATTTTCCCATCGTCCATTTGAATATTTTCAGAATATCTGAAAACGTTTCCAAATGAAAAATCAGATCGTTCTTTAAAAACACAAATAAAAATACAAAGCAAAATTCACTTATATAAAAGAACATTTCAATAACAACAAATATATGTGTTATGTGTGTATATGCTTCAGTAGTTGTACAGTGTGAGGCAAGCAGGATAGTGCACATGAATTGTACCTGTCATTGACCACTGACCACAACAACAACAAGCAAATAAAAAACAATAACAAAAATCGCGTAATGTCAAAGAACTTAAAAAGTTCCATATTTCCACAAAAGAATTCCCTATTCTTTTGAGTTTATTTATTATTCTTTTATACTTATAAAAAAATAAAAATAAAAAGAACAAAAACAAAAACAAAAAAAAGAAAAGGATTGTATTTCTTGGTTTTATATTGCTATTTGTTGTTGTTTTTGTGTAAGCATTTTCTCGCTCCATTTCATTTTTAAGCCCATGACGCAAATTTGTTGTTGGATGTGGATGGGATGTTGTGTGAGCGAGCGCTTCCTCATGGCATCCGCAATTTTCACAACCACCTTTTCATGTAACAACAACAGCAACAACAACTCTGAGTACCAAAGACGATGACTTTTGTTGCTGCTGTTGTTGTACTTTTGTTGTTGCTGTTATTGCTGTTGGTATTGCTGCTGCAGACCATCATGGTATGCACGTAAAAAGTGCAATGGCCTTAAGAGCAAAAAAGAATCAAAGAAAAATCAGCCACCACAACAACAATAACAACAACAACAACATCACACATAAATGAAATCAAAATAGAAATACACATAAAGGAACTTTTAGTTAAGCTCCTCTGCTCTGCACTTTACTACTGCAAATGGGCAACAACAACAAAACTAAGTACTAAGCTAAGGTAAAAGAAAAGAGATGGCGAAAAAAAGGAGAACCAAAACATAAGAAAACGACCTCGGTCGCATCATTAGAAGTGGTGCTCAAATGAACACACACACACACAAATATGCACTAGTGTGTGTGCACTTGGAGACTCTTCGGTAGTAGAAGAGATAGTACACGCTAGTGGTACTTCATGTGCGCTTAGCTAAAAGTGCTGCTACGTGCAGCATCGTTTCAAAACAAAAACAAAAAACAAAAGCAAAAAGAAACTCAAATGGCATAGAATAACAACAACAACAACTGGAAGAAATAGTAGAAGCAGCAAAAAAAAAATTGAAACTCACAGTTGGACAATTTTCTTTTTAGTTAAGAAAGAATTTTTTCATCATTTTTTTTTTTTTTATTTTTTTTTTTTTACTTTGTACTAACTATAACTTTGTCTTGGTTTGTTCCCAGATGCCCATCATTATGGAAAATAAGATGCAAGTTTGCATTTTTACTTGATTTTTCCAGAGCAGCTGTATTCTTTTTCTATTTCTTCTTCTGCTGGGGTAGAAAGCAACACCACATTCTATCTTTAGTTGAGCTGTGCTGAGCTGAACTAAATTGTGCTAGCTTTGCTTTGCTTTCATGCTTAGTTTGTTTGCTGCCTGCTACAGTGATGCAATGTTTCTATACCACAATAACAACAACAACTAGAAATAAAAAACGTTATATTTAAGTGGAAATGATTCGTTGCCATGCAATCATCATCATTTTAGCTTAGTTCGTCTAACTAAAATAAAACTAAACTTTGTAGTGCTATTTGGTTTGGTATTGATTTTTGCAAAGATTGTTTTAGCTTCTTGTTTGTTTTTACAATAGAATAATGATGAGTTTTGAGTATTTACTTATTAGAAATTCTAGAATTTTTGTAGGTACTTCTTAAATGTTTGCATTGAATTTCAATATAAATTTTGGATTTATAAAAAAGTACGCAATTTTTAGATCTGCGAGTGCATCATGTTTTATATTTTCCTTCGTTAGGTTAGTTTAAGTGACTGGGATATACTAGGGATATACTTAGGCTAGATTGTGATCCCCATTGTGATACCATATGGTTGGACCAACAGTTTAACGCCGGTTCCGAACGGCGGTGTGGCAATTTTTTATCACTTTGTGGGTTTGCCATTACCTACTATAAAACGTATGTGCTCACTTTCTTTTAATTTTCGTTCACTTCATATCAATAGTGAATTTTAGAAGGATATGGGAATTAACCAATAGACTATCGAGTTCTTCCCAATTCGCTTTATGATTTTGGCATATTCTTCCTTATATTTGCATTACTTATTGTAAATGCCTTCACTGAAGTAGGTCCCTCTATAGTTGGTATGTTTTCTCTAACTCTGTATGCTGTCTTGCACCGTGCACCGATGTCTAAGCTTATTTTAAATATAATCTTTACCTAAGTTCTTTCATATAGTATGAATACTATACAAATGATATCTGAAGTTGCCATGTTCAATCAACAATGCAGAAAGCCAGCTGAGAAGTTTCCGTTCAAGACAAAGAACGAATCTTGATTTGCTGCGAAGAGGCACTTTTAATGGTGCTTCATTTGCTAACAAATTACAATAGTTTACAGCCAAAATTACCAATACACACCACTATGCAATTCATATGTAGAATTGGTCACTAAGCCCGAAAATCAACTTTATTTTTAATTCTATGGTGTGGTTTTGAAGATATTGCCGATTAAATCGGAGCCAAAAACGTTTGTTCACATAATTATAAATATCTTGGAAACTAGGAACTTGGTTTAAACAAACAGTATAAAAAATTAATGATATTAAAATTTCTCATCTTACGTTTATACATTTTGATTCGATTGGATAAATAGTTTTGGAACAATAAAGTAAATTGCCAAGAAATTTTAAGTTTTTTTTAAAAAATATTTTTAAATAAAATTTTGGATTACAAATAAAATTTGAAAAACGCAATAATTTGCTCTTTTTTAAAACTAGTTATGTTTACTCAATTGCATGTGACTTTTACATTTAACCATAGATTTTTATCTTTTATATTTTTTTTTTTTTTTTTTTTTGTAAAAGTACAAAATTTAAAACAGAGCAGATAATTACGTTTTCCTAATTTTATTTGTAATCTAAATTCTTTTTTTAAAATATTTTTTGAAAAAAAAAACTCCAAATTTCTCCACAATTTTCTTAATTGTGCCAAAACTATTTATCCAATCGAATCAAAATGTATTAATGTAAGATGTGAAATTTTAGTATCTTTGATTCCATATACTGCTTGTTTAAATTGAGTTCTTAGTTTCTAAGATATTTGTAATCATGTGGACAAACCTTTTTTGTTCCGTTAAAAAAACCACACCATAGATTTTTAAATAGAGTTGATTTTCGGGCTCAGCAACCAATTACATAGGAATTGGATAGTGGTGTTCATTGCCCAGAAAAAAAATAATTATTGGTAAACTAGAGCTATTTGTTATCTCATTCCATCTTTCTAGATTCTGATTTTGTAGCTTAACAACCTGACTTGTAGGTACCTATAATTTTAAATATTCTATTGGTCTATACAATTTTTGGTTCAAGACCACATAATTCCATATTTCATTTATGCTTAGCCACGGCATCGGCAATCTCGTTAGGCCTCAAAAGATAAGATAAGTTTTGGAATACCAGCTGATTCGTTGAGTCATAAATTTTCTTGGCTTGTGGGAGAGGGCGAGGCATCTCCCATATTACCTCAATATTTTCTATGGGATACAATACTGACATTTGGTATAACGACGTTGATTGACAATGCCATGCTAATGAAAAATGTCTTTGTGATTGAAAAAGGGGATAGGACACCTCTCATATAATCTGAATGTTCACTTTTGAATATCTCTTTATTTTTATTTATTTAGTGATGACCACCAAAATAGCAATTGCTTATATGTTACAATAATACGTGATTTTGATGTGTGTGAGATTGGAAAAAAGGGCGGACACAAATGCAATAATTTTTGCATTAGCATTAGAATAATTAAGACATAAAAATGAACTATAAAATTATAAACAAAAAATCATTCACTCAATAGCATACAAATTAAAAGAAAAGTAAAATCTTTTATTCATAAGCGAAGCTGCGGACGCCAGAGTCTGTCATTTGTTGTAATTTTCATATTACTTAAACTTTGCCAGGGTCGGTCAGTGGAGCTAATTTGTTGTAACTTTTACATTAACTATTCATTTCAAAAACGTTTAAGTGGCGTTAACTATACGTAAATATGACTTTATCTTTGTTTCTCTTTTTTGCAGAATCCTCTTCATTTATTTAATTATTAGGTAATTAGATATTAATAAAAATTTATTACATGTATGATAGCATTTTTGTTTTTTTCTTCTTTTTTTCAAAATCTTAAATATTTTTTGTATACTTGTTGTTGTCTACTTAAAACGCATAACATCATAAAAATCGTGTATATTACCCGCTTCACCGCTCGCAAGGTCGTTTTTCTACTATTGCATATACTATAGACTTAAGTAAGTACATCGCATTCATATAAATATGTAGATATAATTGATGAGCTCATGTATGATATGATTGTACAATAATCAAATGCGCTTTTGTGGCTTTAGCATTAAAACTCAAAAAGCACAGCCAAAACAATTAATAATTTTCTATTAATAGCAAACGACGAAGTGATGTACATATACAGGTAGATAGAACATTATCACATTATAAACGGTGAACAGATGTTAATAGTTTAATGATTTGTCAATATTAAGCAGTATGCAGTAGACATCTTTTTGTTGAACTGTCATATTCATTGCTTTAGTGTGGCAGCTGACAATCACATACCTCACACTAATATTGACGGATAAACGCCGGGACATAGACAGAAAGACAGATAGACAGCTGCAGAAAAGAAAAAAAAATAAATATTTTGTCATTTACTGTAGTTGTAAGTTTAATTAGTGATTCAATTTTTTTTTTTTTTTTTTTTGTAGGTAGCTAAACAAAGAAGTCATTAAGCATTTGAGTGCCAGCACATGCCATTGATGTTTCAATGGGTGTATACCTTTATGTAAGCATATAATCATGCTACCGATGCTACTGATGCCATCGATTCATCTATTCATCTACTTATCATTTTTGCATTACATGACGTCATGTCATATTCTTGGGTTTGGATTGTAATCATGTGCTCTTATGTTGTACTTTAAAATTAACATTGCATTTTTTTTTTATTCAAGCCAACAAACAAATGCCACAACTCAAACAATGAATTATTATTGTATGTTTGCTAGATTTGTACTTTACACAATCTAACTACGAACTAACTAACTAACTTGGCTTAAAGTCCTGCGCTTAACTACTGAATTTACATAACTGCTGCTTGTTGTTGTTTAGCACTGGTGCATCTCTTTATTGAACAACAAAAATGATGTTGTCTTTTTGATAAATTCTTATTTTTTTAATATTTAATTTATTTATTTTTTATTCCACAATCAATAAAGATTCACTATCTTTATGTAATTATCTTATATGCTCATATTATTTGTAAGAGATCACAACATTTTCAAAGCATTCTTGCTTTTCTAACTGAAAGATTATGAAAAGCTACACTCAGCAAAAAGATTAAGTTATTTTAAGAACTTTGTAAATGTCTTTATGCTATAAAGAAGTGCGGGCCGAGCTCTGACAGATATTAAGCCCAAAAACCATACCAAAATGCAAACCAATTTTTAAAAAAAATTAAAACCCATTTTTAGCTCAAATTCAGGAAAATTCTGCACAAAAATTCAAGTCAAACTTAAAACTCAAAAATAGCCCAAAACTAAGATTAAAATTCAGACCCAAACTTAAGTGAAAAATTGGTTTAAGTTCAGACCAAAAATAAATCAAAAACTCGGACCAAAATTTAAACCGATACTCGGATTCAAAATTCGAAATAAATTCCAACCATAATTTCAACCAAAAATCAGACTAAAACTCATACAAAAATTAAGTCCAAAACTCAGACCCAAGCTCAGTTCACAAATCAGAATAAAACTCGGATCGATATTTAAAGCAGATATTTTACCCAAAAACTATACTAAAATGCAGACCAATTTTTAGCTAAAACACAAATCGATTTTTAACTCAAATTCCGATAAATTTTTTTGCCAAAAATCTTGGCAAAAGTTAAAACTTAAAAACCGACCAAAATTCAGACTAAAATTTATACCCAAACTTAAAAGAAAATTTAGTCCAAATTTTGACCAAAAATCAACCCGAAACTCAGGCCAAAATTTAAACCGATATTCAGTCTCAAAATTCAAAATAAATTTTTACCAAACTCAGACCAACTTTTAGACCATAAATCAGTCTGAAGCTCACACCAAAATTTAGTCCAAAACTCAGACTCAAAATCAGTTCAAAAAACAGACTAAAACAAAAATTCAAATGAATTTCAAAGGTCAGGCCGAAATTCATACTCAAAATTAAGAAGAAAATTTTACAAAAACTAAGGCAATTATTTCGACCAAAAATCAGACTGCAAACTCCTATCAGAAACCAGGCAAAAATTAGGATCAATATTCGAAGTTCTAGCCAAAAAATGTATTTAACCTAAAAACTAAACCAATTCTAAAATAAATCTCAAATCGGTTTTTAGCTCAAATCCAGGAAAATTCAGACCAAAACTCCAAACCAAAATATGACTCAAAAACAGAACAAAATTGAGACTCAAATTCAGAAAAAAAGGTTTGACCAAAAAATAGCCGAAAATTCACACCAAAATTTAAGCCGATATTCAGACCAAAAATCTAACCAGCATTCAGACTGAAACTAAGACCAGAATTTAGATAAAACTTAGACAAAGTATCAGATCAAAACTATTACACAATCCAATAGTAGAACATCCATAAACTAAAATCTCAGATTTATTATAGTTTGTAAACATTCACAATTTATGTAAGTGGAGCTCCCTTTGCCCTGGTTTGGACCCGCTTCTTCTGTTAGTATCAATATTTTGACACAGTATTGTAAAGGTTAAATTTTCATATCAATTCAAGTTGACACTATTGAAAAAGTCGATATTATTTCATTATTAGCAAGGTTGAAAAGCTAATTACTCCATTGACGAATGATATAGGATAGGCCTCAAAATTGCGATCGTAACTCTAATATCTAAGCCAATGAAAACTGATAAAAAAAAGGAAACTAATTGAACTCGATGATTATGAGTAAATTCATAATTAAAACTCATAACTAAGTATTAAAATAATTATTTTTACCAGTGTAAATTTTATAAAGCCCTAACTCACTTTCCTCCTCTCCTTTTTTGAATATATTTATTTTCAACTTTAGATAGTATTCGAGTTATAGAATAAATAGAATATAACATTGTAATTTTCAGTGAACTCTTCTTAATGAATAAATTCTAAATATCAGACATTAATAATAATTATAGCTATTAATTAATATTAAATAAAATAAAATTGCTATGGCGTTCACATATACAATCATGGTGATATATGACTGAATAAAAATTATTTTACGATTTAAATGCGCCCTTCCTTGACTCTATGAGTCATTGAGAAGTTTAGGAATTTCGTTGAAATATTAATCGGGAAAGTTGGATTTTATCCCTGCTTCCTTTAGTTGTATACGAAAATTGCGTTAAGAATAAATTGTTATTATATTTAAAAATTTATACTTTTGAAATTATTCCTAGTATACTAGGTTTGGTTTGGGTACTAGAGTGATTTAAACTAAAAAAAAAATTTATTTATTTTCAATCAAACGTAATTTTTTTTTTTGAATTTTTGTGGCAAAAACTATGAACTCAAATATTTTTATATGTTTTTTTTTTAACATTAAATTTTTTGACTACTTTTTTGAAAATTTAAGTTCAGTAAGGTCACTAGTGACCTCAATGTCTTCAATGGAAACTTTTTAAGAAGTTTTTCTAATGACATGGTGGATGACCCAAGAAACTTTGAAATCAAAGAACTTGGCAAAATGATGTAATATTTTCGTGTCCAGATTTTCATTATTTTCAGAAACTATTGCACTGATTTAGAAAAAATTTATATTTATTTAAAAGAGCATTGATTGCACTTTAGTTAGTTTTAGAAAAAAATATTGGAAGTGTTTTCCTAATTTTTTATTCAAATCTCAAATACACCAAATTTACAATATATTATGGAAAAAACTATTTACTCAAATATGATTTTCCATTTCTACTTTCTTTGAAAATCTAAATTTTGCTATGGGTCCACGATAATCCTAAGGTCTTCAAAGGAGACTTTTACGAAGTTTTTAAAATCAAAGGGGGCGATCAGCGAATCCTGACTCAGCCTTTTTCTATCGCTTCTAGTTTCTTTATGGCCTAGAAAGGGTTAAGTGAAAAGTTAATATTAATGAACTCTATTTATATTTAAAAAAATTTCTAATGTAATTAATGTAATTTTATGGAAGGCGGCCAAAACCGATCATCGGTTGTAAAGCCAACTAAGTAAGTAAGTAGTAATTTTATGGAAAAAATTAAAAAAAAAATCCCATTGAAAGCTACAGGGGCGCTAGTGACCCATGAAAATTCAGGCTTTCAGAATTGAAAAAATTTGCTCTGATGAGAAATTATTTTAAGGAATGAGGTTTAGCGAATATGAATTCGGACTTGACTTTGAGCTTTCCCCTTACGGGCCAGAAAGGGTTAAAATTCGTATAACAGTCTTTTTGTGACTTCTTTTGGGTGTTTTTAATCTTGATCTCCATGTATTTAAATACAAAGTTAAATAGCTTTGTTTTAATTTTGCAAGATTTTATTAAAATTTTTGTAGTGTTTCAGCTTCATCAATAACGAAATAATGTCAACATTAAAGATACTAAGTATATACTTAAAATTTAGTCTGCATCAAAATGGATAACACAAACTTGATACTATTACTAAGCTCGACAATATTTCAGTTTCAAGGACACCAATGATACTAATATTTTGGCTTGAAATACTCTCCCAATTTAACAATCCCAAATGATCGATAAATTTAGAGGCGTATCAACAGGTTCACATTTCCAATATATCGATGAATGTTTAAATTTTCAATTCAATGATTTTCTTCTTTGCCCAAAAAAAAAAAAAAACAACAACACAAAATCCTCTAGAGGCATTTATAGAAAATAGTAATATGTAAATGGAACTATCAAATAAAATTCGCTTAGCATATTTGTATGTGATTATTGAGGAATCTTTCTTTTTTTTTCTATATTTCTTTCTTTTCCTTGACCGCCCACTTAAAACTAGGCATTTCAATAATAATAACAACCAAAACAACAACAACAACAACCACAACAATAGCGCAAAAGAAATATGAAAATTGCTATAAACTTGCATAGAAAGGAAAACAACAACATTCGACCTCTGTGTGCAACTTAAACGGCAAAAAACGCAAATGTAAATATAAACAAAGTATAAAAAAAGAAATATTAAGCTAAGCATGATTTGACTTAAAGAAACAACAGCAGCAGCAGTAAAAGCAGAAGAGACCATAAGAAGATGTTCACCTCAGTTCAGGCTCAAGCTCAGTTTAGCTTAGCTGAGCTCAAAGCGACGTTAGTATCCCCTTAAGTGGAGTAATGAACTTGAGTGTGCATTCATTACATCAATTGTTAGCTGGTTGACTGGGTAGAAATTGCGGAAGAAACGTTTTCCATATGCACACAAACAAACAGGCAGGCAAGCAGACAGCAGTCAGGCAAATACAGGCACAAAAAGGCATCTATAGCTATAAAGAGGCAAAGTTAAGCAAACTCTGGCAAAACAAGCAACCAGGCACCTATTTATGTGAGTCTAATGTTGTGATTTTCAACAACAAATTCACAAATACAATTACACAAATAAATATAAGAGAAGCTGTAAAGTAAAGAAAAGAAAATCCAAAAAAAAAAAAAAAAAAAACAAAATACAGAGCACAAGTGCTTTTTTTCTTTTTTGTTTATTTTGCTATGATTTTAGCTTTACTTTGTTTTGCTTTTAGTTTAACCTAAAAGTTTAAGGTTAAGTTTGAGTTTTTAGTTTATGTGAAATTTATTGTTAAGAAACTTGAGGAAGCAGTAACTAAATATGGTTTATATGCATATATATGCATGTATGTATGTGTGTGTTTGTAGCTGAAAGAAGATGTTCTGCTTCCTTGTTAACAATTTTCTAATATAAAATGTTAGAAAAATGCAAAAATTCAATATAAATTCAATGCATAAAAACGTAATAATAGTGATTTTGATATTTGGAATTTGTTCTTTTCGTTTGGTTTAGTCTCGCTTTATCTGTGTGGATGTAGCTTTTGTTCTGAAAACTTAACTAGATATGGGTGGATTTCTTTTTATTGTTAAATGAAGTACTAAAAGCGAAGGAGTTCAAGAGTTTTGTGAACCTTTTATGCTTTTTTTTTAATGGTATGGTATGCAACTAAGTGGGAAGGAAGCAACGTGTTTTTCTAGAATTTCTCAACAATATGGAACATAAGTTAAGTTTTGAAAAAAATTCTTGAGTTTTAAAGCTAAGGAAATGAAATAAATTAAATACTGACTCACGTAGGAATAGTGAAGCAAACAATACTATACAACATGAATAAACTTTCTGAGTTCACAAATGGGTTTTCTGGAATTGTTTTCGATGCTGGTCACGAATATACAAACATTTTTTTCGAGTCAGGTCGAACTTTTGTGAGTTGATGATTTTATGATTTTTTAAAAAGAATGTAAGGAAAAAATTAATTTTTTTTTATTTTTTGTGTTTTCTACACGTTTTATAAGTTTTTACAACGTTTCCAACAAAAAAAAAATTTTAAAAAAATTTAAAAAAATTTTTTTTTTTCGGCATAAATTTTTCAAAAAGTTCATAAAGGAGGGCTGATACATGAAAAAATGTTTTCTCGACTTTTATTGTTTTCTACATGTTTTATCAGTTTTTACAACGTTTTAAAGAAAAAACATAATTTTGAAAAAATTGTTTTTTTCGAACAAAACTTTTCAAAAAATTTATAAGGGGAGATACATGAAAAAACATTTTTTTTCTTGTTGAAAATGTTGTAAAAACACAACAAATCTAAAAAAAAATATTTAACATTCTTTTTTTTAATTATTTTACTTTAAGAAAACAAAAGATTTAAGCAAAAAACTTCACGCAGCCCAGCAAAACGATTAGAATTGCAGGTCACAGAAAATTTTCAATATGAATGATTAGTTTTTACCTATCTTACTATGAAAATAAGTCCACCAAACTTTTATTTTCTGTTCTAGTTATCAAAAGAGTTAACCCTCTAACGGTTAAGGCGGCCTCAGGGCAGCTATCCTTTAAAATCAAAATACACTAACATCGAAAGTTTTTTTTTGAAATCTATGCTATGAAATCAATAAATTGTTTTGTAAAATTGCACCAACTTGAAAATCAAAAAAGTTTTAATTTTCATTAAAAAAAAAACAGAAGATTTAAGCATAAAACTACACATGAAAATACATAAACATAACAATCATAACTTCAAGTTTTTCTCCTTCTAATATGTTAGTCTTCCTTATTTATTATTGTTTTTGTATATTACACACTTCACCACCAGTTTTCCAAGTACGAGTATGCAATTTCACTAATTGCCAAAGCAACTACCAAAAATGACCTCGAGCTGTTTATCTCATGAAACGAAAATAGGCAAAACTGAAAGAAAAAAAAATAAATAAAAAGAGAAAAAGGAGTCAGACAACCGCTAAGCCAAAAGCAAATTAGGCAACAGCAAACAACATGAAATGGCAGCAGCAGCAGCAACAAAAGCATCCATGCATTTAAAGATTCCAAGAACATTCGAAAACAAGTTTCTATACAAAAAGTTGTCAAACTCGCGTGCAACAAATAAACAAAACTACCAACAAACAAACAAACAAATAAACAAATAAAAACGGGCATACTACACTTAAAGCATAGAAACAGAAATGTCCAAGAAGAATTGCGAAATGTGCACATGAATTCGCATTCGCATCATCGCCTATGGTGGTCAAAGATATCCTCGCATGTTTTTCGTTGTTGTTGTTGTGGTTGCTGTTGAGCTCAAGTTGTCATGTTGTACTCGCTCGTATTCGTATTCACCAGGCAACTGATACATTGGGCTGTTAAATTGAAAAAAGAAAAGCAAAGAAAAAAACCAAATGTTCTAACATGTTAAGCTGCAAACAAATCAAAGCGGTAGAAAATATAACTGTGACAATGAAAGCGGTTTTTGGTTAAGTTTTCGGTTTTTTACTTGTGTGAACGTAATAGTTGGTTGTTTTGGTTGTTAGTTATTTTTGGGTGATTTTTTGCACAGATTTTCGTAGAGTGTTTTAATAAATGCGAGGATAACATCAAGGAAGCAATTGTGCTTCTGCTGTTTTAATTCTTTGACTTTGATTGAGTTTCTACTGAAAGGAAAATACTGTTAAGGTTACATTGGTGACTGTCAGCGCATTCACGGGGGGAGGGGAAAAAGTTTAATAAAAAATCCCTTGTTTGGATAAATAAATGAGCTATTCTTAATTCTAGTTTACATGACTTTTTTACCTACCCGAAATCTCCTTCTTCCGCAAACGGTGAATCTTTAAACTGCAACTTTTATATTGTAGAAAAAAAAAATTCTCCTACATAAAAAAAGGTTCAGTTTTTCATAGCAACTTAGTTTGCTGTTTAATATTTTAATATTTTTTTTTTTTTCAATTTTTCCATCTGAATTCTTAAAATATAAAGAGCCTAGGTTTATAGAAAAACATTCATTCACTCATTGCCAAACAACATGAATATTTTGCATGCCACTTACAGTTTCATTACATTCTAACACGGTATTTAGTTCCAACATGGTTCAGTAAGTGCGAAATTAAACATCGACTGAAATTTGATTATGTAATAGAGGAAGCTTTGAAAAATGGTGAATGCATTCAAATTGACTTAAGTTGTTAAAAAACTTGTTTTTTTTAGTAAGTATATATGAAAGTTAATATTGATGTGATTTCTTTTTTTATTTCAGGTGCCACAATAGGGGCCACAAAAAGTCGTAACAAACTTTCCTAGTTGGCGCCATAGTTTAGATAAGATTTTGAGAGGGTAGGAAAGGTAGAAGAAACATAAGCTCTACCAAGACATAATTTTTTTACTTTGTCCACATAGATTTTGACGAGGAGAAAGGAAATACAGAGAAAGGAAAAGGTTTGAAAAGAAAAACAATTATAAGTTTCACCTCCTCCTTACCCCTGAAACTTCTGAGATTATTTAACCCTTTTGGGATCGTAGGGAAATCAGAAGGGATAAAGCAAAACCGAGCCCGGATTCGTTTTCTCTGGCCTCCAATCCTTGTAAAAATTATTGTTGTTATTATCAAAATATGATTTTTTCTTCTCTAGGAACCTGAACATTCACTAGTCACTTAAGACTGTGTGGCCCTCAATGTACATATGCAGATACAGAACTTAAGAACTTATCCGGTACATTTTTATTGGCAACTTTTTTTATTTATGTTAAACAAAGTATTAACTAATCACTTAACTATTTCTCGACCGTAAAGAAAACCGAAACCCAATAGATTTAAACCAAGGCAGGACTTATATTCGGAGACCCATTTTTTATTATAAAAAGTTTGAAACAAACACTTCATAAACGCGCTTGAAGTCCCCATAACAAAACTGAAATTCGCAAAGAGAGTGAACAAAAATTTAATAAAAATATGAGAAAATATTTTTTGGTATAATTTGCAAAATTTGCAAAAATCGTAAATATTGTGAGCGATTGAAAATAGGCAACAAAAAATATGATTTCTTTAACCCTATCTTTAACAGTTCTATCTTTTTTATAATAACTAAAGAACAATTAATTATATTTTAATCGAATATAAACAAATTTAATGAAATTGGTGCAATAGTTTTGGGAAATAATTGCAAAACGTATTTTGGGTCACCGGAGTCCAATGGTCCCGAAAGTATTAAAAACCTAATAAGTTCAAGAACATAATGAGCAGAACTCCTTTTCTATATATCACTGCCCAACAGGAATCTCCTTTTTCTTGCTGAGGTTGTACAATATTAAAGATAATGCACAGGTTAACCGAAAATAAGTTTTTCACTTTAGTTTGCATCCTTAATGTTATACTAAACACTGCATAATGCAAGCGACAGAGCGGGAAGACACAAACTTCTCTTTTGCCTGACTGGCGTTAACCGATCGAAGTTTTTCGCTGCCTCTGTCACATGTTGATACCAGGCACGTAAGCAGAAAAAAGTTTTATGGAGGCGAGGAAAGTGGAGGTTTTTTGAAATATATTTGTTTTCTACAAAATTTTATTTTTGGTAATTTATGTTTTTCTTATTATTTCGTGTAGAGCGCAAATACGAACCGAAGAGGTGAGTACCTTCTTAAATTTATCCTAAGTAATAAATTAGAAATTTTTAATGTGGGTGCGCGCAAAGAGGTCCTAGACATATCTATGGAAAAATACTGATGAGCGGACTGGTCAGGAATTGGCTGGTTTCTGATGAACCTTCTATATCAAATCATAGAGTTTTAAGACTCGAAATGGAAAGACAACAAATTGGTATCAGTACCTAAAAAACCTAAGTCTAAATACAACTCCTCAAGGGTTGGGCAATAATATCAGGAATGAACTAGATTACGAAATAATGGTAGAAAACTTCAATAAGACAATTATTGATGCGTACGAGGACAGTTGTTCAGTGAGCAGAATAAATTCCGCCAAGGACGTACCTTTAACCGGTAAAAACAAACCGAGAACTGGTCAGAAAATAAAAGAACCCAACCTAACCACTTATAATAAAGAGATTAGGGAAGCAAAACGAGTTAGCTTTAGAAATTTTTCTGAAAATATAGAACTCACCACCGAGGCATCACTCTGCCCATCATCAACTGCCCTATATCAACTGACAAATGTACTTCAGGAACTTCAGCACTTTGCGCTTTTTTTGATTTCGAAGGTGCTTTTGACAATACTTAGCATGAATCTATTAATAGAGCTCTCCTACAAGGCTATAAACTCAACAACAACACTCTAGCGTAATAAATGAGCAATATGTTAACTACTAGGTCAGTAGAAATCCAAACTGGTAATAGCAGCATAAGAGTAAACACAACTAGAGATTGTCCATAAGGCAGAGTTTTATCACAGCTGATGTGGAGTATTGTAGTAGATGAACTATTTGAAGAATTAGCTAAAACTGGATTAACAATTCAGGGCTATGCTGATGACATAGTAATACTCTGTAGGGGGAAATTCCGAGGATATCCTTTGTGACTTAATTCAAATGGGTTTGAAAATAACCAAAAGATTGCATATGACAACATCATTGAGGAAGGAACCGGTGCAGGAGTATCTGTGCCAAGGATAAAATACTCTGAGCCCATGGGTAAATACATTAGTATCTTTCAAGCGGAAATTTACGCAATTGAGTGTCTTGATAAACTAAATACGATAGAGTTATATAATCGGATTTGGATTCTTTGGGTTTTTTATCGATAAGGGAAGGTTTGAATCCCCTTGAAACTGCTAATGAAACAGCGCATTTCCCACGATTTGTTCTCAATTGTTTTGTTCCCCCTAAAGTTTTTATCACAATAAATAGATAAATCAGTTTTCTCAATATGCGCAAAAAAATTATCAGCTCAGTTGAAGCGAACTATACAATAATTGCTATTTAAGAGCAACAACAACACAACGATAATATTGCTATCATGCATGAATATCAGCAACAGAAAAAACGAACAGCAACACACAACCAGCAAGCAACATCAGCAAACGCTTCATTACTCACAGATTTTACCTTCAATCAATCTTACTTTGTTGCTGATACTCAAGCTCCGCGACTGGCTGGCTGACTAGCGGACTGGCTGACATATATTTATACAATTTCGAATTAGCAATAAACAAAATGAAGGGAATTAAAGTTATACACTCGACATAATACACCCACATCTATCTACATAATATATATGCATACGAAAATTATATTAAAAGTGATAAAAAAAAACTGTTAAAAAAAATTACATTGCTGCAGCAGCCAACATAACTAGCTAAGTACGTACTTGTACTTTTATATATATATACATATATATATTTTCGTGAGAAATTCGCACGCTTTTCATTGTTCTATTGCTGCTATATCGTTAATGTTGCTGCTGCTGCTGCGATTGTTTTTGTTGTTGTCGCGAGGGTGTAGGGTACCGAGTACCGAGACGACACTGTAGAGAGTAGTAGAGTTTATAGCTGGAGTCTGCAGTCGTATGTTTTATTTCTGTGAAATTAGAATTTCTAATGGATTTTCTCTTGACTTTGACTTTGGTAGTTAGAGCAGCAGCAGCAGCAGCAGTGGTAGCAGCAGCAATATGTTGCTGTTGTGGTTGTGGCTGCTGCCTCACTCACAATTCACATTGTTTGCGATATAGTAGTTGCTTTTTTTTTTTAGCTATTGTTGCTAGTTATTGCAGCCGCAGCAACAATTTTAAGCGTGTTAAATGCGGCGGCATTGTTGCTGCTGCGGCACGTTTAACTGTTTTTTTGCTTGCCTTTTTTTTTTTTTTTTGAACTTATCTTTCATTTTCGGCATCTTTGTGACCGCCTTAAATGATGAAAAGAAAAAAAAAAAACAAAAAAAAAAAACAACAACTACACAGTTAGTGTTGCTGCTATTACTGTTGCTGCTTTTGATGTTGATGATGATTGAATTAAATTTGCAATTCAAAAACAACAATAACGACAAAACCAAAAAAAAAACAACAACAACACAAAATCAAAATAGGTTAACATGCTGTTAGCAATTGTGACACGACGAAATTATTGTATATTTACTAGTGAGTTAGTGTGATTTTATTTAATGGCTTTATAAAAAGTAGAACTGTTATTTTCCTGTGACTTTCGACTAAGGCAAATTTTTTAATAAAATTCTTTGTAGTTTTTTTTGTTTTTTTACTTAGAACGCAAAATCATTTATTACTTTGTAAACAACAAGGGCTTATCACTGCATTGATTGCACTTATTCATTGCCAGCAACTTAAAGCAGTATTTTTTTATATGTTTTTGAATCGATGCAATAGATGTATGTTGCTGCAAGGCTATCAGCAATTAATTATGCTGTGCTTTTTTTCGTAAAAATTAATAGTTTTTCAATTCTTATTTATTTTTCCCCTATTTTTTCTTCTTTATAAATGAAGTTAGAATGATGTCATATATGCGCATCTTCTTTTTTATTTGCAATTTTTTTTCTAGGTATATGCACATATATAAATTGCAGCAACATACATATGTGTACATTAATGTAGGTATTACGTCATTTATACTATTATTAAAATGGAAAAATTTAGAAAAACATATTCATTTATTTATTTATTTTAATTAGACAAAAATAAATAAACGGATCTTATAACTGATTGATGTGTGAAATGAACACTCAAATAAGAAAAATATGAAGAAGGATTCTTTCAAAATTTTATCAAAATAATATTGTGGTTTGATATGAATAACAAAAAAAAAGAAAAACAAAAATTTCGGGGAGCAATAATATTTAATTTATTTGTATCGAAAAAAAAATTCAAAATGATTTACACAAAATATACACGGGGGATTCGGAACCCTCTGCCTGCTGATTACGGCTTCTACTACTTTATTTATATATAAAATAATAATTAATATAAAAAGAAACTTTTGGGTGGGAATCTCTATACTTAACAGGGTAGTACAAAAGTTTGACAGTCACTTTAATTACATAATAGGCGTATAAATATGAAGTGTGGTTTTAAATAACAGATAGCATAGCATTTACGTACAATTTGTGTCGAGGATAATTAATATGGCGTTGTGGAAAGTAGACATTTGTCAATAAGTTTCAGTATGTTATTGGGTACGATTGTACAAACAAAAATTCAAAAATGTCCAATTTTTACCAGAAAAAAGTTTTGCGGGGAAGTTTCATAACCTTGTTTCATTTGAAGAAACGAAAAGATTGTTGGTAGAAGCTTATGGTGAACATGTTTCAAGCCAAGACACTTGTGAACGATGATTTAAAAAATTTAAAAATTCGGATTTTGACGTCAGTAACAAAGATCGTGGAGGACCATCGAAAAAGTTAGAAGATGTGAACTGTCTACTATGAACTGCTAAAATCTGGGAAAACAATTACTGCCGAACGATACAGACAACAACGAGACGAGCATTGAAAGAAAAAAGACAAAAATATGCCCAAGATTACAATAACATGACAATGCTCGGCTCCATGATACACATTGTGTTAAAAACTATTTGGGAAATTTTAAATGGGACGTTTTACCTACTCTCTGTATTCCTCTGATTTAGCTCCTTCCGACTACTACTTGTTTTGATCGGTGCAGTACGGGCTTTCGCAACAGTACTCAATTCTTACGAAAAAGTAAAAAATTGGCTTGATGGAAGGTTAGCCTTAAAAAATGAGAAGTGGTACCGGAATGGAATCCATCAATTGCCAGAAACATGATTATATGTCAAAGCTAATGATGGCCAATATTTTAATTTTTGAGTTCATTAATTTTGTTAATTAAATAAAAGCCTTTTTTAAACAAAAAATTCGCATTTCATATTTATAAAGCTGTTACAAAATATCAAAATAATAAAAACACTACATACTTTTAGGAATATTTTTTAATATTAAAAACAATATTTTAATACAATAAAAAATCCATCAAATTTTCTACATCGCCTGATGTTTGAGAACCGCGAAAAATGAATCAAATTTGAACATGTAAGTAAATGCGTAAAGAGTTTCATTAAAATAACTAATCTAATGTAAGAATATTCCAAATATTTCATTTAGGAAACAAAAAGAAGAACATAATGATGACCAAAAAACACGTGCATTTAATGCAACTATAATACAACAGCAAATGGTTTACGGGTTCGGAATAAGATTAACAAATAATTTTGAATTAACCTAAATTACTTCTAATAACTTAAATGTTTTGCTTTTGAATCTCTTTTAATTAGTTTTCCGGAAAAGTGTATTTGACTTTCCATTCGGAATCAAATTTAAGCTAGAACACTTTGGTTTTCGCTTTTCATGTCTGTGAAAAAAATGTAGTGCAAATTGATAAAAAAAAACATTCATCCTGAACTAACCCTCCTCTACGTAGCCCTATTACTACTACTCCCCCCCCCCCCCCTCCTCCCCCCAATCGGACTCAAACTGAGAACGAGAGCAGTAAAAAACTCTCCGAGTTGGAGGTGGTAAAATTTCGACATTTTGGTCAAACTGCCCCCGTTTTAGATCCATATAATAAACTATTACATTTAGAAAGTTTGGTCCAAGACGTTTTCAACTGATTTTTATTCTATCTTTTAAAAAAGAAAAAAAAATTAAAGAATCCAAAATTTGAGTAGTTTTTTTTTTTCAAAATCCAAAATTTGAGTACTTTTTTTTTCAAAAGGGACCCTTTTTTGGGTCAAAAGAAAGCCGAGGTTTTTCTCTTTGAGAACTGAACTTTGAGGTCAAAAAGTTAGCTGAGACTTGTTTATCTATCAAAATGAACGTCGAATAACTCGAAACACCCATGACTAATCTTCGTGCAAGTTTGAACTCGATCGTTTCCTTGAAATGTATCCCCCAATATTTTTAACTATTAGTTAATGTAGCATGACTTTCTTCAACAAAAATGTCAAAGATTGCTTGGTAAAAGGCAAAAGCAAAGCCTAAAAAGAACTCTGGGGAAAAAAAGGTACCGTGTTAGAGCTTCAATATATTTGCCTCTTGAAGAAATAGGTTACACAATCACCAAAGGGTTCACGAATTTCCTTAATTTCCCTTTAACACAGGTCTAGCGGGATGGCAAACCTAGCTACAGCCTCGTTAAAAACTAGACAATTCTTCCTGGTGGTTCAGTTTTGAATTTTAAGATTGTATGAGAGTTCGGGGACTTATTGCACTGAGCATATAATATGGAGGGCTCAAACTGCTATAAATTTGTTTCAGTGAAAAGTTGCTTTCTAACTTCCATCGTATTTCGTATTAGCTGGGGTAATTCCCATCGAAGTCGTTAGTTTTGCTTTAAAGTTCCGCATATTTTCCGTTTAAATTTATCAATCATTTAGTTACAGACTGCTGAAGTCGGTAGGAACAGTACCAGGACATTGCGGATCAGTTTCTTAGTATCGCCCTCACTTTCTGTAAAACTAGAAGCTAGCATATTTGACACTAGAGCCTTGAAATATGAATTTATTAAAAATTTCGATTTACAGAACAGCAAAAAAAAGAGGCTACAACATGCCTAAATACTATATTCTAGCATACAAACTTCTTATGCTGTTCAAAAAAAAAATTAAAAATAAAATATTCTTTTCTCAAAACTAAATCCTTTTTCGAAACTTCTTAAAGTAGTAACATTTATATAAACAAATTTCAGCTACCTTATTAAGCTCAATTAAATATTTCAATGCAGTTCCATTTATTATTTCCATTGTTATATAAATTTCGTTGAATTGCAATTTCGAATGATTTATTTTACAAATTTTTCGTGTTTGAATTTCAATGAGTATGATTTATATTTTCATTTTGTGTGCTAGAAGTAGAAGTGCATAACTTAAATAAAGAAAAGGAAATAAAAAATACACAGAAAACTGTAAAAACTGCAAAAGTTTGTGTAACAAAAATAAAAGGTAATCAATCATTGAAGAACGAAATGTTAAATTCAGAAAATAAGTTTCATTTTTACAACCATTTTTAATAACTATTATTTTTGCTTATGTTAAAAAAAATAAATTATAAATAAAATTATACCTAAATACATATGCAAGTACAATATTCGTATGCATTCGATATGCTAAACAAATTTTTATGACATTTTTTTTATGAGCTGCTATCATTCATTTTTATATCTTCCTTTAACATTTTTTTTGGCATATCTACTAACATCATCATGTTTGAGTAGATGTGTGTGTGTGTGTTTGTGGTGACCTTGTAGAACCTTGAAAATACTGACCACTAAGCAACACAGTCACAAAACCACCAAAGCTAATTAACTTATATGTGTGCCGTATAGTTGTAACAAGGCATAACAACTGAGACCCAGTGGGCAAAAGATGCGCACCAAAAGAGATTATTCGCAAGGGAAAGATTTGCAAGCAAAAGATCAAATTTTCAGCTCTTTTTCCTAGAATAGAATAGAAACTTTATAATCGATTCTGATGCATATATTTTATAATGTTGAAATTTATCATTTTATACTACATAAAAGCGAATGTAATTTTTTCTTTTTTATATGGCATGTCCGGGAAGAATGCGTATTTTTTATGCTTTCGAAAGAAGCAAAAAAAAAAACACATTAAACTTAATTAATGAGCAAACACGTAACTTTCCCATTATAAATGCAATTTGCTCGGCTTTTATTGCTTTCTGTGTCTTTTTGTTAATGAGCCCATTTGGTTTAGATCACTTACGTCTCAATTTATTGATTATCAATAACATTTTGCGAAGGTAAATGAAATTTGAAGTTATTAGCTGAATTAGAAATTAATTTAAATTACAATTAAACCGAAAAACGGAGGGTTATATAATATAATTCAAATTAATCCAAAGACTCCAAAAAATAATTACTTAAATTGATACTTAGCAATGCATAAAGCACACTAGATTTCCCAATTGGTTATTTATATTCCTATGTATATTCTACTCCAGGTACGTATGCATGTATATTTTTAAATATATAAACTATTTAGCTTTAGGTTACATCTACGATACATATGAAAATACATTAACCATTCTAGGTAATAAAATACTGATGTTGCTAGATTTTAGTATTTTTTATTTTCTGTAGAATTTTTTATTTTTATTTTTGAATGCATTCTAATCCCTTGCATCATAAAATAGCGTCATAACAAGGCGTCATCATTGAATTGTTGAATGCCTTCAGTCATGATTCCAAATGTAAATTAAACAAAAAGAAACTGCGAACAAGACACACACATACAACACACACAAAAACACTCACCAAAACCATAATCCGAAACAAACCTATGATAAAAATATTAACAAGAAAAATATTTTTATGTCCACTTTGGGGTGGATAGGAGAGAGACTGGCCAAAGCTAGGATTTATAGCAGTTGTGCTATATAAAAATTCTATAGAAATAAAGGCTGATTCAAACTTAAAGCAGGTATAACTATTTAATCTAAAGAAAGAAAAAGATTAACTAAACAACACGGCATGATAAGAACAAAACTGAGCCTTATGGAGCAGTTAGCATTTGTTGCTGAAACCGATACAAAAAAAAAAAATATGAAACAAACCTAAACACTTGTACTTACTAAAGAGACTTTTAACTAATAAAAATCTTTATGGCTATAAGATTTATTTACAAGTGGAATCTTCCTCAATCAATATGATGAAGTTATTTTAAAAACTAATTTAAATTAAAGTTTTACATTCAACATTGCTGTGATGGAACTGGTTATCATGCTTAAATCAAAGCATATATACTATCCAATCGTATTAAGAAAAACCTCAACTTAATCACTTGTAGAAACGATTAAAATTATAATAGCAATATAAAACTTATATGCATATCCCAAGTGAGTCTCAAAACATTTAATTCACACTATTACACTAATTAATGTGATTTTAATGCAGTCTGTTTCGTTTAATCTATAGGAAAAAAAGAATCTCCGTAACCAAGCGAGTTATATAAATCAATTTAATATACTGTACTAAAGTCTAAAAGGGTAAATAATAAATGAACATGTTGAAAGCATATGCAATTGAAAAAGGCTTAATAACTAGAAGATCCAATAATGACGTTTATTTAAAAATATATGACCACGAAAAGGTGAGGTTTTGAATCGCATTTGTTGGAGACTAGGAAAGACTAAGTAGTTGGTAGCCTAAGACCCTGGACTAAAGGAACTGATTGCTGATGACAAGTTTGTTTCAGGGTTCTGGAGTTTGAGCAGGGACAATTTAGCATTGAAGATATTAAAGAGAGACCATTGGTAAATACTTTAATGGAAAATCAAATATTTCAAAACTTTAACCCATTGGTCACTCAATTTTATGCGCCTGGAGGCGGGGGCCGAAATATACAATCTGTACCCGTCAGTCTCACAAGCGGGTAAGTCCGCATACGATCCTTGCACTCCTCTGCTCTAAGTCGACGCACAGCCTTTTAGTGGACCCCCTTGGATAGTGCTCTGACCCCTGTCAGAGGGTAAAGTAAAGAGTTTCGATGGCTTTCCTTTAATATTGAATCTATTTAGAATTCATCACGATAAAAACATTCTCCTGAAACTGAAGCTGAAATAACGCAACAGATAAGAATCTACTTGACGACCCCCGCAAACTTTAAAGGTTATACACTTAGAAGGTCCGAACCCTTTATAATGAAGATACATACCTCCATCCAGCTAGCAAATGTCCTCAATAAAAACCGAGCTGTAATCACTGTTATTCAAGAAATGCAGTGGCCCGTCCACCATAAATTCACTCCGAAAGAACATACTGCGATATCTACTGTAGCTGTCATCTGGTTTCTAAATTCACGACAGTGAATGAGCTTCTTGCCACCATCCACATACATTCTTCACCATCGGTCTGATTTATGTTCACTTCCCGATGGACAAGGACGAAATTACAGAAAATAATTTCGGCAAAACTTATGAGCAATGCCTCGTCACAGTATTCAACATTAAGGTAGGCAAGTTCTCTTTGGTTGAACGACCGAAAAACTTAGTTTTCACGGAGGCATCCAGATGGAGGCATCACAATAGTTGTAAAACCACTTGAGTATTTTATGAATAAAGGACACGAAACTAAATCGAACTTGTCGTGTTTGATGGAGGGCACGCTTCTAGTTTACAAGACAGACACACGGTACGTGATGCAACATCGGATCGAACCACTTCTTCGTTGCACGTAAGGTCCGCACACGTGTCTGTGTAGCGAAATGCATACGAATATGTAAACAGAAAATTTAATTCAAATCGAAAATGCGACACCTCGAAAGTCAAGCACTGCTACCTATATGATCTATTGTACTAAAGCCCTAAGTAATAAAAAAAGAAAGTAAGAGGGCAAGAAAGATAGATAAGAAACTTTAACCTTGCCGTAAATCAAACCCGGGTCTTTGGGGACAAGAGTCTGACACGCTGGCACTAGGCCATCGAGGCGATGGTGGAACTACAGTAACGGTTCCGAACGTCGGTGTGGTATTTTGGAAGTTTTATCAATGGTCCTGGATGAAGGCTTAATGCACTACCAACTAGACTATCGAGTTTGGCTATACAGAAAGGGCTGGATATTAAAAGGCTGGCAACACATCAAACAGACGAAGCTTTTGCAAATCGACGCCTCTAAACTTAATGATATATGCTCAAAGTGGACATATATCCCTCGCTGTATGCGTATGGCTACCGAAGAGGATTTAGGATACCACCGTTGACGGTGGTATAGTAAGCGAAAGAGTTACGAATGAAGCAAAAAAGCTTATTGGGGATAAAACCGTCTCACCTTACCAATAAAAATCTCATTAATTTTTGGTCATGAATTTAAGGGAAAAAAAGTAGACAACAAAATTAACCTCAAAACCCCGACCCCCCTCCCCCTCTGAAATTGTCTGCATCCGCTCTTAATAGATCACTATGTACTTTTGGAAAAGTCGAAATATAAATGTTTGAAATTTGAAGGCAAGAAACTAAACACAGCTCGAGGATCTAGAACAAGAACCTGTTCGTGTTGATATGTTGAAGTCGTAAATAAATTTTATTATAATCTTAACATATTCATGAAAATCTTTTGCAGATTGTATTTGCCTTAACATTGTTAGTATAAAAAACTTAAAGTGCTGACGTTTTTTTTTTTTTTTTGTAGCTGTTTTATATTTTTTTTTTTTCATAAACATTTAAAAAGCACCCAAGCAAAGCAAAAAAATACCGTTTGAAATTACCATGAAGCGTTAAAATGTAACAACAATAACAACACCAATAATAAAAGCAACAGCCTCAACAACAACCACAAGCAGCAGCCACCGACAGTGACAACAATTAACAATAAGAAAGTAAAGCAGTAAAATGAAAACGCTTTACTTATACTTGAACGAAAATGCAATTAAATGCTCATAAGATGATGAGCAAAATAACATGAAAAAATAGGAGCAGAAAATAAACCACTACAATAACAATAGCAACAACAGCAACAACAATAATAGCAGCAACAATAAAATAACAATAACAGCAACGACAATTGTAACAACAATCATAATAATACTTAAATAAAAACAATCACAAGAACAACGAAACACTTTCAACAAATAAAGCAATAAAAAACAACAACAACAACAGAGCAAACAAGACCAAAAAAAGAAAACAAATAAATAAATACGTAGCAGCAACAAGTAGTAGTAGTAGTAGTTGTTGTCATAATGTTGCTGACAATGATGTTGTTGCTGTTGATGATACTTATGTATATCAATTTTCAAAAGGCGGTCTGTAGTCCATTCTCAAAGCAAAATTAAACTTAATTTCAGTTGGTCAGCTTCTCATGCAAACGTTTTTTTTTTTTTTTCATTCAAATATACTTTACATGTTCACATAAATACAAAGATACAAATTAAAAAAGTAATATTAAACAAACTGTTCAAAGTAATACCCCGCAGTCAGTGAATTGTTAAGACTTAGACTACAGATATGTACAATGTTAATATAATAATTTCCCTATTCATTCAATGGTATTTCTATTGAGTTTAAGAGTATTTTGCACTATTGACAGCCTACTTTGTTTCCCAGTCGGCTATATAAAAGATATAGGCATAATAATCCAAGAAAAATTTAGCAGTTAAAAACTGTTGTTCGGAAGAGGAATTCTCTGTAAACCCAGAAAAAAAAAAACAAAATGATTGGCGACACTCACGATCGACGTTGTGTAAACATCAAAACGTATATACTTTTAACTGATATTTATTTTCTTGTTTCATTTAGTTATTTATTTACTTAGCTTATGAATATAAAGTTCTTACAGACTAATTAAAAGAGATTTAAATGCAATTAAGAATAATAACACTGTGCTCGAATTTGAACAAATTTTTTTGTAGCGGACGGGAGACATATCGTTTCTAACTAATTCGGAGTCAAGGAACTCAGTGGTGATAACCGTTTTTTCCCCTATCAGCAGTGTTTCATACAAAATTTTTTTTTGAAGTTTTGGCTTGGGGGTATACTACGAAGATACATGTTCCTCTTCTGATTGCGGTGAAAATTGGTATCGAGGGGTTTTTTGGGATGAAAAAACTGAATTTGACATTTGTTTGCTGAAAAAAATAATTTTAGACATACCTCCCATACAAAAAACCGTCAAAAATCCCCAAAAAGTGGAAAATTTGTATGGGAGGTACCCTTATTTTACATCGAAATAGCTTAAATTTTTGCACACATCACTGTTATTGTTGAAAAGATAGTTTCTGAAAGTTTCAGTATCGGCTGAAAAGTAAACATCCACTTCTCATCATCAGCCATCAAACGTTGCTAAACAAGTAGATCAAAACGAAACTAAAGAATTTGTGAGCAATATCTAAACAAGTTTGAACAAATGAGAAAAGATGTTCCCGTTATTTGTGTTCTTCACCTTCGCAGCTTTATAAATGTAAAGAGAATCGTGAGCATCAAGTTTTTTCTCTTAAGTTAATTGCTTTAATAAACGAGCACTGTCATTAAATGTTCCAATTTTGTCTTAATGATACTAAAAATGTCGTTGCATATCATCCAATTAAGCATAATTAAGTATCCCCCAAGTCAAAACTTCAAAAAAAAATTTTGTATGAAACGCTGCTGATAGGGGAAAAAACGGTTATCACCACTGAATTCCTTGACCCCGAATTAGTTAGAAACGATATGTCTCCCGTCCGCTACATTTTATGACTAGCACAGTGTAATTATTTGTTCATTTTATTCCGAATCCGTAAACCATTTGCTGTCGTCTTATAGTTGCATCCAATGTACGTGTTTATTGGACATCATTATGCTCCTAAATGAAGTATTTGGATTATTCTTACATTATATTAATTATTTTAAAGAAACTCTTAACGTTACATGTTCTTGTTTTTTTTTTTTTTTTGTTTTGCGGTGGTTAAGCTAAACTTCTAACGTCATATTTTTTTTGTTAAATTTTTTAAACAAATTTTGCCAGCTTCTGTTGCTTTTCCTTCTATTCTGTTTAAGAAACCGCTTCCAATGTACAATTATGTATATGCTGCTGTTTATTCTTAAGCAGCATAAATAATATTATGCAATCTCAAAAATATCGATTTCTTTCCTCACCATATTTATGAATTGCTGTTCATTGTTGCCTTTTTCTTTTTGTTGTTTTGAACATAAATAAATTGTAACAAGTTTTTATTTTTCGTACAAATTTCTGGAAATTCTATACGTGTGTTTTTAGGCATTTTGCTCTTGTAGCTTCTTTAACTAAAAAGAACTTCATAAAAAAATATGTGATTAATTTTAATTTAATGCAAATTCAATTTACATGTTGTTCTGCTGCAAAGATTTTAAGCGTGTGTGCTCAATGAACGCAAATGTAAACTTGACTCTGAAGTTTTCGAAAGGTTTCGATGACTTAAGCGAACGCAGGTTAATTCAGGCGAACTCAAATGAACTCAGCGAAATGTGGTAATTTAATGGGCCTTTTTTATATGAGGAAGTTCTCATTAGTGGTCGTTGTGGTGTAGCGGTTATATGGTGGACTGCTACACAGGGTGCCCGGATTCGATACTTGGTCAAAAATTTCCAATTAGCCGTTCGGATTTGACATAAAACTGTAGTTCCCTTCTATTCATGTACCAATATAAGCCACAAAGCACGAATGAATGCAAAAACTTCGGCTACTGCAACATTATGTTTTTTTTTTTCTAATTATCGTCAACAACTTCGGCTACTGCAACATTATGTTTTTTTTTTCTAATTATCGTCAACATTATGTATTTTGCTATTGATCAGAAATGTTGACTTTTGGCGGATTAATATCATAACAATTAGCCACAAAAGCGTAAAACTGTCCAATTTTGTCATATTAATATTAAAAGTGTTCCACCCGCTTTTATATTGCACCTATAAATGATTTATATTACGTGCGGTTTTTTTCTCTTTTTTTTTATAAAATGAACCTTAATAATTTTTGTGTAAATGAAAAGGTGGCAGCAGAGATTGTTGCCGATATATTCATCGTTCCAACCCACTTTTCGCTTCTATATAAAAATATGTGATTTTGTGCTTTTTTTTTATTTTTATTATACTCATTTTTACACGACACTCTTGAAATATTTCTCCTTTTCTTTGAATTATGCGTGCATGTTGCATGTGCAACATATGGTGGTTGAACCGCTGCTGCATTCACCGCCATCGACAGCTTCCGCTGTGTTGCATATAATACAACAGGCAGCATGATTTGCCCTTTGGGGTTTATACGCCCGAAATATAAATTAATAAACCATAATGATAAATTGATGTTATTTAATATCCAAAAAAAAAAACTAAATAAAAAAGCAGAAAAAACAGGGATGATGCGCTTCGATCGTTTTATGTTGCTTCAAGAAGCACAAATGGTTGCTGATTTTCTTGTGAACTTCTTTTCACTGAACTTCTTTTCATTTCATTGAGAAAAATTGGTAAATTTTTTTTTATTGTTTCCATTACATGCTTATAAACAGAAGAAGGTAAAGTACAAGAGAATTCTCTAAAGTAAAGGTTTATTTACATTTATTTAAAAAAAATAGATTTAAATTAGTGCAAGTACATATGAAGAGTGAATGTCTTAGGTCACTACAATGCTAACCTTATTTGATAAAAAATCAATCGTAATTCCGGCAGAGCTCTCGTCGCCAATCGAATCACAGTCACCAATACGAAAAAAATTATATAATTCCGCCATATTCATGGATTGCGTTGCCAACTATTAGAACAAATTTCAAATGTAAAAATCAGCTATTTTGTGTAAATAGCAGAAAGCAAAAATATTACAAATTTTAAGAAAAAAAAAAAAATAAATGAATTCAGATGCTTAAAAAGGAATGCTTGGAATCTTCTTAATATGATCAACCGAGCGTGAGTCAACTATTTAGATACAAGCAGAAACACAAATTCTTTGCTTATTTTTGTGTTAGCTCCGCTGTCCGGTCCGCTGACATTGTTTGAGTAATGCGTAATTTTATCACAAAAAAAAAAAAAAAAACAACTCGAGCCAGTAAAAAAGTTAAAAAAAAAAAGTAGTGGAAAAAAATAGTAAAAAAGTAGTAAAAAAGTTGTAAAAATGTTGTAAAAAAGTATTAAAAAAGTCATTGCATAAAATTTCTGTACTGGACTGTACATAAATTTTTTCATAAAAATACCGTACTACAAATACTTCCTGAGATATCTCGTCATGAATACTCAGGTTGTATGGAAGGTGCCACGCCCACTTGAAATTGAGAACTCACACTCCACTATAACCTCGGTATTGATAAATAATATTTGCATACCAAATCTTAGTACCGTACTACAAATGCTACTTGAGATATCTCATAATAAATATTTAGGTCATATGGGAGGTGCCACACCCCAATTCCCAATCCCACTTAAATCTTTTGTATAGAATGGCATTTTCAAACACTGTTGTTGTACGAAATTTCAGTACTGTATTGAGTATGATTCGAGAGATACACTCAAATAAGCAAATCATTTGTATGCGAGGTGCCACGCCTACTTTTCTAAACAAACCCAAATTTTCCGACAGAATGCCCGAGAATAAAAAAGTATTACTTTCGTACCAAATCTTAGTACCGTACCACAAACAGTTCCTGAGATGAAATTTCAAGTTTGTATGGAAGGTACCACGCCCACTTTTCCAATCTTCTTTATTAATTCTTAAATAGCTCATACAGTAGAATTAAGAAGTTGAAATAGCGTATTCAATGATGTCGAAGACACCTGAAGCTAAGCTTTGTGTAAAGTAGATAAAAAAAATATGTCAATGGTTAAGTCCAGAGTTCGTACTCCGAGGTCACGTCATTTCTTCTATATTGGCGGTTCCAAACTTTCACGAGATACTGGGTGCGGTTGGTCCTTGGATGATGAGATCAAGTACTCTTTTGCCGCTAGACAGATGGCGTTAGACTTCCTGAACAAGTATTTTGCTATCCTGGTTTTTGAGTGGTCGTTAATGTGTATAGGTGTCTGCAGTGGCGTCCAGGCTGCACTTGAAGACCCTGAGTAAGCCTGTCGGCTCTGCGAAATTTGTCTGCGACTGTAAGGCTGTGGTTTTTCTTTCATTTCTTCTCAATCCAAAATCAAATTGGTCTGAACAGACCTGCATGCCTCCATAAGAGTTAATACTTATCTCAACAAGATTCTTATCTCTTTAATTTTGATCTTAATTTATATTTATTTTTATATACTAATATTTTCTGCACATTACATCACTACATTACACCTAAGCAAATCTCAGGTCGTCAGTTTGTTCATACCGCCAGATTTCGTATATATTCGTAGATTTTAGTTTTTGTAAATTGGATAAATTTTGTTTTTTTTTGTTTGTTTTTAACACGAATTTTAGGAGTTTTGAACGAAAAAAATTTTTCCCGAAAATTTTATTTATTTTTTGTAATTAGGTAATTTTTTTTGTTCTGAATAAATTAAATTAAATTTGAAAAAGTACATAGAAAGAAAGGGTTTTTCCTTGTATCAAATAATCTTCTTCGGTAGTATCGCAAACCCTTCTACTTTCTGTTATTTTTCTTAAATTCGTCAAAAAAAAAAGGTAGGGCTATTTACCCAGTTCTTTTGAGTAGGTGAAACCTTATATTTTAAAATTAAGAAATGCAGGTTTAAGGACAAAATATGTTGAAATATTCAACAGTCATTATTTTTAGAATAAGTTTTTAAATGTAAGTTTTATGAGTTTTTAAATTGTCTACACGAAAAAAAGTACAGATGTTCAGAATGGTTTAATATTCTATAGCTAACTGAACCTACTCTGAGTTGTAGACCGTAGGAATATAGCAAGCAAAGAAATACCACATTTCGACCGTGCAAGAATCAGGAGCCAGCTTAAATATATTCGTCTGGACGTAGCCAAATTAACTGCAGTAATGATGGGATGATGCTCTAAAATTGGTCCCAAAAATCCAAGGATTTTCAGGATTCAATACAAAATTATTGGAATTAAAATTTTTAGTTTGACAAGCCAACTTACATTTGAGAAATCCTAATTTTTAGTATTTTAGGATGCTCTTGAATTGCAAAACTGTAAACTAAATCGGTCTCCTCACATTTTTCAAAAAGTTTCACCTGACCAAACTGTACAAAACAAAACGTATGGAAAATAGATAAATCTCAACAAAAGTTTATATATTTAAATTTCGCTTTTTTTAAGTTAAATTAGCTAAATACAACAACTTCTAAAATTATGTTTTTATACTATTTTATTACAGTAAAAATTTATTGCCCATAAGTTTTTGTACGACTTTGTATACTTTATGGCACAGTTGGTCACCTGATTTTCTCGACCTAGGCCAATCACTGCCAAGCTCGTTAAAATATATAATAAATTTTTATTTTTATGGTAAAATTTAGAAATTGCGTTTCAAAAATTTTCAAAATCTAATCACTATTTCTGGTATCTGTTCAATATGTATTAGAAAAACTTTTCTGTTAATGCATAACATTTATAATCCATGATTTTTAGACGTTAGATATTGATTTAAAATATTGTGCTGGGTTCTTATTCAAGCATTTATATGAATGAATGCATGCGTGTGTGTATTATTTTTCACATTTACAATAGAGCAATTGTGCAATAAGTGAGCAATATGCAACAAATTTTTATTTGTCGAATGTTAACTCAAACTGACGCTTCATAAATCTGCCATTTGACTGTTTAATTTGAAATTTCCTGCGCGTAAAATAAGTTTGCCTTTTAGTCTATATATTTCTTTTTCTATTTCTTAATATTTTTTGCTTTTATTTTGCGGCTCATTGATTTTGTTTGCTCATTGATTTGTGCGCAAAGTAAATCAAATTGACATGTGAATTTCATGCAATGCAAAAAAATAAAAAAATTCTACAGAAAGAGTTCAATCAATACATAAAAGACATAAGTTCTTGAAATTGAAATAATTTGCGGAAAATTTGTTTTTTTTTTCTTTTAAGAAAGTAAAATTGTTAAATCTAATTAAATTGCTAAGGACAATCTGGGATTTGCTTAGTTGGAATGTAGTGATGTGATGTTCAGAAAATATCAGTATATAAGTATTAACTCTTATGGAGGCATGCAGGTCTGTTCAGACCAACTTGATTTTGGATTGAGAAGAAATGAAAGACAAACCACAGCCTTACAGTCGCAGACAAATTTCGAAGAGCCGACAGGCTTACTCAGGGTCTTCAAGTGCAGCCTGGACGCCACTGCAGACACCTATACACATTACCGACCACTCAAAAACCAGGATAGCAAAAATCTTGATACATGAATCGAGGAATTTGTTCATGCCCTCACTAAATCTAATAGACACCCATTAATTTATAAATTTATTTCCACTTGCGACGTTTTTTCGCAATAAATCAGAAAGCAGAGCATTAAGTCTACAGTCATGTATAAGCCAAAGGTTGACTTTGAAAATTTAAGCCTCAGTAATTAAATACAATGAAGTCCATTTTACAACTATATCACCTTCCTTTTACTTAGATTTTTTAAATTGAAATGACCCAGTAAAGCTACAAGAGTCGGGCATTTGTTCTCTGTGTTATATTTTCTCTGTGGAATATCTTTAAGTCCAAAAGAAAGATACCTCACTTAAGATATAATTCAACAAACTCTCGAGACACTAATTAATATATTCATTTATTTGCATTGCACACAAGCATGTGCCTTAAGTCTTTTGCTTAGAGAAATATTTCTAAAAAGCAAATTGCCTCTACCAAAAAAAAAAAATAAATAAAATAAACTAATCAAATAAAGAAGTTACTAGACTTCAAAGTTAAGTTTTTTCAGTTTTCTGGTTTTTACTCTTCTATTTTTTTTGTATATTTCTCACAATTTTAACAATATAATTTCTTGCAACTTCTGCTGTCAGACATTTCCGCATGAGTATGAAAAAAAACTTACATAAAAAGAAAAGGGATTACATACATCTACATATGTATGCATGGGTTTGTATGTGTATGCTTATGCAAACTACAATTGCATGCCTTTTCATTGTTAGATAAACGTAGAGAATGAGAATGTTGCTTTATTTTTCCAGTTTTTTTGTTTTGTTTTGCATTCACATCATTTTAGGCGTACATAATTGAAGAAGAAGATTATCTTGTCCATTTTCAAGTACAATCTAAGTACGTATGTACTTTGTATATTTATGTAAATGCATTTAATATGTAAATATGTTAGTATGCATTTGACTAGTATCCATCAATCTATCTAAGTAGCAGGCTGGCAAAATAAACTACAAAATACAATTAGAAGTAAACAACAACAATAGAAGAGAAAACAAAATATTAGACATGTAAAATGCTTCTATACATAAACACACATAACATACATTTACGCTTTAAATAAACTACAAAAACAACAATTGTTGCACTCTTAAGGGAATTCATTAAATAGTTACATATAGCTACAAAGTGCGTGTGCGCTTCTAAATTGAGTAGAGGCAATTACTTTTGCCTAAAGCCTTAAGGTTAGACCAATTTACCATATGGCATGGTAGGTTGAATGTGATGTAGTCCAGAAAAATTAAACTAAATTTAAAAACAAGCTCAAGAAGAAAAAAGAGAGAAAAAATACGATGAGATAACATAATTTTTCTATTAATTTTTCTTTGCTAGTCTGTGAATTGTGAGTATGTCCAGTACTCGTGCATGTAGCTTCTTCGGATGATACCTTAGTGTTTTATTGTATTGCTCTATTCTATTCTATGACATGTTTGGAAATGTTTTAGCCTGCCGTTACCTCATTTTTAAGTTGTTGTTGTTCTTGTTGTGTTTAGACGGTGAAGGTTTTTTGCAACATATGTATGCAATTTCTTCAAGTTTTTACTGTGCCAATTTTATGTGTATAGGAAAGCGAGTTTAAACAATGTAATTTTCTTTTTGAAATTAAGATATTCTGAAAGATTTGAGTGGCAGATGAGAGCCATGACAGAACTAGACTATTTATGTGCACACACGGTTGTGAATGTATTAGAAATTCGTAAATGTTTTCAAACCGTGATTCAACTCGGACCGTGTTTCATCTTTGAATATAATCCAATCCAGACAGTATTCCTTCTCGGACCCCGATCCAACTTAGATCGTGTACTAACTCAGACCATGTTCAAATTAAGACCGTGCTCCTCCTTAGGCTGTGTTCAACCTCAGACTGTGTTTTAACTCAGACTGTGACTGTGTTCCAACTCTGTGTTTCACTTTGGACTGTGACCCACTATAAACAGTATTTTCACTTCAAACAGCATTTCAACTAGTTCTGGGATACAAATCAGACCGTATTCTAACTCAAACCGTGGCCCAACTAAAGCTAAACCACACATCAAACTGTATTCCAACTGAAGCCGTGTTTGATCTTAGATTGTGATCCAACTCACAACGTGTTCCAACTCAAACCATGTCCTACCACAGACCATATTGAAACTTAGACCATATTCCTACTCAAACCCTGTTCCAACTCTCACCTCCTGGAGCAAATCGGGGACTTACCGCTTTTATTGCTCGAAGCGCTATTAATTTACTGGCGCTTATCAGCAGTACCCAAAGTAGAAAATAGATCAGTGTAAGCTCTGAATTGGAACATTTTATCCCAAGATATGGTAAGTGTTTTCAAATGTAT
Organism: Toxonevra muliebris; assembly: GCA_963691655.1. NCBI lineage: Eukaryota > Metazoa > Arthropoda > Insecta > Diptera > Pallopteridae > Toxonevra > Toxonevra muliebris. The sequence goes on from OY829329.1 coordinate 75,086,113, forward strand.
TGAATATCTTATTTGAAAAAATAAATAAAAAAATTCACATTTCCTAGAATTAACTTTATGAAATTGTCCTTTTTGTTACTTTCCGATTTTAAAAATATATTTCTTTATTTGCATGCTAAAAGAGCCACTGAAACCGCAGCAGGAATAATAATAAAAGCTATAACCTTAGCAACAGCAACAGCATAAGTAGTCAGCAGCAACTTAAGCAACATCTTCTTTTCTTTAAACTTCTTTTTATTGCTAGCTAGCTAGCTAGCTGTTTAGGCTGCTGTTGTTAAACGCTCTTGTTTACTTTATGTTAAATTAAGTTGAAAATCGTGCAATGCAAATCAGTGCAGTTTATTCTTTTATATATATATGCAACAACTAGCAATGCAATGCAATATTTACTCTTGCAATAATACAAACATAGTTGACGAAGAGACGATGAACGACGATGACGATTTTTTGCAACATTTTTCTAATTGCAAACTAAAACAATGTTACCAGAAGTATACAAAGAACACATGCAAACTATTTGCAAATATTTTTTATGTCTGTCCCTCACAGTTTGTTTTAAAGAAGATGCTACTTTTTGTTGATATTGTTGGTGCTGCTGCTACTACTTTTTCAGTTTGATGCTACTGTTAACTTTATCTTTGCTATTTCTGCTGCTACCTTTCATGCTGTTATTGCTAATTTGAATTATTTCGTTTTTATTCTTATTTCATTTTTTTTTTTTTTTTTGTAAACCAAAAGTTTTTTTCTATGTGTTTTTGCAAAGTAAAGTCTCTTACAAAATTGTGAATTAAGTTGCAGAGAGGGCTTTGGTTTCTCCTTTTATCATATGCTACATATCAGTATTCATCAAGCGCAATAACCTCATCTCATCTGTATTTAGAAAGCATGATTTATTTCAAGTAATTTTATGCTGTAAACTTTATAATCATTTGAAAATATGCAAGCAAAGCTAAACAAAAGACTTAAGACACAAACCCCCATACTATATTGTGCAGTGTAAAATTAAATTGATGAAAAAAAAAAAATTGTTTTAAAAATATTTTAATTAATATAAAAATTAATAAGCGCAATGTAATATAATAATTTAAGATATAATAATTTAAGTGATAGTCACAATAGTTTTTCACATAATCTTAAATATCAGTACCCAGTTGGAACTTACCAGTGGTGCAGTCAAAAATAATCTGTATCCAAATCTGAAAAATTTTAGCTCTGTGTTAAATAATTGTTTAGACATAAAAAGATAATTTAATTAAATAGATTACCGTGAAAATATTTATATACCTAAATTCTATAGCTCTAAGCTTAAGCGTCCATAACAAAGGAGGAAAATTAAACACAAATTTAAGACCAACTCGGCTGATTTTGATCCTGTACTCAGAGTTTCTACATCACGTTAGGAAATTCCGCAAATTCAAAGCCAAAGGTTTTGATATATCTGGCACCTCCGGAAAGTTTTTTTTTTTTTTTTTTGTTCATTTAGCTCCTACATATTTCATGCATGAGAGAAAATTGTGTATCATGAAAAACGAAACAAAATTTTGCGAGACAGCAGCACAATCATCCCCCTTCGTTCTGATATTATATAATTTCATTACCTTAGATATTCTAATAGTGACTAAAAGTTACGTCATCGAACCAGTACAGCGTGTGCGAAATTTCAACCCGAAGGAAAAATATCTTTTGTCGCTATAGAGGCCTCAATTTTTGAAATTATTGGATTTTTTACCCAGATATCAATAATTGAATGAGGCCCTGCTTATGACAAGAAGATATTCTTCGATTGGGCTGAAATCATATACAAATTTTACTAGTCCAATGACGCAACTTTTCCGCTCTATTAGAATCCGAACCTCTGAAAAAACATACTGCGCAAACGGGAAAAAATATCACCCATCAAAACGTTGCTGGGACCCATAGAAATCAAAAACACTCAACTATAATATATCCAAAAAGGTTAAAATTACGTAGTTTTCTAATATCATACAGGATAGCCTGATAGGAATAATTACAAACTACCTTGAAAGAAAATATGTTTTTTTTCATCGAGACATATTCTGGGTCTTTTAAGGCCAAAACTGTCTAATTCCAATTTCTTTTAAATTAACCCTTAAAGTTAGGTACTTAAAAAACCAATTACTTTTTTTAAGTGAAAAAAGTCATTTGAAAAATAATAAATTTAAAAAAAAAATCTGTTGAAACCGTTATGAGTGCCTCTATTTTTTTTTTAGCTGTAATTAATAATTACTGTAACCTAAATTTTTCTTTAGTTGCCCATTATAATGGTCGCAACCCAAATTTTATTTTGGTTACTCATAACCAATTCCGCAACCAAAATTTTATTTTGATTACCCATAACCAATATCGCAATAAAAATATTTTTTTGGTTGACCATAACCATTTTCGTAACTAAAAAGATTTTTTCTGGTTATCCACTAACTAAAAAAAAAATATTGTTTACAATTCAGTTTTTATTTGACAAACTTAAGCGAGTGCAATGATTCCCCAGAAGCATCACATTTTTTCTATAAGTCTATAAGAATCACTTTCTTTCATTTCTAAAACTGATTTTCCCATCATAGAATATGGGTAACCAAAAAAAATAATTTTGTTACGATATTGGTTATGGATAACCAAAAAAAAAAAAAAACAAATTTTGGTAGTAGTAATTGTTATGGGCAACCAAACAATTTTTTTTTGTTACGATATTGGTTATGGGATATTGCTTATGGATAACCAAAATAATTTTTGTCGCGATAATTTTAATAAAAAAAAAAAAAGTATGTTACGGTAATGGTTATGTTTAAGAAATATTAATAAGCGTTAAAAATAGTGGATATATTTTTTAAACATTTCTTAAACAATTAAGTTTCTGCTTAAAATGTACAATTTAAGTTATTTTAAAGTTAAAACCACACTGAAAGGCACCGATTACCATTCCTTGTAATGGAATTAAAAGTTTTATCAATTCCATTTTCAAGGAATTGAAAACATTTAAGTACCAATTACAATTCCTTGCAATTGGAATTGGGAATGTAATGTAATTGAATTTACCCAGCTCTGCCTCGGTGACCCATAGCAGAACTTGATTTCCAAAGAGAGTAAACAAAAATTGAAAAAAAAGAGAAAAATGGGAAATTATGTTTTTCCCATAATATATTGCAAATTTGGTGTAATTTGGATAAATATTGTAAGAATTGTGACTGATTGAAAGAATTTTTTTAATTCTTAGCTCATATTCTCAAATTCAATCAAAATAATAAATTTTTCTGTTCTTCACAAAATGTTTAACTTTGACTGACGCTAACGTCTGTAATACGAAACACAACTCATAACCGAATCATTTTTTAAAAGATTATGAAATTCTCTAAACTATGACAATATGAAGCAACAGAAAAGTGTTACTCCCGTTTTAATGAAGGCTCTCTAGAAACACGATTAGAAACTAGAAGATTAAAAATTAGTATTATTTTATGACGATTTAATTTCCCGAATATATCCAGCCTAGTTCAAGTTGTATTGTGGAAAACCAAACAAACATGATCAATGACTCAAAGTTTATCTGGAAACATTTCCGGTAACTCTCTCGCTCTCTATCTTTTTTTTCAACAGCGTGATCAGTGATATATCGAGAGCATTTTAGAATATTCTTCTCCCTTTTCTCTTGAAAGCACCACCAATAATAATAAACAGAAAACGTATTGGGAAATTTGCTCTCTCTCCATTGTTTTTACGAAAGTATCGTTATAAATAACGATACGAAAAAGCTTCCTACTGGGTATTCCCACGAATTCACCGGCTTGTCACTTTTTCTTCAAAATAAAAAGGAAAAAAATAAGAAAATTAATTTAAAAAATTATATATGCTACAAAAAATTAATACATTAAGAAAAGCAACAAACCGTTGCCAGTAACTAACAACCAGCAACTGCAGCTATAACTAAAAACCAAAAAAAAAAAAAAGAAAAAATATATTGGTGTATGTTGTTGCTGTTGTTGTCATCATCATCATCGTGATGCGTAAATATTTTTACAGTTAACGCATCATGCTGCCACTTTGCGTTGCGTTACGCTTTTCTGTTTTTCGCATGCTTTTATTTTCAGTTTTTTTTTTTTAATTTTTTTCTTTGCTTATTTGTATTTTTTACTGTGTATTTAGTAGTTTATTCATTTTTTATTTTTGGTTGCTAAAAGCATAGCGCAAATTACATTTTCACCGTAAGATGAATTTTCATTTTAATAATGCAGCGAAAAAAAATATTAGTTTAGAAAAAAAAAACAAAATTGCATATGCATTAAAAGCTTAGAAAAAATGCAAAAAAACCAAAGAAAAGCAAAAAAATAAAAAGCGAAAAAAGAATGCAAAAAAAAAACTTAACGTAAATTGTTTTGTAAACTGCACATAAGCGGTTTTAATGAGACGCTGCTGATATTGTTGCTATTGCATGCTGTTGGCTGCTGCGGCCATACAGAGCTGTGTGTCTGCATATGCAGCACAGTAAGTAAGCAAGCAATTTAGCACTTGTCGTGGCGGTAATGGTATGCAAGCATATTCATATATCTATTCTGCCCCCCTCCCCTCCCCCTCAATCTCCTTCAGTTCCACCTCCTGCCTGGCTGCCTAACAATTTCTGTTGTTGCTGTTGATGAGTCTCTCACTCAAGAGCATCTTTAAACTAAGTTGGCAGACAGGCATGCATACATACATACCAACATAAATAACAACATTTCATGTACTGATTTTCTAATGTGCACACAGTAATTCTATTTTTATTTTTTTTTTTTCTTTGTTAATGTATAATAAATTTGCCTTTGAAGTTTATTTGTGCAGTCAGTCAGCCTAACTCACTGATAGTTACTACTACTTGTTTTGCGCGCACCTTAAATGACCTCAGTGTTAATTTCTGTTACTTACAGCTTCTAAAGTAATTTTTCTTAATTTCATTCTTGTTGTAATTCATGTAACTAGTTGCATAAAAGCTTCTGTTCAGTCTGTTTTGTACTTTACTGGCTACCTAGAAAAATATCAAACAATTAACAAAAATGTTTAAGCAATTTAAAAAGATGTCGGCTTTTAATCTTCTTCTTTTTCTTTTTTAACGGAATTATGTGGAATAATTTCCATGATTTATTGCTTGAAAATAGCTTTACTCGGTGAAAGACAAATTAAACATATTTGCACATTCTTTATCTTAATTTTTATACCTTATAGACAATAGATAATTTCTCAAAATGTCAAAACTTAGAAATGGTATAATTTTTCTGCAAGAAATATAAATAGTTACTTAAAAAAGAAAGGAAATCCTATTAATTGCCTCCCTATATAATGAAAGACTTAAGACACAAACAGAAGCATATGTGAAGGAGTGGTGTTGAACGTTAGCAACAATATTGTCATTGCTGGAAAGCTGAACTTATAGAATTTTATAAAGTAAGTTCTTAAAATAGCAATATCTGGTAGCTGTCATTAAAACTTTCAAGGTCGATTGCATTTTTAAAGAATCACTGCACGAGTTTGGAATGACATAATAAAAGTTCATTTTTCAAAAGAATTTTTAATATCCAAAATGAGCTTCAAAAACTTATATGAAGTAGTAGCGAGGTTGTTGAACTTGATATTTGTATAAACACATATATTGCATAAGTACATCCTCTTGAAAAAATATTTTCCAAAATTTCATAAAGATCTGAGTACTAGAACCAAAGTTACAGCTATCAACAGCGCGCTACCTCCAATTATCTCGAAATGTTGTTCTTCAAAAAGTTCTCTTGCGGTGAGAAAGGTTTCTCAAAAACCGTTTCACCAATCGATCTCTTCAGGTATGCCTGAACTAACGTTGACTTTTATATCTCGAATCGTTTGAGGATCGTTGGCATAAATTTTACTTTTAACGAAGCCGGCATCAAATCGACCCTGTAACCCTCTCACCTTCTTCGTTTTCAAACAAAACTGAACCGATGACGCCGCCCGACCAAAGTTCGCACCAAACGCTGGCTTTGTGTGGGTTTCCGACCCCCGGATGAGACAGTTTTACTTGTTGATATAGCCGCCAAGACGAGAATGCGCTTAATCCGATAAAATGTTTATTTTTGATTTTCTATTAGACCAATTTATGTATTTTGAACGAGATTGTGATGACAGGCTTTTTGGTCGTAATTTTAATATGCAAATAGTTAACTATTTCATACTTTGTTTCGAAAGTTTCGGTGCAAAATGTTTATTTCACAAATATTTCGACTTACAGCCATGTCTTTCAGCTTTCAATCAGAAAACACACGATGCTGTCCGTGGTCTCCAGGACTCAATTCTTGAGTTAGGCGAATCTTACAAGCGTTTAATTCGAAATTCGATGCAATTGCTGTGTACGGTATCGAATTGATGTTATTGGGCTCCCCGCGATCTTTTCACTAACAAGAACCAATATTTTCTACAGACCGTGCTGGACGAGTACGGGTTGATAATTTCACGTCTTGTATTGACTCGGTTGACTAGTATTTCTGTCCTTTCCACTTGGCGTGCATTTCCGAGAAAACTTGCTCGTATTTTACTCATTGTGGCCGCAAAAATATATGAGTTTCGAATCATTTGTACTCGATCTTTCGCCGCGTAAGTTTTTATAGAGCACGCTTGTCAAATCTGACGTTTATACGACGGCAGCTGCCAAAGTTGTTAAAGTTTTCGACCTTGCAACTCTTGTTGAAACACCTTTATTTGAGGCCTATGGGCTTTAAGACTCCTATAGGTCTAACGCTGTGAGGCTATTTTGGCTTTCTGTGATGTCTATGATATTATATGGATTCTTTGCCTCCAATAGTTCTATGATTCTGTAATTTCTAAGGCGCATATGGCTCTTTGACCTCTATCGCTCTATGACTGTATAAATATATAGCTCCAGGGCTCGTATTGTTGCAATCGGTTTATCACTCGTTTCACACTATGTCTCTATAGCTCTTTGACCCATGGCCCCTATAACTCTCTAACTTTATTGGTTGCTCTATGGATGCTATAGCTCCTCTATGTCTAAGGCATCTGTGACTCTATTGCTTCTATGACTCTAGGATTTATGTGCATAGCTCCATGACTACCCTGTCTCTTAGGCTCCTGCGGCTCTAATGGGCCTAATACTCATATAACTTTATGATTCATGTAGTTCTATGGTTTCTATAGCTCTATGTGGCTCCATAGCTCTAGCTTTCCCATGGGTCTTGACTGCTCCTATACCCAACATTATGTGCCAGTAGTTTCTGATTTTTATGGCAACAGTAGGTATGAGTTTATTGATTCTTTGACACAATGAATTATACTGCTCGGCATTTCTTTAGCTCGAAATGCCTCTAAGTTTATATGGCTCCTTTGTCTCTTTAGAAAATTTGGCTGTGGTGGATGTGGAAGGTTCCCATGCCCATATATGTGGCTCTATGGCTTCTTCAGCTCTAAGACCCGTGACGCTTTATGACTTCTTCGGCTCTCTATGACTCTCTGTCACTCGAACGTCTCTTTATCACGTTTCCAAGCCTTATATAGCTTTAGAGCTCTTAAGACTATGATTGTGCAGTGTCGGCTAAGTTTGAAATAATTTTTAGATGTTCCAAATAATTTATTCGAGACACTATTTCCATACAAGCGAATTTATATTAGAATTATATGGCTAAATATGACAATGTTAACTTCATAAATATGCCCTAAACTTGAACTTCACAACACGTTTATATTTAACTTTAGCTTTATCTCATTTACAAAAACCTAAAAAAAAAACAAAATTAGTGTGCACTTTAGCTGCTCATTTATTTTCAATGATGCAATGTATGAAAACATTACATTGGTTTGTTTTTCAAATGTGGCGCTTTTGTCCATTTGCCAAATTGGTGGCTATAATTGCAGTAACTCATGCAACATCGACATTGTTTGGTGTTTTCTGAACCGCAATGACAATTAGCGAAAATTATAAAATAAACTTTAAAACTTTACTTTTTGTTTGTTTTTTTAGTATAAGTTCATTGCAAATGATTAAGTAATATTGTTAAGACCTTTTTTGGGGAGTCAGTGTTGAGGTCGTTTTGTTACAATACTAAAAAAAAACAATAAAATAGAAAAAATTACGAAAATCATGGAAAATCGTTACAAAATTTACATGCAATAACATTTTTTATATTTGTATATGGTAAAAGAAAAATACTTGACATAAAATATTCAATTTTAATTTTATACAGAAATTTCTTATACATATTCTTGACAATATTTTAATAAATGTAAATATTCAGGTGTTTATTTAACTAAAAAGTGCAATTAATTTCAATTGAAATTAAAATTAAAATTATTGGAATAACACATAAATTTTATAAGGAAAGTAAACGTGAGCTACTGAAAATGGGCAAAAATGCAAAACAATTTAATTAGTTATTCATAAATACTAAAGTTGCAAGTATTTCACAATGTATTACCTTCAAACCTTTCAAAAAAAAAAAAAAAATAAAAAAATACTGCAATACAAATTAAAGCGACAACTTAATATTTATATAAGCGAATTTAATTATCCTGAGCCATGGGCAAGAAATCAACTCACACCAATCGGGCAGGCGGCAGTAATTCAACAACAGCAATTGCATCCCAAGCAAGAACCAAGTGCAAGAGCTGCAACAGCAACAAGCTGCAGATGCATATCCATCATCTGCAACAAGAGGAAGGACGAAGAAGAGGAAGAAGAAGTCGAAGCGAGAATAAAGAATTTTATTGCATACGCAACTAAAAGCAGGAATGCGTATTATTTGTTGCATGCTGTTGTGGTTGTTGTTGTTCGTCATAGGTATTCATAGCGACAAAGTAGCGTGGAAAATATGCCTCGCGGTTATTTAATGTACGCTCAGTTCAGCAACATATACGCGCTTGTCTTTTCAATCAAAATAAAAGGGCGACAACTAATGTTGTTGCTGTTGCTCAAGCTGCTGCACGTGGAATAGACACGAACGATAATGCAACAGCAGCAGCAGTAGGAGCAGCGACAACAGCAACAGCTCGTGAGTCAAAAAAGATAATCTTGATTTTGTTTTTGCGTTATACATGTATATATAGCTATGTATGTGTGTGTGTGTTTGCCTATAATGAACTTGTCTAAAATTTTAATTTTCATGCAAAATGACGTCGCTGGAACAACAAAAACAACAGCAGCAGTAGATATAAGAGTAACAGCATTAAGTTTTCGCAAAACAGCCTTATGGTCACAAATTATGTTGCCGACAAAGGTAATGCAAATTTGAAGGTACAAGTAGAAATTTTCTACGAGTGCTGGCTGGCTTTCTTGAAAAACATAGAAATTTTTGCTTTAAAGCTGTAAATGTAAATTTTACTAAGAGTGTGTATAAATATTTAATGCTTTTGAGAAGTACCTACTTTCTATTTAATTTTAATTTCTACAATCGCTTTTAAAATTCTACCCAAATTTATATGAACATAATTTAAAATAATTATTTTTCATTTACCGTTACTTTGAAATCACCGTTAAAAATCACTATTACTAAAATCGTAGTAATTTTTAAATTGTAAGTGATGTTCGTTTCAAATGTGAAGTAATTAAGAGTTCAAAGCCTTATAAAAACCGTCAGAGTCATAGGAACCATAGACTCAGAAAAGCTATAGAACCGTTGCCGGGCCATTGAGCTATACAAGAGATGGGGCCTTAGAATCAGAAAATTCATAGAGAAGCGTTATAGGAGCCATGGAACTATGGAATCCACAGAACCATAGCAGCAATAAACGCCATGGAGTTGAATGTTCCTTTAAGCCATAAGCTCGGAACATAGGAGTCATAAATTCTTGAAACTCACAGAAGTCATGGACTTAAAGGACCCAGGAAAATCATAGAGGTAAAGGAGTCTTAAAGCTAAATGAGACATAACCACCTAGGAACCACTGGGGGCCCTATGAAAGAAGTCATAGACTTATATAGCAATAGGTATGAGGAAAGATATTAAACTATAGGAATCATATAGCAATAGGAGCCAATGAAATATAGAATTCATAGAGTCATAAACTCATAAATCCATAGGAATCGTTGGAACCATAGTGGGTTTTTAGCTGTAAGAGTAATAGAGTAATATGATTTATAGAATCATAAAAGTCGTTAATTCGTGGGACTCATGGAACAATAAGAATCATAAAAACTATATAGGAACCATATAAGTATTAGAGCTATAGACTAATGGACTCGTAGAGCCACAGGGGTCATAAGAGTCATAGACCCATAAAATATAACAGTAATATACTCATACTAGCCATAGAATCATAGTTGCCATAGAGTCAAAACCGACTTAGAATCACAGGAGTCATAGAGCTAAAAAGATCACAGACTTGTAGAAATCATTGATCTATAACAAACTCAAAGAAGCCATTGACCACAGGAACCATAAGAGCCATAGACTCATAGGAGCCAAAGACTCGTAGGAGCAATGGCCTTGTAGGACCTAAAGTTTCATAGGACTCTTAGACTCATATGAGCCACAGCCTTATAGGGCCCTTAGACTCATAGGAGACATAGACTCACAGAAGCCATAGGCCCATAAGAGCCGGAGACTCATATTAGCCATAGACTTATAAGAGTCATGTACCCATAGGATCCAATACTTATAAAAGCCATATACTCATAGGAGCTAAAAACTCATAAAAGTCAAGGATTCATAGGAGTCATAGCTCTACAGGACTCAAAGACTCATAGGACCCTTAGACTCATAGGAGCCATAGAAATATAGGAACCAAAGACTCATAGAAGCAATAAACTTATAGGATTCATAAATTTATAGGAGTTTTTGACTCATAGGAACCAAAGATTTAAAAGAGCCATATACTCATAGGAGCCAAAGACTCATAGGTGGCATAGCCTTATAGACCCAAAGACTTAAAGTACCCTTTGACTCATAAGAGCCATAGAAATATAGGAACCATAAAAGTATAAGAGCCAACGACTCATAGGGGCCATAGACTCATAGGAGCCATAGACTCATCAGAGCCATATACACATACATTGGAGCCATAGACTCATAAAAGCTATGTAGAAGCCATATACTTACAAGAGCCACAGCCTTATACGACCCAAATACTTATAGAAGTCATAAACTAACAGAAGCCATAGCCTTGCAGGACCCAAAGGCTCATAGGACTCTTAAACTTTTAGGAGCCACAGCCATATAAGGCCCTTAGACTCATAGGAACCATAGACTCATAGAAGCCATATATTCTTAAGAACGGTAGACTCATGGAAGCCATATGCTCATATGAGCCATAGACTCATAGGAGCCAAAGATTCGTAAAACTCATATACTCATAGGAGCCATAGACTCATAGGAACCAAAGATTCATAAAAACCATATACTCATAGAAGCCATAGACTCATAGAAGCCATAGACTCATAGAAGCCATATACTAATAGGAGCCAAACTCTCATAAAAGCTTTAAACTCATAGGAGGTATAGACTCATAAAAGTAGTAGACTCAAAGGAACTACAGACTTATAGAAGCCGCAAAACCGTAAGGGCCGTAGATTTACAAGACTTATAAAGTCATAAATTTATTGCGCCCTTGGAGTCATAAGATCCAATATAGTTATAGAGTTATATAGTTATAAAGTTTTGTACCTATATGGGCCATATAATTATAAGGTCCATAAACACATTCCAAAAATAAAATCATAGGCTCTATATTCATTTCTTCTAAAAGAATTTTTTTTATATGCAATCAAAAATCTCAAAATAATTTGAGAACCACTGCCTTCTTCAGCCAAAAATTACACAAATAAACTGCAAAATTTATATCTCCCTATCTATTTCTATTTCTACACACATAACTTAATTCGATATTAACGCTTCTGATAAATAACTTTTACTTTTCACAAAGAAATTTTCTTTCCAAAATACATAAAACATTTTATGCAAAGCACAAGAGATTTTTTTTTTATATATTTATTTTTTGAACACATTAACCAGAATACTACTAATTTGCATAATCTCTTAATGAGATAACGTTAATAAAAAACAATAAAATCTAAATTAATAAGCGACAACAACAAAAGTAAGACAAACAGAAAACAAAGTAACGGGGGGGGAGAAACAAACGAAATGTTTCAATGTCCGAAGAAAGAAAAATAGAAAGATCTATTAGTTTATTATTTCACTAAAGAAGATTGAAAGCCATAATTTATTATATTGAATGAAAGCTTTTAGCACTAAGTGTATTTCCTGCCCTCCACCCCCATGGCCTCATACGTTAATAAATTTTAAAGGAAATTAATAAATCAATATAATTAATTTTTTAATGAGCAAAGATGGGAAAAAAGGTCATTGAGGTTATGCAGAGCACATGTGCGTTTTCATGACATTAAAAAAGAATTGCAAAGTTGAATGATTGCAAAAAAAAATATATAGGGTGCTCTACAAAATAATGTCGATTTATTAAATAAACGAACACGACTTCTTTTTTTTTGTTTAAATTGGAATAGAAATAAATTTAAACCAATTACCATATATCAAATGTAACAATATGCATCGTCAGCATGCAGCAACAACTGACGGTGGCATGCGGGTTTAACAGCAGTTTATACAAACACCAACTACATAACAACTACAACAAAATACCAACACTTACTGAAAATTTACAAGAGTTTTTGTAATTATTTTACAGTTTAAGGTACTTTAGGTGCACTTTTAACTTTTTGCCAAACTAACTTTAAAAACGGAAACACGTCTATTTTTCTTGAATGTTACTATACAAGTGGTTTTATTTTCATTCCTTAACTTAGAACTAACATTTTGATTACAATTCAGCAAACGGATTTTTAGGTGAAATTCAAAGTATTATTAAGCAAACGGTAAGTATGAAGAATTATTAAAGAAAAGTGAAATTAAATATACAGGGTAAGTATTCAGGTAAGTATTAAGGTGAGTATTAAGGTTAGTATTAAGGTAAGTATTAAAGTGAGTATTAAAGTAAGTATTAAAGTAAGTATTTCAGGTGATAATATGACGAAACACCGGCCACGTTGACAGGCTCTATGGCTTCAATGTTCATTTGGTAGAACCGCCAGCTTGTGGATTGGCCGTTTTATAACTCCTGTTGTCGTTCGTACGTCTGCTACTCTGACCTTGCCATCTTGGCCTGTTATTGTAGCAGTTATTCTGCCTAGGACCCACTGTTGTGACGGCACGTTGTCTTCGTGAACGACGACGAGATCGCCGACAACGACGTTGTGCTGTGGATGCAGCCACTTGTTGCGTTGCTGTAGGCTCACTAGGTAGTCTCTCGACCACCCCCGCCAAAACTGTTGCTTGAGAAAGCAAACAAGTTGCCATCTGGCGAAGCAAGTCATTGGAGTGTTTGGTAGTTGTTCTGGTGGCAGCGTTCGTAGAGGACCCCCAATTAAGAGGTGTGCTGGGGTTAACGCCTGACCGTCGTTTGGGTCTTGGCTTAGTGGAGCGATTGGCCTTGAATTGAGTACGGCTTCCACTTCTATGAGCACTGTATTTAGCTCTTCGATCGTTAGCAGTGCGTTTCCGATCGTGCGCATCAGCAGATTTTTCATCGACTTCACTGCTGCTTCCCATAGCCCTCCGAAGTGGGGCGCTCTCGGTGGTATGAATTTGAAAAGGACCCCCTCTTGAGCGGTGAACCTCTGAACCGAGTCCTGACTGTTGAGAAACGCTGCTGCCAGATCCTGCAGCTTCCTCTGTGCTCCTACGAAATTTGTTGCGTTGTCGCAGTATAGCTTCTCGGGCATCCCTCGGCGTCCAAAGAACCTTTTGAGAGCAAAAATGAAACAATCAGAAGATAAGTCACTTACTAATTCTAAATGGACTGCTTTAGAAGTGAAACAAACGAACACTGCTATATAAGTTTTTACAGGTGGTCGACCGCGAATTTTTAACGAGGTATACACGGGACCACAGAAATCTACACCACTTATTAAAAATGGGCGTAGAGCCCGAAGCCTGTCGGCTGGTAAATTACCCATAATTTGAGTCATTAGCTTGGGCTTATACCGAAAACAGTGAATGCAGTTTCGAACGATTTTTCTACAGGATTCTTGAGCGTTTACTAGCCACAGTTTTTCTCTAAGAAGCGCTACCAATGCCTTTGGTCCAGCATGATGATTTCGAAAATGTAGATAACGTAAATATGTTTTTATAAAGTGCGAATCTTTTGTTAAAAGGAGTGGGAATTTGGCATCGTAAGGAATTGGTGCGTTTAAAAGACGACCACCTACTCGAAGAAGTCTAAACGATAAATTGTCTTTCGAAAATTCATGCAAAAACGGATTGAGTTTTTGCAAATTTGGAAGAAGTGCGGTGTTTTTAGACAATTTCTTAATTTCATGTTCGAATTCTGTGTGTTGAATAATTTGAACGATTTTCAAGAAACTCAAGTTCATTTCTTGAGCACTTGGTATGGTGTCGAACTCTACTATTTTGTTTTTTGATTTTCTAATAAATCTTAAAACATATGAAAATACTCTTAGCATTTTATTATGTGAGGAGAATTTTTCCGTATGTGCTATTAAACTATTTTTCGGAGTTTCAACTGCGACGAAAGTGAAACAATTTTTTCTTTTTTCAAGAGCTTCGTTTTCTGGCGAGAGTTCGAAGTGAGAATTTTTTGGCCACTCTGCGGGGTCTTCTAAGAGGAAACGTGGGCCGGTGAACCATATGGACTTGTTGATTTCATCCACATCGCAGCCTCGAGACACGATATCCGCAGGGTTTTGCTTCGTAGGCACATGTTGCCATGAAGCCTTCTGTGTCCACTCTTGGATTTCGGACACTCTGTTTGAGACGAAAATAGAAAGCATTGATGGATGTGTTTGTATCCAATGCAACGTAATTTCAGAGTCTGTCCAAAACTTTATTGCGTCTATTGTAAAATTCATCATTGGCTCTATTCGTGACCATAATTTGGCCAGAAGATGCGCTGCACAGAGCTCTAACCGTGGTAAAGATTTCGTCTTCAAGGGAGCTACTTTTGACTTAGCAGTCAATAATGTGCAATTGATACCGTCAGCATTTTGACTGCGCACATAAATACAACAGCCATATGCTCTCATAGAGGCATCGGAAAACCCATGAATCTGACAACTGGCATCTGAAGAAGTGTAAACAAATCGGGGTATTGTTATCAGCGATAACTGACTCAGATTTGTTTTGAAGTTTTGCCAGCTTGTTTCAAGGCGCAATGGAATTGACTCATCCCAATCTAGTTTTTGAATCCAAAGCTCTTGTAATAAGATTTTAGCTCTGGTAACTATAGGAGAGAGCAATCCAAGAGGATCAAACAGACGTGAAGAAACCGATAAAATATTTCTTTTTGTAGCTCGTAAATCGTGAAAACTTTCATCGAGAACAAAACGAAACAAGTCTTCTTTTGGTAGCCAATGGATTCCCAGAGTTTTCGTGGAATCTGAATCATTGAATTGAAGTGATTTCTCAGAACTCTCACTGTTAGCTAAATCTGGGTGGTTTGAAAACCATTTTGCCAACGATAATCCTGCCGTTTTCAATATATCTATTACCTCACTTCTAATTTGCTTCAGAGTTTCAAGATTATCGGCACCAGTTAACAAGTCATCGACATAAAAATCTCTCGAAATTACTTTTGACCCAAGTGGGTATGAGTCTTTGTTGCTATCACTCAGCATTTGAAGACACCTGATTGCTAAAAATGGAGCGGGTGAAGTTCCATAAGTAACAGTGTTCAAACGGAATAATTGTATTGGGTCTGAATGATGCTGACGCCACACTATGAGCTGAAAATTCCTATCATCTTTATGTATCATAATCTGCCTATACATTTTGGTCACATCTGCTGTAATGGCATACTTATGCAATCGAAAACGGAGAAGAGTAGAATATAGCTCCTCTTGAATGGTAGGGCCAACCATTAAGATGTCGTTCAACGCAACTTGTGATGATGTACGACACGAAGCGTCGAAAACAACACGCAATTTTGTTGTGGTACTTTGTGGTCTTAGGACACACTGATGCGGAATGACGTAGTGTGGTGAACTTAAAATTTTGTTGTCGATTTGAGACATATGTCCTAAAGAGATATATTCTCTCATGAAATCTAGATACATGTTTTTAACTTCTGGATTTTTATCTAGTTTCTTCTCTAGATAACGAAAACGTCGCTCTGCGGTATCATACGATGAACCGAGAGTTTTTGGGTCAGACTTGAAAGGCAGTCTGACTTCGAAACGACCAGACGGCAATAATTTAGCATGTTTAACAAAATGTTCTTCACATTGTTGTTGCTCTGGCGTTAATTTGTTTTTGTTTGACTCTGACGGAATTTCCTCTAAAGCCCAAAACTTTTGAACCGTAGAGTCAATTAACGAAAAATCTTCAGATTGGCACAAAATACTACTTATTTGAGAGTGAGGATAATTATTGATACTATATTTCCCTGACACAATCCAACCGAGAAGCGTTTTTTGAAGAGTTGGGTGCTCGGGGCTAGGTTTAATCTGGCCCACAGCGAGAAGATCGAAAAATGTTTCGGCACCCAATAACAAATCAATTTTTTGAGGTTTATGAAAACCAGGATCAGCCAGTTCGATATTTGAAGGGATGTTCCAACCACTTGTATTTATTGTATGATCTGGTTGGTAAGCTGATATTGTTCGTAATACCCAAAAGCTAGCAGAAAACTCATAATTATTTAAGCGTGATTTTACAAATGCGTTTAATTTAGATCGAACTGTAGTATTTGCTTTTCCGATGCCTACTACGTTTAAGCATCGTTCTTCTTTCCTTATACGCAACCTTTGAGCTAACTCTTCTGTCATAAAGTTGACTTGAGAACCAGAATCTAGCAATGTGCGTGCTAACACATAGTCACCGGACTTGCTTTTGACTTTGACTATTGCTGTACCCAAAATCACATGATTAGCCATATTTGAAACATGCATTGCATGAGATGTCGATGGCAGATTTTGCGTTTGCACATTCTCAAATGTAACTGGGTATTGATGCAGCAATGTATGATGTGATCGATTACATGTTCGACATCTACTTGATTTGCATTTCGACACTGTGTGACCCTTTCGAAGGCAATTGATACACAATGACGAAGATTTTGCAAATTCAAATCTTTGGTGCACAGATAATGCAAGGAAGGACGGACAACCGGTAATGTAATGATCAGATGAATTACAATGTAGACACGTCGGCTGTCGTGATTTTGTGGCTGTAAACGAGGATTTCGGATTTCTATTATGATTATCCTGTTTAGCCCTATTTTGGGAGATGGCAATCCTAGGCTTTGAAGTGGAAGCTTCTTCAGCGGAAATATGCTGATATCGTTTGTTAAGAGCGGCTTCACACTCATACCATAATGGTAATTTATCATAATCCAAGTTTTCTTCCCACTTGGACCGTGTTATGGAATCAACTTTCGACATTACAATGTGGATTATGATCGCATTTGTAATATTTTTCTCATCACCCAATGACAGCAAAGAATCATAAACTGCTGAAACTGTATCGATCATATTACGCAGGGAAATGGCTGAAGGCTTTGAAATTTCAGGCAATTCGAAAAGTTTCGATATTGTATCGAAAAATATCAGACATTTATTGTCATAAACTTTTTTAAGGCTTGCTAGTGCCTTCGGGTAATTTTCTTCCGAAATTTGAAAAGCTCTCACTGTGCCTAACGCTTCTCCGGACAGACATGAAATTAAATGATTAAATTTCTCAATGTTTGGAATTGTATGGTCATTGTGCACAAGACTCTCAAAAAGGCTCATAAAATTCTTGAATTCTGAATATTTGCCTTTGAATTTCGGCAATGACATTTTTGGAAGTCGAGAGCTGTGTGATGAACAGAAAGAAGCTTCAGGAATACTAGTAGGTGGTGGTGGTCGAATATTCAAAATGGATCTTATTGAAGATTTTGTTTCTACAATAAGATCCTCTATTTCTCCACGGGCATTATCTTCCTCATCAATATCTTCTATCTGAGACTGACAATCCATCAGCTTGGCGCTGTATTGATTTACCATGTCAAGACGGCACTCTAACTCGGTTGGGTCAAAAGAGACCGTTTTTTCTTTTATTGCCTTTCGAATTCTACGAATATTATTTCTTGACAACGTTCTTTGCCTTTTCAAAGCAGTAAGCTCTTCTGCTTTGCTTGGGGTAATTTGTGCTCTTGGCATGATTTAAAAAAAATTTAATTGCTGATAAAATGATATTAATTTTGTATGCGAGAAACAAATTTTGATCCACTGTTCTATCTCTAGTTGGGTACACTTTGGAAAAGAAATCACAAAATAAAACGAAAACAATAACTCTAATATGTCCAACGAAACCGAAAATACGGATCATAGAGTGTAAATTTTGTGATACTCCAATAAAAGCTAATTGAATTATTAGCTAAGTGTATTATTTTATACGAAAGCGAGAAAGTGAATTTTAGTAGCGAATGACCAAAATTTTACGACAAAATTATCAAAAAAAAATCGAAATCAAAATTTAAAAATTGTATAAATTAAGTTTTTTATACCGAAAAGCGTTATATACTTTTACTTTTATTAATTCTTATATACGTATGTGTATACTGGATATATACCAATTTTATTAAATGCACTTCAATTCCTAACCCACTGTCCTATCTTTGTTTCACTTCTAAAGTTGCTATGTTTATATTTAATATGTGTATATATAAATAGACATGCATATAAGAATGTGATTACAAAGAGATACCAAAAATTGAGAGTAAGAATGTTGTTATGGTTGTTGTACCAATGATGTACAATTTAACAGCAATTATTTTTGGAATACAAAGGACTCTCAATTGTTAGCACTCTATACCTCGGTTGTAGTTTGTTCTGGTTCAGAGCCAGCATTAACTTCCCTCTGGCTGTCGATGTTCATTTATCCAAAATGATGTTAGCAGAGAAAAATATTAGCTGCAGCGGTAGCGGTACAGATGTACGGACAGCAACGGATGTTGATAACTTTTGCAAATTTTTACGGGAACAGGTGAGTACAGCAACGGAACGGTAAGTACAGCAACGGAATGGTAAGTACAGCAACGGAATGGTAAGTACAGCAACGGAGCGGTAAGTACAGCAACGGAGCGGTAAGTACAGCAACGGAGCGGTAAGTACAGCAACGGAATGTAACGGATATGATACCGGTTACATAAATTGGCGGCAACTTTTTTCAGCACTACACTTGATAGTTGTACCTTTTTTATTTATATTTATTTCTTTTTTGGTATCCTTAAAAGTATAATTTTAGTTTCTTATATTATTTTGCTGATATTGCGCTTTTAGTCCCACTGTTCAATACCGGTAGTATTTACAACTGCACTTTTTCGAATTGCACTATGTAGTATATGTATATATGTTTGGCTATTATTAACCTTTGTGTGGTTTTTATTTTATTTTTTTTTTTGCTTTGTACTTTATGTTTTCGCTTTATGTTTTAGTATGTATGTATTAAACTATATTTAGTATGTATATATCGCGACTTGTACGTTTTTCATACGCGAGTTTGGCAAAAAATGTATTTTTTTTTTTTTTTTTTTTTTTTTTTTTTTTTTTTTTTTTTTTTTTTTTTTTTTGATATTGTCTGGTTATATGTTAATATTTCAATAATTTATTGAGTATTCTTTAATTGTTTTGTACAAAGATTTCGCACTATGCATATATGTATGTGTGTGTTGGTTGATAGTTAACGAGAAGCTTTATATGCATATGATTATGTTTTACAGTACTTATATACAATTTGCGGCACTGTTAGGCATGCATATTATTTTAGTTAACATACATATGCATTTACACTTTTACTCAAATTTATGAATTTTAAAATCTATATTTGTGTCACTTAGCACTTCTTATAATTATTTTTTTTTTTTTTTTTATTTGTGAGAAACTTTAATGCACTAGTCCCTGCTCGGGCGCCATGAAAATTTACAAGAGTTTTTGTAATTATTTTACAGTTTAAGGTACTTTAGGTGCACTTTTAACTTTTTGCCAAACTAACTTTAAAAACGGAAACACGTCTATTTTTCTTGAATGTTACTATACAAGTGGTTTTATTTTCATTCCTTAACTTAGAACTAACATTTTGATTACAATTCAGCAAACGGATTTTTAGGTGAAATTCAAAGTATTATTAAGCAAACGGTAAGTATGAAGAATTATTAAAGAAAAGTGAAATTAAATATACAGGGTAAGTATTCAGGTAAGTATTAAGGTGAGTATTAAGGTTAGTATTAAGGTAAGTATTAAAGTGAGTATTAAAGTAAGTATTAAAGTAAGTATTTCAGGTGATAATATGACGAAACACTTACCATTACTTGGATGATACAACAACTGTATGCCCGTGTTGCTTCCCCATTGGAGAAGATTCCATTTAAGTTTAACTCATTTGAAGAATCTTTACTACAACATACATACAATCCATACAGTGCAATGTTGTTGTTGCTGCTGCTACTGCTTGCTGTTCATTACTTTAACTATAAATTGTTACATATTTTTAGACACTGCAACAAACAACATTAACAAACAACAACCGCTTTCAATCAAATAGCGTATTAATAGCAGCAGCAGTAAAAGGGAAAAGGATAATCTACTTTTACACGCTTTATGCAGTTACAGCCATAGTCACAGCTGCAAAGCAACCAGCATAATAAAACTTGCCTATATCTCTACACATTTCAGAGAGAAAGAAAGATTTATACACACAGTGCGCGCAAAATTATAATTATTATAATTTTACGCTAACAATGTGTCCGAGTTGTTTGCGCAGCAAGCAGTCAACAACAGCAGCAGCCGCAACAACATTTATTCAACCAATAACAACAGCAGCAATCAAATTGTAGGACATAAGGTGTTTTCCTTTTATTATGTACGTATGTATGTTTGTATGTGTATATGAGATTATTGTTGTAATAACTTAAAATCAAGATGAAGATGAATTGCCGCATTACAAACTATGCAAGGAAAATGATTGAAGCATTTGAAATTGAGTTGAAAATTATGCTTAAAATGTTATAAAGCAATTGCTTGAGTCGTCAGCCAGCATATATTTATGTATGTAGTATTGCAGCATGTGAAAATATTAAAAGTTGATGTGGTGGAAAATAATAGAATAGCTTAAGATATTTTAATCAGCAACGTTCAACTGAAATAGTCAAAGTAAAAGTAAAATGCATTGATTTTTAAGTAAAATTAACTTTTCATAGATAAAAAATAACATTGTTGAATAGAATGAGAACTAGCAATGCTTTTATACCATAGTTCATCAGGGGTTAGGAAAGTCAAGATTTCATATTCCGAGCAAGCAAAATTCAATTAAGAAAAATACCTATATACAAGTAATTTCTCTAGTCTGAAAAATCAACTATTTATAATTATTACAATCTTGTAAACGATCCTCAAAATTAACATAACACTTTAAACATCCAGAACTTATTATTGAAATTTATAGGCTTAAATGAACAATAATGCCAAAAGAATACCAAAAAGTCATAAAATAGGCGGAATAGACGAACGTTTCTGAGCCCGCTATGGTTCCCCATCAGCGATCTTTGTGATAGCTTCCTTATTCCAACAATCTATATAAGTGAAAGTATTGTAAAGTAAATGAGAATTACAAAATTATTTCTTCCATTTTTGCTATTCATTCTTATTATTCAATAAGAATTAATTAATCTACAGATATTCGTACGTAAGATGATTTTTTAGTTCAGCGCTATATAGTAAAATTTTATGAGCTATTGTTTTTCAACTTAATAATTTTTTACAACATCAAATTATGGATAATTTTGTTTCCTTTTTTAAATAAAATGGTCAAAAATATCCTAAAAAATAAACATAAAATATTTCTTTATCAATTTTACAACAAGCCACTTGCAAAACATTGAGCCTACCCAAAATTAAAAGAAAAAAATATCTATGAAAATTTAGAGCTTTTGATTCAGAGGTAGGTTGTCAAAAACTTATAAGCCTAAGTGAAAACATCTTAACGCCGGACATGTGCATAAGAAGAGGTGAGATATCATTTTTTATTTTAAAAATAAGTTTAAACATATATTTTTTTTATGTCTAACTCTAACCAAGAGCAGCGTCAAAAACTTATCATTATTTTTGGTTTCGAACTCTGTACAGACATACTTGTTAAAAATATTACAAAAGACTCCACAAACAAACTTCCTTTGCATTGGTACTTAGGTATATTATCACATTACAATTATATACTAAACCTTACTCTACCTAATCTCATTAATTCAGACAGACAACCTTAACAACTTCTTGTGCTGTTGTCTATTGGAAGTAGAAAATTATTAATCTTCCCAATAAGTCAACAAGAATCGTGCTATTACCAATTATGGCTACAAAAAAAAAAAACAAAATTGTTACCAAACGTTCGTATGTGTCGTATGTAATCGTAACTTGCAACAGCAACAACCTCAACAAAAACAAGTCACAAGCAACCCAAAAAAATGTAAAAAACAGCTAAAAAAAAAATAGTGACACTTTCCTGATGTAAGCGCGAAAAGAGCGCGCTTGATAAATAATGGACGTGTAGTAAAAGGAAGAAAGAGGTTGAGATACTTCTACACTTCAGCAACTTTATTTCAAACGAGTGAAATTTTTGCAAATTCGTTAGACAAGTGCTGTTAAGATAAATTGCTTGAATGCAACAAAAACACACACACACTGGCATGTACTTACCTCATACCTAATAAGGGCACAATTTTTTTATTTTTTTTTTTTTTTCAATTTTAGGAAACATCGGTGAAAAATTGTGCAATACAAAAATATCGACAACTTCTACCTTACATGTTGCTTGTAAGTGATTTTTTTTAAAATTATTTTTTGTTTGTTTCTGATATCTGACCTTAAAGCCACGCTTTTGGCCCTTCTAAAACAACAGCAAAAACGTATGCATTTTTAAAAAATTTAAATTTATGCCTTAGGTGAGATTAGCAAAATGATTTTTATGCATTCTCTTCTTACTACTAATGAAAACAACTTGAGCTCCTCACATGAAAATTTAAAAATTTAAAAATGCAAGAATTTCGTTATTAATATTTCAAACATGTGTGTGTTTTTTTATATTGCCATTGACGCTTTGACTTCTGCTAATTACATGCTTAAGCATTAACTAGTGTGTCATTATAGAAAAACATATTTAACTTTTTAATA
This sequence comes from Toxonevra muliebris, assembly GCA_963691655.1. Taxonomy (NCBI): domain Eukaryota; kingdom Metazoa; phylum Arthropoda; class Insecta; order Diptera; family Pallopteridae; genus Toxonevra; species Toxonevra muliebris. Next base: position 75,109,310 of record OY829329.1, read on the forward strand.
ATATGCATAGCATCATCAATAGTCATAAAAATACACGCCTACCAAATTGAACAACATGTATGTACTTAGCTATAAAAGTAATATTAAAATCACACTAAAAGGTTTTCATTACACTGTGCGACATTTTTTTCGACATGGGTTTTGACGTTGGTTTCCAAAACAGGAAAGGAAGAGGACGTGCGATTTTCACAAAAAATTACTTTTTTTAATATTTTCAATAAGATTTCGAACTTTGGTTCTGAAATGAGAAAGACACATTTGAAACTTCTAAGAAAAATAGGTAGAGATTAGATTGTAGTAAATTTGGTTTTATTCAAAATTAGGCAAAAATTTGTTTTTTCGCCACAGTTCCTTTGCTTTTTTTAGTCATTTCTTTCTATATTTTTTCGCATTTTTTTTTTGTCTGTGATGTCGCTTTTGACCCAGGGGTACAGACAAAAGGTTAAGTAAACTGCAGTTAAATATTTTCTAATTAATTTTGCGATATATGTATATTTTTGGGCGAGTTAAATTTTTTGACTACAAAGCATATTTGAAGTTCCATGTCAGACCGGCGGCGATCAACAGGCCATGTCTCAGATTTGTTTCAAATTTTTAGGGATTAAAGAGGCATCCAAGTAACAGCCTTTTTGCTTCCTTTTTGTGGATCACGAAAAAAACAGAAAAATTTTTGGAAGAGTTTCAGCTATAAGCATGATTTTTCTCAAATTTTTAAAAACGGTCAAATTTAAAAAAAAAATACTTTTGTGAAAAAAAAAATTGTTCCTAAAAATTTTGCTTTGCAATTTTTTTTAAAAGTTTGTTTTCGAAAGATACTTTAGATATAGATATGTTTATAATTTTTCAGATTTTTATCTCAAGCCAGTTTTGACATATTAGAAAATTAAAAACAAGGTACCTTTTTTTGGACGTACTGTAAAACTATGAATGCACAATTTCTCCATAGCAGTTCCTCTTTCAGAATCCGAACTCAAAACCCATGTCAGAGAAAACAAATCAAATGTCGCAAAGTGTTAAAGGCAACTACTTACCTTTTTATAGACATACGTATTTGTAGTTTAATGTCAAATATAGATACATAAGGATAAAGAAAAAAAAAACAAAATGTCAGTCGTGCGCTTGTTTTGTGTACTTAAATATGTCTACCAAGAATGCATGAATGAATGGGGCTGGCAAGGAAGTAAGTGACTCTAGATGCTTGTGTACCTTTGGCTACTACCCCGCATAAAAATTTCATAATTTTTTTTTTTTTTTCTTTACAAAATTTTTTTTTATAATAAGCGTGCAATATTTAAAGGTTTTTGTAGCCCCCTCTTTTTTTATTATTAACTTAAACATGAGAGCTTGACTAAAAATATTTATACCTTTAGCTATATTTCTATGAAGTATAAGTGTGTATGTGTGTGTGTGTTTGTGTGTGTTTCTGTGGCAATTCAATGTCTCTTCTTGTGGATGTCTGCCTCTTTAAAATCAAATGATAATAAATCACCGCCAGATATCATAAAACATGTTGATGCTGATATTTTTAACTGCTCAAACCATCATAATCACAATAACAACAACAACAACAACAGAAAACTGCACTAGGTAAAAGAAAAAAACCAAAAAGACACAAACAACATATTACTAAATAAAAAATAAAAAAAACTCAAAAAAGGTTTGCTTGGCCATACCATCATCTAAGGGACTCTTTTGACCAAGACAGTGCGAGCAGCAACTGCAGTAGTAGGGACTATCAGCCAAAGGAGGCAGGCAGCTGAAATATACGAAGAAGTAGTAGACAATTTGCTGTTAAACTTTGACAAAATTCTTCTTCTTTTTTTTTGTTATTATTTTTATTTATTTTTTTTTGTTTGATGCCTTGTTGTTGGATGTTGTTACTTGCTTTCCAATAAGCCAATCGATTTTTTTTTCATCTTGCTGCAAGTTCTTCAAGTAGTTGTTACTTATATGCTGCCATCCTCATCAACATTTTTATACAATATATGATGGTGGGAATTTTTTGTGTTTAGAAATTCGCTTGTGTTGTTGTTGTTGCTAAGTTGTTGTTGTTATTGCTCAGATGTTGCTTTTAGATTGCACAAGTTTGTGTCTACTGCGGCACTGCTACTTTTTTTTCCTTTCTTTTACTTTTGCTTTGCTGCGTTTTTCATTCCATCCCATTTTGTTATGACTAAAAGTTTTTCTACTTTTAGCTTGTTGTTGTATACTTTAGCTTTTGTGAAATTTGCATAAATGACAATGAAATTCATAATGCATGCGTTTTGCTGCTTGGTTGTTGTTATTGTAAATGCTGGCTGCTACTTCTACTGCTATTGCTTATAAATACTTCTACGGCTCCTGCTTCTGCTGCCTTTGCTGCTTCTCTTCAACTGTTCCCCGTGTAGACAACATTGTTTGCTTGCCATATCAAATATTTAAATTTTTTTTTCGTTTTTATTTGTTGCTTGTTGTTTGTTGTACGTGTGTATGTTTATGATGTTTGATGTTCATATTGGCATTTGCCGCCAATTTTGAGTTGACTTTGAGATTTTTATCACCTTCTTTACGTTAAACTCCTCTTCTTCTTCTTCTTGGCATATTCAACAATTTTTAGCTTATTTTTGTTTTTAAATAAACATTTTAATGCGCATTTTGAATTTTAAAAATGTATGCACATATCACTTATGAATGTGTTTTTAATGAAATACTTCGAAAATATATTTCTTGTTCAAATACTACAATATAATATAATACAAAGCAAAAACAACATTTCGAAAATAATTTGGGATTTCATTTAATGTGGCATTACATACGAAATATTTGATTGTACCAGACCCAGACCAGCCATTCATTTACTAATTTTTGAAGGTGAATCTGAATTTGTAGAATTTTTATGTCATGAACTTTAAGATGTTCTAACTTAAGCAGTCCGAAAAGTCCAAATTGGCCATATGCTTCAAGTCAAGTGGCAGAAGTGATCAAAATCCCAGAAGATGCAGATTCTATTCCCAGTCATGTCAAAAACTGAGGCTTTTCATTATAAAAAAACCTCATATTATTTTAAATTCTAATAACACAGCGCACAAGAAAATGTTGTACTCAAACTTCCAATGGTTTTTAAGAATTTTGTGGGCGGTGATCGCTAATCAGAAGGTTAGTTTTAAATTTTCTTTACAACTTCTATTTCTCTCACAATCGGGTCATGAAGTTAGAAAATTTGAGGACCAAACACCCCTGCACCCGCTCCTTCGTCTATGCACCATCTTAGAGTATGTTCTTTGTCAGGGGTATGGAAAGTCTGGATATCCCATTCTCTATTATTGCTATGTATAACTTTGAAGTATTTTTCGAAGCTGTATCTTTTGTTCATATCATCTCTAGGTAGTGTAACTAGGGAAAGGTCAGTAGAGATACTTTCGAAATCTGCAAAAACCCGAACCTCATTTCAATTACACAACTATAAATGTAAATCCCAGTCTTGATACAAAACCAGTTCCATATCACTGATATAGGACAACGTTATTGATTATAATCAATAATAAATCTTTTGATCGAAGACAGTCCCTGTGGATCAATTACGAACAAATGACAGGCTGAGAGGAAAAGCGGGCTAAAATTTATATAAGAGCAAAAGTGAAATAATTTAGAGAGTCAGTGCAAGAATGGCATAAGTAATACGGTTTAGAGTGAAAATGAAACGCCTTAAAAGTAAGAACAAAAATGGTATAACAGTTCTTTCAGAGCAAGGACAGCATAGTCTTTTTATTCCGTTTTCGCTCTGAACATATTTCGTTTTACTTTTGCTTTGAACATATTTCGTTTTGCTTTTGCTCTTAAGTAAAATTATTCCACTTTTTTCTGAACGTAGGAGTTCTACCACTTTTCCTTTCAGCCTCTCAAATATGACAAATAAACAATGAAACTAAAACTAGATAAAATAAATTCTTCAAACCCTAAACTCCAAGAGGACTAAAAGGATTAAAAATAAAGAATGAATGAATTTCGGAATCCGGCCTGTGTTATTGTGGAAAATGGTAGAATATTAATTACTTTCTCTATTGAAGTTTTGATTTTTTATTTGAATTATGTCGAAATGGCTGATTTCTACTATAAACTACAAGAAATGTATTAAATAATGTATAAAGTCAATAAGTTAGATGGATTTAAGACTGAAAAACCGGTAATACTTCTAAAATGTTTTCTGAACCCGATACGATTGCATTTTCTGAAGAAATCCAAACACTCCGGACTTAAAAGTGACTGTAAATTGTAGGAATAAAAGTAATTTATACGGAACACTGGGCGATTGGATTATATGGAGCGAGACTACGTATTTCGTTTAAGAGCTTCTATCGCAATTCCCAAAATATCAAAGAGGTAGAAACTCTAGAACACTAACTGCGCCGCTCTAACAAGATATGGGCTTAAAGCCTCTAATAAACCATTTCTCGATAGAACAGGGGAAGGCTCTTGCTTCAAATTACATACTACGGTTAAAATTTTGTGATCTGAGTAAATAGTTTTGGAACCTGTTATGCTGTAGCATCAATAAAGCTTCCTTAGAGATATGTAACAGAATTCCAACTAAGATTTTGGTTTCAAAAAGCGATATTAGTTTTCTCCCCTTTAAGATGAAGTAATTACTCAACGTAATCGTCCCCAACTAAATTACAAGTTTTAGTGAACTTTAAATGCACAGAGAATATGTTTCTTCGATAGTTTCTGCTAAGAGATGAAATTTCATTATGAAGAACGTGATTGAAATCTACATAGACAGAGATAAAACTTAACGCATTCCCAATATAAATTTAAAAGTAACAATAGAAAAAATTTTAAATATTTTGTGGCAGAAAAACTCATCCTCACTTAGAATGTGTTTCCTATATTGTTTATGCCGAGAAGACAACTCATATTCTTTGTGATAAGAAGAGGAATCTTCCGGATAATGAAGTAAAATTCTCTTCTACAAAAGATGTTCTGGCCTTTGTTAGGTCAATTGAGCGTCTCTTGTCCTAAACTGGGGACTGACATTTTAGGTTTGCCACATTATTTGAATGGGGGAGCCCTCGTGGTTGTTTGGGTTTAACACCAAAAAACTTCTTTACGGGTGCCTCTGTCAGCGGAACAATCAAATATATAGGTAGCCATAACAGAAAAACGAAGTAAGCATTAGGTAACCTTTATCCAATCTGGAGCTCAACTCACATCTCACGATCCCCACTGAAGCCAAGTCCCAAAAATCTGCACAAAATATGAAGGCATTATTGAATCTTGAATCCTAATGAAATCAAATGTAGACGAATTTGTTTTATTTTATCTTTTGGGACATCTTTCTATTTTTTATGGGTTAAGTTGGTTGTGTTGATCATTTATCTGGACCATAAAGTGTCAGCTCCTGATAAATAATTTCAGAATGCGTCTGTATCGCAAATTTGTTTCCCAATCTTTATCAAAAGCTTGTATAAAATCAAGGAACGCAACTGTGCAGTATTGGTATTTCTCCAAAGTGATGCTTACCAGTTTAATTCATTTTAACTCGGTGCACTTTTAGAGGAGAACCAAGTTTTTTGAGCTATCACAGCTTTGAAACTATACCGCAGTATACTCTACATCACAAGAAAGCCCAGAGGTTGCCTCTATTAGTTCCTTCAAAAAGTTTTTTAATTCGAAATCCGCCTGTGCCTCTACATTAAAAAATTCTCCGATATTTTTTTGTATGAAAAGTCAAATTATAAAGTAAGCTCCCACCAAAAAGAAACTCGCCATTTCATTTCTTTTTCGCTTTAAATATAACGCCACTGTCAAACATATTTTTACATGTAGCAAATTGTTTTTTGACATCACTTTGCAAATTTTACAAATCAAAATATAACATAAAAATTCCTAATAAATATAAAAACCAAAAAAAAAAAAGAAACAAATGCGTGTTTAAAAATCCATTATAATACTCATATTTATTCCCATCATCAAAGAGGAAGAAGAAGTTTCATTTATTTTGGTGGCTTTGCTCCACTTTCATGAATATGCAAAAGAACAAGAAAAAAACGTAATAAAAAATTAAAAAAAAAAAAAAGTTAAAAATGTGTTGGCCACAAGGGGTTCGAGCCAATATTAAAGATTGGTAGTAACATTGTTATTGTTGTTGTTGGGTTACAACTTATCTGCTTAGCGGTTGTTTTACGATAAGATGAAACATTTCAGTCAGTTAGTCCGCAAGTCAAACAGACACTTCAAAAAGCTATGGGAGATAAATTTTTTTTAGGCGATATGTAAATAAATAAATTTAAGATTTTTATTGCTAACATAAAGAAAGTTTAAAGTGGATGAAATAAAACAAAACGAGAAGAAAAAAAACAGCATGAAGCTGATATTGATGATGACCACGATCTTGTTGATGATGATATTGGTGAAAGAAGCAGTTCAGCTTATAAAAATGAAATGAAGCGAACGACAAAAAAAAAAGTAAATAAATAATCAGCCAAAAAATTAATAATGCCATTTTATTGCCATTAATTTCTTCAGTTTATTTTGGGCAAATTTTTAAAATTGAAACACACAAACTATAAGAAGGGCTTTTAACTGGATTTTGCAAACATTTAAGCTGAGTACGCGTACGAGCTCAGTTCAGTTCAGTTGAGTTCAGTTTGAGACACGTTTAACTTCATTTCAGTTCAGTTGAGTTCAGTTTAAGTTCACTGAAGCATCTCCTTTTAGAAGTTCAGTTCAAGTGAATTAGTGCCAGCATGAAATTATTTATATTGGCAGCTTTTAGCTGCTGCTTTCTAGCGCTGTCTGTTACACAAGCTGCTTATATTTATGAACGTCCTGCTTATGATGTCGAGCAACATCATCTGAATGCATCAGATGAATTTGATCTGGGAGATAATAATGATCCTACCAGAGCTAAATGGGGCAAAGGAAGTCGCAGTTGTGGTGGCAGTTGTTGTAAGTTTACAAGAACTAAACAAAAAAAAAAAACAATAAATAAAATAAAAAGCATAAATGTTTATTATCTGTTTCAATATATGTAACTATATTTCGTTTTCATTCTTTTAGTTTGTGGCACTCCCAATGTCGATCGCATTGTTGGCGGCACACAGGTGCGTCAGAATAAATATCCCTGGACAGCGCAGCTTATAAAGGGACGTTATTATGGGCGCTTATTCTGCGGTGGTACACTGATTAATGATCGATACGTTTTGACTGCGGCACATTGCGTGCACAATAATCGTGATGCGATTACAATACGCTTATTGCAATTGGACAGATCATCGAATTCTCCTGGCATTACCAGAAAGGTGAGAACATTAACCACTACTAGCAGCAGCATTACAGCTTTTGTGATGATATTATTTTTATGGCAAAATAGTGAATTGAATATAGCTTCTTTGTTAGTGAGGTAACAAAAAAAAAAAAATACTTGCCGGAAATTGTTTAACAAATTTATAGCATGCAATTTGTAATCTTAAGGGAAACGTAGGGGAAAAAGACTAAACAAAAGATTGAAAGCACGAACTTTATTTATAAAATGTTATTCGTTTGTTTATTCTGTTTACTTAAACAGAGAAAATAGCTGATATAGCAAGCTGTGCATAGTTAAATTATGCGCTAATATTGTCTAAAATTTTGCCACTACATTTTCAAATGCGCACACCCAAAGGCAAATTTTCCTCAAAAGGTTTCTAGTATGAACAGCAAGTTATGCATGACTTAACTGAGATCGTTTTGGCTTTGAGGATGAAAATCTGATGAGTTCTTCTTCATTAAAGGACTGGGGAAGCAAATAAGTTTTTTTCAGTGGATATTGTATATAAATTTTTTTGTTATTAGAGGTTAATGGAGTTCAATTTTCAATAAAACTACATTATTTATTTATGGGAGTTAATTATTTTTAATTTCGGATAACATTTGTGAGGCGGATAAAATTTATCCGTTTTATCCGAACATAACATTTAGTGCATTAATCGCATTTTTAGCAGAGCTTATGTCTTTTAATTACGAAAACTAATTATTTTTAATTTCGGATAAAATCTATGCAACGGATAAAATTTATCCGTTTTATCCAAACATGAAATTAAGTGTATTGGTTGTATTAGCAGTCGTTGTAGCTAGTTTAAACAATTTAATTACATCATTTCTTCATTTTTCAATAGCAATTAACGAAATTTTTGCAAGGTTAATGTGTAGAAAGTAGAACAGCTTATAAATTTGCTATTTAAATGCTATCCATATAATAAGAATTAGAAAAAAAGCATATAAGATAACTATGAACTCACAGAAATAGCTAGTAAACGTATGCTAAGACTCATGAAATGTTCAGTGAATTTTTCCATTAACGCAGATTATTTTCAACAGAGCTACCGTATTTACCTCAAAAACTAATAATTTTTTATTTCGGATAAAACTTATGCAACGGATAAAATTTATCCGTTTTATCCGCATATGAAATTAATTATATTGACAATCGATTAAGTCAGTCTAAATACCCTAGTGAAGTCATTTCGTAATATTTCAATAGCAAATAAAAGAAATCTACTCTGGATAACTACGAACTCGCTGAAATAGCTAGTAAGCATGTCCCTAATAATTGAGGCCTCTTCCATTTGTATGCAAATATAGCACACAAAACATTAATAAATGCAAAAAGCTCGGTCTAGGCCCTTCATAGGCAGTTGTTTCATAAAATGAGAAGAATATTAACAGAGCCACACTATTTTTTTCAACAATTATTATTTTTTGCAAGAGTTAATCCAGTATAAAGGGATTATTATAAAAAAGTTTGTTTTTCAACTGTCTAAATAATTTTTACCTCACTTTCATGATAACCAACTTTCTCTTAGGTATGAAAGTAGTAAGGTAAAATAAAAATAATTTCATATTTATAGTGATAGAGAAAATCTGAGAACAGGATCGGAATCAGCGACCCTGAATTACTTTTTTAAAAGTTGTCCATTCGACTTTTAAAATTTACTGTTGCATTGCGTTTTTTTAGTTTAGGATAAAATTTATGGAACGAATAAAATTTATCCGTTTTATCCCAACATGAAATTAAGTGTATTGATTGCAATGGCAATCCTTTAAGCCAGTTAAAATAATTTGAATACATTTTTTCAATAGCAAGTAATGAAGTTGTAATATGTAAAAAAAACAGAGGAGAATAAAGAAGCACTAATTTTAGTACCTATGGTACTATTAATTAACTATTTCATTTACTAATTTCTCGCTCATTTCATTTAATTTTATTTAAAATAGATCGCCAAAACCATTATTCATCCCAATTATGATCCCAATCGAATTGTCAATGATGTTGCTCTATTGAAACTGGAATCACCAATACCAATAAATGCAAAAATACGTCCAGTCTGTCTACCAAGTGCAGCAAGTCATAATTTCGATGGCAAAAATGTAAGTTCACATAATTTAATAAGGAATTAAATTTAAATTTAAACTCCAAATATTTCTAATATTTACAGGGCATCGTCGCGGGTTGGGGTCTCGTGAAAGAGGGTGGCGTAACCTCAAACTATTTGAATGAGGCACAAGTTCCGATCATTTCAAATCAACAATGTCGCACAACTCGCTATAAGGATAAAATTGCTGAAGTGATGCTGTGTGCTGGTCACGTGAAAGCAGGAGGGAAAGATGCTTGTCAGGGCGATAGTGGTGGTCCATTAATTGTAGCAGAGGGTAGATATAAATTGGCGGGTAAGTTATTTTAAATTTTGTGTACATATTTTGAAATTTTAATGTTATTATTTAACTTTAAGGTGTTGTCTCCTTTGGCTATGGCTGCGCTCAACCAAATGCACCCGGCGTTTATGCACGTGTTAGCAAGTTTTTGGATTGGATACGTAGTAATACTAAAGATGGATGCTATTGTAGTAGCTAAATTGAAATTTGAGTTGTAACTTTTTGCTTGAGAAAACAATATTTATTTAAATTATGTAAATTATTTAAATATATTGAATGTAAAATTATAATTTCTTATTTAAAATAAATTTAATATAGGAGTAGAGCTGTGTGGGGAATAGTTTGGGTAATCTCTAAAATATATTCAACAAATTTTAGATTAACTTAACCCATTAGGGACGAGCGGGAACCAAAGTAGATAGATCAAGGAAGTAGCTTGAGAAAAAAATGGGTTTTTAACCTGCCTCAGGAACGGCTCAGCGACTAGGCATTACTGGATTAATTTGATTTATGACACGGCAGTTTTAAAATAGTAGATACAGTAATTCTCGGTTAATTGATCCCTGTTTACTTGCGTTTCTCATTTCATTGACCCAACAAATTTAGATTTTTAATTCCGAATGTACCCAAATTCCTCGGTTAATTTCATTCTCCTTGGTAGTTTGCAATCAGAGTTTTGATCTAGTTTAGTCTCCCTCCCTCCTACTATCAATCACAAGCACCCAGCAATAGTAATGACTGCTTCTTTCGCTTTTTTTTATAAAAGTTTCAAGAAGTGTGCACAAGATAATAAATTTACAATATCCTGTGAGCGTAGCTTATGATTTTGAAGAGCATGCTGCGCATCTGCATATAATTGACTTGCTTCCAAACACACGCACTTGCATATTTCCATACACATGCATAAAAAACCATCGATCGCTCCTTCACTACTGAGACAATTCATCTTTATAGACCATCATCAACCTATAACATTTTACCATTCATAACTTATTCACATGTGCAGGGAATGCATCATCATCATCATCAGCCATTACTGCTGATGATGATCACAATGATCATGATGATGATGATGACGGTCACTTATGATGATCATAATGCCGTTGTTGATGATTTACTATGTGAACACTTTATGGTTGTTTAAGTTGTTAAATTGAATTAAGATGAAATAAATTCTGTGCAATTTTTATGTTTGTTCATAAATTTATTTAAAAGAGTAGAGTACGCCAAAGATAAAGGCATATAGTTATGCATATTTATCTACATATATGAGTACATTTAAATGTTGGGGGGTAATAAATTTAGTTTATGAGGGTGTAATCATGCACAAGAATTTAAATTAATTTTTACGCACACACACACACACAAGTTTGTTACTTAAATTTTTTTTCAAAAAGATTAACAAAAGAATGGTTAAGTAAGATTTCTGGAAAGCTATAAATCATAGAAATTGCAATAAAACATGTATTCATATTCATAGCTCAAGACACAATACAACACAAGTCGGAATTGGGAGGGGATGAATCCGACACCGAATCATCCTTTGGTCAAGCAGTATGAAGATCTTCAACTTTCAAATTATGTTTAATATCATTTTCAACACATTTTTGTTTGAACGCAGAGATACGCGTCAGAATTAATTAATCTATATTAAAATGTATAAAATGGAGATAAAATAGAAAAAAATTTAAAATTAAAAGTACAGTCCGCTTAAAGAGATTGGCGAAAATAGTTCGTATGTAGAAAAAGGTAAGCAGAAATGTAGGTATTTATTAAGGAAGTAAAGTATGAAGGTAAGAAAGGTAGAAAGTAAAAAAGTTGGAAAGACATAAAAGGAAACAGGTAAAAAGGGTTAAAAGGACCGAAAGGTAGAAACATATAAAAGTAAAAATGTAGAAAGGTGGAAAGATATTAAAGTAAAAGGTAGAAAAATAAAAATATGGAAAGGTAGAGAGGGTAGAAAGGTAAAAAGATATTAAAGTGATAAGGTAAAAGAGTAAAAGGGTAGAAAGGTTAAAGTTGTAAAAGTAAAAAAATATAAAAGAGAAGAGGTAGAGAGGTAGAAAGGAAAAGAGATAAATAATAGTAAAGGGGTAGAAAGATGTAAAAGTAAAAAAGTAAAAAGTAAAAGGTAAAAAAGTAGAAAAGATGGAAAAAATAGGAAAGTAAAAAGTTAGAATTGAAGAAATGCAGAAATGTAGAAATGGAGAAATGTAGAAATGTAGAAATGTAGAAATGTAGAAATGTAGAAATGTAGAAATGTAGAAATGTAGAAATGTAGAAATGTAGAAATGTAGAAATGTAGAAATGTAGAAATGTAGAAATGTAGAAATGTAGAAATGTAGAAATGTAGAAATGTAGAAATGTAGAAATGTAGAAATGTAGAAATGTAGAAATGTAGAAATGTAGAAATGTAGAAATGTAGAAATGTAGAAATGTAGAAATGTAGAAATGTAGAAATGTAGAAATGTAGAAATGTAGAAATGTAGAAATGTAGAAATGTAGAAATGTAGAAATGTAGAAATGTAGAAATGCAGAAATGTAGAAATGTAGAAATGTAGATATGTAGATATGTAGAAATGTAAAAATGTAGAAATGTAGAAATGTAGAAATGGAGAAATGGAGAAATGTAGAAATGTAGAAATGTAGAAATGTAGAAATGTAGAAATGTAGAAATGTAGAAATGTAGAAATGTAGAAATGTAGAAATGCAGAAATGTAGAATGTAGAAATGTTGAAATGTAGAAATGTAGAAATGCAGAAATGTAGAAATACAGAAATGTAGAAATGAGGAAAGGTAAAAATGTAGAAATGCAAAAATGTACAAATGTAGAAATAAGGAAAGGTAGAAATGTAGAAATGCAGAAATGAAGAAATGTACAAATGTACAATTGTGAAAAGTTTTGTGGAGGTTAGTTTGGAATGGAAAAATTTGGTAAATGGAGAAAGTCATTATTTTTTCCAACCAATTGCCAATCCAATTTTGTAGATCTGTATCCTTGAACATGAATTTTTTTTTCATTTATAGCACAGTGTTATTGATAAGATTTAACATATTATATTAAATAATATTTATTTCATGATAGTATAGAAAGCGTTTCGTGTCTTGTCATCTTTAAACCGAAAAAAAATTTTATATTTTTTATTGTTTTTCGATCCGCAGCATCGATATGAAATTTTTACGATAAAGAAAATAATTTTTCTGAATTCAAAACTTCAATGTACAAAATTTGTAGTAATGAGCTTTTCGGTTGATTTAAGTCTACTGTTAATCAACCAGAAATTCAGAATTTAACTTGTGGTTGCAACAATATGACGCAACGAGTCACACAGCATGCGTTACACTAGAGTTATGGCCAAAAAAAGTCGCAGAACGCGTTATTTGCCAAGATCGTGCGATTTACCGCTCTTATATTTTTTTCTCTGCAGCTTCGTTAAGTCGCTGGTTTATGCCAACAAACTAACAACAACTAACCAACTGTTGAGCAACATCATTTAAGTCATTGGTGAGATGATCCAGCGCGTCTTATGCAACAGAGTCATACAAAATTAAACCTCTCGGATGGCGTCCTGTAAACGAAACCGCGGAGGTCATTTGAATGATATCATTTTTAAAACATAATGCTATTGAATGCACGTTAATCCGCAATAAAGTTTTTCGTTATATTTCACACACAACTCTTTTTAATGAAAATCCCTACTTTTGTTGCTTGGCTCTCTCTCTCTGAATATACATACATACTTTTCCTATTGAGAATAATGCAGTCTATCATAGTGCACTGCCATGTGCAAACTTTGGCCTTTGCTATAGAAATTAGTTTAAATGAAGACAATCTTATTAATATTACAAATTCTATTAAATCCAACGAGAATACTATTAAATTATATAGAAAACTATAGAGTAAATAGAAAATTCTTATTAATATCCGTACTCTCTGAGCATAGATTATTTTGATTTTTCATCACTTTTAAAATTTTATAACATTTTTCATTGCACCAAAATTTTGTAGCACGATTTAATAAAGTCAGAAGCACAATGTAAGCGCCACCAAAGGCGTCTTTATATATTTTTCCATTTCTTTTCTTTTAATTATAATTATGATTATTGTACTTATTCAAAAGAACTTAAGTAAACGAACTATGTACGTGTGTGTGTGCGTATGTGTGAAATTTTTCATTTTCTACCTAAGCACACATTAATTATGCTTTAATAAGCATAAAAAATGTGTAAAGAAAATAAAAGAATATTAAAAATGACCTTCACTTGTTGACTTCATCATCATAATAATAATGAAAAATGAAAAGACATCATGCCATGCCAGTCAAATTCAAAACGACATCATCATCATTATAAACACCATCATATGAAGTATGTATCGAATCATGTCATAGGTAACCAAGCAAAACAACCAAATAGCCAAACCAAACGACCACTCCTTAAATGGACAAAACTGCTCGAGTTGATTAGAGCGACCGAAACCCCAAAATAACCAAACGAAAAAATATCTGTAGAAGAAAAAATTATAACTACATGAACACTCTAATCTTTGTGTCAAATCCGCGCACGCTTTTTTCTTTTATAAACAAAGTTATAAACACACACACACACACTTACATATGTGCGTGTGGGTGAACTGGTCGCAAGAGTTAAAACTCGCTTGTGAATATAAAGTTAAGATTATAGCTCAAATTACAGAATATGATTCATTTCTTCAATATTCAGAATAGTTTTCAATCAAACACAGACGCAGAGAGCTTAGAATAAATTTTCTGCACGAGGTCACTGCACAACTCAGCAGCGAATACTTACTTAAGTATTTTGTCATTACCAGGAGAAGCCCACACGCAAGTATGACAGACGCGGACGCCTTTATAGGTAGATTAGCGGAATTAGGCGTTATGTAGATTGTACCAATGTATATTTCTATTTATTGCCTTAATGACAAATTAGCATACATTTTAATTTCATTCTTTGCAGACAAAATAAAATTAGCTACGCACCTTCTTTTTTTAACGCGCTTTGCTTTCTTTCTTTGAAGCTTTAACTTAGACTCGGCTAATGCCAATTGTGTAATTGTTTTTTTTCAGCTTTTTTTTGTTGTTATTAATTTTTATGCTGTGGTCTTCAAGTAGGTTTGTACATATAATAAATCGACGGGTGTATTCTACAATTGGTAATTTCGTATGTAATAAAGTAATGATTAAGCGCAAAATACTTAAATAGATGAGGTCACTCTTCCTGAACAACCAACAAAAAGAAGAATTAGAAGAAGAAAAAGAAGTAAAAGAAACTGAGTACAATTAGAACTTTTTATTTTATGGTACTTCTTTCTGTGTACCATGAGAATTAAAATATTTATATAAGTAAAATATTTTCATGTCGAAAATGATTTATTAGAATAGTTTAAAAATCAAAATACGCGCTTAAAAGTAATAAATATATTAACGATTTAACCTTGACATGTGTAGGTAATGAAAATTTAAGGTTTCCTTTTAAAGCATATATTTTTAATGGGAAATCAATGCAAAATAGTGCAACTCAAATTCAGTTTAGACTTTCTTAACAACACTGGGAACAAGGAGGTAGATAAGCAGCTGAATTCAGAAAACGCTACTACTGCAAAAATACGCAGCCTTTTTTTATAAAAACCCCTTTTTATTTAAAGCACAGTGGAATGGTTTGTGCAGAAAAATAAACAAAATATGGCTGGTAATTAATTTATTAATAAACACAGAGGATGAAAGAAAAAAATATTTATCTCATTCCAATAGGTTTTCTATTAGCATAAGTCAGAGGGAAAACTATTATATATATTGAAAACTATTGAATTAATTAGAAATTGTTATTAAAAAAAACATTCATAGCAGTTAGTCCATTGTTATTATTAGTGTTATTGGGGGCCAGTGGCGGTTCTAGGTATGGGGAGGACTGATTTTACTAAATTGAAGGATAAATATCAGACTCAATATCGACTAAAACACAGACGTAGACAGAAACTAGTACACAACTTCTTTTAATATTCACACCAAAAAATACAGACCGAAAATTAAAAGATAACTGGAACAAAATTGAGTTCAAAATTCAAACAAAAATCGGATAGAAATTTCGACCAAATTTTAAACTAAAATTCAAACACTTTTTTTTCAGATCGAAATATGAACCCAGAAAAGGACCAACTTCAGATCGAAAATCTAGATCAAAATGAGAGCAAAACTCAGACTAAAAACCCAAAGTTCAGACCGAATCCAAATCAAGATCAGTTCAAAATTCTAACGGGATTATCTGATAATTATTTACACCAACAAATTTTAACACAAATACAGACCAAAAGTAGACAAAACTTTAGTCCGAATCCAGACAACAAATTAAACAAAAACTTAACCAAAATTCCAGCCAAATTCAGATCAAAATTTGAAATAAAATTCAGACCGCTATCGGACCGAAATCCAGACCAAAACTTATATCAAAATCAAGCCAATTCAGACCAAAATGTTGACCATAACTCAAACTAAGGGTTAGATTAAAACTGAAGCGAAAAGGACCCAAATATTAATTAAAAGCAAACCAAATTTTAGACCACAAATCAGATCAAACGCTGAGTAAACGTTGGTCTGAGCAAAATTTGGACTACAATTTCGACTTAGAGTTAAACCAAAACTCAAATCAGAAGGATCTCAAATACAGACCAAGACCAAATAAAAATTTAGATCTAAAATCAAAACTAAATTCTGACATACAATCAAACCATAAATTCTGACATACATTTTGGAACCTGAAGAGATATTTCTTCAGGTTCCAAAATGATCTCGAGAGTCCCGAAATTTGGACCATAAATCGGATTTTTAGAAATTTTTCAATCAATGTTTTTTTCTTAAACTCCACAGCTTAGGGCTTCTTAAAAATATAAAACAAAAATTTTAAATGGGCTAATGTTTACTGACGTCACAAGAATTTCAAAGCCGTTCAAAGCTTATAAGTTTTTAGAAATTCATCAAAAATTGTATGAAAAGTATTATTTATGGCCGAAACTTCTTAAATTTAAACATCTCGCCGCACCAATAAAAAATTATTCTATTTAAAAAATTATTTTTGCATAATGTTTGTACTTGTAAGGACCCACAATAGAGCGGTGAAATTTGAAAACAAATTTGGCTAAAAACTTCCAAAAAAATCGGAATTTATGGTCCAAAAATCGGGGCATTCAAGATCATTTTGGAACCAGTAGACATAATCAGATTTCAAAACTTTTTTTCCCCTAGGGTTTGTAGAGAGGAATAGAAACTTTTCTGTGATAATTATCATGTCCAAAAAAAATTACTGTTTATTAGAAAATGTTAATGATCTTATTTTAAAGAGTATTGATACTTCAATTTCTCATTTTATCCGTTTGTTCTATCTCTGCGACATACTATGTGACACTTTTGACTATGTTTACATAAAAAGCTTGCTTTTTTTCGTTTTCTCGCTTACTGGAAATTTAACCAATGTTTACTGTGATATTAATAATTTCTTAAGATAAGGTGTAAATCTGAGAAAATATTTCCAGTTTACTCCATTTTGAGCATAGGTATGAATTTTCGAACACTAAATTTAAAAATTAGTCAAAAATGCATTTCTTAATTCTTTTCAAAAATAATCACTGTTTGATATTTCTATAACTGTTGGCTTTAAAACTGCATAAGAATATTTCTAAATTATTAGGTTATACTTAGTTAAAAACCGTTCTTCAATGCCCTACTGCAGGCATATGGAAACAATTGTGAAAGTTTTTAAAATTGTATCGCTGGATTTGATATTTGTTTCAAAATAGGTTAATATAATAAAAAAGAAGAAAAATAAAGTTATAAATTGATTTCTTTTTACAATTTTGCACGTTTTGCCTTACTGTATGTACGCTTATTGGCAACACTATAGTTTCCTACTACTCCATAGCACAATTTTTATTTTGATAACTTGTACAACAGACTGATGAGTTTGTTTAGATCAATAAGAAGGCAAAGAAGAAGAGGAAGAAGTTATTCAGAAATGAAAATGAATAAAAATTCTGTAGAATTTTCAAGTTCAAACTCAACCGTAAGCTCAAGCATACTATACAACATACCAATGTTAAGGATGTACCCAAGCAATAATGGTAAATTTGCTTAAGATCGCATACATTATTATTAGTAATATTGATGGGCGTAACAATATTTGTGCTGCACAGTGTATGGCAGCAGTTATGCAGAAACTTCGACAGCGCATAAATATATTGGTGAATGTAGAAGTAGTGGAAGAAAAACAAAACTAAGTTGAAGTAGACGACTTCTCCCTTATATTTTTTTGAATCAAGTTTAAGTTCATCATAAAAAAAAAATAATTCTACAAGAAACTATAAAATATTAAAGGAATTAAATTAAAAAAAAAAAAGAATTGGCACTTGTATGACATGAAGCTTACAGTTAAAAATATAAATAAAATATACATAAGACATTAAAATATGTACAAATGGAAAAAATAATAAAACTAAAAATATACCAACTTTAAGAAGAAGAAGTAGAAAAAGTATGTACCTACATTAATAAAAATATTTTCGTATAATATTTAGACATCAAAATGATTTAGACAAATAAGCTATAAAAAAAAGGCGTACAGAACTTTAATGCGGGTTAGATTGTTTTATGCTTACATTAGTCTTCATCATCTACATACAACATGATGATCATAAACATCATTATAAACTTTATGGCAACAGTTTCCTTCCTTTTTTCATTATTGTTTAAAAAAAATTTTCTGCAGAAATGCTGTGGCGTTTTTTTTTTTTTGGTTTTGCTTCTTCCTTTTATGCTTAGACTTTTCTTATAATTCCATTAAAACCAAACACAAACATCAACTAGCTTCAATTTGAAGAAGAACTAAACTTAATTGTTAGCTCCGTTTAATCCAACTTTTTGAGTTCGATATAAGCTCAAGTGAAGCCAACCATAGAGCGTGGCCAATTTTAATATGAAGATGATTCGTTATATTGTTGCGTTGCGTTTTTCTTTGGCGGATGTTGTCTTAATTTGTTGTTGTTGTTGTTTTGGTAGTTTTTTTCCTTTTGTTTTTGTTGTTGTTGACTCATATCACAAAAAACTAATAAACACACACACACACATGACAACTTAAAACATTCTTATGAAATCTGCTTTGCATATGCGCTTCAAAAATCATGTTCCAAATTTAAAATGTTTATTCGTACCTAAGTACTTGCTCGAATACAGTAATACCTCGGCAAATTTATACAATTGACGAACTGTGACATTTTTTGAAATGTTTGTCTGATCTGCCTGCTCTATATACTTGGTTGCTTTTAGGCTCAGGAATGAGCTCACAAAACGACTGCGGAATAAAAAGGGTAAAAACAAGAGTTCCGAAAGAAGAGTTTCAGTTCGAGCCAGAAAACTAACATTCTTGGGTATTCGGATCAAAAAATTTTATTAAAAGTCTTGAGAAAACGAAAACCTGAAGTAGCTCACAAGTACTTGAATCCAGTTTTGAGCATGGAAGTACAGAATTCTTCCCTCCGTCCCCTCCCCATCAATACGGATTCATTATTAGCAATATAGTTTTTCGTTGCCAACAGTTCATAGTTACTGACTCAAAAATCGCCTCCAATACTAAAAATATGTTTAAGGTTCCATTTCCATTGTTCCACCTTTCATTTTCACTTCGTTCCCCACTACTGGCTGAATTCGGAAAGGATCGAGCAAAATAAAGTTCTGAAAAGAACAGAACCTTAAACCAATATTGTGAATTTTTAAATCCATAACTGCGGATTGTCCGCTAGAATCGACAAAATTACTTCCATTTAAATGAGAGAGTAGTCAACAATACGGATTCAATAATGGTAATATAGTTTTCTGTAGTTACTGCTTTAATTGACTCTAATGGTAAAAATATAGTTTTCATTCCGATTCCCTTGTTTTTTTTTTTTTTTTGCTCCAGTCAAAGTGGAATATTATTATTAACGATAGGGAACTCATCTCTTTTCTTGGGAGAAATGGAAAAAATGCTTGCCATAAATTAGAAAAAGCTGGTCAAAAACGGGGAAATGCTAATAAAATGATTGTCAAAAATTGGAATAATGATTTGATAAACATTTTTTTTTTTTTTGTCTTTTTTAATTTCCTGGGCCAATAAAATTTCACATTTTCTTAATTATTTCGAATAATATTTATAAGTTTTTCTTTTCATTAATATGTAAAAAATTATAACTTTTCTTGCTTCGAATTTATTTGAAAACGACTCTGATGGGGAAGTATTGAACTCAATGAAAATCAATGGAGTTGGATTTGTTCATTTTGATCAAATATTACAAAATATTCTAACAAAATTGAAGAAAAGCGGGAAATAAATGAAAACAAGTTTAGCTTGACTATTTTTGACAAGCATTTTCCCATTTTTGACAAAAGATTTGCAATTTTTGACAAGCGTTTTCCCAAATATTTTAAGTCTAATCTATTGATAAGCAATTGATTGGTATTTTTTCCTTTTTTGACCAGCATTTTTTCATTTTTTACAGGCATTTCCTCATTTTTGACAAGCAGTTTCTCATTTTTGACAAACGTTTTCCCCATTATTGAAAAGTGTTTTCCTAAATAATTTATTCTTAATCAAATTTTTTATTAAAATCCTTCATTGAAAGTGTTATTTTCAATTCTGCTTGGTCTTTTTAATTTGTATGAAAAACATTGCAGCCTCAGTCAAAATAGTTCTGGATTCCGCACTCCCTAATTAAATTATTTAAATACATATATCACACTTTTGTGAAGGCAATTAATTGCGTTTTACTGTATGCATACATGTAAACTTGTACTTATTTCGGTGGTTGTTTATTTCTTCTCTTGGTTAATGTTTTGAATTAATTAACACTTCTGCGTAAATTAATTATACAAAACAAAAAAAAAATATAGTAACAAGTTACTACTTCTTCTTCACTATATTTCACTCTTCTTTACATATTTTTTTGGGTACCTATTTTTTTCACAGCAATCATTTTTATTCCTCATTGTTTTAAACTTAACTCTTTTGGTTTTTGTTTAAACAGAATTTTAATTTTTGCAAATTCTGTAAAAATAAAAATAAATTATAGTTAAGTAATTTACATTTTTGACTTTTTGTTTTTAGTATTTAGAATACGTTCATCTAACGTTTTAATCATTTAAGTTGAAGTGCAAAAGTGTGTCTTTTTAATTAGTTACACTGAAAGTGTTGCTAAATACTTTTGGTTAGTCAAAAAAAAAAAAAAAAATAGATGGAAAAAAAGAATTTAAGTTGTAATCTTTTGTTTGGCTAATAACTCAAGGTAATCCAAAGTGACCTCAATTTTATTTAGCAAAAAGAAGATGAAGGCAGAACTATGTAAACACAAATTATGTGAAAATTTTTTGTTTACAGTTCACATTAAAGTGATAGAATGTTTTTGTAAATATTAGAGATAGTTTGTTTTTCAATGGTTGCCCCTTTTATGAACAGAAGTCTGACATACTAACTGGCATCAGCATATGTAGCTAATCCCGTTGGTTAAAGTATTTCATGTTGGGTTTAAAATTCAGTTAGCTTTTTTCAGAGTAGACTTAAATAAATGAGAATCTAGTGATGATGAGTAATTAGGCCTAAAAACTCTACACTTAAATATTTCGAACGAAATTAAATGTTTATGTCCATACTTCTAATTAGCTACTTGAGCTGGTTGAAGGTCATACAAAGGTCGCAAAAAATTTAAGAAATCATTACAGAGTTTTAAATTTTGGTATCGAAGATACTTATGCCACGCCTATCTCTCATACAACCAAAAGAGGCAAAAATAGAAGAAATCGTCAAAGAATCACAAATTTCGGTATCGAAGATAATTATGCCAATATAACGACTGTGTGCCAAAATGGAGAAAATCCATCCACTGCCACGCCCATCTCTCATACAACCAAAAATGGCAAAAATAGAAGGAATCGTTTCTGAGCCACAAATTCTGGTACCAAATAAAATTATGCAAATATAACGTCTGTATGTAAAAATGGGGAAAATTCGTGTGCTGCCACGCCCATCTCTCATACAACCAAAAGATGCAAAAATAGAAGAAATCGTCAAAGAGCCACAAATTTTGGTACCGAAGATGCCTATGCCAATACAACATCTGTATTCAAAAATGGGAAATATTCGGCCCTTTTAACAATCACCTCCCTACAGCACACGTACGGAGTATACTATTTTTACCTAATATAGTTTTGGTGTTTTTTGTATTAAAAAAGTGACAAATAGAAGCAGTTTTTTTTTAATTATTTAAAGTAAAGACTGAGCTTATATTAGAGATATCAGAAAACACCCATTTCTTAACATGAAAAAACGTAGATAGGAACTTATAAAACCATGTAATTTTGCCACTCTTCAACTATTGTGCGGCACTCAAAGCAATGTAGCTGCATGTATCGTGGCGTCTTTCAATGTCCTGAAAAAATCCCATTATTATCCTGAGATTATGTTTACTTAGTTTAGGTCATTATGCTACTCTTTTGGGGTTGAAGTCACCAATTAGTAGATTTGATTTCACAAGCCCAGTAGGATGATTTACCGTCCTTCCTTCCTATATACATATATCTGTTATGGTGTAAGTTCTTATACTAAGAAAGGGTTCGGCACCAATGTGATTCTAAACCGGTGCTTTTTTTTGCTAAATAATCGGATATGTAATTCTCATGTATTTCTGTGTGTACCTGGGTGACCTGTCTTGCCAAATTCATTCTTTAGCTCTAGACATACTTTCCAAAATGTTTTCCAAATTTTCTTTCAAGCTAAATCTAAATCATTTTAATTTTTTTACTATAATATTATAGTTATTAAAGCATAAAATTGCACGCATGCGCTTTAACTCGAAATGAGGATTTTACACTTCACCTCTCACTTGTTATATAAATAAGTTTCTGTTAATCTTTTTTATACCATTAGATAGATGAATAGACATTTAACAACATAATTTAGTCTTCTTAACTGCAAATGAAAGTAAAAGAGAAACTAAATTAAAAAAAAAGAAGTTAAGGAATTAGTTAATAATTCACTTCTTACTTCCAGTTGCTTTAATTGCCAACTTAGTGCCTGAGAAATTATATAAAAAGTTCTAAGTAATCAACTTTTACTAAGCCTTCTAATTTAGAAGGATTCACATTTGCACTTTTATTTATGTGTTATTGCAGAAAAACTCATTAAAAAAGATTATAAATGGAATAATACTAAACACTTTTGCTTGCTTTTCTAGAGTAAAATCGTATTCTAACTTACCAGAATATTGCAATCAGAAATACACAAAATTCGATTAAGCTGGGTTTAAGTAAGCAAAATGAAGATTTTCTTTTAGATTCTTGAAGCAAAACTTTTATCCTTAGACAAATATACATGATCACTTAATGTTAAGTACTTTTATGTTCTTCACTGCCAGTCATTTCTTCAGTTCTTTCATTTATTTATGCAATCATTAATTTTTTTATTTTACGCCACTCTCTTTTAACATTATAACTATTTACATGGATAGTCAACATTAGAAATTTAATACTTGCTAAAGCGTTTACTATAGCATTTATGCAGTAATGTCATGCGAGAAATTTATTTATATTTACTATTGTAATATTTTGTAAAGAGAGACATTTATGACCAGCAGCAAACACACTTTATTCACACACGCACAAACACAAACATTTCATATTAACGTAAAAACCCAGCGGGAAGAATTGAAGTATTATTAGTTAATTAAATCACGCTTTGTATTTTGCACACACTGGGTTAATTAAGACGATATTCAACCGATTTTCGACACGCGAGACGAGCGAGCAAACTATTTTTTTCTTTCCCTACTCCACACCCGAGAGCTACCGAACGCAACGAAGGCAAAATTGTAACTACTTCTGTATGCTGCATTCCTTTTGGAGATATTTTGGAAACGTTCTCTTTTCTTTTTTGAACTAACGGCAATGCACCGAGTACCTAGTCGATTTCAAAAGAGTTAGTATTTCTAAATAGCTCATTGTATTTTTACTCTCATTTAGTGGAGGCAAGAATTTATGTAAGTAGATTTGGACAACTGAAAACAAAGCGTTAGATATTTTTACTCTGCGCAACATGTAAGCCAATAGCAGTTCTTAGGAAATGGATTATACTAAATTCAATCACTGAAACTAGAGCGTGGAGCGTTTTATTACAAAACATAGTGTTTTTCAACATATGCAATGCGATCGCTACACAAGCATGAAAACTTTGAATAGGAAATAGTTTTAGTACTCTCATGGCAATGCTGGGCAGTATGCAGGGGCTAGGCTTTGGGGGTTTATGAACCCCAATAGAAATCAGCCAATTGATCCGGGGCATTAGCGAGTCTTTGACGGGAAGAAGGGGGGTTTGGAATGAGCTTTCTCAACACACATGTAATTTTTTACATTTTTGTTCTTTAAAGTCAAATCAAAAACCTAAGTACAAAAATTGCTCCTAAATTCTTTTCCATTAGTTCCGAAAAAAATGCTTTAAACTATTACTAACCGGAAAATTTAAAATGTGTTCATAGAAGACAAGAGAATATGGAATTAAAAAAATTTAGAGAAAAAGGGTTATCAAGTGATTGTTTATAGCTCCATAGTTATGTTTTTTTTAACCCTTATTGTGAAAGTCCTAAGTAATCATAATTTTAAATGCAAAAAGTTGCTATTAAGCCCCATTGAAATTCGGGCATGAAAGGGTTAAAAAATTATTTTTTGTAAAAAAAAAAACACGTTGAAACAAGGCGGATGCAAGGAGGAAGAGATTTTGGTGATTCTTATACATATTGAATGTAGGTCACAAATAAAAAACAGTTATCCCTTCCGCCTGAAATATCGGATGCAGCGATTTCTGACTTGCGCTTGTTTTAATAATGCTTTCCCTTTCTATTTCATTGCTACTACTACTACTTGAATTCTTTTCTCCTAAGTGGAGCATAGAGCCTATATATTTAACTATTTCTTTTCTTTCTCTTTTCTCTTCACCTTTCACCCATCATTACTTCCTAGCTCTCCCCCTTACTTACTTCTCTCACTTTCTCCTGCTTTCAGCCTCTGCCCTCACTCCTTATCAGTCTACCACTTCCTCCTAGACTCCTCCCCTTCTCAATCTTTCTTCCAATTAATTTTTTTGTTCAGAAAATTCAAACAAATGCACGAGAATTAAATATTGCGCTAATCATTTGTAAAACCAAAACTGCACTTAAGAAGAGGTTCTGATGCATTCATTTTTCTCACTGGGATGTGAGGTATCCATTTTAGTTGAAGATGCAAAAAAAGTGTTGGTTTGTATTTGTATTGACTGTGTTGTTGTTTAGAAATTTAGGAGCTTGTCTGAATAGAGTGATGCCGTATTACTTAATTTCTATGTATGTATGTATGTATTTTGCATAAAAGCTTAGCATTTTTTGTGTTTGTTGTAACTCGGTTATTGTAATCAGGTAGGCCCTATGAACCTTTAACCTCTTGATGTTAATACGACAGTAAATACAGGAAATTTGCATGCTAATTAAATCTTTTGTAGTAAATTTTAGGGCTAATATTTTAATTAATTAAGTGCAATTAAAATAAATTTATTTTAAACTTCATGAGAAAATAAATTCGCATAATTTTTTTGAAGCAAAGCAATCAAATATTAATAAAATGAATTCCCTTTTTTTTGCAGTGCACAAGGTGCTTGAAATATTTTACATTCATTATCGCGTTCTTCAAATCCAAATCGAATTTTTCAATACACAACCGAAAAATCACCATCAATAAATTGCTATTTAATTCAATTTGTAATAATACGAAAAACAATTCAAAATGAAAAATGTGAGTGAGTGAAAATATGCAGTTCCCTTGAGGGGTTAATGTATTGTTGATAAGCCAAAATAAAGAAAACGTAAAGTAACTATTTTACACTTTATACCAATCGCAAAAATGAGTACTTGCGCTCCTTAACAATGAAAGGTACTAATTTATTTTAACACCAGCCATTTCCTATGCTCAGTCTTTTCTTAGCTCCTCGTCGTGGAGTCGTAGTCGCATCATCACCATCATCATTATCATTATCAAGTCACGACAAATTCTTTACATTTAGTTTTTCGGATAGAAAAGAAAACTTCAAGTGTCTTCTTCCTTTTCCGTGCTAATTTTTACAAGCGACACTTGATTTTTCTTACCATCTACTTCGGTATTATACTCAGGGTATTTATTAGAATAAAGAGAAGAAAAGTGTATGTATGTATGTATGTATGTAGGTGCTTCATTCTTGTGCTGACCAAAATTGGAAGAAGAAAAGTGTTTGTAAAAAATGGCAAGAGCAAAATTCAAACTATTGACACTGACGTTTGGTTACTGCTTTTGGTGTTGTGTGTTGCTCACGTTTATATCTCTAGTTTTGCCGCCACCGTCGCCGCCGACATCAATAAATGTAGGCTTAAAAAATGCATCCATCTCAATGCTACATACATAGCTGGAAATAAGGAACACTATTATTGACCATATCGGTGAAGAAGGTGTGAAAATTACAAATGCAAACAATGCCCTGCACAAACAAAAATTGTAGAGAAATTCTGCTGTTGCATCTTTTATAAGTTGTTGTTAGTATCCCTGTGTTATTGCTGCTGTTGTTTTTGTTGTTATTGCAAGTGTGTCAGCCTTTTATGCTCGAAATATACAACGAGCGTTATATTTTATCCGCTGCATATATTTGATTCTGTGGTCATTTTTATTAAAAGTTATTTGTTATGTTTGTTGGTTGATGCTGCTGCTCTTGTACCCAAGGGCATATATATCTGTATTTTACCGATCGATTGTCTTTAATACTCAATGCATGAATTATTTATTTCGGTTGATGTGCAAAAAACGAAAATGATAGAATTTTGAAACTTAAAAATACGCTACCAGATAATTTTCTGTGAAAAAAAGAAAAAATTAAAATATTTACTTCTTTTTTTTTTGGTCCAAGTCCAATTTGAACCAAATTCTCTATAAAAAATTCCAAATTCATAATAAAACTATGACTAAATTCAGATCATAATTCGGATCACAAATCAGATAAAAACTAAATACAAAAATATATCACAATTCGGATTAGAATAAAACAAAAAACCGGCCAAACTCAGATCAGGTTTAAACTCAAAACAAAACTCAGACCCAATACAGACCTGAAATCGGACAAAAGTTCAGTCCAAATGCATACTAAAATGCTGGCCAGATTCAAAGTAAAACTTGTGACTAGAACTCAGACCAATTTTTAAATAGAAATTAGATCAAAATCCAAATTTAAACTTAGACCAAAAAGCAGACTAAATTTTAGACTAAAATCAAGGCATTAAAGTTTAGAGTTGTGGGAATTTTATCGAAAATTCAATGCCAAAATTTATAGAAAAATTTAGACTAAATTCTAACCAAAACTTAGACCAAATGCAGACACAAAAATGGGCATTGGACTAAAACTGTAACGAAATTCTGACCAATAATCAGGCCAAGAATCAGAACCAACTTCAGATCACAAAAACAAACCAGAATTTGGTCGAAAATTCAAGGCCAAAATTGTTAGAAAAATTTAGACTAAATTCTAACCAACCATCATATAAAATTTCAAATCAAAATTCAGACAGAAATTCAAATTAGGCCGGAACTCATACCAAATATCAAAACCTTAGCTTATCTAACCTAACCTAACTAAAATTCTACATTTAAAATTACATGCTGGAAACAATTGAAATTAATTGAGTTTTGTAAGCAATAACATGAAATTAATATACTACAATAAAACATTTATCTAGATACAATTTTACAATTATAAAAAGATTAATTTGTGTTATATTTGCAACACCTTGGCGCTTGGCGTTAAAAAGGGATTTTCATCAGCAGCAGAACATACGCACAAAAGGCTATCATTAGACGTAAAGAAAAAAAACCATACGAGTATATGAAAAGTAATTTAATATAAAAAATTATTAAAACAACGGACAACAAGTGTATAGATATATTAGATTCTTCTGCCTAGTACATATAAACGTAAACTAGCAGAGTAAACTCAAGTTGCAATAAATTGTGAAATGCTCTAAAAACGTCGAAGATTTTTCTACAACTTTAGCTAAAGTTTTTCTAAACTAACTATGTAAGTACTTAAGTACCAAGGGGGAAAAATGCCATGGACCGCACAACTTAATTAATAAATTAATAAGCTGCCGCTGTAGATACACGAAGTAGTTTTTCAAAACTACGCGGTTATATAAACGAATGCGTGAAGCAAAAAAAAGAGCTTCATGCTCTGAAGCACTGCTTCCTAGCAGAGAGGGCAATATTAAGATTATCTTTAGGAAAACTAGAACTAGTAGGGTTTAAATAGGAATCAGCAACGAGTGCAGGGAAGACAATTTTTAAAGGGTGGAGGTACCTAAAAAAGCGAGCGCGTAAACAAGCGCGGCTGCATTTTAAAATGCGCAAAACGTACGTTTGTAATGATCGACGCCTAGATTTAGCTTGAGTCTCTCATAGTTAGTTGATGTACGAGCAGGTATAATAAAAAATCCAAAAACACTCAAAAGGTTTCTCTTACCAAAGCTAGCAACAGTAACTAGTGAATACAAACCTCTGCAACTATACATACTACAAACTACAAACTATAGCCATATGAGTGCGATCATAATTTCATTTACCTAAGTATTTATGGAAGGCAGCAGATATAGCGTAAAAATTAAAATAAATGTTCAACGCTTAAAAATTTAAATGGACAGGCAGGCGCAGGCATGCAGGGACAAGCAAGGCAGCAAGCACGCTTTGCAATCAAACAGGCAGAGTAGACCGACAAAACAGAAAGAAATACAGACAGGCAGGAAGCAAAATGATGGGGGAGGCGTGTATGTTTGCAAAAAATGTTAAAAAGTTATAAAACGTGACAATGACGCATACGATATGAAATAATTATGAAACTTGCATGTGGATACGACATTGTTGTGTTGCCGATATCTCGCGTATAACACGAGAGTTATTGGTATTTAATGAATTTAAATCGGAAGTCTGTAGTATGAAAAATCTAGTAGAGACAGGAATGCTGAATTGTAATTTAAAAAATTTCAAAAATAAAGGAAAAAATACAATTTACAAAAATCAATCAGAGTCACAGCGATTTAAATTTAAAAAAGAAACTCGCACTTTTCTGAACTGGAACTTGAAAAGTTTTTAAAATATATTTAATGACATAGAAAATCAAATAAATTCAGAATAAATTTATAGCAAAAAGAACGAACCTCATAAAAAATCAACCAAAAACAGTGAACATTTATAAATGACAAGCCAAAACTCACATCTTCATACAAATAAAAAGTTTTAAAATATTCCGATATGTTTCATCTCATAGTTTTTAAATAGTGTTCACTGAAAACTACTGCTCGGATTGACTTGAAATTTTGAACCTAAACTCTTGACAGTATGTTTGTACGAAATTAGTCATAAAATTTTTTTCGATTTTTTGACTCATGAATACGTATATAACCCCTTAAGTATTTTGCTAAGTCTTTCTAACCATTCCCATTTACCATTTTGATAAAGGAAATCTTAATGTTCGAAGCGTATTACAGGCTTCGTCCTGTATATAGTTGGAAATGTGATCATAGAGCACATAAATGTATTAATCAGGTATATTAAAACTGGCTAAAATTTCATGTTAATGACTTTAAAAGTTCTAAGATTTGCTTTCCCATGACTTCAAAGAAAAGACTGACTCTAAAAAGAATAACTAATCGGTGGCTCTAAAAAAGACTTATAACTGCTTTTTGTATTGTGGAGTCAAATATTTTATTCAATAACTACAATCATAAACTCTGATTCATTTGGGAATTATGTACACCATCAATTGTTTTCTTCTTTTACAACTCTGGGAATTACCGATGATCGTCGAATTAAACTATAATATCTAAAAGTATGCAGCAAACTTTTTGGCTGCAACTAATTGAAACCACTCAATTAAATATCTATTTATGTAATGGTTTTCAAACTTCGATCTGTAGAATCACCTTTATGTGTGATTTTCCTCCTCTCTCTCTCTCTCGTTTCGGATTACGCCAGATTTCGTATATTTTTGTTTTTTTTTTTACTTTTTTAGTACTCTAAAATTGCAAAAAGTAGAAAAAATGTTTCATAACTTGACAGAAAAATCTTAAAAAATAAAGACTTCAACTTAAAGATTTATACGCGAAACTTGACCTGGCGCAAAACAAATTTACAGACACGTGATCAGATCAAATACTGTTTTAAAATCCCATTTTGTTGTGCCGTGTTATTAATCCAAACAACTCAATTTTTATATTTGTATGTACAGTGAAGGACAAAAATGTACGGATTTACAGTTTCTCTAAGCCTAAGGATCTAAAGGAAAAAGGATTGTACTTTTATAAAGAATGGTTTTTTATTCATAAACAAAAAATAAAAAATTTGCTTTAAAAGCATAATAAGCCTTGAAACATAGTCGCTTCAATCCCATGATGACTGCTAGTTGGTATTGACGCCCAAGGGGAAGCCACTCATGCTAAGTAGTTAGTCCTTAGATAGATTGTTAAGTTTTTTGTTATATTTGTGAATTCACCGTTATGTTGTTATTGAAGAAAATTTGTATTTTGTTTTTATGTATAAATAGTCATTGATTATAAATCATATTTATTTTCTGTATAACCGCATACAAATTTTAATTACTTGAAAACCAAGAATGTTCTACCACATTAAATGACCAAATTGATATATGGAAAACTTAAAACAAGTTGATGCTACTTAAAAATCAATTAAACAACAATTTCAGTAAAACAACAAATACTAATAAAACTTCTTCTTCACAATAAAATAGCAATATAAATGTCATTATCTGCTATAAAAATGTAACCATATAGTATTTCTAATTAATTTTCTTTTGTGTTGCTGCTGCAGTTGTTGTTGTTGTTGTTGAATTTCTATGATACCAACTGCTGGTCAGGGTGCTGCTGGTGGATCATGTCAACACCATATCCAACTGTCAGGTATTCAAATTATTGGAATACCAAGACTCAAATATACATAAAAATATACACTTGAATTTCTGTACATGATCAGCTAAATTCAATAATTAATCCGCTTAAATATGATGATTGCAATTTGCTGCTGCTGCTGCCACAAACACAACCACAACCAGTATTGGTCTCACTGCAATTATGTTATAGGCAGCAACTATTTTTTTTTTTCTGTTGATGTTGCTGTTTTCTTCTTCAGCTTGCCTTTTTTCAGGTATCATTTTTTTTTTTTTTGCTACACCAATGTTGCTGTATACAGTGCTTTTGCACTAACATTCCGCTGAAGGACGTTGGTTGGTTGCTAAGCCTTGATAGTTTCAGTTTGATTTTTGTGTATGCGCATATGAGAATGTGTGTGTGCTTTTGTTGGGAATTTTTTTATTTGCTTTTATTTTATTGCGATTATGTGTGATAATCTTGAAAATTACTGCCTGCGTTGCATCTGTGCATATGTGTATGATGCATTTATTTCTAGTCATATCTATTTGCAACGCCTGTTCATCTGTCTGCAATTCTGATGTTTGTGACGTCTGTATCTGTTGCATATATGCGCTGCGCTGCCGTTAGTATTTAATTTTGTATTTTGTATTTTTTTCGCTCGTTATAGTTAAGCAAATTATGTATGTCTATCTGTATATAAATTACATATATCCTTATATATGAATGTATTCATAGATACTTGTCGCACTTGTTACCTGCCAACATCATGTACGGCTGCTGCAGCACATCCTACTACAAAGCTATGGTATTGCATCAATCTTAGCGCAATGAACTATTTTTACATTATAGTCTGAAGGTCATTGCTGAAGAATATTGATTGCAATTAGCAATTTGAAAATTTTTACAATATTATTATTCATTTTTTTTTTCAGTAAATTAGAAATTCAACCATTCACTGCTCATTGCCTTTTCAAAATTATACCAAATTGTAAACCAACATTTGCGGCTATTGAACTTAAGTTTCAGTGCTCACGTGTTAAAAAGAGTATAATTTTTTGGTTTAAAAGCAGAACAACCACAACAACAAATACTAATAATAATTTGACGCCTGTCAAATTTTTATTACATGCTGCCATTCAAGCCAATTTGAGTCAATCGCAAATATGAGCGGCTGATGCCATTACCAATACTACTCGCTACTAGCACCTTCAGTATTTTCGCCAACAGCACCTCCGCCACCAGCACTTCCGCCACCAGCACCTCCGCTATAGTCCATCGCTGCCACATTAGATCGAACTTTTATATTTATTACTAGAGTGCCATATTTTACTATTTCAGCTCTCTGCCTTCACTTTTTATTGATAGTTTGCAATTTGCAATGGTTTTTTTTTTTTTTTTCTATTTTGAAGTTTTCTGGAAACTATTAGCCAGCATATTTTTTTTTTTTTTTTTTTTGTTAAGTTACATTTTTATTCTATATATTTACTATCTACTCCTCCAAAATTGCCATCAATATTTTTAACGCCTTCAATCGAATACACAACAGTTCTGTTTTTTTTTTTTTTTTTTTGAATTGATTGCAGCAATTTATTTTTTCATTTCTTCTTCTATTTTTTCTATGAAATTTATATCGAAATATATTTATTCTGCATGATTATGATATTTTTATTTCGGCATAAATTCTATCTTTCTATTTCGAAATACTTGTTATTATTTATGTAAAACATGCGATGAAAGGTAATTATTGGCTATAGGGTATTGATTTTCTTCTAAAAAAAAGGAGCTTTTTAGAATGTTTTCTCTAATATTTATTTTTTCTTAATTTTTAAGTAGCAGAGGCAAATGAACTTTTTGGCTAAAAAAAAAAAATAAATATATATAATTGATTTATGCGTGTGCTCTGTGGAAACGGAAATATGATATTAAAAAACTCTTTTTATAACTGATGTTTTCAAATTTCTATTGATAGTTTATTAGCCAAAATACTTGCGGCCATTGACCGAAGATCATTTTATTTAATAATCAATTTCGAAATGATTTTGTTTAAGCAAGTAAATTTCCCTAAGCCCAAAATTATAAAGAAATCTTAATAAAGTACTTGAACTGATTTTGACAGTGGTATAGTAAGAGGGAGTTAGGAAATTGAATTTTGAAATTGAATTCAATAAAAGGGGGATTAAAATGGTAGCATATGCGGATGATGTGGTGATCATAGTCTCAAGCCGAAAGGCTTTCGGACTCACTTAGTAAATGGGCGATGAATTTCGGCCTGGCAGTGAATCTAAATAAAACACAAATGATACTGTTCACCACAAAAATCAAGATACCAAGATGGATGGTCATACGCTAACTTTTTTAAAGAACACCAAATACTTAGGGATCATCCTTGATACTAAACTTAGTTGGAAATCCAACATAGAACTTAGAATCAGAAGGACTACATAGCCTTATGTATGTACTTGTAAAATAATACTTGGAAAAAGTGAGGTCTACGTGGACAAGTGGTACTCTGGTCATACTGGCCAATCCTGACTAATGCATCATTAGTATAGTAGCATGAGGAAGGGATATATCCAAAATAAACTAAAGAAAGTTAAAAAGGTCAGCATGCCTAGGTATTACAAGTGCTATCCGCTCATGCCCGTCGGAGGCTCTTAACGTGCTAGAGTACTTGCTTCCTATGGAGCTATATACCAAAGCTTCTGCAGCCTCAAGCGCAGTCAGACTCAGAGAAATATGGTTCTTTACTGCCAAAGACTATGGTCACAGCATATTCTATTAGAAGTACCGAATATACCAAACATAACACTTACTATATAATACCCAAATTAAACTTCAAAAAGCGCTTCGACACTTTGCTTCCAAAACACAGCCGGTTGGAGAAGAAACCGTGTGAAAGCTGGTCTTGAGATAGAATTCTACACTGACGGGTCAAAGATGGACGGCGGGTTTGGTGCAGAAGTCTACTTAGAACACCTCAATATTGCTGAATCTCTTAAATTTCCGAAAGAACAATTTTTTACGTTGCCGGTGAGGAAAAGAAATTTGCACAGAATAACAATTGACTGACGCTTGAGCACACAACGGCCTCTAGACGTAGTACCAGTAGATGCCCCAGAAGGTTTACACCATTCTGGCAACAATTTTTTACGTTGCCGGTGAGGAAAAGAAATTTGCACAGAATAACAATTGACTGACGCTTGAGCACACAACGGCCTCTAGACGTAGTACCAGTAGATGCCCCAGAAGGTTTACACCATTCTGGCAACGAGGTGGTTAAGTGTGTTTCACACTTTCGATGCTTCCTCCTTGTATAAAAAAAGTTATTACAATAAAGAGTTCACATGAATTCAGAAAAAATTTTTTATTAAAATACAAGGTGGAAAGCATTCGTTTGTGAAAAAAAAACATTCAAAAAACAATTTTTTTGTTGTTCATTTGAATAATCATTTATTTGGCCTTGACGGCGAAATGTGCTATTTTTCCCCATTTTTCATCGTTTTGGCCAATGATTCGACCGATATGTCGGCTATTTCCTGGCGGATGTTGGCCTTAAGTTCGTCTAGGGTCCTTGGCTTATTGACATAAACCTTTGACATCAAGTAGCCCTGGACGAAAAAGTCCGGCGGTGTAAATTCTGGTAAGTCAAAATCACCATTCTTTGATATCAAACAACCGGGGAACAATGGCGTCAAAAATTCGATTGTGGCACGAACCAAAAGTGCTCCATGCCATTTTCATGAACAATCGGCTTCGAAACATTGAATACTTTTTTTTTACTCAAAATAGTTATGACGTAAAAAATGTAACGTAAAAAATATTTCTTACAAAATAAAAGTTACCGGCAACGTAAAAACTTATTTTTATTCATAATACTTACTTACTAACGCAACAATTTTTTCTTATGAAATAATAGTTATCGACAAAAAATAAAATTGTTCTTCCTCATAATTATTATGAAGCAATTTCTATAAAAATTTCTTAATTTTGGGCAACTTTTTCCATCAAAAAAAATTTCATAACAGTTATTTTCAGTCCCTGGTTTTCCAGACCGAACGATCAGAGAAGCCTGAAAAGCACTGACCGAAATTTAAAGGAGGACAAAAATACCCATCTTCTTGGACAGCTAAGCTGCAATTAAGGCTCTAGTCTCAGACAAAATATCCTCCAGATTCGTTAACCAATGCTGGAAGTTACTCGCCACCCTAAGACAAAGGTTAGACAGTTCGTTTGTATGGTAGGAGCCACGTACACTAATCCAAACATACCCATATTTTTCCCACAGAATGCCATTGACAAATAACGGTTCTCTTCTAGTACCAAACTACGACAACCTCGATAGTCTAATGGGTAGTGCTCAAGACTTTCACTCGGGAGGTTCGGGTTCAATTGCAGTCTTGGTCTGGTGGTTAATTCTCATAACCTTCTTGTATTCACTAGTTATCGATATGAAGTACAAGGAAGTCTATATTGTAATATTGAACGGTTGCAAGAACGATTGATAGTGTGAAGTATGCAAATATTGCCAGCCAAAATAATGCCTTTATACACAATAATGTTTGCAATCGGGACTTGCATTTCAACTGGATATCGATCTGAAGTATTAATGTACACAAAGATTACGGAAGATAGAATTTAATTATTTCGTTTTCAAGGATTATAAAGCCTGCAAGGTCATAAAGAATATCCCCAAACCATTTCTCGCACACCTTGGATAAGCTAGTAATCTAAATCTGAGTGCACTTAAGGGGTTATATACCCTTTTTATTTTATTTTTTTTTTTTTGCCAAGACGGTACATAAGTCATCGTATATTTATTTATTGATGCTTCAAGGTATTTCATGAATTTTTTCAACCAAAAATGTTGACAACTGGGGACGATACAACTTTTTTTCATAACCGCAGTTGACAGCTGAAACCTTGGTTCTAGTAATCTGATCTCTATGAAACATACTTTTAGAAAATGCAATAAAAAATTTTCGATTTTTTTGGCCAACGCAAATGTATATAACCCCTTAACTTAAAGCAAAGTAACGATATTTGTTTGGTTTGCGCATTTTTTTTTTTTTTTTTTGTTAAATCTGATTAGATTTATATGTATCTATGGGCTGAGTTAAAGCCAGATATTGACTGGAAAATATTCTTAAATAAATATGATCTATGGTTCGCTGCTCAGGAGCCTTAAAAACTTACTCTTTGTTCTTATCGCTGTTAGTATTTCCTATTTATCATTATAGTATTTTCAAAAAGAGGTTTAAAATGAATCGAACAAGTCTGTTTACTAATTTTTTCATATACTTATTTTTAGGTGTCTCACCTAACTTTATAGTTTCATTAACTTTCCTTGGGTTATCTAGTATCTTTGATAAAGAGGCATTCATAAGTGAATCTTCGCTTTTTATTTTTCAAAATGTTGTTTACAAAAAAAAAAATTTGATTTTATTTTTTAACTTTGTTTCCAACATTATTGCTTACATTTTGCTATTGCGAATCTCTCATTTCTGATTGCCAGTGTATATTTTCTTCATGTAATCGAGCCGGCAGGCCATTTTTTACATATATTTTCAGGGCAAAATGACAGCTCCGTCCATCCGGTATGACTTTGATTTTTAATTGACTAGAATTTCATCTTAACGGTTTTTTCAGTATTTTAAAGTGTTCGTAAAATAAATTTTGTAGCTACCTGTTAAAATTTTATTTCGCATGATTTCCCGCACATAATAACTAAAAGCATATGTAATACTTAAAAATGATTTAAGCATTTAAAAGCTTATTGGGACTCTTAACGGTATTTAAGCAATCCCACATTATAGGCTATAGTTGTCCAAGCTACCAAATTTAACATAAAGTACACAAAAGTAAAAAAAAAAAATTTGAGGAATAATTATAAATTCCGCACACATTTCGTTTAAAAATAGTTGTTGTTTTTGGCTTGTGAATGACAGTTCGATTCGCATTAATTTTTGCTTATTTATAGATACAAGTGTGAAATGCTGGGACCATGTAGTGGGAGTGCTTGAATACAGTAGCAGAAAAGTAGGCAATATACATATTTTTTTTTATATTTTTATTAAGTTTACAACAGTTGTTGCCGCCGCTTGTTACCGTCGCTTATTGCCGTCACTTGTTTGCTGTTTATTTTGTTTGTTTTTAGTTGGTGTTATGTTATTTATGTAGCACAATTCCATCAATCATTTGCCATTAAGCGTTTTTCTTCTTTTTTTTTGGTTTTGTGTAAATTTTATGCAATGTTGCATAAATGGCAAGTAGAAAATATAGCGCCACATTATGTAGTAATAAAATAAAAATTATAAATAGTGAGTCAATTTTGTAGGTATATTTTTTGATTATAATATAAATGAATGCCTTAGAGAAGAACATGTGAGTACAAATTTATTCAGACCTACCCTCATAAATATGTAAACAAATTTTGGCTGTTCCTTTTCAAACATCATCAATTGAGCATGTCAAATTATCATCAACATTTTCCCGTCACGCGCCTGTATATTTAGCGCCAGAAAAAGAAAAAAAAAAAACATTTAAAAGTTTTGTTTAAAAGTCAATACATAAAATCTTAAGCTCTAATGCTATTCCTATTACAAAACACAAACTCAATTAATTCTTTTATTCAAGTTCAATCGCATTGGCATAGAACAAACGAACGAGACGACGAAAGACCATAGAGTTGAGCAAATTATATATTTTTGTGTTGTCTACATCTTTGAGTAAACAATGCGGAAACAAAGTAAGCAGTGTATAAGCTACGATTTTAATGTGTAGACTAGGTAGATAAGAGTTTGTAACTCCCATTATAACAGAAGAGTGGAGGCTGTAAATACAAATAGTTGGCATATTTTTAATATCTCTTTTTAAAAACTCCTTCCTCGGATTTTGAATTATATAAAACTTTTACTAAATTTTTTCAATGGGGACTTTTTCAAATATTTTTTAGATTCAAATATAGGCTAAAAATAGGTTCCTTGACCCAAATAAAATCCAGGTTTAGTTGCAACTAAATCGGTCGGTAGATGGCGCTATAGTACATACAAAGAAAATATACACTTTTTCCTAGTTTGTCTAATTAACCCCTTTCGGATTATTTTTTAGGTCAAAATAGAAGCAAAGAATAGATTTCTAGGTCTAAATAACCCTGGTGCACAAAATTTCAATAAAATCGAACGTTTCACAGATGGCGCTCCAGTATAAGAAAAAATTCAGCTTTCTCTAATTTGTCTAACTTTTGCTCCGGAGCCCCTTTTGGAACATTTTATGGATCCAAAAAAGAGCAAAAAATGGGTTCTTTGGTCCAAAAAATTCTTGGTGCAAAAAATTATAACAAAATCAGTAGAACCATAAATGGCGCTCCAGTACAAAAAAAAAGTTCACCTTTGCCCTGATTTACCCAACTGTGAGCCCACTTTGAATCAAAATAGGGTCCACAAATGGCTTCCTTGGCCCAAAAAACCTGGTGCATAAAATTCTAACAAAATTGATCAACCCATAGATGGCGCTACAGTCCAAGGAAAACTCAACTTTTCCCCAATTTCTCTAAGTTTTGCTTCGAAATCTCCTTTGGCAAATTTTTTGGATCAAAACATAATCTAAAAATGGGGTTTTTTGGTCCAAAAAAACCTTGGTGTACAAAATCCAAAAAAAATCGACCCTTAGATGGCGCTCTAGTACAAGGAAAAATACAACTTTCCCCTAATTTGTCAATTTTTCGGTCCTTTGAAATATTTTTTCTAAATTTTTTTAAAATTTTTCCTGGTTTGTATAACTTTTGTTCCAGAGCCCCCTTTGGAATATTTTGTAGATCAAAGTAGAAACCAAAAATGGATTTTTAGGTCAAAAAAATCCTGGTGCACATGATTTCAATAAAATCGAACGTTCCGCAGATGGCGCTTAAGTATAAGAAATAACCTTTCTCTAATTTGTCTAACCTTCGGTCCTGAGCTGTCTTTGGAATATTTTTTGGATCAAATAAAAAGCTGAAAATTAGTTCCTTGGCTCAAAAACCTTAGTGGACAAAATTTGTCAGTCCATAGATGGTGCTCCAGTACAGAGAAAAATTCAACTTTGCCCTGAGCGCTTTTTTCAAAATAGAGGCCAAAAATGGATTCCTTGGCCCTAAAAAGCCTTAGCGCACAAAATTCTAACAAAATCGGTCGGCCCATAGATGGCGCTTCTATACAAAGAAAATTCAACTTTTTCCTGATTTGTCTAACTTTCGTTTCGGAACCCCTTTGAAACATTTTTTGGATCGAAATAATAAGTAAAATTGGATTCCTTTGTCCAAAAAAAAAACCTTGGTACCACATTTTTTCGTAAGGCCCCTTAATATACATTGATAAATGCTCTACATTGTGAACTTCTTAATGTCTTACACGTAGTTGTCTGCACGTAAACAAGCCATACAATATACTTCACGTAGATAATGCGCCCAACACTGAATAAGACGAAACCCACATGAAATGATTAAAATCCAAAATCAGCGCAGCGTAGCAAACAATCTTCAAAAATTCTTAAAAATGAAACAAAAAACGATGGAGTACCTTTAGTAAGAAAAAAACGAAAAGAAAAACAAATTTGAACTTCTTTTTTTTTTGCGCTAGCCAAGTGCCTTTCCTTGGCTTTGCTCCAAATACAAATGCAGACATACATACATACTCGAGTAATCTATCTACTCGTACTTCATATAAAACAATAATGACTAATGATTCATAACCAATTTTTCGTGGTTATTGCTGTATTTGTATAGTTGTTGCTGTTGTTGTTGTTGTTAATATTATCGTACAACAGCATCTCGGTCTCTGGCCTCAGAGACTTCCAAAGCCATTGTAATGCCATCGATGATCGCAATTCGATCATGTACCTACAAATGGTATTCATGTTGCATGATTTCTGTTCATGAACATGTTCAACATATTTCGTACATGATTTCAATAATTCTTTGTATATTTTTTATGTATGTATTTGTAGTGGAGAGTAAAAAAAAAAAATAGTTTTTATTTATTATTTTTTGTTGATCTTTGAAGCTTTTGGCGCTGATTATTAAAAATAAAAAATTAAATGAAATAAAATGAAATGAAAGAAATCAGTTTGATACAATTTTTTGTATACAATATAACTTATTTTTGCTTCTTTTTTTGTGAATGATGAATGAAAGTTTCGATGGTATGTGGGTAGGGCATAATACATACAAATTTTTTTTTTTTCTTTTGGAAATATCAATTTTGGTATATAGGTTAAAGCATAAATAATATTGTGTAAATATAAATAAATATAAATTTAATATTTACGTGATTTAATTTAAAAAATAATTTTATTGGAAATTCGTGTTTATATTTTTAATTGGAATAACATTTACTTTATATTTTCATTTCCTTCAAAACATCATGATTTTGTTTTTTAAGTGAAGGACTTTTCTTATACGAGCTGTTGTCTAAAGAAAAGTCTAAAACAACAAATAAGTCAAATAAATACAATATAAAATAAATTTAATAAATACCAACTTCTAACTTCTACCCTTCAAACCCGGAATCAATGAGACGTTCGTTTGAATGATCACAGTTTTTGAGTGTCGAAAGTAGCAACTCAGAGCATTAGATTTACAAAACTGTGTTGGAAATACTTCCCTTCAACTTATCTCCACATGATCTTCACTACCTAGATTCATCCCGAAATTGGAGCTTAATTCACTTTCATGAGCAAGAGTTTCTGACCTGTGTTAATTAATATCAGCGGCATATCAAAAAAGCTATTGAGTAGGGGTTGCAGTTCTACAAGTCCTTGGAACATCGTCGAACAGTGACTCGGGTGACTTTATTCTATCGATGTTTTTTCTGTTCGTGTTTTCAACTAAGCTATTCAAACCTCAAGCAGAACTTACCTCACATTCCAAGTGGAAATTCATGTTTTCAAATACCAAAGTATTTCCCCTCTATCAAACCAAGAAGCTGAACTCAAGTCATTTTTTCCCCAGCTTCCCTAATTTTTTTATAGGGATATTTTTTCCTCAATGAGGTTAATGATAGAGGAGAAAGAAATGTTGAGGATTTTATAACGAATAATTTTGTTTCAGATACCAAACATGTAAAGTGATTTTTGTGAATTTTTTTGTCAAATGTAGCCAAGATTCGTGATCAGCGACTCAAATTAAACCTAAAACATTTGATTGATCCCCATCTGGGTGAAAAAAGTTGACAATTTTCTACAAAATATATTTTATTTGTAAAATATATGAAGTAAATTTAATTCTTTGTTTTTTTGGAATTGAACTAGGAAGGAATCAATTCCTTTCAGGCAATCATTCCAACTATATTAGAATTTAATTCCATGAAAGTAATAAATTACCTCTAACAAAAAAATTACTTTCTATTGAATTACTTTTTCAATTCTTGTAAGTAATTGAAATATTTTTAATTATAATGGAATGGATAAATTTCTCAATTTCTCCAATTACAATCACTCAATTTTCAATTCCCAATTATAATTCTTTGTAATGAAAATAAAACTTTATTCACATCCATTACCAAGGAACAAATTCCCTGGAATTGAAATTGGGATTTCCCCAGCTCAGCATCTATGGACCTCCCGGTTTTGATCAAATTATGTGTACCAGAAGTTTTTAAGAAATAATCTACTTTTAATACATATTTCAATCCAAAAAATTTTCGGAATGGGACTTCGGAGAAAAAGTAAATCAAAATGATAAATAAAAGTAATGTAAAACTAAAAGGTTTTAAAAAAAAAAAAAATCTTGTCAAATATTTTGTATTTACACCTCCTTCCCAAAAAACGCTATAATGATGGAGGCTGCAAAATCGATCCTCACTTCTAAAGGCCCCCCGAAAAAGAATCCCCATCCAAGAGTCTCCGCGACTTATTGTTTAGGCTACTGTCCTAGACAATAGGTGCAAGTTTCTCTCATAGTGTTTCAGATTTTTTTAATTAATACTTCGGGGTCCGTTTGCTTAGGTTGAAAGTTTACACATAGAGTAACAAAATTTTCTAATGGGTTTTGAAAAATTAACTGATTTAATAATTACGATTTTAAGAATTTCCAGATCAGTTCATTTCAAAGTTATAAACTTTTACGTTCCATTTTTTATGGGCAGTAGAAGGTTGCGGGTTCTGATGAAATCAGCAGGCGATTTTTTATTTTAGTCGGTATATGAAGCTAAATGTTTTTTTTTTTTGTTTTCACATCAACCGATGTCAACCTTTTCGATTGGTTTTTGTACAATTTTCCATGGAAATATTCACAAAGTGCTAATGGCTTGGAATATATTAATATTGTCGTCCGCAAAAATGTTCCTAATAAATGAGGGCACCCGAACATCAAAATAGTCCCCTGATCGCTCGAACTTCCCCAAAAGTGGAAAGCGAAACAAATGTTATTTGTTTTTATACAAAATACATGGATTGGAATATCATAAGTCATTGGTTCAGATCAGAAGTAAACGAAGGAAGTAAGAGGACTCATGCCTACCCCCACCGAAATAATTTAAATACTGTATGTGTATAAACATAAATCAGGAATCAGTAACTGAAATATTATTGCCTTACCCAATCGTTAATTGAATCTAATCTAAATTTAGATATGTTAATAACATATGCCCTGTAATCCTCGTCAGCCTCTGCTGGGGTATTTTTCTGAAATGTCCCAACAATTTCAAAGAAAACACTACGTAATGCAATTTAACAACCTCAATATCCCCAAATTTCCGTTTCCCCCAAGAAGATTAAGAACAAAATA
Source organism: Toxonevra muliebris (assembly GCA_963691655.1). NCBI lineage: Eukaryota > Metazoa > Arthropoda > Insecta > Diptera > Pallopteridae > Toxonevra > Toxonevra muliebris. The sequence continues at coordinate 75,151,747 of OY829329.1, forward strand.
CATTTATTACAACAAAAACTATCAAATGATATACAAGAATGAAATTAAAATTAAAATATACCAAAAAATAATTGAATCGAAAGAAAAGAACTACAAAAGAACTTCTCAATTTATTTTCGTATGAAAATCACTTCCTGGTCAGAACATAAGGAAAAACAATCCAAATATTATGCAAAAACAATCGAAATTCTTACTTTTTTTTACAAGAGCATAAATTCATAAAATGAAAATTTCTACCTATCTAATATTTATTTATTTATATATGTATGTAAACATTTTAAGTATATGTGCGATCATGCTCGCGATATTAAAGAATTTTATGACTTAATAAAATTTTATTAAATTCGAATACAAAACGACAGGCAACAACAACAAACAACCAGAAGAGAAGAAAAATCATCAATTCAAATGTGATGCAGTCGTTCGAAAATAAGAAATCAAAGCAAATCAACATATGAATTTCATATACATACATAAATATAAAACTTAACAACAACAAAAATATAATATTATTAAAATAATATTATTGTTGTATTGCAGTAATTCAATTTCACTTTGCTATACTCTTCCCCTTTAACATTTTTTTTTTTTTTTTTGCATCATATTTAATGCTTTAATTCAACAGAATTTACACAACGCTGCAGCTCAAGCAACAATTGCAAGTTGGTTGTTGGTCAGTTGCAAGAATAAACTCATAATCATTCTACTTACTCTTTGCAACAATTGCAACCTGAGTTGAATTTGAAATTTGTTGAACTGAAACTGCCAATCGTGCATGAAGTAAAAATGTTTTAAACATTTTTAAAAGAGAGTGTATGCGATTATGGCTCTCTGCATGAATGTATGTATGTGTGTGTGTGTGTGTTTGTATTACATCAACAAAAATAAAGAAAGTAGTTGAAAGAAAATTCAATTCGATAAAGTTTCGATAATAATAAAAATATTATACAAAAATTATTGTAAATTTGAAATAATCAAACATGAAAGCTGCGTGGTTCAAGCAATAACAACGGAAAGAACCAGAAGCAACTGTTGCTGCTGCTACTGCTGCTGCTGACTAGCTGGCTGATTGTTGCTACTGCTGAAATCATAAATATCGTATTATATTATTTAAACCAACATGCTGCATTTACTGCTGCTGTGTAATTTGCGTTTATAGCCACCAGCATTGCTGCTGGCAGCATGTGTAATGTATCTATATTTCTAGTTATTCATATGTATACACAACTCTAGCTTTATCAGTCAATACATAAATATGATATTAAATTTTAATTAAAATTAATGTGAAAAGCACTCAGCAGGTTGCATTTATTGTTGTTGTTGTTCTGAAAGTGTCACCTAACTGATTATCAAAAAATATTTATCGCTTTTTAATTTAGAGATCATACGAAATTCAATTCAAAGTCGGCATAATAAAGAAAAATATATTTCATATATATATATATATATAAACTAAAGAGTCATAGCCAGGTAAAGCTATTTCGGAAAACATGAAAAAAATACTGTTTTTGCCTGGTCCTAAGCTCAGCTTCGACAGAAACGAAAGGGATGATTTGATTCTCTGCAATTTTCAGAATCACAATAGTGCGAGGAATTCATCTTAGTGACATTTCTAGCCTTGGTATCGCTTGTGACTAATGTCACTAAGCAACTTCCCGGTCTCAGTTTCCTCTCGCCATGCTATATAGAGTAATTATGCCAGACGTATCGTAAAGTAGTCCGCTGGCAATTGATTGGTGCTGGGTTCACTGTTCAGCACCACCTCTTCGCTGACAATGGCAGACTTCCAAGGATAACAATTGCCTAAGAAAATTATTTTACTGTACAACTATAACTCACGCAAAAGAAATGTATGTGAAAAACTTGGTGTAGACCCTACTTGGGCCGGTGGGTCATTAAAGAAGAAACGGAACTTAAAGTAAGAAACCGAAAATCTAAGGACCTATATTCACACTAGTCACCTTAGTGGTGAAATTGATAGCACTGTGCAACAATTTCAGGGGTCATTTCGTGGAACGAAAAACGGTATTGAAGGGATTCAGGTACAGATATAGTCAAATCCCTGAAAGGTTTTTTTTTCATATAGGCTCAAAAATTATAATAGTAGAATTTCAAAAGATTGACAAAAATATATATGCGTTGCGTTTATACAAGTATTTGAAATTTTGGTTGCAGCCTTTTTCAGGTTGGTGATCAAAACAAAATGGCGGTTGATTTGTCTCCTTTTGTTTGCAGATATAGAAGTGAAAAACAACCCGAAGCTGTCTTGGCTGAAATTTTCTGGTGGAGCAAAAATCGCTCGAAAGATTTGCATGAGGAAGAAGAAGAAAACGAGTCGAACGATGAATATGTGGATTCTGAGGATGATTTAAATAATAGCAAAGGCGAAGAACCAGCACCAGAACCAAAGAGAGCAAGTTTACATTGTTTTTTAATGCTTAGGGGAGAGGCCCCAAGATGGACCGGGCCCCAAAATGGACATTGTATACAATTTTTTCATAAGGTACCAGCACCTCCTGTTTTATCACAAATCACTAATAAAAAGATTACGCTTTGCGCATGTTCGCTATAAAATTATATGTTTGACAAACATCACAGTTGACCCGAGCCTTTTTGCTTTGTGCTTTTCGTTAATTGTATTATTAATAATAAAAATAAAAATTTGAGATTTTATAGATGTCTAAGGGAAAAAATTGTTCTGTAAAATGAAAAGGCGAGGAAATACATGACTAAAATCGATGCATTTTAATTTTTTTAATTACCAACAATCATGGCTGGGCCGAAAAAATTACGTTTTGTTGGTGATTTTCAAGCACTTAAGACCAATTTAAACTGCATTCTAAACAACTTTAATTGGGTAGTTACTTAAGAAAACTGTACGCTAGTTAGATAACATGTTGAAGGCATGGAAAAGCATGCATGCTCACATCTGTGACCTTAGCCATTGGTATCATATAACAAAACTAAAATAGGCAAAAATGTAGTTCATAACGAGAAATCAATTTGTAATTTTGTATTAAGTACGAGTAGCTTCGTAACAATAGATTAGTCAATCTACAATTTCCAGAAAACTTGAGCAAAGTATCATAAATAAGTTCACACTTTTTATGAATGCCTTTAAGACAATTTCTTTTTCTTTTTTTTTACATTTTTACCATCGCAGGAAAAATATCACGATTCCAGGAATCCCCGCAATCCTCAGCCATCGAGAAAATGATAAGTGGCGTAGCAGCAAATTTTTTGGGACCGCAAGTGTTCCTTCTGGCTCTTTAGTCTCATCTGGCAAACAGCACAAGCCAAAACTTCACTTTAACACAACAAAACTATTGTTGACGTTTTTCATAGTTGGCAGTTCCTTTTTTTCGGCAGCTGAAAATTTGGGAAAGTAAAAATTTTACTTTCAGAAACTTTCAACCACAATTTTCTCTCTCACATTTTTACGCTCTCGTTTTTCTCTCTCGATGAAAATTTTTCAAGTACGTTAACACTTTTCCAGTGGAAGCTTTTAAAAATTTTTTCTACGTAAACAGACCTAATGATATTAATAATAATAATATCATACACATGAGCTTCAACTCTAATGCATGTAATTTTCGGTCCAACTTCAGGCAATGCCACAAGTTCTATCGCATTGAAATAGTTGAAACTGCTTAAAAATTATTGTTTATTTTATATTTCTTTCAGTTTAAGTTTATTTATTTGACTAATTACCATATACTGTCGCGTTTGCAGTGGAGACAAATATTGCTGTTACTTAGCCCCATAATCCTTAATATCCACCACTACTTTCACTGCATCAACTTTTATCATAACACAATTAATCTTTTTGAGCAATGTCTTTTTCTCTTTACTCCTTTTTTTTACTATGTTGTGTTTTTAATCAGTTGTTTGGCAGCAGGTCAACTGTGACGTATGTATATGTGCAGAACTCAAAAAAATTGAAAAGCTTTCTGTGCAATATTTTGTATGTGATTTCTCTTGTTTTATGTCATTGTTGTCGTTTGTATTGGCGCAGTGTTTTATTCATACTCAAAGAGAAAATACCTGCTTGTTTTTCTGCTGAGCACACGACGTGAAGAATGTGCATATTTTTTCGACAAACTGAGCCCTTTGTTTCTCATTGGAAATTTCGAGAAGTAGTACCAAAAATAATACGTATTTTCTAATATTTAGTACTTCGTAGAATATCCAAAAACATTTCCACCAACTCAATTCTTTCAACTCTTTTCACTCTTCTATTATTCAAAAGAAAATAAAAACCAAAAACATTCATCGATTTTAATATAGAACTAAATCTACTTTTAATAGACAGACACTAAATAAAATAGCGCGTATTCAATGTCACGCTTACATAAATTAAAATTAAAAAAATAAAAAAAAAACCTTGTTTTATCTTAAAATTGCGCTGGCATTCATTCAATTAACTTACCGCGCAACCAACTTAATATACATTTAATTAACAAAATGCTCATAAGCATGCACGCAGGCGTATTGCGGATATGCTCAGCGCATCGCGCATCAAAAAACTGTTAACAACAAACACATACGGGGTTACGCCCTTAATGTGGCCGACCATCCAAAATGAGCGAGTGGCAAGAGGTGACTTGGTGTGGCAATGGCATGTCGGTACGAGCAACAGAAACATAAACCACAATAAGGAACGAATTGCAGAGGAATATGAACAAGAAGATGAGTAGAGTGAAGAAACTGCCGGGCTGTGCTGCCTGCCGCAAAAGGTGATGCACATAAATACGAATATATTTATAGACATTTTGAGCGTTTTTATAGACGCTGTCAAAATAGGCTACTCTTTGGAGTTTTCTATTTTTCGTTTTTTTTTCTTTCTTTTTTGTATTTCGACGATGTTCAACAACTTGTGCTGCTATGCGTGCATCGTAGAGCTTCTTCTTCTTCTACTTCTTCTTGTTCTTTTTTTGCCGCACATATTCATGTCAAATGCACATAAATCCTAGTTTTGTCATTAATATCACCAAAGATATATTGTCCATAAATGGTCAAAAGCTCAAATATTTATTTCAGCACCAATGTGAATGCGTATGAGCATGCGCGCGCGCGCCTTTCTCGCTTTTTGTTCATGTAAGTACGTTGTCCCTTTTTTGTTTTGTGTAGTGATGGAACTTGTGCACTTGAGGGCATTGAAATTATTATAGTTCTTTGTATGTTAGCTGAGATAGCTTGATTTATTTTCACTGTCTGACAATGAGTTTGAAGTGAAAATATGCAGACAGTCCAAGTAGAAATAATGCAGTTTTATACAAAAAAAAAAACTGAAACTTTGTATGTTGCTGTGGTTATGTAAATGAGTTCCCCTTCTTGCCCCCTCTCCAAAAGTTATTAAAGACAAAACTTACTTTCAACAAAAAACAAAACAACAAAAAAAAAACAACAACAACAAAAACTCTGCTTTGCCTTAGCAGTTTATAGACTAAAAATTTCTTCTACAGCATGAAATTGATGTGGAAAATTTCGTGAGAACCAACTTTAGCTTGCAATTGGTTTGCCGCTCAAAATTCAAATTCCTTCATTCTTTCAACTTCAACCAAATGGTAAACGCTCAACGCGCTTAACATCATAATAATATTTATGTTGTTCAAATTACCACAATTTGCATGTAAATATCAATTAGTCCCTAAATGTTTTGACCTAATCATGGTGTTCTTGTGACGATGTAGTCTTCGTTTTTTTAACTTAACTGTTTAGATCTGAAACTTATAAAGCTTCGAAACGAAAAAAAAAAAAAAATGGGAAATTTCCCTCGAGTGAAAAATGAAGCACACAAAACAGTTAACGGACTTATGATTGAAGTTGATGTCTTGAAATCACAGTGCCCATACTGTTGTTGCCAATTGTTGTTGCTGCTACTTGCTTATTCGCTTCTTGGAGCAACAGCAGCACCCTAATGATTTCAAGTATATGTTCGCTCTCATGCTTGTTATCTGTTACCAAGTTTGTTATTATGATTATTCGTATTGTTGTTGTTACAGCTCCATTACAACAACAACAATATCGTAATAATTATATGTCATTAATTTTATTATAATATGATTTTTTCCACAGTCTGTTTTTTTGCTACTCAACAGCTTCTTCAATAGCTTGCTTCAACACACTAACCAATTTAACCCTTACGCACCTATGAACGGCCAAAAATTTTCAAAAGATCTTGTTTTTTCTTTTAAATTTCAAAACCGTTATTCAAGTTTTAAAATAGTGATGCCCTACTCATAAGTGAAAAGCTTTATGCTTTGTAATTAGTTTGAATCAGTGAAGGCCAAACGTGCGCTTTAGATAAGCAGAATATATTAACGTGCTTGCCAAAAGCTATTCAGTTGTTTTTAACCCTTTTCTTGCTAATATTTTATTGCAAAAGCTTTTTGAATACTAATACTTAAATAACCAATTTGTCAATAGCCGTGACTTTTTCATAAAAATTATGCCGATCACAGCTGTTTTAAAATTACATTAAAAGCTTTTTTATTGCATGAAAAATACTCAGCATCATCTCTTTAAAGCTTTACGAACATAGAAATCACCATCACTACTCTATAGTAAAAAAAAATTAGATATTTTATTTTTTATTATATTTCTGGGAATAGCGTTTTATTTATATAAAGCAGTGACGGCCATTCTACACCATTGGCAAAATGTATATGAAGAGCTTGCGGTCAAAATGTGATATCCAACAATTCCAAAATTTTACAGGAGAGCAAAAAAACGTTCGCATTTCCCTATTCCGCACTTACCGAAATGCGTTTTTCGAATAATTATTTTAAAAAAAGTAATCAACATTTTTTAAATATGAAAGCGACAACAATTCGGCGTGATTTTAGATAACTAAAATTAAAAAAAACACGTTTGGGATATCACTTTTTGACTGCAGGCCCTTCATATGTAAAAATGAATAATAAAGCATTTGAACCTTTACACTATAATATGTATGAAATAAAAACGGAGAGGCTGAACAGCTTATCACCAGCATATCGAAGGCAGCGGCGAATCCAAATTGCGTGCTATGAATATTCACTTATGGCGTCAGTTTATAAATCTTATAATTGTAGAGAGCTAGACAACGGTTTTTGAATCACTTTTTGATCAATTTTTTTTTTACTTAAGTTTTGTTCTAAATTCTGGTTTGATTTTTGATCTTTGCTTAGTAAAATTTTTGGTTTGGTTTGGCTTAAATTTAAATTTTTAATTTGCGCGTTTTTGCTTTTTAGTCTCATTTCTGAATTTAGTTTTAATTTTGGTCTGTATTGTGTTCTGAATATTGATTTCGTTCCATTTTTTTATGATTTTAGTCGAATTTTGGTCTGTTTTTTGGTTGAGTTATTTGGTTCAATTATAAGAAAGTGTACAAGTATACACCTTGATTGGTAATGGCAAAACCACCGATCTAGTCAAAAATGGCCACACCGCCTTTCGGAATCGGCGTTAAACTATAGGTCCAACTATGTGGTATCACAATGGGCTGTTCAGGCCTAAGTGTGTCTCTCGACAGCCACTTCAACCTAACCAAACTAACCTTGGATTAAGTTTTCGAATGAACTTCAATATAGTTTGAATTTTGGCCCAAATTTTAGTCTGATTATTTCTCTTAATTTAGTCTTCCTTTAGTTTGAGTTTTAGATCTGAGTTTTAGTCAAAAATCTGTCTTACTTTTGGTGTAATGTTTAATCTAAATTTTAGTCTGATTTTTGGTCTGAGTTTTTGTTCAATTTTAGTCTGAATTTTAGCCAATTTTTTGATCCGCATTTAGTCAGCTTTTTAGTCTCATTTTTATATAAAATTTATCTGATTTTTTATCTCCTTTTGGTACGAATTGTGGTTAAATTTTTTGCCTGAATTTAGTCTGAATTTTAGTCTAAATTTTATTTGCTTTTAATGCAATTTGTGGTGCAAATTTGGTTTAAATTTTGATATGACTAGTGTTTTAAATATTAACTGAATTTGACCTGACTTTTGGTCTAAGTTTTAGGCGGATTTTTTTCTGATTTTTGGTACCATGTTTGGTCTAAATGTTATTCCGATATTTGGTCTGAGTTTTTGTTTGATTTTTGGTTCACTGGTTTTACTGATCATTCAGGCAAATCTGCTCTCAACAAATCCAATACTACATCCACCATTCGTCGATCCTATACAATTTAAGTTTAAAGCCCTCTTTGCCCTTAAATGTGTGTTTTCAAGGCCCAGGACTTCTCGCAAAATTTTCTTATTGGGAATTTTTTTGTTGATTGGGGCAGGCGGATTTGACAGCCAATGCTCTCCCATTTGGGACGGACCTGTGAAAGACTAATGGCAATATTTCAAATTATGGCAACACTAAATATTTTCCTTATTTGTTGTTCTTAGTAAAATTTTTTTTCTCTGCTTAAAAGGGTTAAGTTGTAATTCGTTGATCATCACTACTAATTTAAAATATTTGTTTTTACTTTTTTAAATATTATTTTTTCTATAAGTTTATTTTTTTTTTAAATTAAACAAAATGTTTTTTTATGTAAGAAAGTCTTTATTATTTTACATATTTGAGATCAATTGAAAGCAATAACACATTGTGAGTTAAAATTTAAAACAAAATAAAGTGACAGTAGACTTTGTCAGGATTCTAATTAATTAATTCTTATTTGCTAGAATAAATTCGATTTCAGAACCATTCTCCTCTATTTTCTGCATTATTGTTAGCTTCAATTTTTGCATTGATTAATGCTGAAGCCATTTCACCATCCCAAAATCGAATTATATTTGTTACACTTGCCACACCATTTTGATTACGACGTAAAAATCTCACTGGCTCAGGTTGTTGAGCTGCAAATATATTTGGCAGCACTGGCACTGATAATGGCAATGGTAATGACGCTGCTTGTTGAACATGCGCCATATTTTGATTTGAATTATTGCTGCTATTCTCCTGTGTGAAAATTAAAATATATTGCAATAAATATTTGTTTATTCGAATAATATATTAGTAAATAAATGTTGAACTTACCATGGTTTTTGGTTTTAATGAAATAAAAATAACTACAATCAAAACTTTAAGAAATATAATTATATGAAAGAGAACTATGTTATTTTCACTTTCTTCTGCAGCGTAGTAATTGCAACTGATCGTCAGCTGAGCTCAAATTTATACACAAGCAACAAATCCTTCGATACTGAAGAGGACATTTTGAGGGTTGTTTTTTGTGATTGCAGGTATACAGATATTGGATTTTATTGTTGTTCGGATTTTTCTTTGTTGTTTCCATTTTTATGCTCTTTTCTGAATTTATTATTTTAGTACATATTCTATGAATACATATACATTTTTTTTATTCCTTAAAGCAGGTATGTTATAAAAATTAAATATCAGCATTAACAAAGAAATTTGTAGGACACGAAACATGCTATTTTAATGTTCTTTGAAACAACCACAAAGTATTCAGAAAGTTTTATTCGCAATAGAAACCGGCATACATAATAGCAAGGACAAAAAACGTTAGCGATCGAACCGGACGCATTCATTGTCAAAAAGAGGGAAAACATTAAATGATAAAAATGTTCTAAATGAGAGTGCCGACTTTAACTAATCGGCGACAAAACTGCAGTAGCAGCAAAATATACTAAGTAAGAATAAAACCGTGCCGGTGTGAATAGCATCGTGACGACAAAATTTGATAGAATTTACTTGTACCATTTCGATTGTCTCATGCTGGTTAAGTACAATAATAGTTGCAAAGGCTTTCAGGGTATTTTTGAATTGATTACCTCTTGTTGAAAAAGTACGAGTTAATATTAAAAAAAAAATTCAACCCACTAAATTAATTTGTTTCAAGAAATTTGCATAATTAGTTCTATATTAAATTATAACTTAAATACCAATTCAAATTTTACAACTTCCAACATATGAGTACAAAAAACTTAACTTTGCACTTGAACTCAATTAATATTTTCCTTTGAAATTTAAATTTTATATTAGCAAAAACAGATAATTGCATAATAGCATTGTCATAGATTAGACTTTTTAGTATTTATTAAATACAAAAAAATTATGAAAAAAAACGACATGCAAAGTTCATAAAAAAACTTGTATTCATAGTCTCAAAGTACTCGAACAAAGCGTATTTAACACGCTACTAGAGCATCATCATCAGCATCACCATTGTAGCAGTAGCAGTTGCAGCAGCAGCAACAAATTTAATGTAATAGAATTTTCATATTATTTAAAGTTTTTGTTCAGCATTTGTTTATTGCAACTTAAAACGGAAACCATTAACAATAGATAATAAAAAAAAAAAAATATCATGAGCGTCCCATGTATAGAACATACTGGGGACTCAAGTCTCCTTATCATAACTCTCTGAAAAATTAATACTGCCATCTTTACGCGCCTCGTATGAGGCAATCATCGGACTAATGCGAATTGCTCCTGGTAACTTAAAACTTTTCTCAAACTAAGTAAGTATTGAAATAGAGATGCTAAACTAAATCAGATGATAAATCAAGATTGAGCTTCTTTTACCAATTTTACTCTACAGATTCTTTTGCATGTATTTTGTTTTTCTGGTGTACAAAGATGCTAAAACGCCCAATAATTCACTGATATATTAAGTAAGCATCAGGGTGTCGTGAACACGGTCCATGGTGTAACACAAAAAAAAAAAATAATTTAAATTGGCATTCGCCGAACAACAACGTGTACCACGATGATCATCATTTAGGTGATTCACGAGGCTTCATAAAGTCATAACTCCTATTTGAAGAAAAGTATGATATGTGTGAGCGCCCTAACATTTTCACTGATTGCTAAAAAAACAATATAAATACTTTTTTTGAAATTAAAATGCTTTGCATGAAAGAAGAAGAAGAATCAAAGCACCAAAGAACAGCTGATTAAATAGCACACTTAGAAACATAATATTTTCACATGGAGGTCAACAACACAAATTTTACAGCTATTGCAAAATTTTATGGACAATTTACTAGGCATTGTGAATCACCTAAATGTGTCACGATGACACTCATTCGATACCAAACATCAACGCGAATGAATAAGATCGGCAAACGATTGGCAAAAATGGGAAAATGATTGTCATTGTGGAAAAATGTTTTTCAGAAATGCTTGTCAAAAATGGAATAATGCTTGTTAAATATGGGAAAATATTTGTCACAAATGGGATAGTGCTTGTTAAAAATTAGAAAATACTTGTCAAGAACTGAAAAATGCTTGTCAAAACTGAAAAATGTTGTCAAAAATGAGAAAATGCTTGTCAAATATGTTAAAAATACGAACACCCTTGTCAAAAATTAGAAAACGCTTTTTAAAATTTATTTTCACTAATTTTCTTTATACTTAAACTAAATATTTTATTATATTTATTAGTTAACGAATTCAATTTCTTATATATTCATAGAGTTCAAGAGTCCCGCCGCCAAAAGAAATACATATAATGAAAAGCTATAATTTTTTAAGTATTAATCAAAAATTAAAACTAACTAATAAATATTATTCAAAGAAAATGTGAAAGTTTTATAATGAAATAATAAAAAAAAAAAACAAACAAAATTAAATTGAAGAAAAGACAAGGAAAAAAGTGTAGAGATTTACTTTGTTAATTTTGACAAACATCCTCCCCATTTTGGCAAGTATTCTCATACATTTTGACAATAATTTTTGAGAAGTATTTTCCATTTTGACAAGCAATTTTCCTTTCTTTAATAAACATTTCTCTATATTTTGAAAAGAATTTCCCCAATTTAGGCAATCATTTTTCCATTTTTTTCACATTTGACAACTGTTTCGCCATTTTTGTCAAGCATTTCCACATCATCTCTTCTAAAAACAGAAGTTATGCAGAAATTTGACAATATTTTTATATTAAAATCGACTTTTGTAGTAGTTCTGCTGTGTGGGCGTCACCCCAAATTATTAAAAAACTATATTTTTTTACTCATTTTTATGCTAACAACTCAAATATGCCTAATTTTGAATATGTTACAGTATGAACTATTAATTTAACCAGATTTCTCATATTTTTAAATTATTGTCCACTTTTTCAAAATTTATATTTTTTGATGGATCACCGGTGATCTTATAGTCCTCAATAGAAACTTTTAGAGAACAGTTTACAATAAAATGAGGACCGGAAAATATAATACGAACTAAGATGTGCCCTATTTCTTATATTTTTCTGAAATTCCATAGAGAGTTAAGCGAAGAATTAATACTAAGTGACTCAGTCTTACTATGAAAAAGTTCTTAAAAAGTTTTTATTAAGAACCACATAATCATCGTTGGCCCTAGAAAATTTTAACTTCTAGATACAAAAACACATTTTTTTACCAAAAATTGTAACAAGAAATGGGGTTCAGATAATTCAAGTCCAGACTCGGTTTTGCATTTTCTTCTCTCGTTACTTACAGTCTGGAAAGAGTTAAAGCTCACAGCTTTTCATTAAACCACAGACAAAATACGTATGTAGTTATTTGTATTCAAAAGCACAGTTTCTCTGTCACACCTTTAAAACTTTTCACTCACAAGCTTAAGAATTGACATCACTGCTCTAATAGCGTTTGCGTTTCTCGATAAAATGTTGCATTTTTTCTGCACCGTGCGAGGGCTGTCAAAATTCGTGTTCTTTTCTGAAAAAGAGGCAGCCTTTTCAGAGAGTATTGTGTTCTTTTCTAAAAAATGTTGCCTTCTGAGCGGCTATTGCCCTGCAAATTAATTGATTCTGACAGGGTTGCATTTTTATGTTCCTTTCTTGCACTAAAAATGCAACATTTTGGCAGGGTTGAGGGCAACATTAAAAAATTGTTGCCACGGCACGAGGCAAAAAAAATGCAACATTTTGTTAAGAAAAGAAAACGCCATAAGTTAATAAATTTTAACACCCTATGAAACCCCCTTAGAAGCACGCTACTGCTTACATCTGAATTTTTCAATTGACTGACTAACTGACTGACTGCATTTATGAACTAATACAATGTTTACATTGATGATGATGGTGATGATAATAATGTGAATAAATACAAATTAAATGCAATAGTGTCAAAAGTGGGTGTAATTTAAATTTAAAAATAAATTATTATAAAAAAAACACTAATTAAAATGTGTAGACCTTATTTTGTAAAGCTCAGTCATATAAATAAAATACACTTGCATACATACATACATACAACCAATTGCATAGTTATACAAACAACATTTAAATATTTTTATATTACTAGTGCATTGTTTATTTGCTTCTTTTCTCCACATATGTATGTATGTATGTACATGAATTCCTAGTTGCTCTTATTTTAATCAGACCAACAACAAGCTGATAGCGCTGTCAGCACTTGTCAGCAAGAGTTAATTGCATTTTTCTTCTTCTTGCTTTTGACATTGGAGCTGAAGCTGAAGAAGAAGATGCGTATGAATTTTTATTTTTTCTGCTGCCATTGCACTAAATAAATAGTAATCGTCGTCTTCTTCCTATTGGAGCACTTAAAAGCAATTTCGAATGTATCATGTTGTACACGCACCAAATCACAGATAACTTACAACAACCAACACCTTCCTTCTTCCTTTAGTTATATTTGCATTGATCCTTTTTGTGTGAGGCCCTTTTTCCGGTGTCTACAGTTTTAGTTTGTTTTAGTTAGCTGTGCACGTAGACTACGTAACTTATAACGTTAACAAATGTAAAAATAATTGAAAAAATTTCAATTCAGTTGAAATGCAAAAAATAACTAAAAATAAAAAACTAAATAAAGCACAAATTGAATTTAATTATTTAAAAGCAAATTGATAAGTTGAAACTACTACTAGCAAATAAATGAAAACAAGTAGCAACTAAGAGTGTGCTGCTGCTGATACTTTATATAAGCATATATAAGTGTATGTATGTATGTATAGTTCTTAAGATTTTTAGACCAGGAGACTACAATCTACGAGCATTTCGCTTCGAAATGGTTATCTAGTGTAAAGTGTCTTTTGATTTGAATATGAAATCGGATTCTATAGCACTTTCGAAACGAAAAAAGTATTGCCAGTTTTTTTGCTCTTTTGATTTTCAGAATTTTTTCCAGTTTCGAATTTTTGTTTGCATTTAAACTGTTTCAAAAATCAACAAAAAAAAAAGAAAAAATATTTTATAAAAACCTACATCAAATAAAAGTAAAATAAAACATATTTTTAAACTGGAGCCAAAGAATATACTTTTTACTACACCGTCAATTAACTTAGTGTGTGACATCTGTTACTCGGATAAATCCATAAACTAAAACTAGATTTTTTTAAACCTCTTTTTTTAAATTTTATGAGACATATTTTACAAAAAAAAAATAAAACAAAAATTTCTCTTCTTCGTAAATATTTTTTTTTTTGTTAAGATGAGATCAAAAGCTGAATAGTGCGGAGTATGAAAACAGCTTGGGTGTAATGTTCATTGACGGCGGGTTAATCATGGAAATCCCAAATCTTCCATTTTTTTAAATCAATAAAAACTCTTTCTTATTTTTGTTTTTTATTTTGTTAATTTAATTTTTCAGGGACCTTAAATTACTATAAAACCGTTGAAAAATCTTGGCATGAGACAAAATTTTGTTGCACTGTGTAATCAGTGTTGCCAGCAGTTTAAAAATAAAAAAGCTAAATTGGTCAAAAAAGAGCAAAATGTTCCTAAAAAAAATTCATAAATTTGCTCTAATTGAATATTCCATATTCAAATAATATTAAAATCATTTTTCTTTTGTAACCAGAAAAAAATCTGAAAAATAGCAAATCAACCCATATTTCAAATTGTCAAATAATTCTTTGCAAAAGTCAGCATGCATTGAAAAATTGGCGCCGTCATTAGCGGAACTTCTTACAGACGTTTTGAATTAGCATCAGTTGATTCAATAGCAGCAGTTTTCAAATACATATTTCTAAAGCGTGGAATATAAGAAGAAATTTTTTATATAATGGCCGAGAAAAGAGTTGACGCAATTCGGGCGGACAACCGAATAAGCTTTCTTCAGATGATGTGGGGTCTTTAGGACGATACATTTCAAATGGCGAGGCATCATGTACATTTTGAAATTCAGAAATTTTATTGCTCTTCCGATTCATAAAGTTTCCAATATTTGAATGCTATTTTCTACCTTGAGTTTTGCATTCCAGAAGAAAAGATACTGACTTCACCTGCATAAGCAATGTAATTCTTGCGCGCCAGAATTTTAAAATCTGCTTGGAAAGTATCTCTTCTATAGATAATAAAATTTTCTTCGACACTTCTACTTTACTTTTCAGCTAGAAGAGCTGAATCATTAATGAGGTGAGGTTTTCGCTAAATATACAAAAAAAATGCTAAGGCTACAACAAAAACCATCACTAAATTATCATTGAAACCCACTACACTGCACTAAACTCACTAAAAGCTTCAAGTTTCACATACCTACAGTGTGTTTCTATGTTAACTGTCAATTTTTTATCTCATACAACTTGAAGATTGGCACACGCTCATCTTCATTTCAAGCAAAAAAATAAAAATAAATAACAAGAAAGATATATAAAATTAAAATAAAATAAAAGAAATCTTCTTCCTTTTAAAAAGCGCCTTCACTGACATGCACTTCAACACTAACAGTCAATTCAACACTCAACAACAACAACAACAACAGCAGTAACTTAATGGTGACCCTCTTCTTTTTTAACTAGCTACTTTAATAGACTGGCATATGCATTCTTGTATTTAAAAACAACAACAAGAGGAAAAACCACTACAACAACAAAAGTGCACTACCACTCAGTGTAACAGTAATTTGCTATGAACTGCTACAGATACAATTGTTCCATTTCAGATATACAAAATACACAATTGCGGCAAAAGCAACAGTTGCTGCTTTTGTAGCAACTTAAGGCAAGCAGCGCTCAAGTAACAACATTCGCATTATTTTTGGCATAATCAGACGCTTGCAATCGCCATTAAATGCAAATTATTTCATTTTTGTGCCAATTCGCGTAAAAATATCTGGTTTGGTTTTTTATTTTTTCGTTGTTGTTGTTATTGTTGTTTTGTATTAACTATTGCGTTATTGTATGTATGTACTACCAGCAGCAATAGCAACAGTAACAGTGGCATCGTGGCAGAATGGCAACTTTAACAGCAGTTAGTGTGTGTTGTTCTACTTTTATTGCTTGCTGACAATTTAAATGCTGTTGGTATTATTGTTGTTTTGTTGTTAGTGTTGTTCAATGACTGCCAATATTCGTGTGTGCAACATCAATATTGCCATCAACAACCTCATCATCATCATCAGCAGCAGTAATATCATAGCACTCAGCAGAGTCGTCATGCTCATCAAATTGAAATCAAATCAGAATATTCATCTCGAAATTGTACAATTTCTACTTATTTTTTTTTTTTTACCATTAATTTTTGTTAGGGTTGTTGCACACTGAAACGACACAATATGAGAAAAATACAAATGAACCGGGGAAATATTCTGGAATTAAAAAAAAAAATAAGTTGTACAAATTGAAGACATTTGAACGAAAAGGTAATGCTCAGCATTCGTTACATGTATCGATTTTGTCAATTCGCACTGTACTACAGCACGACAGAATCGGAAAGTCTTCAATAATAAAGTTTCATTCTTTGGCGAAAGTTTGATCTATATTGTCTGAAGTTTGATATATATTTGTCACTAAATTTCAAACCAAAACTAAGACGAAATTCAGATAAAAATAAGACCACAAATTTGGCGACGATTCATACCAAAAACCAAACCAGTTTCATAAAAACTTTTTTTTTTAAATAACTAAAGCGCAAACAGTTTTCTTTTCAATGAATATATGTAAATTTATTAAAATGCAATGCAATAGTTTTTGAAAAAATTAAAAAACCAAATTTGAGTCTCCGGTGCCCCAAAAGGGTAACTATTTTAAAAGTATTCACATATTTGGAAGAAGAGACTGCGCTCATAACCGATTCAGCCCTATTTCTCATCTCTCCTACCTCTAAGGATCGTAAACTGAGTATATATGATACAAAAGTGTAAAAAAACATGTTGGCCAGAGTGTTTAGAATCAACCCGGCTAATGTATAGAGAACTGACATTTATCGATTTCTCGCTATTTTGATAATATTTAACTCGAATGGCTTCAGGACAGATAAGTCAAGTATACTCAGAATTCAAAACATTTGAACTTGAATTCGGGACATTTTCATAATAAAAGGAAATTACTTTAACTAATTTGAATGAAGTTTACTGTACAATTACTTACATTATTAACTCTGACTTCCTTGACTTTTTTTTTAAATCGTGTTTATTTTGTGATTAAAAAACCAATATTTTTCAATATCAGAATGCGGAACAAAGAATTTATTGGTTTCTTTTTACTCTGCTCTTTCAAAAGTTGCTGACAAACAAAAAATTGCCCAGTATTAATTTTCTTTCTCTTTTTTTGCTATCATTCCAGACATTGACTGTGATAAATTTCAGAGCTTAGTTCTTAATTATAAAAAAGAGTAAAGCCGTGAAACTTTAATTTTCAAATTCGGATGTTCCGAAACATTTTCCAGAACACCGGAAATTCGGACCATGTCACGAAAAAATCAAAAAACCTGACCACTGAAGTGTGAATCAAGAGCATATGGTAAGTGTATTAAAAAACTGAACTATTTTAAATATGATCGTGTCGATTTTCTTTTTTCACTCCACTGCTATTGTGATCGCGTCAAATCAGCTAAGTATGAATCACACTTTACTCCACAATACTCAAATAATACATTCCCGTATAATATTTTTGCAATTTGTCGAAATCGCAAACGAACAAACGAAATATACATAATAATTGGCTAGTTTCATGGTAAGCAAAGCAAACCAAAAGCAAAGCAATCCAGCTTGCCTGTTTGCCTATTTGCCTCCTAGAATTGAGGTCAATTCTGTGATTGTTTTTTCGGCTATTTTATGATTATGGTCAATTTATGGTTTTAAAAAGAAAAGAATTTGCCATATGTATGAATGTTTATGAATGATTTTTGACGAAAAACCAATAAAAAGAATCGAGTATGATAATAAAATGAGTTTGCAAAAACATTTCAGTATAAATATAAGAAGCTTAAATTCAAATTGTAAGCACATTTAATTACATTTTAAAGCGATTTCTTTGATACTGCCAAAACATTTTATAATTACATAAAATTTTTAAGTAGAAATAAAAACAAATATGTGGAAGAATACAAATTTGTTAGCTTGAAAATTGGTTTTATGTCATAACAAAATATCTTTCATCTATTAAAAGAAAGAAAAAAAAAAAAGACAAAATGATATTCTTTGATTTATGCTTCTATAGAATTAACACCATCAGGCAAAAACTATTTATACGATTTGTGATATTTGTGATTTGCGTGTAGAAAGAAAATATTAAAAAGCAATTTGCGGGTTCATTCATCTTTAAAGCGAAGTCATAGTCTCAACTCTCAAATAAAAATAATAATATGTAATAGCTTAAAGATTTTTGCTTAGATTTTAGCCAGCACAAAGTTAAAAAAAACAAAAAATCAAATACTAAAGACAAAAGAAATGAGAATTTCAACAGAATAATTTTATTCTAACTATAATTCTTAAAAAAAATTACTTGTGCTTTGTGCTGTCAAAATGATATAAAAACACATAGAAACCATTAAAGGATGACCTTAATCATTTTATTTAATTGTTGTGAAATATTTTGCAACCAATAAATAATTCATGCTAAATTTAAGACGAAAATTGAATTGACTTGAACGGTTGTGTGTAGCCTTGACAGTGAGTAAAAAACATACAGTGGTGGACAAGTGGAAATCCTACTCCAAAATTGAGAGGTTTTGGTTTGTTTGTTTTTTTCCTCAAGTTTTTTAAAAACAATTTAATTTAGTATTTAATTCATTTATTATAAGTTCGCATGAGTGATTTTAATAGCCATTGTATGTACCCATGCATGTTTTTGTTTTAGTAACTACCCTCAAATGTTAGAGTTGGTTTTTTTAATATTTCTTATATTTTGTTTTCTAATTTCATTTATTTTAAAAAATGACCAAACCTCATGATGTCACCAGCACCATTCTTTGAGCATGGGTTTTTTCTAAAAAAGAAAAATATTTTTTTTTTTGAAATTGTAGACTTCCTGTTTCATAATCAACCGACTTTACAATCTTACTCCAACCTTTTGTATGCATAAAATTATGAAAAGGCAAATTAAAAAATAAAAAAAATTATGTGGGCTCCTCATTTGTTTAATTTTGTTGTCGTGTTTTGTCTCATCTTAAAATGGCATTTAATCATTCAAACTATAAACGGCCTATAAGAAAAACACTTTCGATTTATCAAAGTCATTTAATTTATACCTACTTCTACTGTTAATAAAAAGGAAACAAAAGTTTTTTCATATTGTAAAATTTCTTAAAAGTTTGTTGCTCAAAAAATTATGACAGCTACAGCTTTTATTTTAGTCTGTTTGCTTCATTATTATTATTTTTTTTTCTTTTGATTTTAATTGGCCACCTTACCATGTTTGAGTTCATCCATAATTTAGTTTTGCGCCAAGACGCGTGTTCATATTAATTTTTTGATTTGTTTTGGCTTAGATGATTTTATTTTTATTTCATTTTTCATTCTATATTGAACGCTTATATTTGATTTTTGTTAGATGATTTTTATTTATTTATTTTTTTTCGTTTTTGTGTTTTTTTGTCGATTGACAACTTTATTCGTAAAAAAGGAAATGACAAGGCGCCCACACGCATTGCGAGAATTTTTAATTTATAATTTGAGAAGTGTGTGAAATTAAAATCTGTTGAAATTCGATGGTAGCAAAGATAGCAAAATTTAAATCCGTTAAATTAATTAAAGTGATTTTTGTTGTAAGAATTGAAACATTCAAGAAAATTTGGAAAATATTTTCCTCGTATTTTTAAAAATTTGATAAAAATATTAAGTGATTTTGGGTTATTAACCCGAAACAAATAGACATCGAAGGAAATTGCGAGGCCCATTAAAAAAGAAGGATTAAATGAGTTTCCTATTGATAATTATCAATGTTACTATGGAATTACTTTTAATTTTGGACTTAAGAAACTGATCGTTGAGCTTTTCAGGACTTTCAAAACTAGGTTCATTGTGAAGATTAAAAATTTTTTACTACTAAGTCCCAAAAAACCGTGCCGAAATTAGTTTTGATTCACTACAAACTAATGTTTTCCCGTACATATTTTTAATCACTGTATTTTTTTTTAAGTAAGCTAACTAATCAGCAACATTTATAACTTCATTACTAGTTCATCTCCACCTTCCTGTTCCTAAAACGTTACTAGAGATAATACTGAGTTCAATACGCAAGATTATATTAAACTTCCTTCACACCTTTAATCCGGCAATTGATATTTTGTATTGTCAAAATAGAAACAAAAATGTTAATTTTACAGTAAAAAATGTCAAAATGATATGTTTCATGTTGAGTTTACATTAAAACAGTTAAATTGATAATAATCTGTTTTACATTATAATATCAATTTATAATGTTAAAATCTATTAAAAATTTTCTTATTGCTTATTAAATTTTTTATGTAGAAATACATAATTTAAAATTTCTAAACTTATCAATTGTAAAATAGTTTCTTTTTATTTTTCAAGCTTCCCCTCTTTCTCTCTCTCTCTCTTTCTCTTAATCCAGTTTGATAAACTCTTAATTTTTTGAAACTAAGATTTTAAGGTAGACCTTAAAGCTTTACAGTTAAGCCTAATATCTTTTCTCTTATCCGCATCCAAAAATGCGCAATTTCGCGAAATAAACAATGCGACGCATTAATTTAGGTATGAGCTACTCAAGCCTCAATAATTTTTCAATTTTTGAATCTTAGAATCTCAGATTACTAGTATCAAACCTGAATTTAAGACAAGTTCATGTTAGTTCCCCTCTCCTCAAAATACCGTTTGATAAACCATTATTCACTTCTTTGAAGTAAGAATTCCTGATTAAGATTTCTCATAAAATGTTTTCTTTGCAGTATTGAGCTAAAGAGACGTAGTCATATTAGCCCTCTTCTCCTATTTAATCTAGTTTAATTTACTATTTTTAGTTTGATTAACTTTTCGATAAAAGGATTATAGATAAACTGCTAAGCTTCAATAACTCTTCTCATATATGAAGTAAAGGTCCCAGTATGTCTTTAACCCATTAATAGTTAAACCACTCAGCACAAGCGTATGTTACAATGACTTGGCATACGAAATCACTAATATTTAAGATAAGATTTAACTCTTTTTCTTCTTAACATCTTCTTCTTCTAGTGAAATCATTTCAGAAACATCAATTATTATGACTTTCCGCTTTATATTCTCTTTTTCTATATATTTCATAAACAAGAATATTTCATAGGCATAAGCAGCGGCGGAACCAGAGGCTATGGGGGCTGTAGTACCTATGTAGTCTAACATGCACTTCGACCACAATAAATCTACAATTTCAAGGTCAACTTATAGACGTTTAAACTTTATAGAAATTTGGTGAGTTTTTAATAAAAATTTTAGTCTAAGTTTGGGACTGAGTTTGTTTTTGATTTTCGACGTGCGTTTTGGTTTGATTTTTTGTCTGGACTCGGTTCGGATTTCGGTCAGAAATTGGTTTAATTTTTGTTCTGAATTCAGATAAGATTTTAAGTGTGGTTGTAATCTGAATTATAGCCTAACTTTTGGCTTAATTCATGGTGTGAGTTTTGTTGGAAATAATCGCTCTAAATTTTATTTAAATGTTGGTGCAATTTTTGTTCTGGATTTGGTTTGAGTTAAGATCAGAATTTCGTTCGAGGCAAAAAAGCCTAAAGGTCTGAATTTAATTATGATCTGATTATTTTATCAGTGTATTGATTTGGATTTCAGTCTGAATTTGGGCTAATTTATGGTCTAAGTTTTGATCTGATTTTAGGTCAGAATTTAAGTCTGAGTTAGGATTTGATTTCAAGTTTGAATTTAGTCTTAATTGCGATCTAAATTAAGTCTAATTTTTTGTGTAAGCTTGGACCTGCGTTAGAGATCAGCCTGATATTTGGTTTGAATTTGGCCAGAATTTTAATTTTTTGTTTGAATTTGATCTGTGTTTTTGGGTCCAGATTTCGATTTTTTTTTTTAGGTCCGAGGTTGGTCTGATTTTTTCTAACTTTTGGTCCAAATAAAGTCTGTATTTTAGGCCGAACTTGATCTGCGTTTGAAGCTAAATTTTGCGTGAGTTTTTGTTTGATTTTTATATTGAGTTTTTGGTCTGAGTTTTTGTATGAATTTCGATTTTAGTTTTGGTCTGAATGCAATGTACAACAATTTTCTGGAAATAGTTTCGAGCCTCAAAGGAACTGTCTCATATAAAAGTATTAGTTAGTGGTAGTAAGCCTCTAGCTGGATTTTGGTCCTCCTCATCACAACTTTTGTTTACAGCTCCAAATTTTAATCAAAAATGGCATCAAATTATATCAAATTTTTTTGTAAATCTACATTTTAGATGAATTTTGATTTCAGAAACTCATACTAAAATTTTCAGAGGAATCTTTTCTCTGAGCATTTAACCCATTAGCTCCTACCTATATCAATCTTTTTGGAACTTTTTTTGGAAAACCATAAAATTTCCTTAAAAGAGCGTTCAAGGGTTAAAGTGTTCTACAAAAATATGTTGCAAAAATTGTAATAGGTGTCACTAAAAACAATAAGCACCTACGGGTTAAATGTAATGCGTTTCACCATACAACAAAACAAAGTTAAGTTTTACGTCTAAACTTTAACTCGCAGGTGGTTTTTATATTTGATGATTCCAATTGAAATTTTTCATAAGCTATTTTGTGGAACACTTTAACCCTTGAATACCCCATATCGGTATTTTTGACTTTTTTTGAGAAATTCCTGAGAATCCGCATATAAAAGGGTGGGCAACGGTTAAAATGTTGCACAAAAATATTCTAAGATAAATTTCATTAGTGGTCCTTAAAGACAAGAAGCACCTATGGATTAAAAGTAAGACGTTTCATCACACAACAAAATAAGGTTAAGTTTTACACCTTACCTTTAACTCATAGGTACTTTTTATCTTTAGTGACCCCTAGTAAAATTTTCCGTAAAATAGTTTTGTGGAACACTTTAATCCTTAAATATCCTTTTAAAAGAGACTTTTCTGGAATTTCTTAAGAAAAGGGCCAAAAACACTCATATGGATACGAATCATTGCATTAAAATATGCTTAGAAAAGATTCCTCGTAAAATTTTAGTAAGGGTTTATAAAGACAAGATTCTTTTTATTTTTGATTAAAATTTGGAAATTTCAACCTACTGTAAAAAAAAAATTGTGATGAGGATGGCCAAAAACCCAGCTAGGGTTTTCTTATCACTAACTAATAGTTTCATAAAAGATAGATTCTGTTGATGCTCGTTTTTGGTCTAAATTTTGATTTGAGCTTTTGTCAGATTTCAGTTAAGTTTTTGATTAAAATTTAATAACAATTTTGATCTGAGTTTTGGACAAAATTAAACAAATAATTCAGTGGGCTTTCTTTTCTTTTACTCTTCAGAATACCTACAACTTATCTATTAAATTTTTAATGCATTTCTTAAGCTTAGCAGAACCTGACCCTTCTAGAACCAAATCTGCATCCACCACTGGGCAGAGAACTAGGCTTACAAAAATATCTTCATACTATTATCAATTAATAATAACAATTAAATAGTTCTGGCGTGCGATTAGTGTGATTTGCTGTCATATTTAAAATTTTGATTGATTTAAGACAATTATAAAGTCATTGTGTTATAGCTGAGCAACAGAATCACCAAAGAAGTCAAAAAAAAAATAAATGAAAGAAGACATCAAAAACTAAAGGCTAAAAATAAAATAAAATTAAAAAGATATGATTAACTTACAGAGCAACAACAGTCAGACCCAACGATTTTTTTGCCTTTGTTATTGTTTGAACCGAAAAGTGTTGAACCAAGCAGACATGCTAAATCAAGCAGAAGAAGATGCTATCAACACTATGCCAATACAACAACAACAGCAACAACCAAAACACCGAAACACAGTTGATGTTGATGACTTACAACAAGTAATTGACTTCATATACTATACTCTACGCTGCCCTACACTGTTGCACCGACCGGCAACAAAAGCGCATCAACAACATTTATAATTTTTATTTTATTTTGCTTTGTTTACGTCTCATCATTGTCGAATGACTAACTGAATGCACATGTTGCTACGCCGCAAACCAAGTGCTGAGCTACATACGAATATGCAGCAATATTATGCTGCAGCTTATGTCAAAAGGTTTAATTTTTGTGTTGGTATGTTTTGGCTTTTAGTTTTTATTGTCTTCAATCTTTTTTTATGAGAGTTACTGAAATAACGCAAAAACAAAAACAAAACAAAACAAAAAATCTGGCGACGACGACAAAACGCATTGACCATGGTGCGATATTTGTTGGTTAAGGTTTACACTTGAGTTACAATATACTCGAATGATTGCTATTAATGCTGATGGTGATGCTGTTGATGATGATGCAGTCACTGCTGCTGCTTCTGCCACTGCCACTGCCAATGTTTGGCGGGTCAAGTTCAAGGATTTTTCGTTGCGGTTTCTTATTCGTTTACTTTTTTTTCCAATTTACTGCTTCAAATTTAAGTATTTCACCTGTGTGCATTGGCGGCGGCAAGCTTATTTAAAAGAGATTGCGCATGCCAAATTGATTAGCAGCAAAACTCTTCACTCTCCTCTCCTCTCTTCACTAAAATATGTATGTAAGTAGGAAAAAAAAGCATAATAAATTTAAAAATTTGTTACGCACAAATTTTCAACGTTACAAAATTGTGAAAATAAACAAATACGTGTTTGGAACACCAACTAAGATGTGCAACTCTACAAACATACACGCTTGAAATGTAGTTTGAATGCCAAGAAAAAAAAAAAATAATTTAAAAACTTATTCCTTCTACCACAACATCTTCAACTTCTATCTGTTTACATTAATCAATATAACTCAAATTTATTTGACAGCTATTTCACAGTTACTATATCTGACTTTTGACTTCAAACATTTCTCAAACAAAAAAGAAAAAACCTGACAAATTTATGTCAAATTTTGTCTCATCTTTTTTGATTAATTAACAGCAGACACAATAAATTTGAATTTAGATGCATTAATTAATTTCGGAGTAACAAAAAAAAAAACCATTTCTAATTTAACTTAATCTTATTCAAGACTAGCTCGCGCATCATCAACTTAAATATTTGAATAACAAAGAAATTAAAGTCAATAATAAAGTATTAGCAAACAAAAGATTCAAGCAACAAACTTATTGCTTATGCTTAGGTTAAGATTCTCATTTCTTTTATAGCAAATCAAATTT
Organism: Toxonevra muliebris; assembly: GCA_963691655.1. Classification (NCBI taxonomy): domain Eukaryota; kingdom Metazoa; phylum Arthropoda; class Insecta; order Diptera; family Pallopteridae; genus Toxonevra; species Toxonevra muliebris. The sequence goes on from OY829329.1 coordinate 75,177,122, forward strand.
TTTGTGTCAGGGTGAAAAAAAACGATTTTTATAGCGCTATAAAAATGTTATTAGGAAATTTTTATTTCATTTTATACTTTTCTTTTGTGTTTTTTTTTCTTTTTTTTTTGTTTTGTTTATTTATTTGTTTTTACTTTTTTTTTTTGAGGTGTGATGCACTTAGAACCGCAAATAAAATTGTGGAAAAAAAAACAGAAAAATAGTTGGTACGGCAATTTTCACTATAAATTTTTATCACAGAATAGAAATTTTAATTTAAAAATTAGTTCCACGTAAAAGTTGTTTAAAACTGAAAGCTTAAATTTGGGCATCCTAGAGTTCATTTCCAGGTCAAATCAAGAATGTGGCAATTTGAAACTAGGAATAGTCAAACTACTAACAAAAAAGTACTGATTTATTAAGCAGCATTAAGAGCATAAAATAGTTCAATATCTTCAAGTATCTAAAAAATATATCAGAGACCGAAAATAATAATTACACTGTGCAGCACAAGTTATGAATCAAATATATGACAATAAGTGGGAGAAAATACTATCAAAAACGAGTAAAATTCACTCACTTGGTTTTGCAAGTTTAGTTTCGGCCTCGATTTTACAATGGCGTGAAATTTAAAATTTTTTTTTGTCAACATCTTTTTTTTTTTCAAAATTCGCATGAAATAATATTTTATTTTATATTTTTATTTTTAAACCATTTAAAATAAATCTTGTCTTTCAGAGCCCATAACGAAATTTTACGAGTATTTTTGACTCCTCTTTTGAGAAATAACAAAACGTCTCCATTAAAGGGGTATTCAATGGTTAAAGTGTTCCTCCAAAATGTTTTACAGAGAATTTCATTACAGGTCACTAAAGACTAGAAGCACCCACAGGTTAAAGGTAAGACTGAAAACTCAACTTTGTCTTGTTGTGGAGAGAAAAGCCTTACCTTTAACCCGTATATGCTTCTTATCTTTAGTGACCCCTAAATAATAAAATTTTTTGTAAAATATTTTTGTTGTACCTACATTTTAACCCTTGAGTACGCTTTAAAAGGAGACTTAAAAATCAGACAACAATTGTACTAGGTAACAAGATTTTTTTTTTTTTTAATTAATTTTAATTTCTAATATTAAAGGATACAAAAAAATCATTCTTAGTTTTTATTCATTAAAGAATAAAAAAATAAAAATCATCAACATTTATATTGAATAATATAAATAAAAATCTCATATCAGCTTGAAAAACCTACAGAGGTTTCTAAACTTAGCTTTTTCGAATTATATTTTTTGCTATCCCAATCAGTTTTTAGGTGTAGTGATTTTTAGTTATATTAAAAAAATTTATAAATTATGATAAAAATTATTATTTTTGATTTTTATTTTTATTTAAATAAAAAAAATCATAAGTTATTTTTTAGTACAAAAACCTGTTGTAAAATTTAATTGATTTTTTTTTTTTGCTCACAAATAATAATTATTTTTGATTTATAAAATAAAACCTATGTATATAACTTTTATTTTTCGATTTAAAAAATTTAAACAAATTAAAATCAGAAAATATTTAGTAAATTTTTATTATTTAAATATTTTATTTACATATCAACGATTTATTTGTATTTATGCTCTCTATGTCTAACTAACTTTACTTGAGTACTTTGTATAATTCTAATGCCAATTGCAATTTACCAGTAAATCTATTTTTTTATTTTTTCTTGTACCACAATAATTTCCTTGCATGCTCATAAACAAGTTTTCCAAAACAATTTGACACATTTTGCCATTTGTCATCATTTTCAATGACATGGTCAATAAAACATAAACTCATGTATGGAGAACTCATTTTAAGCCTTTTTTCAATTCCATATAGTTAACTTTTGAGAAAAACTACTGCCAAGACAGAGAATTTGGTTAACAAAAAGAAAAAAAACTAAGTTTCAAAAAGAATTGCATGCTGATGAGTAGCAAAAACTAACAAGAAATAAAGAAAAAAGTTATTCTTTTCTCTATGTCAGTGACAGCGAATAGCTGCAACAAATCGCAAAGACAAATAGCAGTTTCAAATTGCAACAACAACTACCCACCAAAAAAACAGCAACATGTTTTATTGCTTTGGCTCAAATTGTTGATGGCGACAACAACAAAATCAAAAAACGTTTAAATGACATTGGCCACGTATGTACATATGTATATTTGCAACATAACCGTTAGTTCAAATATTTATGAGATATACTCGGGCAGTAACAGAACAGTACCTCAAAAAGAGAGAGGGAGAGAGAGAGTAAAAGGCAAAGATAATCTTCTAAGAAATTCAAAATATATTTCATTAGGCAATTCAACACTGCATACATGGAAATATTAAGATTCTTGATTATTTTTCATTGATTTTTCGTTATTTTATTTTCTTTTGGTATTTCACATTGAAAGTTGAAAAACCACTTAAGGCTGAGTAGAACAATTTAGGAGTTCGTAAAATTATTGAATTAGAGTTACTGAAAAATAAAGCTGGACTATATATAACTAGCGGATGGGCCAAAGGCATGTACTGTTGGATAAAGAAAGCGAAAGTTCGTCATACCGCATCCGATTAGAAACTAGTTTTCAAGTTTTTACAAAGTACCAAAATAAAAATCTTCAACTCCATTGTTTCAAATCAATTCTATTTTATGGGTGCGAGAAATGAAATGTAACTATGCAAGGCATAGAGTCCCTGAAAAGACTCATGACCCGATGTCGCAACAGAGGAACATTACAAACTGCCAATAGTACTTGAGTTATGAAGAACGAACTGCTGAAGTGTTGCTGTCCCTGTAATTTGTTTCTCTTCTTTTATGACAAGTTTACTGAAACTTGGTATTTAGTGTTTCTAAAGCCTGACAGTTTGGCGCGAAAAGAACAAATTTCGTCAAACTGTAAAGTACTTTCAGCTGTAGGGGATGTATTTATATTTGGGATAGGAGCAAAGAGAAAGGGTTAAAGAAGTTGAAGCATACCTGGAAAAATTATATAGAGTTAAATTATTTAAAAAAATAAAATAAAAATTCTCGTTTCAAACAGTGTTGGGCAAAATTTAATCTGAATAATAAGTGAAAAATAATGACTAAAGAAGTCAATCACAAAATAATGACTAATTTTATTTAGTCATATTTTGTTGAGTAACAATTTTAGTTATAACTATGACTAAAAATAAAAAATACTATTCGATTTGTTTTCAATACGAAGGGATATATTGTATTTGGTAGATTTTAACACACGTTCTCAATTTTGTAATCGCTAATATTTTTTATTGCGAAATTATCAAATCAAGTATTTATAGCGAATGTTTAAACATTAAAATTGAGATTTCGATATGACCAAAACTAATGATTAAATGACTAATAATTGAAAAACTAATGATTAAATGACTAATGATTAAATGACTAATGATTGATTGACTAATGAGTAATTCATTTAGTGGCGATTTTGGCTAACAATTTAATCATAACTATATTTAGTCATGATTCATTGGTCATGACAAAAATTTTAATTGACTAATTAGTAAATTGGAAAAATTAGTTGATTATGCGCCAATTTGGTTTCAACCCACATCCTCATTAGAGTTAGAGCTGGGAAATGTTTGTTTATATCCTTCTTGTGAAGTTTAGATATGAAAGTAGTCTCTATTTGAGTCAATCTTTGAGATTTCATAGAGGTTGTTCAGAAAAGGAAAATAACAAAGTCCCCTCAACGCAGAGCTTTACTGAAGAGTGGCAAACTTACGTTTGCTACTTTTTTATTCTATTATTCTATTTTTATTACAAGAAATTTATTTGAGTTAAGAGAAAATATTTGTCAAAATTTTTTGCAAATCGTTCATGATACGATATTGCCAAGCCGACTTAGTTTGTCACTGTGTATTTTCTATTACATTACGTTCTTTGTTCTACGAAAATTTGCTTCTAATATCCAAAAATTTAAAGAGGCATCATATTCTACTTATACTTAGAATAAATATATTTTTCCGTATAAAAAATTTTTAAACTGTATTGATGCCGTAAACAATTATATACAATTTCAACCCCCAAAAAGTAGCCAAATGCCGTAAGCTTTATAAAAAATAACCTCAAAACATTGTAGACCAGGGGAGCACATGAAAAATTTTTGCATAGGATAGTAACTGCTGCTTCTGCCGGGAAGAAAATGAGACGCCTGAACATATGCTCCTGCACTGCAAAGCTCTTGTTCGTAAAAAAAGAAGACATATAGGACATTACTAACCAGATAGTTTAGACATAACTACCTTAGAGCCAAGAAAGATTTCTTAGTGAGATTGACCAATCCGAATGGTTATGATTAAGCTGCTATTGGAAGTACAATAGACTTATTGGTCACAGTACAACATATCGACATTATGTACATATCTATTTATGACGTATACGTATTGATAAAGTTTGGACAAAGACTCTATTGGATTTTAATTAAACAAGTGGGCATGGCACCTCCCATGCAAACTAAATATTTGAAATGGCGTAGGAGGCAATGAAAGTTTGTGTGAGAAGTAGGTAAGAAGGTAGAAGTTATTGAGCAGAATTTCTGGTTTTTTAAGCCAGCGAGTGTGGCACGTCTCCTACAAAACGACGCAACTGGAAAAACTAATAGTTCTGAAGACAATGACAGTGTGTTTGAAAAGGCGTTAAGCTGGCTTAACTGGGAAATGTGTTGATACTATGGAAGAAGTGGGAGTAGAACTACTCATGTAAAGGCATTTCTAGTACATACAATTCTCTTCTTTTTTTTTTGTAAATTTTGAATTACTCAAACTTTGCCAGGGCCAGGATAGGAAAGCCGAGGAATATTTTCGTAAATTCTAATATTTCTGTATTTACATAAGAATGAAAAAAATTGTTTTCTTGGGTCTTTCTCTTAATGGAACCGCCTGAGCAGAGGCCTGCTTAAAACTGGTTGACATGGTATCTCGAGTTTAAAGCATCAGAAACCAAAAATCTGGGCCGATTCTAAAAATGCAGGGTTGCTGCTATCGTCTGAACTAGGATTTTTTATTTACGATAACTTTTAAAATTTTATACCTAATTTTTGCAAGGTTAATTGTTTAAAAATATGGTAAAGCATTGATGCAAAATTATATGGCTAGTTCTAATGATAGATATTGTGTAGTATAAGCCCTCAAAATTCAAGCCTTAACGGTGCAACATTTTTTTGTTTAATCATGTCAAGCAAAAATTTAGTTTTTTCTTATCATTTTTTTTCCTTTTATGCAAAGAACCGTAGCAATAACTTTTAATAAACTCTAATTTCTACCATTGTGCTACATATACACAATTGAAACTCACATTTACCGATTCGAAACTCTTGTTGTTTACGTGCTTTTATTTAGTTTTTGTTTGATTTTTGTTTGGTTTTTGTTTTGGCTCACAAAATTGCTGCTCTACTCATAATTTCTACTAATGCAACAACGACAACCCACCACAACAGAAGAGCAACAACAAAACAAAAACAAATCGGACTATAGCAGGAAAACAAGAACAAACAAGCTATTGCTGTTGCTATTGCTGCAACTGCTGCCAACTTAACTAACTGTACACTATATGCTATCGTTTACTCATAAAAAATGCCGAAAGCTATGTGCAACTTATTTTCTTTTGGGTTTTTTTTTTTGTTTTTTAGTTTTTATACATTTTTTATTTGTTTGCAATGATTTCGATTTTGGGCAAAAACAGCAATAGCAATAGCAACAACATGAAAGTTTGCAAATAAAAGCAGTTGTTTATTTGTTTATTACAATAACAACAAAAATAGTGGCCGCAGAGTAACAACAAATAACAAACGAAAAGCAAAAAGCAGAAAACTTGAATTTCAGTTGCTGCAGCATTTTGCCGCAATTACCGCACTCAACTGCCACAAGTTTCAAGATTAGAATTGTTCTTAGCAGCATCACGCTTACGAACGAGTATGCTTTGAATAAGTGATGGAAATGGCAGCGGAAGAGATGCGGCAGCAAAAGGTAGGCGGACATTTCTCAGTGAGCAGATAGCATCATTGGCGCGTTTTGCTGCTTGTTAGAATGTTGCTGGCTATAGTAAAATAGAAAGAAATTGTTCCTGCAATTGTGTGTATGCTTTTTCTTTGTGTGTGTGTGTGTGTGAGTGTTTAGTTACTTTGTTTGCTTGTGTGGGAACAGGTTGCCCGCTTTTCTTTCTTTCTTTTTTTGTCTTTGGACTTTGGTAAATAAATTTTATCAGTTGGCCTTGCTGTTGCGCTAATTACGTTTATGCTTTTGTTGTTGTGTTTTTTTTTAGCTTGCAGCTTGCAGCATAATGCAACAATTTCAATCCCAACTCAATTTTCAAAACAAAAAACAAAACAAAAAAATGTGCCAAATATGCGCCTACATATTGTGGCTGTTTATGTTTGTTTATGTTTCATTGGCATATTCTTTTTTAAATTTCTTGTTCAATTCAGTTTTTTGCTTCTACACTCTGTACCTATATTTATTTATTTTTTCACGTTTTAAGATTTCGTTGAACTCACTCAGTTTGTGGTTCAAGTTTAGCTTTTAGTGCAAAACAAAAAAAAAATGACTAAATATATAGGTGCACATCTATATTTTTCCACATGTTCTTCTATAATTTTTGTGCTGCAAAATTATTTTGTGTATGTGGGTTTCTTACCAAGATCTGTAGTAGGTTGATGGTTACACATTTTTAAGTGAAAAACCATGTACAGGTTGCTGACATTGAATTATGTGTGTCTGTTTGTATGTGTGGATGTGTTGTGAAAAATGCCATAAAGTGTTCAAAAGAATTAAGTAACGACGAACTTGAATTGTTGTTGCCATTTAAAGAAAATAGCATAAAATTGCTTATGACATTAATAGAAAAATGTTGCTGTATAACTATAACAACAACAATAGCAACAAAAATGTTTATATTCCAAAATCGAACAAAAGACTTACCGCACACCCTGACTCATTCATCATTGCCTTTTTCTTTGAAGTTCTCATATGTTTTTCTTCCATATTTGCTAAAAAAAAAAAAAAAAATATTGTTAGAAATTAATCAGCAATGTTTCTAAAATGATTATGTAAAATTTTTAGATGTACTTGAATTAATTCTAATATGACTCAGAAACTAAATACTATAAATTAATTCTGAAGCGATTGTTAACTGTTTCTAAAATGGTTCTGAATTAGCATTGAATTAAAAAGGTTTGAAATAATTTAAAGATGATTTTGAAATTATTCCGGAATACAAAATAATTCAGAAATGATTCTGAAATAATTCTAAAATGACTAGAAAATAATTCAGAACTAATTCAGAAACAATTTTGTTTAGGGAAGATTCTGAAATGATTCTAAATCAGAAAATATTCTGAAATAATTCTAAAACAACTCAGAAATGATTCTGGAAAAATGCAAAAGTGATTTTGATCCTGAAAAGATTCTGCAATAATTCGGAAATGATTCAGAAAAGGTTTTGAAATAATTCTGAAATGCCTTTGAAATAGTTTTCAATTGATTATTGAGTAGTTCCAAAGTGATTCAAAAATGACTACAAAACAATAATGTGATTTCGGAACAATTTTTCTGAAATAACTATGGATGCAATGATTTTAAATAAATTCGGAAAGAAATTATTTGGATATTATTTTAAGATGATTTCCGAATAATATTAAAATAATTTGCAAATGGTTTTGAAATTATTCTTTTTGAGAAATGATTTTAAAGCGATTATAAAATGATTCAGAAATGTTTCTGGAGTATTTCAGAAGTGACTTTGGAAAGGTTTTGATTCAGAAACGACTCAGGAATAATTCTGAAATTGTTTTTAAATGGTTTTGATTCTCAAGTGATTCAAAAATAATTCCGAAATTTTTTCAAAATGATTTTGAATGATCCAAAAATGGTTGCAAAATTATTTTTTTTTTAGTTATTCTAAATTACTTTGAAACGTCTCAGAAATAATTTTTAAATGATTCTGAAATATTTCTTAAATGCTTTGATTAATAATACTGGATTTTGTGTAAAATTAATATTAAATAATATTTAATAGTAATTATATGTTATTTCATAATGTCTTATATAATAAAATATAATTTAAAACACTTTTCTAACTAATTTTATGTATGCAGAACAAACTCAATTCTTAAACAATTAATTCGGTAAAATAATTAAATAATTAATTTAATTTTCTATACAATATGCTTAATCTCAATTAGAATAACTACAGAATTTTGCTGGTTTTAATTAGAAATGGCTATAAAAAAAAAACAATTGTTAACATTTCATAACACACGTACACAAATAACTCAATCGAAATAGAAATCAGCGATAGAAAATCACTGATACAGTTATGACGTTGTAAAACGTTAAGGCAATCAGTTAGTTAGAGGCAAAAGAATAATATATATGTACATTTAGTTACCAAAACAACAGCAGCAACAACAACAAGAACAACAGCCAGAGTAACACTAGCAAACCCAGAAGCATAAACAAAAGTGGCAAAGTTTTACACGAACGATTGTAAAAATGTCGTTTGAAAATTGTATTGCCTAACACGAAAACTCACTGTCATTAAATGAGTAACTGAGTGAGTGAGTGAGTGAATGATTGAAAAGAATTACAGCAATAACAAAAATAAAATTATGGGTAAAAACATTTAAGTACCAATTGAAATTTTAACAAGCAACAAATCTTTTGAATGCACAAAAAAAAATAATAAAAAATAAAAATAAACAAAATCGAAACATGAAACACAAAATTGTTTATGCTGTTATGGCATTTTAGCTTTAATTAAGTATGAAATTGCAGTGTGTGTGCTATGCTCTATGCTGCTAGAAATATGTTGGTGATGGTTGTTGTTGTTTTTGTTGTTAGTGCACGTGTGTTTTGAAACATAATATTATGGATTGTGCATTAAGGTGGAGTGAGTGAGGAACACGTTTTTTATTTATCGATGATGTCCAGACAAAAACTTTTATTATTTACGTTAAAAGAAACCTCGTTCAGAAGCGAAGAGGAGTCGTGTGTTAGCGTCTCAAGGGATCCGTATACGTGGGAAGTTGATTACCAGTGTGCGACCAGTTTTAGATCAAAATTTCTTCCAATTCTGCAGCAGCTATTGCCGTTAATTCTGTGATAATCGGCTCCTCTGTTGTCACATTTACATCAGCGGCAGCGACAGTTCCCGTTATGGTTCCTCATAATTCTCTAATAAATCGTTGAATTATTTACTGGATCTTGTGAGTGAAACATCACAACAAGGTTATTCTTAGGTATTTATCAGACTCCAGAGTGTTGCAACAACCTCACGGGTGTAGTACATAAACAAAAATTGCCACTGACTATACGACGTCACTGCTACACCATCATCGTGTCTCGAGGACACCCAACATAAATACCAACACTAAACCGAACACTGACTCGGAAAAACGAAGAATATACGAGGGCAAACAAAAGGCTTACGAAATGAAACGTGTAGCAACGAGAGCGCACGAAGGGCTTACTAAGTGGAACCTGGTACCAGCATTAACGAGAGTATACGAAGAGCCAACAAAGCAAAACAAGCGGCAACGAGAGAAAACAAAGTACTCATAGAATATACCTCAGCTTAACAAAAGGAATCAGGAAGGCTCGTTACAGGATGTATACACCAATCATCCACTTACAGGATGAATCATTCAACAAAAATTTATTTTGTTGCTCGAAAGCGTTGTGGAGTATCCTTCTTACTAGCGGATCCAAGGGGGGAGAAGGGAGAGGGAGGGATAAGGATTCGGGCTTAAAACTACCTCTTACCGATGAAAATTTGGCACGTTTTTATCGTTGGCCTTGAATCAAAAAAAAAATTTAAAGAACAAAAATTTCCGTCAGATTTGGGGCTTCAGTGATCGCCAGCAGCTCTGTTTGGAAGACGCTGCAGTGTTCAGAGAATCGAAAGTGCGTTGAAATATTCAGACGCTCAGAGTGAACTCCACTCTTAACGTTGCCATCCAATTTTTAGCCATCAGTCTACACTTCTATGGCATCACGGCGTATCACAATACCCGCACTTCTCTCTTGACGAGTTGGAATATATTTGCTAAAGCTGTTACCAAAGGAAGAGGCTGAGATCGACATTACTTGGTTTCATCTAGTATCCTGCCCTGACCGAGATTAGTATGGGACCACTTACTGATCGCATTCAGTCTCACAGCTGAGATTGACGCTAAGATTTTACGAAATAGATCTATTGAAAGAAGATCTAGGATAGTGTACATCGCTTTTGAAGGTGTCATTTTCAGGGTTCTTGTCTAATTCTTTGTGATGGGTGCTCTTTAAAATGACAGTCTACCATACAACTACGCCATAAAATAGAATAAGGCGTAAGAGGCTAGTACATAATACTAGTACTTTGGGCTGTAGTCCCCATTTCTTGCCCATAGCTGACCTGTACGCATAAAGTTAATGTGGTTTTACGTACTCTCTCTGACGTATTGGCACGCCAGTTGAGTTTTCTGTCAAGGATTAGGCCAAGATATCTGGCTTGTTCCGAGTGTTGGATAGAAAATTGGTAAGGAGTGCTTACGAGTAAATAGAATCAGGTCTGCCTTAGATGCATTGACCGATAGTCCCGGACGCTGTACCAAGATGACAAGAGGTTCAGTGCTCATTGCAATAAGTCTACAAGTGTGCAGAGGAATTTTCTTGAAGTGGCGATGACGACATCGCCCTCATAGGCAATCACTCTGCATACTGTTGTTTCAAGTTTCAATAGAAAATCATTAAGTGCAAAGTTTTAGAGGAGTGGAGAGAGGACTCCTGCTTGCGGAATGCCTCTGACCGCAAAATGTTGATGGATGAGAAGCCCAGCTTAGCGTTTTTGAAGAAATTTACGGTTAAAATTTTTAATTCTTCATTTACCACCAAAAATGGATTCCATTTTACTACTACTACTATTATGGCCCAACAGCCCATGAAGGGCCAAGATCGAGTTTTCCGCATCCATTCATGTTGTGTGAGTTATATTTATACACGAATGGAAGGGACCTGCAGTTTTATTCCGAAATCCGAACGGCGAAGTGAAAAGCTTGTCATTGGCATTTATTTACTCATGGAGGTTTGCCATTCCCAGCGAAGAGGTGGTGCCTTGTAGAAAAATTCTTATTTTCTATTTTTTTTTGTTTTTTTTGAGCGTGCGGAGATATGAACCTGAGCACCTCTGCGAACCAGTCCAACACACTAACCACTAGGCTACGACGACCACTAATGGGAATCCATTTTCCCCACATATAAATACAGTAATCCCTAGGAAATTGCGTCTCACGGTGTGTTATTAACTATTCAGTCTATCGCTGTGATAATTTCTGTTACCGCTACCACTAATGTCACCGTTAATTCCAGCAATAAATCAATAACTCTTCCCTTTTCATTTTTGATTTTAGTACAATTGCGGTTTTGATGTTTTGAAGAAATTCGTGAACATACTGTAGTCAGTTGATGTTTGAAATTATATATAAATGAGAGAGAAATGTAATTGCATAAATGGGACACCAGATGGCAGTTTGCTTGATATTCTCAAAAAGCATTTGATTTAGAAAGTTCATAGGAGGCGTAAAGCTCGAAATCAACTTCAAATAAATACGGCACCCGCAAAACGCTAACGAACGACTTTCGTTCTAAGCGATTGTTTTTTTAACGTAAACACTTTTTTTCTTTGACAGAACACCATCGAAAAATTAAAAAACCCATTCCTCACTCCACCTTATTTGTGCATATGAATGTGCAATAAATTCTGTGCTTTTTTCTTTTTGCTGTTGTTGTTGTTACTGTTCTTATTCATGGTGCAGAAAAAGCAATTGGTTTAGCCATTGGCGGTTAACTGCCGCTGCGCGACTAACCAGTTAGTGTATTAGTTAGCTGGAAAACTAGGCTTAATACGGTTCTGCCTAATTAAAAACTTAACAAATTTATGGTAAATAATATTCTTGCATAGGTTTTTTTTCGTTCTTGTAATTGTAAATGAAAGAAAGAGAGAAGAAAACAAGTAGATTTTTTTTTAATTTTTGACTTAAACTTCTTTTGTTGTTGCAGTCATAGTTAATAAATTATACTGAGTAATGAATACTTTTAGTTTGCTTAGTCCGTTATAAGTACATGGAAAGTTAGGTTTCATTGTAATTGTTTTTGCAAGCAATACATTTTAAACTAAATTTTTTTTCTAATGTCTTAGTTTCTTAGAAAATAAAATAAAATTCTAATTAAATAAAACTATTTAACATCTGCTGCCTAATTGAGGTTGTTAAATATATTTGAATTTCTAACACAGCTTCCTGTATTCCTCATTGTTCCTATATAAAAAATTTGTTATGTCAAGTGTCAATGTCTTTTAAATGTTAATCACAATGTAAAGGGGAATTACAACGATGGAATACAAATACATGAAAACAGAAATAACGCGTTGAAGACGTAAATAAAAATTCACTCAAGTAGTCATCAAACTCATTAAAATCGCAAGCAGTCAATGACGACGACAGTTAACGACGGAAGCATTTTTAGACATGGCTGCTACTGTTGCTGCTATTGATGCTGCTGCTGCTGCCAACAACATTCAGCTACAACTTTTTAAAAAAAAATACTTCTTCAACGCTTCTAAATCTGTTCTTAACTAGATATTTACGAGTAGATTTGCTTTCTATTTAAAACGCCCTCCACCATTCATCGCTAAATAATTTTACTGCACTCTGCAATAATTTTTTTTTTTAATGATTATCTCGCCTTAACTGAATTTTTACAACTACTAGCTGCAAAAAGTTGTTTGGTTTTTTTTTTTTTTTTACCATTCTTATTCTATTCAACAACAAAAATACAGCAGCAGCAACAGCAATCAGTAACAAGTTGAACATCATTTACATTACACATTCCCATCATTAATGCAGACACATAGAAACGTATCTATATAGAAATATAACACATTGCATATGTAACTATTATGTAAGCAGTAGTGTAGCTATACAAATTGACAGCTGCTTTTCTGTTAAATTCTATGTTAAGTTCCATTTCTACTACTTCATCATCTTTCTGCCAGGGCTGTTCTAAGCTCATTTGGTGACTCAAGCACACATAACTTATTGTTTTCTTTAAGTAGAAAAAATCTCGGCATTACATGAGACCACAACCCATTTTTACTTCCTCTACAGAATCAGTCCAGGTCACTCTGGCTTAAAGTATATTCAGCATCCATTTCAACTTCATGATGATATTCTCTCTCTTGAAGGTTCAAAATTTGTCGACAATCACTTTCCGTATAGCTCTTCATTCCAAATCCAGTTATCAGACCGTCAAACGGCTTAACGTTACGAAGACAACAGTTGACAAAGGTTTGAAGCTTATTTGTGACTTCTTCTGATTCTAACCATGAATCGCAATTATTTGGCATTGGTATTAAAAATTCGAAGCTTAGTTTGTCCTGTCAAATATTTAGAATACCAGACTTTCTTGAAATTCGCGAAGCTGCCCTAAGCTTTTTTAAAACGATGCTTGATATCTAGTCTAGCGCCACCGTCGGACGATATTAGGCTGCCATGATATGTAAAAATAATAACATCCTCTATAGTGCGACTACCCAGAGTGAAGCTTTCGTTTAATCTACATTGATTCGAAGGTCTACACTTTCAGCGCATAAGGAAAGATCATTAAGTTTAAGTTTAAATCATTAAGGTCTTTCCTGTTTTGGCAATCAGGACAATATCATCTGCAAAGTTTAAATCATTTAGATGTTCCATATTCAAAAAATGCCAAATTGGAGTTGCAGTGAATTGCAGAGCCTAATACCCTCCAAAAGTGAAGAGGATACATCCCGCTGTTGTTTTCATTAGATCAGAAAAGACTCTGTTATGCAGCACGCTCCACTGAAAAGCTTCGTATTACACTTTACGTTAGGCTAGGTTAGGTTTGGTTAGGTTAGGTTAGGTTAGGTTTTGAGTCTGCTCTGAAACTGAGAAGGAAGGACTTAAGAATACTGGTGGGTGTCATCACAGAGCACAACACATCTGGTCAGCATATGACTAACATGGGCGTCATCAACAATCCAATCTGCCAATCATGTCTTAAGGACGACGATACTACGGAGCATTATCTTTTTAGTTGTCCGGCGTTCGCGAGAATCAGATTAAGGGTGTTGGGTAGTGATGTCTTGAGTATAAATAATTTTCATACTCTCCCTCTTCCTGAGCTTCTTAAGTTCATCAGTGAAACAAAAAAGTTCAAGGTTGACAGATTTTAAACCTTTCTTTTCCCCATTTATCCCCTCACATTTCCTTACTGTCTTTCTGCTTTCTTCTACTGATTTTATCTCGGGTATGGTACAATGGTCTTTGAGACTGAATGCTTTGCTTTAGTCCAGCCTACCTTCAACTCTAATTTCTAAATTCTAAGTGTTCCAAATAAAAACTTCTGCCGCCGTTGCCCGAGCATCGAAGAGGTGGAAACTCTCGTACACTGGCTGCCCAACTATGGCAGGATATGGACTAAAAACCTTCTGACAAATAATTTCTCGGAGGGGTTAGGAAAGCCCCCAAACATTGGAGTTTAAAATAACCCTGTCCCTTACCAGCCCTTCTTCTCCCTCTGTTTCTCAATCCGCTAATGCTTGTTATTATAATTTTGTAACAGCAAAGTTTTCTTGTTAAAAATTTTAAAACAAGCTACTGTTGTTATAAATAGCTGTCCTAACAAATCTAGTATTTTTACTTTTGTTGTAGTCAGTTCGTTTTTATTTTCTTCTTTTTTTTAGGTTCTACCTTTGATTTATTAATATTTGAACGAGTTATAGAAAACACGCCTGCCTAGCTGCCGTTTGTCTACTTTTTTCTTCATTGATTTTATTGCTGCTGCCTGTTTTTGGTTTATTTTTTTCTTTCTCTTGTTGTTTTATTTGACGTAAGTTAGTAATTATTTTAGTTGACAGCTCATTTGTGATTTAATTAATAGTGAATATTTTTCATTCCTGTAAGAGACTTATTTGAAATTCCTTTAAATTGCAGGGGAAGGAAGAAAGAAGAAAAAGTGTGAAGAATTTTTATTTTAAAATAGCGGAAATTTTTCAACTTATTTTGAGCATCTGTGCGAGTTTTCGTACATCAATTTTATAGTTTATATGATGTAATAATTTCTGGGCAAAAATACCGATAAATGCAACAGTGTCCATAGTTTTTTTCACAACCATTTTTTCTATATAAATTATGTGTTGCATATTTTTGGGCTTAAAGTTTTTTGGAAAATAAAATTCTTTGCAAAGAAGAAAACGTGTGATCGGGAACGTATTATAAAGGAACATGAAAGGCATTAGATGAAAAATGTGAGAAAAAATATGGAAAATAACCAATTTTCTGCAAATTTCTATTCGTATCCAAATTTTACTGTTTTTAACTTATAAAAGCTTCTAAAAAAATGTGCTATTTGATCACAGAGTATATATACTTTATAGCACAGTTGGTTACCTAATTTTCTTGCAGAAGGCCAATTGCTATTACACACTTTAAAAAAAACTCAAAAATCGTATAATTGTTGTTTTTGTTGTTGTAACTTTTCATCACAATTGAATATAAATCTGCAGATAATTTAAATTTTTCAAAACAATTTTAAAAATTTATGCTGGTTCTTTTTTTGTAAAGAAAAAAAAATATTTCTTAATGTTTCATATTTCACACTATTAATTAATTAGTTGTCGTTTATATTTGGTCAATTGATATATTTCAGCACACACATCCAACACGAAAACGTTTTTTAGTTACTCATATGCCTGGATAAATAATTATTTGAAATGATAAATTATACCACAAGCATTTGACAAATGAGAATAAGACAACTAACAGAAATATCACCTCAAGATGTGTCTAATATGGAACCATGCAATTAATCTTAGGTAATAATGTTTTTCAATTTGGTTTTCGGTTTTTGTATTTATTTTTTTAACACAACATGAAACAAAATGCTTAAAAATCATGACATTAGCAATGAAAGAAGCAGGCGCTCGTGCTTTCGTCCAGCCATCTATCTATCTACTTGTGTTTGTCCTCAAACCTAACAATAAACTATTCGTATGAATATTGTGTTGGTGTTGCGTTTAGTTTATTTTATTTTTCTATTTACCCTTGGTTGGTTATTGCCCTCTTGAACCATAAAAAACTTAAGCTTATTAGCTAAAAAAAAAACTTCCAATAGTTTCATACCTACTCGAGAATGTATCTATGTGTGTCTTTGTCTTTGGCATGAAGAAACCCAATACGCAATCATTACTTGGCAGCTCTCTACAAATGTATATTCAATCATTGGAGGCAAAATATTTGTATTTACGTTAGTTTTAACACGCAGACAGTATACATACATCAAAGTCATCGTAATCATCAGCAGGAACATCAAAAACTTTAGCGCTCAAATATTGTATATATGTAGAAACAGTAGAAGATTGTGTCATTAACTCATTACAAAAATGTTACTGTGTTTTTTTAGTTAAATTTCTTCTAATTTTTGCTGGAAGCAATTTAAGAATTTTTGCGTAAATCCTAAAACTTAAAAGCGAATTTTATTACATAATAAAAATTTTTATTTTCGGTTTAAAATTTCATAAAAAAAAATTGATTGATTAAAATATGTAGGCGTATGTTTTCATACAAATTTTATTTCCCGGCATCCATTTATAGTGTATATTTTTTTTAATATTTAATATTTCATAATCTCATTTTCTAGTTAAAAACTTAAAGTGACAAATAATTCTTAAAAAAAAACGCTGCAAACAAACGCACCTCTTCATTGAATTGAAGCTTTTGAGAAAAATGTCAATTTGATTTATTAATGCACAAAAAAAAACAAGTTCGCTTTCTCAGTCTTTCGTTTTATGTGTGCATGTGTGGGATATCATCGAATCAAATGAGACGAACACAGAAATTAGCGGTAGATTTCAAATTTAAAGATAAATACGTCAATTGAATGTGAAATGTCAACTTATTTAGATAAACAAAGAGATGATTAATAAAAATTTACCTTAATCTTGAAATTTTGTGTGAGAATATTCGAAAATGATCAAGTCAGTTTTGGTTATTAAATGTTAAGAAATTATTCTATTAGCGAATATAGAAAGTTTGAAAAACAACTGTTAAGTTAATTCTTTAGTTTCAGAAAGAAACATTGAAAGGTGACAATAACTGGAAGAGAAATATCATCAGAATTTATACAACTTTGTTTTCCAATAAATTAAATCCTAAGAAATTAAGTTCGCAACTAATTTAATTGATTTCTTTTTCTTAAAATAACCAACCTGATTTCCCTCCAAAATTGTTCAACAGCAGCTATAAATTTATCTGAGTAATCATGCAGCTAAATTCAGTCAAGAGTGAAATATCAAAAAAAGAAAGTAAGCGCCAATTGAACCGGCACACAGACAAAATTCAAAAACTTCTTAAAAATAATACTCCAAGTAATAACACCTCAAAAAATCTTGCCGAAAAAATAATTAGTGTGGGTGCAAGAGCAGCTCAAAGTCACCAAATTTTTCACAAAAATGTGGGATCGTTCGATTTTAGTTTCTTAGTTCATTGATCTATCAGTTGAAATACATCTGAAAAATAAGTTTTTAACGATATCTTACCGAAAGTTCCAGTTTTGTGTTCCCAATTTATCAGGAAAATTTTTGGTGCTTATTTTTAATCAAGATTTGAAAAGCTAAAAATTCCGCATTGCTTCAAAAGTTAAGAATTTTTGAAAATAAGAAAACTGAAAATTGACGAATTTTGGCAGAGAAAATCTAGAAAATTTGTTCCTGGATTTTTTCTTAATTGGAATATGCAAAAACATCCTCTGATTTCTTTCGCTTTTAGGAAATAATTGAATTTAAAAATAGATTTGAACATGATTTTTTCAACAAAAATTTGAATTAAACTTTTTTTGTTAACCCTAAAAGTATGCAATCATGCTGAAAAATCACTAAATGTCGACAAATTCAGAATCCAATAAAAATTTTATTTAACTTTCTGAAAATGTCAATATCAATATTACTAAGTAAAATAAATTTATTGACGATCAAACCGTCCATTCTCTCAAATCTTGCCAAATATGACAAAAATTGAAACTTTAAGCTTAGTTTGTGGCGAAATCTAAACATACTGGCTAAAACTGACCTCAGGTTTTAGTTTAATTTTGTTATTCGGTGTGATTTTAGTTCGTGTGGCCAGCTTATTTGATACAATATTCTTGTAGATTAAAGCAAAATAATTACTTTTTCATACAAAACAAAAAACAATTAGATATTTCGACTGACAAAGTTCAAATTAAACGAGTAGTCAAAAAGTTTAGAGACACGAGAGAGAATAAATTAAAAATTCACGAAACTTCTTGTACGAAAAACAATAATTAGTAGGAGGAAATAGGTAAGAGGATCTTTTTTTAATTAGAAAAAAATACAAAAAAATTTCGGCTGTGGGTTCTTCGTTCCCCATAGCTTATAAAAATGATCGAAAAATTTATCTGCGAATTTATGGGAAATACACTATTTTTTCGTACATTTGGCTGAGTTTCTGAGTGAACAATTTTTTACAATTTTTTATGATAAATCATCCTTTATTGCATCCCTAGTTGAATAATTTCTTTCTTTTTTCAGTTTAGGTTTCTGAGTAACGCTTAAACTGGGAAAAACATCAGCTTTTTTTCTCTTAAAAAAATGTTTGTTCCCAACGTTTTGACTTTCTTCAGGGGATTATATTATTTATTCTATCTATCCTATCTATATTTTGAGAGAACTACGTGCATTTTTAACTATAATTATTACTAAAATA
This sequence comes from Toxonevra muliebris, assembly GCA_963691655.1. Classification (NCBI taxonomy): domain Eukaryota; kingdom Metazoa; phylum Arthropoda; class Insecta; order Diptera; family Pallopteridae; genus Toxonevra; species Toxonevra muliebris. The sequence goes on from OY829329.1 coordinate 75,195,903, forward strand.
TCAAAACACTTTTAACACTTCCAGTGGAATACTATTTGTTAAACATTTATAGTCAAGTAATTAATATATATAAAAATAAAATATAGTGTAATAATAAAACAATCGCGATAAAAATTGTGGGTACGTGTTTTGTAAAGTTTTTCGTGCTTTTGTTTTTAATATTTTATTTGTTTGTTTGTTATTTAATCAAAATAAAGATTTGTTTCACGAAATTGGTCTGCAAAGCTAAAACAAATTTACAAAAATCAATTGAAATAAAATTTTTGAAACTTTCCGACGTTGAAAAATGCATCATAACCGAAAAATTTCGGGTGTTTCGTCGTAGACTACACGTGACACTTGGCATCGCATAACGCTCCGAATTTACAAACTGCACTTCAATGAATAGTTTTAATCAACTTGCTTTGTTGTTTGCATGTTGTTTTATGCCTTTTGTTTGGCACTGTGAATTAGTTACTCTTTCGATATTTGAACACTCGGTTTCACGATACATGTATACTGTTCGCGTTCCGAACTCTAAATGACATGAAAAATTGTTGTCATCACGACAAATAATTTTGCATACACACGTAGATGATGATAATGTGAAAAAATGGATAAAACCCGATTTTATGACCTAAACAGTGTTCCATTAAGACCATTAAGGTCGAATTAGTTGATGTAAATATCACAATTCCACTTTCCTCCTATACTTCACAGAGTGGCACTACATCAATTTATTTAAAGTTCAATTACGTAATTGGTGTATAAATATGAAATCCGGTTTTAGCTAGTTTGTTTGTGTCGAGGATAATTAATATGGCGTTTTGGAGAGTAGACATTTGTCTATAAGATGCAGTATGCCCTAGGTTGCCACTGTACAAATTTTTTCGTGCGCACTCCTTAGCTTTTTAAATATCGTCTTAACATACACAATAGTTTTTTTTAGTTAGGATTACCTATTAATTTCAGTGATCTTTTAAGCTTGTACTTCCAATTGCCATGATATAAAAATCGTAGGCAGAAGAAGTATACAAAAAATATTGAAATTATGTAAAAAAATATATTCCAATTTTATACTTATTTTGTAACTCCAGAAATATGTCGCAAATCTGCTCATATATCATTAGTTAAACCATAGACTCTAAGTTTTATAAGCTTACAACTTTAAATTTCACGCAACCTGGAAATAGTGAACTTAATCTGTGCACGTTTAATTGCGCTGGAAGCAGGCAGGAACCTGCTTATCTACTACGCGACACACATAGCACAAATTCAAATACGACGCACAATTTCCTTATTTAAATATGCGCTAATTGCGCACAAGATCAAGCAAGAAGCTTACCCTCTTAAAGAATTATAGCGGCAAAGTATTAAATGCAGATAAATATCTAGGAATAAGCAAAGAAGGTATTAATGTGCACGCTACACACACTCGCTACTAGTGTGACCAATTTCAAGCATAAGCACTAGGAGAATAAATAGAAAACTATGAGTGCATATACCTATTTAACTACTTAGCGGCATTTCCGGAAAGATTAATGTCTTCATTACAAAATATAAATATATATAAATAAATATAAAATAAAATAATTCTTTACCATTTTCTTCTTGTGAAAAAAAGAAGAAACTCATGTTAGTAGATGCTTAAAGAAGATGAGGGAAGATAATGCATGATTGTGAGTCGCTTTTACTCATTGTAAAAATAAAAATTCAAATTATTTTCGCGTTCATGCGCACTGCTGTGAGTTTGCTAATTTTTGCAATTTCTATTTAATAACTAACTATATACATAGGTGCATGCATATATGCATTGATGTATGTATGTAGTTATTAGATGTGGTCATTCTCACTTGCGGCCAAGTTATGCGCTACTTTTGGATTTAAGATTGCAATAACTTTGCAAAAAGAAGTTGTAAGATTTTTGCTTGTAATTCGCTTTTTATTTTTCTAATGAAATTCTCATGACATTCATTCATTAGAGTTTGCCTTGTTTATACGTATGGAACGGCATTGAAAACAAAAATTTTATAATTTTTATATATTGATAAGCTGTTATTACTTTTTAATAATTTCTATCAAGCAAAATATGAAATATGAAAAAGAAAAGAGAAAAGTTTATAGTGCTACTATGAATGCATTGAATGTGTCGATATTCATTTTGTCGTGATTGCTGTTGGCTTTAATTTATCGATTATTTTTTGCATCTTCAATTTATTCCTAATGATTTTTGTTATTTAAGTATGTCACTGATTTAGTGGGTTACATTCTAATAACGTCTATAATTTAAAATTAAGTCTTTATAATTTGTTTGCTATACATTTCACTTTGAAAGCTTAGTAAATAGGTGTCGAATCAAGAAATAAAAGAATAAACACGGTTTAGAATACATGTAATTGATTGCCGCTCTACGTAATTGATTATGTTTATTTTTTCATGACTTTTGCTTAAAAAATCATAGAAATTTTAAGTGCTTGCACCGTATAGTAAGAAGAATAATTGCAATAGGATTTACATATAACTCAATTCTGTTCAAATTCGACTTAACCGATTATTGCTTTTAAGCACAGAAATATAATGCTAACCATATCAAGTAATTTTTAACATCACTAGATGATTAACTCGAGTTATCAGCATAAATCTGCTCAGCGTTTTTGAATAGCCGAACTGATAGTGTTTAACAGAGTAGCGACTGCAGCTTTCATGCGACAAACCTTAACATCTTTATAGCATGACGGAGTATTTCTAAGAATAAAAATCCCACATAGTGTCTAGAAAACAAAAAATCTTAAGGATTGATTGACAATGCCCTTGAATCTTTAAAAACTAATCGTAAAAAAAAAACTAAATCATCCTGCCACTTATTTTGGATTTCTGGGCACCAAAAAAAAAGCAACCAAACGAACTCAAGGAGAGTGTAACCAAAAATATTGCATAATAATTGAAATGGAGTCACACTACTTCATATGACAAATAGAAAAATACTAGCTTAAAATAATACGACCCTAGCAAAGTGTTGGTAATACGAAAATTACAACAACAACAAATATATGAAAATTCTGCAATTAGATAAGCAATCTAAATCTAATGATTTCACTTACCATTCCTTTGGTTTACATAGGTAGTTTCAATTTAGAGTGATAGAACTTCCGATAGTGGTAACTGCAAAATCAGCTTTCAGACTGGGCATCTTCCTTTGACTTTTTTGTTCCGTATGCTTTGGCAAATTATCATGCAAACTTACACTCGAACAACGTTTAAAAATCACGGACATTTATTTCGAAAAACCGCGGTCTATACGCGAAACTCATTTAACAGTATGCATTATCGACCATCTGAGGAGCTTATACGCAGAACTATAGATCGATTCATGTCTTCCTATATTCTTTTAGATAATATTCATCCAGACTGAGCTCGTAATGTACGTGCACCCGAAACTCTGGCTGCAATGGACGTCAGTGTGGCCGATGATCTAAGTCAAGCCTCGAAGCCGACTGTCTGTTTTACCGCAAAATCATGAATGGGTACGTAAGTAAACAAAATTGTCACATCGGTGAAATTCTGAAGTTTTCATCTGTGTACTGAATTGCAAACGGTAACAGAAGAATGGCGAAACTTTTATTCAGTTTATATATAAGGTGCCCTCTAGCGGCAAAATTCCGAAGTTAAATATTCTATCATTTTCTCTGCTCTGGGAAATACCCTTATTCCAAAAATTTTAAGCGAACCAGTTGAGCCGTTTAGAAGCCCATAAGGAACACTTTTGAATATATCGCGTAATTTCAATTTTCGCATATTGAAAAGTTCGAAGAAATATAGTATGTTGTCATGTCAATGAATCTTGTTTCACAAAAACGAAAGAACCTCTTCTTCATACTTTTCGGGCATATTCTTTAATGAGAGCTTGAAAATTTTTCGTTGAATACGCGTGGTTTCTGAACAAGCTCACCACATTGTTAACAATCCGAAGACAATTCCAAACATGTGGGACTGACATGGCATTTGACAATGTGAGGTTTAAACGATCATTATCATTCTCGACTGGGCGTCACTAACATGTAATGTGCTCCATCATAACCTTAACCAGTGAAGTTCTTCATTTCAAGACTCAACTCTCTCATTTTTTTTAATGTTGTTTTTGAAGTCTAGCAAAAAACCTAAGTACAAAGTTTTTAGTAAAATCTTTTGCACTATTTTTTTTTTAAATGCGTTTAAGCGAAAATTTTCTTTAAGGAATCGGATTATACAGTGGTTGTCTATAGCTCCTTAACCATTTTTCTTTTGGTGTCATGACATTTGGTGTCATGATTGTGGGAGACCTAAGTAACCATAATTTCAAAAGAAAAGGTTTCTATAAAGCCCCATTAACATTCGGTCGTCAAAGGGTTAATAATTTTCCTGATAATAATGTCTGTTTTATTTCATTTTGAATATCTGAATTCATGTACGTGACATTTTTAGGATTATTGAGAACAAGTCTCTTCAAGTTCATACCTCTGGAATCGATCCTGGGATGTGAACCGGCCAATTTTGTTGAAATTTTGTGCACCAGAGTTGTTTTTTAGCCAAAAACCCATTTTTGGTCTCTATTTCGATCACACAAATATTGGAAAGGGGGGCAAAAGTAAATAAAAAAAGTCTAATATGTATCTAATATAAATGAGCCTAATTATGTGCTTAGGTGTGCTTTCAAGCAGAAGGCTGCCACTCCAACCTAACCTAACCATCTAATATAAATCTTATTGCCTAAGGGAAACTGCCAGCTGATAGCGAGGCAAATCAGAGAAATACAGACCAAACCAAGGCTAACCAGTGTACTAAGGAAAGATACCAGAAACTGTGAGCTGTTGTCAGCTAAAGAATGCAGGCAAAAAAAAAAACCATGGGCTGCCAAAATGAATGGGGTGATCTCCTGAAAGTGTATCTCAAAATCCTTTGCCCATGAATTATCCACTTTTTTCAAACTGATTGAATTATTCCACTCATAACACAATCATACATAAATGTACACTCCAATTAAATTCAATTTTCATTATAATATCAACAATACACAACTGAATACAACATTTCATTCCACAGCAACAGATCCACACCTTCACATTCAGTTTTAATTTAAAATTTCATCTTAATACTAGAACTCTGGTATACAAGTAAATAAACATTTTATGTATCCTTGTTTTTCTACAAGTCGTGACGCATTTTAATCCCACATATCTCTAAAAAAAAAAAAAAACACATAAACAAATGTCCACGAGCATAATACATGATGATGATCATGTTGTAGATGATCAAGGGAGATGATGATGATGACATGCTTAAGGCAACACACACTAGCTACAAGTTGTCAAAAGTGTCAGTTACAACTAAAGAACAAGAAACAAAATAATATAAATAAAAACAGCAGAACTTGAATTAGGTTTATATGGAATAAGAGAGCCGCCAATGTTTTCTTTTTTTTACTATTACTACTACAAAACTACTAAAAAAAAAACAAAAAACTACGCCTTGAAAATCTTATTAATTTTTGAGATACTCGTAAAACTGTGCGAATTTTAGCAGCAGCAACGCATAACAATTTTAAATTTTAATTATAGGTTTCAGAAGCGTTTGTGTTTTATTTTCTAGTATTTCTGCTACTGCCGCTTTAAAAAACAACAAAAATCTTTTCCCCATCTACATTTAATTGAATTCTATGAAAAAGTATAGCGCCTGCCCGCCAACACTTCAGGGTTTTCAGTTTCGGTATTTTTGTTTATTCCTACGAAACTTTTTTTTATTTTTTTTTTGCAAAGCCAAAGATTTTTTCTGTGAGAATTTTTTGATGTTGTTATTTTTTTAAGTTAAATTCAACATACCTAATCTTTTTTAATTTAAAATTTTGTTGTTTTTTTCCTTCATAAATTAATTCTTTTTGGCATGTCTAGAGTGATGCCATGATGGTATGTGAGGTCCTTCGAAATTGATTTGTTTGTTGCTGCTGCTTTAGGGAAAGAAGTGTTGTTTTAAACAGTTAAATTGAAATTAAATTGTTGCATGTAAGGCTATAATTAGTAAGAAGATCATGAAGAAAAACGAAAAAAGAAAAATTAAAAAAAATTAAAAAAAAAATATATAAAAAATGTTTAAAAGCAAATAAAAATTTAAGACAAAAATGATGTAAAACGAAGAGTTCTTCAGTTGATGTGTTTGCCTGGAAACATTTTAAAGCAACTCAACATGAATTTTATGATTCAGCTGATATTGGAGTAAACGAAGACGAATATGCAACAAAAAATAGCACGAATAAAACATTTTCACACAAAGATTTACATACAAATATAGGTGCAGAATACAATTTTAAGTGCTTTCTAACTTAAGTTTGTGCTTTAAGTCTTTCGTTTCGGAAATGCATAGTATGCAACGATAGTAGCAGCAATCGAAACACCAAGCATGCATAGAATTCCCAGCATACACACATACTACATAACTCTTTTTTTTCTTCTGCTTCTACTTCTACTATCAATTAAAATTAGTTAGTTCTTCCATCTATTTTTATTAATCATCTACATCAGCATTAACATTATGTTGTTGCTGTTGTACTTATGTAGTTAGTAGTAAAAAAAAGTGTTCTTTAATTTAGTTTATAACTTTATGCAACACTATGTAAGTAAGTAAGTATAAATGCATTCAACATCTAGCGTGCTTCATTAAATAACCAACAAATTATATTTATGTAGTGGTGTTTTTTGTGCACACATACATACATACTAAAAAGCATATCGTTAGAATAGTTATGCCAACAACATTCACGTAATTCTTTTATTATGCTATTTTTTTATGGTTATGAGAACAAAAAAAAAAAAAAAAAAGTAAAAAGGAAGAGAAAGATTAAAAATTTTCAAGCAATGACATTTATTACATAAACATAGGACATAACTTTGTTGCAGAAAGGTAATAAAAATGTGATAAATTTTTGTGTGTTTTTTTGCTTTATAGCTCTGAAAGTAATAAGCATTTAAAAATTAAAGAAAATTTTGCAAGTACTGTAATTAAAATGGAAATTTCGATGGTATAAACAGGGATCAACAAACAGAAACGAAATCCAAAAAAAAAAAAAAAAAAACAAAGAAGAAAACTTGTCTCAACATATAACTGAGTTGCTGGCGATATGAGCATGTTGATGCCCTGACTACACATAGTTTCTCGCTGGAAATTTCTAAGCTCGAATCAGTTGTGCAATCCTTTGAATGTGATTAGTAAGACAATTTCTTAGTACTTTTTGCGACAGGCTAATAATTGATGAAACTAACCAGATTCTTCATCTATGATGGAAATCGTATGAATTACAGGCTTAGATAAGGGACACAGTTGCGATGTGCTGAATTGTCTACTTCGTTTCCTATGTATATTTACGTTTGTACGTACATCGATAGTCATACCTCTTGTAAAAACTACTTATTCCACTGGCAGGAAAGGTCAACATATCAAGTTCAGCTAGAGTTGAGAACTTATGTGCAGTAGAATACTGAATCTACTGAATCCAACTATTATAGCACAACAGCCCCTGGAGGGCCAAGGCCGAGCTTTTCGTATTCACTCATGTTGTATGAGTTATATTTATACACGAATGAAAGGGACCTACAGTTTTATGCCGAATCCGAACGGCTAAGTGAAAAGCTTATAATTATTATGTGAAGGAAGGGCGACTTGAAAATCAGGCAATGCGACCTATAAGACTCTAAGTAATGAAAAGAAAGAAAGGAAGAGAGAAAGAAAGATAGATAAGAAACATACCCAAGCCGAGAATCGAACTCGGGTCTCCAGAGACAAGAGTCTGCCATTCTGCCACTAGACCACAGTGGCGATGGTTGTTTAGGTACAGTTTAACGCCGATTCCCAACGGCTGTGCGGCAATTTTTTATCAGCTCGGTGGCTTTTCTAAAACGAACCAAGGTGTGCATTTGTACACTTTCTTATAATTCTCATTCACTTCATATCGATAGTGTATATAAGAAGTTTATTAACCACCAGACCACGACGGGAATCGAATCCGCAACCTTCTGGGTGAAAGTCTTGTGCACTATCCACTAGAATATCGAGGTCGTCTAGTGAAAAGCTTTTCATTGGCTTTTTTTTACTCTTGAAGGTTTGCTATTGCCAGTCAAGAGGTGGTGCAGTGTAGAAAATTAGTTTTTTTCTTTTTTTTGGTTTTTGAGTGTGCCGAAATATGAACCCGGGCACGTCTGCGTAGCAGTCCAACACACCAACCACGGCGACCACACTGAATCTTCAACTTTATGCTTACTTTAACCTCAAACAAAAATACCGGAAGCGAATGCCCATGAAATCGGAACCTGTAAGCTCTAAACTGGTCTGGGAGTGCTTTGAGAAATTTTAAAACTCTGGATAGTTTAGATTCCATGCCATGTAGGAATAGCCATCAATATAAATATACACATATTTGAATTTCACTCTTTTTTGTAAAATCACGTCAGCAAATAAATTAAAATAATATTAATTTTATTCATTTTTTTTATTTTTATTTTTAGTAAATTTTTTGAATTTTGACATAAATTTTATTTTTTAAACGAATTCTAATTTTTAACATCTTCCATCATGAAGCTTGTTTATTGTGCGTCCATGATGTTCAGCTTTTCCCTGAAGACACCGAAATACACATAGATTAGAATAGGTCACACCATCGGATCCACATACCGGGTTATAGTTTTCGGGACAATAACACAGCCTATGCGAATTGCCTTTGGCACTTGCCGTTGTGAGGAACATTGCCAACGAGATAAGCAATATAGTAAAAACGGATGCGAATTTCATATTGTATGAACGTTGTTTTATAATTACCAAATAATTTAGTTTTTTTTTTTTTGCTGGAGTTTTATGATGTATTCTATTCGAATAGTTTTCAGTAAATAACCATTGATTCATAATAACATTTCACATTTATAATGAAGTTTATGTTCTTACAAAAAATGCTTTTGTTTTTAGAATTTAGTATTTGCATTTATAATGATACACTCAAAAAAATATATAAGGGAACGTGGTCCTAAGTTGGCACCGTGGGTCAAGCCGGCACCTCGCGTTTCTTTGAGATGGAGCGCGTGGCAGCTTAACCGTTATGACGTATGAGAGGTTGGTCGATATGAACGTAATTTACGCTGACAATTGTCACTTTAGTTTTCGCTTGACAGCATGAGTGCAGTGTAAATTTTTACTGCAAACGGAACTCCATTTTCTTACATTCTTCTGAAGCTTCTGCGGTTGTGTAAATATTTCAAAAGTTCAATTGATTAGGCGCTTTAGTTTCGGTGGTCTGTGTGCTTTCGCCTGATAAAGTCGATTTTTCATTCGGATTCTGTTTTGTGTAATTAATAGCATGAAATATGGTCTTGAGTCGCCACGAAACTGGTAGTCCTCAGTCGCCACCATTTTTTGTTGCTTTTGTTGTTATTTGTATTTTATCTTAATTTGCTGTGTTTCAATTGCATGTGGCTTGTCTTTTGTCAGTTTTTTCATTTGAGCTCTTGACAGTGAGCTCTTGGGCAGCTCACAAAAAAATGTATTTTGAATAATTATATAATTTTATTAGTTATTTTGTTCTGCAAAATTGGCTACAACGAGCGATGAACGCCTTCGGTAGTTTCATCAGTTTAAAAAGTTTCTTAATTTTTTCTTTCTTTTTCAGATTCTCTTTGAAATGGAGAAATGTTTCTATTCTATAATTAATATTTGACAATATTCTACAAATTTTTTTACTGCATATGGTTTCAATTTGTTCATTTTTTCTTAAAACTTACATAACCTGCTCTTTTTCTTGCATTTCCGGCTTAGGACCACTATTTCGAATCAACTTCTTCTCTTTGCGCTGCATTGCGACCACAAAAATCACTATACTCTATTCCGAATGACATAGAATTGTAGACAAAGGATGGTGGTGCCTGACCAAAGGCATTAAAGTGCCATTAAACGCTGTTAACTCCCTGTTTTCGGCAAAAAATCTTACGTTGCCTACACAGGACCACTCTCCCCTATAACAAATTAGCAATTTTTATGCGGGAAAAATTATATGCATATTAGGTTCAGTTACCCTTAATAGTATTGATAGTTACGGTAATTTCCGCTTGTGGCATTTGTATGACTCGTTCAATAAATTTTTCGAACGTATTCAGCAAATAAATAGTTTTTATAGTAGACAAACGACTACATTCGTCTTGTCTTTTTAACATGAAAGTCAGATAATATATGATTTCAATTCAAAGTTTAAGCGTAACGTAACTAAAACTAAAATTCAACAAAGCCTAGTCATCACAGTACAGAATGTTTTACACTAAAATGAGGTACAATCTACAAAATAAACCGTATTTTCTAAATAAGAATTCAGCTGACAAAATAAACAACATTTTTAAAATAAGAAGAAAATTAATAAACTTGAACTACATGCCCCCCACCGACCTGAGCTCCCGATCATTTACGATCTCTGCAATCTTAAAGAAGGAAAGGATGTATTCCATTTTATCGCTAAATTTTTAATTTAGTGTGGCATACTTTGGGTCACAAGTAATTGAGTATTTTAAATGGAGAACGTGGTTGGGAAGAACTGTTTAAGTATGCTTAAGATGCTCTTCGCTACAGAAGACTCAACATAGAAGGTGACTTTTGAATAATACAAATAATAATAAATAAAAAAATAATAATATGTTAAAATAAAAAAAGAGTAAAAAAACGTCAATCTGATAGACGGTTTTAGCCAAACCAATAGAATTAAGGTTTTAATAATAATAAAATCTATTGAAATTATTCAACGAAACTAACTAACTGTAAACGTCCCACCTCCCTTGGTACCTGCAGTCTGTCATTTTTATATTTTGATGGAAGCGTTCTCCTTCTTCTTCGCTCAAGTCTCCGAGGTTATAATGGAAGTGATCGATATGACTGTGAAGGTAGTGAGTGCACCTTTATGTTCACATCACAGCCCAAATCTTTATAACGCTTGAGCATTTCATCAAACATTTGTACATAGGCCTCTGCCTTCTTGTTTCCAAGGAAATTTCGAGTGGCTACCACAACAAATTTGTAGAGTCATTAATGAGGCAACGTATTTGGGATCCATCGAAAATTCCAGCTCTTAGTTTTTCAGAGCGTATTTAATAATATTTGAAGGAAGGACGACACAAAAGTTAGGCACTGCGATCTTTTGTACCAAAGCCCCAAGCTAAGAGAAAGAAAGATAGATAAGGAACATACCCAAGCAGAGAATCGAACTCGGATTTTCAGAGATATGAGTCTGGCACTCAGCCACTATACCACAGTGGCGATGGTTGGACCTACGGTTTTAACGCCGATCCCGAACGGTTGTATGCCAATTTTTTCTCAGCTCGGTGGTTTTGCCATTACCAAACAAGGTGTGTACTTGTACAATTTCTCATCCACTACATATCGATAGAGAACATAAGAAGTTTCTTAGAATTAACCACCAGACTAAGACGGGAATCGAATCCACAACCTTCTGCGTGAAATTCTTGTGGACTCTGCACTAGACTGTCGATGTCGTCTTAGAGCTTAGTCCAGGAAACGTTCGACAAATGAATTGAAACATTGACCCTTTTTTATCTAGTGTTTGACGTATTGTTTTATTAGCCCTATTTTTATGTGAAAAGGTGAAAGTATGATTGTTTCGCGCGGAACTAAAGGCTCATTTATTACATTTTTTAAGTCAGCACGTACCTTATCGAAATAACCGTAACTACCAATTTTGACACGCATGACTGACATGGCGTTTCGCCAATTTTTTTCGATTACATTAAAATTGTTATGCAAAAGTAGATAGATAAGACTACGAATTCAATAAATTAGATTGGAAAAACACTGCACTTTAAATTTGAAAATTGGCAAAATTTGGCTAAAAAATCGGTATTTTTTTTTTAAACATGATTTTTAAAGGGAATTATTTCATGAATGTAAACAATTAAAGATTTTTCAGTTCAGTTACAACCTGTAGCTACATTACAAATGACTTTCGGTGGAAAATTTTTGGTTCCAACAAAAATATATATAAATTTGAATGTTTGCATATTGAAAAAAGTATACTTTCGCAATATCTCCAGAAAAGTTGTTGTGCACCCTGCACCAAAATGGCTGCCGGTCTGTGTAATCTAATAATTACACAGTGTGACCAAAACAGAATATTATTTTTTCAAGGTTTTTACGTATCATATGTCTAGTCAAGTAGAAAAAAGCGGATAAAGCTGCATACCCAGAATCTTGAATTGACCCTCAAATAAAAATAGAGTTACGAACAAGTAATATGCTTCAACCTATCAAAAATGGTTTTTCCGTCCTAAGTCCAGATTTTGAATTCAAATTCTGTTTTTTTCTGCTTGACTATTTCTACAGTTTGAGCTATGTCTCGAGGAAAATATATTTTCACTGTCACATAGTGTTACCGATTTTCTTTCCAACTGTTAATATTTAAATGTACTTCCATGCTTATTTTTTATACGTAAAAGTTATGCTTCGTCGAAACGACGATGGCATTCTTCAAAGTGATCATACACATGATCTATATACCTATAACTCTGAAAATTGATTGTTTTATATTATTTGGTTAATTTTTGAAATGAAACTTCTTTAGCGAGGGTAAATCGAAAATTTTGCAACGAAGTCATATGGGCATCGGCTGCATACAATCATATAGAGTGTTGACTTCTTGCAGTTTTATCTCATGTGCTTTAGTGAGAGAGCTTGATTCCATATAGCTGAATTTTCCTTTCATGTGTTATATACGTGTGCTACGTCATGTTAGTGCAGAAAAATGTGGAGAGTATCAACAAAAAAAAGAGCTTTCGAAAATAGAAAGTGCAAAAGCTTCAACAACAACGGTCACGTGAATAATCGCGTTTTTGTTGCACTCTAACAAAACCAGAAAGAAACGAAGTTATGCAGTTGTTATTCGGCTACATACAATTAAGCAGACAGACGAGTTCTCGTAGTTTTATCGCATGTGTTTTAGTAAGAGAGTCAATATAAAAGTCTCGGCTTGATTGCATATAAAGCAACAACAAAATAGAGAGAAGAGGACAGCAAAAACTTCAACAGAATGTTTTATAAATGTTTTCTAACCATTTTCTAATAAACAACATGGTTTCACTTCTACTGTGAGTGCTTGCAGACATATAATTTTTTTTAATAACATTTATTCACCAATTACATTATTACCAACACTTACTTAGAAAGAAAAAATGCATAACGTAAACTTGCGTTGTCGATTCGACGAAGCATGTCCTTCCAGGGTTAAATGAAAAATTCGAAATTTGTCTTTGAATTTTTTATTTATATTATTAGTGTGTAATTAAAATATATTAAAGTCTGTTATTGCTTAGATTTATTCATTTCAAACTAATTAGTGCCATTTATGCCATTATGATCTTCATCTCCAGTTGCGGCCTGAAAAAATTGTCCTTTTTCAAAAATTTTTCCTAGTGAACCAATAAAGTTTTTTATAAAAACTATTTATTATTTGAAAACATATATATTGATCTTAACTTTAACCAATTTTTATTAAAAAATATTTAAAACATATATTATTATTAGAGGCTATGAAACTGAAATCTAGTTGTTCATATACCATAGTTTTTACGACCTCGATAGTCTAGTGGATAGTGCACTAGACTTTCATCCAGAAGGTTGCGGGTTCGATTCCCGTCTTGGTCTGGTGGTTAATTCTCATAAACTTCTTATATTCACTATCGATATGAAGTGGATGAGAATTATAAGAATGTGTACAAGTACACTCCTTGGTTGGTAATGGCAAGACCACCGAGCTGATAAAAAAATTGCCACATAGCCGTTCGAAATCGGCGTTAAACTGTAGGTCCTACCATCGCCACTGTGGTCTAGTGGAAGATTGCCAGACTCTTGTCTCTGGAGACCCTAGTTCGATTCTCTGCTTGGGTATGTTCCTTATCTATCTTTCTTTCTCTTAGCTTGGGGCTTTGGTACAAAAGATCGCAGTGCCTGACTTTAGAGTCGTCCTTCCTTCAAATAATAATAAAAATACCATAGTTTGACTTTACTTCATTGCTACCTAACAATTCAAGGTTTGTTAGCGGGCTTAATGAAATGCCATTTTTTTGTCACAACTAGACATATCATTAACTAACTTTCAAATATCTAGTTGCAATGAGAATTTCCGCAAAACAGGTATAAAGAACAGTTGTGTTTGTTTCATTCATCATTTCTGTTCAGTGAAAATACTTGAAAACAAAAACCTTGTAATTCTCGGTAACGTTTTCAAACATTAAACACTTATATAGAATGTTGAAAGATCACTGATGAGGAATCGGGTTCCAAAACGGCCGTATGATTTTCACGCCCTTTATACATTGTTGCGACTTAGTCATTTTGTCACTTTGACACAAAAATGACTTTTCATTAAGCCCGTTAACCAACCCTGAACCCTGAATGAGTAATGAACGATTCTACCGACGCTTTTCTGGAAGACACTCATGGAATAGACTTACTTTTATCATAAAGCTAGCTAGTAATTGATTGAAGGATTTGAAAAGATATATATATTTAACAAAATGGCGACCTGTAAAATTTAAAAAACTTCTATTGTCTTCCTAGCTTTGATTTCTCCGATATACCTTATCAAATACTTCCTTTGTATAGAAGGTGTCACGCCCATTTTGTTCAACCAACTCGCTTTTTTCTTACAGCATCCCACTGGCAACAAAAATTCTCGTGCCAAGTATCAAAAATGTATCACAAATAATTTAAAAGGTACACCGTATTTAAATCAGGGTTGCATAGGAAAGTTCATACCTACTAACTCAAATCTACTCATATCTTACCACAGAATATTATTTACAAATAACATTTTCATTCCAAATCTTAGTACCGCACCTTAAATAGTTCCTGAAATAACCAATAATGAGAATTCAAGTTGTATAGTGAGAGCCCACCCTCTTTTGCAATCCCTCCCACGTTTTTCTTCTTTTATTTGTTGGAACGAAGAAGTATTCAAAAATACAGCACTCAGACAAAAATTACGTCTATTATACTATATCCTGTGTTCCTTTTTGCTATTCTTTAAATCTACCATATTTATCAATAGATCTTAGCAGATTCCGCGGTGTTAAAGAGCTCAGGTTTTCGTCTCCCAACACTGCAGTACCAAATTACTCTGATCTGGCAGAAAGTGAGGCAGACACTAAGAAAGTGGTCCGCCGTCTCTTCACATTCTTCCTCCAAACCACAGGAAGCACAGAAGGCACTAGCTCCCAGGCCAATCATATGCAGATGTTTGGCCCAAAAGAAATGACTTGTATATAATCCCACCAGCTGCCTCCTTTCTGTTAAGTGATAACAAAAAGTCTGTTAGACGCTTCGAGATAACAGATAACATGGTCTTTGTCTGTCTAAAGCCCCTCAGGTCCTGCCATTTATGATTGTGGGTCAAGTCGACCCACTCATTAATGGTGGTCTTGATAGCTGTAAATGACAAAGAGAGTACAGGTTCTGGGCCCAGGAAACCAGTTTCCGAACCCATTCTGGATAGAAGATCAGCAGATTCATTTCCTGGAGTTTCTGAGTGTCGAGGAACCAATATCAACGGTAGGCTATTGTGTTTTCCAACACAATCAAGCCTGGATTTACAATGCATAACCAGTTTAGATATGGTTAGAGGATTAAGCAAGAATTTCAGCACAGCCTGACTGTCACTAAATACACAACCATTATCAATGACATGGTCCATTACCCTTGATGATTGCAAAAATTTCTGTTTGAATAACAGAAGCATTCAACCCAAGAGAGAATAGAAGCTGCACTCCATCATTTTCAATGAAGACCCCAGAACCCGAACCGTATTCTGTTCTGGAGCCGTCAGTGAAAATATGCTTACAATTAACTCTCGGCCCAGGTCCCAGCAAAAACCAAGTTTGGACCTCTGGAATTTATATTGAATAGCGCTGTTTTAAAACTGGAATTGTTGGCATTGTATCGGATGGCATTGATAGAACTGTTAAGTCCATATCAGTATCTTCAACAATGTCACCAATATCCCAGCAAGTGTCATACCAATAGCCATTGCGTTTAAGCGTACAGATGGCTTTGACAGCCTCTCCTTTAGCAAAAATATCACGGAGTCGTAAGTTGAGCAATGCATCCAAGGATGGGCCAGGTGTTGTAGGAAAGGTCCCGTACAAAAAATGGCCACAGTCCTTTGAAGTCCTGCAAAAATTTCCCTAACGCTGTCAACATTAAGTCTGCTCCACCAGGCTATGGATGCATAGGTGATGATGGGTCTAATCATAGTCTTATAAAGCCATAAGACTTTATAAGGTGATAGACCCTATGTTTTGCCAAATCTAAGTTCTTTTCAGTAAATGATTATGGAGATATACCGAAAAATGCATTAAAGTGCCACGCCCACTGGTTCACAAATGACCAAGCCCTACTACTAACATCGCGCTTTCACACACAAATTTTTGCTGATTTGCTATGGATCCTCAGTGACGTTGTTTCAACAATTCATTTGTATTACAGAAGTTTTTACAAAAATCTCATGAAAAAAACACTTTCAGTTTTTCCCGAATTTCCCAATTTTCTGGGCAGCATTTCCCATTTTTCGTTCCGTAAGAACTTTATCCTGACAATTACGAACACAAATCGGCCAAATCGGTTGAGCCGTTATCAAGTAATGATCTTTCAAACACGCGGCAATAGATTTTTATTTATATAGATTTGTACGAGTAACGTTACTAACTTTGTGTGTAACGTTACTAACGTTGCTTTCACGTCACTAGGACCACCAAGTCAAACCAACATTTCTGCTTTTCTTTGATCCTTTACCTTCCATAAATTGAGCGGGAACCGAATAATGCATTGCTAGATTCGCTTATCTTTGGCCAAAATATTTAAATGCAATTGAGAAATCTTGACTTTCAGTTATTATTCGCCGAGATATAAGCATAAATATGCGAATGTAACGTTACTTACGTGACCCTTGGCTATATACATATTTTGATATAATTTGGTTACACTCTTTTTAGTGAGTATACCTAAAATCACGTCAGCAAACAATTAAAATAAAAATATTTTTCTTTTAGTAATGTTTTAAATTTTTCGGACACAAATTTTATTTTTAAAACAAATTCTAATTTTTAACATCTACCAACATGAAGCATTTCCAATCTGAGTCCACGACGTTGAGCGTCTCTCTGAGTATAATCAAATACACATTGATTAATATAGGTCACATGATTGGATCCACATATTAGGCCCACATCCAAATTACATGGATAATGGGCACTTCTCGTTGAGAGGATCATTGCCAACGAGATAAGCAATATAGTAAAAACGGTTGCGAATTTCATATTGTATGAACGTTGTTTTATAATTGGAAAGTAACTTCTTCTTTTTTTTCTGCTGCAGTTTTATGATGTATTCTATTCGGATAGATTTAAGTAAATAACCATTTATTCATAGTAACATTTCATATTTATAATCTCAACAATTATATGAATATTAGGTACAGTCACCCTTAATAATAATAAGTTACGGTCATTTCCGTTTCTGGCATTTGTATGACTCGTTCAATAAATTTTGATTTATTATATGTACTTAAAAATCTTTATTTTATTTCAACAATCTACACAAAGAAATAGTTTTCATAATGATTTTTTTTGGTGACGTTGGCTCGGCTAACGCAAAAAGCTGGCCAAAACTATTTCCCAATAATTATCTTATTTATTCGATGCAATTTTATAGTTTGTATAGTAGACAAACGATTACAGTCGGATTGTTAGTTTAACATGAAATTCAGATGACATATGATTTCAATCTAGTGCTATCAGTTATAGAAAATCTGTAACGGTAAAATTATTCCGTTACACATCGTCAAATTCCTTACGGAGATACATCTGTTTTGCGCAGGTACTAAAGGTTCAACACATACCTTATCGAAATGATCGTTTTGCCAATTTTTGTTCGATTACATTAAAATTGTTACACAATAATGTAAATAGATAAGACTACAAATTCAGTAAATTAGATTAGAAAAAAACTGTTTGTGTAACAGCTCATCAAATTTTAGAAATTGGCGAATTTTGGCTAAAAATCTATGTTTTTTTTAAAGGGAATTATTTCATGAATGTAAACATTTAAAGATTTTTCAGTTCAGTTACAACCTGTAGTTACATTGCTAATGACTTTCGATGGAAAATTTTTGGTCCAAAAAAAATATATATAAAATTGAATGTTTGCATATCGAAATAAGCATGCTTTCGCAATATCTCTTGAAAAGTTGTTGTCTACCCTGCACCAAAATGGCTTTCGGACTGTGTTATCTACTAATTACAAAGTGTTACAAAAAAAAAAAATTAATTACTATTTCAAAGTTCGTACATGTCTTAGGTCTAGTCAAGCAGAAAAAAAGCAGAAAAAACTGCATACTCAGAATCTTGAATTGGACTCAGGGCCGGAAACCCATTTTGCTTAGGTAAAAGCATATACTTGCCCGTAATTTTATTTTTATTTATCCTATGAGTAAGTTTTTATATTTCATTCAGAGGACATTTAGTTCCTTACAACGATATATAAAGTTGTAACATTTCTTCAGGAATACTGGAGTTAGAGGGCAAAATATAAGGAAAATTTATATTTATTTTTCAGCAGCAGCAGTGACTATGAGTAGCAGGAATTCACTAGTGCTTAAACGTATTTTAAAATAGCAATAACGGTAAATTTCAGTAGTTGGGAAACCAAAATTTGTACTGCTATGGACTTCTAGGTTTTCAGGAAAAAACTAAATACCACAAAAAATTGTGGGCAGCCGGATCTGTCTTGTCCTAGTCTCCTAGCGAGTACTGCAATCCTAGAAGAAAATCAAGCCACTGAAATCGGAACAGATAAACTCTAAACTGGTCTGGGAGTGTTGTGAGAACCTTTGAAACTCTGGATACTTTGGATTCCATGCCATGTAGGAATAGTAGGCAATGAGAAGAGGGTTTCGCCCCCTTTTCGTCTTTTCATTTAAATCTTTTTATTATAGCCGTCAATATGAATATACATATTTTGATATAATTTGCTTCTACATATTTGAATTTCACTCTTTTTTGTGCATATACCTAAAATCACGTCACCAAACAATTAAAATAACATTAATTTTATTAATTTTTTATATTTATTTTTAGTAAGTGCTTTAAATTTTTTTGACACAAATTTTATTTTCTAATCAAATTTTGAAAATTGGCGAATTTTGGCTAGAAAATCGATGTTTTCTAAAAATGATTTTTAAAATGGAATTATTTATGAATGCAAACAATTACAGATTTTTCAGTTCAGTTACAACCTATACAACCTTTTAATCCGAAAGTCATTTGTAATGTACCTAACATTACAAATGACTTTCGGTATAAAATTTTTGGTTCAAAAAATATGTACATATATAAATTTGAATGTTTGCATATCGAAATAAGCATGCTTTCACAATATCTCTAGAAAAGTTGTAGTCTACTCTGCACCAAAATGGCGTTGGTTCAGGGTGCTCGTGCCGTAGACCTAAAAAAACTGAATACTCAGAATCATGAATTGACTTTCAAATAAAAATAAATTTACTGGCAGGTATAAGCTTCAACTTAAAAATGGTTTCTTCCCGTCCTAAGTCTAGATTATGAGGGTCAATTCAAAGTTCGGAGTATACAGTTTTTTTGGTTGACTATGCCTCCCAAGGAAGGTATATTTTCACTGCCACACAGTGTTACCAATTTTTTTTCTAACTACTTAATGAAAAATTCTAAAGTTATCATCTAATGTTTCCTTATCTATATTTTTATTGTAAAGCTAAAATATATTAAAGTGAGTTATTGCTTAGATTTGTTTTTGAATTATTAATTTCAAACTAATTAATGCCATTTTTATGACCTTCGTCTCTTACTTAACCGTTAAAAAGTATTAATGGGGCACCCAGTTGCGGCCCCAAAAAATTTACCTTTTTCAAGAATTTTTTCCTAGTAAACCAATAAAGTTTTTTATAAAAACTATTTATTATTTGAAAGCATATATATTGAACTTAACTTTAACCAATTTTTAATAACAAATATTTTTAAGTCTTTATGAGTATTGAGCAATTCTGCCGACGCCTTTCTGGAAGAAAACTTTTGCGGGGACCAACATTTTGTCAAATAACGAAATTGACCTGATTTTGAGTCATGACTTAGAAAATTAACATCTAGATTTAATTTTCATAGTCTCCTCAAAACAATAATTATTATCGTTGATCGAAAAAAAATTAAAATCACAAAATAATTAATTAAATTTAGATTTTTCTGTTATTGCTTATAATGATTACGGTCCCTGATTTTAATTTCGAAAATTAAATAAAGCTCAAGAGCAAGAAAATAATAATTTTTATTCATGAGCAAAAAAATAAACTCAAAAAATAATTTTTATTCTCGAGGAAAAAAAATTAAAATCATATTTAGATTTTTTCGGTTGAGCAAAAACATAAATATCAAGTAATAATTTTTATTCCAGATCAAAGAAATAAAAATCAGGTAATAATTGTTATCGTTGATCGAAAAAAAATTAAAATTTAGTTTTTTTCTTATTGCTTATAAGGATTACGGTCCCTGATTTTAATCATTTTTAGCGTAATTTTTAAGGTAATTTTTAATCAAGATATGCGAGCTTGATAATATTTTTTCCAAGCCGTTTGAGTTATATCGTCGTTGTTTCACCAGTAAACTGGTTTTCCTACTGGTCAAGAGGAATCCGCCGCACACATTAGTTAGCAATCCGAAGGGTACCGAACCTTTATGCAGGGGGTGCCGAGAAAGCGAAGTTTTTATTAGAAAAAGTCTCATAAATGAAATTTCACCTCTTGATTTCCTAGGCGATCACATTATTTGTCCTAAGTTCTTCTCCCATTAATCCTCCAGTGATTTCCTCTCGTCAAATTTCGCTATTTGACATTCTTAAAGACAGCTTAGTATGATGAGTCAGACCTTATGTGATTATTTTATATTTTAACAGCTTTTCCTTTCAGCACTGCCACCAATGAACTTACAGAAATTTAACTTTAAATGACCTTGCAAATTTAATTTTTCTTTTTTCCCCTTTCTCCTTTACTTTTTAACATTTTCCCATCATTTTCTTTGAAATTTATTCGCTTTTATCTCCTTTCTAAAGTCTAAGTATAAAGTATTAAACTGAATTTTTTTTCTTGTAAAGTACTAAAAACTTTCAATTTAAATTGCTGCAACAAACTCTTGACTCATAAAATTATCAGCATCAACAGTTTTTAGTCAGGCTTAGTATTGGCAAAGGATTAATTTATGTGAATTTTTTTTCCTCTGCCATACACTTAAATCTACTTAATGTTCATTAGCTTGAGTTAAAAGCAAATGCAATTCAAAATGAAAAAAGCAACTAGCATACAGCAACAAATTGAGAAAAGTTATTGGCATTGAAAAAAATGTGAGACATGAAGAATAAACCTTTTAGTTTTTCATGGGATACAAAATTAAATTTGTAATAAAATTTTTTTCTATTTAGAGTTAAGAATTTAAGTGAAACTTATTTGAAATTTAAAATACAGTAGTGAATCGAAAATGATTATCTTTAAATCTTTCCACCCCCTTTCTGGTTTATACTAAATAATCTAACTTGATATAGAAAAAACTGATGTTTAAAGCTTTGATTTTTTTTTTAAATATTAAATTTCTTTGGGCTTATCCATTGTTTTCAATCATAAAAAATCGTCACTTTTTTTAGTGCAAAAATCAAATAAAACTCTTAATGTCAAATGACATTTATCTTGACAGCTACATGAAATGAGGCAAGCCCAGTTCCTTTTCTTTTCTTTTTTTATTTTGTTTTCAGCATCTCAATTTCATAAATATTTGGTATAACTACCTACATAATTATGCTCTTAATTTCCAATAAATTTGAAACGAAATGAATTGAAAAAAAAAAACTTAAGAATCTGCATCACTGCATCTGAGCCAGTGAACTGTCAAAATAATTCGTTATCGCAAGTAAAGCTTAAGAAATGATACTTTTGTTTGGAAGCTTAAGCACTCAACGCTCTTTCACCACCACCAAACAAAACAAACCAACAGAAATGCAGTCAACCATAAGCGTGTATTCAAATTACAAAAGTAAATAAAAGCCCCAAAAATTTTTAATAAATAAACATTTTTTTTTATAAAATTATGCGAAGACAAAATAAATTCGCAGAATTTTTTCAGGTAGTGTGGAGAACACCCACGTAGTTGTTGATTTTTTTTTTAAATAAAAAATCGTATGCCTAAATAAAAAAACTAAATAAATAAAGAAAACCCGCGGGAAGCATCAAAATCTTAAATAAAAATCGCCATGAAGCTAAAATAAATAAAATAGCGTGATGTGATTTTCTTCTTCGTTTTTTTCCAACTTATAATTATGAAATTTAATATTTTTTTTTTGTTTTTATTTATATGCCAAAAGTATTAGAGATTTTTTATTTATGTATGGAGATCCTATTAAGCATAAAAAATCGCATTTGTTTTCCTTCAGAGTTTGCAGAAGAAACGAGGAAATCAATGATTTATTTCTATATGTACAAGCATAGAAATAAAGATTCATGTTTATGGAAATTAAATTAAAAAACTGATTAATATACTCGTATTACTTCATAAACACAATAAACTAAAAATTGCTTTATGCTGGATAGATCAGTCGCACAAATCAGAGTGTGTGATTTGGCTTTGGTTTTCTAAGATTACTACTGAGTGCTTCATTTGTTTATGAGCACAAAATAAACACGAATTTCAATACGTGTATTGTACCTAAATTTTAATTAATTGTTGTCGCAAACTATAAGTAATTTTCATTTCCTTTCATATAAATTAAAGTTCGTTACATCAGTCTTTCGTTATCTTTCTTTATTCCCCCACAGTAATATAATTCACCTCTACTTAAACTCTTCTTTAACATTTTATTCACCCAATCCATTACATTCGACGAAGTGTCAAATTGCTCACGATAATGACGTCACTGAATATAAACAAAAATGCTGAGCCGGCTTGAAATTCAACACTTTTTTTTTTGTTATTGTACCGACATGCTATATTGTACCAAAAACAAAAATATAAACAAACCGATTCAAAAGCCACGTGAGCTCCAGCCATAACAACAAAAACCTGTACTGTCAATTTCAAACAACAACAGCAACAAGCGAAATTTCCAATTGTCAAACTCTGACACTGGAATGTTTTGTTTACATGCAATCAACAGAGAGCAATACAGTCAAACGAGTTGAATTCTAATAGAATGAGCGTGAGAGAGTGAGAGTACACTTGCAGTCCTCTCCCACCAAACACACATCTGCAATTCTGCATTTGGCTAAGTATTTGCTGCCATCATCATGAGCATCGTGGTGAAATAAATGTTTATAGCCAAGCAATTGCAGCGGCGTTTCAACTGACTGCATCTAATGCGCTCGCGATTGCGCTCACGCATTTTCTTTAGAGCTGCGTTTTCTTTACACAAAAAGTTACTCGCGCTCTCTCTTAATAACTGACATACTCACTCTTTCTCTCTCTCCCTCTCTATGTTACCAAATATAATTTTTCTTATTAAACTATATGATCTTACCTGTATACCTCAGTCTTTCTCCAGACTTCGAGTGAAGTAGAAGTGCTTAGTTTGGACTCGTAAGTAGTAGTGCTCTCGTGTGTTGTTTGTGGACCTTAGAAAAAGTAGCTGGCTGCAGAAAAACAAGAAAATTCAAAAGAAGCATAGAAGCTACGGACTGCGCCCACCCCTCGCGCACCACCGCATCGCTAGTGGATTAACTAACTCACATAAAAAAAAATAAAATAAAAATAGTGTGCAGCCCCCCTCACCTAACTCACATAATAGTGTTATCTCTTTCTTACGTGCGCGCAAGTGTTTGAACGCGTTTGGCAAAAGAAAAAAAAAAACACAAACAGAAAAAGCTAAGAAGAAACAAATCTTTTTGTTACGGCGTCGGCTGTCGGTTGTTAAGTCATTTTGTCGGTCGTTTGTACGTTCGTACGTTTGTACATTGAGTTTAGAGGAGAAGAGTGTGGTGCAACGCATTTTGTTTGTTCTCCTCTGCTGCTGTTATTGTACGCTGCGTCGCTGTCGTTCATCAGCGTCGACATTGACGTCAAGTGTTGCGCTACTGAA
This sequence comes from Toxonevra muliebris, assembly GCA_963691655.1. Lineage (NCBI taxonomy): Eukaryota > Metazoa > Arthropoda > Insecta > Diptera > Pallopteridae > Toxonevra > Toxonevra muliebris. The sequence goes on from OY829329.1 coordinate 75,220,074, forward strand.
TCTACTGCTGCTGCTGACGTTGACGCTAGCGTTTGCGAGTTAAGAAATTCGCGATTATTCTCGTCTTTGGGGGTTTGATGTGCGAACACAAGAGCATCGTATGGCATTTCGAGTCGTGGTTAATGGTGAGTTCAGACGTCCGTACCGGATTATTGCAAAATCAAACAAAATCTTCTATACATACATACATACATAGAAAATTTAATAATTTCTTCTTTTTTTTGCTGTGAGTGTCTTCTCTTGTGGATTTGCATGTGGCTTTGTGTGTGTGTGTGTATAAATAAAACAAATTAATTTCTAATTTATTTGAAAATATTTCGCTTTTGCTTGCGTAATAATTAACGCTTGCATTTTCACGATTAAATTAGCAACATAATGCTAATTTTAATAAAATTAAGCAATTTTAAAAGAAGAAAATGTGCGGTCACTTATTTAAAAATAGAAATTAAAAACTAAAGAATTTTGAAAGAATTTATGAAAGAATAAAAAAAAATTTTAAAAATTTTTGTGCTTTTTTTTATACAAAAGTTCTATGGTTAAACGAAAAAACATAAATAGATTTAAAAAAAAAATTTATTTTAAAAAAACTCAACAGAAACTCTGAAGTTATTGTAAAACAAAAAACTCGTTTATAAAAAAGCACTATTTAAAAAAAAAGAAAATTATTTCTCTTTAACAAAACTTAAAAAAATTGGAAAATTTTTTTAATTGTAGTAAGAAGTTGGCAGATTTTTTTTTTTTTTTGTATAACGTAGTGTAAATAAAATATTATTGTTATGTGAATATAATGGATTATTTCTGCGCTCTATAAGGACTCTTTTTTTGTTAGAAAGAGCACAGGTATTTGAATTTTTATAAAATATTTAAAATTATCAATAAAACAAAAACTCGATATTGGTGAAAAATAAAACCATTTATTCAAACTTGGAAATTTCATAAAACACATATAAAACACATATATGAATAAATAAAACACATCTGCGTTTTTGTGTCTGAAAGAATATTTTAAATTAAAAAAAAATTTAAATAATGAAACAAAAAAGAAATGAGTCAACTTTTTTTGCAAAAAATTATTTTTATTGCAACACAAAAAAAAAAAATGTTGAAAAATGTATATATAAATTAAATAAATATAGAACTTTTGAGAAAAATGTGCAAGAAATATTTAAAAAAAAAAACCAAAAATAAAAATTAAAAACTAAAGTTTGGATTCATTTTCTTTTGGGCTCTTCTTTCTTTATATAAATTATAATAAATATTTTTACACTATAAAATTTAATTTATATAAAGTTAATCTATTTTTGTTTGATAATTTTATAAAAAAAAATTGTATTTGGGTATTTTCGTGAATTTGTTCTAAATTTTGGAAAAAATATAAAATGTTATATGGAATTTTGAAAAAAAAAAAAAATAAAATTTAAAAAACTTGTGCTGATATATTTTGAAATTATTTAATAGCTATTTACTTATAAGTCAAAAAGAATAAATAATTCCCAAAAGAAAGCACTAAAAACAAAATTTTGGAGAACAGAATTCGACTAACTTCAGAAATTATTTTTTTTTTTTAAATTCGATTTTAATGACATTTTATAAGTTTAAATTGGCAATTTATGATTTCGAAATAAAGTTTTCTGATATTAAACCAAAAATTTCTGAGTTTAAAATTGCAGTTATGATTTCACAATTAAGTTTTGTAATTTAAAAAAGAAAATTCATGATTTTAAAATAACTTCTTGTGTTGAAATGATAATTTCAGAATTTATATTGACAATTTTTGATTTTAAAATTTACTTGTATATTAGTGACAATTTCTGAATTTATAATGGATTTCTAATCTTAAAATGATACATTCTGATTCAAAAAAACAAAAAAATACAAACTCTGATTTTATAATGAAGATTTATTATTTCTAATTCTAATATAGAAATTTCTGATTTTGAAACAACAAAATTTATGATTTGAAATGACTACTTTTGATTTAAAATGATAATTTATGATTTCAAAAAGAAGATATCTGATATTAAATCAAAGACCTCTAAATTAAAAATGACAATTTATATTTTTACAATTAAGATTTCTGATACTAAAATGAAGATATATTTTCATGATATAATGAAGATGTCAGATTTTAAGATGACGATTTTGGATTTTAAAATGTAAAGAAGAATTTTGAAATCAAAATTGCATCTATTATAAAAATGACAATTTTCATTTTGCAAAAGACAACTTCGTCTAATTAAAATCCATTTTCTGCTTTCAAAATCATTACAATTCAAAAATAATGATTTTTAATTTTAAAATGGCAAATTCTAATTCTAATAAGAATTGTAGAGGATTTTTAATTCAAAATATTAGTTTGTGACAATTTTATTATATCATGAAAATATATCTAAAAAAAAAAAAATTTTTAATGTTGAAATGACAATTTCAGATTTCGAAATAATAAATTCTAGTCTGAAAATGAAAATATTTTATTTTAAATTCAAAGTGACAATTTCTAATATCAAAATGACAATTTCTGGTATCAAAGTGACAATTTTTGTTATCAGAATGAAAACTTCTGATATCAACATGACAATTTCTGGTATCAAAGTGAAAATTTCTAAATACAAAATGACAATTTCTGGTACTAAAGTGACAGCTTCTAATATCAAAATGGCAATTTCTCTTATCAAAATGAATATTTCCGATATCAAAATGAAAATTTCTGAATATAAAATGATAATTTCTGAATATAAAATGACAATTTCTGAATTTAAAATTGTTTTTAAATAAATAAATAAAATGACTTAAAACTGGAAAAGTTATATAATTATTTTTTATGTTTGTTTTTTTTTTTTTGCTGAAATTCATAAGCATAACTTCAATGAAATTTCTAATAAATAATTTAAAAATTAATTACTTTTAATAGCAATAAAAATTTATTGAATTCTAGCAACTAAATAAAAAAAAACATTAAGTCTAAGTTTTAGTATTGAATGCAAATTAATTTAAAGTTTCGTGCAACTATTTCTATTCAAAACTTTTTATAAGTGACCGTGACTACAAATACAAATATTTAAAACAAAAAACAAAAAAAAATATATTTTATGTTTAGCTTTTTCTTCCAAAGGAAAAGCGCAGTGTGAATGTGGTGTATTTGCTTTTGCATCAAAAACTAAATTCCACGAAAAATATAAACAAATAAAACAGCTTTGCAGTTACCTAATAGAATTTAAGTAATAAACATAATTTCATAAATATAGAAACAAAAAAATATTTGGCACTTATATTTTAACTCAAAAGCCCAAAATGTAGAAATTAAAGAAACTTTACAAAATTACGAAAAAAAATATTAATGTAAAGAAATATTTTTTGACAAAAAATAACTCATGTGTAAAATAAAATTTACTAAAAAAAAACCTACAAGTCAGCATCTGCTATCATCTTCAATAAAATCATGCTACTTAAAATTTAAAACAATAGCATTACAAAAAATTTAACCCTAGAACACACAACCAACAACAATTGCAGCAATCAAATTTGTTTACACATGTAAATTTATGTGTAAGTTAGTAGCAAAAAACAACTATGAGCTCAAGTAATTGTATTTAAATTAAAACGTTTTAAAATATACAGTGCTGCATCTGCAGCGCATGTGCCGCACTAAGAAGAAGCAACCCAAGAAAAAAATGCGCCCTCACTTTATCAAAACTAAAAATATATAAAATACCCTAGCCATGCCATGTCATTCCATGCCAAGCAACCATTTACTTATGCATGTATTTACGTGGATTAAAAAATTATTTTTGGTTTGAAATTGTTTTAGTTATTTTTATTTCTTATTTTTTTTTTTGCTTTTTCGGTTTATGCAAAAATCTTAATACCACACTATAGCAATAAGCGAGTGTAAGAAGAAAAGAATAGTACGCATGAGCCGGCAGCCAGTGCAGCAGCCAACAGTTTTCTTACTTGAGCCGCGCATTAAGCCATATCCGGTTCCATATAATAGCCACTTATTCGAATATGTCTGTTTGTTTGTATGTATGTATGTATGTGGTTTAGTGGTTCTCTTGGGGTATGCAATCTATATTTAGAGTTTTTTTTTTTTTTGTTTTTTTGTTTATGTTGTTATTTTCTTCTTCTTAATATAAAGGTGAATAACGATTTAAAAAAAAACGCAAAAACAACAATTTACCCAAAAAAATTTGTTTTACTAGAGAAGTAGAGTAGCTCTAGTGTAAGCAATAAATGCATGCTAAAAATATTTTTTAAAACTAGTTGCCGGCATTTGCTTTTACTCTAGACTCTTTTAAACTATATGTCATTCTGTCTGTCTGGCTGAGTGTTTATTGTATGTTTTTTATTTTATTTTTTTTTTACTCAAGCCTAAAACAAATTTTTAGTTTTTTTTATATTTTCACTAGAAAATTGAGTAATTAAATTTTTTGAGTTTTGCTTTGATTTTTTACTTGAAATCGTTACTCTGTTATAAAATTTTACTTAGATGATTTTTTTTTAATATTGCTTTTAACTCATAAAGTAAATTGTTTTTTTTATGGTTTTCTTCGAAATTGTTCATTTTCACTAAACTTTATTAGGAAATCGTGTAGTTCATTATAAAATGAGCCAGCACATTTAACCTGAATAGATAGTCGTTGTAATAGTTAGTAATAGCTATCAAGGTTGCCTCACTAAAATGGCATAGTTTTTTTGTGCTATAGTTTAGAAAAAGAAAAGAAAATCGCATGGATCTTTTACTGCTGAACTGCTCTGTTCCACTTTTATGAAAGACGAAGATTCTCTAAGCATAAAACATATTAAATTTTATTAGTTTTTTTTTTAGATTATTAATTTTTATTTCAATTTAACAAAAATTAACAGAAGACTTCTAACTCTCTTAACAAATTTCCCTGATCCCTGCTTTCAATATTTTTTATTTCTAATAAAGTTGGATTAAAATAAAAATTGTTTTTAGAAGATGATAAGTCAAAATTTAATATTTTTTGACTTTAAAATCAATAAAGAAAGTAGTATTTGCCTTCTTCTTTAAACAGGAGATAAAGCTCAACGATAGTTTTAGTAATTTCTAGTAGAATCACAATCAAAAATCTGAATTTTTTTATTATCACAAAAAAATGTTTTTAGATCGACACTTTTTCATTGCATTAAGAAATTCTAGAGCTTTGAGGATTAAATCCCTAAGACAGCTCTATTTTTCCAGTTTTTATTCGAGCTTCTTAAGTTCTTTGATTTCTTTTTCATTCAATTAAAAATAAAAATAAATTTTCAAAACTATTTTATTGCCTCTTATGTTAAACAGTTAGATATCAGAAAATCTGATCAATATGTAATACAAGTGTCAAAGAAGAATGGCAAAAAGTACATAGAACGGTAGTGGTAGTTCGTTTCAATAATACTATTCATTGAAAATAACTGTCTTTGTAATTCTCATTTTCTTTACAGTACAGGAACCGTAGCTGGTTCCGAAACTATTGTCTAATATGCTAGTACTATGAACTTTTCGATATTCTTTTGGCATCATTGTTCATTCAAAGCCAAACTATTTTAATAAATAAATCTTTCGATTTGATTCTTTTTAGTCTTTTATTCCCACTCGAATATAACAATAAAATTAAAATTTCAATTAAGTTTCTTAGGTCTTTAGATTTTTAGTTTCAAAAATTTTGATTTTGTTTTTCAAATATATTGATTCATATATTTTTTGGTTCGATTTCAAGTATTCGTTTCGAGTTTCATTTTTGAATCTTGTGCTTTTGATGAAATTTCTTTCGATTTGGAACCACAAAATATTCAAATTTACTTATAAAATATTTTATCTCAACTCGATTTTAAAAATGGGAAAAAAATTTTAAACAAGTTCGTTTCTTAAATCTTTTGATTTAGAAGGCAAAATATATTTTTTTTTAATCTTTCTTTTTTTGAATCTTTTATTCCCACTCGATTACAAAATCTAAAATAAATTTCAAGCAAGTTTGTTTCTTAAGTCTTTTGATTTTTTGCTTTAAAATTTTGGATTTCCTTTTAAAAATTAATTTTCTTAACTTACTATTTAAGTTTTTCTACTGTTTATATAAAATTTGTCAAATACATTTTTTAGATTTATCGGTTTGATTTCAAATATTCGCTTCGAGTTTCTTTTTTTAAATCTTTGGTTTCAAATGAAATTCCAAAGTACTGAACTCAATTTTTTACAAGTTCAAGTTTACTTGTAGTATGGTTGATTCCGACTCGATTATAAAAATAAAAAAAATACAATTAAGTTCGTTTCTCAACTCTTTCGATTTCAGAACAAAAATATTCTAATTTTTTACTACTAACCTTCGTTACTTTTTTTCAGTAGCAATTATTTGCATGAAACTGGTTGCATTAAACATTTTTCGTACGTTTATGTAGACAAACAATAAATTTAAAAACAAGTTCGCTTCACAAGCTTTTCGACTTTTAACCAAAAATAGTCCATGTTTTTAATATAAAAATTCTTTACTTCAAAAAAGTTTATTACTTAAGTCTTCCGATTTCAAAACCACATTCAAATTATTTCTCGTCTTGTTTCCCCCCCCCCCCCCCCCCCCTATTCGTTTTCAAATATTAATTTGAAGTTTTTTTTTTGCTTTAGCCTTTCGTTTTATGTTTAGAAAAATATACACGCTTCTTACTTAAATCTTTTATTTCGTCACAATACCTAAAAATCGGTTTGGCATTTCAAAGTAAATTATGGTATATTCGATAACTAATAAAGCAAAAAAATTTCAAGCAATGCATATGAAAATTTCCAGCAAAAAAAATTGGCTAAGTTAAACCAGCACACATAAGGAAAACTTATTTGCCAGGTATAAGTGACTAAAGTTCAAAAAAAAAAAAAAATAAGCAATTCCAACTCAAAAAACTAACTAAAGTTCAAAATAAAAAAATTTAGAAATAAACAAAAGCACAAAAAAAATCTAGAGCAAAGATCAACATGAACCATAAAAAAAATTGACCAATTGCTGAGGCGGCATTTAGCAGACTATCGCTGCTTTTCTTTTAGGTTGCACTACACTTGCATGCATACGTTGTGGGTTTGGCATTTTTGCATGTTGTGCACGCTGTTGTTGCTCACTCATATATTGCACATGCGCTTAAAATGATGAATGAGCAGATGGTAAACCATAAAGTACAAGTACAGCATATATTCTTCATATACTCGTGGTTGGTGTAAAAACACCATTCCATTCTTAAATGCAGCAGACAGAGAGTGAAATAAGATTTATTATTACAATTTCTTTAAAGTGTGTTAGCAAAACAAAAATTCATACAAAAAAAAGAAAAAGAAAAGGAAAATAATGAGCGGCACTTAAAATTTATAAACCATCTGCATAGCTTATATAAAACTGAAAATATTAAATCTTTTGGGTAATTGCAAAGCTATTTTTTGAGTAGATATCGCTTTAAATTTAACATAACTATTTAGTTGAATATAATTATAATTCTTTTTAACTCTAAAAATTAAACCTAAACTTAAACCCTTTATTAACGATTTACATTTATTTTTTGGAATTTTTTTCTTTTTTTTTTAACTGTGCAGCTTAACATCTCTCATCTGAAGAAAGTACTAATCAGCATCAGCTATTGAAACGCTTATAATCACAAATATAATTAAAAAAAAAACACTAAAGCAAAACGCAATAAAATCGAGTGAAAATAATAATATCATCAATTTGTGTGCATATTTAAATAATTAGTAATAATTTTTTTTTTTGCAAAAAAAAAAAAGGCAAAAAGAAAAATCTCTTAAAAGTTCAAAGAGAAAAAATTTAAATAAATTAACAAAAATCTGAAACGTGCAGTCATCACCAACAGCAGTGTGTGAATGTGTGTTGCTCACCACAAAGTTGAAAAGTTATAGAAGTAGTAGAAAAAGAAGAAGAAGAGCAACAGCAGAAGATTTAGAAAAAAATAAAATAAAAAAAAATCATTATTTCGCGCTAAAGTTTAACGACATCAGCATTAAACAAAAAAAAAATTATTTCTAACAAAAACATCAACAACAAATTGCTTTTTGTGCCCAAGGATTTTTTTGCGGAGAAATGATTAACGACATAATATTGGTAAATATATTTAACAATAATACAATTAATAGACAGAAATTTATTTTAATTAATTTAAATACATATGACTAATAAATAATAAACTTAGGTATGCTGCTTAACAATACAAATATCAAAATTAAAATCAACTAACAAACAACCAACAACCAAAAATTAAATACCAAAACAACAAAACAAAATTAGCCAAATTCTTGACCACACAATATCAATACACGAAATTACGAATTTTATTGATTTTTGTAGGTATTTATTTATTTCTTTTATTCATTTATTTGTATGTAGGTACGTAATTGAGTAAATATTTATTTTAAATTATATTTCAATCACTATAGCATTAAATGTTTTAACTAACACCGATTCAAATACACCTTCAAATTAGTAGAAGCTGTTTCAGCTCTTCTTCTTAATGTCTATGTGTTCGTATTAGTGCTAGTGTTTATTTAAGCAGAACCGTAATATATGCTGCTCTACCAAGGTTATTTCTCAAGCATAGACAACGACGACGACGACGCATAAAACAACTACAACACGTACCTACTATATACACTGCTACGCTCAACTCAAATAACAGTCACTGAAGTTAGCCCACAAGTGCAAATTATTTATAGTCAGCTGTTAGTTGTGGCGGCAGTGGGTGAGGTGGAGGTAGGGGGAGATGGGTGGTTATGGTTTAACAACAATATTATTCTTAAATTAAATGCTATATATTTAAATGTTTGTATAGTTTTCTTTAGTTTGTCTTTAACGGAAGCTTGAAGCAGAATATAAATAAACTTTAAATTTACTTTGCACTTTTTGACGCTATTTTTCTAATTTTTTTTGGATTTTTTATTTATTTATATTCAAAAAAGTCATATGCGGAATTTTAAGTTTTTTTGAAATTGTTTGCTGTTGTTTATTTTTTTAGCTTTAATTTTTATGAAACTAATTTTTTTTCTATAGCTTGAACATGTTTAAATGTTTATTTACGCTTGCGTTTTTAATGCATGAGTTCATTTAGCCTTTGGTTAGCCATTGCCTGATAGAAAATAAACAAATAAATTGAAAATTCAATTTAAAATTAAATAAAGGTTATCTATGATTTTTTAGTTGGAAAGTAAATATGCAGTTTTTTTAAGAAGAGTCAACGAAATGCTTCAAAAATAATAAAATAATAAGTTGTAAACAAATATTAGATACCTAAGTTTAAAATAAGAAATAATAAAGTATTAGTGAATTTGGGTGAATTCAAAAATTAAATTAAAAAAAATAAATAGGAATTATATTACAATTTTACATCTGTCACTGAAGTCATACTTTAAATTTTTCTTTTTACAGAAAGAAAATTTGCAAAAACTTATAAAATTAATAAGAAAATAAAGAAAAAAGAGTTGAAGAAAACTCAAAAACGAAATTATTTCTCATTTATTGCTACCCTCTTACCTTAATTATACTTTACACTCAAGCCATTTTTTTGGTACTCGAGTAATTGTATTTACACGTTTAGTAATTTCTAAATCGGAAATAATAAAGTACTGAGTCGAAGGAGACAACTAAATTCAAAAAAATGAGATATTGATGAAAAAAGGATCAAAATTTTAACATCTTTCGTCTCGAAAAATGTGTAGTATTTTTTTTACCTTCCTAGAAAATTACCCACCTAGCAGATTAAATGATATAGTTTTAAGGTTTTGTCCCTTCCCCCTTCCTTCCTTTCCTTACCGATGAAGTTTTTTAATAAAAAAAAATTTTAGGGGATGAAAAAATTAAAATGCCCTCGTTTAGAAAATCTGGATCCACTAGTGGACTCGCATTTGGATGAAAGGCTCGAAAAATTTATAGCATCTTTTAATTAAGAAATTATGAAGCATTACTGAGTCTAAGTACAATAAAATATTTGTTTAAAATTTAATAATAAAACAATAAAAACATAAATTAAATTTGAAGAAGAATTGAGAAGAATTTAGAAATAATGAAATATTAAATAAATAAATTGAAAAACCATTTAGCATTGGTTGCTGGCTTTCACTGAACATTCAGTTGATTTTGTAAAAAAGGAAAAATTAAAAAAATCTTCATCTGTCGATATTGTCACTCTTTATGCTTTTATTCTTGCGGTTTTTCTGCTACGCTGGCATTCTTTCTTCCATGTTCATGCAACTCTTGCAATCTATCTTGTTCTAAATACAGATTTTGAGCCTAAAAAGCCATTGTCCAGAGTACCGTGAGTACTGTAGACAAGTCTGGTCCATTTGTTATCTTCTATATGATTTCTTCTCCAAATCAATTTCTTTCTTTTAATGTATTTCCTCCTCATTGCATTTGAGTGATGTTTAACTCATCAACATTCTCATTGCCATCAATCATCCTATGGCCTAGAATCTGCACGAGGCCAGTGTCAAGCCTCCCTACAATAATTAAATAATTTAAAAAATATAAAACTTCATCCTAGAAATCGCTTCGTTTTTTATGACTAAAGGAATCTTTGCTCAATCTTGAAATTTTGAAAGTGTTTTTAGCAGGTTTCTGTAATTGCCAGAAGTTTGGACTGAAAACGCAAGCTTTGCCTAGAAGTTGAAATAATTCTGCAATATAGAGTTCTTCAGAGTTGTTTCCACACCGAGCCCTCCATTCATATTGGACCTATCAGGTTAGGCTCAAAGCTTTCCCCCACAGGAATTCTTATTCAGTCTTGTTGTTAGAAAATATGTCTCAAAGCCGTTCATGAAGCTACATTTGGATAGTAGTTAGTCAGTTTTGGGTAAGATAGCAAAGTACATTCAATACCTGTGATTAAATCTTACTGCATCTATGATGAATAGTTCCATAAATTAGATATGATATAGCGTTTATTGGATAGCTCATGTAATGCCAATATGGGCTACAAAGTATTATATTTTTTGACAAAACCTCAAATGTTTGGCACGTTCATATGCACCCAAATTTGTGTGAAATATATGACATTATTTTTTGACACTATCTGACAAATTTTTATTTTTGCTGACAAATATTGTGAAACATTTTTATGTCAAAGAGCTTATCAAATTTTTTATGTGTTGTTTGACTGAGAAAATTTGGCAACTGCTCTCTTTGACATCACTTGACAATGAAAAATATCAAAGTTTTGACGTTTTGGTAAATAAACTAATAGTAACTTACCCCAATCTCATCACATATCAGCAATGGTTTCCAAACATTTTTTCCGACCATTCTTTTGCTGGTAGATAGAGTGTACATTAGAGTGGTTCTCATGCATATGGGGGAAATTTTTTACATATTATTTTTACTCTACGCCCCCTAATTTTGTTCCTTTATGTGAAAAATGTAAACTGTGAAAGTTTCAGGCAAAAATATTCAAATTTAAACGTGCCTCCTCGGACTCAAAGCTTTTATGTCAAAAACACTCCCGTATTATCAAATAGTCCAGTCGGTAGAGTAAAAAATCCACCAAAAGTTCCTAATAATTCTTATCTGAAATTTTTTTTAGAAATTGTTTATACCCCCAACCGATATATATAATAATAAAAATTATAATTTAAATAAATAAGCAGCATATTGCATACATATCACATTTTTTGAAGCCAAGGAGGCACGTTTAAATATAAATATTTTTGTCCAAAACTTTTACAGCATCAAAAACTACCGCTGAACTTTGATTTATTTGAATTTCCAATTTATTTTTTTCATTATTTCTATTTATTTCTTAAAGTGAATGCACGATGAAAGATTTTCTATAAACTTCTATCTGACTAAATTTTTAATTCAATATTAAATTTATTGTAATTTTATATTTAAAAGAGTTCAAGAAATAATATTTTTCTTCTTGATTTTTAGTTTTTTTTTTTTACAAAATTATATCAGACAATTAAGTATAAAACTCATTAAAAATATAAATAGAGATTTCAACAGAGCACAAACTATTTCTTTATTTTAACAATCACTCTATCTATGAACTCCATGAACTCTATGAATTTTTTTTTTTTAATTTGTTTTCATTCACATTAGTTTCCTACTTTGCCAAATTCTTATACTATTTGCCTGAGTATTTAAAACTTTTTTTCTATCAAAAACAACTCAGCTTCAATCAAATCAATCAAATATGATAAGCATGACATCATCGTCAATTTCAACAACAACAACAACATCGACAGCAGCGTTATTATTAAGAAACATATTCGTCGTGTCAACTTCAACAGCATCAACAACATCTTCAGCTAAATAACTTCTTGCCAATTTAAAGTAAGCAAGTAAAGTAAAACAAGCAGGCAAACAAGCTAGTTTTTTTTTAACAGTAAACCTCATTTAAAAGCACACTGCGCAAACAAGTTCAAACAGCTGAAAAAAAAAACAAAAATCTTTCAACAGGTTCATAAAAAAAAAATTATGAAAAATATTTATATTGATTTATAAATAATAAATAGTGAAGAGCGAATATATAAAACCAGCTTTCCGAACATTTTTTCTATTGTTAAGTACCTGCAAAATTTATCTTATAGCTACACAAGTCTTTGAACTTTAATATTTCATAAATTATTTAACTTTTTATATTTTTACTTTGGAAAGTGCGTGTCTGTCTTGTCTGTCAATTTTTGCTCAAATTTTATTTACAATAATTACATATGTTAAATTTTAATATGTGTTACTGTTATCTTTGGCTATTTAAATACACATGAAGAGTTAACCAAAAATAACCAAAATTCATTAATCATTTTTATTTTCCATACGTATATATATATTTTTTTCTATTTGTGTAAACTTACAGCTACTAAATACTGATTTTCAACAGTAACTACATACATATGTACTAAATATTTGTTTCGTCTTTTAAGTGGCAATTTTATAGCCATGCATGCGTATGTATATAAATTTAATAGCTCCTTTCGAAAATTTATACGCCTCATTAATATGTCTCAATTAGCTAAATTTAAGGGCTACTATTAAAAACAAAATTTTAAAGCCATGCGTTCGATTATTCTATATTGTAAATGAAGCTACTGCTTCTACTTACTGTTGGTATAGAAGCTGCTACTTCTGATTCAGAGAGAAATATTACATAACGACTTTAATATTAAAATTATGCAATACTTAACTTTAATGTGGTATATAAATTTTCTTCAGTTTTTGTTTTTTTTTTTTTTGTTTTACTGGCTTTTGCGGTTTTATTTTAAATTTTCAATAAATAATAATTAAATTCGTTTTTCAGCTGTTGACAGCCAAGCGACGACAATTTTTCTTGCAATTTTATAAATTAAGATATCATAAAATTTAATGATTTGAAATAAGAAAATAAATTTTAAAAAAAAAATGTTGCAGTTTTTCAAAGTATGAAGTCATGTGAATGACGTTTTTTTTTTTTTCATTTTAAAAAACAAAGTTCGTGTCTTCATTCTTTCGTTTGGTGTTCTTGTTTACACTGAACTGTAAAAATAAATTAGAGTTATTTGAAAATAAAAATAGAAACAGGTATACTCGAAGATTTTTGAATGAAAAACAAATAACCCAGTGGGAAATATATGAGGCACTGAAGTGCCACTAAAAATAATGGACCGGAATGGACATAAAATACGAGGAAATGAAAAGGGAAAAGAGAGAAATAAAAAGACAAGGAAGGACTGAAAAAAAAAGAAAAGGACAGGAAAGAACATGAAAGCCACAGAAAAGAAGTTTGCAGGGAATTTTACCCGCTAAAATATTATCGATTTCAAGGGCAAGAATTTTACTCAACTCTGAAATAAAAAAGAGCAAGAATTTTACTCAACTCTGAAATAAAAAAGAGCATGAAGGGGTTGTAGAAGATGAGAAAATACATTAGAGGAAAGAACAGAAAATGACAGTAATAGGCAGGAAAGGGCAGGTTAAGTCAGAAAAGGACAGAAAAGAACAAGAGAGGGCAGGAAAGGACTGGAATATACAGGAAAGGACACGAATGGACAATAATGCACAGGATAATACAGAAATGCACCGAAAAATACAGAAATAGATAGGAAAAAACAGAAAAGGACAGAAAAAAAATAAAATGGACAGAAAAGGAAAAGAAAGAACATATAAGGACATGTAGGAATGGAATAGACAGAAAAGGACAGGAAAAGACAGAAAATGACAGGAAAGGAAATAAAAGGAAAAGGCTGGAAAGGAAAAGACAAGAAAGGATAGAAAAGGAAAGCACAGGAATGGACAGAAAAGAACAAAAAAGGACCGGAAAGGACAGAAAATGGCAGAAATATCAGAAAAAGACATGGAAGGACAGGAAAGGACCGAAAAATCGCAAATAGCAAACACGAATAGGTATTAAAGGAGAAGCAAGAACAAAGACACGAACAGGTAAGAAAAGATAACAAATGAGAATGAGAATTTAGGACAAGAAAGGATAAGAATAAACGGGGGTTGGCAGGCGACAGGCACAAGAAAGAACTGGAAAGAATTTTACCGGAAATTTGCTCGCTAGTTGATCTCAAATTTGCATTAAAAATAATGAAGAGTATAAATTTCAAGAGCAATATTCCTTTACGAAAAATGTAAATATTCACGTCTTCCTTTTTTACATAATAAACAAAAGGCTGGGAATGGTAGGAAAGACATGAAAGCACGAGAAAGGGCAAGAAAGAAAGGAATAGGAAGTCATTTTAATGGAATTTGTAATTGCTTTAATAAAAAGCTTTAAAGCGATTTTTAAAAAAGGATAAAACCATATCGCCGTCATGAGAAAAAATCCAGCTCAAAAAAAAAAATTACTCCTTGTGACTTTATATATTCAGAAAAAAGAGTAAACGTACAGTGTCTGGTTTTGTATCATAGTAAACTGTCTTGAAAATCGAATAAACTAACCGGAAAGGAAAGTCGCTGGAAAGAATTTTGCAAGAAATTTACTAGCTCACTGGAATATATTGGAATTTTTGATTGCTCTTATGTAAAGCTTTGGTAAAGAGAAGATAAAATAATATCGTCTTCAAGAAAAGAAGTGCACTCAAAGAAATTTATTGTCTCTGAATTTGAATAGTTCAGAAAATAGAGTAAAATTAATAAGTCTTCGTCTGTTCCAAATAAATAGCCACCTCGGTGTTCTAAACTATCAACTAATGGATCCCGGATTCGATTTCTGACTAGTATACTTTTCTTTTTAAAAAAATCATTTTTAATTTAATTTCTTCATTAATCTTTAATAACCATAACCAAACTCTTTCACAATCACCAAAAGGGTTAAAAGAAAATCTGTAAATCATGATTATATGCTAAGATCTCGGCCTAAGCCCCAACTGACAATTGTGCTAGCACAATAATAATAGTAAAAAAAAGTTGTTCATTTAAATTTTACTGGCTTTTCTTTGACTAACATCAAGTTTACCTAAATCACGATCTTTGAACTATGACACTCGTTATTCCTTCCACCTGGGATGTCTAAGTCAAGTGTTTTAATTTATTTATATATCTACGTAGATACATATATGTGAGGTTAAAAAGCAAACAATCAAAACAATAAAAAAAATATATATATATATTTAATTTCAATAATAATTTCATCTTTGGCTATAATTAAGGTCAAATCGATTAAATTTAACCACTAACATGCTGACAATTATTTTATATGTTTGCTGCGGCTGCTGTTGTTGTAGTATCATCATTTTTATAAAATCTTATAAAGCTATTAACATTTTTGACATGAACTTCAACTTGTTGCAATGTGTATGTATAAATATGTGTGTGTGTTAGTTTTTTCTTCAATTTTTTTTTTTATTTGTTTCCTCTCCACAACTGCCTAACATGCATTCGGTCACTCATGTTTGTAGGTGAATGTGTTTAAGCCAAAGTTCGCAGCATAAACCATTCATGCATGATTTTTAAATTACCGGTTAACAACATTAATTTGATAAGGTTTTGTGACCAAAACATGAATATGAGTATGAATATCTATGAGATGTGTGTGTGTGTGTGTGTGTATGTAGGAAAAGAGCAGCAACTATCAATTTGATATGCTATAGTTTTAAAGCCGGCATTGAGTCATAAGAATTTTGAAATTCATTTTATTAAACAATTTTTTTCTTTTTTTTTTCATTCTCAAAAATCTTTTCACTTTCGTATGTGCGTCAATAGTTTTTTTGTTGGATTTTCAGTTGCTGTTTTTTTTTTTGGAAAAAAAAGTCACCTTATTAAATGCCAACCGGTGGTGGTTCAAGGTAAACCACTTTTGATTTTTTTCTCCTTTACTTTACTTTATCTTATTTTGACTTGACTACTCTGACTTGTTTTAAAATAAGTTAATACAAATGCACTATATAATACCACTACTATATAAATTTGTGTGTTTTGCGTTGGATTTGTTTTTATGCTAATATTTGTGGTATAACATGATATGAGTTGATTTTTGTTTTTGGGAAACAAGTTTCCTATTATTTTATTTTTTGTTTGTCAGTCTGTCTGATATATAAAGACACAATCATGAAATCAAGTATTTTGTGTGATATTTTAATCTAAATGTAATTAAAAAAAAAATAAACAACAGTTAATTAATTAAAAGCCAAAAAATTATAAATTAAAATTGTTTAACGTAAAGCAATTTTAAATTTTTGTTCAGATAAAAAAGTCACCGGCTGTTTAGTTTTAATTCAATTTGTGTTTTTTATTTAATTTTACATTTTTAAATTTAAAAATTCTTAAAATTAGTATTTTAAATGAACTAAGAATTTTTGAAATTCGCTTTCTCCAAAAGGCATGACGTGGGCGTGTTTGCGTGCACGTTTTTTGATTTTTGGCAGTATTTTATTCTAGCTGCTAGGAGAATTTAAAAGTTTATTCTTCTTTTTGGCAATTTTCTATAAAATATTTCAATTAAAGTTAGGCTTTTTAAGATTTTTTTTGGATTACTTTATTAATAATTTTATTGATCTTTATTTAATGATGACTTTATTTGTCTTAGAGTATAATAAAAATCTTCGATTAAACAAAATTTGAATATTTATTTTTTTTTTTTTGGATATATAAATTAGGGTAGGCCGAAAATTCCAAACTGTTCCAATCGAAAATTAAAAGTCGAAAAAGTTGTATTTGGTAGTCAGTAATATTACTGTAGAATTTCACTAAAAACAGTTTAGGTCTTGGGGTTCGACAAAGCGGTTGAAAAAATTTTTAATTTTTGAAAAAAAAAACATTTTTAATATAAAAATTGTATTAAGACCTTGAAAAATGTATTTGCAAAAATATACTAAATTTAAAAACGAAGAGTTTTGGATAAGTAGGCGCGGCTCCTCTAATGCATTTCTAATACTTTTTTCGATATATCTCTAGAAAAATTTACAGTACCTACATATGTTACTGAAATTGAATACAAAATCACTAGTTGGCAATCCCATGCTACTGCAAAAATATGGATTCATTTGGAGAAGAGGGCGGGGCCTTTTCCATATAACCTAAACTCTCATTATAGGATATCTCAGCTAAAATTTGGATTAAAAGTTTTATTTGTTAATGGCAAACTGTGGAAAAAATATGAGAAAGCTTAGCTTAGTAGGTGTAATACCTCCCCTTGCAACCCTGATTTTTAATCAAATATTTAAAACTGAAATTCTGAGTCACTATCCCGCATTTACAAATCATTACTTAAATTTGGTATAAAGCTATTGATTGACAATACCATGCTGCAGAAAAAAACGTGCATAGAATTAAAAAATAGGGCGTGGCATTTTCCATGTAACCTGAACTTTTATAAGGGGAAGTCTCAGTTAAACATTTTTGATTTGTTAATGGAATACTGTGTGTTCGATAACCAGCGAAGATCGAACGTCGAAAGCAGCTCATAAGGGCCTTTGTGTCTCTGACCACATACGCTTCTAGGATTTTAATCCAATCATAACCAAATTGTGTATACACTTCCGTGTATTTTTCGGTAAGATCGTATATTATATATGAAAAGGTTTGGAGAAATAGGGATGGCACCCTCCATTCAATTCTAATGCTTTGCCAGATATATATCCAGAATCATTTACAGGGCATTACTTCAATTTAGTAAAAAGCCGTTTAGTTGGCAATACCGTGCTTCAGGAAAAATTTGAATATAATTAAAAAAGGGGGCGTGGCATTTCCTATGTAACCTAAATTTTCTTTATGTTATATCTCAGAAATTATTTATGGCACAATTTTAAGGTTAAGTATGAAAATGGTATATGTCAAAAATGGGTGGGCTTGGGTTAACTGTGTATAGCACTTCCCATGCAACCCTGATTTTCAAATTAGTATATTTATTAAACCATTTACGAGTGTATTAAGAGTTGATACAAGAACTTTAGTTGCCAGTGGAATGCTGGAACAAAAAAGAGAGTGGGTTGGAAAAAATGGGCATGGCGTTTTTTATGTAAAGGAAATGCTTGAAACTATGGTTCACATACTTCCCGGTTAATTGACAAAATTATATTTTTCACCTCAAAACTATACTTTGTAGACATTAATGCCATATTCAGGATTGATCTTTATAGACTAAGCCTATTTTTTGAGACAGAGTGTATCAATGAGGTCATTTGGGAAAAATATGTCTACTAATCGTCTTCTTGATCTATATTACTGCCCTGTTCTAACTTGAACTACAATACTACATCAAAAAATTAGCGATCTAGTGATTTCCATTTGTCTCAACTAAAAATAGCTTAATTCTCTGCAAATACAAAAATCTTTGTTACAAATACCTATTAGGTAAATTTAATACATTTGAAAATATTTAATTGCATATGACATTTAACTCAGAAGAAGTTTTAAAAAAAAAAGCAATAAAAATTGTATAATCAACAAAATAGATTTAAGTAGCAAATTGCAATTAAAACTTTTCGAAAATTTTATACTTATACTTTTTTATATTATATTAACAGAACAAAAGAAAAGAAAGTTGCAAATAAAAAAAAATTATTGCTAAAAATAAAAATCCCCAGCAAAAAATATAAAAAATTCTTGCACCAAATAAAAATTCAGCATTAAATTCTTAATTATACTCATGCTGAAGAATTTGATATGGTTAAAACAGCTTTTCTTAAAAAAAAAAAAAACAAAATTATAGGTAATATAAAAATTTCTAGATTATTCTAGTGACGATTGAGTCGCTGACTGACTCACATTTAAAATACTAGAATACTAGCCACAAATGTAATTTTGAAATCAAACCTTATATGACATTCTTGTAAAACTAAAACTCAAGCTCAAGCTCAAACCAGTGACATTTTCAACAACATCATCAGCAAATATCAGCAACGTCTTTAAGATAGTAACAACTTTTAAAAGCACAACGCTGGCTCAACCATAGCAGTTAATATTTTTCATGCAGCTCAATAAACTTGCAAATTTTATAACATTTTGCTTTTTAATAAACATTTTATACATTTTTATATATTTAAGTCGAACTCTCGTGGGTAGGAGTTTTTAATAGCTTAAGCAATATTGATTTTTTCCCCCTTTTTTTTTTGTGGTGAAATTAAAAAGTGAATAAAATTTTTGAATGCAAAAAAGAAGCAGCAGATGATAATTTTATATTTCAAATTTCATTAAAAAAAATCGCATTTATGAGTTTTAGTATGATATGCTTTAATTTTTCTGTTAAACAGGCATACACATAAAAAAATTTGAAGGTAAATTCAAGAGAATAAAAATTGGTTAGAATCGCTTTAACCGTAAAATATTGCAAAAAAAAATAAATAAATAATCCAAAATAGTTATTTCAAATTTAACCCAAACCGCGGTTATTTAAACACAAAAACTGTAATGTAATAAAACTATTGTAATAGTGAATCTAATCGAAAATGTAGGTCAGTAGCGCTCAAATAGTAAAAAATAAAAAAATTAACTAATGTAAATGAAAAGTAAATTCTCAGTTCTCTGCAAATGCAGTAGAAAACCATTTTACAGTAATTCAACCTTAAAAACTGTTAAAACAGTACAATTTTCACTGTAGTTTTACCATAAAACTGATGTATCAACAATATTTCCTGTAGAAATACAGTAGAATCTGTAAAGTTAAAATTCAATAGTTTTGTTATCAATATCTTGAGAATGAAACTATTTTGACTGTAATAAAGCTCTTGGGCAACAAAATTTTAATCTTTTGCAACAACAATAATGTAGATTGACTTTGGTAAATTTACAATTGACTTTAGTAAATTGAAGATATGAAATTTCACTGTGTATACCACTATATTCAAAACACTTTTAGATTACTACTTGAGTTGGAGTGAAATATGAGAACGAAACACACATGGAAAGGAACTTGTGAAAAGAAAGAGCAGTCAAAGGGAAGGTCATAAAATGAAAATCATTGCAAATGGCCATAATTTTTTATAACAATAGCAATCATTTCCCCGTTGGTGAATCGAACCTAAAGCAGTGAGGTGAAAACCTAGTACCCATTCATACACGTACCACCCAGGTGCAGCTGGTGAAAATGTGTAGTTGAACCCCTAGCTTCCACAAAAACCAAAGTAACAGTTCTTGCAGCACTGTTACAGGGCCATAATTTCATTGTTATTTTGCATGTCTGTATGCCCTTCTACTTGAGGTTGGCTTAGTGTAGAAAGTGTTCTCGTATTTCCCACTGAGTCTCTTTTAGCGAAATGAGAACCTGTTCCACTAGTAAGGAACCTTGCTCAGCAAGTGTATCGACTCTAACATTTTCCTAAATGTTCTTATGACCAGGAACCCATATGAGGGATGTGTTGACTATGTTTGCTTGTCTTGTGAGGTACTTCTTGCACTGTCAGACCAGTTTGAATTTGGTAAAACGTGAATTTAAAGCAGCTTGACTATCAGAGAGTAGTTTGATGTTCCCCTCTGCCTTATCTAATGATTCTAAGGAACGGCACGGACGGTGTAGAGAGTTATGTTGGATTGTTTATGGTAATTGCTGTCCTTCCAGTCATTCATGATTATTCTTTTATGGAGTACAGCTTGGCGTCTGCTATTTGAAGGCCGATCAGATGCCTTCTTCGAATATGCTCAAGTGTAGGGCACTGTCTTAAGATGAGCTTAGCAGATTCCTTATCTTCTTTGTAAAGCCTACATAAGTTATCAGAAGGAATTCCCGGTTTTTTAAGGTGATTGATTTTTTTTGTATAACTTTCTCAGATATTCTACCTTTTTTCTAATGAATAGTAAGAAGATTTCTTTCCCAAGCCCGCAAAATGGCTCAGGACCCACAAATGGAGTTGATGCTCCTTTCTTTGCTAGTGTGCTAGTAACTTCAGAAAAAATTACATACATTTTTTTATCGACAAGCAACAGTTTGGCGTGAAAAATTTACTAGGAGACACATATGTTCCAATATTCGTAAATGGGTTAACAATTTTAGACTCAAATAAAACCAGAAAATCAGAAAATTCTTTATGTGGAAACGCAGAAAGAAAGGGGTACAACTTCCGATACTGAAGTGTGTGACGATGATCTTGTGGCAAAGTTTTGGGGTCTAAGACCGGTAGTTGTCTACTGGTTGCACTCTAGAGTGATTGATTTTGTAATCCCCATAATGAAAAAATACCAGCGTTGGTCCAAAAAACCCTGGTTTACAAAATTTCAACTAAATCTGTTGACCCATATTATTGAAATTTTTTAAACCAAGGTTTTTTGGACCAAAGAACCCATTTTTAGCCTCTGTTTTAACCTAAAAAAAATTTTAAAAGGGCTCCGGACCAAAAATTTTAATTTTTCCTTGCACCTGGTCATCTTATTTAGATCGACTAATTTTGTTGAAATTTGGTAAACCAGGATTTTCGGAACAAAGAACGCATTTTTGGTTTATAAAACTTAATCTCGGTTTACACACTGAAAGGGAACCAACGAAGGTACCGATTGAAATTAAATTGAATTTGACATCATGAAGACGATGCAATGCACCGACAAATTTGCAATCAGCTATTAGAGCAGAAAAGGACGGTAGAATATATAGAACTGGCCAACTTGGCAAGAACTAAAAGCAAATGGTAGAAACCTCACAAAATGACGGATTGGCATCCCTGATTCCCTATGCCCAGAGGTTGACATTATTATGTGAAATATGCTGAATGGGATACATGAAGCTTAGCTTACATATACAGAGAATATGAATGAGATTTTCGTTGTGTACCACAAGAAGATTTACTTTAACCGTGAAGCTTTCTTCCATCTAAAGTAGCGCATATACAGAAAAATTTCAAGTACTTACTGTATCAACTATGGTTGCCATTATGTCATAGAAAATCAAAAAAAAAAAAATTCAATATCGTTTAAAATAATTTAAACCAAGAGCAATGAAGATAAAAATGACATCAAGCTAAAAATATTTAACTGTATAAAAACAATTATAAAAAACACTTGTAATAAATTTAAACAGTAATTGATTTTGGTTATTTTGTGATAAATAAAAAAGAAAAAAAATTTAGGTTTCTCTTTTGTTGGTTGATGAAAAACTCCCACACTTAAGTGAGAGTGAAAAAAAAAAAAACAAAAAAGACACAAAAATTAATTCATTTTAATTTATTTTTAGACACAGTATTAACAGTAATTGCAATTCAAAAAACAAAATGAAAAAAAACTCTACTTAGGATTGCATCATCATCAACAGCAACTATTGCTGCTAGTATTCATATAATAGTAACAATAACAGTTAAAACAGTTAACAATAACAACAGCATGTTTCAATAAAAGCGATTTTAGCAACAAATTTATGCCATAGCAAAACAATTTCACAACGAAATAAACCCACACGAGTTTTCATATATTATGGACGGATGCAATTGCAAACGAATTGAGGTGATGATGGCGATGTTGAGCAGTGCTTCAGCTTATTTGTCACACCATATTCCCATTGAACTAAAATATAACCAGTAAAAAACAAAAAGTAAACCATAGGCATAAATTATTTTGAGTTTAACTTTTTTTATACTTTTTTTTTTATTTTGGACTTCCTTTTGTTGGAAAAGCAAAAAGGCTTGATAAAACAACGCAAAAACCGAAGAAGAAAAAAAACACTAAAATAACTGCAAAGACTAGTTACCAAAAATGTTTAGTTGCTATTACCAAATATTGAAACTGAATTATAAAATTGTGGCAAAAAATAAAAAACACAAACAGCTTTCACTCTTTTTTGGTTGTATATCTATATAAATAAATAAAAAAAAGTATACCGCAAATGTTTACATTATATTACAATTTTTGTGAAATTTTTATGTATTTATTTGTTAAATAAAAATAAATAAAACTAATGCATAATTTTCCAAACATTCCTAAATAACTACAATTGCAAGAAAATACAAATATTTATTTAATTTTTTTTTTTTTTTTTTTTTTTTGTTTTATGTGTTTAAAGTTACATATACTAAATTATGAAATTATTTTTTATTATTATGATTTTCTTTTTATTTATGCTCATTTGTATTGAGTGCTAGTTTTTGCTTGTAGTTGTTTGTTATTACACAGCGACTGATCCACCAATCGTCCACCGTCTGTTCGATCGTCCAATTCCCTTTAGCAATGAAAGTGTAATAATAATTTTTGTATCATCATTACTGCAACATTGTTATATGTGTGTGTGTATATGTTTAAATTGCATGTAATGATTATATTGATGACATGGCTCTATAGCAGCAGGCAGCAGCAGCAGTAATAGCAGTCACTTTACTAGAGAGTCTCAAAAGGTGTTGCAACATATGCATTCTATTTGAAACGAAGATGGTAATTTTTTGTTTATTTTTTATAACACTCAAGGTTTTGTGAAATAGAAAAACCTAAGAGAGCAATAATTTAGTAAATTCTTGTGAAATAAAAAACAGAATTTTGTTGCTTGCAACAAAAAGTATTTTATACTTCCATGCAAATGTATTTATGCTTTCTGGAATCATTTGTAGAAATACTCAGTTGAAAATTTTTTTATTATATCTCGTATATACAGTAAGCCCTGGTTAATTGACCCTTACTAAATTGCTTCTCTCATTTAATTGCGCCCAAGAATCTCAGGTTTTTATTTCAAAATCTACTCTAATCCCTCTATGTTCCCGTTTAATTGTATTCTCTGGTTAATTATATCCGAAATTCTACATTTCCGTCGACTCAATTAATCAGCAATTACTGTAGTTGGCAACAAACTAATATTTTTTTCATATGTTTGATGTAGTAAAAAATTTATGTATTTGCATTCAAATGCAATATCAAATGACAGCAATAACAAATCTGTCCTTTTATCTATTTCTATACTTACTGGAAAACTATAAAAACTTTATTGCTTCCCTGAAACATGGTTCATTACATTTTTAATAAAAAAATTTAAAAAAACTCGGGAAAAAGATTTCAGTCGACTTTTATCCACTGTATAGATAACATTAATCAATGGTTAAAACACTGTGTTATTTTTTTTTTTTTTTTTGAATAAGTTTGTATAGTGTACTTTTAAAAAGTTAATAAATGTTGTAGGGCAAAGCAGTTCATTGACGGTTGAAAGTAAAAACGCATTTCTTATAAATTTTTTATTCTTGGAGGGATGCCATATCCAGTCAAGGGGTGGTGTCGTATAGAAAAGTTTTTATCCTCAATTTTTTTGATTTTCTATTTTCTCTTTTCAATACACTTTCTTAGCTTTTTGCACATCTACATTGTCTAATGTTGATATTATATTACAATTTCAGTTAGGAAAGGATAAACTATTAACTAAAATAAATAATACAATAAATAAAAACAATTTTCGATAGATAAATATATTCCACAACCCTTTTTGATATAGAAATTATGTGTTGCATAGTTTTGGGCTTAAAGTAAAATATATAATAAAGTGCACACATACTATGAAACCTTAAACAACACTGACATGACATTTTATTTTAATCTGCATCAATTTACTCTACTATAAATTTTCCTTCAGCCCCGACTAAAAATGTTATCACATTTTTCGTGTATGCCCAACTCTAGCTAGAACATGAGGAAGGAGAGAAGAAGGGCTTTCAGTGATAAGTTTTTATAGAATAGAGGCAAAATAGCCCCCTGCCCATCCCCACAAATTTTGATTTATTTCACTTCTCAAACGTATAAAAAAAACAAACATTTTTAACCAGCGACCCAAAATGTATCTAGAATACGTTTTGAAACCTCATCTGAGTTTTACCGATTGCACAAACTTCTTATGCCTTCACTCAAAAACAAAGTGTTATTTAAAATTATTTATTATTTTCAATGTAAAAACAATAATGTTTATTTTACGGTAAAAAATGTCACATTGATATGTTTCATGTTGAATTGACATTAAAACAACCAAATTGGTAATAATCCATTTTTCATTGGAATATCAATTTATAATCATAAAATACATTGAAAACATTTTTATTGCATATTTATCAATTTAGAATATTTATCAATTACAAAATAGATTTTTTCTCAGATTTTAATGTAAATATGGAAATTAGTAAGTTTCTATAAGAAAACACGATTCCCAAATTTTTAGCTCATAAAAATATTTTTTTAAAACTTATTGACACTTATTGATATTAATAATTTTAGAATTTTTTTTTTCAATTTGATGTATTTCGGGATCTGCTCAACCAAATTTATCGAAAGGATATTTCCACAATCACAGAACAGTTGCCAATTTTAATATGTTTGGAATAGATCTTGCTCATGTGCATTGCTTCAGCAGTTCATCTGTAATGGTATCAAGTGCACAAACGTTTCCTAGGACAGTCACAAGTTCTGTAGAAATCTGTACACAAATTATATAGATGGCAAAGGTTTTTCGAAAGGCTGCCCTTAATCGTTTTCTACTTCTGGCCAGTTCCATCAACCTCTCATCCTCTTCCGATGAATCGTTAATTCCTTTATAGTTAACTATTTTGTTCTTATTTTTTCCACTTTATTTTTAAACTAATCATATTATTTTTCAAAATGACGATCAGCTGATAGAAATATACTATCGTGAACAATCCAAAATTAGCGAAATTCACATTAACGCTATTCTCTGTCGAAAGCACGTCATAATACCAAACTCAAATTCGTTCGATCAGGGCATTCGACTACAGTCGAAGATCGAACGCAGTTCTTAATAGGGGCCTTAGTATTATTGAACTTATGATACTTAATTTGGTGGCAAATATTTTTCCTAAGAGTTTTTCTTAAACACCCTGTATCTCAGTGGAGGTTGAAAATACACCCTATATGCAGAAATATTTTTTTTCTGCACAAACCGGAGAGTCTATATTTGACGATAATCGATTTATTTACAATAATAAATAGTGAAATTTGCATAGTCGAAAATGTGTTCGTAAATTATGTTTTGCGAGGGACAGCGCACTTACTCCAAATGCGATAAAACGTTGTGCAGTGCTAACCAGTGGCATACCAAGGCAAGAATTCTTTAATAAAAGAGAACTAATTATGTCGCTGAGTTTTCTGGAACTCTTTTAAGACCGAGAGCCCAGCACAGATAGACATCAGTAGACAAGAGTTTGAAACAAAATATCACAGATTTCAATTAATTTAAAATTAACGAATTTCTTTCAAATTAAAAAATATCACTACAAACAGCCAATCGAGCTAATTTTCTTTTCAAATCTTGCATATACATACATAATAAATTTCAAGTAGATATTACTCTACTTCACCTCTATCTATATACCTTTTCGCTTTCATCACAATATCTGTCTGCACATATAAAGATATGCCCAACATATTGGTGTAGCTTTTTACGCCCTGAATTGTTGTAATTCCATATTTTTTTAAACATCATGCATTATCATGATTATTACAACATATTATTGCCAATATTACTATTATTACTTGTCCAAAGTTTTCAGCCCCTATTTTCATTTCATTTTTAAGACAAAAACAAAATAAAATAAAAAACGAAAAGCGAAAATCGAAAACTTCCTTCCTTCTACTTAAGCTGATTGTGATGATGCTTGAACTGATTGCAAACAGCAAGCAAGAGAGAAAAAAAATCGAAGATGTCGAATAAAAAGTACAGAATATATTATTAATATACGCAGCAAACAAATTCTTAATAAAAAATAAATACAAATAAATCCAAAAAAAAAAAGTAACACAAATATGCAACAAATGCAAGTATGAAAACAAAAAAAAAAATAATACAAACGTGAAATCATAAGAAGAAATATTTATATTTTGAAAGAAATCTACTGCATTTGCTTGAAGCAGCAACAATTTCAACTATACACACTACCATACTCACTTACTTAGTCACTCACTCACTCACTCTCTTAGCCAAAAGCGCATTCACCTATGTACATGCAGACATACATACATACATACATACATTCAAGATATGTACGTGTACACTACTTTAGCTATTGTTTGTTACCTTGATGGTCGTTCACTTTTTCTTCTACTTCTACTTCTTCAATGTATGTGGTGGTATTGTCTGTTTGTACCCTACTCCCCGCTGTTTGCTTACTGCTATTACTCTAGCTCGAGGAAGAAGAAGAAGAAGCAGAAGAAGTTGAGGCGCTTATGCCCACTACCTATAACTATTACATACTACTATTTTATACTATTTGCCAGGGCAAGTTTTTTACATTTTATTTGCTACAAAAACAACCCAACAACAAATAAAACAAAAATACTTTTATTAAACTACAAAAGCAAAAACAGCACTAGCGAAAAATTCACTCAATAATTCGCTGGCTTGCAATTCTTTTTGTATTATTATTTATTTTTTTATATTTTTTTTATTTTGCTTTTTCTTTGCGTCTCCTCTCTTGTGCAAATCAGATAAATAGAGTGGTTCACAAAATGTTACTATACTTGCCCGCTTACACATACTCACAAACCAGAGCTATAGCCGCGCACTTAGTTATATGCATGCGGATGGACAAGTAACATTTGTCCATTGTTGGTGCAGTTGCGGGTACTGGTGCTGGTGCCGCTGCTGCCAAGCCTGTTTTTTAGTTAAACCTTTATTATTTCTTGCAAAAAAAAAAACAAACAAAAACCAAGTTTTTTGCATTTCTGTTTTTTTATAATTTTTTTTCTTTTTTTTTTAATACAGTTTGGTAATATTATTTTGCGCTTGTGTTCCTTTTTTCTTTAATTTTTTTTTTTTTGTTTTTTATTTTTTTGTTTCGTTATCACGATTTGCCGTCATATTACTTTATGTTATTATTGTTGTTGTATTTGTATTTTTGTTTGGCCTTACAAATATACTACAGCAGAAAATTTGTTAAAAAGGAAAGAAAAAAAATCGTTCATGTACTCATACCAACCAAAATTGATATGAATGAATTGAGAGCAATTTTTGTTGCTGTTATATGTCTATAAGACTGTCTGTCTATCTGTCTGTTAATCAAGTTAAAGAAAAAAGTGTTTAATTTGAAAAAAAAAATAAAAAAATGCACACAAACAGAAAAAGGAAAAACCAAAACACAATTTTTTTTTGAAAGTTGTTCTGAAGGTGTATTTGTTGTTTGTTTTTAGTTTTGACTTATAAATTACAATGTTGCATAATTGTATTAAAAAGTCTAAATACCTATACGTTCTAATGTGGGTGATTTTTTTTTTTCTATAAATTATGAATTAATGACAAATATAAATCTAAGCTTCAGTGGTATTTAACAAGATTAATGGGTGTTTTTTTATCACAATAATCTTTTAGCCGTTTTAGTTTCGGTTCAATTTAGCCCAATCCGAGAGTTTTGGTTTCTCTTGATTTGGCAGCAGCATTTTTTTTATCACATTCAAATTTTGAGAAATCTTATCCCAAATTTGTAAAGCTCACAGCCTTAAATTGCAGAGGGACCGCCCTTATTCACAAGTGCTCTGCAAATAAAAAATATGTGTCAGACAGTCAATCTGCTCTTTGGAAAGTCTTTGGAAAATTAAACTATTAAGCCTCTATAACCGGATTATATTCCTAAAACTCCTTCCAGAGCTTTTTTCACACAACAGTTACACTGTGCGGCAATATATGGGATCATATTCGGATCTTATGATAGCTGTAAAGTAATTGACCTAACAATAAAAACCCCATATAGAATTTTGCCACATCTTGATGATTGTTCAAGATGAGAAATTTAAAAGAATTAAAATATTTAGCAAAGCCGTCTCGGTGTTCTAGTGGCAGCATGCTGGACTATCATTTCAGGGGTACCGTGTTCGATTCCCGGCAAGGGCATGACAGTACGATTTCCTTAAAAAATCATTTTTCATGTTATTTAAAAATTTTTCAAGTGCAACCAATAGACCAAAAAGCAATTTCATATAAAAATAATCACTCTGCGTATCGCCAATCGACTGTATAAAAAAAACACACAAGCGCTATAGCGACGTCCATTATGGCGAATACATACACAAATAGTGCCATCTTGAGGGTAATGGCATGAAACAGTCAAACCCCCCACGCCCACCACACAACTGTATATCATTTAAATGACAGGTGAAAATCTCTGATCCTGAGCAACGTCAAAAAAAAATATGAATCCACATAAACTCAGGATCATATGCGGTAGGCCAATCACCTGTCCAGATAATAACAACAATGATTAATGAAACTAATACTAGGTACGATGCTTAGTAGAAGTCCTCAGCTCCCAACCAACGAGCTAGGCTAGCCTTAGTCCTTAGCCTTAATTTGGCAAACTTGTAAATGAATAATTTAAAAGCCACATGTCAAACATAACTAGCGATTGATGAATAGAAGCAAAACCGTATTCCTTACTAGGATAATAAGATCGTTCTTTAATCCTTGGAAATCAAAAACCACTGATTCATTGTTGGGATGTTACTCGGCATAGTCTGATTCAAAGACATGCCATCAGACTCGGAGTACGCACAAAAAAAATTGTCTTGAAAAATCGAAGAAAACCAATACAGCACCATTCAATGAGATGAATTTTTTTTTAATTTCTGTGTATTCTCCCATGAAATAGAAAATATTTTCCAACCAGAAGAAAAGCCCTATACAATTAATCCAGCAATCGAAATATTAGGAAATAGTAGGCTATAAAATACTACCCTTGAAATGAGCGAAAAGGGAATTTCATGTGAAAAATTTTTATTGATTTAATTAATATTTCTTTAAACCATTTTAAATTATATTAAAAAACATTTCCCTACCATCTTTAATTCAAATAAAATTCTGAAAAGAAGTTCAGTTACCTTTTTCGACTATGAATTCTGTTAACCTTTTTCTCTTTTTTTTTATAAATTGTTCGATATTTCTGTGAAGAACTTTAAAACTTTTAGTCATATCTAAGAAAAAACAATTTTCTTTCAATTTTAATTCAAAATGAATTATTCACATAAATTTTGTGACTTTTTTGCATTTATATATTTATGCAAACTCAATAATTTATCTGATATTTTTTAAAAACTTTTAGTCTTTGCTAAAATATTTTGGAATGAACATTTTCCAATATTCTTGATTTCACACTCAGTTATTTGAATCCATTTTGTTTTGCTTGTTTGGACTATAAATTATGCAAATTTTTGAATTTTTTGATGATAGCTTGATATTTCTTTGAAAAAGTTTTTGTCATGGAGAATATATTTCTCTACAGTCTTAATCTTTTTTTTGTTAATTTTTTGCACTAAAAAATATTTCATAAGAAAAGTCTCTTGTCTTATTTGCTCCACATTAAGTTCTATAGAAAGATTTTGTTAACTTTTTGCACTGATTCTTTAAAAAACGTTTAGTTATAGAAGAAATATTATACATAAGAACACACTCTTGTCTTTGTTACTTCACACTTAGATCTATTGGCAGTTTTTGTAGCTTTTCTTTATACTCAAAAAGATGTTATAACCTTTTGTGCGCTAATAACTCCCTAACTTTACCATTTTTCCTTATCTTCCCGTCTCTTTCTTTAGCACTCTCTCTCTCTCTCTCTTTGTATTCTTACTCATCACTTACAAAACAATTGCTCTCAATTCATAATATATCACCTGACATTCATCTTCATAAGTGCTGCATGCACATTGCGTTTGTTGTCTAAGTCTTTCGTTTTTTTTTATTTTCATTTGTATTTACTTACGTTACATACATATACACTTGTGTGTGTGTGTGTGTTGAGTCAACAAAAGGTCATTGACTATGCTTTTAAAAGCTGAAATGTATAACAACGAATATTTTGATGTTTAAACAAAATACATAAATATAAAAAAACAAGTACAATGTAAAACTAAAAAAAAATTTGTAAAAGGTAAAAGAACTGCTATGAAAAAATTAATGCCGCAATTCTAATTACAAGAGCGCGTTTTATGCTTCTAGCTTCATTTTAGTTTAATTCTTTTTTTTTCGTTTTTGACCAAATATGCATAATTACAACGAACAACTAGACAAGTGTGGTACAAGTGCTTTGCTTTCCTATACCATATTTTATGCATAGATAGTAGGCATAAACAAATCAACTCATTGGAATGATATGCTTCAGAAAGCAAACTTCAATTCAAATCTTAAAGCTAAAGTTAAAATGAAGAAAAAAAGAACGAATATATTTAAAATGCCGCAAATAACTTAAATATACACAAAGATTTACTCGTATTCTTAAATATTTCAACATTTTCTAGTCTAAACTTTTTTCTTTTTTTTTTTTGTGTTTAAAATATTCATTATTTTTCTATGTTTCTATGAAGCTTCCCTGGCGGCTTAGTGCTTTCTAGGAAAGAGGGTGGCTCTATATGGTATACTTTATAAGAAAAACTTCATGCATATCACTTACTAATTATGTAAGAAAACCGAGAGGAAAGTAGTAAATAAAGGCGTGGTCTTTGAATTGAAACTGTTTTTTCAGCTTTTTGTATTTGGTTTTATTTTTTGTATTTCATTTGTGAGTGAGTTCATCATTTTTTCTATTTGTTGTTGTTAAGATTTTTAGTTATAGATTAAATAGTTTGTTTTTTACAGCTGTTTAGCTAACTTCTTTGTATGCAGATATGTATGTAATTATAGTAATTGGTATAATTTGTATGCATTTTGTAGTTATTTTAAAATGTAATTAAAAATAAGATACATTAATATGGAGAAGTACATTGAACCATTTAAGTTAAGAGGGATAATTTTTATTTGCAGGAAGTTTGCTGCATAAATGATTTGTTTTTTTTTCCTTTTTTCTAATTAGAAATTTTTATTTAGTTTTTTGAATGTTTTTCTGTGCATTGTGGTGAGGAGAGACTAGAAGAAATATTGTTGTCTATTTTTGCAGAAAAATTGTAAGACTTTGATTGTTTTAATATTGTCTCTTAAAAACAACACTATTCAACAGGAAACTTGAGTCAGATACCTAGGTACGTTATGTATAATTTCTTTACATCATATATAGGTGAACTTTGAGCATGTGTTTTGAGATATTTGATTCTGAAAGTTTTCAATATTTTCACATTTTCAAAAACCTGATGAATAGCCAAAAAAAAACTGACTTTGCTATCGTAATCAGAGCCGAATTATATGAAAATGTTGTATGAAGTGCCTGACGCAAGAAAAATATGGCAACTGGTTGAGTAGTGTAATCTTTAGTACTCGAGTACTCAAATTTTTTGCTTTACTAACAGCTTGAAATTTTTTGTAAATATCGATAGTATTTGGAATATCAGTCAATAATAATGTGGAAACGACAAATATTTAAAATTTTTGGAGAAAAAGACCCGCACTTATTTGTGGGTTGGTACACATTTGAGTCAAAAATGTATACATTTCTTAGAATATTTGGTTTTAGTTTATTGTTAAAATACATTTTACAGTCTTAATAAAGTAAAAAAAATTAATAAAAAAATAAATTCTCAAATCAGACTTAAAAAGGATC
Organism: Toxonevra muliebris; assembly: GCA_963691655.1. Lineage (NCBI taxonomy): Eukaryota > Metazoa > Arthropoda > Insecta > Diptera > Pallopteridae > Toxonevra > Toxonevra muliebris. The sequence continues at coordinate 75,252,871 of OY829329.1, forward strand.
AATCTTTTTCTCGTTCGTTTTTGGCTCTCACAATCCTTGAAACGTCACATTCTTCTACTATAGACTTATTATTAGACCGTCAAGCCTTCATTCGCTAGCGACAAAAGTCATGCTTGTTCTGAGATCGATTGTTGTGCTCCTTGTTGTGTCTTTATATTCCATCTAACTAACTTCAAAGTATCTCTTCTTTTTTGAACATGAAAAAAGAACCTTAGCAATTTATGTTTGGAACAGCAGTAAATATTAAACTAATTTTTTTTAGCATGTTATCCAGTGTAAATAATAAATTTAGTCCTAATCAAATTATTTGATTGGGGAAAAAAAACGATTTGTACTCTGGTCCTGAACTGATACGAGGCGTGAATTGTGTTTCATATCCTGCAATTCCCTCACAATTTCCTATTCTTCTTCAGCGTGTTCATCATTTGATTGTGACTCATCAGCAAAATTTTTAACATTTTAAAGAAGTGGAGTCTCAACCTCATTTAGGAAATCTTCAGGACCAGAAAAGCCTAAATGTTTTTTTTTTTTTGTTTTTGAGAAAGAAAGAAATGTGTGGAAAACAAATGTCAAAATAAAATATGGAAATATCAATGCTCAAAATTCGTGTTTTCAATTTCGAGGAAATCAACTTAAGAATAGTTCAAATATGAAATAAATACTTATGATTCAATTTGCTGTAGATGTCTGGTAAACACCGCATCTGTTGTTGGTTCCCGTGGGCTTACTCATATGAAATTCTTTTAGTTCCTTTTAAACATGAGAGAAAAAGAGTATCATAGAGCAGAGTAGGTCGAAGCCTTGCACGCAGCCAAATGAGCGTAAGAAATTTAACACGTACAGAGCTCATTTCCATAGAAAGAGTGCTCAATCGATCTTTGTGTATGTATAGATGGCCACCGCTGTCATAGAGTCTATAAACAGTTGAACTGAAAGAGCCGACATCGTGATTGAAGTTTTTTCATATGAATAATTTTTTTGTATGTGAATCAAGCCTATGAAATGCATACAGAGACCTCGACTCTCTCAATCTCTTCTCAAATTAGGGAGTCATAGATTTCAAATGGATTTACTGTAAGTTAGTGCTGTTGTTTTTGCTGGAAATTCTTTTAGTGCACATACAAAAATATGAAAATATGGAAAGAGAGAGAGAGATAGTGCTGCTCGTGTTGTTCTTGCAAAAGTTAACTTTAGTTACTCGCTCTTTTGTTTTATTACATATACAAATCCAACATTAAAATTTGACTATTTCCTTCATTTCACTGCCCACCCACCACTCTATGCTTTACATTAATTTCAATATTACATCGATTCCGTGCTTTTACTTTAAAACTACATGGATTTTTTGTTAGAATTCAGCTTAAGAGTTTAAAAACTACCTTACAATGGCTGAGATACATGTTTAATAGAAATAGAATAGAAAAAAAAAACCTAGTAGACATAGTGGGTCTATTATATCGCTATTCACCCTCCCCCCTCCCATCATTCTCCGAGCGATTGTTATTTTAACAGCAATTTCGTAGTCACCAATTCAATTATTATGACTGAAGCATTTATTCGAAAGAGGGGAGGGATTTTAGTCCCACTCCCTTTTCTCTTTGGATCCCCTAGAATTTACTTGTATATGAAAATAAAATTTCTACTGAATTTCATTCCTACTCTCAATGCAAAAAAATCACATAAAAAATTCCATCAATTATATAATCAGCAATTAAAATGAGTTCAATTTATTTTTTCTGCAATGTTCATGCTTATAAATTAATGAACTTTTAAACTATTTTTTCCCCTTTTGATAAAATTAAATGCACACGCCTTAATAATTTTATAAATTTAAAATATTTTTTCAACTTCACATTTCAGAAACTTCAACATCATAATAATAATTTATAATTATAAAATGAACTCAAAGTGCTCATTAGTTTTTATATTGTTACAGTATAAGAAAGCAAAAAACAAAATAATAATAATAATAAATAAATAGAAAAATAAGAAGAAGAATAGAAGAAGAAAAAGCAAATAAACTCTAAACCTCTATAAAAAAAAAAAACAATCAAAATAAACTCAAAGCTGATTAAGCAATTTTAAAGTTAAAAAAAAATTGTTTTTCTTATTACTAGTTATTGTTAAATTATATACACGAATTTATAATTGTTAGAAAAAATTTCAGAAAGGAAAAAAACCAAAACACTACGTTCTTATATAAAAATACATAATAAAATTACAATAAAAATAATAATATCTCAGGAGAAAAAAAAGAAGCAGAACAGCAGAAAATTATTACCCCCATTGTATTTTTAAGATTTAAATTCAGAAAGGAATGTTGAAGTAAAATAAAAATAAAAAAAAAAAATCACTATAAATTACTAAACACTTGGCACCTTTTGAAATGCGTATCTATTACAAAAGAACTAGTATTAGAATGCATTTGCATTATCATGCTGCTACTTCTTTCTTCAACAATAACACTACCACTTCTTTTCTTTTTCTTCATTCAACCAACTAAGTTACATATGTATTTATGAGAACATCTGTTGGAAATACCAACATAGTTATTGATAAAACTGGATATATAAAAATAGATGGAAAAAATAGCAGTAGCTACCAATATGTTATTAGTAGCTGTTATTGTTTGTTTATTTATTTTGTTAGAGTTGCAATTAAAATGACAGCATTGAAAATTATAGACAGATACTCCTCTTTTTTCTGATGCTACTGCTTTTTCTAATTCCATTTTAACTTTTATTTTATTTAATTTGAATTTTTATAGAAACTCAAAATAAACAAAAACGAAAAATTAAATAAATAAATAAAAAAAATGCTGTTTAAAATTTAAACAAACATTAAAACTCCAGTATCACTAAAAAAAAGTAGTTAGAAGAAAATAATGAAGTATTTTTATGCTGCTCTAAACGCAATACTTGCGCAACAACTAGAATGATTTTTTTCTCACTCTGTTTCTTTAACGCTTTCTCACTCACACACACCCTTACGAGTACACACTTTTGTTGAAATTGGAATTTCCATTACCGCTAGCATTTTTCCTCTGTGTTCTTTTTTTTTTTTTGTTTATTTTTCTAAACATTTTTCCTGGTCAAACCTGGCTCTAGTGAGGAAGAAACAAAAATCTTAATGGAAAAACCAAAAAAAAACAAAAACAGCCAACCAACTTCACTTTGCTTTTTTTCTTAACTGCAATTGTAAATAGGAATAAAAAAAAAGAGCAGCACTCTTGCATGTGGTATGTAGTGAAAATAGCAGCAGCAGCAGCACCAGCAACATCGGAAAATCTTTACATATTTTTATTTACACTGTGTTAACAGGTTTTGCTTTTTCTTCATGGCTGCAACTTCTTTTGCTTTTTTCTGTGTATGAGTGTGTAACTTTTGCGTATGAATATGTGTGAAATAAAAATGCTAAGGAAAACATAGGAAAGCAAAACGTAAAGCTTAAAGAAAAGAAGAAAATTGCAGTGGAAAAAGAAATTTTTATAGTTTTACTTAACTTAAAAAGAAAAGTTTGAAGTGTTAAAAATATTCAAAATTATTGTGAAAAAATTTAAGGAAAAATCTAAATTACTAGAGCTTTCAAGTATTTTAAATTTCTCTTTATATTTTGTAGTAGCTCCTAAGGGATGCTATTTATTCAAGTAAAGCAGAGGGGACAGAGGTGGAAACTTCAAAAAAAAAAAACTATTTTCTCTATGGAACTGATTTCAAAATTCGTTCTACTTCTAAATTTATAAATTGATTCTCTTTATAGAACTAATCTCGAAATTTTTTCTATTTCTGTATTCAAATCGAAGATAATAAAATTCATTAACTTTTTTGTTTTACCCCCATCCAAATTAAGAGAAAACTGTAAATTTTCAATTCAAAATTAGTGTAAAATTCAAATTTCAGATTTTTTTTCCATAAGACTGTTCAAAAATCAAATCCTATCTGCTTTATCCTTTTGACTTAAAATTGAATAATAATTTCCGCTCAATGAAAATGCTAATTTCTGATTCAGTTAACCAGAGAATGTAATTTGCAAAGAAATTTGAGTACATTTTGACCTAAAAATGTTAAACAGATGGAAAACGCAGTTAAGAGGAGATTAATTAACTGGCAATTAATGCATTTTCGCTTAGTTGCAACGATGAAACTGAACAATTTCTTGTTCTGATACCAACTTCCAGTTCTTTCTACTTTCTACTTCCGAATTCAAACAGAATATATTCAAATTCAAAGACAGCATAAAATTCAGGTTTCACATTTCCATAAAAATTATCCAAAAACCAATCCTTTCTGCCTTATACTTTTGAGCTGGAACTGTATACACTAACTTCCTCTAATTGTGTCAATGGAAATGTATAATTTCTGATTCAGTTAACCGGACAAAATAGTTAACAAAGAAATTTGAGTACGTTTCGATCTAAAAATTTTAATTAAATGGAAAACGCAATTAAACGAAGGTCAATTAACTGGCGACTAAAGAATTTCCGCTTAATTGCGTCATTGAAAATTAGCAATTTCTGGTTCAATTAACTAAAAAGTTTAAAACTAAAAACTTCAAATGCCTGAAGCAATTAAACGGAAAACGTAATTAGGCGGAGGTCAATTAACCGAAAATTCTTGTATTTCAGAATTCAAAACAAATTGTTAATATTCAATACAAAGTAAGTGTAAAAATCACTTCCCATATAATTTTTCTACATAAAAAAAGTTTATTTTAAGCCCCGTCTCTTCGGCATTTTACTTTCTATCTCAAACTGAATACAAATATTCAAATTCTGGATAAATTGTCAGATTCTTCTTCAATGGCACTGATCTATAAATTCAATATTTTCTCATGTCTATTTTCAAATTCTAACTTCATATGTATATCAAAATTAAAATGATTCCCAAATATTCAATTCAAAGTAAATATAAAAATGGATTATCATATTCTTCTTGGATGAAACAGATATCAATTTCCAGTTCCTTCTGCTTTCTACGTCCGAATTCAAAGAAAATATATCCAAATTCAAGAGACTTTGAAAATGCTGAATAAATCGAACTTCAAAATCAAAATCGATTCCGTTTTACCTTCTCCTTTCGAATCTAGAAAAAATATACCCAAGTTCAAGACAAACTCTAAATATTCAGTTCAACTTAAGTGTAGTAATCAATCCTTGAAAAGAAAATTTAAACAGAATATTGTCAAGTTTCGGTCCAACTGTAAATTTCAAGTTAGAATATTTTTTCTATAGTGTAAAATTTAAAATCAAATTTCACTATTGCCGTCTTCTACTTCCGAACTCAAACTGTATATATTCAAATTCAAAACAAATTGAGAATTTCAAATAGGAATTTGAAAATCTAAATTAATTTTCTACTTCCTAATTAAAATAAATATTCAATTCAAAGTAAGTGCAGTAATCAATTCTGAGTTATGAAGTCTCTTCCGATTTTCTTTCAACTTCCGAATCCAAATTGACAATTTCGAGAGAATTTAAAAATATTCAATTCAATTAAAACGAAAAAAATCGATCTTCAAAATTAAAATCCCCTTCCTTTTGTCTTTTACTTCCCAGTTCAAGCTGAGTATAGTCAAATTCATGACAATTTATACTTCAAAATTCAACTCAAAATAAGTGTAAAAATCAATTCTTTCCACAAAATTCACAAATTTCAAATTTTACCCTTTTTATTGCTTTAACTTCCAAGTCCAAATAGATTATAACGATGGTTAAACTCACAGATGTATTAAATGTCAAATACGAAAATTTACCGAAACGAATTTAAATTTTTAAGTACATACCACTGATTTCAACTACAAATTGAGTCGATATTATTGATTAGTTACTGACAACAATTACACACTAGTCAGGTAAAATTTTGAAAGCATGGAAATTGTAGTTAACATATTTGTGAGCTTATCAATTGATATTCAAACATTTTTAGTAATTGTGAACGTTGAATTTTTAAATTCATATTGTATCTACTGTAAAATTTTGTTTATTTATTTATAACCCAACAGTTTCAAAACCTTGCCCATAGGCAAATCATTTTTCAAGCTTTTGGTTTTATTGTTTTGTTTTTACATTTGTCATTTATTTGTTCTTTTTTTGTAAGCAAAATTTTTGAAGTTTCTTTAAATCTTTTGTTTATACTTGAAGAAGAAGAGAAGCATACTTCTTTAATTTTAAGTTTGTTGTTTAAATAAATATTTTGTTCTTCGAACTTCCCTCTCTGCAGGTTGATTGTGGCATGCGGTATTTCACACATATCAACGTCCTGTTGAATCCATATCTCCCCAACAATCATGCCTGATTTCTGAAGAAGCACAGCTCGATGACTTCTATAGGCAATAGAGCTCACAAAAATCTCCACTGAATTCTCTTTATTCCCCATGCGACCAATTGGGTTGCTGGCATAACATTTTAGCCCAAAATAAGTTTCATCGCTGAAAAAAATTCAATGGTGAAAACTAGAATCAATGGTCTGCTGGCCTGTATGCACTGGACTTCAAATTTTGCAATTTTTTTAATTTTGTAGACCAAAATCTTTTCACAAAATCCTTTATAAAATGAAGGAGCAGAAGCATAAGATGAAGAAATCGATTTTTAAAATTAAAATCCCTTTCCTTCTGTCTTCTATTTTCCAGTTCAAATTGGATACAGTCAAATTCATGACAAATTATACTTCAACATTCAACTCAAAATAAATGTAGAAATTAATTATTTTCATAAAATTTATCACAAACTTCACCCTTTTCCTTCCAAACAGATTATATCGATGGTTAAACTCACAGTTGTATTAAAAGTCATATATGGAAACTTACAGGAAAATAAATATTGTGTGACGAATTTGAGTCTTTAAGTACTTAACACTGATTTATTTGATTTATTAATCAAAACTTGGAACAATTACCTGTTGGTTAGGTTAGGTAAAATTATGAAAGCATGGAAAATTAAGTTAACTTAACTGTGAGCTTAACCACCAATATCCAAAAATTTTTACAAAATTTGTAAATATTGAATTTTTCAATTTATATTGTACCTACGCTTAAATTTTATTTTTTTTTTTCTTACCCCAACAATTTTTACAATTTGCCCGCAAGCAAAGCAATTTTACTTCTAAAGTTTTTGTTATTATTGTTTTGTTTTTATATTTGTTGTTTTTTTTTTTTTTTGCAAACCAAACTTCATGTAGCTTCTTCAAATCTTTTGTTTGTACTTGAAGCAGAGAAGCATACTTCTTTAATTTCAAGTTTGTTGTTAAAGTCTTTTGTATTGTGTGCTTGTGTCTTACGACAAATTGCTGATGATTGTTGTAAAAATAAGAATGAAAATCAAAAGCTTTTGAGAAATTCTAAATAAAATTCACAACAACAACAACAATTTTACTTTACTTTTTAACTAACATTATATTGCATGTAGAGACAAATAAATTGCTACTAACTGTTGACCTCCTCTTTTTTGATGACATGTTACATTCAAAATAGCAAAACGATGATGATGACGTGTTTTTTGTTGTTGATGATTAACTTATTTATAAATAAAATAATAAGGTATTTACTTTTTTTTTTTTTTTGATGAGCGCATCAATTTTACTGTAAAAAAAAACCCGCATTCTTTTGGCTTAGTAAGAAACAAATTAGCAAGTAATGTCTGTATAAATATAAAATTGAAAATTTATATTCAATGACTTCATTCAATTATTATCTCAATGACTTACAACTATTTTATAAAAATTTATATTTTTAGGAATGCTTTCAATAATTAACTTTAACAGTTTATCTTTTTCATAAGCAAATTCACGACTTAAACCTCAAGATTCTAAAAAAAAAAAAAAATAATTAATTCCGTAAAATTAATTTACATTTTCTTTTATTTAATTTAATTTTTAGCACTTATTTGCTTTTATTAAATATTATGAAATTTTCCAAAAAAAAAAAAAGAAAAAAAAAACTGGAAATAGCAATCAAACTCATTCATTCTCATCACTCGCTTACTGTTACAACTAAAAGCTAGCTGGCAGCCGCTATCTTGTAAGCCAAGCTAAACTAGTGATTTATATGATGAGTGCGTTCGTTCGTTCATTCGTTTATTCATTTCACATACACACTTCTATGAATAATTGTTCGATGTGATGTGATTGTGACTAGATTGTTGTTTTTGGGTCAAACACTATATCTCTGTAAGACTATAGTATGCGCATACACGCGCCTCTAATATAATCGTCATTTCTATAGTTAAGAAAGACAAAGAGAGAGAGAGAGAGAAATAAAAAGCAAACAATTTATAATTTATTTTTTTGTGTTTTTTCTCATTATTTTTTACAAATAGCTCAAAGTTAAGTAGGTTGGCGCTGGTTGCATGTTAAATTTATTATAATTATTTGTGTTTTTTCGCATTTTCTAATATAAATGGCGATAAGTTAAATTTTACGCTTGATAAGTTTTTGGGTTAAATTTTCATTTCAATAAAATTTCGAGAAAAAAAAAAAAATATATAAATGCATAAATTTGCGGATTTTAAAATCAATTAATTAATACTTGCTTTCCAATCAGAAGAAATATGCAGAACGTAATTCTTTAACTGTTATACGTTAGTAAGTAGGTTTAACTCATAAAAAAAAAACAATTAAATTTTTATTCATTTTAAATTAGCTTGATTGAATCCGAGAGAGAAATTTCGACCATTGAATTCATTCAACCTTAACAATCTTCGACCATTGTGAGCTTTGGCTATTGTGAGTTGCGACTGTTGTAAGAAAAATGCAAGTCCAATCAACGTAGCAAACAAAAAATAATTAGAAAAAGTAAAATGAAAATATTACTTAGAAAGAGCTTTTAATTTCATTAGTAATGCTAATCTATCAGAAATCACTATCCTTAGGGAAACCTGTTTTGAATTAAAATTGAACTTAAGTTAATCTCTAGTAACTTAAACCAAATGCACGTGACTAAAAAAGTATATCAAACCAAATCCTTTCCCTAGCCCCGTCATAAATATATGAGTAAACTTGTTATTCACTATCAATCTCAGGCCAATTAATTGTATCATTTTTCAAAATTTGTTGTCCTTAAGCAACATTCTAAAATATTTTTTCAAAATTAATAAAGAAAAAAAAATTTATTAATTACTCAAAAATTTTTATAAAATGTTCTTGAAATTAGTATTTAAAAATATATTAATTTTACCATTGACTCCATTTATAATAGAATTAGCATCTCAATTGAATACATTTATAACCATATAGGTAACTGCATATACACATGCATATATGTTTCTTTGAAAAAGATTAACAAATCCAAAACTGGTATATGATGTCATTGCTGTCTGCTAAAACTGAACTTAAACTTTTTGCAAATATTGATGTCTTTGATTTTGTTTTTTAAACTATTAACACGCATACATATTAAATCGAACATGCACTCATAAACATTTATTTTAAATTATTGCATTTTAAAAAATAAAAATAATAATAAAAAAAACCATTACCAAATCGAATTGATATTTGGTTTAGACACGTAAAATGTAAATAAATTTTTGTTTATAGTTTTTACTCTTTAGTTCCCTCTTTCCCTCTCCAACTTGCTCTCTTCTTCTTCATTATGTGCAACATGTATTTGCTAGAGATTGTTTGGTGTAGCACGTTTAATTTGCAACGGGAAAACTATTTACTATTTGGTTTTTTTAGTTTCAACGTGATTATAGGAAAATATAATAAATTATTGTATTATGTTTTTTTTTTAATTTCTTTGAAGAAAAATATATAATTTTTAGAAATATTGAAAAATAAAAAGTAAAAAAAGCTAATTAAAATATTGATACAAAAAAGAAACATACAGCGATTTGGTGTTGTCAGAAAGATAAAGAAAAACTATAACGAGTCTCTTCTGCACTCGTCATTATTTTCACTTTATGTTCCAAAATGTGTTTTTTAAACCTTTTATTTTCTCTTTTGAATGCTTTGTCTTCGCTTTTTGCGCGTCTACATAGTCTAATGTTGATATTGATACTATAAATTAAAATAAACTATGCAATAAAATAATACAATAAACAAAAACAATTTTTGATATGTTCCACTGTAAGTATACTCCTCAACCGTTTTTGATATAGAAATCATGTGTTGCATACTTTTGGGCTTAAAGTAAAATATATAATAAAACACACACTTATAAACCCACACATATTATGAAACCTCACACGACATTGACGTGACATTTGATATTAATTTCTGTCAATTCAATCTCTATAAATTTTCTTTCTGCCCCTAGTATTGATGTTATCACATCAAAATCACATGAAAATTTATAGTCTTTTAAACCAAAACATGCGATCAAGTTTTAATTGATCTTTTCATTAAGTTTTAAAAGACTTATTAGTTTCTAATTCAATTGATCATAAATCCAATATCATAAGTGGAAGCATTTTTGTTTTTTACAATTTTGTGTGAATTTCAATATATATTCGAACTAGTCACACTGAGTTAAGGGTAAATTTTCAATTCGGAGTAATTAATTTGAGTTCGGAGTAGTCAAATGGTGCTTATATTGCATTCGGAAAAATCAATTTGAATTCTCTAGGCATCAATTTGAATTCTGAGCAATCAAATTGGGTTCGGAATAGCCAAATTAACTTTAGAAAGTGTCAATTTTTGAATTTTAAATTTCAGTTTGGATTCGGACTAGTCACATTGACTTTTGAATGCGTGAATTTTGAATTCAGAGCTATCAATTTTGAATTCGGGATAGTAAAACTAGATTCAAAAAACATTAATTCTGAATTCGGAACAGTCAAATTGAATTAAAAAATTCGATATAAATTCAAGTGGGTCCAACTGGCTTCACAAAGTAATAACTTAAATTCAGTATTAAATTCAGCACAATTTTATATTTCCAATATTTGGTCATTTTTAACTTTCGTATAAAGCGTAAATTTTGTATTCGGAATAATAAATTTGAATTCGGAATAATCAAAAGGAATTCAAAAAACATTAATTTAAATTAAAAAGAGACAAATTAAATCCATAAAGAGTTAATTTTGCATTCGGAAGAATCAGACTGAATTCACAAAGAACCAATTTGAATTCGGAAAAATCAACTTAAATTCACAAAGCATCAGTTTTAATTCTAAATAGTCAATTTTGAATTCAGAATAGTCAAATTTAATTCAAAAAATGTCAATTTGAATTCCAGTGCGTCAAACTGACTTAATCAAAGCATTAATTTGAATTCAGTATTGCCAAATATTATGCATTAAACATTACAGGCAAAACCTGAATTCAGTACAAGTCTATATTTTTAATATTTTACTGTCTTTAACTCTAAATTTCAGTTTGGATTTGGACTAATCACATTCGGTTCAGAAAGCGTAGATTTTGTATTCGGAGTAATATATTTCAGAATGTAATATATTTCAAATGGAATTCGAAAAACATTAATTTAAATCAAAAAGAAACGAATTACATTCAAAAAAATTAATTTTGTATTCGAGAAAATCAAACTGAATTCACAAAGCATCAACCTTAATTCCAAATAGTCAATTTGAATTCGCAATAAACCAATTCAATTTAAAAAGCGTCAATTTGAATACGTAATGATCAAATTGAACTCAAAAATAATGTAAATTTTAAGTTCGGAATATTCTAATAGAATACCAACAGTGTCAATTCTAATTCAAATAAATCAAACTTATTTAGTAAAGCATTAATTTAAACACGGAATAGTCAAATATAATACTGAAGGCACCACGGACAACAGCTGGCTAAATCTACAAAAAAAAAATATGGAAAAATATAATTCAGCAGAACATTAAACGTTCTCCAAATTTAATTTATATTAAATTTTGAAACACTAATTACTCATAATGTTGTGCCCAAGTATTTGTTGCACACTTGGTCACCTCATGTCCTCAGATTAGGGCAATTACTACTATGATCTATGAACTACAAAATGTGCCAAAATATGACACTGAAATAATATGGAATGGTAATAATTTATTTTAAAAATGTCCAAAATTAAGTCATGAGTTCTACATAGTACCTGTTTAAAAAAGGCTAGGCTTCAAAAAATTGATAAGTTTTACTTTTTTCCAAATATTACGAAAAAATCTTAAAAATACCTCAGTCAAAGATTTCCGCTCAATTTTCTCATGGATTTTTTTTAAGCATTTTAAATACTTTTCTATTGGAAAAACTAAATATCTATCACAGAATAGCAACAACAAAACAAAGTATGTATATAACACATTTCATTGAAAACTTTAGGTACTCGAACAAAACTGTTATACGCACATAAGTTTTAGCCAATTTCAAATTGCCACAAACGTTAATCAAACTTGTTTTAAATCGCTCAGCTGATCGTTTAACAATTTTTTTGTTACGTTTTTCCACATTATTTTATTTTTTTTTTGTTTGTTTACACAAAAATTGCACTTACTCGTTTAACTCATTCGCTCGAACGCTCGCTCACGATTTTCGCTTCGTTAAGCTGCGCTAGGTTTATAACATTCAGTACTCCGTTGCGTTACGTCGCGTACACTTTAAAATACGAAAAATCGGTCCTCTCGAAAGCATTTTAAAAATTTTAGTATTTCTTTTCGGCTCAAAAAATATAAATACTGATGCAGTTGTTGTAAATTTTTGCTTGTAAATAAAAAAAAAAAACTTTATCATGTCACATGCAACAAACTAACGTTGTTGTCGTCACCAACGATACGATAAACAAAACAATAAATTATTAAATTAAAATTTTGCACTAAATTTAATTGTTTTTCTTTTCACTTACATGCACACACACACACACACACAAAAAAAAAAGAAGCATAAACTGGGCTCTCTATATATCATACATATGCACATATACGGTATATGCATACGTAGCTGTGATTACGTAATCAACGGTATAGATTTCACTTTAAATTACGTATTGTGCGCTTTTGCTGTTTTTGTTGTTGTTGTTATTGTGGTAATTGTTGCAAATTGTTGCGCCTTTTGTTTGTTTTTCTGCATTGAATTCATTTTTTTTTTTTTATTTGTTTCGTATATTTTTATTTTACTTTATTTTATTTATTTTTAGTTCATTTTTTTTATATTTTTCATTTAACCATATCTCAATGATTTTTCATTTTTTTGGTAATTTAATGCGATTAGCCTCAAGTGCGGCTAAATTTTTGCCAATTTTTTAGTGAAAGTTTTTTATTGTTATTGTCAATGAAATTGGCACAATTTTATTTTTCTGATTTGGCCAATTGCATTTAGTTCGCAATTTGTCGCATATTGTTAGTTATTAGCTTAATTCATTTGGCATTGATTGCAATTAATTATTGCCAAATAATTTTTGCCAATTTCTGATGATTTTTTAATGTTATTTTTGAGGTTTTTCTAGGATAATCATTAGTTTTTTATTTATAAATTGCATCATGAAATGAATACAGATAATTATTGATATAAATTACACTTCAATTTAAAATAAATCAGTAGGGAGACAGAGGGGGTGCGAAAATAATTTTTAAGCCAGTGAATTGCACTAACATTAAATCTGACCTATTAAATATCTGATTATTTTATGTACATCTATGGCAACACATTAAAGGAGCTTAATTCGAAATAAACTGAACTTAAAAATGTTTGAATTCTTATTTTTTCCAATTTTTTTAACTCGTTTTTAATATCAAAATTATTTTTAATATAATGCATAGGTTTTATAACATTTTAACTATTTTATTATTTGCCCATATAACTTTTACCAACTTGTGCATTTTAATATAAATTGGAGACTATTTCCAGAATCAAATTTTAGATATTAGCTACTCTAATATGTTCATACATATATGAAAGGTTCCACGCCCACTTATATGATATCACCCATTTTTAGTTTAGGTAGTTATAGCATTTCCATTCGTGTATGTGTAAATATAACTCACACAACATGAATGATTGAGAAAAGCTCGGCCTTGGCCCTCCAGGGGCTGTTGTGCCATAATAGTAGTAGTAATTATTGCATTTCAAGTAAGCTTCTAATTTCTGAAAATTTATTTTTCGCAGAGGTCTACGCCTTTGTGTTCAGAAAAATTCAAATTGTATTTGGGAAGCATTAATATGAATTCAAAAGGCGTCACTCTGAATTCGGAATAGTTGAACACAATTCGGAATACGTCAATGCGAATTCAAAGCAATAAAAATGATTTCAAAACGAGTCAATTTTGAATACGGAATACTCAAAGTAGATGCAGAACGCATCGCTTTGAATTCGGAGTAGTTAGTTTGAATAGGAAAATTGTCAATTTTGAATTCGGATTGCACAAAACGTACCAATTTGAATTAAGAACAGTTAGTTTTAAATCCGGAATGATTGATTTAGTTCTGAAAAATTATTCCGAATTTGAAATGGTCACATAAAGCTCAAAAAACTTCAATTCGGAATTGAAATTGTCAATTTAAATACATAAAGGGTTTTTTTTCGAAAATCTTAATTGATTTCAGAAAGTGTCGCTTTGAATTCGAGGTAGTCTAATAGAATTCGGAAAGCACCAAATTAATTTCTAAATAATAATTCAATTCGTAATAGTCACGATGAGTTCAGAAAATATTTTTTTGGATTCGGAGTAATCCATTAGATATCGGAGAACATTAACTTAAATTCATTATAGTAAATTTTGATTCGTGAAACATCAATTTAAATTCAAAATTGCCAGATTAAATTCCAAAAATATCATTTTGAATTCAAAGTAGCTAATTTGGACTCAGAAACGATTAATTTGTATTCGGAATATAAAAACTGTATTAAGATAATATTAATTTGAGTTGAAAAAGGTTTGAATTCGTAAAGCACTAATTTGAATTTGGTAATAGAATTCAGAGAGCATTCATATGAGTTCGGAATAGACAAATGGATTCTGAAAGCATCAGAATTTAATTTAGAATAGTTGAATTAAATTCAGAAAGTGTCACATTTGTATATAGTAAAATTAAATTTAAATAGACACAAATTAAAATGAATACAGAATGGATTAGTTTTAAACTCCGAATATTTAATTTCAATTCAGAAGTCATGAGCATACATTCGAGAAACTTCAATTTATATTCGAAATAGTCAAATTGAATTCAGAAAGAGTTCATTTTGAATTCAAATAGTTATATGAATTGAATTCAGAATGGATTAATTATAAACTCCGTATATTTATTTGCAATTCAGAAGTCATAAGCCTCCTTTCGGAAAACTTAAACTTAAAATTGAATTCTGAAAGACTCAAATTGTATTAGGAATGGTTAAAATTAATTCGAAAAGCTTCAATTTGAATTCAGAAAAATCAATTTGAATTCAAAAATCATTATTCTGAATTTATAGGAAAGGCAAATTGATTTCAGTAGCCGGCAATTTGAATTCAGAATAGTCAAATAAAATCCACTTAAGAATACAAACTTCAATTATTCTCCCACTACATACTTAGATTCATGACTTCTGATCTTCACCCCTCCTCAAATAAATCAAAAACAAAAGATTCAAGCAAAGAAATATGTCATAAAAACAATCTGCACTTGCTTTATGTATAGAGAACAGAAATTGTTAAACATTTCATTTAAAACTGTTGCAATTTAAAAAGCAGAAAAATTAAAAAAGTTACATAACAATAACGTCATATGTTAAAATCTACAACGCTACTCTGTTTTTGAGTCTGTCTGTGGCACGCTTCTGCCATAAATGCATGAATACAAAAAAAAAAAGTTAAACTGAACAACTTCGGACACAACATCAAGCATATTTAATTAATCAAGCTTTTTTATGAATGAATCAAGCATTATTGTAATAAAAATGAGTTGGTAGTAAATAGCAGCAGCAGCAGTAGCAGTATAAAATACAAAACCGCAACAGCACAACCAAACCAATTACAATAATAACAATAACAACTTAGCACAACATGTAAGCACATTCATGCATATGTATGTAGGTGAAGAAGTTACCCTTGATATAAATCTAAAGCAATATATAGGTATGTAGGTATTAAACAAAAAATATGTGAAACTGAAAATTAAAAAACAAAAATTTGTTTTCAAAAATAATGAAAAGAATTGCGCATCTGTTTAAGTAGTTGCAGTGATGATGGCACAGCCAACAATAACAACAACATGTGACATATTTCTTCATTTTACACCTTACATATTTTGAGACTTGCCATATTTCAACAAAATATTCCAAAAAGGCTAGAAGATTTTCTTGTAAAAATTGCCTTGGGTGTGTGATTGTGTTGTAGTTTAATAAATTGTATGTGCTTATAAAAAATAATAAATATTATATGAATATATATTAACATATGTATGTAAGAAGAAGAGGTAGCAGCAGCAGCAATAACAACAACCACAATTCTGTAACGCCAACAACTTAATAAACCGTGTTATAAAACCGCCTCATGTTGTTGCCTGGCCTGCCTGCCTGCCTGCCTGCCTGCCTGCCTGCCTGCCTGCCTGCCTGCTTGTTGTACTGTCAAGTAGAAGTAGAATTATTTTACTACTACTTTTTTTTCTGTTTGTTGTGCCTTGTTGTTAATGTTTTGTTGATTTTTGTTAAAAGCGCTAAATGCATCAAGAAACCCAACAACAACCACAACAACAACAATATGAAACAAAAGTACCCTTTACATATTATAGTAAAGTAGTGGCGGCAGACAAAATGCGTGTGGGTTTTGCTTATAAATAGTTTTAAGCTGCGCATAAATTTTAAATTCATTTGCATTGCAGTTTTTGTTGCTACACTCGCTCACTGTCAATCTATGCTCTTTCCATCTCTCCTACTGTTCCCTCCCTTTTACCACTTTTTGGCAATTAACAATCAGCGTGTTAATGTCGTAATTGTCCCAGAATTCCTTTTTCGTAAGCCAGCTACTACTGTATGCCTATAATATTTTTTGGCATATTGCTTACATATTTTACAATCATTTACAGCACTCTTTCCTTGCCACCACCTTTTTTCATTTCCACCACTTGGTGTACTTGTTATTCACTTGGTGTACTTTTTTTTAATTATGCTTGTTAATTTTTTCGTAGTAATTTTATTTATTTTTTTTTTTTTTAAATTATTTTTTACTTCATTAAAATAAATAGTGGGTTGTCCGCTATTTTGTTGCTTCATTAAAATGATTAGGTTTTTTTTCTTTGTTTGTTTCCATTGAAATTTAATACTTTGCACATAGTCGATATAAAATTGCAATTTTTGCATTTTGGGCGTTCGTCTCTGCCTTTCTGTATGTGAAGCACGTTTTCATATTTTTGTGATTACTTCATACACATACCCAATTTATGTATAAGCAACAGGGCGTTGAAGAAGAGTTGCACTTAAAGTTTATGGTGTAATGGTAACCAAAGATACCAAGGAAATATTATTTATTTATTTATTTAAAATGTTAATCAAAAATAATGTAAATTTAAAAAAATTTTAAAAGGAAAACTCAAAAGAAGTTATAAAAATTTAAAGAAAGTGTATGGAAGTGTGTGAGAATAGCGTGTCAGCAAATGACTTCATTTTATAAGTGATTCAGTTCATTGAAACAAGTTCGTTGCTTAAATTTTTTTATTTTTTTTTTTTTGTATTTTTTGTTTTTGGCAAGATTGTTTCTATGTGAATTTTCTGGGAAAGATTAAATCTTTGTTTAAGGTATTCAAAATGACTTCATGCTGCAGATATTTTGTTATAAAAGTTCGTTGTTTAAGTTTTCTATTTCACCATATTGTTTAAATGAAATTAATAGAAATAAAAAATAAATAAATTCAAGATTTATAAGAAAATAAATAGAAAAGACCTAACCATAATTTTTTTTTTAGTCCCAATATAAAAGCATTTATAGAAATTAAAAGTAGGTTTAATCTACTACTAAACACAATTTTTTTGAATTATTCTTATAAGAAAAATGGTAAAGGACATAATTTCAGTTGCATTGAAAAATAAAACATTATATATTTTTAATAATAAATATAAAACTGTTGCAAATTTTTTAACAACAATTTTGGGCTATTGTAAAAGGCTTTCCATGAAAGGTATAACAATTTTATCTATTAATAAAACACAGAATTTTTTGAGATATTGAGTTGTAATGCAAGCATTACATTTTACGAATGAAATTTCATTTCGGTCATACGACCACCACGAGCCCGTTTACAGAGAAAACGACCGTCATGTTACCGTCAATGGAGAGCGCAACAAGACGGTGCCAGTAGCCACACAGCACGGGTCACAATCGATTTATTGAAAGGCAAATTAGGTGGACGTGTTATCTCGAGAAATTGTCCGGTGGAATGGCCGCCTCGTTCATGCGATCTAACGCCATTGTATCTCATTTTATGGGGCTATATCAAGTCACTGGTCTATGCCAATAAGCCAGCAACTTTAGACGAGTTCAAAGACAATATCAAACGCGAAACCTCTAATAGAAACCCAAAACCAAATTGCCATAACCTAGTGATCACAATCTGGTAATCATAATCCAATGATTACAATCAAATGTTTAAAATCTGAGTATCAAAATCCAATAATAACAATCTAACGATCACTGATATTACGATCTAATATTCAGAATCTGAAATTTCATGCCTAATCTTGTGATATTACGATCTAATATTCAGAATCTGAAATTTCATGCCTAATCTTGTGATCGTAATCTGGTGATTATAATCTAGTGATCATAATCTAGTGATCGTAATCTAGTGATCATAATCTAATGATCATAACCTAATGATCTTAATTTGGTGATCATAATCTAGTGATTATAATCTAGTGATCATAATCTAGTGACCATAATCTGGTGACCATAATCTAGTGATCATAATGTAGTGATCATAATTTGGTGATTAAAATCTACTGATCATAATCTAGTGACCATAATCTAGTGATCATAATCTAGTGATCGTAATCTGGTGATCACTATGTGATGAAAACAATCTGATAATGAAAATCTAGTCTTCCAAACAACTTTTTTTTTACAATTTTTACTCTTGAAGGCTATTACAAAGCCATGTAGCAAAATTCAAATTTTATATTTTTTTAATTTTTCCTCATACCGAATATCAAAACCGGGTACCCTATATAGCAGTCCAGGGTAGTAACCACTATGCCACGGTGACCACTTCTAGTTATCAAAATCTGATAATCAAAATTTGTACATCTAAATGTGAATATCAGAATCAAATGATCAAAATCGTGTGACCATAATCTGCTGATCGCAATCTAGTAATCATAATCTAATACTTATAATATGACAACCTAAATCTGGTATTCCAAATCTGACACTGCTGATTAGATCTAAGTATGTCAGTGAAGAAATTTTCATCAGAGTCTGGTAATCAAAAAATGTTAAACCGAATGTATTCATCTGATAATTGCAATCTGGTGAACACAATTTTATAATTATAATTTGGAATAGAAAATCTAAAGATCAGAAAATGTTGTTCAAAGTCCTATAATCAGATTTTGTAAGATGTTAAATTTGTACACAGCGTTTACACCAGCACTTGAATCCGCTGAACAAAAAAATTACATTTATGCTACTATTAGAGTTACCACAGATTTCCTTGTACATTACACAAATAGGTTTGCTTCCTAAGTTTTTTGTTGATATTGAACATTTTTAATTTCACAATTAAAAAGCAATTAAATCTATATAATATATATTATTCTCTCTATTTTAACGCTGTTCCCCATTTTTATTAATTTCACAATGAAATACGAAGGTACAATAAAAACAAAAACAAGTTTCTAGCTTAAGTCTTTTGTTTATACAGTAACAAGAATTTCCAAGTCATTCATAAAAATATAAAATTTAATAAATAAATTAATGATTTCATGGAAGCTCCGAAATGGCAGCATGCATTGAAAAAAAAAAACTTTTGGATATAAATATATGAATGAAACATATTTTACATCCACATATACATATGAACATAAACACATACAGACAAAAATATACACAGAGATATATTCAAAGTAGCGGCAGCTAAATCAAATTGAATAAAATAAGCGGTCAATAAAGCACACAAAAACAAAAAAATAAAAATAAAATAAAACCCAAATGCATCATTCAGCGAAAGTTGCAGCCAAACACAACAAAAACAACTTAACTTAAGTTAAACAAAAAAAATTACAAAATTTAAAATAAGTAGGTGTGTAGCTAGCTAGGCAGTGGGTGCGCAGAAAACCAAAAAACTCAATTCAAAAAAGTCTCCAAAAAAACAAAAAACCTGAAAAATGGCAACTATTTTTTATAATTACATTATTTTTTCTTGAAGTTTTTTTTTCTTTGAAGAATTACAGTAAATAAACTTGATTCACCAAAAAAAAAAAAGCAATTCAAATTTTTTGTTTTTTTTTCTTTCTTTCAATATTTAACGCTTAGGCGTTTTCAAAGACACTAGAAACAACAAAAATTCGGTTAATATTTTATTGCCTCTGCCACTTCGTGCCATCTTCGTGTGTGCAGAAAACGAATAAAGCTTAAGCGGCGACGACACTGAAACAAAAAACCCAAGTAACCAAAAATGGACCACGGCACACATACATATATACACACATTCATATAAAGAGTGAGCGTGTGGGCTGCTGAAGTCAAAGGCAAAGTTGCCTAATAACACTCATACATACACATACTCGCTTAGTAACATTTCGTTGCTGCTTTTGCGCTCTCTCAAGATTCATAAGCTTAACTTTTTAGCTTATTTCTTCAACTTCACTATAGCTATGCGAAGCTTTGATCTTTCAGTTCGTTTTCAACGCGCGTACGGTGCGGATCTCTTTGGCTTTAACTCTCCTTAACTTCTTCTTAATTTTAACACTAAAAGCCAAAAGTTAAACGTTAACGTTCAGTGTGTGTGTGAAAATAAACCATAGAAATTTTTTTTTTTTTTATTATCATAAAATATAATAAAGAAAATTGTGTAGATATTTCATAAAATTTTACTGCAATTTTCTTCTTATTAATAAATTCATAATACTAAAAAAAAAATTCAGTGAAAGTTTGCTGCTTGGATTAAGCAAACTTTATTAAAAAAAAAAATAATAAAGAAAAAATATTTCTTCAAGTGTTTTATAAATAATTTTTGAATTAAAAAAAAGGAAGAAAAAATTCGTAATCATTTGTAGCAATTTAATTTGCTGCTAGATTGTGTGTATTGAGCAAGAAATAAAACAACAGCAACAACAAAAACAGCATTAAAAGCATAGAAGCAAAAGTAACACGCAGCTGTGTGTGTGCTGCTGCGGCTGCTCTTCTTGTTTATTGTTACGTATCTGTTGCTGTTTGTGGTGCACAGCTGGTGGCAGAATGTTCTAATATTGGATTAATTTGTAGGAAAATAATGGTGAGCCTTAATTAAAATGATGATATAATTAAGAAAAAAAACGAAAACTAAAGTTAATTAAAAATTATTTAAATTTTTTGGAATAAACTTGATTCACATTTAGGTAGCACCAAAATCATTCAAAGCCAAACCGGATGTTGAAACATTGCGAATTCTATTTATTTTTTTCATATAGAAAAAAATAATAAATATTTCTGAAAAAAGTAATAAAAATTTATTTTTTAATGTAAAAAACAAATAATTTCTTTTCAATCAAAATAACAAATTATAATGTGAAAATGAAGAAAAACAAAATATAAATTTAAATTCCTTTCCAACACTCAAGTCTGCATTTAAATTTTGATTTCGATGAGACTAAAAAAAAATAACTAAAATTTTAGATTTTTTAGTGTCTTTAAAGTTCATTGCTTTTTTTTCTTAAGATAATTAAAAATTTATTTGAACCACATACTAAGCAATTAAAAATTCACAAATTCTAGCTTTCTCGTATAGAAACACGAATTTTTGGTTTTTGTGGACCTACAACTAAATTTAAAAAAAATAAATAAAAATTATTCTGCATTATTATTATTAAATTTACATTGAGTGTTTATGAACTTTTTTTTTTAAGTAGAAAACTCTGAATATTTTACGAAGACTTAATGTTTTTTATTTGTATAAAATACACAAATTTATCCATCTTATCAAGTTCATTTTATAGAATATTTTACTTTGGGAATTTACATTTTTTCCTTTACAATCAAATTAATAAATTTTAATGCAAAGAAAAGTATGAAAAGAAAAATTTTAATTTAATTTCCTTTCTACCGAAAAAAAAAAATTTTTAATTTATTTTTCTTTAACTTTACATTTAATGCTTTTTAGAACTATTAAAAATTAACAAATCTAGAATTTTCACACAACTAAAAAATCGAATTTCTCGTGTATAACGTAAAAAATTATTTTTTAAATCTTTTTTACAATTAAATTTATATATTTTTTTATAAGGTTCCTTTAAGTGAATATCCCAACTTTGGAACTTGAAATCAATTGAAAAAGACTTTGGTCATCTTTAAAAAAAATAAAAATTATCTAATAAAATTGAACTAAAACAGTTCGTAAAAAAAATCTCATTGAGGACCTCAAGGTCAGCGGGTACCCATTAAAATTCAGTCCTTTAAAGGCGCAAAATTTCTGTTTTAAACAAAAATTATAACAAGAAATGGGGGTCACAGAACACGAAACCGTGTTCGGTTGTACGTTATTTCCTTATTTTCCGAAAGGGCTTCCTTACGGTTCCGAAAGGGTTCAATAAGAACTGCCTCAAATGAAATCTGGGCAACAAAAAGTCACAAAAAACAATATAGAAGAAACGATCATTCCTTAAGTGGTTATCTCTAGAAATTGGCACGAATATAATTTAGCTTTGTTTTTTAGGGTTAAATATACAAGGTTGGGAGCTTCAAGGGCAGAAAAAAGTATGGCAATGCGAGGTAATGTGGGAAAGTTTTTTCGATGAAAAACTAAGTAATTTGCTAATTTCAATTTTTTTTTTTTTATATTATTTTAAAAGAAAAAAAGTTATAAGAAAAGACTAAAAAAAAAAATATATTTTCTTTCTGAATATTTTGAATTGCAGTGGATTCATATAAAAATTACATTTCTAAAACTTTTTTTTAATATAATGTCATGTAGATATGGTGTCCCACATTAACCCATTCAAAGTGTTCTACATTGCTCCAACAGAAGCTATTGAAAGTAGCAAAAAAGTCTCCTAAGCCCAACTAAGCCCTATTTTCTTCTGTTGAAAAGCGTCTACGAAAATTTGAGCTCATTTAATAACCATCTTTCATCACTTTTCTGTATTTCTTGTCTAATGTTTCATAGCTACGAAAATTTGTGGCTTATTCGTATAGACCAATAACTTCAAATAACTCCAATGATAGTTGTCTGGAATAGTCAAATCGGATGATCTTGCGAACTAATTTTTAAATTTATTAATTTATTCAGTAATATTATTATACTTTTAATAGTATTTCTATTAAAATTAATAGTATTATACTGTTCATACAACAGTTTTTCAATTAAGTGATTTTAATAGTAAAAATAATAGGATTGAAGTAAAAGTCTGCTTGTTTTCATCACTTACGGATCATATAACTTATCAATGATTATCGTTAAGTGATTTGAATTTTAAAGAGAATGAAAATATTAAAACCCTCTTTCCTTTCCCCGCCCGAAACCTCTATATCCACTAGTAAATTTCATAATCGACAGCAAGGTAATCCCGTTTTTTCTCGTTCTAAGAACTTTTGGATATACGTAACCTTTTTAATGGCAAAAAGGACTTGTCGCACCTTCTTCTCTTCCTTGCCCTTCTGCTTCCTCTGAATTCTCTAGTGAATCTCTTACTGCTTTTTTTAGAGTGTATACTTCACTGCAAACCAGAATATTCTTTTTTTTCACAAATAGTAAAAATAAGATTGAGTTAAAATTCGATTATCTTCATAATGTTTTCTCTGAGTATAGGCTCAAAGCTTCACTGCTAGCAAGGATGAACTCCGTTTGCATGTGAGTTTTAATTATAACAAACAGGAAAATAACTTACTTTTTGATTATAAATATATATATGGTATACAAATTTTAGGTTCAAACTTAGATTTCAAGAAAGGGTTAAACGTTTTAATTACTATTAAGGCAACTTAAACTGATTCAATTTCTGTTGAATTTCTTAAATGTCTATCAATAATTTTTGTGAGTATACTTCATCTTGACCTGTATCGAAATCTCTTTTCCATCTCTTAAGCAAAACTGAATAAAAAAAAATTGGTAAAAATTTTTTTTTATTTTTAACAGGAACTAAAAGTTTTGAG
The DNA here is from genome assembly GCA_963691655.1 of Toxonevra muliebris. Taxonomy (NCBI): domain Eukaryota; kingdom Metazoa; phylum Arthropoda; class Insecta; order Diptera; family Pallopteridae; genus Toxonevra; species Toxonevra muliebris. Next base: position 75,277,037 of record OY829329.1, read on the forward strand.
CAAATAAAAATAGAAATTGATTTTGTAATAAAGACAGATTAAACATTTACATTTACTTTTAGTTGAAAAATATTTTTACTTTCATTTTCGAACTTTTAAATACAAAAAATCAATACATAAAAAGTAAATAAATTTAAAATATCAACAAAAATTCAATACTCAAATATTTCAGAGCCTTTGTTGACTAAACAATAAACTTATTTATATATAATACACCAGCGAAAAAAACACGTAATAGTACTAAATATTGTACAATAACAACACTAAGTTAAAAAAAAGAAGAAAAACTAAAAAAAAATCTATTTATTTACATACACGAAAAAGATTCACTTTCATTTGTATGAATGTAAACAAAGTAAATTTAGCCAAAAAAAAAAAAAAAGAAATAAATAACAACAAAAACTTTACAAACAATTGTGCAAAGTTTTGTGTTGTGTGTGTTTTTGAAAATGTGTAGAAAAAAGGGTAAAAAAAATGGAAAAAAGCTGGCATAGAAAATATGACAAATAAAACAAAAACAAAAAAAAAAAAAATAAAAACAAGTGGGTACTCACTTTGTCACAATATCAACTAAGGCATCTCGTTGTAGTTGTCGTGACACACTTTACATAAAAATTTTACTTAAGTAAAAAAAAAATTGTAAAAACAAAACAAAATTGTAGAAATAACAAAACAAATTTTTCACAAAAATTTACAAAAACAAAAAAGCATTGACTGAAGAAGACTCAAAGGCAGTTGTAGTAAACTTTCATATAATCTCAGCTTTGAAGCCTCAAGTCAAGTAGAGTGAATTGAATAGAAGGAGTCATAGGAGGCTTAGAAAATGTAATAGTATTGGTAGTAGCAATAGTTGGAGTAGAAATAGTAGGCCATTGTCTTGTTCAAACTTAAAGACTTTGAAGACTTTCAATCGAAACTTTCAATTGCAATTAAAACTGTGGTTAATGTTAAAGAAATTTAAAGAGATTGTATATAGTTGAGGAGAGCATATGCATTGGAGTAAAGCACCAGCGGATGCAAGGGGGAGATTTAGGGATTAAACATTAACCCCCGCTCCCTCTTCCCTCTTACAGATGGAATTCGCATACAATATGAGCGTAGGCCATGTTGAAAAAAAAGAGACAAAAATGTTAAAGGTATGAAAAAATCAAGCCACCACCCCTCTTAGGAAGTCTCTGATTCCACTACTGGCATAAAGTGTAATCTACAATCGTTCGAGGGTATTCAAGTAAAAGATACTGCATTTTAGTTTGATTACTTGCTGCTTGCTGGATGTGAAAAATAAAAGAAATTATGTTTTATTTTACAACTGCTGATGATGCTGTCCAGCTTAACATATTGACAGACATATAGAGACTACACTACTACAACAACAACAACAGAGCGATAGTTTTTGTTGTTTTAGCAATAGCAGCAGTTTCAATTTCTATAATAAGATATTTTTGCTGAAGACTCATTTGAAATTCATAGTTTTTTTCTTGCTATTATTGTTGTTGCTACTGCTGCTTTTGATGCTGATGCTTTTTTTTAACTATTAATTTTTTCACAAAACTTATAATATTTGCATTGTCTTTCAGCCATGAAGAAGATAGCAGAGCACATAAATAAAAATAAACAACAACAAAAATAATAATAAAAAAAAAAAAAAAAAAAAAACTTCAGCTTTTTAGCAAAGGTGCAAAACTTTCACTTGGTTTTTTGTAGTAGTTTTGTGATTTTTTTTTTTCGTTTTTAAATATGTTTATATTTATTATGTGAATGGGTTTGGTTGTTGGTGTTATTTCTGTTTTTTGTAAATGAAAGATGAGAAATTTTTGATTTAATTTAGAAAAGCTATGACGCCTGAAGCGCAAACTGAAATGAAAGAAAGATTTAAGCAGCAAACTTGACTTATAATAATTTTTATAACAAGATATATGTAGGAGAGGTATATAGAAATATATTTCATTATAAATTGTAACACGTAGAAAAAAATATATATATTTTTTTTTTTTTAAATACCATGATCTTTGTGTGTGTGTGTGTGTGTGAGTAGATATAAATAGCAATTTGATATTAATCATTCAAACAAAAGATTAAAGACACGAACGCATTATGTTATTATGTTATTGAAAACAGAAGAAAGAGTAAAAGTTTTAAATATGTGAGAAGTAAATATTTTTTTTAATTATTTTGGTGATGAGCAGTGATTGAGTGTTGGAAAAATATGCAGAAAAATCTGCGTTTCTTTTTTGAAGTAGAATTTCTTATAAATCGCCAAAAGGTAATTGATTTATTTCAAGGTAAGAAATAAACTCTGTGAATTTTTGTTAAAATTAATTGACTTGATAGCTTTAGTTTAATAGAAAAAAAATTAAAAAAAGATACAATAAAAATCCATTTGCAACATAGCAAACGAGCATACATGAAAATGTATTTAAATATGTTTGAATGGAATTAAAGTAGCGCCCACCTTTCAATTCTTTCAATGACTTGCAAACACACAAACATATGCACAAATATGTATTTGTGTTAAGAAGCATATATTGTTAACATTAACACCCATTGGTTACAGTCACAACATCAATTACTACATTATTTCCAAGTTAAAATTTATGAGATGAAATAAAAGTTTTCGGTTTTTTTGCAATAAAAATTTCCTCCCAAAAATAGTCAGCTACACACAAATTCAATTTGAATATTAATGTTAAAAAGCTACAACGAGACGAACCAACGCCGCGAAAAAAAGATGATGATGTGATGACCATGTGCGCTAATTGTTGTTAAACTAAAATTGGCAAGCAGTAGGCGTGCTGAAGCTGAAGCTAGAGCGAACAAGTTGAAGCCGGGGCCTGTAGCTAAAGACATGTGTTGTTGTGTTGAAGACAAGACATGTGAAATTTGAATTTTAGCAATTTTTGCAAAATATCTAGTAGGCGTTTTTCTGTTTTTTTTTATTTGTAAAGAATAAAACTACATAGATTGAAAAATGAAAGGTTATTAATTGATTAAAAAATTCCAAAAAAAGAACTTAAGCTTTTTCTACCCTGTACTGTTCGCTCACTTTATAGCATTTTATTCCTCCTGCCTATCTACCTGCATCCAGTCTCACTTTCGCTTGCTGGCTGACCTTAACATTTTTGAAAAAACCACCGTCAATTTTTTTTGTCATGGACATTCTTCAAATTGGCTCACATATTCCACAAACTTGACTACCCTCTTCACATTTTCTCCAAACCAATTTGAAATTGAAACTAAAACACAAGAAACCTAATTTTTAAAATTAAAATTCTGAAGAAAAATGGTCCACCAAAATTGAGAACACACACACACACAAGAACTGAACTGCACTGCCATGACATTTAAAGGAGACAAACCAACAGCAAAAGCGAAAGTAAACCAACTTGTTTTTTTGTTTTCTTGCATTTTTGGAGATTTTTTGTTTTTGTTTTTGGAAGCGAAGTAGAGGGCCACTGCCTTGCTGAAGTTGAAGTACTATAAACTCAAATTCACACACTCGCACACCAGAAAATCAAAAAATACCCAAAAAAAATGATGTCATGTTTTCTTGACTACTTCGCTGCAGACAGCGAAAATTGCGATCTCTCGTTGCGTGCCTCGGTTATTGATGTTACCTGCTGCAAAAAAGGAAAAAACAAAAAAATTTGCGACAAAGAAATAAAAATACGCATAAAAAAATAAAAAGCAAAACAATAAAAATAAATACAAAAACATCATAAAAGCAAAAGTGAATTTTGAGTGACTTTTTTGCAAGAAACTAAAAAAAACAAATAACCAAAAATAAAACAGAAAGTGATATGCATGCACACGCAGACATAAATTAAACCCGAATTTAAATCAGTTGCTTAACCAAAAACTGAACTATTGGTAACCAAATGTCAAATTCAGCAATCGAAATGAAAAAGACAAAAGTAGCGCACTTAAACTTGTCTTTGAGTTTTATGGATTTTGAAAAGTTGTGAAACTACTTTTTATCAGCAGTTACAATTCATTATTCAGCTTTTTGATTTTTGATACTTTGCAGCGTTGATTAAAAATAAGCTCACGACAATTGCTTGTAGTGGACAAAAGAGGGCGTTAAAAATAATGAAAAGTTGTTATTTTTAATTGTTGCTACTCAAAAATTATAGATTTTTTGTAGGTATTCATTGTTTGCTTTGAAATCAATTAGTGTCACCAGATAAAACTCTACAAATCCAAAAAAGGTTTAAGCTATCTAGAATTTTGTGTGATCTTCAAACTTTTAAAGAACATTGAATTAATCTGAAATTTTTACTTCGGAGATATCAATAGATAACCTTGGAAGGCACAAATTCAGTCTCAGATGGATTCACTCATCGATATTGAGATGCCACAGCACTCAAGTTTTAGGCTGCAAATTAACCTAAATATTCTGGTTTGTACACAACTTTCAGAATCAAAGAAAATTTAATTAAATTGCATTTTGATATCCTATCCTAGTAGAGATGTCATCAGCTTTATATTCTCTGTTCCATGGTAGCTTCACATTCATATCTTAGTCCTAATGATTATGTTTTTTTATTGGCAGCTAGTTAAACTATGATTGAGAAATGGCAGCAGTTGTAAGACTAATCAAAGTTTTTACTTCGAATTCGTATTAATCTCTAATTTGTCATATCTTTCTGCTTCCAATTTATTGGTTCGACGATCTTAGTTGATCGTTGACATTCATAAACTTAATAAGAATCAATGAAGTTGAATTATTTCATGAATGAATATAATAAAATATTCAAACAAAATTAAAGAAAAGTTAAAAATTGAGGAAAACAAGATTTCTAAAAATTTTCCATTTTTGACAAGAATTTCTCCTTTCTTTGACAAGCATTTTTCCATTATTTTTTTAACAAGATTTAACCCATTTTTTCCAGTATTTCCTTACCCCCCTCTATTTTTAATAAGCATTTCCAAAATTTTCAGCAGGCATTTTTCCATTCTTGACAAATATTTTCCATTTTTGAGAAAACATTCCCCCATTTTAACAACAAATTCTCGATTTTTGACAAGTATTTTCATTTTTGACAAATATTTGTCCGATTTTTGATAAACATTTTTACTTTTTCCCCATTTTTGAATAACATTTCCCCATTTTTGTCAAGCATTTCTAATTTTCTAACAGTCATCCCCCCATTTTTTGCAAGTTTCCCCCATTTTTGACAAACATTTTCCAATATTTGACAAGCATTTTCTCATTTTTAACCAGCATTTTTCCACTTTTTATAAGCATCCCAAAAATTTTTGACAAGGATTTCTCCTTTTTTGACTAGAACTCCCCATTTTTGACAAGCATTCCCCCATTTTTAATAAATATTTCTAAATTCTTGACTAGAATTTCCCATTTTTGACAAGTATTTCTTGACAAGAATTTCTCTATTTTTGACAAGCATTCCTCCATTTTTTGACCAGAATTTCCCCTTTTTTGATAATTATCTCCCCATTTTTGACATACATTCTCCCATTTTTGACAATTATTGCCCCATTTTTGACAAGAATTTTCTCACTTTGACAATTATGTTCCCATTTTCCCATTTTTGGCCAAGGTTTTTACATTTTCACAAGCATTTGGCGAAACAGATTTTCCCAAAACTAAAAGACTTGAACCAAATTTCAAATTCATAGTCTACTTTGAACTTTTTATAAGTCTCCTTACCCAATGTAATTCATTTTACATAAATACCCACATGACTCAAAGCTTCAACTTTACTGTTTCGGTGTCTCATTTTTTTAACAACAAACAGTTGTTCCAACAAAACGAAAAAGACCCTGAATTACAGTCGCTATTTTAACCCGACAACAAATGGCTTTTAAATCCTTGTCAACAATTGCAGTTGAAAATAATCAGCAAAAAATCAGCAAGCAAAACACAAAAAAAAAAAATAAAACAACAACCGAAAAATATCGAAAATTTATGACTCACTTAAAAAAAAATAAATAACAAAAATTAAAGCATTAAATGAAAAGGAGAGAAAAAAATAAAACAAAAATTACAACAACGAAAAAGGTAAATTAATGCAGTTTATTTCGCGGAAATTTTCATTTAATTGCATTAAACTATGGCCAATTTGAAACAAAGTTTTTAGGCTCAGCTCGTTTAAACACGACCAATTAACGGTATTGTCTATATGGCTGTCTGTCCGCCTATCTGTCTGCCTGCCTGTCTGTCTATCTATTTGGTTTGTCTACATAGTTTGCTGACATGGTATTTTGGCTTAACTTTCAAATGTTTTTCTACATTTTTTTTTCTATTTTACTTTGGCTTAATTTTCGTTGCTAGTTGCTGGTGTTTTATGTTTCTTTGTTGGTTTTAGTTGTTTTTATTGTTGTTACTTTAGCTGCAAATGCTGTTTTTATTGCTACTTTACCATTAAAGCAAAGAGTTCGCCCACCCTGATTATGTCATACTGATATATACTAAACCCAGAATTTAGTAGCTTTGAGTTAAGAAATTGTATTTGTAATTGTTGGATTTTTTTCAACAAATTTTTAGAAATTTATAACAAGTTCGTTGCTTAAATCTTTTGTTTGTTTTGCGGAATATTGAGGGATTTTTTTTAACATATTTGGGTTTGGAAGTTTGCAAGTTTTTAACGTTTTTTATTTTTGAAAAGTTTCAAGAAGAAGTTGCTCATATGAAGAAATTTTTTTATGTAAAAAAAAAATTACCAGATCTGTGCCTTAAATTTAGGTTTAATCACAATTATTTTTTTCTGGATGTTTGCAGAGTTTTAGCAAAAGTCTGAAAATTTAATCTGAATACGAAATATGTGTAAATTTATGATACGAAACAAGTTTATCACTTAAGGCGAAATATTCCAAGAAATACAATCAAAAGCGTTTAGATCTTTTGATTTGGAATAGTCAAGAACTTTTTTTCTAATTTTGAAATTGTTAGGAGCACTAATGAAAACGTTGCGAAACATAGAACAAAGTTTTTAGTATTAGCTGCTCTTTATTTCAATAAAAGTTTTAGAATTATTTCATAGTAAACTAATTTTTTATGATGATTACCTCTTGAATTGAAACATGTATGTAAACGTAAGACAATGGCTGTAAACGTCATCTGTCGGAACAAGTTTGTCGTTTAAGTCTTTTTTGACTTTAGGAAGCCTACATAAATTATTTGAAATTGTTGTCTGTTAATTTACAAGGTTTTAAATAAATTTTTTGATTGTCATTCAACTCTAGTGATTGTGCTCGAGGGAAAAATTAATTTTTTGTGGAATACTTTGTTGTCTTTCGTCTTTCGTGGTCTTTTTTAGTGAATTAATCCTTTTTTATTCAATAAAGAATATAGAAAAAAAATATAAAATTTATCATAATATTTAAGCAATTTCCTTAAACACGTACTTATATATGTCATAGCATTGGTTTGAGATATTAAGTTGGTCATTGGTGACTTTTAAGGAATTTTTTAAGAAGTGCACGAAGGTTGTTGCTTAAGTCTTTCGTTTTTAACCGAGTATATTCAAGCAATTTCTTTTTGAATCTGCAATTTTTGTTGGAAGAATTAACAACAAAAAGTGTTTATAATCAAATGAAAATTCAAAAAGTTTGTCACTTAAGTTTTTGGTTTTCTTTATAGAATATTCATGAATATTCTGTAGAATATTTGGGAATATTTTTGGTTGAAAAATTGTATTTTTAGTTGGTAGATTTTTAAGAATTTCCAAAAATTGCCAAAAGTTTGTCGTTTAAATCTTTCGTTTTTTTTTAAGTAGATATATTTCATAAATTGAGGAAAACATGAAAAAATATTCATTTTTTAAAATTTGGGTTGAGAAATTGTATTTTTGGTTATTAGCTTTTTGAAAATTTTCCTAAAGGCACAACCAGTTTGTCGCTTAAGTCTTTCGTTTTCTGTGTGGAATATTCAGGAATAATTTGGGACTAGAAATTGTGTTTGTAGTTTTTTTTTTAAGAGTTTATAAAAACTACAAGTTTGTCGCTTAAGTCTTTCGTTTTCATTTCAATCACGAAATTTATTTTTAAATTTAAAAATTGCTTGATGATGCACGAAAAATATTTAACAACAAAAAAAAGTTTGTCGCTTAATTCTTTGTTTTTCTGATTGAAATTTTTATTAATTTTTTTTTGTTAGTACATATGTATGTAGTGACAATGCATCGATATGGCTTATTTAAATATATTATTCCAGAAAACATTATAATTTTGTTGTTTCAATCTTTTGTTTGCATTCTTAAATATTCCGGATCTTATTTTTCTTTTTGCTAATTTTTTCGTACTATACATAAAATAAAATCTACTGCAGGAAATGATTTTTATTTGCGAAAACTTAATTCCACTTAATTTGAGTATTAAAATGTTTTGTTTCATTTACTTTATTAACATATAAACTTTTTCTTCTAGAAATGAAATACGCACAAAACGAGAAAAAAGGCTTAACTGACATTTTCCAAAACAATAAAGCCAATATTCCATATCCGGTTAATTGACTGACTAGTTTTTGTCGCCACATTATTCATATACCTACTTGTATATGTCGGTAAAAATGATTTGATTTTATGTTATCATATGCTGTCATACATACATGTGTCGCCAAGCCTTAGATTTTTTTTCATTTAATACTTAAACTGAAAAAAAATTAATGGACAAAAAAAAAAATTGAAATAAATATTTTCAACCCACTTGAAAATAAAAGAAACTGAAATACTTGTAAGACAACTACTTCATTTGCGATATTTACATACAGAATCGCACAATTCATTTTTAATTTCAATTCCAGTTCAATTCAGTTCAGTAACCAACAGTAATTGCTGCTGCTCTTGCTGCCACATTATGCCATTGGCAGTGGCTGACCTTCTTTGATATAAATATTAAATATATATGTAAACTTTTACATATTTTTATACATACTAGTTATATAGAAAATAAATTTGATTTTCTTATAAATGGAGTAATATGTGGGGGTTGTTCATTAATGTTTATATTAGTAATGTTTCTAGTATGGCAGAAATATTACTCCCACTTATTTATGCCCATTTAATATATATATATTCCATATATTTATTTCTAAGAAAAAGCAAAAAAAAATAAAACTTTAAGCTTTGTTAAATATATTTAAATCAAGCACTAATAGCAGCTAACAAGAAGTATTGAATTGTTAAATTTCATTTACGTCAGCAAATTGGTTTCAGTTAAAAGAAAAAAGGCCTACGCTTATTTTTTTCGATGCTTGTTGTCGCCAAAGTCAATTTAATGATGTTGTTAACCTTCAGTCTCCCATTCTTTGTCAATTTTTTTTTTTTTTTTTTTTTTTTTGTGTGATTCATATGACATCAAAGAAATGTTAATTAAGTCAGCAACTTTTTTGAAGGTAATAGAAATTAAATCACAAGTAAAAATTAAAGAGTTGAAAAATTGCGAAATTCATATGATTGAAGTTTCCTATTTATATTGCCTTTTTATTATACAAAACATTATTAATGCCATAAAATTATTTAATTTTCTTTATAAATCTCTCGCCCATTTACTTATAAATAAAGATTCTTTTCTTTTTTTAAACTTAATCAACCAAAAGTAAATAATCAACCATCAAACCAAACAAAGTGTAATAACATCATGCTTCTAAAGTTGACATCACAATAACAACAATCTAGACAATTACAACTTAATTAAATTCAGCAAAAAAAAAATAAAATTTAAAGAAAAAACTAAAAAAAAAAAGAAAAATCAACCGCATAATTAGCACTATTGCTATGTAAAGTAGTCAAGCAACAGCAGAAGCTCACCATCAACATCAGCACCAACATTAACATCAACCTAGTAGTCAAATCAACAGAAGAAACCCACAACCAACTACCACTATCTGCCAACTACTGGCTAACCCAATAAAAGGACAACAATTACCCACAACAAAAGGGTAAATAGTTGGCAAAAACAGCAAAAGAAGAAGACGAAGACGAAGCAGAAGAAAATTAGTATGACCAAGTTGAGTACTAGAGGTAGTAGCCAACAAAATGCTAGCACGTTTACAACCACTAGCTTCTTTTTTCTTTTTTGTTTTTTCTTTAACTTTGCTCTACTTTGTTTTAAATGTAAATAAAAAAAAAACCAAACCCCATACATTTTAATGACAGAAGTACGAATATTTGCATGCGTAGAAGAAGTTAAAGTAAGTAATGTAGAGCTCTACAAGAATGTAATATAATAATTGTATGTATAGTTTCTGTTGTTGTTGTTGTTGCTGCTGTTCGTTTGTGTAGAGACATGGACTTGTGCCGCCGTTGTCGTCGCCGTTGCCACCACCGCCATCACTCTCAAAGATTAACATGTGGTTTTTTGTTTTGTAATTTATACAGTATCTGGACTCCAGTATGAAGCACTGAAGCGCAATAAAGGATATTTTTTTAATATATGCAGGGTAGTAGCTATAACTATAGGTACTTTGCTTAGGCACGTACGCACGTGTGGTTTTTTGATACAGTAATTGAATTTTTTTTTTTTTGAACTGCCTCCTTCTTTATATGTATATAGTATAAAATTATTATGCAGCCATGCAATATAACAAATAAATATTAAATATAATGACACTATTAACGTAAGAAACTAATTTTTTTATGTTGGTAGAATTTTAAATAATTTTAATAGAGCCTCAAGACTGATTGCAATTCACATGGTTTTCCTAATTTTTTTTTACTAAACTTGATTCCGATCATTCATAAAATTTTTATACTAGTATGGACAAAGGCTGGTAATAATTAGTTCTAAATTACAACTGCAATGAATGCAGATTTCAGCAATCTAAGTATCTCAAGAATTCACTGCAAACTTACTTCAACTCTGACTCAAAATTGAACAGCTTTATGAATGTTATGTTAAAACTTTAAAAACAATTTTAAAAAATCTAAATTTTAAAAAATTAAATTTTATAATTTTCACTTCAACTCAAAATCTGAGGTCTGACTCATCGAGTTTGATTCCGATTTCCATCTCCTTAATCATCATCCATACAAAAAAACAGAGTCATGCGTGTGGGAACTTAAAAACAGACTGAAACAACCTAAGTCTTAAAAACTTAAAATTTTCTTCAACTCTGGCTTCACAACTTGACTTAACCTGCTTTAACCCCGACTTACAACCAGAGCCTTGAAGTTGAAGCTTTAATGGTAAACTTAAACAGCTTAAGTCTGAAAAAGCTAAAAAATTTTTTCAAACTCTGTTCCCACGGTTTTGATTCTGATTTCCAGATTCAACTCTAACTCGCAAATTCTAAGCTCTGACCAAACGATTTTAATTGATTTTTCTAGTTCCAGCTTTGACACGAAACTTAATACGATTCCTCAAAGACACACTGAACCAATCTAAATCTGTAAATTGTCTCTAAATCTAGCGCCACGACTTCGTTTTTAAATCTCAGCTTCAACTCTGACTCAAAATCAGAGCAATTGAGTTAAGATCTCACAGACAGATTTAAAAAATGTTTCTTCTTTCCTGAAAATTGTCATCAGCACTGACTCCAAGTCTCAATTCCAACTCGAACTCAAATTCCAAGCCTTGAAAACGAGACTTTAAGATAAACTTAAACAGATCAAAAGTTGAAGACATAATTTGTTTCCGACTTTGACTCTACGATTTTAAGTTCAAGACCCAGCTTCAGCTCTAGCTCAAAATCGGAGACTTCTAAAACAGGCTTAAACAGTTAAAGTTATGAAGAGCCTCATTCTCCTCCTTTCTGCAGATTTTTCTCTAGTTTTAACCGCACGTTTTCGATTCTAAGCCCAGTTTCAACTCGGACTTAAAATCAGAATCATGGAGTAAAGTCTTTAAAAACCGACTTGAACAACCTAAGTCTTGAATAGAAATATTCTCTACAACGATCAAAGATTTCGACTTCAAGTCCCACTTCTAACTCCTACTTATAACTTTACTTTTTCTTTCCAGCCTTAGCTCCAACACAAAATCAAAGCCATGAGTTCGATACCTTAAAAATACATTTAAACAGACTGAAAGTTGAATACCTAAATTCGCTCCGGCTTTGACTCTATGTTTTCTACTCAAAGTCTCAATTCCAACTCTGACCCAAAATCCCAACCATTTTAAAAACAGACTTAAACAACCTAAGCTGAAAAGTTCTGCTCCCGCTTTGTAAATTTCCACCAACTCTAACTCAAAGCTTCTGCTCCAAGTTTTAAAGTCAAATCGAGTCAAACTTCTTCCACTTAGTCTTTTTATTTGTTAGTCCCTTTTATTATATAAAAAATTCAACCAGTCTTTGTCAGAAGGAATATATATAACCTTTTAAACGATTTTTTCAACTTAAACATTTTTTACAAAATTTTTTTTTCAAGATTAATAATTGCAACTACAAAATCACAGGCAATCAAAGTTCAAAGTTTTCTAAGTATGTGCGAGTATATATAAAAAATTTTCAGTAAAATAATAATTTTGATGATAATGCCAAGTTCAAAATGCCAACACTCTGCTTCTATATACACACATGCATACATATATAGCAATGCGGCCTTTATTATTATCATTGTTGTTGTTGTAGTTATTATCGTCTCAGCCGCGACTGCTGCCACAAAAACAGAAAATCTTCAAATCTACTTGCTGAAAGCAACATTTTTATGCGTGTTAATATGTTGCCACAATATGTTGGTTGCAATTGCAACAACAACAACAACAACGCAGCGTGGTATTTTTATAGATTATAAAAAAATGCTGCTGCTGTCGCTGCTGCAGTTATTGCTGCTGCAACTACTGCTACTGCCGCTTGCTGCTACTCTTTATAACAAACATTATTTTGATTTGTGTGTAGTGGTTTTAGTTGTTGTTTTTACTTTTGTTGTTGGCAAAAATAATCAGTTATTGTAGATGATGAACTGCAATAACAACCACAACAACATAAAAACAGCAACAACAACAGCAGCAGCAACAAAAGCTACAACCATCAAGTTCTCATGCCACTAAAAGTCAACGCGAACATTCAACAACAACAACAAAAGCGACAACAGAAATAAAGATACACAAAAACACTGCAGCAACATTCACAAACACACACACAAACAGCATTATCATTATTATTATTGTTGTTGTTGTTGTTGTTGTAGTTGTCGTCATCGTCATCATTATCATTGCCATCATTATTATTTACTATTATCATGATCGAATGTTGCACTATAGCAGCAACTAGCAGTCAGCAGTCAACAGCAACCAGCAGTCACAGCTTCAGTTCTTTGACTTCTTGTTTCTTGTTGTGTTTTTCTTTTCTTTTTCTTTTTCTTTTTCTTTACCAATTTTCTTATTTTTTTTTTTTTTTTTTGTCTCTCTACATTTTTTCTTTTTTCACTTTTTTTATCGGAAATTTTCATTTTACCAGTTACTAGTTGCTAAAAATTAATAAAAAAATAATTTCCTTGAAAATATTATTGTGACTAATAATAATATGCGGATATAGGAAACAAAGGAAACCTCCAGCTCAACACCTAGCTCCCTTGAAAAAGTTCATTATGGTTTTTCTTTTAATGTCTACTTAGTTTAGAACTTGTTTACTAATAACAACAACAAAAACAGTTTATATATATGTATAAAAAAAACAAACAGTTAGCCATAAAAAACAATCCAGCAACGCTGTGGCATGTTATAAATTGAAAAAGAAGTGAGAAGAGAAGTTTGCAACTTAGTCTTTTGTTTATTGCAGAAGTTTAAATTGCACGGCATTAAGGAAGTTTTTAGCATAACAAATTGTTGCATTTACATAAGCAATGCATTTCACATATACATACATACAAACATGCATACATTATTATTGTTTTATCTTGTTTTTCTTAAGTATGGGCTTACGCCCTATAAGAAGCTACCCTTCTCTTGCGTTTCACTTTTATTTCAAAATACGAAAAATGTAGCTAATTGCTTTACAATAAATAAATATTTTTAAAAGGAACTGTCTCTTTATAATTTATATCAGCATCAACAACGGCACTCTAGTCTACGTATAATGACCCTACCCTAGCCACTACTATAGACCACAACTTGAATGGAATACAAAAATACAAAAACAAAAATATTGAATACCGTCGCCAAGTATTGTAAATATTGTATATACAGTAAACAATGAGACATAAAGATTGGTATGAATGTTTAAACGAATATCCAAAAGAAGGTGGTTTGACTTTTTGCTTTTTTTATTTAAAATCTTAAACTTAAAAAAAAGGAGATCAAAAGGTTTTCATTTTTGCAGCAATACATTTTTTAACTGTTCATTTACAAAAAAAAAAACATTGGAACAAATTTATTAACTTACGCCATAAATCAGAAATATAAACCACAGAACTACAGAAAGGATCTAAAAAAAAACACAGAAAAGAAACGTATACTTTCAATTTATGTTATTTTAAAAGCGAGAACTACAACACGCCCACACTCACTTGGCTGGCTTAACCTGTGAATGTAACATAGCTTAAGTGTTACACTTTATATAATATATAACTACAGTTTAAAGTTTGTCTGGATTTTATTGCTAAGTATTACTTCATTTAAATGAAGTTTGAAGTAAATATAAAGCAATTTTATATTTAAATTATTCTGTATTCATAGTTTTTCTAGGCTACTAAAGTTAGCGATAATTTTTTGGTTTAAAATTTTTGATCTTTAGACTGAGTTTAAAAGCTTCAAAAATTATTTAAAAAAAAGGCTTTAATATATCTTGGCAAATTTGGACTTTTTCGAATAAAAATAATATTCGAATTTTTCTGGTAATATTATTTGTGAATTTTTCAACACCAGATAGCGCATTGGAAACTTTTAAATTAACTACCTTATACTTTAAATGTGTCAAATTTTCATGTCGATTTAAATTCTCTATTTAAAAATATCTTCTCTAAACTCTTTGCTAACTCTAGCTGAAGATCAACAACTTAACCCTTGACCTTTTCAACAAATCAAACCAAACTGTGCCAATTTTTGTTTGCATTCCAATTCCAAAAGTTTCACCACTTTACTTTTCAATAATACTATAAAAGTAATTAACATTTGACTTTCAATTCAACTAAAAATAGCTACATATACAAGTAGAAATACTTTAAAATTAATTACTTACTATAAGAGAAGAGTTGTTTGGTTTATTTCTGTTATTTTTAAATGTATGTAGTAGCACTTCTTTCGGCCAACGACAACTGCTGCTGAATAATATTACTTGCTCTTGTCGTTGCCGATCGATGTTATAGACGACAAGTAGCAACAGCAGCCATAGCCAATGTTAAATAAGCTCTGGCATTGGAAATATAAAATAAAAAAACACAAAAGCAAAAGCAAAAACAAAAACAAAGATGTTTCTTTTTGTTTCTTGTTATATTGCAGCAGCCGCAGTTGCAGGGCGATAATTAACACCTTGCTGAGAGAGAGACAAAATGTTGTTGTGTTTGTTTTTTTTTTCAATATTACTTTTATTGCTGCTGTTGCTGTAAAATAAACAGCATTGATATTGATTTACATTTTTACATTGAACTTGAATTCTTTGCTGTTTTTTCTACTTCTACTTGTATTTCTTGTAATATTAAAAATTTATTGGGAAAAAAAGAAGAAAAATATAAAGATACTCCTCTCTTTATTTTTATATGTATATTTTTTTATTTATACTTTGGTGTTATCTCTTTTCTATGATTAACATCAGGCGCCATTGGCTTATGTTTTTTGTTTTTGAAAAAGATTTTTATTTTTTTTTTATTTTTTGCTTTGGTTTTAAGCTTTTCGCGTTTTGTTATTGTAATGAATTAAATACTTAAAGATTGGTTTGCAGGCAACACAAAACAAAAACATTCTATACACCTTTGGTACGTTTATAAAATTAATAAGCTTGGAATTTTTGTATTCACTTTGAGTTTTGTTTATGTAAAGCAAAAAAAAAAAAATAAAGAACAGCAACGCTGTTATTTTTAGATACCAGCAAAGCTTGTTATTGTTTTTGTTTTCTAAGTATGTATATTAAAATTAATTTTATTTAATTGTTCTCCTTTTCAAGTGTAAGATTTTTTCTTTTTTTCTGTTGTTACTGCTTGTTTATTTACTGTTGGTTGCTGCCTGCTTGCATTTGAATTAGTAGCGGCATTGGGGGATTAGCCAACGCCAGCTTACTTTCAAAACCACTTTAGCTTAAATAGCTATAGAAATAACGAATAATTTTTATTGTTTTTGCTCAAATTATTGTATCATAGTTAAATGAAATTAGTTTTTGGATTGTGTGGAATAATAAAAAAAATTTTGTGGTTTGATTTTGAAAAGAAAAAAAAAATAAATAAATTAAAAATGTAATAAAGCAAATAGATTTTAAAAATAAAAATAAATTTCATGTTTTTATACGTTACCTCAAACGTGCAAAAATATTTTAATATTAGCGAAACAATGAAATTAAATGCCTTGGATTGAAAGAACAAGTTTGTTGCTTAAGTCTTTTGTTTTTAAACACGAATATTTTTAACAACGTTAATTAGAAATTTGTGGAATTATTTTTTTCATTTCATATGACCAAATTTTTTCCCCCTTGAAATGGTGCATGGCATGGCACGTTCGTGTTCTAAATCTTTTGTTTTGTATGCTATTTTTCTACTTCCTATAAAAAATATAATTAACTTATATCATTATTTTTCTTTAGATTGAGTGTTTTTGTTTACCAAATAGTTCTTCAAAATTCTAGTTACAAAATAATTTTTCATTTCTTTTTTTCCACCTTAATTGCTCATCATCATTACTTCTCATTGAGGTTAATGTAATAAAAATCATTACAAAATTACCGCCTAACATATAGACCTACACGCACACCCATGACAATCAATCATCATAACGGATATATGAGCATATACGTAAATTTGAATAAAAAACAAAAGAAAGAACGAAAAACTTCATTAAAAATTTAACTTTAAAAATGCAGAAGAAGACAAAACGACACCACACATCAAGAATACAAGACACCACACCAAAAACCACCAAGACCGCAAAACCTTTTTTTTTATTTCTTTTCTTGTATCTCTACTTTGAGTTTAACTTTAAGAATAAAACTAATTTATGTTTGTTGAGTTTTTTAGTTTTTATCCGGCGGAAGTAAACCATTGTTTTGTATGCTATATAGCAAGAACAGAAGATATATGAGCAAGCATTTATGTATGTATATGTCTGCGTGAATGCGCGCATGCTCAATTTAAATATATATGCATAAACCCAGTAGGAATTTGTGGTATCAACGATAATGAAATCATAACACTGTACAATAAAATGCACCAAAAAAAAAGATTTCGGAGTTCCCATTTGGTTTTCTGGAGTTGTTTTTGATGCTAATAACGATTCCATAAACATTTTTTTCGATTCACTTTGAACTTTTGTGATATCGATGATTTTATGATTTTTCAGCTTTACCTTATTATTTTTTTGTTGAAAACTTTGTAAAAACTCATAAAACTTGTAGAAAACATAAAAAATCGAAAAACATTTTTTTCCCCCATGGACCCCCCCTCTTGAGTTTTTTTTCCAAAAATTTAAGTTAAAAAAAATCGTTTTTTTTTTAAATAATTTTTTGTTGAAAACGTTTTAAAAACTCATAAAAAGTGTAGAAAACACAAAAAACCGAAAGAAAAAAAATTTAAAAAATCATAAAACCATCGATATCACAAAAGTTTGACCTGACTTGAAAATGATTCGTCATCAGCTTCAAAATCAACCCTAGAAAATCCATTTGAAAACTTAAAAAATTTGTTCGAATAGTTGATAGTATAATTAATTAATAAAAAGTTGCAGTGGGTTTCTGAAACCTTCGTTTTTTTTTTTGGTTCCACACAAATATTTAAACTAACAAAAAGCTAAATTATAAGAAAATAAAAAGCAATTAATTTCTGTAACCATTTATGACATTTTCAATGACACAATCCACCACAAGCATACCAACTATGCATTGCGAACCTCAATTAATAAATAACCAAAACCCACTAAAAACAAAATAGTGGGAGTAGAAACTTGACAGCTTAACACTGATGTGCAATACCTTTACTTTCGTCTAAATTTCCTACTGGTTATTAGCGCAATAACATGAAAGTACTTTAGCTCACTGGCTTGTGTATATTTCTTACAACCACCGCCAACACCGCAGCACAATACAATACAAGAGCAAGTAGAGAGTTCTTTCAACTAACTTCAACACATGCCATTGCTCTTTTTCTTTCATTTCTATTATTGCCATTATCATCAACACCAATGTCTTCGTCATCATTATTATCATCATCGTTAGGATGATCATCAACACCAACCACCAACACCATGATCATCATTTTTAGTCATTGTCTTCGTCAACAATTTTGCTTTGACGGTTTTTATGCAATTGTATGTTATTGTATAATAAGTAAAAATGCATATGGGTGTGTGTGTGTGTGTGTATGTCTGCGTGTCTGTCTCTATGTATAGGTGTATGTGCTCTGCATAATTTTATGATTGCCATAATGTCTTTTTGTCGTTTTGTTTTTTTTTCTCTCTCTCTTTTTATATATTTATTTTTTTTTTTCATTGACTTTAACACTTCTTCGTCTGATGTTGCTATTGCTGCCACTTCTGCTATTAAAGGTAGCCATGTTTGTGCATTGATTGAATTCAATTCAATTCTGCTTTTTACATTTTTTTTTTTTTTGGTTTGTTAAATGTATGTATGTGTATTTAGTAAGTGAATGAGCAAATGAAGTTAGTCAAAGAAATGTTGCTTGTTGTCATCGTCTTCGTCATCATCATCATCACCATGATCATCATCATCACTACCAAAACCATCATTACCATTCTTGTTGCCAATGCTGTTGTTTTTGTTTTGGTTTAACCATCACGCATGTGCTGTAATCATCAATGTGGTAATCATCAATATGACTCAGCTTCGTCATTATGTGCATGTATACATACGTATATGTAATAGGCAAGAAAGCTTAAATTATGTGACTTGCATGCTACTTACTGCATACTTACTTACTAGTAGCAAAGCGTTTTTTTTTGGATATTTTTTTCTTCAATTCAAGAAAATATTGAAGTAGCATTTGTTCAATCCAATTGGTTAGGGGATTTTTTTTTTTTCAATTGATAATGCATGAATTGCAAAAACAAAACCTTTAAAGTCTTTAATTTAATATTGAATTTTTATCACGCTTAAGTTCTTTTGATTCTTGATAATTTATGAATATTTTTTCATAAAAAAGATTGTTCATGAAAATTATATGGTGAAATATTTTTCTACAATATAATAATTGCATTAAGTTGTAAAGAAAAGTCTAAAGTGCTGCATTCTTAAAGATTGCTGCAAAGTTTTGTTGTGTTTAGTAATGATGATGATTAAAGAGCGGCTAAAAAGCAAATAGATTTGTCCCTTCCTGTCTTTCCTGTTCATAAATGTCACGCTTCCTTAATATTGATTTTTATAGATTTTTATAGAAAGTGGGCATTACAATTTGTGATTATCGCTTTAAGCAAGGCACAATTGTGATGTCTCCCGATCAAAAGAGAAGTAAAGTTTATAGCTTGCATTATGAGGACTTTGGTTAAAATGAATTTGACTATTTTTTTAAGAGAGCTACCAGCTTTATTAAGCAATTGTAGAAACATTAAGAAGCGATATCGAATCCTAATTCAAAGGCTGCAGTTAGAAATTTTTTGTTGGAACTATTTCAAAAACATTACTTCAAAAATGATTAATTACACTGTCCGACATTTTTTGATCCACGAAGTGCTTCTGAGGAAACCTCCATTCACATTTTTTGCGGTTAGTCAAGGACTTTGTTAATTTGAAATTTTTGTCCTAGGCCTGAGCTTAAAAAGTTTAAAAATTTATAAAAAATAGAAAGCATCACGCGAGGGTAAAAATATAATTATTATTTTTTAGATTTTTTTCACCACTAGATGGCCCCTTAGAAAGCGTTAAGTTTACAAAAAAAGTAAAAAAAGAAGAAAACCATAAAGGAGAGGAGGCAAGGGGACAAATGATTTTCACAACAAAAAAATCTTCATAGTATTAACAATATGACTGCAAAATTTTGTTTCGATACAATTATCTGTTCGATTTTTAATTAAATTTTTAAAATTGAAATGGAATTCAGTTTATAAATTTTTTCTAATTTTTTTTTTTTTTTTTTTTTTTTGAGTTTCTGAACTACATGCCATTTCAATTTAAAAAATATAATTTTAATTCAAAAGAAGTAACTCATGTCTAATCGAAATTTCATACTCAGAATATTTTTTTAAACGTTAGAAACTCTGAAATACCCTGCAAAAAAGTTTGTCTCAATTCGGATTTAGTTTCTGGTTTCCAAGAATTGGTTGACATAAATCATTTTTGTTTTTTTTAGGAGACTATGAAAATTAAATCTAGAGGTTAATTTTCAAAGTCATGACTTAATTTTCAAAGGCCGTCTGATTTGCCCGTCTCTATATACATTGTTGTTGTGATGACTACATTTGTTCATTAAGCCTGTTTATATATAACTTCAAATAACGAAATTGACATGAACTTAAGTCATGACTTTGAAAATTAACCTCTAGATTTAATTTTCATAGTCTCCTAAAAAAACTATCATGAACTGATCGAATGGGGACCGTTCAGAAAAAATGACACCTAGAATCATTTTCTCACAAACACACACACTCTCCCATGTACTAGACTTTCAAATAACGAACTGTTATGCAGACTAGCTACAATGGGAACAAAACAACAACATAAGTGTATAGAACGGTAGTGGTAGTTTCTTTCAATATCTCTATTCAGTGAAGATATTTGGAATCAAATCCGTAATTCTGGGTTATGATTTCAAATATTAGTAGCTTATATAGGATATTGAAAGATTAAGAACTTATCACTAAGATCACTGATGAGGAATTGTGGCGGATTCCGAAACGGCCGTCTGATTTGCCCGTCTCTATATACATTGTTGTTGTGATGACTACATTTGTTCATTAAGCCTGTTTATATATAACTTCAAATAACGAAATTGACATGAACTTAAGTCATGACTTTGAAAATTAACCTCTAGATTTAATTTTCATAGTCTCCTAAAAAAACTATCATGAACTGATCGAATGGGGACCGTTCAGAAAAAATGACACCTAGAATCATTTTCTCACAAACACACACACTCTCCCATGTACTAGACTTTCAAATAACGAACTGTTATGCAGACTAGCTACAATGGGAAAAAAACAACAACATAAGTGTATAGAACGGTAGTGGTAGTTTCTTTCAATATCTCTATTCAGTGAAGATATTTGGAATCAAATCCGTAATTCTGGGTTATGATTTCAAATATTAGTAGCTTATATAGGATATTGAAAGATTAAGAACTTATCACTAAGATCACTGATGAGGAATTGTGGCGGATTCCGAAACGGCCGTCTGATTTGCCCGTCTCTATATACATTGTTGTTGTGATGACTACATTTGTTCATTAAGCCTGTTTATATATAACTTCAAATAAATCATTTTTATTATTTATAGAGTATAAGTTCACTGACATCTTTAAATGCGATTTCTCGAATGTTGGATTGTTTTGACCTATGACAGTCTTGCAGCAAGCTCGCGATATGTAGATACATAGTTAATTTTAAACTTTTTTTTATGAGCACTTCAAGTTCTTGATAATCTGGCGATTTTTGTAAATTCTTTTTTTCAAATTTTAATAATTTTTGTATTGGTTTTATCGGAAAAGTATTCAGAGATTTCTTCATGGTCTCTTCAATTCAATTCAAATTAACTAGTCCTATAATTTGACTGAACATATTATACTATGAACATGCAATGAATATAAAAATGCATGGTCTACAGAACAAAATGACTGAAAATTAACCTAAAAACTCAACATTTTTTAAAAGATTTTCGTTATTTTTTTATGAGAGCTTCAAGTACTCAAAAAAATTGTAATCTGACCGTATCGAATTCTATGAAGTTTTAAATTTCTACACTTGTCTACTTTCATTTGGTTTGTGATTCATTCACGCCAGTGTTACCAGAGAGTAAAGGCTTTCATTTTAAATTTTTCGTTTGTACGTTTTCTATACGATTTCATTATCTCTTATGATCTTGTATTATATTTAAAGTTAAAAAATGTGTTTTCTCTATAAGTTTTCAGAAATTTCACGTGTCATTCCTTTGATATTTAAAAAATTATCAAAGAACAATTGCAGGAATATTTAAATTTTTCCTGTCTGACAAAAACATTCTACATTCCATTTAAATATCTTAAACCAAAGCCATTAAGTTTATACCTTTCTCATTCCCTCTTACTCATTTCATCCATCTCCCGCTCTATTCGATACTGGTTCCATAAATAGTAGCAAACACGCCTCGTTCATTTATAATGCAACTCTAGCTACTTTTTCCACCACTGTCTTTTTTCTACCTAAGTATAAATAATTGCACAAAACAAAAATTGAATGACACTCTCTTGAATGTTGCAACTTTTCAGCAACACCGTAAGGTAGCAGCAACAGCAACAAACAAGCAACAGCAAATGCAATGCTCAATCAACATTTCATTTATATTTGTAAGCCGTAGGCGTGTATGCAACTTCAATTCAAAGCAATTCAACCAAGCAGGTGAATTTGTTTTTGTTTTCTACCTCTTCTTCTATGCAGCAATTTTCTTAAGTTTTGCTTAAACAGAAAAATAAAAATTAAAAAAAAAACTGAATACTTATTTTTATAAATTCTGATGCAATGACAAATAAATTTATGTGTCGTCTTCAAGACGATTGCGATGTTGAGTAGAAATTCCAGTTGTTTATATGAATATTAAAAACAGGTCAAAAAAGTATTTATAGATATTCGAATAATAGAATAAAAATATCATTTTAATTGCATGAGGAGGAGAAAAAGTTTTTGCTTTGATTGACAAATTAAAAAAATATAAATAATTCTAGTTGGGATTTGATACTAGCAGATATGTGGAATTTGCAATTTCAAGTACTTAGTTTGAAAATATGTTAAATTTTTGTATTCTTTTTCTTCAAGCTATTTATGTTACTCAGCTGTAAGCTTATGGTAAAGCACAATTTCTTTCATTTAGATATGCATTTTCTTAGCTTATATGATTGTTAGTACTCACCTTTACACAACACCTTTGTTCATTCCACTTTTTCTCGTTTCATTAAAAAAAACGTTTACAGAGCACGATAAATTAAAATATATAGGTTCATAAATTAGCACAATATTCAAAATATTTTTTTTTTTTTTTTTTGTTAATGTTTTTCGCTATGAGTTTCAATGAATTATTTCAAGTTCGGAATCCAAGTCTTTCGTTTTCAATTCTCATAAGTAAAATGCAATCAAAATAAACCACAAAAACTCATTATAAAATCAATATTTATACTAAATGTTGTCACATATACCACATATATAGTAAATATGTAGGCTTATTTATTTTTTCATTGTATTTGTTGTTGGTATTTTTTTGTTATAGCAACATATTACTGCTTGTATGCATATGTATGTACATATGTATATTGTATGGTTATGTTGCAACTTAACGCATGCGGTTATTTCTGCAGAAAAATTAAATGTGTCTGTCTGGCACCAAGTTTAACAATAAATTCTCTTGTCTCTGTTGTGGTGATATTACATTTTTTTTACTTCTTTTTGGTTGTGCATTTATGAGAAACTGAAATTAAAAACCAGAAAAAGAGAATCTTTACAATTATATTTCTTGCTAAAGGTTTTAAATAAATAAAATCATACAAATGTTTATATTTACAAATAACTATAAATTTATTTAATGTTGACATTTATGATTTGCAATATAGTGTGATGTAGTAAGGCAGAAATGTTGACTTATTTTATAAATGAAAAAATGATGCAGGCGATGATTTTCTAGTAGTCAGAAAAACATCAGTGGGTAAGAAGAGATAGACAGAAACAAATATACCAATTAATATTTAAAACAATGTTGTTTTGTTTGAGTATTCATATAATTTAAAAATAAAATCATTTTTTAAATAAATTTTAAAAAAATAAATTTATTTTTTGATTTTTGATCAAGTTTTTTATCAAATATTATATTTTTGTTTATTAATTTATACAAGTTTATTTATTAATTTTTATTAATTTATTTATTAATTTTCATCAAGTTTTTTATTAATTAATTCTTATAAATTTATTTTTTGATTTTTATAAATTATTTATTAATTTTTATAAATTTATTTATTAATTTTTATAAATTTTTTTATTGATTTTTATAAATTTATTAATTAATTGTTGTAAATTTATTTATTAATTTTTATCAAGTTTTTTATTAAGTTTTATATTTTTACTTATTATTTATTATAGATTTATTTATTAATTTTTATATTTTTATTAATTAATTTTTATAAATTTATTCATTAACTTTCATCAAGTTTTTTATTAATTTTTATATTTTTATTTTTATAAAATTATTTAACAGTTTTTTTCTTTATTCCTTTTTTCCAGGTAAGATTCTAAATTTCATGAAGTATTCCTAAACTCAAATGAAAACCTAACAAAAGCAGCAATTCCCGAGGTAAATAATTAAACACATCTTCATTGAAAAATTCAAGAAAATTTTTTATTACTTTCTTACGAAATAGAGAAATATTAAAGATTACCATTTAAGTGCGGTAAAAATTTTTCTAGGTATTTTTTTTCTTCTTAACGTATATCCTTTTATTTTTGCAAGCCTACTACTTCTCCTCTTCTTTCTTTATTTTCCTCAGCATTCCCATTAAATAAAAGTAAAATTAAAACATTTTTGTTTAACATTTTTCTCATCATGTTTACTGTAAAATACCACGAAACATATATATAAATAAAAGACTAAAGTAACAAACCCGACAACGACGATGATGACGACGACGACGACAACAACGACTATGACGACGAGTTAAATACTTTGCAACGCATGCGCGCACAGTTTCTCAGTTTCTATACAAAAATATCATAAGATCAAAGGTATTTTACTATACGACAGCGACAATACAAATAACAACAACAACAGCTACAACTTAAATAACAAAGTATACCTACATATAACAACCATATAGTATAAATACGTAAGGACAATGTTGCAGCCGTAGTAAAGTAACAACAGCAGCACACGCGTTTCGTTTGAGTATCTCGCTCATTCTTTTGAATATAATAGTCTTCGAGTGGTTAAAGTTACTTCATGTTGATGCTGCACTATCACAAACAACTTGAGCACAGTGTAGTTGAGGGGGAAACAAATACATAGATATATATTTATAGAGGGACACGTTCGGTTTAAATTAGCAAATATTTGTAAACGCTTTTTTTTGTATTTTTGCTTTTAAAAGATTTTTTTTCAGCTTCCAAAAAGGAAGAAAAAAAGGATTGCATTTAAATTGTTTACCTACTTTTTTCTATACTTTACTCTTTTTTCTCTATGTGTCTCTCTCCCTCTCTATTCTTCAATCTATCTATTTCCCTTTTTCACTCTCACATTATTATAAAACTGCATTAACAGGTTAAACATTTAACCTTGACATTTTCATTTGATGTAGGCGCATTGTTGTTAATAAAAAGAATTATTTTTGTTGTTGTTTCACAAAATTGTGTAAAAATAAAAGAATGCTTTGCACTTGCATATTCGTGCATAGAAAAAAAAAACTAAAGATGTGCACGAATGCGTACCGCTTACCAAAATAAATTCAAGAAGCGATTGCGTAAAAAATCAAGAAAATTGATTTTAAATACAATTGACTATATTTTGCTTGCTACTTTTAACCAAAAATTTAGATATTTTATTTTTTCATAGTACTATAAAAACTGAATTCATCAGTTGAAATAAAAGGTAGCCCCATTTGAGCACCAAAGCTATGAAAAGTAAGGAACCACCAACAAAATTAATAAAAATTAAATCAAACGGTTCATTTCTAATGAATTTCTAAAAGCGCCTAGCCTCATATTGGTCGCTTACGTTTTTAAAGCATTTTTTCAATGTCTCAAACATTTTTCTTCACATAAATTTCTCACCTCCTTTTCTTAGCCCAATCTTTAGACATTTATTTAAGAATAAGAATCCCCAAAAATTGTGGTAAAGAGAGGAGGTAGGAGGCTTAACCCAGTAATGCCTAGCGATGCTGTTCCAGAGCCAGGTTCAAAAACAACTTTTTCCCCAAGTTCTTGATCTATCTACGTTGGTTTCCGCTCGTCCTTAATGGGTTAAGTAACAACAAAAACAGTTTTTACAATCGTAATGGAGATTTTTATCTCAAACACTGAACCTCCAGCGTTTGTATATTTTCCCATTGATTCTTCAGGAAAAATGTTCAGCATCAAATCCTCTTTCGGTATCACACTACGATTATCCTGTTGCAAAAACACTGCTGGACAGTATAATTAAAATTCTGACATCTACTTTAGCCTCATGCTTGGCGCTAAAACTCACAAAGTTTGCCTCTCAAACAAACCATTGCATTTTTTTGCTTACAATAAATACTCAATTTCCAAAATACTTGTAAAATATAATTACTTCTAAGGAACTGTAGGTCTTTAAAGGCAATTTAAGAAAACCACGCCTTTCTATTGCTTATTGATAAAATGTTTAAATTAAAGGCAACATTAAAGATTTTTTCTAACTATGATTAAACTGAACAATTCAGCTTCTGAAATTAATAAAAATTAATTCGCTTCTGAACGATTTGTAAGGTTTTAAGAGAATTTTAAACCCCCACGCCCCTTTATGGGTTGTTTACAACTTTATATGTTTTTTTTTTTTTTAAATATCACCGTTTTTGATGTGTGAATATCTTAGCTTCCTATATGGGCAAAATTCATAATTGTGTTATGTAAGAAAGCACATAAGATGTAATGCAAATCCCATTATCTTAAAATCAAATTTACACGTTTCTAGTGCTTAGTTGCCTATAGTAAAATTTTATGGGCAACATTTTTCTAGAACATATTAACCCTCTGCGGACACTCTTAATGGGGTAAAAATGCAATTTTTCCAAAAAATAACCAAAATACTCATAAGGGATGGAAATAATGAATTAATAAATTCCAAAAATATATTCTTCGTAAGATTTTCCTATAAGGTGCTGAACACACAAATGTTCTCAGATGTAAAAATAATTAAGATGTCTCAGAAGTGAGCAAAATTTAGGACCGAGTAAAACAAATTGTCGTTGGTATCCAAAACGGAGTACTCTGAACCACTTTCGTTATCCCATAAGAATACTATGATCCCGATTACTTTTGGTCGTCCTCAATTTATCGAACAGTGTTATCATCACTCACAACAACGTTTTAGATTGTAGACAGTTGCACTAGGATTGGAAAGCCCCATGTTGGGAGCTGAAGTATTCCTCTTAATCAAAGCTGTGTTTCTTTTTTACAGTAAAAACATCCTTTCTAGAGTACCATTAAAAAATTATCAAACATTAAACCATTTCCGCATCATACAGAACATTTTTAGTAAGATTTAAAAGACCAAGTCCCTCACTGATAGTATAACTTTATACATGATTTGAGCAGCTTAAGCATTTTTTGATTATCACCATTGAAAATGCTTGAAATTGTTACCCGAATTATAATTTACATATTCAATAATTTGACACATTAATTCGCAGGAGTCTAACCTCACATTGGGCGCTGAATTTTTTTCTTCGCATTTTGAAAGTTTTATTGCAATTTGGAAAACAAATCACTACACATAGAGCATTGTATAGTTTTTCTGTATTCGCTTAATCCCCATGTTGGGTGCCATACATCTAAACCCTTTCACCCTTGTTAATATTTTAATGAACATCAACTATTAAATAAATAAAAAATAGTTTTCCTTTACCAAATTGAAAAGTTTAGTTTAGTTTGAATAACAAATCACCCCACATAAAGGATGCCATATAGCTTTCGTTATTCATCACGAAAATGTGCTTTACTATTACCTATTGAACTTCGAAGATTCTCCATTTTAGAGCATGTTAACAACCAAAACTCATATAGTTTAGTTAAAATTTTGATGAGCATGAAAGAAATTATACTGTAAATTCGAATTATCCGACGTAGAGCTATATAGTTTAGCCATATTTGACACAAGCTTTTTATTCTGAAATTCTCTACTTTAACTCCATGTTGGACGCCAAAGCTTACATAGTTTTCTTTTCAAATCAAATTTTAAGAGACGCACCTAATTTTTTTTAAAGAAAAGCATTGCATCGAAATTAAAATATTGAGAAATTTTTTTGAATAAAAAAATTTAATTTTCATCAAGTTAGTCTCAAAAAAAAAACAAAATCCGCCACTGCAGCACTGGAAGGTATTCCGTACACATCTTAGTATGTTATTTTTGAAGGTATAATAGAAAAATGCAAAAAATCGATTTAGTGAGCTGCAAAGATGAAGAGGAAGAAAGTTTTATCTCTCATTACCTCTACTCTTACAAAATAAAGTTAAAGTGGTTTTATTTATTAGAGCTATGGAGAGGGAATAGACTTAATGCTCACCAGGATATTCATGATGTGCACTGATGGCCAACCACATAACCAAACTAAGCCATATATGAAAAATTTCTTATACCTAAATCAATCAAGTCTCACATACTCAAACCTCACTCACATATGAGCCCCGCATATATTTCATAACATGTTTATTTTCAGTCTAAAATGCAAATTTTCATGTTGAAGAAACATAATGGTGAGGTTAAAAAATTAAGTTACAAATCACTTAATACAAAGTATATTTTTTTATGTAGATTCCTTGCATTGTACATAGTTGGGAACTGTTTAAATTTTTTGTTCCATGGTAATCGAAAGTTCAGCTACCAGTACCACTCAACTCTGCATACGCATTACTCTACTGTATAAATGAAAATCTCACAGCAGCCACAACAACAACAATAGTTACTAGCAAAAGAAACAGCAGTAAATCTTTCACAACCTAAAGAGAGATCAATTGAAAACAATACATCAACAAGTGCTGCATATGGATACGCACAAGTGTATAACTTAACGATTTTGAAAAACTCAACAGTGGCTCTTACTTTCAATATAACTTGAGATATTTCTACACACACAAACAAAAACAAGAAGGTTCAGAATTTTACTTCAAAAACAAAAGTGAAAAATTTTTGTTTGTTTTTAGAATTGATGTTGCTGTTTTGTTTGTTTGTAAATTGATCCTTTTGTTCTTGTTTCTGCAATGTGATATATTTATATACTTCGTTGTATTTATAGTCCTTCTCAACGTGCTATGATCAGTTTTGTTTTTGTTTTGCTTATCTGTTTTTGTATTGTGTGTGTGTGTGTGATTGTGTTTGTGTTGGCGTTGACTTTTGTCAACTTTAAGACACATTTATTTTGCCCGCAAGGGAAAGAAGGAAAAATAAAAATGCGTAGATTGTAGTCGCAACAATTGTTTAATTTTTACTTGCTATCTTTTGTTGGGCGGTCAACAAAGAACAAACTAAGAAGGCATAAAAATACAAAACAACAAAAAAAAAAAAGGATATATGCACTTAATCTTATTTACTCTCTTGTAAACCTAGAAAATGAAGCTATTTATGCTTTATTGTTCTTTCTGTTTACAACACACATTTGTTTTATTCTTTTTGGTTTAAGCAATAAAGAAAACATTTAAAATTTTGAATTGAGGAAGCAGATTAATCTTGCTGCATTACCTTCAACCTTATATTTCGGACAATATCTTAATAAAATGATTTTGCTAATTTAGTTATTTATAAGCTATTGTTATTTTATATTGCTACTGTCATATTTAATTTAATTATCAACTGAATAAGAGTTTTATGTATTCAATTATGCCAGTAGCATTTCTATGTATATAAAATAATAATAAAAAGTACTGAAAAGTTAGTGGTGGCATTTTATTTATTTTTTTCTTTGTTATTATGGCGCATTAATTGTATTTGCATATCAACATAAAAAAGAATGTGACCATAAATTGTAATAGCTATAAATTTTTATTTCAAAACCCAACATGTTGAGCTTACCTTACTAAATCTGAATGCATTCATGCATAAACTACAAGTGTTTGAAGAAATTTGCTGAACAGTCATAAAAAAAAAATATATATATCAAAATTTGTTGTAAAGCTGTAAAAAGTTTAGGAAAGAAAAGTTTTATTTTCATCATTAATTTTTTTTTATATATTTCTAGCAGGGCACAGGAAAACTGAAACAGAATCTGTATGCCTCTAACCATTTTTCGAGATTATCTATTTCAAATTATTTTTGAGCATATCGAAAATTGTATACACAAATATGTTTTGTAGCTTTGAAACTCAAATTCTTTAATATTTTTACTTCTATCTTCCTGTGCACACTTGCAAAAGTTCGTTGCTTTGGTTATTTGTATTTTTGAAAGATTTCTATTTTTCTTCTCAACATCACTCAAGCATTTATCACTTAAATTATTTATAGCTAAAAAAAAATTAAAGAAAATTTCACACATTCTTTTTCACTACCTTAAAATTCTTTTACTTGCTTACTAGGAAAAATTTAATATCTTCTTAAAAAAATCGCATTAACAACAAAGTTATTATCAAAGCAAAGTCAGCAAACTAGTAAAACTAACGAAAATATCTCCGCACTTTGCAACAAACTGAAATGATGAGCAACTAGAAACTTTACAAAAAAATCAGAAGAAAAATAAGCTAACAAAAACTGCTCTAGGCAATTTCTTCAAGTTCTAACTGTTAAACTTAACAAACTGCATTCGTTGAACATAGCCTGAGAGTCTAAACTTAAATTTAAGAGGGGGAAATACTTACATTGAAGAAAAGAGCAGATATAAAACGCAAGATCTTTTAGTTATCACCCACAGGGTATGCAGCAGCAGCAGCAGCAGCAGCAACAAAACATCAACAACAGCTTTGCTTTTTAAAAGCTAAAGACAAGAGTTGGTTGCAGGCAGCTATGCATTATCAACTAGAAGAAGTAGTAGAAATTGAATCCAGCAGGAGAAAAGAAAATTCACTTTGTTTCCCTCACAGTATAACTTGAAAAAAAAAGCTAGTGAAATAGTATAGCGTGTTTGCTGTAGTATTACGTTAGTTATACTTTACATTAAATTGCGCGCATTTTATCTATCTACATATGTTGTGTATAAGGTGTAAGCGCTTAAAGCCGGCATTGATCAAATTTCATCATATTGGCTTAAGGATTTATCAACCAAACACGTTTTTTTTGTACCCCCATCATGATAGCATTTTTTGAGAAAAAAGATTATATACAAAATGGCTACCACTTTAAAAAAGTGATTCCCCCGCATTTTGTAATTTTGACTTTTATCTGAAAAATGACCGAAAATTTGTTTTTCTTGGACCAAATTACCCGAGTGAACAAAATTTTTGGCAAACTTCTCCAATTTCTCAATCTCACGAACTGGCTCTAGATAACAAAATGAAAAACACCCTTTCATAAATGAGGTTGTGGTATCAAAATGGCGCTCTAGCGCTAATTGTGCTCCCTCTGTTAGAGGGAGTAGCCACTCTACTTACCTACCTACCTACAAAGTTTTAACAAAATCGGTGCTCCAGTACAACGAAAAATTCAACTGTTCATAATATTAATATTGATAAAGTGTTCATAGCATTTACAATATTCATTAATTTGTTCTTAATATTAATGAAAATTCAATTATTCATAACATTGAGGAATATGTTCTTTATATTATCGAACGTGTTCATAGATTAAGCAATATTGATGAATGCGTTTATAATGTTGATAAATGTGTTCATAGAATTTATGGATGTGCTCACAGTAATGATGAATATGTTCATAATATTGATTAATGTTTTTATAATATTGATCAATATTTATTTTTTTATAATAATTGACGGACGTGTTCATAATATTGTTGAATGAGTCACAATATTGATGAAGGCGTTCTCGATATTAACGAATACGTTAATAAATTGATAGGTGTTTTGATAATATTGATGAATGTGCTCGCAATATTGATGAATGTATTCATAATATTGATAAACTGTTCACAATATTCATAAATTTCTTCACAATATAATTAAACGGGTTCATAGATTGAAGAAAATGTTCACTATATTGATGAATGTGTTCATAATATTGATGTGTTCTTAGAACTTAAGAATGTGCTCATAATATTGATGAATATGTTCACAATATTGATGGATGTTTTTAAAATATTGATCAATATTTATTTTTTATTATGATTGACGTATGTGTTGGGAATATTAGCAAATGTGTTCATAATATTGTTGAATGGGCCACAATACTGATGAAGGTGGTCATGATATTGACGAATGTGTTAATAATATTGAAGGATGTGTTCATAATATTGGCAAATATGTTCATAATATTGATGAACGTTTTCACAATAGTGATGAATGTATTCGTAAAGTTGGTGAATGTGCCAATGATATTTACATATGTGTTCTTAAAAAGGATGAATATGTTCGTAAAACTGATAAATGTGTTTATAATTCACAATATTGATAAATGTATTGAGGATATTGATGAATGTGTTCATCGTATTGTCGAATATATTGATAATTTTTATGAATGTGCTCTTAATATTGATAAATTGGTTTATAACATTGAAGAACAAGTCCGTTATGTCCGTTACATGTTAGAGCTTTGGTGTTAAATGTCGACAGAGAGCTAATCTCGCCATTTCAAATTAAAGATTCATTGTCAACCAAAAGTACTAAGTCTAATTGGATAATTATGCATATTATTCAAAGCGTCTTAATTTTATTTTTTTGCTTTAGTCTTTAAACTTAGGAAAGTCAACTTTGTCTGGGTATAAAATTTTACTTTAAAGCAAATAAAATTCAATCAAATTATATTCCTCCTTTAAAAGTGGGCAGTAAAAAAAGGCAGCCACCTTTTTCTGTGCTATCCTCTAAAATCAATCTTTTATAACTTTGTTCATTTCAAACCACGATTAATTTGATTGTAGTATACTCTTATCAATGTGATTAATGCATTCATAAATATATTAAATGTGTTCATAGGTGTAGATAGCGTGTTCATAAATACAATTAATGTGTTCATAATTTTCATAAAAATGAATATTGTTCCATTAAATCGAAGTTTGATGAATAACATTTCATCATATTAATGAATAAATTTATAAAAAAATTGTTTGTGTTTTTGGAAGAAAACAAATTTTAAATGGAACATATATGTATATTTCCTGGATACTCTTGACAGGCTTTCTGAGTCGCACTTGTGAGTCGTTGACCTACCTTTACACCAGCTGTCTTATTCGTATCTTTCGAAATTTTAATTATTATTTTTTTTTTTTTTGAAACTTCATTCTACTTTAATTTTAAACATTCTATTTAAAATTGAAAAAATACTCTTATCAAGGCGGAATTTTGCAATTTTATTAAAAATATTACAAAATTTTTTATAAAAATCACCTAACTGCCCTCCTCGCCCCTTGTACCTCTCCTCCATTGAACCACTTCTGACGCGACATCTGGTGGCGGAAAAGTTACAAATAATATTGTTAAAAGTTTTCATACTAATTGGCCTTTAAGAAAACCTTAATTTAGAAAAATCTACTCATACTTCTTATTTTTAATTATTTTTTAACTTTTTCAATCCCAAAATTAAAAAAAGTTCCTTAACTTTACTAGGTTAAAAAACTGTAAATGCGGAGTTGCTCAAAAACACTTTCTTTCTCAGAATTCAAAATCGAAAGCAGTCAATTGAATTTGTTGGAATTTAGTCTTAGGTAAATTCACTGACAAGTCAATTGCATGAATTGAAAATATAATTTTTTCTAATATTCTGAAGATATTAGACTAGGTAGACTTTCAAAGCTACAATTAGTTTGGTGTAGTTTTTGTTTTTAATTGAATGATGCATTGACATTAGAGTGTGCCAAGTAATGTGCATTTTTAATTCGTCACTCATCCAACTTAAGCTTAGGGAAGCCATTTCAGGTCGCTTCACCCTATACCTATAACTACATCGAAACTGGCAGCATAACAGAAATTTTAATAGCTGCTACAGTGCCACTACTAAAATTCTTGCTTATTTTTCTATTCTTTGGTTTTTTTTTTTAATATGAGAAAAAGCAGTGAAACACGTAAAAGAATTTTCTTCACACACACACAAACACACACTAAAGGTGAAAAAGTCAAGAGCTTTGAATCCATGCAAACACGTTAGAAAAAAAATGTGAAAATCTTGTGTGAAATTTTTACACATTAATTTTACGCTAAGGTATAAATAAAGAAAAACAGATGTGTGTCTAGTAGCAAAGAAATGAAGAAATAATAAAAAGTTTTCTAACGAAAACTAGAGGACAAAAAAAAAAAAAAAGAACAGAAGAGAATTATTTAACAGCGTAAAAACCAAACGGTTATCGACAAAACGGAAATTCCTTTACAGAGTTTTTATTTATCTGCCGGCTGCAAAATAAACTGTAAATTATTTTAACAACTTTGTAAGCGGCAACTAAAGCCCGGAAGTCTTACTTCATACACATACACATGCAATAAGAAATAAACAAAAAAAATCGCAATAAGTTTTTATTCCTTTTGATTTCACAGTTCATATCTACATGGTTAAATTGCATTAGTGTATGCCATCATCGGTTGCTCTCAACAGTTGTCAACGGTGTTGTGTTTTGATGGCGGCTGTCATCAATATTCTGTATAGAGTTGGCGAACTCCAGCAAAATGCTAAATTTTTCTTCTTTGTGCCTTTAACTTTTTGTTGGATGCATATATGATTTTAATATTCAATATTTTTCGCTTTGTCTGTCTGTCTCAGCCTGCTTCTGCCTGCCCATAATTTGGACATAGTCTTCAGTAATATTGAAAAGTACGTTACAACATATTGCATATTAATGAGTTTTTCCCCCCTCCTTCTGTTGCAGCAAACAGACAGATGTAGCAAAAAGAATGTAGCAACAGTTGTTGCTACAGAAAAAATAAATAAATATAAAAAAAGAGAATTGAACAATTCTTACACTTGTTCATTACTTCATTAAAATTGTTAAATCAACAACAAAATAGGTTCCTTGTAGTATGAGTTCTGATGTTCCTGTTGCTGCATAACTTTACTGTTGTCGTCTTCGGTGATTAATGAGTTTTTAATGAGTTGGTAAAAAAAAAGTATAAAAACATTGAAATAAATAGTTACTCTACTGTATAACAAGTTTTGACAGTATGGCAACCGCAAATCCTTGACATTTATTTATCGCCATCAGCATCATCAGAAAGTTTCAACAGTATGTGTGAATTTAACAGATCAAATTGCTTTTAATTAACATTTCTTTTGTTTTTTTCCTTTTCTTTTTTTTAAACTGCATTTTTAATTAAAATTATTTAATTAAATCCACATTTAAATTAGCACAATCTAGAAAGTGTTATTTGGTATTTTATTGTTTTATGCGAAAGTGTTTGCTGCATCTAGTTTTATGTTATTGATTTGTGATGTGAATAAAAAGATTCACAAGCTTTTCAAATAACAATTATTTTAATTTTTTTTTTTGCCAAATCAGCAGTTTATATTTGCCAATAATAACAAGTTTTGCAAGTCCAGTGCTGTTTTTTTTTTCATTTAATTTTTGTTTTTTTTTTTTTTGTTATTTATGAATATCGCAATACGCGAAACAAATCAAAATACCCCTTAAGATACGATTGCATTTAATCAACTGTGAATAGTTGCTGCTGCGTTAATGCTTTGAGTATAGGTAATAAAATAAAACTACGTTAACAAGCAGCAGCAACAGCAGCAGTAGAAGAAGAAGAGGCAAATGCTAAGCAGCAATAGCAACAGCAGCAAGCAGAAGGTAGAAATAATGATTAAATGCTTTCAATGATATTTTTTTTTTGTTTTTCCAGAAATTAAAGATTGATTATAGATTTGCACGCAATATTTAAACTAAAAATAGCATTGCGCGTATCTTGATTTATCAGTGAAAAAGAAAGAAAGATTATTTATTGTAAGTAGATTACAGTGGGTAACAAAATTTTTTTTTTAACATATTTTCAACCCATATACTCTTTCAGAATGACCTCAATGATTGAGTTGCGGAATAATGCCTAAGCTTCTGATACAGAAAAATTGACTTTTGTTTTCGTATTATAAATAAAAACAAGCGACTTTACTTTCCACAATAGCTGTGAGATCTTCTCATCTCCATAATTTTTTATTCATTTAGTTTGGTGATAATGATTTTTGATTCGTAAGCATCTATAAGCAAGGACAGCCAGTCCGAGTGAATAGAACGCAAATATAAGCTATGACGCCAGCGACTGCTTTAACCTGATTGAGATATCCGCTTCTCAATAGTTTTTTATTCATTTAGGTTGGTAATCATGATTTTTTGATATTTTTGACGCAAGGGTACTAAAATAGGGTTAACCTGAGTGAGATCTCCGCAACTCATTAGGGCACCAGGACACCAGAAGAAAATATAAGCTATGACGTCAGCGACAGCTTATGGGTTCTTAATCATTTAGTTGAGTGTTCATGACTACAAAAATCGTTCTCCTCAGAACAGAAGACGCTTCCCTGAGTAAGATCTCCGCATTTTAATAGTTTTCTATTCATATAGTTCAGTTCGCATGATTTCTAATGTGTAAACAGTTATACGTAAGGGCACCAGTGCATTGCCAAGACAGAGTAAATTAAGGAAAGCGTAGGATATGACGTCAGTGGCAACTGCCAACTACCTGAGTTATAGATAAAGGTTTCGAATGAAATTCGAACCGAAATGTATTTGCCCACCTCCTTTCTTTCTCATTTTCACTCACATAGCGGTTAGCACATCAAAGTAATTCGTCATCAAAATAGCACCTTCCTTCTCACCTCTCTCTTTGAGTATCCAATTTCTCCCTTTATTCAATACCTATTTCTTATTACTCCGTGGAGTCTAAAAACACGAATGCTTCCATAATTTTAAGGGAAAAATTATGTTACTACAATTAATTGATTTTAGTTTCTGGATTACCAACCAGTTCAATGATCTGAGAATAACCTACTCAGCTCAAAAAATTGACTCTCACTCAATTCTTCCCAGGCATCAGAACATCGGCAAGCTAAGAAATAATTGCCGAAAGTGTAGGATATGAATTTCCGCGATTCGTTTCCTTACCCTTGGGTCTAGATTTCGACCGAACAATAATTTTTTGGGCGAAGCCAAACCGAAATTCGCTCACTTGCAACGCTAAATTGAGGAACGGAGAGATATTTATGTGTTCGGCTATTGTTCTGCAAATTTTTGACCGAAGTCGAACAGAAGCCGAACAAAAAATTTTTAAACGAACCCGACCGAAGCCGAACATTTGGTCGAACTCTATTTGGGTCATATATTCAGCTCTTCATTTAGTTCAAATCACCGATTAGAATATGAGACTTAGTAATTATGAAGAACCTTAGGGATGCTAGGGCTAAAAATTACTAAAAATTTTAGAATTCAGGGACCAATTTAGAAATCCTCCCTTGGATATCAAATCCCTGCCCTTGCTGAGTCCTCACTCTTAAGCAGTTTGCGAAGTTAAGAAACTAAATTATATTTCGCAGATTTAAAGGACGTTAGAAA
Source organism: Toxonevra muliebris (assembly GCA_963691655.1). Lineage (NCBI taxonomy): Eukaryota > Metazoa > Arthropoda > Insecta > Diptera > Pallopteridae > Toxonevra > Toxonevra muliebris. Next base: position 75,314,545 of record OY829329.1, read on the forward strand.
TAGTTCCCTGTGAATTTTGTACCTAATTCTTCAAAAACTGGATACTTATAAAAATTTTATTACTAAAGTTTATTTACTTCGGTTTCTAAATCATCATTCAATCAGTGATTTTTCTTACAGAAGACACAAGAACGGTATGTTCCTAAAAACTATGCACATTAAGATCTTCAGCTTCTAGACCATGGTTCATTTATCAGTCAGAAGGCATCTTCATTCCCCTTGGTTAACAAATTCCTCCTTGAAACATTAAACACTAATATTATCGCAATTTTAAAGTGTCTTAGTATTAGGATTGAAAGACTTGGCATTTCTCAAAATTTTATTACTACATGTACTTTATTAATTTTTGTTTATCTTCCCAGGTCAGAAAGACAATTCAAATCAAATTTCTTCCCTGGTTAAGTCCCTGTTATTAAGTACTCTCCGTAATTAAGAAATACAATTATATTCTTAATTTTAATGGAAACGTGAAAATATTCCTTTAATTATTTAGTACCTGATTCTTGAGGCGCTGGATAATTCTAAAAATTGTGTTACTACACCAAGAGAAAAATTCACTCTTGAATCAATTACTTTTACTACTTAAAAAAAATTATGTGTCTGCAGGCACTCACAGTAGAAGTGAAACTTTGTTGTTTATTTGAAAATTATTAGAAAATATTTATAACAAATTCTGTTGATGTTTTTGCAGTCTTCTACTTTCTATTTTATTATTGCTTTTTTTCTGTTGATACTCTCTACACTTATCGACACAAACACGAAGTAGTACAAGTATATAACACGAAAGAGGAAAGTTCCGCTATATACAATCAACCAGAGGCAACTAAGTCGGCTCTCTCAATAAAGTACATGAGATAAAACTGCGAGAAGTCGTCTCTCTGGTTGATTGTATGTAGCCCAATAACAACTGCATAACTTCGTTTCTTACTGGTTTCGAATGAGTGCAACAAGAATACGGTTTTTCACGTGACGGTGTTGTTGAAGCTTTTGCACTTATCCTCTTTCGATTTTCTGAAGTTTTCTTTCAGAATATCTAGTACGAAAAAATTGTAAGAATATATTTGTTGCCTAGTGTACTAGTATAAGCTTAGTAAGTGGGTAGAAAGGTACTAGAGCGCTAAAATATAAAACAAAAAATAAAAGCGTATGCGTAGCGATTTCAAGCACATAATTTCACAAACCTCAAAATACATGTACATTCGCACATACATAACTACAATTATTTTCTTTACATTTTCTTTTTATTTTCAATGCATATAGTATGAGGGGGAAAATAGATTGTTTACGGCTTCCTTGCAGTATTTTTCGATTTGTTTTTCCTCATAGTACGTACAAAGCATGCGTGCCTATACAAAGCATGCAACAACTACTAAAAGTGTTTGTTGTTTTCTTCAGCACTATCTAGTAAAACCGGAAATTTCACCTATTACTCTAGTCTTTCTCCATTTGTGTGTGCGAATCAAGGCCGTATTTAGGGGGAGGGTTTTGGGGGTTCTGCCCTCCCCCCCCGAAATGTCGAAATTTTATTCTAATTTTTGAGATTAATTGCCAATGGATGGAAAAAAAGTCAAAATAAAATCTATTTGAAGATATTTTTTACTTCCATCGGTTTTTTTTTTCTAAAAAGTCAAATATAAAAAATAAATTTGAAATCTTATTTAAACTATGCGATCAAATCCGATTTGTTTTCTTCGACATGAGCTTTGACTACGGATTCAAAAAGAGAAGGTGATACTGAGCACTCCTGCATTCATAGTTTTTCTGGGTCAGTAACTGTTTTTGATTTAAGGTTTCGTCCTGAATCAGTTTGAAAAGTTTAAAAATTAATAAAAATAGAAAAAATTATCGGATCCTTGTAAAATAAGACTTGCTTGAACCTTTTTTTTCCTTAAACGTGGCGTGATGGGAAGTTTTTGACCTCAGATTCGTGTTCAACGTGAAAAATTCTTTCGCAAAAACTGCATTTTATTAGCAAAACTCATATTAAAATTAATTTTTTAACGCATTATTGCTCAGAGCACCACGACTAGAATGATCTCTTTCAATGCTGTGACTTCACGAATTTAGGGAATATAAGCCAACCTCATCCGGGTTCCTTATCATTGGTAATGGCTCAAATTCCCAATGATGATCATTTGAAAAAAATGAGCCTCTACAATTTTTGGTAATTTTTTTGAGGTTGGGTACATCATCAGTGGTGGGAAGTCAATGAGTTAACGAAAATATGTCCGTCACGATAAAAGAAAATGCATTAGAATGCACACTGAATAATATTTATTTGAAAAAATTTAATTTGATCATTCTGTGAATTTTTTGTCACTTATGGCCATTTTTTTGAGGTTAAGATTAAAAAAAATCGGAAAATTTTTCCTAAAATTTTAATTTTATAGGGTCCATCAAATGTATCATTGATTTAATTTATTGTATTTAAAAATCAGTTTGATAAAAATTATTTATGAATATTTTCTTCGAATGAAAACCCCCCCCCCGAAAAAAATTTCTGGCTACGGCCCTGGTGCGAATGTGATAATAAAATAAAATTAAATTTCTTTTTATTTGCATACACGCAACACCATGTATCAATATTTCTTTTATTAGATTAAATGTGTGTGTGTTTAGCAAAGAGCAAAAAAAAAAAAAAGAAAACTTGCAAAAAAAAATTAGTTAACTTTTGGCACAAACTATAATAAAATCTACAAGTTCGTTGCCAATGTCTTTCGTTTTGCGTATGCAAAACTTGTTGTTGCTGTTGTCGCTACTCCTTAGGGGTCAACACTAATTGTGCGTAACAAATTATTACAAAACAATTTTTTTTTTTTTTTTTTTGTTTCTTTGTGGCTTATTATATTCCAACACACAAATGTTTTGTTGGTTGTCTTCCTCAATAAAGAAAAAAGCCTTGCAAATCTTTTATAAAGTATACATATAATTTAAATGCATGGAAAATCAACAACATAATAAAATAATCATTGTAAAATGATCTGTAATAAAAAATTTATATGAAAAAAAAAAACAACAAACAAAAACTAATCATCTTAATAACTTGAAGCGCATCTATTTACATTATAAAATTTTATTGAAGGTGGTAACCAAACAACTTTCTTATTGCATGTAAGGCTAACATACGAACTTAAATACCTTAAGCTGCAACAGCACACACAACATTTCATGTGATGCATATATGTTGCTAGCACAACAACAATAATAAAACCATCATCAGCTATTACTACTTACGATTACTATGGTATACATAGTAAAGCCAAAAGGTATGAAATCTATACTCTTCCTTACTCACTACATGAACAAAAGTTTTACGCTTATCTGGTTTAGTTTATCAGCTAATAAACGCCAAAATAAAACTCAAACATACATACGTAAGTATATCTGTACACTGCAAGTTAAATCATGATAAAGATTTGAGGTTTCAGCTTTTAGCTTCTTAGCAGGAACAGCAGCAGCAGCGTGTACACTATTTACTCAAGCTCTAACTTTGTAGTTATAGCAATCGAAACCGTATACAGATATCTACCATAGAGTATTAACCATTATAGCTTTCTACATTAAATTGCTTGTGAAATATTTATTGGTAGCTTAGTAATAAAGTATCGTGCAAAACTAGTACAGCAAAACTAAATCCAAAAACAAAAAAAAACTTTCTGAAAGGTTCTAATATTCTTAATAATAGTGCAACAGCATCAACGCCAACAACACTACCACCACCACCACCACCACCACGCTTAGAGATTTTAGTTAGCAATCGCTTAGCTTAACAATAAATAGCCGCCATGATCACTTAATTAAGTTAAATTTTGTTGTTATTGTTTTTTTTTTCTTTTGTTTGTGAGTGGTTTGTATTTTGTAGCAACAGCAGTAGCAGCTGTTGTTCTTGTTACTGCTGTAAATTGCAAGCAACATTCATTTATTTCATGTAAAAGATAGCTTAATTTTTTTTTTTTTTTTTGATGGCTGATAAATAGAGCCTTAAAACTTTAAGCGGTTTTATGTTAGATTTTTCTAAGATTTTTACTCTGTGAAGCTTAAGCTAAAGAGTAGTTCTCTTTGATTTGGTAATAAATTCATAGCATAAATACTTAATACTCTGGCATTTTGTTTCAAATTTATGTATGTATCTAATGAAAACTAGTGGATTGAAGATTTGTGGAATTGTTTTTTTTTTTTTTTCTTTAATTTTTAGTAGTTGTTGGGTTATGAAATTCATTTGAATTATTTGCGATCCGTGTATTCAAAAAAAATTGAAGTAATTGAGTCTGAAATAAATAAGTCAGAAATAAATGATTCTAAAAGGATTGGATCTAGAATTAATAGGTCTGAAATGAATAACTCAGATATCAATAGATCCGAAATTAATGTGGTATATGGAATGAATAGGTCTGAAATTAATGGATCTGGAGTTAGAGTGTGTAGAGTAAATGGGTCTGAAAGAAGAAATGTATCTGAAAGGAACGGACCTGAAATTAAAGTTCTAAAAAAATGTGCTTAAAACAAATGGGGCTAAAATAAATAGGACTGAAAATAATGGATTTTAAAGGAATGAGTCTGAAAGCAATGGGTCTGAAAGGTATGGTTCTGAAAAGAATGGGTGTGAAAGAAATGGCCCTGAAAGAAATGGGTCTCAAAGGAATGGCTCTCAAAGGAATAGGTGTGGAATTAATGCGTGTAGAATGTATGGGCCAGAAAAGAATAATTCTAAAATAAATAGGTCTGAATAAAATAGATCTAAAAAAAAAATTCGGCTGAACACAGTGGGACTGAATAGCGTGTATCTGAAATGAATGAGCTTGAAAGAAGTAGATCTGAAATAAATAGGCCTGAAAAGAAAATGTCTGAAAGGAAAAGGTCTGAAAAATGTGATCTGAATGAAGCGGGTCTGAAATGAATGGGTCGGAAAATAATGTGTGTGGAACGTATGGCAATTAAATGAATTGATCGTAACTGATCATAATGAGTCTGAAAATAATAGATTTGAAATAAATGAGATTCAAAGAAATAGGTCTGGAAGAAATGGGGCTGGAAGGAATTGGCCTGAAATCGATAAATTTGAAATTAATGAGTCTGATAAGAATAAGTTTGAAAGCAATAAATCCAAAAAAATAACTCTTAAACGAATGGGTCTGAAAGAAATAAATCCAAAAACAATGTGCTTGAAATAATTGTGTCTGAAAAAAAGGGTTCAAGAAGAATGCACCTGAAAGGAATGGGGCAAAAAGGAATGGGTTTGAAAGGAAAGGGTCTGAATAGAAAGAGTCTGAATGAATATATCCGAAATGAATGAATTTGAAATTAATGTGTTTGGAATCAATGGATCTAAAACTAAAACGTGTGGTTAGATGAGACTGAAAAGCAAGCACCTGAAATGAATAGGACTTAAATAAATAGATCTAAAAGAAATTTTACTGAAATTAATAAATCTGAAAAGAATAGATCTGAAAGGAATGAACTGAAAATGAATAGATCTAAAAATAATTGTACTAAAAATTATGGGTCTGAAAAAAATTAATCTGAAATAAATGAAGTTGCAAAAACTTGCTCGGAAATGAATAGGTCAGAAAGAATAGGTCTGAAAATAATATGAATAGGTCAGGTCAACTATGAATAGGTTTGGAAGTGATGAATCTAAAAACAATGGGTTTGTAAGGAGCATATGTGCCCGAAAACATTTAGTATAGATCGGTAAGAAATGGGTCCAAAATCAGTTAATCTGAAAAAATCGGTCGGAAATCAATGGTTTTTCAAAAAAAAATTAATCTGAAATTAATGGGTTTGAAAGAACTAAATCTGAAATGAAATTCATAGATGTAAAAAAAAAACCGGTCTGAAAGGGGCTTTTAAAAAAAGGAATGGGTGTGAAGTTCATAGACTGAATTGAAAATGTAGACCTGCAATGAACAGATTTAAAATAAATGAATGGATATAGAATGAATGGGACTGAATTGCATAGGCCTGGAATGAATAGATATAAATTTATATGAAAAATAACCATCTGAAATTTTAGTCACTAATAAAGTGAAGTAAAATGAATGTGACTAATGAGTTTGAGGGTTTGAAATTAAAGGGTTTGAATAACCCTGAAATAAAGCAAGTTCAAAATTAATGGGTTCGTAGCAAATAGAACTGAAATAAAAATGTGTGAAGTGAATAAGGTGGGGTTAAATAAATCCACCGCTTTCTTTTTAAGTGTTATCTATAAGCTAGTATATAGTAATTCTATAAATTCAAAGCATTATGTTGATTAGGAAAAAATATTGGTAAGAAATAAATAAGAAGGTATTGTGTTACCGGAAATTGAGACTGGGACTCAGAGATGGTAGCCCAGGCGGTATTAAGGAATGATTCTGAAATGAATGAATCTTGCCAAAACAGGAAGACTTAGCAGGCTGGAAAAGAGCAGGTCTATCTATTCATGTTCAAACATAAAATAGGTAATGTTATTGGATTTAAAAATCTTAACAACAATCTGTTGCATCTTAACTTAGTATTTGAAGTTTTTTTGTGTGATATAGGTGAGTAAAAATAAAAAATTACACAACTTCTGGAAATTTAACACTAATAACCAAACATTCATGCATAAAAGTATCTACTTTAAGCCAAAACTTTCAAAATACTGTTTTGCATTAATATTAAACCAAATAATCACACCGACTTATGTCATTTTGTATAGAAATGAAATTTACATTAGAAAATGTACAAAAACAAAAAAATTCCAGAAGTAACTTTCAAATGTGGGTGTTTAGAAAATTATAGAGAAAGAGTTTAACACGATAATTTATAAGCATTTTGTGTAAATTAAGTTTCGTTTTATATTAAATTTTTCTCTTTTATTCTATTTTATTTCGCAGTTTCTTTATTCGACTCTTTTTATTGCGTTTTGTCAATAACTGTTTTTAAAATAATTCAATGACTAATAATAAAATACAAAAAAAACACGGTTAGCTACGAAGTTTCTTGACGTCTTTCTCATGATGATGATGAGATCATGGCACAGCAACTTTTTTTACTTTTCAAGCTAATACAACTAATACAATATTAATATAAATATGTGTATAAAAAGAATGACAAAATTTGTTGTGTTTGTGTTATGATTGAATTGCTAAAAAAAAAAAGAAGTGTTGAGCATCTTTATAAAGAATAAATAAATAAATGCTAATATATTGAACGTATTGAAAAAAAATCTTAAAAATATTTTTAGTATTAAAAGCAACAACCTTGTAGAAAGACTCAAATATTTAAAAAATATACAAGTAAATAAATAAGCAAACAGCACAGAAATATTTTTGTGAAAATATTCAAGGATAATTTTTTAAAATGGGTGTGTATATGTATCTACAATAATTTAATAATATTATGCAATGTGATTTTTTTAACAGTTTTTTAACAGTAGATTTAAAAATATCAAAAATGAATTTGTGATTTGCCGATCGATTGTCAGTTTTTAATTTTTTTTTCATTTAACATAATTTTTGCGTGGTTTTTATATTATTAAAAAAAAAAAATCATATTATTGTGCGTGACTGCATTTTAATTATTTGTATAACTTTCGTGTAAATTTTTTGATTAATTTTTAATGATATAAAAATTTTTTATTGCATTAGGTACCGAAACATGACAATTTAAAGCTACTTATTAATGTTTTGAATATTTTAATTGCAATGAATACAGTAAGCGTTTAAAAAGAAAGACACTCCTTTTTTTTTGTGTTAATATTTTATGATTTTTTAAACGATTTTTATTTTTTTATAGGCACAGCAATCGAAAGTGTATGCATGTATGTGTCTTAAGTCTTAAGTCTTTTGTTTTTGTTTTTTTTCTGTTTTGTTCATTGTAATTGTAATCTATTTTTCTTTAACTTTAACCGAATTTGTCTACTGTTTATCTCGTTTTATATGTCTATATGCTACATTCTCAACATTCTTGATAAAATTCTACTTGAAGACGACTGAATTGTCCATTTATTGCTTACTTTAGCTTCTTTTTCTTCACTCTACATTTAACCATGTAATTTACTATCATCTAATTGATAGCCATGCCCAAGTTTGACTAATTAATTACACTTTTTCAATGTCAAACTGTCACAGGCATTTGTGCAATAGTCGAGTATCGTCGTTGTTGTTCTCGTTGTTTTTGCAATTGCCGTTGCTGTTATTGTTGCGGTCGTCGCCGTCGTCGTTGTCGTCATTCCTGTTTATACCATATTACTATTGCGCTAGATTGTCGCCGCTATTCGCGCAGAGACGCCATGCCACGCCATCATGCCACTACACCACACCAATATCTCTCCCTCTCTGCATGTTTGCTTATTTCAAGATACCACAACAAACACTATCGCTTAAAGTCCTTTATGAGCATGACAAGTGCACATTTTTCATGCTCTTTATTTAGCCGTGCACATAAATCTTAAAATGCAGAAAACCCAGCAGCATCACAAACAACACGTTGCTGCTGCTGTTACTGTTGCTGCTCATGTGTGCTTTATTTATACTCTCTACTTGAATACATTTATTTATTTTTATAGATTTATTTTTTATGTTTTTTTTTTTTTTGCTACTTTCAATCAAGCCAATATTTTTATTTTTTTATTTTGCTTAATTGCATGAGTGCGTGTTTTTTTTCTTTTTTTTTTTCTTACGCACATTTGTTTTTCTGTTACATTTTGTTTGGTACATTTTTTGATTTTGCTAAAGTTTTTTTTTTTGAAAATTTTTATGAATATGTCAATTGTGTCTGTCCTGGTGATTGGTGATTTTGATTGTATCAAAATTGCCTGTTGTATAGCAAAAGCGCAAGGTAATTCTTTTGTCGAATAGTGTAATATATATGAACTTAAATAAAATAAATAATAAAAAGAGAAAGGATTTTTTTTTTTTGAATAATATGGAATGACTAGTCACTAGACTATGTGGTTCATTTGTATGTAGGTTTTAATTTGAAAGTGGTTTCTTGGTTTCTTAGTTTGTTAATCGATGTAAATGTTGTTCTTATACAAAAACGGTTTAAACATGGGTGGACCTTATGTAAATTCCATTAAATGCTTACTTTTAATTTAGTATTTTTAATCTTTTAAGTACTTTAGATTAAAAATGTTGTTTTAGCTAGCTTCATATTACTCACTGCTGGTGTATTAAATCAAAGAAGCTATACTTCATTTCAATGCACTTTTCTAAGACTTGAATAATTATAACCCAAATATAATGTAATTTATAAATTACAATCCCGTTTATATGACCTGTATATAGTACACTTCAGAATGTTTTGATTTTGGTTGAATACATACTCACTTAATGAAAATCAAATATTTTTGAAATGTACTGCATATAAGACAATGGGTATATCTAGGTTGATACTATAGAATAAAAGTGAAGAATGCCATTGCTACTTCTGATATACTTTCATCACTGGGTCAGGATAGGTAGCCCACAAAAAATAACTAAAGCCTGTTGTGATAGTTTCAAAATTTTACCCTGCAGTAATTTAAAAAAATCGTTAAAACTTTAATTCACGAAAAAGTCAAACTAGATATAAGGTCAAAACCGATATTAAAATGCAACACCTTCCTCAACAAACTTTGTGCCAGCAATAAACTTCGAATCTGCCAAATCATTTTGATATAATACGAAATTAGCTGACAGATAAACTGTCAAGGATGCGTGCATTCTTTAAGGGATTAGGGGTAGTCAGAGTCGTAAAAATAGGAAGTTTGCTTTAATTTTTTTGACCATTACATATTTTTTTTATTTTAAATATTGTCTCAAGTTGTTACACTATTTATTTTTCAAAGAATGCCAGCTTGATGCCGAACCATGTGTTGAAATTCAATGGTTTTTGCTTTAAATCCATCCCTTGAAAACCCATGAGTAGTAGAAATGATCAGAGAATAAATAGTTATTAAAAAAAATGAAAACAGTTCTCGGAAATCGTTGAACTCGGCTATATTGTTGTCAACAATAAACCTAAACTTTGCTTTGATATAACAGAAAAAAATGGGAGAACGAGCTTATACAGCAGAAATCTATATACGCCCAAAGGCAGAGTTCTCAAACTTTTCACTATTATTTTGCTTTTCATTGTCGCTGGAAAACTTTTTTCTTTGAAGTTCTTTTTTTTTTCTTTTTGGAAATAAGTAATAATCACTGTGAGCTGTAGGGAGTATGATCCAAGATTTCAAAGCCAACTTCTTGATTAGCAGCCATTGTAACTGAAACCATGTGGACGAGTGTGTTGTCGTGTAGCAGCAGTACAACTTTGATCAGTTTTCCTCGCCTTTTCTCTCTAACAGCATCTCTTAAATGTTCTAGTAGACCTGAATTTGCCTGTTATAGAAACGCCTTTGCCTTTATAGTCAATCAGCAGTATACCTTCTGAATACCAGAAAATTGTAGCCACGATTTTTCCAACCGAATGCGACACCTTGAACTTCTCCGGAGGTGGTGTGCCCTTTTTGTACCACTCTCGACTCTTGCTTTTACACAGGATCATAATGTTGGGCACCATCTTATATCCCCAGTAACAATCCGGCCCAAGATTGCATCCCTGTTCTCGTTACACAGGTCCAAAAACGAGCGGAAATATGCTACTTGGAGCTTCTTTTGAGCATTCTCGGCATCCATCTTGCGCAAACCTTTGACATCCCAAGATGGTCATGCAGAATATTCAGACGGCCATCTTCCAGTACTAACTTTTTTACTTTTTCTATGTTTTCGGCCATGCAATTGTTTTTTAACGAATCTATCTAATGTTTGAATAGGTAGTGCCACTTGTAAACTATGGGTTTCCCTGGGCATGAGCCACCGTAAACAAAAAGCATCTCTTCCAAAATGGTTTGAGAATTTGTCAGAATATAGTCGTAGATATAAAGGAATGGCGCATACCATCTTCATTCCGCTAACTTTTTGTCCTCCCCGCATATTAATTTGGCTTAGTTAAAACACTGTTAGGAAAAAGCTTTGGAGATTTCTCGAAGTTCCCATTGATTCCAGAAACTTCTACCACTATTTTTCAACTAACTTAATGTTCTCGGGAAGATCTCAGCCACATCTATGAAGAGCGAACACATCGATCAGAAATTGTAATATGTATTATTGTCTTGCTGAAGATTTAAAATGCTTTCTCAATACTCACTATATAAGGGGAAAAATGCAAAGGAATGCCTCAAGAGGCGCTAACGCAAGGATCAATCATGACCGAAAAATTTAGAAAATAATTTTAACTAGACTGTAGGTACATGAGGGTCTAAACCGAGAATGCCGTAGAAAACAGAGCTAATAGTATTTTTGAAAATCAACATATTATTTAGGTATATAAAAATGTATTCCATACTTTCTTTTTACATATAGAAATATCTTGTTTATATTGACTTTCCTCAAGCAATGCTCATTATACTTTTCATTCCTTCAAAAATACTTTCTAATTATAAAAGATAAACAATGATTTGAGTGACCTCCTATAAATGCTACCTAATGACATTAATCTACAATAATTCTTGTAAAAAGATAATAGTATCAAAAAAACAAGAAGAAATGTATCACCTTCATACATCCATATATTGTTATGCAACAGGTAGTTGATTGAACAGCGTTGTTGGATGTTGTTGTGGTTGTTATTTGACTGATCTATGTTCATTCATAAAATCATAAAACAAGCACCAGTTGTTACTGTAAAAACTAATAAAAGAACTCAATTTTATATTACCTGTATAAAGAATTTGCTTTCAACCAAAATCTAATGGAAATTAGAAACGACACACTTCACCAAAGAGGAAAGGTGTGAACAGAACCCAGTAAAGAAAAAAAATGAGTCAGATAAGGTAATCAAGAACTCATAACTTCTGTTGTATGCAATGTAATTTAAGACGGAGGACTTTAACAAAATAATAGAAAATAAATAATTCTGTGAACAAAATTTTTAAATATTCTAAAATAAATTCCAAAGAGGGCTCCGCAGCAAAATCAGGGAAAAATTTAATTTTTCCTTGTACTAGAACGCCATCTATAGACCTGCCGATTTTGTTGAAATTTTGTGCACGAAAACTGTTTTGACCAAGGTACCTTTTTCTGGCCACTTTTTTGATTCAAAAAATATTCCAAAGAGAGCTACGTAGCAAATGTTAGTAGATATTTTATAATACTAGGAAGGAGTGGGAGGACCCACTTCTTCCCTCCCATCTTGCTGATAAATATCTTATACATTTTGATTGTTGGTCATGAATCAAAACACAATTTTAAAGGGAAGAAAATTGAAACCCCCACACCCCATTTATGAAATCTCTGGTTCCGCTAGTGTATGTAGTAATTAATTGCCTACCTACGGCATTACACTTCAATCAATTTTGCACCCAGTTATAAATATAACTTCACTTAAGATCAATTACCTTCACATACCACACTGGGTTTTTTGTACTCCGTGCTTGCTTCTCTATTAATGTGTGTATGGGAAAATTGAAAATTATGAAGCAACAAAACTAAATCAAAAAATTAACTACGCGCCTTTTTTACTTAAGTACTGCTACATACACACACACACACTAGAGAAAAATACAAAAAAAATGTAGAAGAAAAAATAAACAAATAGAAAACAAAAAAAAAAGAGTAAGATTTCATAATCAAAATAACGATGATTAAGTATTACACATTGCTCACACGCCTGTGAAAAATAAACCAAAAATTAACACAGAACTACAAACTGTAGTCATCATCAAATGGCACCTGAACCATAAGTATTTTCAAAAGAAAAGTAATAATAATATTTTTTTAACAAAACAAACTGTAGCATGTATGAAAGTGACGTGACATAAAAAAACAAAAAAAAAAAAAAAGTTCAAAAATTTAAGGTGTCATTTACCTGTGTTTATGACTGTCTACTCTTCCCAGCGAATTTATTTTTCTTTTCTTTTTTTTTTTTTGGAATTTCGCAACACTTTTCTTAATCACACAATGAGAGAAACACCAGCACCAGCAACACCAATTATCAAGTGCCAAGTTTGTTAGCCTCATAAATTTCTATAAAAATTCTTAACTACCTTTTTGTTGGTTTTTCTGATTTTTAGATTTTTGTTTTTTGGGCGTGTAATTTTTATATTATTATACCTACTATATATTTTTCTTCTTTTTTTTTTTTTTTTTGTTGATTTTATTTTATATCTTCACATCTTTTCTTTTTTTTTTTGTTTGTGTTTCTTCCTTTTTTGCGCGCTTTTAAACCAAAGCTATCGAGAGCGTGTTTAAAATGTTAAGTTTTGTTTAGTCTTTTTTTTTTGGTAGTGGGGCTTGAAAAATATTTAGGTACTTACTATGTAAAATCGCATTATTATATTTTTGTGTCTATATATTCTTGTTAAGAGCATGTACAAAAATGTGTTTAAGTGGTAATCATGTGCGGCAGTTGTTCTTGTTTTTGTTGTGTTGTAAGCTGTTTAAAGTGTTTAGATTTTAAGCCTACTCCAAAAAACAATGTGTTAGGTAGTAACTTTTATGATTGGTTCTTTTTGTTTGTTTTTGGGTTTTGCTGCTTTTGTTTTTATTTATTTTATTTTTAACCTTTTTAAGTTTATTTTAATTAAACTTTAATTAACTTATAAAATTTTTGTTTGTTTTTTCTTTACAGCAAAAATGAAAATATTTTTGCCACTAGTCACGTGGATAGTGCTACTTTCGAGTACAGTAAGTATATGTTTGTTTGATTTTAAATTGTAATACTAATCAAAACTAAAAGTTAAAAAACTAAGCATTAGGATGCCCCTTAAAAATCAAAGTTTGAAAATGATAACTCTCATCCTCTTATATGGTTTACTACAGTAACTTACTAACACTTATAAAATTTTAGCTCAATTAAATTAGTTAGTGGTCCCCCAGACCCCTTGAAATTACACACTAACTGGATGAAAGTAGTTCATCTTGATAAATGATAAAAATATGTTTTGTATACCTGAAAGAACCTTAAAATAAAATTGATTAAATCCTATCGAAAAAATACTCATTTTCTTAATGTTAACTTAAGATTATTATTAATAAATAATACAAAACGCGTATTGAACTATAATACACATACAAACGAGCGAGATCCTCGCGATTACCTTTCCTAAATCTTTCCTATGTTCCTCAACAACTTTTAGTAAGTACTGCTTCTGCACTTTATACTTTGTGATCTCATTGAATGTCTGAATCAAAGCAAGACCATTTTCAGTACAGTCGTGCATTTGAGATTAAGTTTCAACGTATTCATTAAGAAAACTTTCTTCTGCTTTAAGAACTTAAAAGAAGCTACGATAAATTTCTAGATCACGAACTGAGAGAGAGAGCGACTTTAACAAGTGCGCGCCTCGTTTTCACTAGAAATTAAGTTGCACAATCTGTGATTTGTCTCCAGGACACAGATGTGCAGAGAAAATAGCAAGCGCAGCTAGCTCTGGGCTTGAGTACAAAGAATGGTGCGGCATCTTGAGACCAACAGTTTTAAATTTTTCATCACCATAATTTTGAAGTCTTTAGACTTTTGCAGTTTTTTAGGCTTAATTAAATGTCCCTTTTGTCACAGTGACTACATCACAACAGTGTATATAGGACAGACAAATCATACGACCGTTTCGGAGTCTACACCAATTCCTTTAGATTAACATAATATCGGTCATTTTACTTTTTTGCTGAAAACGTTGTAAAAGCTGATAAAACGTGCAGGTAACTTAAAAACCGAAAAAGAAAAATTTTACGAATTTTTTAAAAAATTTAGACCGAAAAAAATTTGTATTCTTTTTATTTGTGAACGTTGTAAAAACTCATAAAACGTGTAGAAACGCACAAAAAAACGAAAAACAATTTTTTTTCAAGGACCGCCCCCCCTAATGAGTTTTTTCAAAAATTTAAGCTCTAAACAAAATTTTTTTTCGAAAATTTTGTTTTGTTGAAAACGTTGTAAAAACTCATAAAACGTTTAGAAACACACAAAAAATTAAAAAAAAAAATTTTTTCCATGGACCCCCCTCAAGAGTTTTTTCAAAAAATTTGGTTAAAAAAACATTGTTTTTTGAAAATTTTTAAACTCATAAAACGTGTAGAAAACTCAAAAAAAGATATATACCTATATAAAATCATCGATATCACAATAGTTTGACCAGAACCGAAAAATGTTTATTTATTTATTCGTAATCAGCATCGAAAATCACTCTAAAAAACCATATGAGAACTCAGAAATATTTTTCGTATTGTATAATGTTAGCAATATTGGGCAACATCCACGCCTATCTCCCATGCAAGCCTATCTTAATAGCAATATAGCGAAAATCATTTTAGGGAGTCAAGTTAAAAAGTAAAGTATGTATTTCATGTAAAAACTATGAAAATTGTCGCGGTGGGTATGATACCTCCCACAGAAATTAAGTTTTTACAAAATGGACACATCTATATATTTTAATAGGGCTCAAAAAAAAACTTGTGCAAACTTAGTCAGAATATTGGAGAGAGAGACAAGTTCAGAAATTGAAAAAATCGCTCAAGTGGACGAATAGCATCTTATATATATATATATATATATATATATATAGGAGTAAAATTCGCAAAGAGTGAAGAACAAAAGGCTTAGAACACAAACTTGTATCATATCCTGCATATTCAATGTGTATATTTAACAAAAGACTTAAGTCATAAATTCAAATCACATTCTACATATTCAGTATGTACATATATCAAATCAAAGACTTAGACAAAGAAAACAAACTTGAATTATACATAAATATGCATTAAAAATAAAAAACTATACCAAAAGTGATACTCTTCAAACGTCTTAGTACTACATAAATTATATTCCATAGAATTCCTAATTGAACACCAAAATTCCCCCAGGTCATTCAATTTTTGTTACCTTATTTTGCCACCACTTAGAACAAATTTGTTTGTAAGCAAAACTCAAGAGCTTCTATTGAATATTTTTTATTTATTTTTTTATAACTAGGTCATCTTCGCTTGTACGCAGATTGATATATATTTTTTATCTCATTAATTCATTTTTTGAATCAAAAGCACAGCTTACCTTAAATTTTTACTCAAATTTTACATTGTCTCTAATGAAATTGTACAAACAAAAATCTCGTTTCTCGAATATCACTTCATATATCATATTGAAATCATTTGTTCTATTTGTTTTTTTGTTTTCAAAGACATTTCTTCCGGGTACACATGTTTTTACTATAAAAACATCGACCCATTTAGGGCTTGGCTTCAAGCAAAAGCATTTCATTTAATTTGTTTTACAACAAAAAGAAGAATGCTACAATTTATGAGTTCAATGAAAGCTTACATAAATAAATTCGAATTTATGTATGTATGTATTTGAAATTCTCATAAGAAAATTAACATAAAATTTCTTATTTTTTCTCATTTATAAATTTAACACTTCATTAGAAGCATAAATTTGTGTATGCTTTATCAAAGCTACGTGCTTAAAATAATCAATTCTCTATAGAATAAATGCATAGGTGAAACACAGAAAAGGCAAATAAGTTCCCATGTTAGCAAATAAACTGGGTGCTGTTTCTTTGTTGAACCAATCATTAAAGAAACAAAAAACAGATAAAGAAAATTGCTAACAGATTTTGGTAATAAGAAAAAAATTTAAAAAAAAGTTAATGGTGCTATATAAAAATTAACGGTATTTTTATGAATTTGTTAGCACACAAAAGCGTCAACCAATAAAAATAAATAAAGTTTAAAATGTTTTTTTTTTTATAAATTTTTTAAATCATATATTAAAAAAAAAAAACAAAAAAAAAACAAACATTACCCCCTTAGGCGTTAGAAATGTAGAAACTCGAAATAATTAAATAAATAATTATTTTAATAACCATGCAAACGATTCACATACCAAAAAAAATAAATATTTAGCAAATCCCTGTGAAAACCCGCAAAGAACTAAAAAAAAAATAAAAAAAAAAAAAAAAATTAAAATAAAAATTTAACAGTCGATTTTCTATAATGGTCAAT
Organism: Toxonevra muliebris; assembly: GCA_963691655.1. Classification (NCBI taxonomy): domain Eukaryota; kingdom Metazoa; phylum Arthropoda; class Insecta; order Diptera; family Pallopteridae; genus Toxonevra; species Toxonevra muliebris. Next base: position 75,331,527 of record OY829329.1, read on the forward strand.
AAAAAATAACAACAACAAATATTATTAAAAAAACAGCAACAAAATAATCAAAATAGTAAGCGGTACTTTTTTCCGGCTTTTGCTATTGAACCATGGTCAGAAAAAAAATGTTAGATAATAAAACTAAAAATACTAAATGAAATAAAATTAAATAAAGGTAAAGCACAGAACAAAAAATCATAATCAAATAGAAAACTTCAAAGAAAAATAAGAAGAGGAAATTGCAAAAGCAAAAGAAAGCAACAGCAAGCAATAAATGATGATGGCAACAATGGCAAATACAGCACAACACCACTACAGCAAACGATAACGACGCAAACGGTCAACGACTGTAAAGACATTACAGCTAAAAAAAAGAAATTGAAGAAAAAAATTAAAAAAAAAACAGCAAAAAATTCAACAACCAACAACAAATACCACAACGTAATGAATAAAAATAGCCGCATTAGCTTTTTAACGTTTTAGCCAAGTTAGCTGTAAAGTAGTAGTAGTAAAAAAAACACAAGATAGTCATCGATAGTCAACAGCAGCACCAGCAGAAGGGGTAAAGCAACAAAAAATCAAGTCGAATCAAAGCAATATCAAAAAACAAACGTAAAGCAAAAAAGCAACAAGAAAAGATAGTAAATAAATTCTATAAAATTGGCTAAAAAAAAAACAAAAAACAATTTGAGCAGGTTATTGACTTCTTTCACTTTGTAAAGCAGAAATAGCAGCAACAGCAGCCAAAAAACTCTAATCATTTCTAGCCAATTTATTTTTATTTGTTTCTCTATTGATTTTATAAATTTTGTTTTAGCTTCTTGAGTTGCGTGTGTGTGAGTGTTAAGATTAAATTAATTTGATTAGGCACCAGCAGCTAATTAAATTGATTGATATTGCTTGCTTGCTCGCTTGCTTGGTTGAGCTTAATTGGCTACTAAAAGTTTTAGTTTGAACTTTTACATATGTTCTTTCTAAGAAAACAAAAAAAAAAGCAATATAAACATCTATTTGCATATAATTTCTTATTTTGTGTGAATCACATTTTACTTATAGAAAAAAAAAAAGCTGTTAGAAAACTCCAACCAAGTGTGGAGTGGTTAAAAAAGGGCAGCGGCTTTGTTCATAGATTCAGAACCTTTTTGTGGACTGACAGCATAATCAGTGGAGTTGAAAAGCCAAAGGCCATAACACATTCTGTATATACATGTATACATGCATTAAAAAATAGATACTGCGGATGGTGCTTTGAAAGCAATTGCCCATTCTATCCTTATAGAAGGATAGTTTGGTGAACAGCACTTTGTAATAGTAGCTTGCTCTCTAATCTGAATAAATACTACAGGCGGAATAATTGCTTCTTGATTCTTATGCTTATAAGTTATGCTGCTGGATCAAATGGTCAGCTCGTTAAGGTTTAGTAACACGGCATGCGACTATTTTACCACAATTGTGTTTAATTCTGTTTATGTGATCTTCGATCGTCATTGAGTGAAATATCTTAAAAATCGGTAATTGGAGTGATTTTTTGTGGTTTTATTTACTCTCGGAATGCTCAAAGTGAAACGATTATTGGTTGATAAGAAATTAACTGTTATTATTTATTTATTTACTTAGTATTTTTAAACAAAAAATCCATATATTCGTTCATTGAGTGGAGATGATTACTTGTTAATTTATTTTTTTTAATGAAAATTGTCTGGCGTTTGTCCAGCACTTGTTTCCACGGGCTAACATGTCCATCAACTGGCAGAATAAATTATAAATTTTTTGAAAAACCCACAAACATGTTGGTCAAACGGTTTTACCATGATGCGTTTAAACGATCGAGCAATAATGTTGGTGAGTCGAGTTGAGACATGCTTGTCCATGTTACCTCTTCTATTGACTCAATTGCAGCATGGCGTTTTTCATCACTTTTTCAGTATGTTAAGTAGCTGCGCAGTGTTGCATTTTCAGTGCGTTTTAGTAGTTTTAGCGGGAGTAAATAACAAATGAGAGAGAGAGAGAAGACATGAGTAACGGCATTTCTCAGAATTATCTAACGAATTATCTTCATACGCAAAAACCAAAACAAACACCAACGAGTAGTTTGGTTCTCTTTTAATACTTGTTTTTCATAAAGAGATCTCTTGAGCAAAAAATAATAGCCCCAGTTACTGGGGCCTTACCGACTAGTATATTTATATAAGTAAAAGTATTGAATATCAAGTATAGAAAATTAAATTATTGGAATCTATTTCAAAATACTCCTAAGATCAAAGAGTGAAAGAAAAAAGGTTTCTACTTCTTTTTCAATGAGGCAGCTCTTACAGAAATCATTAGTTCGTCTTCCTATGTCGTTATAAGGCGTCGCAGTGTAAAATTTCTGTACTAGATTTATTTTTTTTTTTACATAAGTGTGGGCAAATCATTTTGTAATGTAAAAATTTTAAACTCTATATTACTATAAAATAATAAATTTAAATAGTTTTTATGCACACAAGGAACTAAATTGTTCATAAGAAACTTATATATCTATAATGTATAGACATAGAAAAACCTTCTAAAATTGCTCACGTCTATAACTCCATGTGGCTAAAGTTACAAGTGAAAAAGGTATACACACACACATTTAAAAGCTTCATAGCCTGCAAGGCTTTTATAATTTTTCTATTTTATTATTAATAAATATTTTTTTTTTATTCATTAACAATGAGCTAACATATGTTTTTTATTTTTTATAAGTGCTCGCTGTTGCATGTTTATTTGTTCCACTTGGTTGCATTTTTCTTTTTAATCTAACAAAATAAAATTTTAATATTAAATGCAGCAGCAAATATATATAAATAGCTAAAAAAAACCACTAAAGCAAATTTGGCTTTACATAGTTATGTACCTATACAAAAAAGAATTTGGCAGTAATTCTAAATAGCACAGTTTTTTATTTAAAACATTTTTGCATATTGAAACGTTTGTTTTTCAAAGGCATCTCAAAACATAAAAACACATTGAAATAAATATAAATTATAAAACGATTTAAAACAGAAGTTATTATTACTTCCGATGTTATGCTTATAATTAGATGTTTGCTATCAAATAAAAAAAAATAAATAAATAAAACCCAGTAAAGAAAACCATAATTAAAAATCATTTATTAATATGTAAGTAATTTAAATTTATCGCATAGCACCTAAGCACTTAAAGCGGCATTTAATATATTGTCAATTTGAAAACTATTTGACGCTTTTTTATTTAATGACTTCATAAATACCAGAGAGCAGCAAAGGAAACACCGGTACATGTTTTTTCTTTTGTTTTGCTTTTAAAAGAACCATCAAAACTGTCAAGTTCAAGTTGAAGTTGGACATATACGAGTATGTACAATAGTTCTTTTGCCGTATGTGTGTATGTATGTATAAGCACTAGCAGATTTTTATCACTACTATTATTAAGTAGCAATAATAGAAGCTTTTTTTTTTGCGACCAATAAAAGCGCGCAAAAATATATACGATATATAAAAAAAACAATTGCGCTTTGCCTGCTCATGCAGCAAACAGCAGCAGTAGTAGCAGCAGAAAATAGAGATGGCCTTGCTCAACTCGCTGCTGGAAAACAATAGTTTCATATTTTATATTTACACACACATAAGTAGCAGTAGCTACTTGGTAGTTATTTTTATCAATTGACAAGCAAAGATACATCAGCATTTCAGTGTTTTGGTGTTTGTTGAAAAGTGTAGAAATTATAACAAAAACTCCCATGACATTGGTGCGTTTATTTGTCTATTTGCTTGTCGGTCTGTGTGTCTGTGAATATCAGCACCAACAGCAACAGCAGCAGTAGCAGCGGTGAGTGGCAACAATTGTAATGCACAATGTTTGCAATTAAATTTATTAAAGTTATAATTTTTCTATTATGGTTGCTTGCCTTAACATGAAAAAATTATAATTTGCTAACATTGTTAATAGAATGGCAGCAGCAGCAGTAGAAGCAACAGCAGCAGCTGTTATCGCTTGCTGTCAGTAAGTAAGCAAGATCATGTGATTGTATGTGGTTTTTGTTGCAGCTACAATTACATCCGTTATAACTGTCAATTGTCTTAAGTGTAGCAATGGCAACAGCAACAGCATACCACAAATTGTTCAGCTGTTGCTTGACATCCACTCACATACATTTCATTTGATTTTATGAGCTCTAGCTCTAGTTATGTAGGCAAGGAAGAATTTTGTGTGCTTTTTCTTCGTGACTTGCTACAGTTTTATGTGCAAAAATGTTTTGGTTGTGTTGTTTCAGTATTTTGGTTTATTAACTGCAAACACTTTAATCGCGTGAATTTCAACAATTTTCTTTTTGATTTCTGTTCTCTGCATTTTTTCGTTGGATAAAATTAATTAAGCGCTATTAATTTAAGCATTTTTTTCGATTTTCATACCACTTGCTTTTAAAGCTGTTATTAGATCACATTTTAATTGTTTTTACTAAATTTTTCCTTTCACCTAACTTTTTATTTGAGATATTTTTTGTTTCATATTCCAGTTCATATTTGATCACTTATGTACTGATATTCGTGGTCTTTTCACTCATGTAACCGTTCAAGAGTAAAATTTCAAATTTTACGCTTGCACAAGGCGAATCACAATGTATGTTCATACTTGTTGGATGTATGTGTTAATATTGTTGAAGGAAGATTTCAAGAATGAAAACTAGGAGCAATCATGTTCTTGAACATATAATCGAATGAAGAGATCTCGAATGTTCTGTACTCGAACGAGTGCGAAGAGATGAAGTATATGAACACTTAAATACGAACACTTATGCATCTAGCGCCAACCATGGCGTATTTTTATACTGGTTTCTGGAACATGTACATGTGCAAAGAAATCAAGAAAGTTCAGTTTATGAACACTGAAATATGGACTCTTTTGTTTTTGAATACCCTTTATTCTTGAACACTCATGTCCTTGAATATGTATATACATGTCCAAATAGATCAAAAATGTTCAGTATATATCCAAAAAAAAATCTAGAAATATGAAAACTCATATTTTTGAACATAAACATGTGTAAAGAAATCAAGAATGTTTAGTATATGAGCACTGAAATATGAACACAAATATGCTTAAGTGTAAAGAGATCAAGAATGCTCACTCAGACATGAACACTCATATACTTAAAAACTCATGTTCCTGAATATGAATGTACATGAGCAAAGAGATTAGTAATGTTCAGAACTTGCCCAAAGAAATCAAGAGTGTTCAGTATATATGAACACTGAAATACGTATACTTATGTTCTTGAATACTTATGTTCTTGAACACTCATGCTCTTGAACACTCATGTTATTGCGCACTCTTGTGCAAAGAGATCAAACGTGTTTAGTATATGAACACTGAAATAAATAAATATAAAGAGATCAAGAATGTTCATTCAAACATGAACACTCTTTCTTCTCAAACACTCACAATTTCTTGAATCTATATGTATGAACGTACATGTGCAAAGACATCAAGAATGTTCAGTACATGTTCAAAAAATAAAGAGCGTTCATCCAGTATAGAGAGAGTATGCAGCCTTGCTTCATGCCGGAGTTCACTTTTGTCTTATCGCCGAGCTGATTTTCTTGACGAGTACGGCAAGTTGCCTAGTCATAAAGTGTTTTCAGTCATAAAGTGTTTCAAAGGACGGAATCAAGCTTGTTCCTTTCTCAAGCTCGGCAGGATTACCTTTGCCGGTCGCTTGTTAAGAATGTGCGCTATGATATTGTGGGCCATGCTGATCGATGTGATACCATGCCAGTTTTTCCGATCGGTTAAGTCGCCTTTTTTGATGATTTTAATAAAGACAGGCAAATCAAACAGCCTTTTCGGAATCCACCACGATTCCTGATCTTAGTTATAGTTCTTAATATTCAACATTCTATATAAGTTACTAATATTTGAAATAGTAGCCCAGAATTACAAGGTTTTGGTTTCAAATATCATTGAAAAAAGATGTTGAAGGTGGTTGTTTAAGCAAGGTAGATTAAAATTTAAAACTGCCCAAATCCCAGTTGTCAATCATAAGCTCAGGTACAATTGTCAGTTATAAGTTTATTTTATTTACATTCCAGACACCAATATTTTAGGCAGGTTCATCAGAAAAACTGATATAGATTAAATATTTTGTTTTCCGCAATTTAAAATACATATTTTAGCACTAGAAATTTATTTTTTAAACTGATTTCAACTCAGTTATACAATTTCTAATCGCACAAATTTAATGTCAAGTTTGTACTCTTAGTATTTTTTTTTTTTTTTTTTTTTTTTGAACTCATATTAAAAACGTTGATTCATTTTGCACATTTAAATCGCGTGCAATTCTAAGCAATGAACGCTATAAAATTTTCACAATTAACCAAAAATTTATTTCCGTAATTAGTCAAAGCGACTGCATTAAACTATTAAAAATAAAAACGCTTACATAATTTTAAACAAATTCTTAAAATAAACAATTTTTTTTTTAATTAACACTTTTATGATGACAATAATTTACTTATTATTATTATTATTTTTTTTGTTTTTCTCTTTCCCAGGTATATTCACAACAAATATTAAATTCACCACAACGGACAAATTTAAAACAAAGTCGATTTCGTGGTGAAGTATTTTTTCTAAATCTTGAAGATGGCTATTTTGGCTGTCAAGTTAATGAGTCCACAGATTATTTACAATTATACGAATTATCGAAATTATGCGACGGCAATCAAGATTGCTATCTTGGTTCCGATGAGCTGAATAAGGAGCTCAAATGCACAAGTAAGTAGTAGTACTTATAAATAAAAGTTGTTAAAACAAATTGTTGCTCGCATTTGTTTGTCGGTGACATTATTTACTTACTCGTACATAAATTGACTAAATTGTTATATCCGTTGTTTATTGTAGATGACTGTGATAAGGATGGCACTCAGTGCACAAATGGCGTTTGCTTAAGTGGCGTTTGCCATTGTAATGATGGTTTTGGAGGTTGTAATTGCAATGTTCAAGGTGAGTGCGAGAAACAATAAATAGAATATTTTTTATTGTAAAAAAAAAACACAATAATAAATATTAATTGGCTGCTTTGAAATTATTAATTTACAAGTCAAACTTTTTGATAAATTAATGAATAAAGTCTGCACAAATTTTCACAATTTTTACAGTTGGAATTGTAAATTTGACAACGCTTTGTAATACAACAGTCGAAATTTTAAAAAATTCTAAAGAAAAGTTTGTAGAATTTGATTTCACTTTGTCTTAATTTTATATCATACTAAGAAATGCAATTTTAAACATTTGTGAATGAAAACTTTGACAATTTAAATTGTAAAATTAATAATATGAATTGTAAATTTTACAATTTTATTCTAAAATTCACTATCTTATTTCTTGTAAATTTTTGAATTTAAATTTTAAATTTGATCATATTGTTGCCAAGTTCACTATTTGAATTGTAAATTAAAAAATTAAAAATTTCAATTATAAATTGTCAAATTTATAATTTAAAATGTAAATTTGATAGTTTGAATTGTGAATTTGGGAGTTTTAATCGTAAATTAAACATTTTTGTTATAAATTCGACAATTGGAACTATAAATTTTATAACATTAATAGTAAAATTGATAATTGTATATAAACTTTATAGTAAAATTCATAATCTTACTTGTAAACTATAGCATTTAAATTGTAATTTTGTTCATTTTATTGATAAATTCACAATTTGAATTGTAAGTTTAGCAATTCGAATTATAAATTTTGTCAAATTTATAATTTTAAAATTGTCAAATTTATAATTTGAAAATTGTCGAATTTGTAATTTAAAAATTGTCGAATTTAAATTGAAAATTTGACAATTTGAATTGTGAATTTGACAATTTGAATTGTGAATTTGACAATTTTAATCGTAAATTTCCCATTTTTATTGTTTATAAGACAATTAGAAGTTTAATAGTAAATTTGGCAATTGTATATAAACTTTAAACCCAAAATCACAATTACTCCCATCATTTAAATTATACTAAACAATCAATTCTACAATTTCAGATGAGAACGAATGCAAATACCGCCCATGTGACGTGTTTGCACACTGCACGAACACAATCGGCAGTTTTACGTGTACCTGCTTTCCTGGCTATCGTGGCGATGGTCTTCATTGTGAAGGTAAGTTTTGCATACAAATCTATACACAAATATACCCTGCCCTATACCCATCAACGTCTTTTTGCCATCTACTTACACACTGTTAACTTACCAAAAGAAGAAATAGAAGAAAGAAAAAAACAAAACTCCCAGCCCATTGTATGCATTTTCTTTTCTTTCTTTACTTCCGTCAAAAGTATTAAAATGTACTTTATACAATTTTACTCAACAACAACAACAACAATACAATAAAATACACCTATGTGTGTTTCTACTGTTAACGGTTTATGCTATAAAATAGCCTTAGAATAATATCTCGCATAAAAAAGAAAAATAATACTACCCAAACACACACGCACATACACTCACACATCCTCTATCTCTGTGAGGTAAATGAGGTAAAATAATCCAGGCCATAAAGTAGACTTAAGAAAAAAAAATATTGAAAGAAAGAAATATAGAAGGCAGAAAGTACACAATTTATACATCTATACATAAGAAGCTGAGATAAATACACAAGCATCATATCCATAGTAGTAGAGTAGATTACATATTTTTATAGATGGCGATAGTTGGTAGTAGAAAATATGATGAAGAAGAAGAAGAGAAAAAAAAATACTGAGTGCTGTGAATGTAACAGAGCGAGAATGAAAAACCGGCCACCGTAATTGAGTTTTATAATGTTATGTAATAAAAAATACAACAACAAAAAATAAAGAAATACTGTATACACTTTGTTTGCTTTTTGTTAATTTTTTTTGCAAATGCAAAAGCAAAATATTTAATTTTAATAGTCGATAGAACAAATAGAAAAAAGAAAATCCCTGAAACTAAAATCTAAACTTTTATAAAATAAGTTTTATTCAAATTAAATAAAAATGAGTCCCCCATATATTTCATTAAGACAAAACATTTTGAAGTAGGCAAAAATGCAACAAAATAATTTGAAGCTCCTATGACTACTTGCACTCTCAGGCGCTGATTGCATAGGCACAACCAGTTCGTTCTTTCTTACCGTCGTTGAAATGTGTGATGCCGTTTCCAGGCCACAGTTCCTCTAATGCCTGATGTACTCGTGTGCATGCCAATTAATGCAATGACAGATTCAACCAAGTCATTAAAAACATGCATCCTATTTGGTCCGCCACCTGTTGCTCTGGCTTCTGTCTTATTAGTGGACAATGTCCGCTTGATGTAGCACTCATAATCCAACCAAACTTTTTTCCAAGAAACTAGCAGTCATTGATGGCCCAGACTATTCAATTGCAGAGTGGCATTTTCCTAAAATCTCAGGACATTTTCTTTGTCAAATCCATGAGCAATGTTGAGTCTTTTCTTCATCAAATCCACATGAAACAATGTTTAGTAAAAATATTTGCCTTAACACTTATGAATATTGATTCTGATCAATCGAAAAAGAACTGAAATCAACAAAAGTTTCCAAAAATGAGAAACAGATCATAGAAACGCATAGATGATAAATTGCAGTTTCTTGTTCTTCCTCCTACAATGATTTCTATATAGAATATACAGTCTTACTTCGTGTCTTTTAATAAGGCAATTCCCTGTAAACACCCGAATATGCTGTCTGTCTCAGAAGGCTATTTCGCTACTTTCCAGATTTTTTCCTTCACCATTTAAGAACCTCGATTTCTGTTAAATTAATAGACTTTTTAAAGGAACGAAAATAGACTTCAGCTTTCTCTCCTTTTTGCAACTTCTTAAATCATTAGCATTTAAGATCGGTGTTTACATTTGAATGGTACGTTATGCTATGGTCTGAAATGACAGCAAGGCGATAAAGACAAAAACTATTCGAAATTACAAATATGAAGATGCACGACCGACACAAGCAAGCTATTACAGTTTCGGAGCTGGTAAGGGATAGAATATTTTATCATTCTTGTTCATATGATCGTTCTATTTTAAGTGTGAATCAAAATAATCTTGTCCTCTCTATCAAAACTTACTCAATTTTTATGTGTTGCACTGTACACGCAGAACTAATAATTTTTCATGCATTTCAAGTGTGTTATTTATATATATATATATATATATATATATAAATATAGATATATATATATATCACTTCTTATCTATCCGTTACTAAATATATACTTAAAAATATATGCTTCTATATCTCTCTCTCTGAATCTCCTCCATACACAATAATATCATGATGAATAACATAATTACCACCACCACCACCACCAACAACCACCATCATCATAATCAACAGCAGCAATAGCAAAAGCTCAACACTAGAGATTCTAGATTACAAACAATGCACAAAAGGAGGAAGATTTTTTTCCGAAAGAATTATATTTCAAATATAACTTATACTTGGGTACATTTACTCATATTATCTAATATTATTCATTCATTTTATTATTGTTATGATGCCATTGTTATTGCAATTTTTCTTTTTCTTTTTTTTTATTGCTATTGTTCTTTCTCTCTTTTTACTACTATTATTATTATAGTTATTATTATTATTATTGTGGTGGTTGTTGTTGTTTTTCCAACAATTATTTTACCATGCAACAGGTGAATCAAGAACAACAATGAACGAAAAGTTTTCCTGCTTTTGAAAGTATGAAAAATAAACTATCAAAATCCATGCCAAGTTAAATCAAATCAAAAAGAAAAATTTTAAAAGAATCACGTCGCATATGATTTTCGATGCACTCGCGTACTTCTTTTTCTATCTATCTATCTGTCTATCTATTTAACTATCATCTAACCATAAGATATGTATGTATGTATAGAATTTCATGGAATTTCAAATTGTAGTGTAATTGGTAGTTAGTTGATGATTTGAATTTAATGTGATGAGAAAATGTTGCAACACCTTTTTGCAAAGTGTTGGTTGTATGACGGCGATGCATGCGAGAATGTTAATGTTGCATTCTTTAATGTAGTATTAGATAGAAATGTACATATATTTACATACATTCCCGTAAATCTAATGCAGGTTCCCAAGGGAATACATTTTTTTTCTATTTTTTTTTTTTTTTGCATTGTTTCAGAGAACTTTAATGAAGTACTTATTATATTATTTTTTCTTTTCAACTATGTGGATATTATTTTGAGGGGCAGAGTATATATTATGTAATCATTAATTTAAATTTATTAGAATTTCAAATCAGAAACTTTTTCAATTTGCTTTGAAGATTTTTATCTTTCACAGCAGTGGTAAATATATTTTATACTCCACAGTAGTTGTAGAACTTTTCACATATATGAAAAATTCAAGATTATTCAACGCCGAAAAATCACAGTAGCTCCAAAACTGTGAAACTGTCACAAATTATGTAGTGTTTGAAGGATTATTTTTCATTTCTCTCTCTTACTTTTCTCTCTTTTTGCCATGAAATATACAGCACCCTTCAAACTGTTTGCTACTATTTGCATATTGAAAACTTAATTAATTTAACTCACTCAAACGCAAGCAATCAAATCATAACAATATTCAAATCTTTCAATACAATTGAACTTCAAAGCATCAACTTAAAGTCAATTATAAATATTCTTTCAAAATTAATACATAACCTTAACAATAGATAATCGATAATAGAAAATCAATTTGCCAAAAACCAAAACAAAAAAAAAACAGAAAAGACCAAAAAATCTATTGTGTTTTTGTTTTTTTTTATAGCTATTAGATGCCAATTGGGTGCCACTAGTCATAACATATTGAATATTTTGATAATTTAAAGTGATTTGGAAGCAATAAAATTTGAAAAAGAATTCAATAACAATTTAATACAATTAAATTAAAGTAAATTTTCGAGCAATGCTCTTGAGAAGATTTGAAAGCTACTTACAACGAAGTTGAGAAGTTAAGGCTGAGAAAAAAACACCAACTCAAGGTTATATGTATTAGAAAAAATCATTATGATGAGCTTAATTATATATAAATGCTTACATACATAGCTAAAGGAATATTTAGAAAGAACACCATCATCATAATTGTTGAAAGTACATGAGAAGTAAAAAAAAAATATGAGAAGTGCGAATATAAAAAAAAATCCGGCATATAAATACAAAAATTTTGCTGCTAAAGCTTTCAACTATCTGCTTGACCAATACGCAAATAAGTGCCATTTTTTTCTTCACATTTTCCATCAACATGATAATAAATTTTTACTTAAAATCAAGTTCACCCAATAAACTTTTTTTTCAGCAAGTTTCAGCAACTTTTCAAGTGTCTCACAGTGTCTAGTCTAGTTCTTTCTTTATCCACATAGTTGCCGTTGTTGTTGTTGTTAACTTTGCTTACAAGATACCACTACTACTACCAGATTTAAGCCACTTGACCACTCGACCACTTGTCATCTTCATTGTATTCATTTTCACGTTTCTTGATGACTTTTTTTTACAACTTTTTTCTTACTGTTGAAGTTATATGTTGATGTTGTTGTTATTGCTGATGTTACCTGCTTGAATTCCAAGTGTTGGTGTTAGTTCTGCCATAGCGTCACAGTGTTGCTCTCCCCTCAGTGTTGTTCTACGCATCAGAGTTGTTACTACTGCACTCTATCACCATTGTATGTATAACGGTATTTAAACCATTCAAACTTCAAGTAGTAGTTGTTGAACTAAAAGTGCGACGAAGAGAAAAGAAATCGCAAGCACTGAGCAGAGAGTAGTCGTAAATAAGCAAACCATTTCTATACCTACAATATTCTAAAAGTGGCAACACCTGTCGCCGCCATTTAAACATTTTTCGCGTTTTGCACATATTTTCATGTTCATAACTCAAAGTCAAAGCAACGATGACGACGACAGCGGTAACGACGACGCATCGTTAACGCATTCACAAAATGCAGTTATGTAATATCTTCTTTTTTGTTTTTTTTGTTTTCAAGTAATTTACACAAAATGCATTTACGAATACTTTGTTGAGCATATTGAGGTTGAGGAGTGGAAAATAACAGAAAATATGCATATATAGACCTGCTCGTGCTATATAAATGCAAATTTATTATATTTATTTACAATTTTAATAGAATAAAAGAAACAAAATAGACGCTCTAGTAATGTAGCTTGAAGTTTTAGCTGAAATGTTTATGTATGTCTTTGAAAGTAATTGAAGTTTAAATTGAAAATTTGAGAAATGTTTGAAATAAAATGCTTGAAGTGGCAACCAGAAAGTTATATTCACGCATACTAAATATATTGTGAATAGAGTGGGGGTTATGTTAAACTTTCGTACCGCCAGAGGAAGGGTGGTTAATTACACCACGAGAGTATGCTGTCTAGTTATTAGTATAAACAGATTGAGGAAGGTGAATTTTCAATATTAAAAATAAGACACAACAAGCCCAAAAGTATGCAACACATTATTTATTTATCAAAAATGGTTATGGAATTAGTGGAATATATCAAAAAATGTTTTTATTTATTGTATTGTTTTATTCCATAGTTTATTCTTTCCTAATTAGAATTGTAAAATAGTATCAACATTAGGCGATGCAGATGCGCAAAAAGCGAAGAAAGTGCATTGTACAAAGAAAATGAAAAAATTTTTTAAATCCATTGATGCATTTTTTGGAAAATAAAAACGAAAACTTTTATAATGAAGTAAACAACAATACGTCAAGTATGTTATCACATCATGTGACGAGTGCAAAAGGGACTCATTTTAGTTTTTGTTAGTATTAAAATTATTCGCGATAGGAACCCAATCCTTTTTTATGTACCTACTACTTCGAGTCAAAAATCTTTCTTCTATATGTTAAACTTTCAACAAAAATGCACAACAACAATAACACTGAAAACATACAATTAAATTATTTAAAATTAAATTTCAAGCATAATTTCTCACACTTATTTTATGTGAATACAAATCACAATTAATAAACCATACTATATAGCTACACATTCTTGCCATCATTAGCGGCACATTAATTTAATGATTTCAGTTAATATCTTCTCTTTTTTTCTATAGATAATACATACATATAATCATATGTGCCACGTATGTATGTATAAATGTGTCATGTGGCAACATAAAAAGTAATTACGCGTGTCAGTTCTACAATAACAACAACAAACATGTTTTTATTACTTTTATTTTTTTTTTTTATGTACATATATATTTTGCACTAAAATACTGAATTAATTTCTTTACTTTAACCCATCCATAATGATATGCAAAATGTGGGATGAATACTTTAGGTGTAGGGTCTGCTTTTATACTTTAAAATACTGAGACGGATCTTATCAATTTTTTGTGATCTTTAGTACAAAAAAAAAAAAACAAAAAAAAAACGCAAAAAAACGTTCACAATACAATATTGTTGCATGTTGACGGTTTTAGTTTTTATAGTTGATGATATTGTTGTTGTTGTTATGGTGGCGATGGCGATGGTTGATGTTGTTGTATTTTAATTTTAGCGCCACAATAGCGCGTTCCACAAATTGTAAAAAAATGTGTATATATAACTTTTATAATATTTGTTTCTTTTATATTCACAAATAAAATGCTCTGCCCCAGTTAGTAGCCAAATGTATATACAAAAATAAAAATGACTAGAGTGTTTTTTTAATAGGTAAATTTTAAATCTTGAAGATCTTATATATTCGAAAATTCAAATTAATTATCATCTTAATATACTCTGTAAATTCCTTAAAAGTCTTTTTAAAATTTCCCTCTTCCAGCTACTGAATTTTAACACTTTGTTAAGGAATCTCTATGGTAACTACTTTGCAAAGTCGTGATTTTGGTATACTTAGTTGGAGGAGATTGAGTTTTTCAACATCGTGAGACAAGTTTCAATTTAAATTTTATGGTACTCTCTCCTCCCCCTACATATATTTTCTTTTTTTTAGTAAATATTTAGATAGCATCAATATCAGCTTTAGCTTTTTCTTTTACTTTTTGATTTTTTCCTTTGTAACTACTTTACTTGCATTATGTTAATGAGTTTTTCTTCTTTTTTTCAACCTGGCAGTTGCTTTTATTGTGGTCACAATTGTTTTGAAAGCTGGAATTTTTTTTTAGTTTTTTTTTTTTTTGCTGTTATAAATTTATGCAATTGTGAACTTAAGCGTAGCCTATTTAGCTCTTTATCTTAAGTGTATATTTTGCATTTGGGATTTACTGTAAATTAGTATTAATATTGTTCATATAAAAACAAAGAAGTTAATGTGCCATACAGTAGATAGTTGTTTTTTGAAATTGCTAGCTTCAATTGAGAATGAAGAAATCAAAATTTTTTTTAATATGTGAATTTAAAAATGTTGAAATTATATTGTAGTTATACAAGTAGAGGAATAGAGGCATTCGGTAATTTTCAATTCAATTTTCAATGAACAGGAAACAAATATTCCTGGTTAAAAGTATAGCCCTAAGTTCCGGTTAGTTAGAAATATAGCCAAAAGTTTAGGTTGGAGTAGCTGCCTTCTGTATGAAAGAATATTGCCTGTTACGGAGTGAGGAACTACGAGGATTCCATTTTGTCCGTAATGCTTATGGATGTTAGCTCGATCAGACTAGTAAAAAGAAGTGTGAGCCTAAGGTGTTTTGTTTAAACGGTCAAACAGAATAACAATATCAAAACGGAATGAGTGGCACGATCGAAATGCCACAAATATTGCTATGCAACAGAAAAAAAAGCTAATTCAGAAAATGTCTTTGGGATCACTGATTCTGAATCGATAATTCCTCTCATTTTAAAACGCTGTTAACTAAAATTTGTAATGTGCCGGGCGTTAGAAGTCATTAACCTTAAAATAGAGGAATTGCGAGAATTCTGTTGTTTGGGACCCGCTTTCCTACTACCTTCCGTCATAATTTTGTAAAAAAAAATATTTTTTACTTTTTTCAACCATTTTGTTCATATGGTTATACTTAGACTGAGCAACCCTCACGAAACTGATAGGAATACTCAGAATTCGCTAACATTTTTCTAGCCATTTTCGCAAATAAGAAAAATTGAGGCATTGACTTTGTCAACTTGGATAATGTGCCCTTGGGTGCCATTTCCCACTTTTATTTCAAATCTATCCCAGCTATATCCTGACTTGGAAATGATAGCCATCCACTCTATGTTTTTAAGGTCCCGAATTAGGTTTCTAGGAATTAACTTTGAATTATAGTGACAACCCATGACGGAACTGAACCCTTCTCCCTACTAATCAATCTTTAAAACTCTTTAATGTGCGTTTCGAGTCGTTTTTATATCTAAATATTCCACAAGGTGACAGTTTTCAAAGTTTTTTTTCCAAAGTGGGATCAGGTAATCAATATTTCTATTTTTATCATGAGAAGGATAAAAAACCATGAACAAACTAATTTGCGCAGACCCAAAAAATTTCTCCCCTATGCTTGTATGTGACTTTAAATTATAAGACGTAAAAAATCAAGTTCGGTTTCTTCTGCATTAAATCAATTCTTCTCTGGCATAAACTGAATTCTCCTTTACACATATTTCCATTCCGGTATAACTACAAGTGTAGCCCTTTTAAAAATTAATACATCTTTAAACTTAGAATTCTATCCACCGATATAATCGATAAAAATGGACTTCAAAATCAAATTGACTTCAAGTGGCTCCTTGTGACTTCAATTGAGTTTAAGTATTTCAAATGATTCCAAATGAATTTAAGGGACTCCAAATGAATTTGAGTAACTCCAAGTGACTTCAAAGCAGTTGAAATCATAAAATTTGCATACCTATGACTTTAAAAAAAGATTGTGCTGCTCTAACTCCAAAAAAGCGTACAATAAATGAAAAATCAATTGATGACAGTGCTCAAATTTTCCTACGTTATTTGCTGTTAACAATTTTGATAGATAACCAAATTCAATGATTGATTCAGTATCGCTTTTATTAAATCAATTCTCTTCCGGCATGAACTGAATTCTCCTTTACAAATATTTCCATTCCTGTGCGACTACAAGTGTAGTCAAGTGACTTCAAGTGCCTCTAAGTGACTTCAAAGCTGCTATAATTTTGAAATTATAAGGTTTGCATACTTATGTTTCCGAAGAAATATTGCACTCCTCTGATTTCAAGAGACTTCATTGAATGGATAATCAAACGGTGACTTCAAAAAAGATTCCAAACTGCATTTTGTATTTGGGATTCAATAACTGCTATCACAAATCATAATTTGTATAATAATTCTTATTCATCAACTGTGACTTCAGAGATTGACAATTAAATAAACTGAATTCCTGAAAAAGTCGGAGGAGTTGACCAGTCTGGTCATGGCAAACTACTGATTAAAAAAGCCTAAAATGAGGGGAAATGGGGTTAGTAATGTCCAGGTGAAAGATGTTGAGAATTTGATAAGGAAACATATAATTAAAATTAATATTATTTCACCACGATTTTATTTCCGTGAAATATGCAACTTTATCTAACGATAATAGACTTTCTATCAGGGCGAATAACATTTTTCGTATTGGTATGACAAAGCCCAATATTTTCTACTACTACAATATTATAATAAAAACAAGAAAGGAAAATTAAAGAAAATCCAAAATCAAAAATAGAATCTATTGCTCAATGGTTAAAAATTAGTAATAGTTACGCACAACTTCCTTTCTCCTTTTTATGTGAAAAATTTCATCATAATCATCATATTTTGAAAACAAAAAAAGATTCTGCGAAAATTACTTCATACTTGAAAAGTTGCGTCATAATTTTTCAGAGCCGCCCAACTCAAGTTAAAGTTAAATCATGATTTATGTACGACCTTGAGGTGTTTTTTTTTTTGCAATTTACGCACGCACACACATGCAACTAAGTACATGCTAACACACAGATACAATTGCGTACTAATTTATTTTCATCTAATCTTTTTCTAAAATTACAAAAATATTTCACGCATGAATTGAAATTATTAAAGAAAAAATAAATAACAAGCATAAATATTGAATAATTTGTTTGCTAAAACTCGCCAAAAAAAACACACACACACAAAAAGTGATAAATAATTGTTATGTTGTTAATTGGACAACAATAACAAATTGCAAATTGCACTATTAATTAAATTTATGTATGCAAAAATAAACATTTGACATTATTTTCGAAAGGCTGTTGCTAATTAATGACATTTTGCTGCAGACATAACAGCAAAGTGTGAAAAATAGAACTTACTCTAAAAAATAGAGAATGCTTGACACTACTATCTATCTAAGATTTATGACTAAATACAGTTTTTAATAAACTAAACAATTTTTTTTTAATTTTTAGTACCACAAAGACCCAAATTTATAACCAAAAAAAAATAGGTTTCTCTTTTTGCTTTTTAAACTTTGAATTTATGTCATGACATATTTGTAGCAAATGGCTGGCTGTCTTCTTTAGATCTAAAGAACTATAACTAATTTTTTAAATTGTTATTTTGTTTTATGGTCTTGCCCGGCAGCATTGACCTTTCAATCAACCTAGCACACAATTATCTATAATTCCGTCTAACATTTTTTTTTTTTTTTTGAATTCAGCAATAAATCAAATTCTAAAAATACTCGTATAATTCGCACGCATGATTTTTCAAATTTTCAAATACAAAATTAGTTAATTACACAGCGTACCTAAATCATTTGCGAAAAATCCGTTTATATTTAAGTTTTTTCTTTGATAATAATTTTAAGTTTTATTGTTAATAATTTGACAATAATATACGCCACTTCCCTAGTTCTGAGATCAGCATTTTTTTTTTCTTTTTTGTGCGACTGTAATTTATTGAATTTATTATTGATTTTTGATTAATTTTTAGAGTTGCGTATCAAAACAAAAAAAAAATAAAAATTAAACTGCTTTAAGTGAAAATCAAAACACACACACTTTTATTACTTTTTTTTTTTGTATTTTCTTTTGTTAATTTAAAAATTTGATGAGTACTAATTACTTATACACCAAAATTTGCATAAATTAAATTACAAATTAAATTGATTAATGATTGTAAAAAGAAACAAAAAATTATTTTTTTAGTTTTAATTAAAATCATTTATTATAGTATAGTAGAAAAAAAAGTAATTAAAATTATATTATGGAAATAGTATGGAACGAAACGAAAAAAAAAAAATTCCAATCGTTCCTCTATGACTAACGAAGAATTTTTTCCTAAGAAAAAGTGAAAATATAATGCTTTCGAAGCTTTCTCCATTCTTTTCGTGTAATAAAATTCTAAAAAAAAAATATTAATTAAAAACTCACATGCGCAACTTAGTGCACTCGATGGAAGTGAAGCATCTTTGGTAGGTTTGTGACTGGGAATATGTAAGTGCAATAACAGCAGTCTGGGAGAGATAATTGTATGTATGCACATGGCATTTGAATAGTTAATATGAGTCGGTACATATCCAAAGTGCCAAGGCCATAGACGAAAATTTTTTAGATTTTTAATGCAATAAACACTGACCATACAAATAAATAGTTTAAACAAAAGAAATGAGCCTAATTAATGTTAATTAAATTAAAAAAACCTATTTAATTTAACTATTTTTTCAAAAGTTACTAAGTCCCATTGTAAGTGTAAATCAAAATTGCTAAGTACCTTTCAGCCAATCGCATTCTTTCCTTGTTCTGCTACTGCATTGTAATAAATTTAAACTTTTAACTTTGCACATTCATACGCGTTCATACAGATGTTTTATGTTTTCTTGTGCTTAAGTCCAGATGATTTTTTTTTTTCAAAACTAATTAAACTAAACGTAAAACTGGTTTATTTTGGATTTGGTATAAACAAAATCGCTCGAACTGCAATGAACATTTATTGCCATTTCGGAGTTTTTACATTTTCGTAGTTTCATGTTTTTCTATAGCAATGAAAACATAAATGGTAAAACTTTCAGGCAACTAGTGCAAGAGCTACATGAAACTTTAAAAAGGGAAAACCTTCTCTAATTAGACTAATCTCAAAGGGGTTGAATTACGCCTAAAATTCAAAAATAAAAATCGACGTATTAGGTCTATTCACATCATTAAATTGGTTGGACAACCGCGCTTGACACACTGCTTGAAGAGTTGCGTTCACACGGTCAAACGTGATATCAAATTTCATTTTGTACGAAAACTTCGAGTAATCAACATTGCAATGGCGCACGCATTTACTGCCCTTGTTTTTGCCAGTTTATTTCTATAGATTTAATTTTTTATTTTCTATATTTCAGGAAGACTTCTATAAATTAAAAAAAAATTCTTTCCAAAATATTTTTTTTTCACTGAAAGACATTTTACTGTAAATACCCTGCATACAATTTTTTCCGAATAAAACTTGTTTGTCCCTAAAAATGCGCGGAGTATACTGTTGGCTTTTTTCCACATGAAAAAATGTATGAAGCTTGACCAACATGCATTCACACGAGTTGGATGGTTTGACAAGCCAGCGGAAAAATTCGAAAATTTTGGAAAATCTTCAAGCCGTTTGTCAAGCCTTTTACACGGTCAAATATCTCATCAAACAAACAAATTTGTCAATTTTATTTGATCGTCCATTGATAAATATTTCATGCTCAAACTGTTTCGATTTTGACAGTTTTAAGAAGTTGAGGAGGCAACATCAACATAAACAAGCAGTTCGTCTTTACGGCACAGATTATCTTCAGTTTATCGTTTCAGTTGTTTTTTAACAAACTTATTTTATTCTCTTTACAGATTGAAGTTTAATTTTTAAGCACAAAAAGTATTTTTATCCGTTTTTTTTGCGAACAAAAGAACCCATTTACACAATCATAAGAAAAAGTGGCAAAGAAATGTTGAAATTCCAATTCAATCGTTTCTTTTTGATTGCAAAAAAAAAAAACAATCCGTCATGGTTGCACTTTTGTGAACACTATAGTTCAACTCAGTGTTGGAAAGTGTAGGTATTTTGTTCTTTTTTAGTACCATTTGGTTTTAACAAGTACCATAGTACCACCGTGACCTATTCAGTATATTTTCGCGCTCACGGAAATACAACAAAATAACTGGATTTTATACAATATGCTTCATAATTCAATTACTTATAATCATTACTTACTAATTATTAACGGATATTGTCATGTGCATACTGTTTATTTACTGCAAAATTTAATAAAGTTCTTTGATATGACAATTTACGTTTTTTGTAATTTTTGATAGAAGTAGAAGATAGAAGTCGAGAAAAAATACCTTTTCTTACACAATTCGACATCATTTTGCCAAACCTATTTCCCAACCCTGGTCCTGCTCATAATGCTCATGTGAGCGTCCCTCTGAACCGCCTCCAACGATATTTTTTATTCCGACTATTTTATTCCTTTTTTTCAATTTCGTTCGTTACTCCTAAGAACAATGGTAATGGTAAATTTGGAACTCTCACAATTTTTCACAAGAATTGTTAAATGTAAAATCACTTTCCTAAATTTTTTTTAATCACATAGTGGATGCACTTGAACTTCAAACTTCATAGTCTCTTCCAAGTAACCTCAATAAAATAAATGAAGAAAATAATTAAAAACAAAAAACCTAAAACTTTTCTAAGAAATTCACTGAAAGCATTAAAATGACTATAAATATTTATATGAAATCATGAATGAATAACTTTAAGCCATTTGATTGGAGCTTGAGTGTATAGCTTGGGCAAATATATATAAAGCACATGTAAATCTTCTCAAAACTCAATAGTTTAAAAAGAAGAAATAATGTAGAAAACAGAAGTACGGTTAACAATCAATTAAGTACCCTTCAGCATAAAAGTTGCTATTCAAAGAATTTGTTAAATGTTAACTTCTTGATTACTTATGGTTCAAAAGAATTTTAATGATCTTTTAACTGAAAACAGTTATCTATTCGTAAATGAAAAAAAAAATAGTTTCTTTAAGTTAAACTTAAACAAAGATTCACAGAAAGAAAGAATTTCTTTAATGTTGTTTATACATACACTAAAATGTCTTTACTGTTTGAAAATTGAAATTAACTAAGAGAAATTCTCTAAACTAAGAAAATAGTAGTTGTTAAACGTAGTTTTATTTTTTTGTTTTTTAATTGACAGCTGTCATTATTGACAAAACACACATCGATAAAATGTTTAAAACTGTCAAAATCAAAGCGAAGAAAAATAAGTTAACGAACTAATAGATGAATGAATTTGAGGTAAAAGCAATTGACAACATATACATTGGCAGAGTTTATATATTTTTAAAAGTGCACAAAAAATTAGCACTAATTGAGTTGACAGTTACTGTTCTTATATGTTTATAAAAATGGTTGAGAAAATGTTTAGGTTTATGTTAAAGAATTTTCTGGAATTTATCATCACTTGTGTGAACTATCACTTGATAGAAATAATAATTCGAAATACTTGATAAATTAACTACTAGTGCAATTTATTCCAAAAGTTACAACACCATCTACATGTCAAACACTATTGCTCTCGATCAGCGAACGCAGCCAACTTGGCAAAGTTCATTGGCGTCTTCTTCAGCAAATAACAAAAACAAACAATAGGACATTACAAATACACTAAACTCACTAAATGAAAAAAAAAGTTTTAAATACATATACTTACATTTATGCACATAATTTCGTTTGTTTTACGCTTAAGATATTAATCTTTATATTTATCTTTAATATTTTGACAGAATTGTGTAGAAAAAATACGGTTTGAAATTAATTATGCAAAAGAACGACGATTCATTAATTTAAAAAATAAACACTACTATTTTAATTCAATTACGCTACGCGCTCGTCTTTGTTTTACTAGTGATAACAGCTTTCGCTATCGATAACTTGATAAAGATATAAGCATGGTTGCATTTATGCTGAACGGCACGATTATAAAAAAGGCAGATGAATGTTTGTTTAGTTTATACCGTAATTAACAGAAAGTACGATTAGATGATAAAATTTCTTAGGCTAAATGCCAAGCCCCCAGCATGTGTTGTTTACAATTCAATAAAATCGGTATTTAGGCATAAAATAGCAGCAATCTTAAAAATAAAAAATTTTAATATCAATATTTTTACAAAACTGCAAAACATGTTTTTGAGCATTTTTTTAAAAGAAAATCAACGATTTATGTTGACATGACTGAGACATTAAAATGAGTTGTAAAATTTTAAAGAGAACGTAATGCATTAATTGAATTTTTTCTTTCAAAGCAGATTAATATTGTAAAATGAAATGAATAAAACGAAGTATTAAATTTCAATTATTTGCTAGCAGCAACCAAACAGTTTCATTTTTTGATTTGAAATAAAAAAAAAGTTCATTGAACTTGAAAGCCCATATAAAACCAATGAAAAACAAAAGTAGCAAATAGTTGGCAAACTATTCTTAGTACAAAGTCGAAGGAACAATTCACCATTTTTATCATAATGTCATCTCTATATTTCAACCTTTTGTCTATTGTCCTCTGCAGCAAAGTACGTTCGCTTTTCTTTCCTATAATTTTTTGTATTATCTTTAAAAGGAAAAATCTTTATACAATACAAAAAAAAAAAAAAAAACCAATGAAAATTTTTTTTATCATAACTTTCTCAAATAGAAATACTAGCTGGTAATATGGCAAGGTTAAAAGTGCACACATGCAATGCAAGAATAACGAAGTACTTTTTTTCAGATATGAATTAAAGATTATTTAAGGTTATTGTATTGACAAATGTTATTGAGAAATATTTTGTATATTTTAAAATAATAGTTATCGATACTAAGTAGTACTCACTCATAGTCAGGACAACATTGTTGCCAGACCAACAAAAAATTGAGTAAAGGGTGTGTTTAAATTTCCTATTCTCTCATTTCCTATTCGACTCATAAAATTCAAGTTCAAGTAGCTACAGGCGTATTGAGTTTAGCATCACCTAAAATGTCAAGACGAAATTAAACACCTATAAAATTTACACGATCAAAAAATTCAGAGCCATATCTGCATAAATCTTATAAAATCTAGAAGCACGCATGTATATCAATCAATATTTTCATATACAATATGCCAAAAATGTCAAATAAAACAAATCTGTTTGCTAAGAATTCTCTTCTTCAATGTAAATGATAAATTAATATTATTGATTTCATATAGATGACATAAGCGTATTATTATTACAAGCGCGTGGCCAATTAATCACTATTCACAAGTAAAACAAAATAAAAAACTATGAAGGAACCCTTGATGTATTTAATTAATCAAATTTATATGCATTTGGTGCACATCCTGTGCTACTTGTACTTGAAATATCTGAAAGTAGAATTCTTTTATTTTGTGTTTCAATTTAAATTACAAAACATTGACATTGCTTTCAATACAATCTGATGAGCAGACCAACGATTATGACAATGAAATGTCAACACATAGAAATAACTCAATTGTAAATCAAAAAAAAAGTACAAGAGATTACCTTCAAAACCAAATGAATGAACTAGGCATGCGTAACAAATGCAATGCAAAAACTAAAACCACATACAAATGCATAAATTTACGCAGTTAAGTGAACGCACTCATGCGTAAAATGCGTAAATTATTTTTATTAACAACAATAAACAAAAATCTTTGAACTTGTAATGCTCTTTTGTTTTCAATTTACTTGTGTACTGTATTTAGAATAAATTGGTTAAGATATAAAGTTGGCTGCGGAAGTAATTATCTTCTCAATTCCCCATTTTCTTATCTCGCATTTTAACACTGCCATTAATCATTGAATTCACCTTTTTGTTGTTGAACTCACTCAACTTACTTTTCTTCTTCTTCTTTTCATCTAGATATCGATGAATGCCAAGATCCTGCGATAGCGGCACGTTGCGTTGAAAATGCCGATTGTTGTAATTTACCAGCACACTTTTTGTGCAAATGTAAGGATGGCTATGAAGGCGATGGTGAAGTTCTATGTACAGGTGAGTCATACAATTGTGTTTACACCATTTTCAATTAAAAAAAAGAAAAGATGTAAAAACTATATATATGTTTTTTTTATAACATTCCAACAATTTGTTTTTTGGGGAGAAATGAAGTGTATGATCAACTCTTATTTATGTAATTCTTCAACTTTTCACAGATATCGATGAATGTCGAAATCCGAATGCATGCGGACCCAGCGCTCACTGCATCAATACGCCCGGCAATTTCACTTGTGAATGCCCCGAAGGATATGCTGGCAGTCCCTATGATGGCTGTCAAGACATTGATGAATGCACATATCCAAATACTTGCGGTCCTGGTGCCATATGTATTAATCTCGCGGGCAGTTATCGCTGCGACTGCCCGCCGGGATACGATGGTGATGGACGTTCCGAAGCGGGTTGCTTGGATCATGATGAGTGTGCGCGTTCACCGTGTGGACGTAATGCAGAATGTTTGAATACAGATGGTAGCTTTAAGTGTTTATGTCCTGATGGTTATTCCGGTGATGCCGGTCAGGGTTGTGATGGTAAGTTGAAAAGCACACGCTTAGTAGTCTTTATAATTCTTGGTATATTATATTCAAAAATATTTATTATTCTTTTACTTGCATACTACCCACAAAAAATCGAAACATTTTTATGCACTTTGGAATTTACGAAACCAAAAATTATCAAAAAATTACAAATCATTTTAATAATTGCGGCACTCTCATACATACACATACATAAATGCATAACACAACCCCATAAAAACACCATTATTAATAATCTAATTTCGATTAAAAATAAATAAATTAAACTATGCGCTTACATCACATTCAATTAATTGCATCGACTCTCACAAGATGTCGATGAATGCGCCACTAACAATCCATGCGGTTTGGGTGCTGAATGCGTGAATATGGGCGGTAGTTTCGCATGCCAATGCCCGCCAGGCTTTTTGCTTGACCAAGAATATGGCAGCGTTCAAGACAGTGGCTATAGCAGTAGAGATAGTAGTAGTAGTAATATCAGCACGGCTTTATCGGCACAAGGCGCCGGCTTGGCATGCATCGATGTAGACGAGTGTAATATGCCCAATGGAGCAGCCACATGTGGTACAAATGCGAAATGCATAAATTTCCCGGGTTCATATCGTTGCTTATGCCCCAGTGGCTTTCAAGGACACGGTTATTTGCATTGTGAAAGTTAGTATTCATAGTATAAGTGCTTTTTTATTTAAGAAGCTTGCAAGCTTTTTTTGGTAAATTGTTAAAATTTGTATGAAACCTATTGAAATATTTAGAAAAATTGTTTGGCATAAATAAAAAATTTATGAAACTTTTTGGGATATTTAATTTTTATAATAACTATTTTTTTTTGAATATGAAATTTGGAAAACTGTAATTTCCAAAAGTTATATTGAAAAGCTTGCAAGCTTCCTATGCTTTTCATCACAAGCTTTATCAAAATTCTACTACACTCTAAGAAATTTTTCGTTCTTATTTTCTCAAAATTCTATTACATTAATTACATGCACTTCCAGCATGCTTTGATTTTCAGCGCCTTTTCAAATGCACTTTTCGACAACAAATATTTATAAACAAATATTTCGAAAATGTTTTCTGCAAAATTCTTAAAATATTTTTCTTTGAAGCTTTCTACTGCCTCTCTTCACGCTATTCCTTTCACTATTATCACTTAGCATAACTATTTTTTTATATTTAATTTTTGTTTTGTTTGTTTACTAATTTAACACAACCCTTCTTACCTCACCCCACAACTCAATCGGACTTATTGCCTTCTTCTGCGTTCACTTATTACACTCTCACCACCACCAGATATCAATGAATGTCAAGACAATCCCTGCGGTGAGAATGCCATATGTACCGACACAATTGGCAGTTTTGTGTGTACTTGTAAACCTGATTATACCGGTGATCCCTTCCGCGGTTGCACGGACATCGACGAGTGCTCGTCTATAGAGAAACCATGCGGTGCACATGCCATATGTGAAAACGCCGCACCTGGATACAATTGCAAGTGTCCACAAGGTTTTGAGGGTAAGCCCGATGCAAAGACTGCATGTGAGCAAGTCGACGTGAATATACCTTGTCGCACTAGCTTCGATTGCACGAATAACGCAGAATGTATAGAGAATCAATGTTTCTGTTTGGATGGATTTGAACCAATCGGATCAAGTTGTGTGGATATCGATGAGTGCCGCACCAATGCAGATGTATGTGGCGTTCATGCTCAATGTGTTAACACACCTGGATCGCATCGATGTGAATGTGAAGCAGGCTACGTGGGTACACCGCCACGAATTGCGTGTAAGCAACCTTGCGAAGATGTACGTTGCGGTGAGCATGCCTATTGTAAGCCGGATGGTAATGAGGCATATTGTATTTGTGAAGATGGTTGGACTTTCAACCCGAGTGATATTTCGGCGGGTTGTGTTGATATCAACGAATGCGATGCAGTTCATGGACCCTTCGGCAGTTGTGGCATTAATGCTACTTGCATAAATTCACCTGGTGCCTTTAGTTGTGATTGTCCAGCTGGATTTTCAGGAGATCCTCATTCAAAGTGCGTAGATGTTGATGAGTGTCGCACGGGTCATAAATGTGGAGAAGGTGCGGAATGTGTAAATATGAATGGCGGTTATACGTGTCGTTGTCCAGCTGATTCCATACCAGATCCAGATCCTACTGTACGTTGTGTACCCATTGTTACATGTGCAGCTGACAATGACTGTCCCGGCAATGCCATATGTGATGGTTCGAAGCGTTGTCTCTGTCCCGAACCGAATATCGGCAATGATTGCCGTCATCCCTGTGAGGCTAAGAATTGTGGATCGCATGCTCAATGTATGCTTGCCAATGGGCAAGCTCAGTGTCTTTGTGCCGAAGGCTATACAGGAAGTCCTGATACACCTGGCGGTTGTAATGATATCGATGAATGTAAGGCTAACCCATGCCAAGCGAATGCTATTTGCTCAAACACCCCCGGTGGTTATTTATGTCAATGTCCAAGTGGCGCAAGCGGTGATCCCTATACCGACGGTTGCTCTACAACTAAATCACCTCCTAGCTGTTCAGATGCCAATCCATGTGCTCCTGGAGAGAGTTGTGTCACAGATTCGTTTACAGGCAATAGCGTTTGTATCTGTCGTCAGGGTTACGAACGTAATCCTGGAACAGGACTATGTGAAGATGCCGATGAATGTTCACCACAGCGCAAAAAACCTGTTTGTGGACTCAACGCTTTGTGTAAAAATCTGCCAGGCAGCTATGAATGTCGTTGTCCGACCGGCTTTAATGGTAATCCTTTCATCATGTGCGAGCAATGCAATACTCCAGAATGTCAATGCCAACCGCCCTACAAGCTGGTCGGCAACAGTTGCATTCTTGCGGGCTGCTCCAATGGTGAGAAATGCCCTGCTGGCGCTGAATGTATTTCGATTGCAGGCGGAGTTAGTTATTGTGCTTGCCCAAAGGGTTATACAACGCAAGCAGATGGTTCTTGTATCGATTTAGATGAATGTGCTGAGCGTAGCGCGCAAGTTTGTGCTTACGGCGCTGAATGTATTAACAAGGAAGGTGGTTTTACTTGCGTCTGCCCTGAGGGCTACAATGGTGATCCCTACAATGGGCTGTGTGCCCCGGCACAACGCAAATGCGCAGCTGATAAAGAATGTGGTACTAATGAAAAATGTTTACAGCCAGGCGAATGCGTTTGTCCACCACCGTTCTTCCTAGATCCACATGATAACAACAAATGTAAGAGTCCATGTGAACGCTACCCTTGCGGCATCAATGCCAAATGTACGCCAACTGATCCACCTCAGTGTATGTGTGAAGTAGGTTTTAAGGGTGATCCACTAATGGGCTGCACAGATGAAGATGAGTGTTCACACTTACCGTGCGCATATGGCGCCTATTGTGTGAACCAAAAAGGAGGATATCAATGTGTTTGTCCCAAGGGCTTCACCGGTGATCCATATAAAAGCGGATGTATATTGGAAACTAGCGAAACGAAAAGTAAATGTGTTAGCAATGATGATTGCGCCAGCAATTTGGCTTGTGTTGAAGGTACTTGTGTTAGTCCATGCTCAAGCTTACTATGTGGTACAAGTGCTTTCTGTGAAGCAGAAAACCATGCCGGCTGGTGTCGTTGCCGTGTTGGATACACCAAAGATCCAAATGGAGATTGCGTATCACAATGCAAAGATATTATTTGCGGAGAAGGTGCTCTGTGCATACCAACATCCGAAGGACCGACTTGCAAATGTCCGCAAGGCTATTCCGGAAACCCCTTCCCAGGCGGTAGCTGCTCAACAGATCAATGTAGCGCTTCAAGACCCTGCAATGACAGACAAATATGTATTAATGGACGCTGTAAAGAACGCTGTGATGGAGTCGTCTGTGGCATTGGTGCCACTTGTGACAAGAGTAGCGGTAAATGTGTTTGCGAACCAAACTTTATTGGTAATCCTGATCTTGTTTGTGTACCACCAATCAAATACGCAGAATGTGAACCCAAATGTGGTGAAAATGCTCACTGTGAATATGGATTTTCCAGCAGTGCTTGCGCTTGCAACCCAGGTACATCTGGAAACCCCTATGAGGGCTGTGGAGCGCAAAAGAAAAATACTTGCGGACCAAATAGTTGCGGTCCTAACGCTGAATGTCGCGCCGATAGCAATGGTATTGCTTGTATATGCCCACAAGGTTTCGCAGGAAATGCTTATGTTGGTTGCACCGACATCGATGAATGTTTAGATAAGCCTTGTGGATTGAACGGTGTTTGCTTGAATACGCACGGTGGTTTCGAGTGTCTCTGTCTCTCAGGATATGCTGGTGATCCATTCAGTAGTTGTCAACCCGTCGATACAATTTTCTGCTCAAATCCCGATACTTGTCAATGCAACGAACGCATTGAGTGTCCTGATGGATATACTTGTGAATCGGGTAAATGCAAAAATCTTTGTTCAAAAACAATATGTGGCCCAAGAGCCGTTTGTGATGCCGGAAAGTGCCTATGTCCAATGGGTTACATTGGTGACGCATACGATATCACTAGTGGTTGTACAATACGAGGCCAATGTAGTAACGATGCTGATTGTAAACACTCCGAAATTTGTTTCCAGCTTGGTAAAGGACTACGTAAGTGTGTCGACGCTTGCACAAAGATTCAATGCGGTCCAAATGCTTTATGTGTCTCGGATGATCATCGTTCCTCTTGTATTTGTTCGGACGGTTACTTCGGTAATCCAAGTAACTTGCAAGTAGGCTGTCAGCCTGAACGGAAAATTCCTAGCATTGTTGATAAATGTAAATCCGATAATGACTGCGAAGCTGGATACTCTTGTTCCGCCGATATGGATGGCACAAAAGAATGCATCAACCTCTGCTCGAAAGTGGTTTGTGGCACAAATGAAATATGCAAAGTCGATGCTGATGGTCATGCTTTATGCAACTGTGGTGATAGCTTTGTTTGGAATCCAGTTGCTTCAACTTGTGAAAAACCTTCGCTTCCAGACTGTACCAGCGATAAAGAATGTCCTGCCGCTTCAGCATGTCGGCCAGATGTGGTTGGCGTTTTAAAATGTGTTTCGATTTGTGATGAATTCACTTGCCCTGCCAATTCAGTATGTGTTGCTAAAAGCCATCAAGGTCGCTGCGACTGCTTACAAGGATTCGTTGGTAATCCAAATGACAGAAATGGCTGTCAGCCAGTTCCTAAGAATGAATGTCGCACCAATGCTGAGTGCGCCGAATCAGAAGCTTGCATGAAATATGGACCCACCGAAAGTCTTACCTGTCGTCCAGCATGTGAAGCAGTCAAATGTGGTCCACGTGCTGTTTGCATAACCAACAACCATTTGGCCCAATGTCAATGCCCTCCTGGCCCATTCGCTGGCGATCCTTATGATCCATTTAATGGTTGCCAGAGCGTGCCATGTGTCTATAACAACGATTGCCCACGAAATAAAATGTGTAACCGTATGACCCATACATGTTATGATGTTTGTGATGACGAATCCTGCGGAGAAAACGCTATTTGTTTAGCTGAAGATCATCGCGCTGTATGCCAATGTCCACCCGGATACAAGGGAAATCCCATGCCAGAAGTGGAATGTGTCAAAGTTGGTGGCTGTGTTCCTGGCACTTGTCATCAATCAGCCATATGTGAGGTCACACCACAGGGAGCAGTTTGCAAGTGTCCCGACAACTTTATAGGAGAACCTTCTACAACTGGATGTCGGCCCCAAGGTCAATGCCCCAATGGTGATGCTGACTGCCCTGCCAATACCATTTGTGCTGGAGGTCGCTGTATAGATCCATGTGAAAATGCTTGTGGTGCTAATTCAGAATGTAAAGTGATCAATCGTAAAGCTGTTTGCAACTGCCCCGTAAAATTCCAACCTGCAGGTGAATCACCAAAGGATGGTTGCACACGATCTGTTTCAAAATGTGTCTCAGATACAGAATGTGGAGGTGAAACATGCTTTAATGGACAATGTCGTGTTGCATGCCGCAACTCTGACGATTGTTCTACTGGTGAGAAATGCTTGCAGAATGTTTGTACAGTATCCTGCCTTGATCACAGCCAATGCACCACTGGTTTGGCATGCTTGGATGGTACCTGCGTTATAGGATGCCGTAGCAATAAAGACTGTAGCATTGACGAATCCTGCATTAACAACAAATGTGCTAATCCTTGTCAAGCTGGAAGTATCTGTGGTCCGAATGCGCTCTGTAACATTGACAATCATCGTAGCCATTGCACATGCCCTGAAGGATTCGAAGGTAATCCAGTACCAGATCAAGGATGTGTGCGCGTTCCAGCTCCCTGCCTTGCCTCAAATCAATGCCCCAATGGACACATGTGTATCGGCAATCAATGTAACCTGCCATGTCAAAAGACGTCGACTTGCGCAATTGGCGAACGCTGTTACGAAAATGTATGCCGAAAGGTTTGTTACACTAGCAATAATTGTTTACCTGGCGAAATATGTAACAGTGAAGGGACCTGCCAACCCGGATGTGACTCCGACGCTGATTGCCCTCCCACAGAGTTTTGCCTCAGCAAAAAATGCAAATGCGCCACTGGATTTATTGGGACGCCTTTCGGTTGTTCAGATATTGACGAATGCACAACAGAACCATGTCATAAATCGGCACGTTGCGAAAATATACCAGGCTCATATCACTGTATTTGTCCCGAAGGCACAGTTGGCGATGGCTACTCAAAACAAGGATGCGTTGCACCGAAAGAATGTTACAAAAATGAGGATTGCGCCAATAGCTTGGCATGCCTTAATGACAAATGCTCAGATCCTTGTATCAGTATATCTTGTGGCCCGAATGCACTTTGCCATTCTGACAATTATCAATTTGCTTGCTCTTGTCCTGCAGGGTATTTGGGTGATCCAAGCGATACAACGGTTGGATGCTTTAAGGTCGAATGTACCTCGAATGATGATTGCGCCAGTGATAAATCCTGTGATGGTGAAATCAATCGTTGTATTAAGCCCTGCGATCTGACGAGCTGTGGCAAAGGTACATGTAATGTCGCCGACCATCAGGCCATCTGCTCCTGTTATGAGGGTTACCATTTGAGGAATGGAATCTGTGAAGATATTGACGAATGTTTGTCTCAGCCCTGCCATAGTTCCGCTTTCTGCCAAAATCGCCCCGGTAGCTTCAGCTGCCAGTGTCCCGAGGGACTTATTGGTGATCCCGTGCACGCAGGCTGCCGTGACCCCAGCGAATGCCTTACAGATTCAGACTGCCCTTCAACTGCCAGTTGCCAGAACTCACGCTGCCGCAGTCCATGTGAACGAGAAAATGCCTGCGGCCGTAATGCCAATTGCAATGCACAATCGCACAATGCCATATGTACGTGCCCGTCAAATGCACGTGGCGACCCATCAATTGAATGTGTTCATATAGAATGCTCTGATAACGATGACTGCCCCAATGAAAAAGCCTGTCTTGATACAAAATGTATCGATCCCTGTTCACTGCCAAACGCATGCGGCGCACAAGCACATTGTGCCGTACAGAATCATATTGGTGTATGCACTTGTGTGACCGGTACAACTGGTGATGCTCAACTCGGTTGCGTATCCCTTCAGTACTGCAACACAGACACACAATGCGCTTCGGGCAGCATTTGCACTAATGGCATTTGCAGCTCTCTATGTACTTCAAAGCGCGATTGTATCTCCGATCAACTCTGCATACAAGGTGTTTGTCAACCCACATGCAAAACAAATTCAACTTGTCCCGAATTTCAATTTTGTCTCAATAATATTTGCACCAAAGAGGAACTCTGCCGCACTGACGGAGATTGTGGCATCAACGAAAGTTGTGTGCTAGACAACTACGGACGTGCAAGCTGCGAAAATGTATGCACAGGACGTGCGATTTGTGGAAGAAATGCTGAGTGTATTGCACGTAGCCATGAACCCGACTGTGAGTGTAAGGAAGGATTCTTCGGTGATCCTAAAAGCGGTTGCCGTAAAATCGAATGCAATGCCGATAATGATTGTTCGAATGACAAGACTTGCGACAATCACATGTGCAAAATAGCCTGCCTCATTGGGCAACCATGCGGCGAAAATGCACTCTGTACCACTGAGAATCATAAACAAGTATGCCATTGCCAACCAGGTTTCACCGGTGATCCACGTGTAAGCTGTGATGTCATAGACTTTTGCAAAGATGCACCTTGTGGACCAGGTGCACGTTGTCGCAATTCTCGGGGCTCCTTTAAATGTACTTGCCCTCCAGGTCTGGTGGGTGATCCCTACAATGAAGGCTGTCGCACTTCTGTCGAGTGTGAGACTAACGAAGACTGTCCACCGCATGCCGAATGCACTAAAAGTAATGGTATACCAAAATGTCACGATGTATGTGCCAATGTTAAGTGTGGACCCAATGCGGAATGTGTTCCGAAGGGTCATGTGGCGCAATGTGCATGCCGTAATGGTTACGATGGTAATCCCGCTGACCGGGTTGCTGGGTGCAAACCATTGCCAGTGCCATGTCAAGTGACCAGTGACTGTCCGACAAACACTTACTGTTCGGATAGTATATGTAAACGTAAGTACTAACACTAATCAATCCAAGTAGATTTAATTTAACTTAGACGCACACAAATTAAACATTTAGTATTCGTATAACAGGTATGAATATTGATCATACTGGGAACAGTGTGCTCCCAGCTAACTGATAATTTTCAATTCTAGATTAGACCCTTTTTAACGACGTTTTAAAGTTATAACGACTAAAAGCCTAATATGGATTACGGTACAAAACTAAAATAATACAACAAATAAATTCCAAACACAACAAAACACGAAACCGAAGTTAACTGACAACTCAAATTGCACATACTGAACAAAAACATATCTACTGTTCATTAAGGAAATATTTAACTTAATAACATATTTCCGCTTTATTTTGATTCAAAATATTAAAAAAGTAAATTTAGTGGACAGTGAAATATAACTTATCAACCCGGACTCTGAAGGACTGAAGTTTTTTTGTACAAAAATAAACAACGTCTTTAACTTTTTCTAGCCGCTTGCATTCTCGACACTGAATGCGGTACTTCTGAAGTATGCCAAGGCGGACAGTGTATCAATCCTTGTCTACAGCCACAAGCTTGTGGCATGAATGCACAGTGTCGCATAGAAACGCACTACAAAGAATGCATTTGCCCAGACGGTTTCACTGGAAACGCTGATGTTGAATGCGTACGCATACCTATTGCATGCACAAGTGATATCGAATGCAGAGAAGGTTATACATGCCGCGAATCGATGTGTCTGCCAGCGTGCCGAAATGATCAGGATTGTGCGCTGAATGAAAAATGTCTACGCGGAAATTGCATGTGTAAGATAATCTTCCTTACATTTATCAGATATTCTGCTAATTTTTAATTCCTATTCCATAAATTGCTAACTACAATTCCATATATTCCACAGTAACTTGTCGCGTGGATAACGATTGCTTCTTAGGTCATGTTTGCCTGCACAATAAATGTGTCTACGGTTGTCATACAGATGATGATTGTAGCGCTTCGGAATCATGCCGCAATGATAAATGCGTCAATCCATGCGTTGAAAATCCTTGTGGCCCGAATGCCGCTTGCTCAGTATCAAATCATCGTGCCACATGCAACTGCCTAGAAGGTATGGTACCAAATCCCACTGCCGCAGTTGGTTGCGTACGTACACCATCCGTGGATTGTCATGAAAACCGAGATTGTCCAAATGGTTTGGCTTGCTTTGAATCAGCTTGTCGTCCCTTATGTGCTGACGATGGCGGTTGCTTGTCCAACGAACGTTGCCAGAATGGAGTATGTAAGCCGTTATGTAGACGTGATGACGATTGTCGCAATAGCGAAGTATGTCTGGGACTAAATTGTATGCCAGGCTGTCGTACGGATCAAGGTTGCCCTCCCGATTTAACTTGTGTAGGACAACAGTGTATAGATCCCTGTGCTGATCCAACAGCATGTGGCACTAACGCGGAATGTGCAGTTATCAATCATCGCAAAGAATGCTCCTGCCCAGATGGTTTGGTTGGAAGGGCAGACATTTCCTGCAAGACTCCACGAACCGCTTGCGAACGTAGCGAAGACTGTGAATCGAGTCAGCTCTGCTATGGTGGCAGTTGTCAAGGAAAATGCCGAAACGATCAAAACTGCCTAGCTGATGAACGTTGCATGCGTGGCACTTGTCGCACTGTATGCAACACAGATTCAGCATGCTCTCAAGGGCAAATCTGTGAAAATCGTGTGTGCCAAATAGGATGTCGCAATGACCTTACGTGCCCCAATGAACAGGCATGCGTTAATAAGAAATGCAAGAATCCTTGCGAATCTCCAGGACAATGCGGACAATGTGCCAATTGCCTGGTTATCAATCATGGTGTACAATGCAGTTGTCCCAATGGATTTATCGGTGATGGTCTCACCGGCTGCCATCAACCACCACAACGTTGTAATCCCTCGTGCCAATGCGATGAAACCAATACTTATTGTGCCGATTCCTGTACTAGCACTGATAATTGCGCTTGCGGTCATGTGTGCTCACGTGGCAAGTGTCGCCCGAAATGTGATCGGACACACACGTGTCCCCTCGGACAACTATGCGAACGTGGTACTTGCATGGCGGGTTGCAAAACGAATAATGACTGTGCCAACGATCAGTCGTGCCTCAAAGGACAATGCACAGATCCGTGTGCCGACAAAAAATCA
Organism: Toxonevra muliebris; assembly: GCA_963691655.1. Taxonomy (NCBI): domain Eukaryota; kingdom Metazoa; phylum Arthropoda; class Insecta; order Diptera; family Pallopteridae; genus Toxonevra; species Toxonevra muliebris. The sequence continues at coordinate 75,367,721 of OY829329.1, forward strand.
TGTGGACGCAATGCACTCTGCACTGTATCCGATCATCGTATGTTGTGCTACTGTCCCGATGGTTACGAAGGTGAACCCAGCAAAGAATGTATACAATTTGAATGTCAAGTGGATAACGATTGCGAACAGAATAAGCGTTGCGATTCCGGCAAATGCCGCAATCCATGTCTTGAGTATGGCGCTTGCGGACTTAATGCCCAGTGTCGTGTAGTGAGTCGTAAGCCACAATGCTCTTGCCCTCCAGATTTCTTCGGTAATCCAGCAACAGAATGCCAACCTTTGGAAGGCGGTTGCGCTAATAGTCCTTGCGGTGTCAATTCCAAGTGTACCGAAGTGCCTGGCGGCTATGAATGTTCATGCATTGAAGGTTGCATGGGCGATGCACACAAGGGTTGTGTATGCGTAGATCAATTGACCAAATGTCACGACCAGCCATGCGGCTTGAATGCTGCGTGTCGTGAGCTAGAACATAATGAAGCGCAATGTTATTGCCCACAAGATTATCCCTACGGTGATGCTTATGTGCAATGTAAGTATACATTCATTAGAATATACAATGCATTTAAGTAACTATAAATGAAATTTTAGGTTATCTCAATCCCCCGCAAGGAGACTGCCGCACTCACGGCTGTGATGCTGGAGAATGTGTCCGTCAGGGTTATGACTATATATGCCGCCAAGGTAAGTACAATATTTTAATATGCATTTCTATTTTAATAGTGTTTAGTTCTTATGCTAATCAATTTAACAAAATTTTTAGTGAGTTTAGCACTTTTTAAGTTGCAGACTTTTTAATTTAGCTAAAGTTTTTGAAAGTAAAGCGTTTATAGAATAATATATATTTAATATTTGAACAATTGAAGGTTATATAATAATAATTATGTGAGTAACAAGTGTTAATTCTTTTTTGGTCTAAAGCAGTAATTTTGTTATTTTTAACCTTCAGCAAAAGTTTAGTTTAACCAATAAATAAATCAAATTACCACAATTAAATTAATTTAGAATTTGGAATTTTACAGCTAAACAAATAATCGAATATGTTGTTAATTTTGTTGATTTAACAAGGTTTTTCTTTTCTTTTTTTTTAACAATTTTATTGATTGATTGAAAATTAGCAAATATTTTTTGCCAATACTTAATAATAGTAAAGTGTGTGTATATATCTTAAAAAAAAATTCTAATTCCAGTTTTTTAACAACTTATACACATGTATACACCAAATACAAGTTTTTATTAAATTTATATCCAATCACTCAAAACTTCACATACACACACAATTACGCAAATAAACAACAAAACTTTAAATATTCTTCCCTGAATTCCAAAATCAATTAAAAATTCATGCACAGCTTAAAAAAAAAGTTTTTAGTTAGCTTTTGTTTTTTAGTTCTATATTTCTATAATTTTTATTATTTCCTTTAATAGTTTTTAAGTTTATAGTGAAACATCTACGTTTATTTACACATACATAAACAGCTAAATTCGAAACCAAAAATCAAAATTATTCTTTTCTTTTTTTGTTTTTTTTTTAAATAAACATTTCAAAAACGCATATGGAAATTCGTGGAATGTCGCTGTCGCTATCGCGGTCTCCCAATCTGTGCCTAATATTAATAACATAATAATTAATAAAAAACAAACAATAAAAACATTTAATATGCTTTATTATTAAGTTCAAAATTTTCTAACCAAACCATGTGCCAAAAATCAACCACAATAAAAACAACACCATACAACCATACAAATTTATCCCACCAACCACACCAAAACATTCCTTTAACATACCATATTTTTCGGAAAAAAAAAATTTATAAGAAGAAATTAAAAATTTAATCATTTATTTTTACCAGACATGTCGTTTCATACCCACCGATTTTAATAGACAATAATCGAAAATAATCATTCGAATCTATTTATATATAAAATAAAATTATTCGTGCACTTCACAATCGTTTTTTCACATACATGTGAAATGATCCTCTTAATTGAATGATAGGAATTTATACAAATCATTAGTCCATTTTACAGAGCGTTTACAACAAGCAAACACACAAAGAATTCATCTTAGCTGGGAAATCTTCATTCGGAGTGCTGTTTACATCGGCCGAACAAACAAATTGGAGAGACGTCACCAATCATCTTGTTTGTTCGTTCAGTGTAAAGAGCACAACGCAGCACTGTATTATTCCCAAATGCTCGAAATCTCGCCGATCAGACCGAACGAAGGTTACTTCGTTTAGGCTCAACCATAGTGGGTCCAAGCTGGCTTATGCTAATGTCAAAAGTGAACGAAAAGCCAACTTAAGTTCTGTCAATTCCTGGAGTTACCCATAATACACTTACGTGAGCATAACTGCCAGAACAGTCAAATGTTAGTTAAATACACATAAAAATTAGCTACGAGAGAGAGAGAGGTTTGATTAAGCCAGCATAAGTGTCGAGCGGTGTGTTTCGCAATTTTCTTAAGCTACTAAAAGTTAACGAAATTCTGGGTTTTTCTTATTATGGGAATGACGATATAATTTCTATGTGTGCGCATTCTTGGCTAAGCTGGTTTGAGCTGACATATTCCTATTATGGTTCCCACTTTTGATTGCCAATTCAATCACTTTCACCAGCCGAACATCATACGTGAATATTTTTTAACCAGAAAAAGAAATCCGATGCAAGTGATTTCTATAAAAATCAATTGCTTAGTATTATTTAGTTCATGCTCTTAGACATTTTTTAACCAATATTTTTTTATGTACAACATAAATGGATTTTTGAAAAGATAACTAACCACATACTCTTTCACGTTTTATTCGAATTTCCCAATTTTTTTACTGGAGCGCCTTCCAACGATAGACTTTAGTAAGCCTGATGTAAACGCATAGTTACGAAGAACTAGAAACTTTCGGTTCAGAAACGCACGCAACTTGATCGCAGGCATTATAAGTCGCGATTTCATCAATAAAGGTATGCGCAAACAAACGCGGTTTTATCACAGCGTTTTCGGTGCTGCAAGCTCTTAAGGTATGAACACACAGAAGCGACTTTGTCGCAGCGTTTTCAGCGGTTCAAAATCTCTTACTACGAAATCTCACGTTACCTCGCACTGGCGCTATTTTTACTTTTTGCTTATTTTTACTGCGTAAAAAATTAAAAAAGAATTACTTTTTGCTATACAATAAAATGTAATGTTTCTGCACATTTTCTGTTAACTTTTCCCTATCGAACATTTTTCAATAATTTTTTTGTTGAAAAACTCTCCTATCACAAAAGAAATAAAAGAAAAAGTTAAAGAAGAAGAAAAAAATCGCAGTAATAACGCGGTGAGCTGCGTCTTCAACGCGACAAAACAAAAATTAGTTATGTTAGAAAAAAGCGTGTTGCGTTTTCCCAACTTCTGTTGCTGCGACAAAATCGCGTCTGTGCGTGCATACCTTTAAGCTTCGAAATCGCACGTTATCGAACATGACGCGATTTTGCAGTTCTGAAGTCGCAACAACTGCTTAACTTTTTGTTTATTTTTTTTGTGCAAAAAATTTATAAAATGAAATAAAATGTATCGAACATTTAGCAATAAATTTTTGGATGAATAACTTTTCTATAAAGAATAAAGAAATAAAAGAAAAAGTTGAAGAAGAAGAAAAAAATCGGAGTAAAAACGTAGTGAGCCGCCTCTTCAGCGCGACAAAAAAAATGAGTATGTTCGAAAAACGCTCTGCGACAGTGACGCGCCTGTGTGCCGATATTTTCACAACGTCTGTCGCAGCGGCAAAATCGCGAGTATTTATGCATACCTTAAGACGGCGATCAAGTTTTTGATTTAAATGATTTTTTTTAATCTTATGAAGTAGAATTGCTCTCATTATCATTCAAAGTGGATCAAAACACATAATTTAACACATTAATTCGTTCAATTTTTTCATTAAGAAAACCAAAATTTCATTAGAATGCTTAATCAATTTTAACATTTTCAAGCTTTCAAAGCTTCTCACTTAAATAGTTAAACTATTAAAAAGTAATATATTTAGAAGCTCATTTATTAAAACAACATTTAAATTAATAAAATTTTAATATTCAAATCGCTTTTTTGAAGCAGCTATTAAGTATTATTAACATACATAAAAATATTTTTAATTAAAAAGTAAAAAAAAAAAAAAACATGTGGTTAAAAACAAGCCCAAAACTAGATGAAACAATAACTTTTATTTCAGCTTTTTTCAAACATACACACATATGATTTGATTATGAAACTTATAAAATAATATATTAAAAACTTTAAAGCTCTGTGAGCAATTTCGGTAAAAAAAAAAAAAAAATGCAAACTAAATGTATTTAATTTTCTTTGTATAACAAGCGGAATTTACGTACTTACCAAAACTTATCTGTCATTGTTCCCTCAACCTATTAACCCTAACCCTAAACAACCAACACTATCCCTATCAAATGCACCCTCAGTTTTTATGTGTTTGAAATAAAAAATGTGGCCATTGAATAATAAATAAAACGCGATAGCGATACGTATCCTGAATTAAAATTAAAATAAAATTAACAAACACAATTCGGCCACGTCAACCACTAAATTAAGACATGGACTATTACAGCAAACAGAACAGGAACATTAACATAGCGAATACCTCTGAATCCTCATCCGAATACCACCACAATCACCATACACAAAAAATCCCGAACCAGAAAATGCAATCCTTTCTATTTCCCGCTGCTGCCTTCCTTCTCTTTTTTTAATAAATTATTACAAAATTTCATTTAAGAAAATAATTTTGAGAGTGAATTTAAAAGGTTTTAATTTAAAACTAAATAAAAAAAAACTTGGAGAAAAGTGTAAAACAAAAAGGAAAAAATCAAGTCTCAGATTGGGAACTGTGGACGGGACAATTCTCACACATAGTTCACATATGCCAAACTCATATTTTAATAAAAAAAATAAAATGTTATTCATTATAAAACACGAAAATATCACAAAATAAAAACCCACAAAGATTTGTATAAAACTATCTACTATATCCATCTTGTACAAAAATAAATATCATCACTTCGTACATTGTCACATAAGAAATATGTGCATCAGATATTAAAAAAAAAAATAAATTTTAAAAAAACTTACATAGGTCAAACTTTGAAAGCTCCTACACTTTTTCCTTCACAATTCTAAGCTATTGGTTTATAATAATTATAATTAAACACAAAAAACTGTAACTAAATTAACTAACCACTGCAAAACTATTTGGTATTTAGTAAATAAGTTGTAAATATTATAAATTTTATTATTATTTTTTTTTTTTTTTTTTGTTAACTCATTACTAACATTTGTAAATATGCAATTTGTGATATATTGACAAAAACGAAGAAAAAAAAAAACAAAAATCATTATTAAAATTATTAAACAAAAAACTTTATAGCTTGCTACTTTATTCTAGAATGCTTTTCAAAATTTAGAAACATATAAAGAAAAAATTAAACTTTTGTAAAAAATTTAAGCTTCATCATATTCTAAATATAACTTCATACCCTCTTTCTCACTCTCTTTCTCTCTATTTCTCTCTCTCTCTCTCTACTCGCTATGAAATTCGTTTCAATTCAGTTGGCATTGCTGCAGCGCATATTAAGAATAATTTACAGTTATTGTGATTGAAAATGAACGCAAACCAAGAAAACACTTGAGAACCGAATATGCTTATTCTCTTTCCGCGCATGTCAACATTTAACAACTCTTTTGAAACGAACTATAACTATGTCACTCATTCATATGCTCTCTCTTTTTCTTTCGTTCGTAAAAAAATTTTATATATAATATAGAAATGCCTCTTCTCCAATAACGTGTCTCTCGTAAGGGCAGAGCGCATGTGTTGGATGTCGTGTATTTTTTTTTTTTTTTTATTAAAAATTCTTTAATTCAAAGTATAAAAACTAAATAATTGGGCAAAAGTAAACAAAATTTATATTGCATCACTTATAATTAAAGTATTTTACCTTAACTTCATACAAACAACTGCAACCAAACAAACGCTGTTTATGGTTGACCAACAACAAAATCATATTAAACAAAAAAAGCTTAAAAATGTGAGATGTCTCCCCTTCACAGTTCTGCAATCGAATATTGATTCAAAATGAGATTTCACTTCAAATGCAAAAGAAAATTAATTTTTTTTATTAAAAAACAAACAAACTATTAACCTTAACCTCAAAAAAAAAAAACACAACAACAATCCCCACTCAAAATTATTTTTGTTTTTTATATCGGCACTTTCTTCGAGTTCCCTCTAAAAATATTAACTCTCCAACTCAATCACCTTCCCCTACCCCCGCACACCCTACTACATACACCACCCCTACTACAAGTCACTGACAATTTTGATATATATTACCGCAACAAGAACATCACCACCCCCATCCAAGACACACACTTTTCTCCCCCTACACACACACAAACACATACACACACACTTACTACCTGTATTTTTAGGTTAAGCATAAGTTTATTTATTGTTTAAGTACACCCCACAAATCCCGAATCACAAAAATCCCGTCTGTTTGCTATTACTTTTTTTCAAAAAAAAAAAAATACTTCCTTTTTGCAAAAACTGCAAATGAAATATATTTATATATATATTTATCTCTGTCTCCACAATTTGTTTTTAATATCCTCACACTCTCTTTCTATATATCACTCTCTCTTTTTCTCTCCCCTCAAATTATGTCTCTTTGTTTCTCATTCTTGCACCCCCGTAAATTGCAAAATCAACAAAACAAACAAAAACAACTACCTGTCTTTCTCTCTATCTATATCTTCGCCGCTCCATCATTATAGACACCGAACAATGCTACTCCGATACGGATTGTCCCAGTGAAAAATCCTGCTTACAAGGACATTGCACCGATCCATGTACAATGCGTGGTGCTTGTGGTGCGAACGCACTTTGCAAAACCGTCCTCCATCGTCCACGGTGCTCATGCCCTAGCTGCTATATCGGACGTCCCGAAGTTGAATGCAAACCAGATTCAAACTGTAATGAACAAGCACGTGATCCCCAAGAGCAATTCGCATGCTCAAGCGATACAGATTGCCCAGATGCATTGCAATGTGGAGTGTATGGCCAATGTACAGATCCATGCCAAAATCCACTCTTCATTTGTGAAGGCAATAAGAAATGCGAAACACGTCGTCATCATCCCGTATGCGTCTGTAAATCTGGATTTATCGTTAACGAATATGGCGAACTAACATGTGCACCCGATAAGCGGGAATGCTATCGTGATGATGATTGCGCCTCAAATATGGCATGCACCGAGGCCAAATGCCGTAGTCCATGCATCGTTCCAGTGGGGCGCCAACCGATCTGCGCCGAAAATAAATCCTGTGAGGTACAAGATCACAGAGCGGTCTGCATATGCATGAAAGATTGCCAACCATCAATATCAATTTGTTTACGCGATGCTGGTTGCCCAGCAAGTCTGGCATGCCGCAATTATCAATGCGTCAATCCGTGCGATTTTGCATCATGCGCGCCCAACTCACCATGCATTGTAGAGGATCACAAGCCGATTTGTAAATTCTGCCCGCCTGGATTTATAGCCGATGCAAGAAATGGATGTCAAAAAGGTAAAGCATAAATGTACTGTCATAAACAAATTGAAAGTACTCTCTCTCTCTATCTTTTTACTCTCTGTCGCTCGCTACGTTCTTGCTCACACACTCACTTGCTCTCTTTTTAAACTGTTGCGCTTCAGAGCGTCACTTCCGTCCCTTTTCTAAATGTGTATATTCTTTTTGACAGGTTTATATACTAAGCCTTTTTTCAGCTTCTCCTATCTGTTCCAAGCAGATGTTTGATGTAAATCTTTTTTCAAAAACAAAAGCTTTTAAATAATAATTCAACTCCAATAAATGCCCTTTCAATTTTCTGTTTAACTATAAAAAAAACAACCACATTGCCGCATTCGCTTTCTTAAGCACAGAATTATAAACGTATTTTTTTTTGTTTTTTTTTTGTTAACATTATTGGTTAACAATGCGCTGCTTGTACGCGACTTTACGGGATTTTTATTTTACAAGATAAAAATTATGTCCACAAAGTCCAAGTTAACAAAAACAAAATAATACTCCCTAAACATTCACACACGCTCATGCTCACAGTTTTATTAATACAAAAACTTACCCAACTTTATTTATTAAAAACCAAACTCAAAAACGGTACTTAATTTGTAAAGATTAATTCAAGTATTACTAATGGTAAACAATTGTAGCTAACTTATTGTAAAGACAAGTTGTAAGTTATTAGATCTAAAAACTGTAAAGCAAAAATTTACTAAATCCCCTAATACCAAATATAAAACAAACTGTAAAAATACTTAATATTAAATAAAACAAATTAATCCAATGATATTTTATCTTACAATCTTTAAACCTGTATTTATTAGCCTAATTTGAAGTACTCTTTCCACAAACTCGAAATTGTATATACCTTACCTATACTTGTATCTATTAATAGCAGTCTTTCCAAAAATTTATTTATATTTGTATATATACTATATAATCTAACATATTTTTTCTGTTTTTTATCAATATATTGTATATTCTTATACTGTCTGCAATGTACAAACTACTACTATCCCAAAAAACATAAATTTATATTAAAAACAAACATAAAACTGAGCAGCTAAGATCAACTGTACAAATGATGAAGACTGCAGTGATTTATTCCAGTGTAGTATGTTGGGCCAATGCATTGACCCATGTACAACTAATTGTATAAAATCCTCAATCTGCATAGTAAAAGAACATAAAATTATCACTTGCACTTGCTTGGAAACGACACAATCCCCGAACGAAACTGTGACCTGTGTACCCGTACCAAAGCTTAAAGACGACAAACGAACTGATGACACCAAAACCACATCTCCCTACGACATGACTCTGACCAGCGCAACGACGCAAAAATATACCACAATGCACATAGATAACCAAACCGAAATGCGTACACGATTTACCGATATTGAAGCACTACCTGAAACAACAGATTCCTATGACAGTACCACAAAAACGATAGTAGAAATTGAAACAACTACTGAAACAAAACCTACGAAATTATATATGGAAACGAGTTCAAAAGAACCCAGTACAGACATATATGATCTTAAAACTGAAGCAACTACAATTGTAACCGCAATAGATGAAACGACAGTGCGTAACACTCCTGCCGTAAAACCCGTGGTAACCGCCGTACCCACAGTTGGAAAAGAAGATATAACTACAGCGACACCAAACGTATATGACACCACTAAATCATATCCGACTGGTCGAATTACAGCCCCAGAAGCAACACCAGAGACTATCACATTAGGTACAACACCCGGTGTAACCGCACCACCCGTAGTCGGAAAGGAAGTTATAACTACAACGCCCCCAGGTGTTTATGAAACCACTCCAGAAACCACGACTGAAGCATATCCGACTGACCGAACAACCACACCAGAAGTTATATCAGAGGTTACAACATTGGGTACAACACCCGGTGTATCCGCACCATCCACAGTCGGAAAGGAATTTACACCACCACCAGGTGTATATGAAACCACTCTAGGAAAAACGACTGAAGCATATCCGATTGGCCGAACGACCACACCGGAAGATATAACAGAGGTTACAACATTGGGTACAACACCCGGTGTAACTGCACCATCCACAGTCGGGAAGGAAGTTACAGCGCCACCAGGAGTACACGAAACGACTCCAGGAGCAACAACTGAAGCATATCCGACTGGTCGAACTATACCACCAGAAGTTATATCACAAATTACAACATTAGGTACAACATCAGGTGTAACCGCACCACCCGTAGTCGGAAAGGAAGTTATAACTACAACGCCCCCAGGTGTTTATGAAACCACTCCAGGAACCACGACTGAAGCATATCCGACTGGTCGAACGACCACACCGGAAGTTATATCAGAAGTTACAACATTGGGTACAACACCCGGTGTAACTGCACCATCCACAGTCGGGAAGGCAGTTACAGCGCCACCAGGAGTATATGAAATCACTCCAGGAGCAACAACTGAAGCATATCCGACTGGTCGAACAACCACACCAGAAGCAATATCAGAGGCTACAACATTGGGTACAACAACCGGTGTAACTGCACCACCCACAGTCGCACAGGAAGTTAAAGAGCCACCAGGCGTATATGAAACCACTCCAGGTGCAACAACTGAAGCATATTCGACTGGTCGAACTATAACACCGGAAGTTATATCAGAGGTTACAACATTGGGTACAACACCCGGTGTAACCGCACCGCCCACAGTCGGAAAGGAATTTACACCACCACCAAGTGTATATGAATCCACTCCAGGAAAAACGACTGAAGCATATCCGACTGATCGAACAACCACACCAGAAGTCATATCAGAGGTTACAACATTGGGTACAACACCCGGTGTAACTGCACCACCCACAGTCGGAAAGGAATTTACACCACCACCAAGTGTATATGAATCCACTCCAGGAAAAACGACTGAAGCATATCCGACTGATCGAACAACCACACCAGAAGTTATATCAGAGGTAACAACATTGGGTACACCACCCGGTGTAACTGCACCGCCCACAGTCGGAAAGGAATTTACACCACCACCAGGTGTATATGAAACCACTCCAGGAAAAACGACTGAAGCATATCCGACTGGCCGAACAACCACACCAGAAGTTATATCAGAGGTTACAACATTGGGTACAATACCCGGTGTAACCGCACCGCCCACAGTCGGAAAGGAATTTGCACCACCACCAAGTGTATATGAATCCACTCCAGGAAAAACGACTGAAGCATATCCGACTGATCGAACAACCACACCAGAAGTTATATCAGAGGTTACAACATTGGGTACAACACCCGGTGTAACCGCACCACCCACAGTCGGAAAGGAATTTACACCACCACCAGGTGTATATGAAACCACTCCAGGAAAAACGACTGAAGCATATCCCACTGGTCGAACTATAACACCAGAAGTTATATCAGAGGTTACAACATTGGGTACAACACCCGGTGTAACCGCACCGCCAACAGTCGGAAAGGAATTTACACCACCACCAGGTGTATATGAAACCACTCCAGGAAAGACGACTGAAGCATATCCGACTGGTCGAACTATAACACCAGAAGTTATATCTGAGGTTACAACATTGGGTACACCACCCGGTGTAACCGCACCACCCACAGTCGGAAAGGAATTTACACCACCACCAGGTGTATATGAAACCACTCCAGGAAAAACGACTGAAGCATATCCGACTGGCCGAACGACCACACCGGTAGTTATATCAGAAGTAACAACATTGGGTACAACACCCGGTGTAACCGCACCGCCCACAGTCGGAAAGGAATTTACACCACCGCCAAGTGTATATGAAACCACTCCAGGAAAAACGACTGAAGCATATCCGACTGATCGAACAACCACCCCAGAAGTCATATCAGAGGTTACAACATTGGGTACAACACCCGGTGTAACTGCACCACCCACAGTCGGAAAGGAATTTACACCACCACCAAGTGTATATGAATCCACTCCAGGAAAAACGACTGAAGCATATCCGACTGATCGAACAACCACACCAGAAGTTATATCAGAGGTTACAACATTGGGTACAACACCCGGTGTAACTGCACCGCCTACAGTCGGAAAGGAATTTACACTACCACCAGGTGTATATGAATCCACTCCAGGAAAAACGACTGAAGCACATCCGACTGATCGAACAGCCACACCAGAAGTTATATCAGAGGTTACAACATTGGGTACAACACCCGGTGTAACCGCACCGCCCACAGTCGGAAAGGAATTTACACCACCACCAGGTGCATATGAAACCACTCCAGGAAAAACGACTGAAGCATATCCGACTGGCCGAACGACCACACCGGAAGTTATATCAGAGGTTACAACATTGGGTACAACACCCGGTGTAACCGCACCGCCCACAGTCGGAAAGGAATTTACACCACCACCAGGTGTATATGAAACCACTCCAGGAAAAACGACTGAAGCATATCCGACTGGCCGAATGACCACACCGGAAGATATGACAGAGGTTACAACATTGGGTACAACACCCGGTGTAACCGCACCGCCCACAGTCGGAAAGGAATTTTCACCACCACCAGGTGTATATGAAACCACTCCAGGAAAAACGACTGAAGCATATCCGACTGGCCGAACGACCACACCGGAAGTTATATCAGAGGTTACAACATTGGGTACAACACCCGGTGTAACCGCATCGCCTACAGTCGGAAAGGAATTTACACCACCACCAGGTGTATATGAAACCACTCCAGGAAAAACGACTGAAGCATATCCCACTGGTCGAACTATAACACCAGAAGTTATATCAGAGGTTACAACATTGGGTACAACACCCGGTGTAACCGCATCGCCCACAGTCGGAAAGGAATTTACACCACCACCAGGTGTATATGAATCCACTCCAGGAAAAACGACTGAAGCATATCCGACTGATCGAACAGCCACACCAGAAGTTACATCAGAGGTTACTACATTGGGTACAACACCCGGTGTAACCGCACCGCCTACAGTCGGAAAGGAATTTACACTACCACCAGGTGTATATGAATCCACTCCAGGAAAAACGACTGAAGCATATCCGACTGATCGAACAGCCACACCAGAAGTTATATCAGAGGTTACAACATTGGGTACAACACCCGGTGTAACCGCATCGCCCACAGTCGGAAAGGAATTTACACCACCACCAGGTGTATATGAAACCACTGCAGGAAAAACAACTGAAGCATATCCGGTTGGCCGAACGACCACACCAGAAGTTATATCAGAGGTTACAACATTGGGTACAACACCCGGTGTAACCGCACCGCCTACAGTCGGAAAGGAATTTACACCACCACCAGGTGTATATGAAACCACTCCAGGAAAAACGACTGAAGCATATCCGACTGGCCGAACGACCACACCGGAAGATATGACAGAGGTTACAACATTAGGTACAACACCCGGTGTAACCGCACCGCCCACAGTCGGAAAGGAATTTACACCACCACCAGGTGCATATGAAACCACTCCAGGAAAAACGACTGAAGCATATCCGACTGGCCGAACGACCACACCGGAAGATATGACAGAGGTTACAACATTAGGTACAACACCCGGTGTAACCGCACCGCCCACAGTCGGAAAGGAATTTACACCACCACCAGGTGCATATGAAACCACTCCAGGAAAAACGACTGAAGCATATCCGACTGGCCGAACGACCACACCGGAAGTTATATCAGAGGTTACAACATTGGGTACAACACCCGGTGTAACCGCACCGCCCACAGTCGGAAAGGAATTTACACCACCACCAGGTGTATATGAAACCACTCCAGGAAAAACGACTGAAGCATATCCGACTGGCCGAATGACCACACCGGAAGATATGACAGAGGTTACAACATTGGGTACAACACCCGGTGTAACCGCACCGCCCACAGTCGGAAAGGAATTTTCACCACCACCAGGTGTATATGAAACCACTCCAGGAAAAACGACTGAAGCATATCCGACTGGCCGAACGACCACACCGGAAGTTATATCAGAGGTTACAACATTGGGTACAACACCCGGTGTAACCGCACCGCCTACAGTCGGAAAGGAATTTACACCACCACCAGGTGTATATGAAACCACTCCAGGAAAAACGACTGAAGCATATCCGACTGGCCGAACGACCACACCGGAAGATATGACAGAGGTTACAACATTGGGTACAACACCCGGTGTAACCGCATCGCCCACAGTCGGAAAGAAATTTACACCACCACCAGGTGTATATGAAACCACTCCAGGAAAAACGACTGAAGCATATCCGACTGGCCGAACGCCCACACCGGAAGTTATATCAGAGGTTACAACATTGGGTACAACACCCGGTGTAACCGCACCGCCTACAGTCGGAAAGGAATTTACACCACCACCAGGTGTATATGAAACCACTCCAGGAAAAACGACTGAAGCATATCCGACTGGCCGAACGACCACACCGGAAGATATAACAGAGGTTACAACATTGGGTACAACACCCGGTGTAGCCGCACCGCCCACAGTCGGAAAGGAATTTACACCACCACCAGGTGTATATGAAACCACTCCAGGAAAAACGACTGAAGCATATCCGACTGGCCGAACGACCACACCGGAAGTTATATCAGAGGTTACAACATTGGGTACAACACCCGGTGTAACCGCACCGCCCACAGTCGGAAAGGAATTTACACCACCACCAGGTGTATATGAAACCACTCCAGGAAAAACGACTGAAGCGTATCCGACTGGCCGAACGACCACACCGGAAGTTATATCAGAGGTTTCAACATTGGGTACAGCACCCGGTGTAACCGCACCTCCCACAGTCGGAAAGGAATTTACACCACCACCAGGTGTATATGAATCCACTCCAGGAAAAACGACTGAAGCATATCCGACTGGCCGAACGACCACACCGGAAGTTATATCAGAGGTTTCAACATTGGGTACACCACCCGGTGTAACCGCACCGCCCACAGTCGGAAAGGAATTTACACCACCACCAGGTGTATATGAATCCACTCCAGGAAAAACGACTGAAGCATATCCGACTGGCCGAACGACCACACCGGAAGTTATATCAGAGGTTTCAACATTGGGTACAGCACCCGGTGTAACCGCACCGCCCACAGTCGGAAAGGAATTTACACCACCACCAGGTGTATATGAAACCACTCCAGGAAAAACGACTGAAGCATATCCGACTGGCCTAACGACCACACCAGAAGTTAAATCAGAGGTCACAACATTGGGTACAACACCCGGTGTAACTGCACCACCCACAGTCGGGGAGGAAGTTACAGCGCCACCAGGAGTATATGAAACCACTCCAGCAGCAACGACTGAAGCATATCCGACTGGCCGAACGACCACACCGGAAGATATAACAGAGGTTACAACATTGGGTACAACACCCGGTGTATCCGCACCACCCACAGTCGGAAAGGAATTTACACCACCACCAGGTGTATATGAAACCACTCCAGGAAAAACGACTGAAGCATATCCGACTGGCCGAACGACCACACCGGAAGTTATATCAGAGGTTTCAACATTGGGTACAACACCCGGTGTAACCGCACCACCTACAGTCGGAAAGGAATTTACACCACCACCAGGTGTATATGAAACCACTCCAGGAAAAACGACTGAAGCGTATCCGACTGGCCGAACGACCACACCGGAAGTTATATCAGAGGTTACAATATTGGGTACAACACCCGGTGTAACCGCATCGCCCACAGTCGGAAAGGAATTTACACCACCACCAGGTGTATATGAAACCACTCCAGGAAAAACGACTGAAGCATATCCGACTGGCCGAACGACCACACCGGAAGTTATATCAGAGGTTACAACATTGGGTACAACACCCGGTGTAACCGCACCACCCACAGTCGGAAAGGAATTTACACCACCACCAGGTGTATATGAAACCACTCCAGCAAGAACAACTGAAGCATATCCGACTGATCGAACAACCACACCGGAAGTTATGTCAGAGGTTACAACATTGGGTACAACAACCGGAGTAACCGCACCACCCACAGTCGCAAAGGAGTTTACACCACCACCAGGTGTATATGAAACCACTCCAGCAAGAACAACTGAAGCATATCCAACTGATCGAACAACCACACCAGAAGTTATATCAGAGGTTACAACATTGGGCACAATACCCGGAGTAACCGCACCACCCACAGTCGCAAAGGAATTTACACCACCACCAGGTGTATATGAAACCACTCCAGGAAAAACGACTGAAGCATATCCGACTGGCCGAACGACCACACCGGAAGTTATATCAGAGGTTACAACATTGGGTACAACACCCGGTGTAACCGCACCACCCACAGTCGGAAAGGAATTTACACCACCACCAGGTGTATATGAAACCACTCCAGCAAGAACAACTGAAGCATATCCGACTGATCGAACAACCACACCGGAAGTTATGTCAGAGGTTACAACATTGGGTACAACAACCGGAGTAACCGCACCACCCACAGTCGCAAAGGAGTTTACACCACCACCAGGTGTATATGAAACCACTCCAGCAAGAACAACTGAAGCATATTCAACTGATCGAACAACCACACCAGAAGTTATATCAGAGGTTACAACATTGGGCACAATACCCGGTGTAACCGCACCGCCTACAGTCGGAAAGGAATTTACACCACCACCAGGTGTATATGAAACCACTCCAGGAAAAACGACTGAAGCATATCCGACTGGCCGAACGACCACACCGGAAGATATAACAGAGGTTACAACATTGGGTACAACACCCGGTGTATCCGCACCGCCCACAGTCGCAAAGGAATTTACACCACCATCAGGTGTATATGAAACCACTCCAGGAAAAACGACTGAAGTATATCCGACTGATCGAACAACCATACCAGAAGTAATATCAGAGGGTACAACACCCGGAGTAACCGCACCACCCACAGTCGGAAAGGAATTCACACCACCACCCGGTGTATATGAAACCACACCAGGAGCAACAACTAAAGCATATTCGACTGGTCGAACTACCACACCAGAAGTTATATCAGAGGTTACTACATTGGGTACAACACCCGGAGTAACCGCACCGCCCACAGTCGGGAAGGAGTTTATAACTACAACGCCACCAAAAGTATATGAAACCACTCCAGGAGCAACAACTAAAGCATATCCGACTGGTCGAACTACCACACCAGAAGTTATATCAGAAGGTACAACACCTGGTGTAACCGCACCGCCCACAGTCGGAAAAGAAACTACGCTGCCACCAGGTGTATATGAAACTACTCCAGGAGCAACGACTGAAGCATATCCGACTGGTAGAACTATAACCCCAGAAATTATATCTGAAGTTACAACATTGGGTGCAACACCCGGAGTAACCGCACCACCCACAGTCGGAGAGGAAGTTACAACGACACCAGGAGTATATGAAACCACTCCAAGAGCAAGAACTGAAGTATATCCGACTGGACGAGCAACCAGACCGGGAGTTATATCAGAGGCAACAACATTGGGTACAACACCCGGAGTAACCGCACCACCCACAGTCGGGAAGGAATTTACAACGCCACCAGGTGTATATGAAACCACACCAGGAGCAACAACTGAAGCATATCCGACTGGTCGAACGACCACACCAGAAGTTATATCAGAGGTTACGTTGGGTACAACACCCGGTGTAACTGCACCACCCACAGTCGGGAAGGAATTTACAACGTCACCAGGTGTATATGAAACCACTTCAGGAAGAACCACAGAAGCATATCCGACTGGTCGAACTACTACACCAAAAGTTACATCAGAACTTACAACATTCGGTACATCACCCAGTGTAACCTCACCATCCGCATTCGGAAAGGAAGTTATAACTACAATGCCACCAGAACTATATGAAACCACTCCAGTGTCAACGACTGAAGCATATCTGACTGGTCGAACTACTACACTAGAAGTAATATCAGAGGTTACAACATTGGATATATCCCCACCACCTAGCGTAACCGCAACTTTAGAAGTAACTTCACCAACTACACCACCCGCTGTTGAACCGGACACAATACCTTCGGCAACAACCGTCGTATACGAAACCACTTTGGGAAAAATTACTCCTGCTTATGGAACAGCTCGAACCTCATTATACACAACTACTACACCCGAAATTTTGTCTGAGCTGACTACATTTGGTGGAATGCCGACAATTGGAGTGAAAGAAATAACAACTACGCCTCCTGACATATTCGATACTACCTCTACTTCCGCAACAACACCAAAATTCCTGCCGCTAGATACTACTGTGTATGCAGTTGTGAATGCTTCAACTGTGCCCTCAATTGAAAAAGCTGAAATGACTACAGTAACGCCCATTGCATACGATAGCACTCCGCGTCGCACAACTGATTCTTATTCATTTACTGAACCATCCATGAAAACTAGTTTAGCAACTACATTACGACCGGAAGTAACTTCTTATGTGCCATATTTTACATTTGAAACAACAATTTTACCTGATACTAATAAGACTGAAATGCATTTTACGACTACGTCATACCCAGTGACCGTAGACATAGGTAAAAAACTCTTAATTAATGAAACTACAACATTACGACCTGATTCGACTACAATCCCCACTAGCACTGAGACCACTACACCAACATTATACTGTATAACTGATTATGACTGTGCAGATGATGAGGTGTGCCTCAGACGACAATGTACAAATCTATGTTACAAATATGCCACACTGTGCGACATCCATAGGCCCAACTTTACAGTATGTCACACGCTTAATCATACAGCAATGTGCTTTTGCGATACAGTTGCTGATGTAAATACCACAGATTGTCGCATAACAGCAGGTAACTTAATAATGTGTATACTTTATAAAAAAAAAATACATATATATATATATATATCAATCATATGCTCGTAACTTGTAAACGCAACGTGTCTTGGAATGAAATGTGATATGCGGGGTTACGGCTACCAAAAGATCTAACGGCTTAAGCTGCAGAATGAAACCGCCTCATGACTTGGCGACATTGTAGTAGCTTCCTTCTTACCTATTTGGGCCGTTAGAGACTTACTCTACTCTCTTCTACTGTACTCTTCCAAATGTTTTTGAGCGACAAAGTTTGCAAGATCACCATTTCTATTGCAAAAACTCGAACCTTCTTCTCCTACTCCTGAATGCATGAATACATAACTCATATGTACATACATACATATGTAATTGTATATTTGTTTGTTTTCTATATATCTAACTTTGTCGCTGCATCCGTTTTAGTTTTTTTTTTTTACTTTTTGTGTTTACTGTTTTGTACTTTCTACTATATTTTCTATATATTTCTAAATGTTTTGCACCCCCCACCAAAAGCACATTTCACGAGACAGAGAAGCTTTTTGTTTGTGTGCCGATCACCATGAAAAGCTTTGACTGTTTATACCAATTTTTATTTGCTCTTTTCTTGCCCGTATATGAGAATCATACAGAGAACATTGATCAAAATATCAATACATTTGTATCCACATCTACATACATATATTAATATATAGCATATATGTCAGTTTGTTGCATGTTTCGAATGCTCGCAGAAAGCCTTTTGAATGTTTTTGTGTCTTTCTTATGAAGTAGCAGCATCATGCCGTGTGTTTTCTTTAGGATTGTAAATTAATGTATTGCCTTAGGTTTCAACTCTGCCTGATCGTCACTGTTGGTTGCTTCAGTTCAAAATGCATGTCCTCGTATTCGATTTTATGTATCTATAGTTTTTGTGTATTGAAAATTTCAGGAATGTTTAACGTTTTCGAAAACTGTGTAGAGTTTTCAAGAAATGCAATGTGTTGCATGTTTGTATTCGAATAAATTTATGTAAATTGTATATGAAAAAAATTAAATAAATAAAAATTGTAAATTGAAAATATGGTAAATGTTCAGCTTGAGCTTTTAGCACTAACCCTCCGGCAAATGTTGTACGGTTATTGTAAATATTGCATGCGCTTCACAGCTTACTTCTTTTTTGTTTTTTGTACCGCACACATTTATATCTCTATCTGTATCTCTATCTGTAAGTTGCACCATTGTAGCCTGCATGTGTATATGTTGTATTCTGTATTCTTCACATACAATAGCTATCTAATGTAGGCTTCTTTTTATATATGAATGTTTTTTTTTTAGTTTTAAGTTAATTTTCAATTAAAATTAATTCTAAATAATGAATGAATAATAATTAAACAAAAACTAATAATTTTTAAGAAAATAACAATTTTTTAGTTTTTTAAAGAGAAAAACACCAAAAACTATGTACTTGATTTTTCTCTTTTAACCCAACCAAAAAAAAAAAGTAATAAAAAAACCCACCCATAATCTTAATGTTAAATATTTTATTAAACCTATAAAATTAATTTTAAAAAACGCATTTCTTTACATCATTCTTGCTCCTTAAAAATCTATAGAAATTGGTTGCGCCTCAAGCGATGAATGCCCTGCACAACGCGCTTGTGTCAATGCTTTATGCGTTGATCCATGCTCATATGCAAATCCATGCGGAAATGATCAAGAATGCCAAGTCATTGAGCATCAACCAGTTTGTTCAAAAGGTAAGCTTCAAGCGTGTTCTTAGTACAAAAAAACTTATTGATTTTGGACTCATGTTTCTAGTATGTGAATGTCAACGCAAGGCTGACTGTCATAGTGGCTTTGAATGTGATGGATGTCATTGTCGTCAAAGTACGTAAACCTTTTCAACTTCAGTTTAACTTTCTCAGATAATTTTCTTTAGGGTTGTGGAGTAGGATCCCTATACCCCAATCTATATGAAACATTGATTTGTGGTTTGAAGACAATGTCGGCCATCTCGTACCATTGATTAATGCACTTAAAAAGCTGTTTTTATAGATACATATACTCGTATGTTCAAAAAATAAAGACTGTAGCTATCACAAATATACAGCTTTTCGAAAGTTCTTACCTGTTTAAAGTACAATTTGGCCGTCACTGCTCTAAACATAAATCCGTGAAATTAAGAGAAGTTCCCAACAAGTTTCAATTGCAAAAACTTATTCAATTACAATGAGGATTTCGCAGCCAGCTACAATTTCCTGACTCCGACTCTCTAGATAAATAATTTCCCCGAGTTCGTTTACTCCTCCAACTCTTAATTGGTTCAACTCCACAAGCCTGATTTATATGCTTTCTACACAAACAAAATTTATATACCATCAATTGGAAAAGTTTAATAAACTATTATATAAACTTTCAGCTACCGGTCGTACACCTGGTTGTGAACATTGTCCCGAAGGTACAAATTGTGATCCAACCACTGGAGCTTGCATTAAAGGTAAGAAAGAGCTACTATTTCGAAATCTAACTATTCACACATACTAAACGCTTGGTTAATATTCAATCAATATTTCTCACATAATTATAACAACAAAAACACAAAGTATTGTATTATTATAGTAAAAATTTATTGGATAATAATGAAAAGTTTTCAATTTATGAAAAATTTTTATTGTTTAAATCAAAATTAAATCGCAAAATTAGCTCATCTCATACATTCAATATTTTATACGTTATTATAACATTTTGTAAATATTTATCTTTAATTTTTTGTATATATTTTCAAAACCCACCTCACCCAAAAAAAAAAAATAAAAAAAATAAAAAACCCTGTCCTGTGTAAATACAACTTTAGCTAATGTAACAATAACAACTACCACCACTACCAATATAACAACTACATCTAACCCATTCACTGATGAAACTACCACCACTTCCACCATCACAACCACTACTGAAGATGAAAAAGATATTGAAACAACCACTCATATAAGTAGTCTAAATACTACAAGCACAATCACAACCGATACTAACACCACAACAACCACTGCCACTACTACCACCACCATCGATACCGCACCTACAACACCAACAACCATTAGCACAACAGAAAGCTCAATACTTGTTACCGATATTTATGATATGACAACTAAAACCGGCCCACCAAAAAGTTATCGAGATGGTGATAATAATATAACCGATAGTACAACATCTGATTTTACAACAACAACAGCAGCTACCACTTCAAGTAGTCCAGCAGTTACTAGTACTATAACACGTGGTGAAGATTCTAAGGGACCATTTGATACTCGCACTACTACCCCGAAAATGAAAACCACTCGCATTGATACATCTCAAGAATTAGATGATTATAATATGACAACAATGTTAACAACAACACAACGCTATGATGGTTCCACATTTCCGGTTATTATGGTAACAGACACAGGTATACAAACATTCGATACAACAACGCCTAAAACGGCTGAAGATAGTACAACTACGGCTACAACAATGTTTCCTGTATTGAAACCTATTGCAACAACACCAATGGAAATACCTGGTACTACTGTGCCAGCGTTAGATATTGATGAAACAACAACAAGTTCTTCATTTACCATTACCAACAAAACCACCACCACCACCACCACCGATATTACAATGTTTAACACTTGTACAGAAAATACTAATTGCGCTTTTAATCAATTGTGCATAATGGGACGTTGTCGTAATAAGTGCCAAAAGAATGTCACCGATGATGACAATTGTATAAAAGGTATAAAATGTAGCACTAGTTACATATGTATAGAAAAACTAGCGATAATGTTAGAAAAAAAGAAGCATGTAGTACATAGAAATAGTTCTCTGATTCTAATGCCACAATGCTCTTATTTGCGTTAATTCGCATAATTGAGCAAAAGTTAGTTCAAAAAATTCAAGCAAGTCAAAAATCCAGTGGGAACTCGTATGCCTGCCGCAATTTTCAATTGCTTTTAAGCCAACTCTAGAACCCTGGAAATTTTCCACAGTATTTTGTATAACGTAAGAAAAAGACGACCCGGAATGGAAAAATTAACTTGCCACACCATTTGCCTCTGCACCGAGTGCAGACTTCACTTTGCGCGGTTATATCCACCGACTGAACCCAAATTTTTTGTAATACTACAACAAAACACTACATTCGTTCAAATTTATTGTATTGATTGTAATTTTTTTCAAATCTCGTGCAAAATTAAGGGGACATTCCAGTTTAAATAAGAAAAAAATACACATCTTGTGGAATTTCATTTTATTTCTTTCATTTTTTATTACAAAAATGCTTATATATCTTATGGAAGAACAAAAATAATTTTTTTTTTTACCACTTTTAATTCAAGATGGCGGCGATAGAGGGCATCTTCAAAAAAGCCATTTTAGGTGATAACTAAAAAAAAATATTGTTCGCTAGACATTTCTCTATAACCACAAAACAGTGAAACTTTCCCCTTCCCCTTTTTTTAGGGTGTTTTTTCTCAAAAAAACGAAAAAAAACACATATATTTACTTGGAATTTATCTTATAGAAAAAGAGGAGGGAAGGAATATTCCAATTTTTGAGGTTCCACTTATAGCCATGATGATAATGATTCAATCGCATTTTGGTTTTTCGAAATTAGTTCTATAGAACACGAGATATCAGTTCTACCAATCCAAAACAACCTTTAAAAATTAAAAAATTATCTTTTTTAAAAAATTACTTTTAGTCAGCCATCCCTGATGCACACTAAAGGTCTTCAAGTTTTGTCAACTTCTTTAGATGCTCTGATTGGGCCTTTTTTCTCACTGTACGTGCTTTTTTAAAATGTTATCCGCTCCTTTTGTTGGGTTAAGCAGAAAATATCAATCTCTTCAGAACCTGATCTTTCAGAAATTTTTATTCTATTGTAGTAAAAATTAAAATCGATTTCAAGCAGTCATACGCATTGCAGAACAAAATCGAAAATCTTTGGTTTTTTTTTAAGTTTTACGGCCAATGGTATTTTGAGATTCGTTTGTTTCTTTGCGAAACTTAACAATTAAAAGGGAAAGTTCCCATCTAAACTTTTACCTCGGAACGATCCGAAGAAAATAGATAATCTATAAATGTAAATAAACTTTTATAATAGTTGGCACTGGTTTCCTAAGCACTAAAAACGCAACAAAAAACAATTTTTTTAATTCTTTTGTAAATATTATATGTTTAGAAATATTTAATTTTAACAGCTAAAGTAGCTTTTATAATTGTATATAATATGCACTTCATGCTATTACAAAAATATCATTTTAAGCACACCAATTAAAATACACATATACATTAATACAATTATTAACTCTCTAACACTTTTTTAACAAGTAGAACCACATGGCTTACCAAAAACGCCCGAGCCATGCCAATCAAATAACGATTGCATTGAAAGTGATGCCTGTTATATGGGTCTTTGTCAAGATCCTTGCGAATTTGCGAATGTCTGTGCGCCGACAGCGAAATGTATGGCTAAAATGCATCGGCCAATATGTTCATGTCCAAAAGGACATGAAGGCAATCCAACAATTAAGTGTTCACCTGCCGATAAAACAAGTAAGCACTAACAAATCAATTAATCAACTCTCGACTCTTTCATCATAAAAATAAATTTGACAAATCAAAATTAATCAACAAATACTTACAAAAAAAAAACCTAAAAAAATTAATTTTTTACATTTTTGATTTTTGGATAAATGCGCTACTTTATTAATTCATAAAAATTTTTGTTCTTTTTCACTCTGTTTAGCTGAATGTACCCACAATTCGGATTGTGCCATTACGGAGGCATGCATCAATGAGCGTTGCCAGCATCCGTGCGATGTTCGAAACCCATGCGCACAAAATGCCGTTTGTGTTAATACAAATCATGTCGCTGAATGCAGTTGCCTTGATGGTTATCAAGGCAATGGATTAATTGGATGCCAACCAGGTTTGTACTCACTACAATGCACTTTTGAATTCTGAAAAAATATATATATATATATATATATATATCGTGCATATTCTATTTATTTCCCCCAATGAGGCACCATATTTTTGCTAATTTGCAAATATTTCTTTAATCTTTCATTTCAAAAAAAAAAAAAAAAAAAACACTGTACAAAAAATTACACACAACTCACCTGTAAAAAATGTGTACTGTTACCTGCAAAAACACTACAAACAAAAATATTAAAAACAAAATCCACTCCACAAACGAACTTTATAAATACACGCCACAAATTTCCCACACTTTGTTTTATAACAAAAATCAAAAACCAAACCACTCCCCCAAAACGAAACGTACCAAACTTCAGCACTCGATCATGTTCCTGTCTGCCAATACAACGAGGATTGTCCACCGACCAAACTTTGTGATCGACTAAATCGTCGTTGTATCAACCCATGCCAGGAGGATTCATGTGGCGATAATGCTGAATGTATTCCTGAAAATCACGGACCTAGCTGCCGCTGTCTCTCTGGTTTCGTGGGTAATGCATACATTGAATGTAGTCAAATCCAGGGATGTCGTTCCGATGACGAATGTGATGCCAGTCAATCATGCATCAATGGCAAATGTTCATCACCCTGTCGTTGTGGTGCGTTTGCCCTCTGCGATGTAATCAACCATCGCGGTGTATGTAAGTGTCCACCAGGATATGCCGGCAATCCAGAAGTATCATGTGATCCACCAACAAATCCATGTGATCCAAATCCATGTGGCCTGAGTGCTTTGTGTGAGCTCGATAATGGCAATCCAATTTGTTATTGCCCGAAAGGACTCACCGGAAATCCATTCAAAAATTGCAGTAAGTACACATCATAGCTTAAATAATTTCGTTAGTTCAGAGGTAAAACTTAAAAAGCACAGATTTTTAACAAAAGCTCATTCCATATACTAGGTTTCATAATTTTAGGAAAACTCAGTTTTTGCCAAAAACAAAATCTCACCCTGTTTTCCAAATATGATGCTTAATGAGTTCTACCTCGATACAGATGTTACAAGAACATATTACCCTCATGGCATAAATTTTTTGTTTCAGTTCCCGAAGGTGATGAATGCTTACCAAATCCATGTGGTCGTAACTCTGGCTGTCGCATGGTTAATAACGCTCCTATTTGCTTCTGTTTACCCGAATATGAAGGACAACCGCCCAGTGTACCTTGCGACTTGCCTAGCCACCCCTGTGATCCTTCACCTTGCGGTCCGAATACTCAATGCTCTGTGCTTAGTAATGGTTTCTCCAAATGTACATGCCTACCTGGATATGTTGAAAGTCCAAATACGATACGTGGTTGCGTAGAACCAATTAATCCATGCGATCCTAACCCATGTGGTGTTGGTGCTGTATGTGATTCTTCACGCAGCCCAGTTTGCTTCTGTCCTGACAATAAAATCGGGAATCCATTTAGATTATGCGAGAAACCTGCTGTTTCAGTTGAACTCTGCAAACCTGGACCCTGTGGACGTAATGCTGACTGTTATGTTTCAAGTAATCGCGAAGAATGCTATTGTCGCTCTGGTTATATCGGTGATCCTTATCAGGGCTGCCGTGAGCCACCACGTACTGTTTGTGATCCAAATCCATGCGGCCCAAATGCTGATTGTGTTATTTCTTCAGATGGACAGAGCGCCTGCATCTGCCCTGATGGGCTTTCCGGAGATCCTACTTCATTAGCTGGTTGTCATGGCTATGAGTGTCAAATAGATGCAGATTGTCTATATAACAAAGCTTGTATGGGCTTTAAATGTTACGATCCCTGTCCAGGCGCTTGTGGTCAAGGTGCAAATTGCCGTGTTGAAGAACATCATCCGGTGTGCTCGTGCAATGCTGGACTCACTGGTAATCCAGGTATACGTTGCTATGCCTTGGAAGAGCCGAAGAAACCTTCGCGTAACCCATGTATACCCAGCCCTTGCGGAGTGAATAGCGAATGTAAATTGATGAATCATCGCGCTGTGTGCTCTTGTCTTCCGGGTTACTTGGGAGATCCACAATCGGGCTGTCGTGCAGAGTGTGACATCAATTCCGACTGCAATCCTTCGCAGTCTTGCATTAATCATAAGTGCATAGATCCATGCAGTGGTACTATTTGCGGCATTAATGCAATTTGCAGAGTACAACAGCATACACCAGTATGCACTTGCTTGGATGGATTTACTGGAGATGCCTTCTTGCAGTGTGTTGCCGTTGGAATACTTAAAAATATTTCGCGAGATCCCTGCACACCATCACCTTGCGGACCGCGTGACGTTTGTTCAATTTACGGCGATGGCGTGGCGTTATGTGATCCTTGCTTTGGACCAAATTCACAACAGAATCCACGTTGCCGTCCTGAGTGTATTTCAAACTCAGATTGTCCTTTCGATAGAGCATGTTTGAGCCAAAGATGTTTGGATCCTTGCCCAGGCTCGTGCGGACACAATGCAATATGTAACGTTTATGAACATAATCCTATCTGCAACTGTCCGCAGGGACTAATTGGAAACCCTTACGAACATTGCTCACCCCCATCTACAGCTATACCCTCACCATCACCTAGCTGCGAAAAACTACAATGCGGTGCAAATGCTGATTGTAGAAAACATGGCTCATCTTTAGCTTGCGTGTGTCGCAAAGGCTACTTCGGAGATCCATATATTGGTTGCCGTCCAGAATGTGTCTTGAATACAGATTGCCCTGCTGACAAATCTTGCGTCAACTCAAAATGTGTAGATGCTTGTATAGGTGTGTGTGGCATTAATGCTGTTTGCCGTGTTGTTAATCATTCACCAGTCTGTATCTGCGCTGAAGGTTACACCGGCGATGCTTTTGCATCGTGCAGTCCTTTCTATCTGCCACCAAGGCCACCAATTGACAGACCGCGCAACCCATGTGAACCCTCACCGTGTGGTCCCAACTCACGCTGTCTCATCTCACCTGACGGTTATGCTGCCTGCTCCTGTTTGCCCAACTTCAAAAGTTCACCACCAGTATGCCAGCCTGAATGTATTGTTAGTTCAGAGTGTCCCTTGAATAAGGCTTGCATAAATCAACATTGCACAGATCCATGCCCAGGTACATGTGGCGTTAGCGCTCGATGTGAAGTGCTCAATCACAATCCAATATGCTCGTGTGAACAAGGTTTTGAAGGCGATCCATTTGTGTCATGCTCACGTATTCCACACGACGTGCACGAAACTGAACGTACTCCAGAAAATCCATGCGTACCCTCACCTTGTGGTCCCAATTCTATTTGCCAAGTGAAACAAGGGCGCCCAGTTTGCTCATGTATCGCCAACTACATTGGAAGCCCACCATATTGTCGTCCGGAATGTACATTGAATAGTGAATGTGCCGCCGATAAAGCGTGTATACAAGAAAAATGTCAGAATCCATGCGATAACACATGTGGATACAATGCCCGTTGCACAGTGATCGCACATTCAGCTCATTGTAGCTGCGATCCAGGCTACCAAGGAGATGCATTTGTTGGCTGTTCCAAGGTCGAAGAAAGTAAGTAATCACTAATTTTGCTGGTTTTAAGCTAAATAATTATAAATTTGTATTTTTTCCATAACCAGAACCAAAAGATCGCCTTGATCCTTGCTATCCAAGTCCATGTGCTGAGAATGCAGTCTGCTCTGAACGCAATGGTGCTGCGCGCTGTGCATGTATTGAGCCTTATATTGGTGATCCGTACAGTGCTGGTTGTCGCCCCGAATGTGTATACAATTCTGAATGCCCCTCATCACTGGCTTGTATTAAGCAGCATTGTCGCGATCCATGTGTTGGTACTTGTGGCTCTAATGCCGAATGTCTCGTCACAAATCACGTTCCGACATGCAGTTGTACTCGCGGATTTGAAGGCGACCCATTTATTGGATGCAAGAAAGAAGCATATCGTAAGTGTTGAATTATCCATTGATCAATCTCGATTGCATACTAACATAATCATTTCATACCATACCAGCAACTGCCCCTCTTAGCCCTTGCGAACCTAGCCCATGTGGTACAAATGCAATTTGTCGCGTTATTGATGGACGCCCAACATGCTCTTGTCAAGTTGGATACTTTGGTGCTCCACCAAGTTGCCGCCCGGAATGCGTCGTTAGTGCGGAATGCGCTCAAAATTTGGCTTGTATCAACCAGAAGTGCGTTGATCCATGCGCTGGTACTTGCGGATTTAATGCAAAATGTCAAGTAGTCAATCACAATCCAATTTGCTCATGCTCTGCGGACTTTATGGGCGATCCTTTCGAACAATGTGTACCAAAACGTACGTAGACCTCAATATCGAATCAATTCATGTTTTTCCATATTAACTGAATTAAATTCATTCAACAGCGGCTGAACCACCACGCAAAGTCAATCCCTGTATTCCAAGCCCTTGTGGGCCAAATGCAGAATGTAACGAAGTTGATAATCGTGCGGCATGTACTTGTGCACCTGGCATGTTTGGTGCACCACCCAATTGCCGTCCAGAATGCGTGATTCATCAAGATTGCCCATCGAATCGTGCTTGTATACGTCAACGTTGTGAAGATCCTTGTGTTGGTGCTTGTGGCTTTAATGCCATTTGTAATTCTCAGAATCATAAGCCTATTTGCTCTTGCATTGAAGGACATGAAGGTGATCCTTATGCTGGGTGCAATTTGCGTCAAAGTGAGTACCTTTTACACTTTTTTCTTTACTCAACCGCTTGAGCTTCATTGATCTCAGCGGCTTTCTGCTGTACATTAATGTTGTCAATTTTTTTCAGTGTATTATAAAGGTTATTGGTTTATGTGCTTTTGAGTACATTTGCATTATGTATTTCTTCACTTGCATGTCAAAAAAAAATATTTCCTTTTCATTTTCATGTATTAAATAGTGCCTGTTTATTGTATGATATTTGTAATTACATTTCATTTCTTTCCTATCTTTCGTACTTTATTACATAGTCGTAGTGCCAGATATACCCGCTGATCCATGCAATCCCTCGCCTTGTGGTTCAAATGCTATTTGCAAAGAGCGCAACGGTGCCGGTTCATGTAAATGCATGCAAAATTATTTCGGCGATCCATACATCAACTGTCGCCCTGAGTGTGTACAAAATAGCGATTGCCCACGTACAAAATCCTGCATAAACATGAAATGCGTTGACCCCTGTGCTAATTTGTGTGGCATTAATGCCTTATGCCGCGTGTCAAATCATATACCAGTCTGTTCTTGTAATCCCGGATTTATAGGCAATCCAATGCGTATTTGCCAAGAAAAACCATCAAGTATGATCTTAGAGTAACTCTAGTTTATTGACCAACAAGTAAACCTTTTAAATTTTTCATCTACTCAGATATGTATTTGCCCATACCGAAGGATCCATGTAGGCCTTCCCCGTGTGGTCAATTTAGTACTTGTCGCACGGTTAGCAATCGTGCAGTTTGCTCTTGTTTACCCAATTACATGGGCAATCCGCCCAATTGCAAACCCGAGTGTGTAATTAGTTCTGAATGTCCCTCGGATAAGGCTTGCATTAATCAACAATGCCGTGATCCTTGTCCCGGCACTTGCGGACATAATGCGCGCTGTCGTGTAACAAATCACTCGCCAATTTGTAGTTGCACTGATGGTTATACCGGCGATCCATTCCACCAGTGTGTCCCTGAGAGGAGTATGTGAAATTTTCCGTTAATTTAAAATATGTTTTAAAGACTATACTTATGTTGTTACAGCCCCTATTGAGACACCACGAGATCCTTTAGTTCCACAAAACCCTTGCATTCCAAGTCCTTGTGGTCCCAATTCTCAGTGTCGTGTCTCAAATACCGGTGCAGTTTGCTCTTGTGTTGCCAGTTATATTGGACGTCCGCCAAATTGTCGTCCAGAGTGTACAATAAACTCGGAATGTGTTTCGAACATGGCGTGCATGAATACACGCTGTGCCAATCCTTGTATTGGTTCATGTGGCAATAATGCTCTCTGCCATGTTCGTTCACATGTTCCGGTTTGTATGTGCGAACAAGGCTTCACCGGAGATCCATTTTCCGGTTGTTATAAGGTCATACCAAGTATGTTCAATACAACTTCCCCCACCCTCGCTGAAAAACAAAGAAAATACTAACGTGAAATTATGAATATTTTTAGTACCTGACGAGCCTGTGCAGCCTTGCCACCCAAGCCCTTGTGGCGTAAATGCCATATGTCAAGAACGCAATCGTGCTGCCTCGTGTAAATGCATACCCGAATACTTTGGCGATCCATATGATGAATGTCGTCCTGAGTGTGTTATAAATTCGGATTGCTCGAAAACACGCGCATGCGTCAACAACAAATGTGTCGATCCTTGTCCGGGTATGTGTGGATATAATGCCGAATGTGCAGTATTCAACCATGCACCCAAATGCGAGTGTCTCATTGGTTACACAGGAAACCCGATAGTTGGTTGTCATCTTATACCAGAACCACCTCCAAATTGTAAGAAACTTTAACGTATTTGGAGTGTTTGGGAAGTAAGGAAGCAGTAACGACATAAAACTCGCTACTACTTAATCACTTCTCACCTTCTTAATTAGAGTTTCTTGCTTAGTCATTACTAAATCGAAATCTTTTTACACATCGCACAGATGACCCAATAGTACCCATCAATCCATGCCAACCATCACCATGCGGTCTCTATAGCAACTGTCGTCCCATCAATGGTCATGCAGTTTGCTCTTGCATCTCAAACTATATTGGTGCTCCGCCCAATTGCCGCCCCGAATGCATGAGTAGTTCTGAATGTGCACAAGATAAGTCATGTACTAACGAACGGTGTAAAGATCCCTGCCCCGGAACGTGTGGAAATAATGCACTCTGCCGTGTCGTCAATCATAATCCAATTTGCTCGTGCATGCCCGGTTTTACTGGCGATCCATTTGTACGCTGTATATACGAAGAAAGTAAGATCATTATGCCACCACTTCATTGCTAAGCAATAGGAAAGTGTCAAGCTTATATGGTCGAGCAACATACAATAGTTTCATAAATGGCATATAAGCTTTACAAATTTCTTTTGCTCTTCATCAATGATCATGATAAATTTCTTTTATAAATATTTATTCTTTCTTTCTCTCTTCTATTTTCTATCATGCTGCTTTTGATTTCTTTGGTGCATGTTATATGTGGTATATGTAAATATATATAGAACGTCCCATTGTAAGAGATCCAATAAATCCATGTGTGCCATCACCATGTGGACCAAATTCACAATGTCGGGTTTCGGATGCTAATGGGCAACCTGTTTGCTCATGCTTGCAAAACTATATAGGTAGATCGCCAAATTGCCGACCTGAATGTACATCAAATTCAGAGTGTCGTGGCAATATGGCGTGCATAAATCAACGCTGCCAAGATCCATGTCAGGGTTCGTGTGGTTCATTTACGACATGTATTGTATATAATCATAGCCCAGTATGTCGTTGCTTAGATGGTTACGCGGGTGATCCATTCTCAGAATGTAGTCCACAAAGTAAGAATTTATTTATATACTTAGAAGAGCTTATAATGCAATCGTTTCGCAAATTTCGCTGAAATCAATTGGTATCGAAATATTATTTAAACTCCAAAAAAATTTCTAGTTATTGTGCCACCAGAAATAGCTGAACCGTGCAACCCTAGTCCTTGTGGTTCTAACGCTGTATGCAAGGAACGTAATGGCGTTGGCTCTTGTACTTGCTTACCAGAATATACCGGAGATCCATACACCGAATGTCGACCAGAATGTGTACTCAATACTGACTGCCCCAAAAATCTTGCTTGCATGAATAATAAATGTCGCGATCCTTGTCCAGGAGTTTGTGGCGTATTAGCAGAATGTCATGTTATTAATCATGCACCCAGCTGCAGTTGTCCATCCGGATACACAGGCAATCCATCGGAATATTGTCGCGAAGCTCCAAAACGTACAGTGATTTTCTCCTAAGCCGACGAACCATTGTAGTAATTTATCGAAATTTTTTATAGATGAACCAGTGCAGCCGTGTCGTCCTTCACCTTGTGGCCCATACAGCCAATGCCGTGAAGTTAATGAGCATGCGGTCTGCTCTTGCATTACCAATTATATTGGAACACCACCTGCTTGTCGTCCCGAATGTTCAGTTAGTTCTGAGTGTTCGCAAGATAAGGCATGTGCGAATTTGCGATGTATAGACCCTTGCCCAGGTACTTGCGGTAATGAGGCGCTATGCAAGGTCACTAATCATAATCCTATTTGCTCATGCCCTGTGGGTTATTCTGGTGATCCATTCATACGTTGTATACGCGTTGAAAGTAAGACCAATAAATGCAATCATGGTTTTGCAAATGTCTAATTCTAATATACAACAACTACTTACATTTAGACGAACAACCACGCCAACCTTTTATTCCTGAGAATCCATGTGTACCCAGTCCATGCGGTCCAAACTCGCAATGTCGCACTGTAGGTGAGACCCCAGTCTGCTCGTGCCTACCAAACTTCATTGGGCGTGCACCCAACTGCCGTCCTGAGTGTAGTCTCAATTCAGAATGTCCAGCTAATTTGGCATGCATTAATGAACGCTGCAAAGATCCCTGTCCGGGTTCATGTGGTTTCAATGCCTTCTGCAATGTGGTCAATCATTCACCTGTTTGCACTTGTGAAACTGGACACACCGGTGATCCTTTCGCTGGTTGTAATCCAAAGCGTAAGCATTATTACTGCTTGGATTTGTTTATGTTCAATTTTTCATGGTCCCTCATTATCTACCCTTAGCTATTTCCATACCCGAAGAACGTCTCAACCCATGCAATCCTTCACCCTGCGGATCCAATGCTGAGTGTAAAGAACGAAATGGAGCTGGTTCTTGCACATGTATTCCCGAATACTTTGGAGATCCATACAGTGGATGCCGCCCTGAATGTGTTGTTAATTCGGATTGCCCACGTGACAAGTCCTGCGTGAATAACAAGTGTTCAGATCCATGCCCTGGTGTTTGTGGTCTTAATGCCGAATGCCGAGTAGGCAACCATGTGCCAAGTTGTCATTGTCTACGAGGTTATACAGGAAATCCATTGAGTGCTTGTCATGAAATACCACAGCAACCACCACCAAGTATGTCCCAAACTAACCCCCAAACACATAACGCAAGAGTTTTTCTTGCTTTTTGTCGAAATCTACTAACAACTCACGTTAGCCCCACTTACGTATCTTACAAAAAAAACTTATCCCCTGTAGCACCCAAAGACGTCAATCCTTGCATACCTTCTCCATGTGGACCTTATAGCCAATGTCGCGAAGTGAACGGTCATGCAGTTTGTTCCTGCCAAACCCTCTTTATTGGATCACCGCCGAATTGTCGTCCCGAATGCATCGTCAGCTCAGATTGTGCACAAAATCTAGCTTGCCAAAATCAAAAATGTGTTGATCCGTGCCCAGGCGCATGTGGCGCTGAAGCACGTTGTCAAGTTATAAATCATTATGCGGCATGTTCCTGTCCACCTGGTTACACAGGGGATCCTTTCAGTAGATGTATTAGAATTAAATGTAAGCATGTGTAGAAATGTATTAAAAATGACTTGGCATTAGAAAAGTAGGAATATTTGCACAACTTGTATATCCTTCCAAACTCTGAAATACATTTAATGGTCGATCGAACTTTTCTGGCGTCAAGCTCACATTTTTATATTTGCATGTAAATATTTATAAAATCTAAATGTATTTTTGTTTTGTTTTATGTTTTTCTATATGTATGTTTGCCTGTGTACGTTTCTCAACAACTACTTTCTACTACTACTCCTACCTGTCATCTAATTTACTTCTACCAAACTATACAAACATTATATGTAAAACAACCTTACACACCTACCTGCCTGCCTATGTAGTGGACCCAATTCCCGTAGAAAAAACTGGTAATCCATGTGTACCTTCACCGTGTGGACCCAACTCGAAGTGTGTCGATGTTGGTGGTTCACCTGCATGTTCCTGCCTGCCTGACTATCTGGGACGGCCACCTAATTGCCGTCCTGAATGCATGAGTAGTTCTGATTGCCCAGCAAATTTGGCATGTATAAATCAAAAATGCTCAAATCCTTGTGTAGGAGCTTGTAGCATACACACGATATGTACAGTTATTAAACATAATCCTACATGTCAATGTGAAATCGGCTATACTGGAGATCCATACTCTGGTTGTGCCATTGTACAAAAAAGTATATATATATATAGTTTTTCTTCACGGCCCTAGGGGCAGTTATCTTTTTTCAAAAAATTTTCACTTGCTATATATTGGACACTCAAAAGATAACTACCTCTTTGCCGAATTTTATTCAACCTCTTCAATCCCTTACTAAAATCTTTCAATTCCTGATCTTCTAGTTCAACCAACTGAAGCACCACGTAATCCATGCAATCCCAGCCCGTGTGGAGCTAATGCCGTATGTCGCGAACGCAATGGCGCTGGCTCTTGCGCTTGTTTAGAAGAATACTTTGGTGATCCCTACAGTGGATGTCGTCCAGAATGTGTTCAGAACTCAGATTGCGATCGCTCAAGAGCTTGCATCAACAATAAGTGTCAAGATCCGTGTCCTGGTGTTTGCGGCATAAATGCTGAGTGTCGTGTGCTCAATCATGCTCCCAACTGCATGTGTTTCGATGGATATACTGGTGATCCGCACAGATCGTGTGATGTTTTTGAAGTAACTACACAGACTCCATTGAATCCATGCCAACCATCACCATGCGGCCCCTACAGTCAATGTCGCGAATCAAACGGTCATGCTGTATGCTCATGCATAAACAATTTTATTGGTGCGCCACCATCTTGCAAGCCAGAATGCGTAGTGAGCTCAGAATGTGCTCAAAATCGTGCTTGTATCAATCAAAAATGCGCTGATCCTTGCCGTGGAGCTTGTGGCAATAACGCCAGGTGTCAAGTTGTCAATCACAATCCAATTTGCACGTGTGCTCCTGGTATGTCTGGTGATCCATTTGTTTCGTGTGTTGAAGCCAAGGAAACTCCACGAGATCCCCAGAATCCATGTGTACCATCACCCTGCGGACCGAATTCTCTGTGCCGTGAGATTGGTGGTCAAGCAGCATGTTCTTGTCAAACCAATTATATTGGACGACCACCAAATTGCCGCCCTGAATGCACAAACAATGATGAATGCCAAAATCATTTATCATGTCAGAATGAACGTTGTATCGATCCTTGTCCAGGATCTTGCGGTAGCAATGCTATCTGCAAAGTTGTGCAACACAATGCTATATGCTCATGTGTCGATGGCTATGAAGGAAATCCATTAGTAAGCTGCCAACTTATACCACCAGTGCTGCCGAAACAACCTGAAACTTCGCCATGCGAACCATCACCATGTGGCCCGCATGCCGAATGCCGTGAACGTAATGGAGCTGGTGCTTGCTACTGCCACGAAGGTTTCGAGGGAAATCCCTACGATACAGATCGTGGCTGTCGACGCGAATGTGAATCGAATGATGAATGTTCTCTAATGCAAACCTGTGTACGCTTTAAATGTGTCGATCCGTGTGATAATATTTGTGGTGAATATGCCATTTGCTCTGTTGAAAATCATGTTCCAACATGTAATTGCCCAGCGGGTTACACAGGAGATCCATTCTTCCAGTGTAAGCAGGCGCCTATTACACCACCGCCTCTACTGAATCCATGTGTGCCATCACCATGCGGACCCAACAGTATTTGCCGCAACATCAATGATCAAGCTGTTTGCTCATGCCAATCTGGTTTCATTAATCAACCGCCAAACTGTCGTCCAGAATGTGTGGTCAGTTCGGAATGTGCTCCAGAACGAGCCTGTGTAAATAGCAAATGTGTCGATCCATGTCAGCATACCTGCGGAACACGCGCAATATGCACAACAAAGAACCACAGCCCAATTTGCACATGTCCACGGGGCATGACCGGTGATCCATTCGTACAATGCTCTAAAATTCGTAAGTATCAATTTTTTTCTATTACAAAAACTTCCATGCCTGAATAATATTTATTTCTTTATCACAGCTATTATCCATGACCCCGAGCCAACCGAACGCCCACCATCTTGTGTGCCTTCACCATGTGGGCCCAATTCCAAATGTCAGATTGTAGGAGGTAGTCCAGCATGCTCTTGTTTGCAAGACTACATCGGCGCTCCACCAAATTGCCGACCTGAATGTGTACTCAATTCGGAATGTGGTCCTACAGAAGCATGTATTAATCAAAAGTGTCGCGATCCCTGTCCTGGCTCATGTGGTTTCGACGCCAAGTGCCATGTTCTGAATCACGTTCCAATTTGTAACTGTATCGATGGATATACTGGCGATCCATTCGTTCGCTGTAGCCCAATTCCACCAGTTGCTGAAACTCCGAAAATTCCCGACGATCCATGCAACCCGAATCCTTGTGGTCCAAATGCAGACTGCTTCAATGGCGAATGCCGCTGCCAAGATAACTATCAAGGAAATCCATACGATAGCTGTCGTCCTGAATGCACATTATCTTCAGATTGTACACGCGATAAAGCTTGCATGCGTAACAGATGCGTTGATCCTTGCCCTGGTACTTGCGGTCTTAATGCAATCTGTGAAGTTTCAAACCATATCCCAATATGTTCATGTATTCAAAACTATGAAGGAGACCCATTCAGCAGCTGTCGTCTTAAAGTGGTAGAACCGGATCTTCCTATTCAACCCTGTTCACCTTCACCCTGTGGATCTAATAGTCAGTGCCGTGATATCAATGGGCATGCTGTTTGCTCATGTCTGGATGGTTTTGTTGGTGCCCCACCACAATGTCGTCCCGAATGCGTCGTTTCCAGTGAATGTACAGCATTGCAAGCTTGTGTTAACAAGAAATGCGTTGATCCATGTGCAGGAGCATGTGGAATCGATGCGCGTTGTGAAGTGATCAATCATAGCCCTATCTGTGGATGTCCACCTGGCAAAACTGGTGATCCATTCAATCGTTGTTTAGATATACCACCGCTACCAAAGGAACGCGATCCTGATATACCTCGTGATCCCTGTGTGCCATCACCATGCGGACCCAATTCAAATTGCAGAGCCGGCCCCAGCGGCCCATCATGTCAATGTTTACCGGAATTCTTTGGTTCACCACCAAATTGCCGTCCAGAATGCATTATCAATCCAGATTGCCCATCGACGCAGGCATGCATCAATAACAAATGCCGTGATCCTTGTCCAGGCTCTTGTGGCACAAATGCTGAATGCCGAGTTATTTCTCATACAGTTTCATGCTCTTGCCCGCCTGGTTTTGGAGGCAATGCTTTCGTGCAGTGTGTACAACAATTTGAAGAGGCACCGAAACCATGTGAACCATCTCCATGTGGGCCTAATGCTGAATGCATCGAACGTAATGGGGCTGCTTCTTGCAAGTGCATTGACGAATACCAAGGCAATCCCTACGAAGGCTGTCGACCCGAATGTGTACTCAGCTCTGATTGTCCAACAGACAAGGCTTGTATACGCAACAAGTGCATAGATCCTTGTCCTGGCATATGTGGTTCGAATGCCCAATGCTATGCTGTCAATCACGTTCCTAATTGTGTGTGCAATGAAGGCTACACGGGCGATCCGTTCTCAAGCTGCCAGCGTCAAATAGTACCTACTACACCACCTCCGCCAGGAAATCCATGCCAACCCTCACCATGCGGACCGAACAGTAAATGCCGTGAGGTAAATAATTTAGCTGTTTGTTCATGCTTAGATGCATTCATTGGTGCACCACCAAATTGCAAACCTGAGTGCACAGTGAATGCAGAATGTCCACAAAATAAAGCATGTCATAAATTTAAATGTGCGAATCCGTGCGCTGGAACTTGTGGTATCGATGCCAAATGTGAAGTTATAAATCACAATCCAATTTGCAGTTGCCCGCTAGATATGACAGGTGATCCATTTTCACGTTGCTATCCAGCACCGCCACCAGCACCTAAGGATGTACCAAAACAAACAAATCCATGTATACCTTCGCCATGTGGGCTTTACTCAGAGTGCCGTCTCAGTGGGGATCAACCTTCTTGTTCCTGCTTACCAAACTATATTGGAGCACCTCCAAATTGTCGACCCGAATGTGTTGTAAACACAGATTGTCCGTCAGACAGGTCATGTATTGCCGAGAAATGTCGCAACCCCTGTGAAGGGTCTTGCGGCATAAACTCTGAATGTCGCGTACAAAACCATCTCGCTATTTGTATTTGTAGCAGCGGATTCACTGGTGATCCATTCTCACAATGTGTTGAAATCATTGAAGAAAAAACCCCACCAACCGTCTCCACGGATCCATGCGACTTACAACCCTGCGGCGCGAATGCAGACTGCAACAATGGTATCTGCACATGCATACGCGACTATCAAGGAGATCCTTATACTGGCTGTAGGCCCGAATGTACACTTAGTACCGACTGTTCACCTAACAAGGCGTGTCTTAACAAAAAATGCGTTGATCCTTGCCCAGGTACTTGTGGCCAAAACACACAATGTGATGTTTCCAATCATATACCTATATGCAGTTGCCCACAAGGTTACACCGGAGATCCATTCATCAATTGCCGACCTGAAGTGCGCAAAGATATAACACCAAGCGACCCATGCCAACCAAACCCTTGCGGACCGAATAGTTTATGCCATGTGTCAGCACAAGGTGCCGTCTGTGCATGCCAACCAGGCATGCTAGGTTCACCACCTGCTTGCAAACCAGAATGCATTGTCAGCTCAGAATGTTCACTACAAACGGCCTGTATTCAAAAGAAATGTGTCGATCCATGCCCAGGTGCCTGCGGTCAATATGCCAAGTGTCAAGTCATCAACCATAATCCTATTTGTACATGCAATTCGGGCTATACTGGTGATCCATTTTCACGCTGTTATCGAGAAGAACGTATTGAACAACCACAAGTTCCAACAAATCCATGCGTACCATCACCATGTGGCCCTAACTCAGAATGTAAAGTACTCGGCGATAATCCAGCCTGTTCTTGTGCGGTCACATTCATTGGCACACCACCAAATTGCCGTCCTGAGTGTACCATCAATCCAGAGTGTCCATCAACAAAAGCCTGTATACGACAAAAGTGCGCGGATCCCTGTGTGGGATCATGCGGTTTCAATGCACGCTGCTCTGTAGCCAATCATATGTCTATTTGCAGTTGTGAAGTGGGATATACTGGAGATCCATTTAGTAGCTGCCAACCATTACAAGGTAGGATTTTTTCTGTTTTTCAAAGACAGGGCCTCAGACGCAACCAAAACTAAGATTTAAATATGAGTTTTTTAAATTAGCTATCTAATGAGGGACAAGCTTTTTATTTACCTAAAAAAAATTATGTAAATTTGGTTGCGTCTTGGTGTGAAACTCTATGATTTTAATAAGATACAAAGTTTATTTGTAAAAATTAAAATATTTCACAATTGCTTCACAAATTTTATAACAGCATAGAGTTTCACATTACATTCACCACACAAATTAGAACAAGATTCACTTATTGCTTTCATATATTTCTGTGTACTTGTACTCGTCACAATTACACTATAAAAAATTTTCAATCATGATGATTTTATTTGTTCACTTCATGTTCACAAAAGACATTATATATTCTCATAACACAGAATTCACTTTCATTCACGCGTTAAATCAGTTCTAATTTGTTAGCTCTTGTTTTTATTTTATTTCAATAAAAATTATGGCTTTTACACTATTACACATAATGCATTGCAAATAAGGTTCACGATTATTACACTGAGCAACTTGATTTACCTAAGAAGAAAATTCACTATGTGTACTTAAATGTTGTTTCTATAATTCACCTTACGTAAAATGCAAATTTCAAGATGGCGCAAGTTTTGTGCGAACTGTCTGAATTTGTTCGCCATTTGAAAATGTGTGATAGTTGGTAAAAATTATAGTTTTTATATGTATTATAATTTAAATATTAACAGTATACATTATAATGCCTTTATATGCCTTTTAGAAATAATGCAAACTTGCCACGCCTTGCCTTATATAGTCTGCCTTAATTTAACCATTAAAACCATAAAGAAAAGTCATGCTTATACCAGATGTTATTAAAATATTTTTACTGCCTTACATAAATACCTAAACCAAAACCACGCTTTTTATGGTGACACCTTTATAAAAATTATATACTTATTAATTAGCTTAATATAACGTACTATATTATGCCTTTTTGCCTGGTCTGAAACAACCTGAAATTTATGCCCATTTAGTTATTACATTACTGCGCTAATTTCTAACTGAATTTTAAACAAACCAAACACAAATCTCGTTGATACCCTACACCCCACCTAATTACTGAAATCTCACACAAAATATTTATAATTCTGGATTTTTTTTTTTTGAACACATGTAACGATTCTCTCTAATGAAAAACACACCTACACACTACGCTACAAACCCATACCAAAAAATGTTGTACACGCTTATCTAATTTTAACGAGCATACAAATCAAATTCATCGTTGGAATTTGTTTGAGATCTCAATATATGTACCTTTAATATACCTATTAACATTTTAAGAAATAATTATAATTTAAGTGTAGTTCTTAGTTTTACATAAATACTTAGTTTAACCTAAAGAAAAATAAAAAATAAAAATTTTTCAATAAAACTAAATTGTTTTACTACTTTTTATCATTACTAAGTATGAGCAAAATCAAATAATAAAACACGCTTTTATAACATGCGTTTAAAGAACAAAAAATACAAGCACACACACACATACATATGTATTATGTAGTTTGCACTCAACACGCAGAGTTGCACCAAAGCAAAATTCACAAAAAAAAAACCGTTATTTTTAACCGTAACATTAATCGTAATCGCATTCGTAATCGTAATCGCAAATCGTAAACGTAACAGTGTAACACAGTGAATATAATAATAATATTGAAAGTGTTCTAATATAACCACCGCCAGCAATAGCAAAAATCAACACAAAAAATGGATTTAACCACTAAACCAAAAATTTGCAAAATGGTACTAATTTTTTCATTGATCTTTTGAGTAAACCAAAGTTCTAAACTATGTCTCTTTTCTTTTTACCTTCTTTCTTTATCTCTCCCATACAGAACGTATTGTAAACGAACAAATTACGCCTTGTGAACCAAATCCATGTGGCTCGAATGCTATTTGTCGCGATCAGAATGGTATTGGTTCATGCCAATGCCTCCCAGAATATTTTGGTGACCCATATCAAGCATGTCGTCCCGAATGTGTACGCAATTCAGATTGCCCATCGACTAAAGCTTGTACGCAGAATAAGTGTCGCGATCCTTGCCCCGGTACATGCGGCACAAATGCCGATTGTAGCGTAACGAATCATATACCAACATGTATATGTCGCATAGGTTTCACTGGCGATCCTTATCGTTATTGTCATTTGGAACCGGTAAAACGTAAGATTTCAAATTGTGAATACTCTCTAGGTTTGTTATATCCTGATTGTTTTCTTTTTCGATTCGTTGATACAGCAATTCGACTGCGAGAGCCCACAAATCCTTGTCAACCCTCCCCATGTGGTCCCAATTCACAATGTCGCGAATTAAATGGCCAAGCAGTCTGTTCATGCCTTGAGAATTATATTGGTCTAGCGCCGAATTGCCGTCCAGAATGTGTTTTGAGCACAGAATGTCCATCGGATAAGGCCTGTATAAATCAACGTTGTCAAGATCCTTGCCCCGGCACATGTGGCACAAACACAGAATGTCGTGTACGAAATCATAGCCCACTGTGTCAGTGTCGCCGTGGTTTTACTGGTGATGCGTTCACTCGCTGTTATCCAATACCTCGTAAGCTGCTAAAAAAAACTACTAGGTTTTTGTATCTATCTAAATCTATCTTTAACTTTTTATCTTAAGCACCTCCACCCGCGATACCCCATATTGAACGTGACCCATGTGTACCTTCACCTTGCGGTTCTAATAGTCAATGTCGCAATGCGAATGGCATACCATCATGTTCTTGTCTCGATACTTATATTGGTGCACCACCTAATTGCCGCCCAGAGTGTACAATCAGTGCCGAATGCCCATTGGATAGGGCATGCATACGCGAAAAATGTATCGATCCATGTCCGGGCTCATGTGGTTTTGCTGCCGAATGTAGCGTCGTCAGTCATACACCGATCTGCACGTGTCCCAGTGGTTACACTGGTGATCCGTTTAGTAGTTGTAGACTGTTGCCACCTGAGCCAATTGCTCGTAAGTTTCCTAATCTGGATACAATGAAAATTGTATATTAATTGCTTTTACTCTTAGATGAACCAATTGATCCTTGTCATCCATCACCTTGTGGTGCAAATGCAAATTGCAATAATGGTATTTGTACTTGCTTGCCTGAATATCACGGTGATCCGTATACAGGCTGTCGTCCCGAATGTGTATTAAATACTGATTGTGCTCGCGATAAGGCTTGTATACGCAGCAAATGCGTTAACCCTTGTCCGGGTACTTGCGGTGAAAATGCCATTTGCGATGTAATCAATCATATACCAAATTGTAGATGTCCGGACGGTACCGCTGGAAGCGCTTTTATACGCTGCAGTCCAGTACAAAGTATAGATATACATAATTTTTTCTCTATGAACCCCTCATTGAAATGTTTTTATATTTTTCAATAGAAATTATTGCCACTAACCCTTGCCAACCTTCCCCGTGTGGTCCCAACTCTCAATGTCGCCAAGTTAATCAACAAGCCGTTTGCTCTTGTATACAAGGTTTCATTGGTAGTCCACCAACATGTCGTCCAGAATGCACTTCCAACTCGGAATGTCCGCCTACACAAGCCTGCTTAAACCAGAAATGCCGTGACCCATGTCCAGGTACCTGTGGCGTTGGCGCCAAATGTGCTGTAGTCAATCATAGTCCGTTCTGTACTTGTCTGGAACGATATACAGGCAATCCATTTGTACGATGTCAACCTATAAGTAAGATCCATAAAATTTCGATATAGGGCAAAATTTAATAATTACTCGTCCACCCCTTCTGCAGTTGAACCGGTACGCGACGTTGTTCCAGCAGATTCATGTCGACC
Organism: Toxonevra muliebris; assembly: GCA_963691655.1. NCBI lineage: Eukaryota > Metazoa > Arthropoda > Insecta > Diptera > Pallopteridae > Toxonevra > Toxonevra muliebris. The sequence continues at coordinate 75,411,259 of OY829329.1, forward strand.
ATCACCATGTGGACCATATGCACAATGCCGCTCTATAGGTGAAGCTCCATCTTGTTCGTGTCTCGAATCATATATTGGACGCCCACCAAATTGTCGTCCAGAATGTGTCACCAGCTCAGATTGCGCAAGCCACCATGCCTGTGTGAATCAAAAATGCGTAGATCCATGCCGTGGACGATGCGGTATGAATGCAGAATGCCGCGTCGTCAGCCATGCAGTACAGTGTATTTGTATCGTTGGCTATACTGGCGACCCCTTCGTGCAATGTAGTTTACCCATCGTACGTGACGTTGTTGAAGCACTCACACCATGTAATCCTAGTCCATGTGGACCAAACGCAATTTGCCGTGAACATAACGGCGCTGGCTCTTGTAAATGTCTACCCGAGTATTTCGGCAATCCTTATGAAGGTTGTCGTCCAGAATGTATTTTAAATTCAGATTGTTCATCGAATAAGGCTTGTCAGCAACAGAAATGTCAAGATCCTTGCCCAGGAACATGTGGACAGAATGCTGACTGTCAGGTAGTAAATCATCTTCCATCATGTAACTGTATTCCTGGATTTACCGGAGATCCATATCGCGTATGCATACGTCCAGTAGAACGTAAGAGAACTTTTTAATGTAAATCGCTTTTATGCCACTTTAACCTATACCTTAATGATTTAGCCATACGCAATGAGTATGTAAATCCATGCCAGCCATCTCCTTGTGGCCCTAATTCACAATGTCGTGAATCAAACGGACAAGCAGTGTGTTCTTGTCTGCCGGAATTTATTGGTACACCACCAGCATGTCGTCCAGAGTGTACCATTTCATCTGAATGTGTAGCTGATAAGTCTTGCATTAATCAGAAATGTAAGAATCCCTGTGAAGCCAACCCGTGTGGTAATAATGCCGAGTGTCGCGTGAGAAATCATAGCCCGATTTGCACGTGCAATAACGGATTTACTGGTGATGCATTCATAAGATGTTATCCCATACCACGTAAGAAACGTTTGAAAAATGGTTTTGAATATTATATAAAATTTGACCTTGTCTTATTTAGCTCCACCTATTGAAATTCAGCGTGAGCAATATCGTGACCCTTGTATACCATCACCCTGCGGTCCAAATTCTGAATGTCGTAATGCAAATGGTGTACCCTCTTGTTCTTGTTTGGCAACGTTCATTGGACAACCGCCGAACTGTCGCCCGGAATGTACGATTAATTCAGAGTGCTCCAGTCAACAAGCATGCATTAATCTAAAGTGTCGCGATCCTTGTCCCGGTGCTTGTGGCCTAAATGCAATTTGTCGGGTTATAAACCACACACCATCATGCACATGCATTGATGGTTACATAGGAAATGCGTTTACCAGTTGCAATCCTAAGCCACCAGAACGTAAGATTTTATTCAACTATTGTAGTTCAAGATATGTAGGTATAATCTTGTTTTTACATTCCATTAACATCAGCAACCTCCCCGCCTATACGCGATGATCCTTGCAACCCATCACCTTGCGGTCCAAATACTCAATGCAATAATGGACAATGCACTTGTATACCGGAATACCATGGTGATCCTTTCGTGGAATGTCGTCCAGAATGTGTTCTGAATTCAGATTGTGCTCGCAATCGTGCCTGCATACGCAATAAATGTGTTGATCCATGTCCAGGTACATGCGGTATTAACGCTATTTGCGAAGTTAACAATCACATTCCTATGTGCCACTGTCCGGATAATATGTCAGGAAATGCTTTCTTCGAATGTCGTATTTTGCAAAGTAAATACCATTTAAAAACACGGAATTGTAAGAAAATGTCACTTATAATCAAATCTGTCTCTAGCTCCAGTAATACGGAATCCCTGTCAACCCTCACCATGCGGCCCCAGCAGTCAATGTCGCGTTCAACAACAGACCGCTGTCTGCTCATGCCTTGCTGATTATATTGGCAGTCCACCGCAGTGTCGTCCGGAATGTACCAGCAATTCTGATTGTCCACCGGATCAAGCCTGCCAAAATTCAAAGTGTCGTGATCCTTGTCCCGGTACCTGCGGCTTCAATGCCGTTTGTAATGTTGTCAATCATAGTCCGTTCTGTTCATGTCGCGATCGTATGACTGGAAATCCATTTGTGCGTTGTCAAGAAATAAGTAAGCTTCAACGATTTCATACTTTTGGATTTTATTTTATTCCGAATTAATTTTTATCAGTTGCACCAATTCGCGATGTTGTGTCAACCAATCCATGCCAACCATCACCATGTGGGCCAAATTCTGAATGCCGAGTATCCGGCGATTCCCCCTCTTGCTCGTGTTTGGTGGATTTTATAGGATCACCGCCAAACTGCCGTCCAGAATGTGTTTCAAACTCTGAATGTCCTTCAAATCAAGCTTGCATTAATCAAAAATGTAAAGATCCATGTCCTGGACTTTGCGGAGTTAATGCTAACTGCCGCGTCTTCAGCCACACACCAATGTGTCTGTGTGAAAGTGGTTTCACTGGAGATCCTTTCTCACAATGTCAACCTATTAAATTTGAAGCTGAAATTTTGAGGCCATGCAATCCAAGCCCATGTGGCATAAATGCTAAATGTGAAGAACGAGATGGTGCTGGTTCTTGTCAATGTTTACCAGAATACTTTGGTAATCCATATGAAGGTTGTCGACCTGAATGTGTTTTGAATTCAGATTGCCCCTCGAATAAGGCATGTCAAAATCAAAAATGTCGTGATCCTTGCCCTGGTACATGTGGACAAAATGCCGAATGCCAGGTGATCAATCATCTGCCATCGTGTAACTGTTATAACGGCTACACAGGAGATCCATACAACTACTGTAATATTATACGAAATGAACGTAAGCCCTAGTTACATTATATGTATACTAGAAAACTCCCAATAATTATCGTCCCTGTTTTAGCCGTACGAGAATATGTCAATCCTTGCCAACCTTCACCTTGTGGGCCAAATTCGCAATGTCGGGAAATTAATGAGCAAGCTGTTTGCTCTTGTCTCCCTGAATATATTGGCAGCCCACCTGCATGCCGTCCAGAATGTACCTCTAGTTCTGAGTGCCCTGCCGATAAGGCATGTGTTAATCGCAAATGTATTGACCCATGTCCAGGTGTTTGTGGCCAAAACGCTAATTGTCGCGTTCGAAATCATAGTCCCATTTGCCATTGCAGTATCGGTTTTACAGGAGACCCATTCGTGCGTTGCCATCGTATACCACGTAAGCACCACTTTACCGATTTTTTACTTCCACCGTTTAGTTATTTTAATTCTTTTAATGCAGCCCCACCACCTCCACTTCCACCACGTGATATACCTCGTGATCCTTGTGTACCATCTCCATGCGGACCAAATTCACAATGTCGTGATATTCATGGCACTCCGTCTTGCTCATGCCTTCCCAATTATCTGGGTACACCACCTGCATGCCGCCCCGAGTGCACCATCAATTCCGAATGCCCCAGTCATCAGGCTTGCATTAATCAAAAGTGTAAAGATCCTTGTCCCGGATCTTGTGGCATTAATGCACTTTGTAATGTTCGAAGTCATACACCTATTTGTACTTGTCAAACTGGATACACGGGCAATCCATTCACCGTTTGTAACCCACTGCCGCCACCACGAAGTAAGCGATTAATTTTAATACTTTAAAATAGTTTCACATAATAAATACTTCATTCCACTCAGCTGAAATTGTTCCCGCCGACGACCCTTGCAACCCGTCGCCATGTGGACCGAATGCAATATGCAACAACGGTCAGTGTACTTGTATACCTGAATATCATGGCGATCCTTACACTAGCTGTCGTCCCGAATGTGTTTTGCATACAGATTGCGACAGAGATCGTGCGTGTGTACAACACAAGTGCATTGATCCTTGCCCCGGTACTTGTGCTTTCAATGCTATTTGTGAAGTTCTCAACCATATACCAACCTGCCGTTGTCCGGAAGGTCTGCAAGGAAATGCATTCACACAGTGCACACCTGTGCCAAGTAAGGCGAACAAGTTTTAAGTATACAGTGTATCAGATTAACGGAAGTCATTTTCAGAACAAGATATACCAACAAATCCATGTCAACCCTCACCATGCGGGCCATATAGTCAATGTCGCGAAATTAATCAACAAGCAGTGTGTTCTTGCATAGAATCCTACATCGGCAGTCCACCCTTCTGTCGACCAGAATGCACTTCCAACTCAGAGTGTCCACTCAATCAAGCGTGTTTGAATCAAAAATGCTCTGATCCATGCCCTGGAGTTTGTGGTCATAATGCCCATTGCCATGTAACCAATCACAGTCCATTCTGCCGCTGTCCTGAGCGATACTCCGGTAATCCTTTCGTAAGTTGTCAACCAATTTTGGAAGCTCCAATACCACCGCCTCGACAACCGTGCATTCCTTCACCTTGCGGTCCATATTCGGAATGCCGTGAAATAGGTGATACACCATCATGCACATGTTTATCTGATTACATTGGTGCGCCACCAAATTGTAGACCAGAATGTGTGGCAAGTTCAGAATGTGCATCTAACTTAGCTTGTATCAATCAGAAATGCAAAGACCCTTGCCCAGGATTATGTGGTAGCGGTGCCGAATGTCGTGTTATTTCACACACTCCAAGTTGCTACTGTCCAATTGGTTACGAAGGCGATCCATTTTCGCAATGCGTTGTATCGAAAATTCCACAATTGGATCATATAGATCCTTGTAATCCTAATCCATGTGGTCCTAATGCACGTTGCACACAACACAATGACGCTGGCTCATGTCAGTGCTTACCAGAATATTTTGGTAATCCATATGAAGGATGTAGACCGGAATGTGTGTTAGACTCTGATTGTCCTTCGGATAAGGCTTGTCAAAACATGAAATGTCGCGACCCGTGCCCAGGTACATGTGGTCAGAATGCTATTTGTAATGTTCACAACCACATTCCGACTTGTACATGTATTACGGGATATAGTGGAGACCCATATCGTTATTGTCAACAAGAACGACAACGTAAGAAACATTATCGAAAAACTAAATTTATCGACTTATTAATTTGTTCTCTCAATAGCTATAAAAGAATATGTTAATCCATGCCTGCCATCTCCTTGCGGTCCCAACTCTCAATGTCGCGAAATAAATGAACAAGCAGTATGCTCCTGCTTGCCTGAGTATATCGGTAGTCCTCCACTTTGTCGCCCTGAATGCACAATTTCTTCTGAATGCTCATTCGATAAGGCATGTGTCAACCAGAAATGTGTTGATCCATGCCCAGGTACTTGTGGTACAAATGCAAACTGTCGCGTGCACAATCATAGTCCTTTGTGCTCTTGTCGCGCTGGATTTACTGGTGATGCATTCTATAGATGCTTCGCAATACCACGTAAGCTTGGAATCTAAACTATTGCCGTTACATTACTTGCTTACTTAAACTACTTTTTCTGTAGCTGCTCCACCAGTTCCTATCCAAAGTACTCCAGTTGATCCATGCGTACCTTCACCGTGTGGTCCTAATTCGCAATGTCGTCGTATTGGTGATTCCTCGTCATGTTCTTGTTTACCAGCATTCATCGGTGCCCCACCAAATTGTCGTCCCGAGTGTACTATCAATGCGGAGTGTCCCAGCAATCAAGCATGCATCAACGAAAAATGTCGCGATCCTTGTCCTGGTTCTTGTGGGCTTGGTGCTATATGTAATGTCATCAACCATACACCAAGTTGTACTTGTCCTGCAGGATATACAGGGGACCCATTTTCATACTGTCAACCAGAACCACCACCGCGACGTGAGAATTTAAATTCGTTAGATATGAAACAAAAAATTAAAATCTTTACATTTATAGCTGTTATTAAAGATGATCCCTGCAATCCCTCACCATGTGGTCCAAACGCACAGTGCAATAACGGTATTTGTACCTGTATTCCAGAGTATCAAGGTGACCCTTACGCAGGTTGCCGTCCAGAATGTGTTTTGAATTCAGATTGTGCGCGAGATCGTGCTTGTATACGAAATAAATGTGTTGATCCATGTCCTGGTACATGTTCCAGCAATGCCATCTGCAGCGTTATTAATCATATACCCATGTGCACTTGTCCCAGTGGAATGTCTGGAAATGCCTTTATACAGTGCTCACCTATACCTCGTAAATATGCAATGAATTTAACACTCAGCACACAATTAAACAATTATCTTACAGCTCCAGTTAAAACAAATCCTTGTCAACCATCACCTTGTGGCCCCAACTCGCAATGTCGTGAAGTTAATCAGCAGGCTGTTTGCTCATGCATACCTGAATTTATTGGCTCGCCGCCTACATGTCGCCCTGAATGTACTGGCAATCAGGAATGCCCTGCAAATTTGGCATGCATTAATCAAAAATGTGTCGACCCTTGTCCAGGGACTTGCGGTCGAAATACACAATGCACTGTTGTCAACCATAATCCATTCTGTACTTGCTTACCACATTATACTGGAAATCCATTTGCTGCTTGTCAGCAAATAGTAGAACCACCACAGCGTGATGTTGTTCCACAAGACCCCTGTCGTCCTTCACCTTGTGGTCCCAATTCGGAATGTCGTGCTATAGGCAATACACCATCGTGCAGTTGTCTTGATAACTTCATCGGTTCACCGCCATACTGCAAGCCCGAATGTGTTTCGAATTCAGAATGCACATCGAATTTAGCATGCATAAATCAAAAATGTAGAGATCCATGTCCGGGATTATGCGGTGCAAGCGCTGAATGTCGAGTTGTATCACATACACCCATGTGTATATGTACGGCAGGATATACTGGTGATCCATTCACTCAATGTCAACCAATTCGAATTGCACATATTGAGGTTATAAATCCTTGCAATCCCTCACCATGTGGCGCAAATGCTAACTGCATCGAAAGGAATGGCGCTGGAGCTTGTCACTGTATACCAGAATACTTTGGCAATCCCTACGAAGGCTGCCGCCCAGAATGTGTTTTAAATTCAGATTGCCCCTCGAACAAGGCTTGCCAAAATCAAAAATGTAACGATCCATGCCCGGGAACGTGCGGACAAAATGCGGAGTGCAACGTCGTAAACCATGTGCCATCATGTAATTGCTTCATTGGCTACACAGGAGATCCATATCGTTATTGTACACAACCAGCTGAACGTAAGCTAGACTTCTATCATATCTACTTAACAAAATAGTAGAATTTGATGTATTTTAGTTACTAATTACTTAGCTAATTGTATGATTTGTTTTCTATTTTCATTTACATTATAATATTCAGCTATAGTTCATGAATATGTAAATCCATGTCAACCATCCCCTTGCGGTCCCAATTCCCAGTGCCGCGAAATCAATTCGCAGGCAGTATGCTCATGTCTACCTGATTATATGGGTGTACCACCATCATGTAGACCCGAGTGTACATCAAGTTCTGAGTGCGCCACGCATAAGGCATGCATTAATCGTAGATGCATTGATCCTTGTCCTGGCGTATGCGGTCAAAATGCCGTGTGCTACGTGAGAAACCATAGTCCCATCTGCTCATGTCAAAGTGGTTTAACTGGAGACGCTTTTGTGCGTTGTTACCCAATACCACGTAAGACTGACAAATGACATTTTTAGAAATATAAATTTACATCGAATACTTTTAAACAGCTCCTCCACCGCCTAGAGACGTTGAAATTTACCGCGACCCCTGCGTACCATCACCTTGTGGACCCTATGCCACTTGCCGCAACCAAAATAATGCACCATCTTGTTCTTGTTTACCAAATTACTTCGGAGGTCCACCAAATTGTCATCCAGAATGCGCGATTAACTCAGACTGTCCCAGTAATCTGGCATGTATAAATGAAAAATGTCGTGACCCCTGTCCTGGCGCTTGTGGCCTAAACAGTGTTTGTAATGTGATTAATCATACGCCAAGCTGCTCATGTCTTACTGGTTACATCGGCGATGCGTTCGTTAGTTGTCATCCTATACCGCCACCACGTAAGATTCAATTTAACACTACATTTATGGGCACATCAAAGTTTAACAAATCCTTTACAAATACTCTATAGACCCGCCACGCGATGAGCCTCGCGACCCCTGCAATCCAAGTCCTTGTGGTATAAATGCTGTCTGTTCAGGAGATGGACAATGCACATGCATATCTGATTACCAAGGCGATCCATATGTTAATTGTAAGCCTGAATGTATTCTAAACTCGGAATGTCCACGCGATCGGGCATGCATTCGTCAAAAATGTGCTGATCCCTGTCCAGGTACTTGTGGCACAAACGCAATATGCGAGGTGCATAATCACGTTCCAATGTGTCACTGTCCCGAACGTCTGACTGGTAATGCATTTGTACAATGCATTCCAACACAAAGTAGGTTTAAAAATAATGGGTTTCAATGTTGTGCACCACTAAAAAACGAAATATTCTCTTTAGCCGATGTTTATCGCAATCCATGTCAACCATCTCCATGTGGTCCTAACTCCCAATGCCGTGAAATTAACTCACAAGCCGTATGCAGCTGTTTGCCAAACTATTTGGGTACCCCACCATCCTGTCGACCTGAATGTACCACAAATTCTGATTGTGCACCAAACCGTGCTTGTCAGAATCAGAAATGTATTGATCCTTGCCCTGGAACATGCGGACTGTATGCCAGATGCGATGTGGTCAATCATAACCCATTCTGTTCCTGTATGGAACGTTATACAGGCAATCCGTTTGTGCAATGTCGTCCCATAAGTAAGTTAGAGATTGAATCTTAATGTTTGAAGTAAATCTAAAATGTTTTTTGTTTGGGAACAGTTGAACCAGCTCGGGATCCCATTCCCACAAATCCTTGTCAGCCCTCGCCTTGTGGCCCAAATAGTCAATGTCAGCCTGTGGGAGACTCTCCATCGTGTTCTTGTCTTGAAAATTTCTTTGGAGTACCGCCAAACTGTCGGCCAGAATGTGTCAGCAACTCTGAATGCCCTTCAAACAAAGTGTGCGCGAATAATCGTTGCACTGATCCCTGTCCGGGCCTTTGTGGAAGCAGCGCAATTTGTCGCGTCGTAAGTCACACTCCAATGTGCTACTGTGAAGAAGGATATACCGGTGATCCATTTGTTCAATGCAATATACTTATTCGAGAACCTACAGAAGTTATTAATCCTTGTAATCCTAATCCATGTGGAACATTTGCCGAGTGTCGTCAGCTCAACGGTGTTGGATCATGTCAATGCTTACCTGAATATTATGGCAACCCATATGAAGGATGTCGTCCAGAATGTATCTTGAATACGGATTGCCCATCAAATAAGGCTTGCGTTAATCAGAAGTGTCGAGATCCTTGTCCTGGCACATGTGGTCAAAATACTGAATGCTTCGTACGAAACCATCTGCCTACTTGTAACTGTTTATACGGCTACGTCGGTGATCCTTATAGATATTGCTCCATCGAAGACAAACGTAAGACAATTCAAAAATCATTTTTTGAGTTTAGGTCGTGAAGAGACATTATTAAACAATTTTCATTTCCAGCTATAATACAAGAGTATGTTAACCCCTGCCAACCTTCACCTTGTGGTCCTAATAGTCAGTGTCGGGAAGTAAATGGGCAAGCTGTTTGCTCATGTTTGCCTGACTTTATGGGTAGTCCACCTGGATGTAGACCGGAATGTACATTGAGTTCTGAATGTAGTTTCGATAAAGCATGTGTAAATCAGAAATGTATTGATCCATGTCCAGGTGTTTGCGGAGATAGTGCAGAGTGTCAAGTTAGAAACCATGCACCTTTATGTTCATGTCGTAGAGGATTCACGGGCGATCCCTTTACACGTTGCTATCCCATTCCTCGTGAGTTGAACAATCATTCAATATAAAGAATACCCCTTATAAATCTATTAAAAAATATTTCTTATAGCACCACCACAAACATTTGCGGCTGAACCTATACGCGATCCTTGTCTACCCTCACCGTGCGGTCCCAACGCCAATTGCCGTAATAATAATGGTCAAGCTATCTGTTCCTGCTTACCTACATTCTATGGCTCACCACCAAATTGCCGCCCTGAATGTACAACTAACTCAGAATGCTCATCCAATTTGGCTTGTATTAACAATCACTGCATGGACCCATGTCCTGGTTCTTGTGCTTACAACGCCGTTTGCAGAGTAATCAATCATATACCGATTTGTCAGTGTCCGAATGGTTATATTGGTGATCCCTTCACTTCTTGTCAGCCTGCCCCACCACGTAAGAAAATCTTGTAATTTTCATTTGAACTTTTCTCAATTTTCTCTTATCAAATTAATAGCTAAACCACCAGTGAAAGATGATCCATGCAATCCTTCACCATGTGGATCAAATGCTGTTTGTAATAATGGGCAGTGTTCTTGTATACCAGAATACCAGGGTGACCCTTATATTGGTTGTCGTCCCGAATGTGTTCTCAATTCAGAATGTCCTTCGAACAAGGCTTGCATACGCAACAAATGTGTTGATCCTTGTCCGGGTACATGTGGTCATAATGCCATTTGTGAAGTTCTGAATCATATTGCTATGTGTCGTTGTCCTGATAATCTTTCCGGAAATGCTTTCGTGCAATGTGATCCACTACCACGTAATTTTTTTCTCTTCATCTTAAGTTTAAAAAAAACACTCAAATTTCTTATTCTTAATTAGCCAAAACTATTAGTGATCCTTGTCAGCCTTCACCGTGTGGACCTAACAGTCGTTGTCGTGTATACAACCAGAATGCAGTTTGCTCCTGCATTGAAGGTTTTATTGGTAATCCACCTACTTGTCACCCCGAATGCACCAGAAATTCTGACTGCGCTCCTCAAAAGGCTTGTCAAAATCAAAAATGTATAGACCCATGCCCAGGCACATGCGGATTTAATGCACTTTGCACAGTGGTAAATCATGCGCCTATTTGTTCATGTCCTACCCGTTATACTGGAAACCCATTTGTTGGCTGTCAACCAATAAGTAAATATTGTTCATCAAGTAATAAAATTCTGAAGCCATTCATTTTTAACTGCTTTTCATAATCTCCAGTTGAACCGCCAATACGCGACGAACCGAGAAATCCTTGCCAACCATCACCTTGTGGCCCGAACTCCGAATGCCGTGTGATAGGTGATACTCCTTCATGCTCCTGCTTACCACAATTTGTTGGCGCACCACCCAACTGCCGACCAGAATGTGTTTCCAATACGGAATGTAGCCAAGACAAAGCATGCATAAACCAAAAATGCGTTGACCCTTGCCCTGGATTATGTGGACAAAACGCACAGTGTCGAGTGATAAGTCACACAGCAATGTGCATATGTTCACCCGGTTTTACAGGCGATCCATTTTCTAGATGCTATGTAGAACCAGAACGGCAATTAGATATTACATATCCATGCGAACCAAACCCCTGTGGAGCAAATGCTGAATGTCGCCAAGTAAATAATGCCGGCTCTTGTCAATGTTTGCCAGAATATTTCGGTAACCCCTACGAAGGGTGTCGTCCAGAATGTGTTTTAAATTCAGATTGCCCGTCGAACAAAGCTTGTGTTAATCAAAAATGTCGTGATCCATGCCCAGGAGTTTGTGCGCTTAATGCTATTTGCAATGTGATAAATCATTTACCCACATGCCAGTGTTTAAGTGGCTATGAAGGTGATCCTTATAGATACTGTCAAATACCAGAGAAACGTAAGTGCCCCATAATATGAAACAGTAGGAAAATCATTAAGACATTTCATATGTATTTATAGCCATAATTAAAGAATATGTGAACCCTTGTCAACCATCACCATGCGGACCAAACTCACAATGTCGTGAAATTAACGAGCAAGCAGTCTGCTCCTGCCTACCAGCATATATAGGTACTCCACCTAGTTGTCGTCCTGAATGTACAGCAAGCTCTGAATGCCCTTCAGACAAAGCATGCATAAATCAAAAATGTCAAGATCCCTGCCCGGGAATATGTGGTACTAACGCGGAATGCCGTGTTAACTATCACTCACCCATTTGTATTTGTCGCAATGGTTTTACTGGAAATGCGTTTTCACGCTGTTACCCTATACCACGTAAGACTCGTCACCGTTGTACATAACTATTGCCAACAATAACGTATTCCTTTTAATAATAGCACCACCACAACCAGAACGTGATGTTTATCGTAACCCGTGCGTTCCTTCCCCTTGTGGTCAATTTGCTGAATGCCGTGACATAAATGGCAATCCATCCTGTTCTTGCTTACAAACCTACATAGGTTCTCCACCAAATTGTCGTCCTGAGTGCACCGTTAATTCTGATTGTCCTAGCATTCAAGCTTGCATAAATCAAAAGTGCAGTGATCCTTGCCTGGGAGCTTGTGGCTTCAATGCCGTTTGCAATGTCATTAACCATTCACCAATTTGTCAGTGCGCTCCTGGGTTAAGTGGAGATCCATTTGTTTCGTGCCAACAACCACCGCCTCCACCACCACAGAGAATCGAACAAGATCCTTGTAATCCATCGCCTTGTGGTCCAAATACAGTTTGCCGCGATGGTCAATGTGAATGCATACCAGAGTACCAGGGAAATCCTTTCATTGGCTGCAGACCTGAATGTGTCTTAAATACTGATTGTCCAACGATTAAAGCATGTATACGTAACAAATGTGTGGATCCTTGCCCAGGAACGTGTGCCCAAAACGCTATTTGCGAAGTGCACAATCACATTCCAATGTGTCATTGCCCAGAGGGTATGACGGGTAATGCATTTGCCATATGTATACCATTGCCTCCTCCAGTGCTAGCAAATCCCTGCCAACCGTCACCATGTGGCCCCAACTCACAATGTCGCGAAATTAATCAGCAAGCAGTTTGCTCTTGTTTGCCCGAATTTATTGGAGCACCACCCTCGTGCCGTCCTGAATGTGTTAGCAATGCAGAGTGCTCTCTGGATCGTGCATGCTTGCAGCAAAAATGTCGTGATCCTTGTCCAGGAGCCTGTGGAGTAAACGCGGAATGCAATGTTGTAAACCACAGTCCAATATGTCATTGTACGAATTCATACACTGGCAATCCGTTTATAGCTTGCCAGCCCATTAGAAGTACGCTTTAACATTTTTTTTTGTGTAAATTCTGACTTTAATTCAAAATATTTTCTAGTTACACCACAACTTGATACCACTCCTAAAGATCCATGTCGTCCATCACCATGTGGACCAAATTCCGAGTGCCATGCCATTGGACAAAGCCCGTCATGTTCTTGTCTAAAAGAATTTATTGGCTTACCGCCCAATTGCCGACCTGAATGTGTCACCAATTCTGAATGTGCTCCATCAAGAGCATGTATTAATCAAAAATGTCAAGATCCTTGTCCAGGTGTATGCGGAACAAATGCTCAATGTCATGTGATAAACCATACGCCAATGTGTGTTTGTTCTGTCGGATTTACTGGTGATCCATTCAGCTTTTGTGATGTTGTACGTGATGTGCCCCAAGAAATTGTGAATCCTTGTGCTCCAAGCCCTTGCGGCGCAAACGCAATATGCACAGAACGCAACGGGGCTGGTGCTTGTCAGTGTTTACCCGAATTTATGGGCAATCCATATGAAGGCTGCCGTCCAGAATGTGTTCTTAACTCAGACTGCCCAACACACTTGGCGTGCATGCAAAGTAAATGTAAAGATCCTTGTCCTGGAATTTGTGGATATAATGCTCAATGTCTCGTACGCAATCATTTGCCAACATGTAATTGCTTTAGTGGCTACACTGGAGATCCGTATAGTTATTGTCAAACAATACCAGAACGTAAGCGGATATGAAGACCTAATTCCAGCACTTTACTTTAATTTGAATAAATTTCATCACATAGCGCAACTCGATGTATCAAATCCTTGCCAGCCATCTCCTTGTGGACCCAACTCACAATGCCGTGAAGTCAATCAGCAATCAGTTTGCACATGTCTGCAAACATTCATTGGTATACCACCAGACTGCCGTCCAGAATGTACCATATCCAGCGAATGTGCATTCGACAAAGCTTGTGTTAATCACAAGTGTGTTGACCCATGTGTAGGTGTTTGCGGAATCAACGCGGAATGCCGCGTAAGAAATCACAGTCCGTTGTGCCTGTGTCGTTCAGGTTATACTGGCGATGCATTTACAAGATGTTATACCATACCTCGTAAGAATCATATTAATATAAGCCAATGTCAGTCCATTTAGGTAAATGTTTTATTTTACTTAACAGTTCCTCCACCACCGCCTGCCAAAGAAGAATATCGTGACCCCTGTGTACCTTCACCATGCGGTTCAAATACCCTTTGCCGTGTCATTAACGATCAAGCCACATGTTATTGCATACCTAATTATTACGGCGTTCCACCTAACTGCCGCCCCGAATGCACCATCAATGTGGATTGTCCGGCCCATTTAGCGTGTATCAATGAAAAATGCCGCGATCCATGTCCTGGGTCTTGCGGTATCTCTGCAATATGTAGCGTAATGAATCACAGTCCAGTTTGTGTTTGCCCACCTGGTTATGCAGGTGACCCATTCACAAACTGTGTGATTAAAGCTGCTGAACCACAGAGTATGTTAACCAAATTATGCTTCTAAAAATGCTTTATTTTCTAACCGTCAAATGTAATTTATATAGCGGCTTTGAAAGATCCATGTTATCCATCACCTTGTGGTTCTAATGCTATATGCAACAATGGAGAATGTTCATGTCTGCCCGAGTTCCAAGGAAATCCATATTTCGGGTGTCGTCCTGAATGTGTTTTAAATACCGACTGCACTCGTGATAAGGCGTGTATACGAAACAAATGTGTTGATCCTTGCCCGGGTGTTTGCGGTATAGGTGCAATTTGCGACGTTAATAACCACATACCGATGTGCCACTGCCCAGACGGAATGACAGGAAATGCATTTGTGCAATGCTCAATACTCAGAAGTATGACAGTAGCCTTGTGTAATTTAATAAGAACAAAGAAAGTAATTTATAATTTTTTAAATTCTATAAAATAGCTCCACTAATTACTGTTGTTAACCCCTGTCAACCTTCACCATGTGGTCCCAACTCACAGTGTCGCGAAGCCAATCAGCAGGCTGTGTGTTCTTGTTTGCCTAATTATTTCGGTTCACCACCAAACTGTCGTCCTGAATGTGCCATAAATTCGGACTGCCCACCTCATTTAGCTTGTGCCAATCAAAAATGTCACGATCCATGCCCAGGTACTTGCGGTGTCAGAGCCGTATGTCATGTCGTCAATCATACACCATTTTGCCAGTGTCTCGAAGGATTTACCGGTAATGCTTTCACACTTTGTCAACGTTTACCGGAGCCAATCATACAACAAGAGCCTATAAATCCTTGTGTGCCATCGCCTTGTGGCCCTAATGCGATCTGCAATAATCGAAATGGTGCACCCATATGTACATGTTTACCAGAGTATATTGGGACACCACCAAGCTGCCGTCCAGAATGTATAACATCATCGGAATGTGCTAGCCAACTTGCTTGTATCAACATGAAATGCCAGGATCCATGCCCCGGGATATGTGGCTTATCAGCTAGATGCCAAGTCATTAGTCACACACCATCTTGTGTATGTAATACTGGCTATATTGGAGATCCATTTACACAATGCTACCCAGAACCAATAATCGAGCGTGAACAAATCAATCCTTGTTCACCCAGTCCATGTGGTAGTAACGCAGTTTGTACACAACAGAATAATGCAGGCGCTTGTAAATGCCTTTCCGAATACTTTGGCAATCCTTATGAAGGATGTCGCCCGGAATGTGTTTTGAACTCGGATTGTCCCTCAAACAAAGCATGTCAAAATCAGAAATGTCAAGATCCTTGCCCCGGCGTATGTGGTCAAAATGCACAATGTGATGCCATCAATCATTTGCCTACCTGCAGCTGCTTCATTGGTTACACCGGTGATCCCTACAGCTATTGCAACGTTATTAGAGAACGTAAGAACCTTCATTCACTTTTAGCCAATACATACATTTACACTGTAGTTGATACACTTAAAAAAGTTGTAATGCACCGCTTTAATTTTTTGCACTTTTTTGTTTTCATTCTTATCAAACCAAATCAAATAACTAGCCATCAATGAATATGTCAACCCCTGTGTACCTTCACCATGTGGACCGAATTCACAGTGTCGCGAAGTAAATGAACAAGCCATTTGTTCATGTTTAGCAGTATATATCGGAACACCACCTTCGTGTCGCCCAGAATGCACCACAAACGTTGAATGTCAATTAGACAGGGCGTGCATGAATATGAAATGTCAGGATCCCTGTCCCGGTACTTGTGGCTCAAATTCTATATGTCATGTTCGAAACCATAGTCCTCTATGTTCATGTCATCCGGGTTATACCGGTGATGCATTTGTACGTTGCTATCCAATACCCCCACCACCGCTACCAGCTCGTGAGCCTTATCGCGATCCGTGTATACCATCGCCTTGTGGTCAATATGCGGTGTGCCGAGTCGTTAATGAGCAACCAATATGTTACTGCGTGCAGCCGTATATTGGCACTCCACCCAACTGTCGTCCTGAATGTATAGTGAACTCTGATTGTACCAGCAATTTAGCTTGCATTAATGAAAAATGTCGTGATCCGTGCCCAGGTTCTTGTGGACTGAATGCTCTTTGCAATGTTATTAACCATACACCAATGTGCACTTGCCCAATCGGTTACACTGGCAATCCATTTACTTATTGCCAATTAGAACCACAAATTCCACCACGTAAGATACAAACATAACAGGGAAAATTTTAAGTCCATTATTATTTCTATAACTTTATTAATAGCTCCACCTATTGCCGATGATCCTTGCAACCCTTCACCGTGTGGCACCAATACTCAATGTAATGCTGGCATTTGCACATGCATTGCTGAGTATCAAGGTGACCCTTATGTTGGTTGTCGACCCGAGTGCATATTAAATACAGAGTGCCCACGTGACAAGGCTTGCATCAATCAGAGATGTCAAGATCCATGTCCAGGTACTTGTGGTACAAATGCTATTTGTGAAGTACATAATCATATACCAATGTGCCACTGTCCCGATGGTATGGAGGGTAATGCATTTCTGCAGTGTCAATTTATACCACGTAAATATCCTGTGAGACTTATCTGTAGATCTGTAATCCTTTCACATTCATTTATTTCTCTCAACTAGCCAAACCTATGTTCTCGCCAATATATCCTTGCCAGCCTTCACCGTGTGGTCCAAACTCGCAGTGCCGCGATTACAATGGTATTGCAATATGCTCTTGTGCTCAAGATATGATAGGTACCCCACCCGCTTGCCGTCCTGAATGCGTCTCAAATACTGAGTGCACTCTCGACCGCGCCTGTGTTAATCAAAAATGTAGAGATCCTTGTCCAGGCACTTGTGGTCAATACGCACGTTGTGATGTTGTCAATCACAATCCTATATGTACATGCCCAGCTGGCTATACTGGCAGTCCATTTATAGCATGTCAACCAATCAGAAGTACGTTTTATATATTTTTATCTAATTTGTTTAACATTCTTATTAAAACCTTAAATATCTTTAGTACCACCATTGCTAGAGGAGCCTCCAGACCCTTGTCGACCATCGCCATGCGGTCCTAATTCACAATGTGTTAACTCTAATGATACTCCTATATGTTCATGTTTAAATGAGTTTATTGGTGTGCCACCCAACTGTCGCCCAGAATGCATTTCCAATTCAGAGTGTCCATCGGACAAGGCGTGCATTAACCAAAAATGTCGCGATCCTTGCCCAGGATTATGTGGCGCAAATGCAGAGTGTCGCACTTATAATCATGTACCAAATTGTGTATGCGTTACCGGTTATGTTGGGAATCCATTTACCCTATGTCGTGAACCACCACCACCACCGCCCGTTCAAGATCATGTCGATCCTTGTATGCCATATCCATGTGGGGCAAATGCAGAATGCCGTCAACACAACAATGTCGGTACTTGCATATGTTTGCCAGAATACTATGGAAATCCTTATGATGGTTGTCGACCTGAATGTGTACTTAACAGTGATTGTCCATCCAACAAAGCGTGCATACAAAACAAATGTAAAGACCCATGCCCAGGCACTTGTGGACAAAATGCTGAATGTCATGTCACAAATCATTTACCGGTTTGTAATTGCTTCAGAGGTTATACCGGCAATCCGTTTAGTATCTGTACACCAATTAGACAATGTAAGCAATGTTTAAAACATACATAAGTAATTATAACCTTAAATTGTAACTCGCATTTCTGCTCTTATTAGTCGAGCCCGTCGACGTAAATCCCTGTCAACCATCACCATGTGGTCCGAACTCACAATGTCGCGAGGTCAATCAGCAAGCAATATGCTCTTGTCTGCCCGAATTCGTTGGTACACCACCTGCATGTCGCCCTGAGTGTACGAATAATGCGGAGTGTTCTTTAGTTAAAGCATGCATAAATCGCAAGTGTGCTGATCCATGCCCTGGTACTTGTGGTGAAAACGCAGAATGTCGAGTTTTCAATCACAATCCAATTTGTTCCTGCAGACCCCAATATACCGGTGATGCATTTACTCGTTGTTATCCTATACCACGTAAGATTTAAATAACAGTTTCAGTGAACGAAAACCTCTCAACTCAATTTTCTAATCGCCTCTCAGTTTTACCTCCTCCTGTAGCCGATACGCCGCCTAGCAATCCATGCCAGCCATCACCCTGTGGACAATTCGCGCAATGCCACAATCGCAATGGCGTCGCAATTTGCTCATGTCTACCAAGTTACTTTGGTACTCCACCAAATTGTCATCCGGAATGTACACTACACTCTGATTGTCCGACGCATTTAGCCTGTATCAACGAGAAATGTCGCGATCCCTGCCCTGGCTCATGTGGATTTAATGCACTTTGCAATATTCTGAATCATTCACCAAATTGTATATGTTTTGCTGGTTATACCGGCAATCCATTCAATGGTTGTCATCCAGTGCCGCCGAAACCAGTGCAACGAGAACCTATTGTTTTACAAGATGCTTGTATACCATCCCCATGCGGTGCCAATGCTGCTTGCAGTAATGGCGTCTGTACTTGTTTACCCGAATATCATGGAGACCCTTACAGCAGTTGTCGTCCCGAATGTGTTTTGAATACCGATTGTGCCAGAGATAGATCATGCATTAATCATAAGTGCCAGGATCCATGTCCTGGTACTTGTGGCCTGCAAGCATTCTGCAATACCATAAATCACATACCAAGATGTACCTGCCCAGCGGGTGCGACTGGTAATGCATTTATACGCTGCGATCCGATACCAAGTATAAAAAAGCCCATTGTCAACAATCTGACTAGATGTAATAATTTAATACCAATTTTAGCACCACCCCCACCAGAACCGATCGTAATCACACATTCGCCACCACAACCGGTTATAGCAACATATCGACCTCCACCCTGTCAACCATCGCCATGCGGCCCTAACGCACAATGTCGGGAATTCCAGGAACAAGCAGTTTGCTATTGCCTTCCAGGCTATTTCGGCACACCTCCTTCCTGTAGACCCGAATGCATCACAAACTCTGACTGTTATTTGGATAAATACTGCTTAAATCAAAAGTGTCAAGATCCTTGCCCTGGTACATGCGGTAGGCAAGCCATATGCCATGTACAAAATCATACTCCGATATGTACATGTCCACCCCGTTACACTGGCAGCCCATTTGTATCCTGTCAGCCAATAAGTATAGAAAAAATAACCATCTTCGATTCTGGCATACCATTTATAATTTTTTCCAAACAAAATCTTACAGTTGAATATCCTCCACCACCACAACGTCGACCTGTGTATTTGGAATCGTCTGTTAGTCCTCAGTATCCATCACCACCACGCCAACCGATTTATCTAGAATCGCCAACCAGCCCTCCACGTCCTTCACCACCGCAACAACCTATATATGTCGGAACTCCAGCTACACCCCAATATCCTTCACCTCCACAACAGCCTATATATGTGGGAACGCCACCAAGTCCTCAATATCCTTCACCACCACAACAGCCTATATATGTGGGAACGCCACCTAGTCCTCAATATCCAACACCACCACTCCAACCGATTTATCTAGAAACGCCAACTAGCCCTCAACGTCCTTCACCACCTCAACAACCCATATATATAGAAACGCCAACAAACCCTCAGCGTCCTTCACCACCTCAACAACCGATATATATAGAAACGCCGACAAGCCCTCAGCGTCCTTCACCACCTCAACAGCCAATATATCTAGAAACACCAACTAGCCCTCAGCGTCCTTCACCACCTCAACAACCGATATATATAGAAAGGCCGACAAACCCTCAGCGTCCTTCACCACCTCAACAACCAATATATCTAGAAACATCACCAACCCCTCAATATCCTTCACCCCCTCAACAACCGATATACGTGGGAGCTCCACCAAGTCCTCAACAACCATCTCCACCAAATCAACCTATATATATAGAAACACCGACAAGCCCTCAGCGTCCTTCACCACCTCAACAACCGATATATATAGAAACGCCGACAAGCCCTCAGCGTCCTTCACCACCTCAACAGCCAATATATCTAGAAACACCAACTAGCCCTCAGCGTCCTTCACCACCTCAACAACCGATATATATAGAAAGGCCGACAAACCCTCAGCGTCCTTCACCACCTCAACAACCAATATATCTAGAAACATCACCAACCCCTCAATATCCTTCACCCCCTCAACAACCGATATACGTAGGAGCTCCACCAAGTCCTCAACAACCATCTCCACCAAATCAACCTATATATATAGAAACACCGACAAGCCCTCAGAGTCCTTCACCACCTCAACAACCGATATATATAGAAACGCCGACAAGCCCTCAGCGTCCTTCACCACCTCAACAACCGATATATATAGAAACGCCGACAAACCCTCAGCGTCCTTCACCACCTCAACAACCGATATATATAGAAACGCCGACAAGCCCTCAGCGTCCATCACCACCTCAACAGCCAATATATCTAGAAACACCAACTAGCCCTCAGCGTCCTTCACCACCTCAACAACCGATATATATAGAAACGCCGACAAACCCTCAGCGTCCTTCACCACCTCAACAACCAATATATCTAGAAACACCACCAACCCCTCAATATCCTTCACCACCTCAAAAACCGATAAACGTGGGAACTCCACCAAGTCCTCAACAACCATCTTCACCAAATCAACCTATATACCTGGAAACGCCAACAAGCCCGCAACATCCTTCACCACCACAACAACCTATATATGTGGGAACGCCAGCTGGGCCTCAAAGTCCATCACCACCTCAACAACCGATATATGTGGGAACTCCACCTAGTCCTCAACAACCACCTTCACCAAATCAACCTATATATATAGAAACACCGACAAGCCCTCAGCGTCCTTCACCACCTCAACAACCGATATATATAGAAACGCCGACAAACCCTCAGCGTCCTTCACCACCTCAACAACCGATATATATAGAAACGCCGACAAGCCCTCAGCGTCCATCACCACCTCAACAGCCAATATATCTAGAAACACCAACTAGCCCTCAGCGCCCTTCACCACCTCAACAACCGATATATATAGAAACGCCGACAAACCCTCAGCGTCCTTCACCACCTCAACAACCGATATACGTGGGAACTCCACCTAGTCCTCAACAGCCATCTCCACCAAATCAACCTATTTACCTAGAAACGCCGACAAACCCGCAATATCCTTCACCATCCCAACAACCTATATATGTAGGAACACCAGCTGGTCCTCAATACCCGTCACCACCTCATCAACCTATATATGTGGGAACGCCAGCTAACCCTCAATATCCTTCATCACCAAATCAACCTATATATGTGGGAACCCCAGTGAACTCGCAGTATCCTTCGTCGCCAAATCCACCTGTGTATGTGGAAAGACCTACACCTATCAACCCATGTCAACCATCACCATGCGGCCCCAACTCTGATTGCAGGATAACAGCAAATGGCGCCAAATGTACATGTTTACCTGAGTTTGTTGGAGCTCCCCCACGTTGCCGTCCGGAATGTGTAACTAGCGCAGAGTGTGCGAACGATAAGGCGTGCATTAATCTTAAATGCGCTGATCCATGTCCTGGTTCCTGTGGTGCGGCAGCTGATTGCCGTGTTATAGCTCATAGCGTTATGTGCTATTGTCCTGTTGGATACACAGGTGATCCATTCCTTGTATGTGTGCGTCAACAAGATCCTCCAACTGAAATCGCGTTGCCCTGTAGCCCTAGTCCCTGTGGTCCAAATGCAATTTGCCAACCACGTAATGGTCTAAGCACTTGTCAATGCCTACCCGATTACTTTGGAAATCCATATGATGTTTGTCGTCCTGAGTGTGTCAGGAACTCAGATTGTACATCAAATATGGCATGTCAAAATCAGAAGTGTAGCGATCCTTGCCCAGGCACTTGTGGTTTTAATGCCGATTGCCAGGTTGTTAATCATATACCGAATTGTGCATGCCTTACGGGTTATATTGGTGACCCCTATACAGTGTGCACGCGACGACAAGAAGAAGAACGTAAGACATTAAATATGTTTGAAGATTAACAAATATTTTTATAAGAAACAACGCCGAATTAATTTATTTTTCGCGATATTATGGAATAATATTACTAGCTTCAAACAAATCTTTTCCAATTTATATACCTAAAAGCACCCTTTTCAAAAACTCCTTTGAGGAAAACTGCACTCGTACCTTTCAACTTTTATAGGGTATCAAGATTATTATATAATTATTTTGAATCTTCTTTGTATATGAGAGCTATTTATTTTTTACACTTTCATCGGTCTCAATTTTTATACCTATTCATATAACTCATTAAACAACAGCTACTATATATTGCATCCATCATTTTATTTTATAAAAACTCTTCATGTTTAGAAAATTAGTTATATATACGCTTGCTTAAAAACTGCTTTGCTTAATATAAATATAATTACATAGTAGATACTAATATACATATCTTGATTGGAATTTAATATTAATGAATTTCAAAAACTTAAACAGCTGAACCACCAGTTTATGTTAATCCTTGCCAACCTTCTCCATGTGGTGCTAATGCACAATGCCGGGAAGCAAATGGTCAAGCGGTGTGTTCATGCCTCCCCGAATTTATTGGCAATCCACCAACTTGCCGTCCTGAATGTGTCATCAGTTCCGAATGTCCCTCAGATAAGGCTTGTATTAATCAAAAATGTCAAGATCCTTGTCCCGGCGCATGTGGCATTAATGCCGAGTGTCATGTACGCAGTCATAGTCCATTGTGCTCATGTAGACTTGGTTTCACCGGAGAGGCATTTACGAGTTGCCAACCTATACCACGTAAGCAGAATAAATTTTGAGGAAGTAGCAAGGATTTTCTTTATTTCACATCACTCTTAAAACTTACAGCCAAACAGGATCCACCTCCAACACCAGTTAATCCATGTATACCATCACCGTGCGGACCATATTCGCAATGCCGTGATATCAATGGCGCAGCTACTTGCAGTTGTCTGCCAAAGTATATTGGCGCAGCTCCGAATTGCCGACCTGAATGTACAATCAATTCAGAGTGTGCCAGTAATTTGGCATGCATGAATGAGAAGTGCCGTGATCCTTGCCCTGGTTCCTGCGGTTTTGCTGCACTATGCAACGTTATTAATCATACACCAAGTTGTTCCTGTCCCGTTGGATATACTGGTGATCCATTTACTAGCTGCCGATTACTTCCTCCTACACCGCCAACAGCTGTTACAAGTATGCCGCTTTAAACATTATCCAGTACCACATCTAATATTAAATATTGATCTCACCTCATTATTACAGAAGTACCCGCCGATCCATGTATTCCCTCGCCATGTGGCGTAAATACTGTCTGCAATAATGGCCAGTGCTCATGTATACCTGAATACCAGGGTAATCCCTTGATTGGATGTCGCCCTGAATGTGTTTTAAATTCTGATTGTCCACGCGATAAAGCTTGCGTTCGCAATAAATGTGTCGACCCCTGTCCAGGTACATGTGGACATAATGCTCTATGTGAAGTTACAAATCATATTGCTATGTGTCGCTGTCCTGAACGTATGACAGGAAACGCATTTGTCGCTTGTGAGCAAGTTCGCGATGTTATACCGACGAATCCATGCCAACCATCACCATGTGGTCCAAATTCACAATGTATTGAGCGTAATGGTAATGCCATATGTTCATGCATAATTGGTTATTTGGGTATTCCTCCGAATTGTCGCCTTGAATGTTACACAAGCTCGGACTGTGATCAGATACATACTTGCATTAACAACAAGTGTGTTGATCCTTGTCCAGGCAAGTGTGGCTTGAACGCAGAGTGTCAAGCAGTGCAACATAGAGCGCATTGTGAGTGCTTTATAGGATACACCGGCAGTCCATATGCAATGTGTTCAAAAATAGGTATAATTAAGTTTAAATAACCCGTGTCATAATTTTAATTTTATTTAATTTTATTGTCATATTTACTTTTTGTACCAGAACAAATACCACCTACTGTACCCAAAGATCCCTGTCATCCATCACCTTGCGGTCCCAATTCTCAGTGCTCAAACGATAATGGGCGGGCACGTTGTGTCTGTCTTGCTGAGTATATTGGCACACCACCAAACTGTCGACCAGAATGCTCTAGTAATGATGACTGTTCAAATAGCTTAGCATGCATTAATCGTAAATGTCAAGACCCATGCCCAGGTTCCTGTGGTCAGAATGCAAATTGCATTGTAACGTTACACATACCAAATTGCCATTGCCCAGCTGGCATGACTGGCGACCCGTTCCGTATGTGCTACGAAATACCCAAAAGTAAGGCACCCAAGTTTGCATTATTTCCTCCCAATTAAGCACAAAATTAAATAAAATAACAATTCCCATTAATGTTTAAATATTTTTCCAAATCAGTAATACCACCGCAAAAAGAAGAACCAAAGAATCCATGCCGTCCTTCGCCATGTGGCACTAACGCCGAATGTCGCACACGCGGCAACGGTTACACTTGCGAATGCGTCAACGAATATATAGGTAATCCTTATGAAGGTTGTCGTCCCGAATGTGTTGGAAATTCAGAATGTGCATCAAACCGTGCTTGTATACGAAATAAATGTGCGGATCCATGTCCAGGCACTTGCGGAATTGAAGCACTTTGCACCATCAACAATCATATACCGATATGCTCATGTCAAAACGGATATACTGGCAATGCTTTCGTACAGTGTTCACCGATTATAGTCAAGGTAGAGCCACAAGAGAGGAGAGATCCTTGTTATCCAACGCCATGTGGGTCGAATACTGTTTGTAAAGTACAACGTGATCAAGCGGTCTGTGAATGTCTGCCAGGATTCTTTGGTAGTCCACTTGGCCAAGGTTGCCGACCCGAGTGTACGCTCAGTTCAGATTGTGCCAAAAACAGAGCTTGTGTCAATTCGAAATGTGTTGATCCTTGTCCCGGCGTATGCGGTTATGGAGCCCAATGCCAAACCGTCAATCACAATCCAATATGTAACTGTCCAAGTCCAATGGTTGGCAATCCATTTGTCGAATGTCACACACCAAAACAACCCGAACCAACTGATCCTTGCCACCCATCACCTTGCCGCAGCAATGGAGTTTGTCGCGTCGTTAACGGGCGCGCCACTTGTGCATATCCCGAATGTATAACTAACGATGATTGTTCGCGTGATCGCGCATGTGTGAATCAGAAATGCCGTGATCCTTGCATCAATGCTTGTGGTCTCAATGCCATTTGTAATGCAATTAATCACAAGGCCATGTGCACTTGTCCATCTGGTTTCTATGGCTCACCATATAATCAGTGTCTACAACAAGTTGAGGTCGTACCGGCGCCACGTCCGGAATGTGTCAGCGATGCTGAATGTTCAAATGATAAGGCATGCATTAATCAAGTCTGTAAAAATCCATGTGAATTATCGAATATTTGCGGCCAGAATGCACGTTGTCATGTACAACTTCATCGTCCACTTTGCGTGTGCAATGAAGGTAAGTTTAATTAGCCAGCCAGCGACAGTTATAATAAATAATAATTTATATCTACTTCACTTCAGGTTACACTGGCAATGCCTTTAGTAATTGCTACATCATCGGCTGTCGTTCAGACGAAGAATGTCCCCCAACAGAAGCTTGTATTAACAAACAGTGCACAGATCCATGCCCTTACACACAATGTGGCACAAATGCCATCTGTCGTACCGATTACAATCATAAGGCCCGTTGTCACTGCCCTGATGGCTACCGTGGCAATCCACTTATACAATGCGAGCGTCCAGAGTGCACGCGTGATGATGAATGCGCCTTCAATTTGGCTTGCAAGAATGAACGTTGTGAAGATCCATGCAATTGCGGTGTAGGTGCACAATGTCGTGTAGATAATCATCGCGCACAATGCCGCTGTCCACCCGGATACAGCGGTAACCCACTCGTTAGCTGCGACATAGAAGAATCTAAAGTAGCGCCACAATGTACAATGGATGCTGAATGTACTAGTAAATTGGCTTGTTTCAGCGGTGAATGTAAGAACCCGTGCTATGTAACGAAACCTTGTGGTGCAAATGCTATTTGCTCAGTCGTCGATACGCTGCCACTACGTACAATGGTCTGTCAATGTGAACCAGGCTATGTAGGTGACGCCGATGTTGGATGCCGCAAAGGTAATAAATTACTCAATCTGCGTTGAGATTTAATATTGATTGAACTTTTTTGTTGAGTTTGTTTTCTCATTGCAGCCGTACTGTAAATAGGTTTTTATATATTTCTAAATGTTATGCACACCAGTCGTTGTTTTATTAGTAAATGAAGCACAATCTTTTGTTTATAAATGTGCACTTAATAACAAAAAAAATATATATGCGTTTTTCACTCAATGTGAACTCTAAAAACTAAGGAGATTTTACTAATTACATTATTTTTCTAAATTCAAACAGAGCCGGTTCGTGATCATGGATGCCAATCCAACGACGAATGTCAATCTACTGAAGCTTGTCGCAATGGTGTCTGTGTCAATCCATGCACTGACTCCTCGCCTTGTGCACACACTGCGGAATGTTTGGCACAACAACACAGAGCCATTTGTACATGCCCACAGGGCACTCAAGGAGATCCATTCATTAATTGTTATAAGCCACGTAAGTATTGCATAAAGTACTTCATCGCTTTATTCGATATCCTTAAATATTGTATTATTATCTATTAATAGCTCTAATCACTTCTGGATGTACACACGATTCGGAATGTTCGCCAACAACAGCTTGTATCAACAAACGCTGTCAAGATCCATGCGCCGAGGCCAATCCATGCGCTGGTAATGCTGAATGTCGCGTATTGAACAATCGTCCAATCTGCTATTGCCCTGCAGGTTGGGGAGGTGATCCACAAATTCAGTGTTTCAAACGTAAGATTTATTTATACAATATAGTCATGTCCAAACACTAAACTTTTTTCACTTTTTAGCGGAATGTAAGATGAATCCTGATTGTCCCTATGATAAGGCTTGTATCAATGAAAAATGTCTTAATCCCTGCAATTACGGCGAAGTACGCTGCGGCACAGGTGCCCAGTGCTCACCGCAAAATCATCAAGCTGTATGCGTTTGCCCACCTGGTACTCAAGGCAATCCATTCGTTTCTTGCATCACCGGACATTGTCAATATAATGAAGATTGTGCCGACCATGAGGCGTGTAATCGCCTGAATCGCATTTGCCGTCCAGTTTGTGATGAAGACACATGTGTTGTTAACGCAATGTGTATAGGTAGACACCATCAGCCACAGTGTGAATGTCGCCCAGGTTACAAAGGAAATCCATTTGTGGACTGTGCATTACCGCGTGAACCTCCCAAACCACAGCCCGAATGTACACAGGATGGCGACTGCCCATCACTACTAGCTTGTATCAATCAACGATGTGCCAATCCATGCGCTGCGCCACATGTTTGCACACCACAACAAACTTGCACTGTGCTGGACACACTACCATTACGTACAATGATCTGCAAATGTCCAAGCGACACAATTACCGATAATTCCGGTAATTGTGTACCAATCAAACATGATATTGTCAGCGGATGCCAGCATAATGAAGAATGCGGTAACACAGAAATTTGCCATCGTGGTACATGCGTAGAGGCTTGCCGCCTCGAGCACTGCGGCGTAAATGCACAGTGCCGCTCGAATGATCATTATGCAGAATGTAGCTGCCCGCGCGGATACGAAGGCAATCCTAGAGTAGAGTGCCGTCTGACTGGTAAGTAGAATGTGGTTAAAACTGAAATTACTGTCATCTAACGTGTATGTTTTCACAGTACATGAAGAACCTAAAACTGCTGGAGTAGAGTGTACCAAGGATGATGATTGTCCAAATGATAAAACTTGCCGCAATGAACGATGTGCTAATCCATGCGATGATGATCCATGTGGACGTGGTGCTTACTGCCACGTGGAGAATAGACAAGCTATTTGTCGCTGTCCTCCTGGTTTTGGTGGCGATTCTAGAGTTGCTTGCATACCACGTAAGTTTCACACGATTTTTTATCCTATCAATTTGATACTAATGTAATCTATATTAATTTTTTAAAGCGCCGGATGTCTCAACCATTGGTTGCCAGTCAAACTCTGACTGTTCACAAATTGAATCTTGCGTCAACGAACAATGCGTTAATCCTTGCAATTGCGGGCCAAATGCTGAATGTCTCGTACGCAATCATCATCCAATATGTTATTGCAAACCAGGCTTTTCGGGCAATGCCCAATACGGTTGTGTGCAAATCGGTTGCCAATCAGATGACGAATGTTCGTCTGACAAACAATGTGCGAACCGTGAATGTGTTAATCCATGCCTAATAAGCGATCCTTGTGCTCTTAATGCTGAATGCTATGGACGCAATCATCGTGCTACCTGTCGCTGTCCAGCCGGACTTGAAGGTGATCCATTTGTGCGTTGTGTGCGATTGGAATGCCATTCAGACTATGATTGTGCCTCAAACCAGGCTTGTGTACGAAATCAATGTGTAAATCCTTGCACCGAAAATCCATGTGCTCAGAATGCCATTTGCCAAGCTCTGCAGCACAAGGCTGTGTGTCGCTGTCCTGATCATATGCCGCTGGGTAATCCTTACTCATATTGCGAACGCCGTCCCGTTGAACCAGTGTGCCGTGACGATGGTGATTGTCCTAGCCGATTGGCTTGCATCGATAATAAATGCCAAAATCCTTGCACCGTACTTTCGCCTTGTGCTAGCTCAGCACAGTGTAGTGTCTCGGATAGTGTTCCAGTCCGTACTATGGTTTGTGAATGTCCAGAATCATATGTGCCCGATGCACGTGGTGAATGCAAGCAGATTATACTCCAGAGTCCACCAGGCTGTAGCTCAGATTCCGATTGTTCCGATCAAGAAGCTTGTGCAAACCGTCAATGTCGCAACCCATGTAATTGCGGCACCAACGCAATTTGTAACATACAAAATCATCGTGCTACATGCTCATGTCAAGATGGATATGAAGGAAATCCTTACTCCTTATGTCGTACCATTGGTTGCCGTGTCGATAGTGAATGTGACTCGGGCAAGGCTTGTGTTAATGGAAACTGTATTAGTCCTTGCCTCGTTAATGATCCATGTGGTATCAATGCTGAGTGTTATGTTCAATCCAATCGAGCAATGTGTCGCTGTAAGAGTGGATATCGTGGTGATGCTTATGAGCGTTGCCGAGTCATTGGCTGCGTCTCAAATAATGACTGCCCAACTGATAAAATGTGCCAGAACGAGCAATGTGTCAATCCTTGCGTCTATCATAATACATGTTCACCACGCGCTGAGTGCCGTGCGCAGAATCATATGGCTGTTTGCCGCTGCCCAGTCGGCTTCTTAGGCAATCCTTATGTTGACTGCCGTCCGGAACCTCAACCGGCCTGCAAACTAGATACCGACTGTCCATCTCGTTTGGCTTGTATCAATGATGAGTGTGTCGATCCATGTCTTGTTCTTGAACCATGCAGTCGTCCTGCACGTTGTGAAGTTACACCTACATCCCCAGTGCGTACTATGATTTGTATATGTCCGGATGGTTACATCAGCAGTGGCAGTGGAACTTGTAAGCCCACGAAGACCATCATTGAAGTAGGCGGCTGTATATCCGATTCTGACTGTTCAGAAGATAAATCTTGTGTTAATGGCGTTTGCCGCGATCCTTGTAACTGCGGTCTGAATGCTGAATGTCGCATCAAGGATCACAAACCTGTTTGCACGTGTCGCCAAGGTTACGAAGGTAATCCAGAATTCGAATGCTCTAAGGTTGAATGCTCAATCAACTCAGACTGCCCATCGACGCATGCTTGCCGAAATCAACTTTGCGTGCCTGCTTGCCAAGGAGAACAATGCGGATCAAACGCTGAATGCTTGGCCGTTAGTCACCGCGCAGTATGTGAATGCATACCCGGTTTCCGAGGCAATGCACGTATCGCTTGTACTCCACTTGGATGTCGAGCCGACAAAGAATGCCCATCCGATAAGGCTTGTGTGAATGGAAAATGCGAAAATCCCTGTGATTCTACAGCGATTTGCGCCATCGATGAAATATGTAAAGTCTATCAGCACAGACCTCAATGTGCTTGCCCACCCGGCACCATTGCTAGACGTAATGGCTGCGAAGCACTTCGTGAAATACCAATATGTCGATATGATGGTGATTGTCCAAGTCAAACTGCATGCATACGTGGTGAATGCGTTAATCCATGCAATGCAACACAACCATGCGGTGTCAACGCAATGTGCCGTGTTTTGGATACAGTACCTGTGCGTACAATGATTTGTGAATGCTTGGTAGGATACACTGGTAATGCAGCTGTACAATGTGACAAACGCTCTTTATGTGTTATCGAGAAAGGTTTTGTACGTGATATCGATGGACAGTGCGTCTGTCCGCCAGGCACTGCCTTAGATGTATACGAATACTGCACACCATGCACAATCGAGCAAGGCTTCAAAATTGACGAAACTGGACATTGTGTTTGCGCACTCGAAAGAGGAATGGTTATTGATGAACGCGGACGCTGTATCTGCCCAACAGATCATGGCTATCGCCTCACCTCCCTCGGAGAATGCATACCTGAAGACAAGCCCGAATGTGAAACTAACAATGACTGTGCAGATAATCGTTACTGCAACACAGAGACAAAGACCTGCGAAGATCCTTGTCTAATAAAGACTTGTGGCATTAATGCTTTCTGTAATGCTGTAAACCATCGTGCTCAATGTCAGTGCATAACTGGTTATACCGGCAATCCTGACCTGATTTGTAATCACACCAACTTCCGTACTGATTTCCCACGCCCCGATATGGTTGTCAGCTGTTTAGCCGACGGTGTACAAGTAGAAATTCACATCACCGAACCAGGATTCAATGGAGTACTGTATGTGAAAGGACACAGCAAAGACGAAGAATGTCGCCGTGTTGTCAATTTAGCGGGTGAAACAGTACCACGTACTGAAATATTCCGTGTACACTTCGGTAGCTGTGGCATGCAAGCAGTTAAAGATATTGCAAGCTTTGTACTTGTAATACAGAAACATCCGAAACTGGTGACATACAAAGCACAAGCCTATAACATAAAATGCGTGTATCAAACGGGCGAAAAGAATGTTACATTAGGCTTCAATGTCTCAATGCTGACAACAGCAGGTACTATTGCAAATACAGGTCCACCACCAATCTGCCAAATGCGTATTATCACGAACGAAGGAGAGGAAATTAACTCGGCTGAAATCGGTGATAATCTCAAGTTGCAAGTGGATGTCGAACCAGCAAGTAATACAAATTTATTTATTTATATTTTTTGGATAGAACTTGAAGTTTTAACCACTATATTATCTTATTTATTCGTTTATCTAATACTTTTGTCCATTTCAGCAATCTATGGAGGCTTTGCACGTTCATGCATTGCCAAAACGATGGAAGATAATGTTGAAAACGAATACATCGTAACTGATGAAAATGGCTGCGCCACTGACACATCCATCTTTGGCGAATGGGAATACAATCCTGATACTAATAGTTTGTTAGCCAATTTCAATGCTTTCAAATTCCCCTCCAGCGATAACATCCGATTCCAATGTAATATACGCGTATGCTTTGGCAAATGTCAACCTGTAAATTGTCGCGGTTACAACGCATTCGGACGACGTAGAAGGCGTTCGATAGCAGACAATTCAACAGATACAACAGCAGTGGCTACCAATGCAGGTGTAGATGGACAATTACGTGAAGAGATAACGATATCATCAAATGCGATATTAACATTTGAAAAGCGTAGTGGAAGCGGGTTAAATGACGCAAATAGTAAGTGACTAATTACTTTTTGAATACAAGTCATGTCTTCTTTTCCTTCAATTTTAATTGTTTCTTTTATGCATTTTTTTTTTCACTTTTTAGTCAAACCATCGGCACAACGTGTTGAGGATATATGCGTCTCTATGGTTGGACTCATAATAGCGTTAGTCATAACAGCGCTCTTAGCGCTTGTTGCAGTTGCTGTTGCCGTTTCCTGTTGGCTAATGGCATACAGAAGACGCCCAAAGACGCTAGCACCACTGCCACATCCACCAGAGTTCCCAAATCCCTTATTTACGAATCCTGAAGCTGTGCCAGAACCAACACCGGATTATCTATCGTAAGCATAAGAAAATCAAAACCCCCTAATTTAGAATATCTAATTATAATGAGAAAATTAAAAACAAAAACAAACAAATTTAGTTGATAATTGAAACAAATTGTGAAAATATATTTGAATAGCGCGTGCAAAAAGTTAAAAATATTAAAGCAAAAATTATTCAAAAAGGCGCAAGCATTTGAGCGCCTAAAAGCATGTATGTGAAATTAAAAAGAA
Source organism: Toxonevra muliebris (assembly GCA_963691655.1). NCBI lineage: Eukaryota > Metazoa > Arthropoda > Insecta > Diptera > Pallopteridae > Toxonevra > Toxonevra muliebris. Next base: position 75,444,199 of record OY829329.1, read on the forward strand.
GAAAAGCAAAAGTACCACTGCTCATATAAAAACAGAGTTATTTATCTCTCAAATAGTTTCTAAAACTATGCGAGTGAATTAAACAAAAATCAAAATGATATTGTAAAAAAAAAACGTATATATAAGAAAATATTTTTTATGTAATATTAATATTTAAAACACTCAAAGAAAAAAAAATGGAACGAGTTTTATAGAATTTGTAGTTAAAAAATAAACTCGTTCTACTTCTATTACAAACTACATACTAACATGAGAATTTTAAGTAGCTTTCCGAATTTTTATAGTACCCCAAATATTTTCTTTTTTTTTTTACTTAACTAAAATTGTACAGTTACAAAGTAGGTTTCTCTCTTTTTCCCCCTTTAGAAAACGTAATATTCAAATATAAAAACAAAACAAAACTGCCAAAGCTAATAACACTGCTCAACTAACTATAAAGAAATGGCTCTTGTATTAGTTCATAAATTAAATACCCAAGTCCAAGCAACACAAAAGCTACGGAAAATTCTCGTCTTAACGACAACTTCTTCATTAGTCGAATTACTACTTACTACTACTACTACTCCTTATAAACATAATTAAATTTTAATAAAAAAAAAGAAAGAACAACTTCCTATACATAATAATGGTGTGGGTATTTACTATCAATTTATACTATACAAAATACTTGTAATATATATATAAAAAAAATGAAGAAAAACACAGCAAACAATTTCCTATAATTCTAATAAAGAACACAAACAAGCAAACTGCCCTAAACTCACACACACAACACATATACACACAAATATGTTTGCAGTATGTGGAAAATGAGCAATGCACAACAATACTCGAAAACAGCAAAAACGGAAACGGAAGTACTGAAAATAAAATAGTGTTGAATTCGACATGGCATTTAAATTTCAAAAGACTATACAGGAGAATATCGTCTTGAAGAAGAAGAAAAGTAAGAAGAAGGAGAGAAAAATCTATACACACACACATGCGAACTAAGCCAATGAAATTGTCATTTTATTTTCAATGTAAATAAAAACAACAACAATCAACAACAGCAAAACTTCACTCGGAAACGTCAATGGAGCGAAACTTCAACACTATAACTTCGTGTTCATTAGCAATCAAACGAACACTGTTTGTAGCACTTTTTTTTACCAACAATAAGTTTGTTTTATACTTTATTATTATTAAAAAAAAAACGACGACTAATGAAGGATTTGAGTAACCAATATAATTTTTTTTTTTTGCAAATAATATTATTAACATTTTAATACTTTATATATTAACAAACAATTTTTCTTTAGTGTGTTAGTCAAGTGCGTAATTTTTAAATATTATTTAAATAATTTGTATGCTTGTTGTGATTGTTTTAATTAAAAAAAATAAAGAAAAGAAAACCTAGAAATACATTCTCTTCCATTAAAATTAAACTTAAAGGATAGATGTGAGTCCTTAAATAAAAAAAAAAAAATAATAAAATAAATAAAAAAACAACCGAAGAAGAAGAAAAAGGAGCAACGAAAAAAAAAGTAGCAAAACAAAAGTTTTTTTCTTTCTTTTTAGTAATTTCTCTCTACAACAATTTGCTTTAAAAGCATAGTACAATAGCAGCGAAATTTTTCTACTAAGCTTTCTATAGCAATTTGCCGTAAAGAGGAATTCCTCTATTGAAAGAAAACAACAATAATATTTAAATATTATTATAAAAACAATAAAAAAACATACAAAAAAGAAAATGTATAGTCACTACTTTAAGTCAATTATTATTATTATTTTTTTAATTTTTTTCTTTTCAGTTTATAAATAAAAAATATGTAATATTTAATATAGCAACGAAAACTATACCATTAATAATTTTTTTATTTGTAAATAACTTACTTAAATTATGGTCTATAAATATTTCAAAATTTTTGTATAGGTTTTTTTTTTTGTTTAATTTTCACTTTCGCCATTGCCAGGCAAAATATACATACATAGAACAAAATATTTTCTTATAAACAAAAACACAACGTGCACAAATTAATTTAAATAGTTCATAATAATAGTTTCCAAAATTTTTGCTCACAAATTTCAACTTTTATTTTTCTTCAACAACCTCATACATTTTTTCGTTTAAATATTAATTTTAAGTGTAAAATACAATAAGAAAAACAAAACAAAAAATACTTTTTGCACTGGCAGCAAATATCTTTAATAATTTTATTATTTTGTTTTTATTTTCATTGTAAATTGTTAAAAACAATAGTTAAATTATATACTTATAAAGAAAATTGTATTAAATTAATTAATAAACAAAAAGAAAACGAACACTATATTAATACTATACCGCTTAATATGTAAACTAATAATAATAAATAAATAAAAATAAATATGAAAAATAAATAGTTTTTATGCGTATTTTGATTTTTGTAATTCTAACGTTATAGCATCGCTGTTAATTGAGGAATAGCTTTAGCTTGGTTCATAGTTAAGCCACGTGAATTTTTTATTCTTAGATCCCTACACATTTGTCGTAACTCTTACGTGCACACCTCGAAGCCTCGTACTCATATGTTTTCAGGGGGGTTGATTAAGAATTCAGCGTCGAAAATGTATTTTAATTTTTTTTTTTTCAAATCAATTAGTTTGAGTAAAACTTTGAATTCATAATCATCGATTTAAAACGTCCTCATATAGCAGATATTCAATAAGAAATGACAAACATTATTGAATCCATCTTTTTGGGTTGGTTATTTTTTATTTTGATAACATACCCTGGAATTAGTTCCACAACTTTCACAAACCGCGTGTCAAACAAAATGCATGGAAAAAGCCAAATTCTAGTTCAAATCAGCCAATTTCAATGAAAAGATTTTAAATTCCGACTTCAGTATCCTAGTTAGCGACTAAAAAATATCCCGACACATCATCATTTGGATAATTTTTCCTCTAAATCTCTAAAATGGCAGCGTTTTGACAGATGTCAAATGTCAAATGTAATTTTCGTCATAGATTCGGAATCGACCCGGAAACCCCCCTATGCAAAGTTTGTAGAAATAATTTCAAAAATCTTGGCAAAAATAAATTGTAATTATTGCTATCTTGCTTCTTTTTTTTGTTGGGAAGTGTAATTAAAAGTAGTTTTGTAAGAACCTATTACCTGTGGAGCATCATCTTGCCATAGTTACTGAAAAATGCTCTCAGTTTCTACTCATGTACTCATTGATGTCAACTGACATGATTTGCGTTGACGAAATTGCTCTCACATTACGGCCGAATGCCATTGTTCGTCAATAGTTCGTACGCTACACCATCGGTTCCCAAACTATGTTCCGCGGAACACTGGTATTCCGTTGAAGATAAACAAGTGGTCCGCGTAAAAATCAGATTTATCTCGTGAGAAAAAAGAATCTTTATTTATGATTTTATTTGCTCTTTAATCGGGCTCAAACTTGCTCAAGTCCTATTGGGTAGTAGTTACCACCATAAAAGATATCGATTTCTGCATAACTTGTGAGAAAAATATGCCAAAAAAGATGAACCACCAAAATACCATCCATTGCAACGTGTGCGATCCAGCTATTTACTTGACATGCACCGGAATGAGTGCATATTACTGGACTTGCGAAAATTGCGTTTCGGACTGAATTTCATTGACATTTTTCATTTCATTTCACTTTATTTCTCTTTAATAGAGAATCTTCTGTCATTTTGAATTAAAAATAATATTTTTCCACCACATTTTTCCATTTTTAATTGATTTGCAAAATGGTACGTAATTCCCTGAGATTTTTCAAAATCGCAAGAACACCATTTTTGCGCCAACTGATATAACTTGTATATTTTAATACAATTTGCTGCGGTCTAAAGAGAGGTTATTTCTCGTACTAGACACTCAAGCTTTGAAATATTCAGGAAAAGTTATTTTTTTCCAAGTTTTTAGTTAAAATGAAAATGAGGTCCACTATACCCCAGTCTTCCCTACATAATTGAATTATATTTACTTGTTTTATTATTTCAATGTATGTATAATTGAATTTCTGAAATATATACCTACTGTTTATTTTATTTATAACTCTTACTTGTATGAATATTTCATAAACACAACCTTTTATAAAAAAAACTAGTGTTTCTCTGAAATTATTAATTTTGCAAAATGTTCCTCGATCCGAAAAGTTTGGGAACCGCTGCGCTACACGATGTAGCTTATAATGTACGTGTGACAGCATTGCATTGGCAGCGAATGTGAATTTATTTCCAATAGATTTGCTTTTTTATATACTTAGTATACATATAATGCCGGAATTAAACCTCGAAAAGTTTGGTGAGGGTTATTACAAATAGGGACGATTGGAAGCGCAGTAAGTACAATAAACAAGCTGACACTCTTTACACAGATGGGTTCGAATGGAATTACAGTGAAAGGATATAATCAGCAGGTTAAAATACTGATAGTATCCTCCAAGAAAAAGTTCTCGCAATTGTCGCATCATAGAATCAATAAGACCATCAGGTAAAAAATTGGCATCCTCCCCAATAAGCTTCGCTACAAACTCAAAAAGTAGGTCTGATGGAGAAAAATGGGTTTGTTATTTGAAATCTGCTATAGTAAGCAAAGAAGTACCTATATCTTAAAAATTTGAGCCAGTAAAAGAAAAATTATTTTTTTGTCGCCCTATGTAATGAGTATGATACACCATAACTCGAAAGACAAAATAAAAAAAATTTCAATTTTCAGAAAAAAAATGGATTGTAAAAAAATACCAAAAAAATTCTAAGAAAATAGCAGATAGTTGATAGTTATAAGCTGCAATTAATTTTTCATGCTCCTTATGGTGTTACAATAACTTTCATATAAAGTGACCGCAGTCCACACTTTTTAAAACTGTGCGAAATTGTGCGTATGAGTATCCCTCCCAAGGGTTTTTTCCTCATATGAAGGCAATAGTTTACAAAATCAGAAAATTCGACATTACTTCGTATTTGAATTAAAATATTTTTGTGTTTAAAATCATTCAAAACCCAAACATTTAGCTCTTGTTTCACAGAATGTCATGAAATTTGGACGTCTTTTGTCAACATTTTGAACACAAAAGTAAACTCCATATTTATTGATAAAGTGCAAAATTGTCCTAAAACATTACGTTTCTGCTGGCAGACTTTCATTCACCATACAAATTTATTTCAGATCACCGCTTGTTCGTCGCCGATTTACACCTTTAATCATTTGTTATTTAATTTCTAAAATTAAATTAAGTTTCCATCATTTCATAACCTGACAACAAATGTGACCGGATAGTCATTCATTTGTTAGAATATTTTAAAGTTCGTTGTCGTTTCGGTCGAGCCGTACCGTTCAAGTGTGAACCAAGTATTCACTATGTGAATTCAGTGGCTGTTCCTAACCGCAAAAATATACAAATATTTATCTATGTAATATGCCAATGATATACCACAAAAACTACAAGTATCAATTCTACAGGTTGTTCTATGTACAGTAGCTACCAGTTTAAATACTGTATATTACAGTTAATATTCAGATATTGTGATATATAAAAGGAAAGTTTTGTTATTCGTTTGATTTTAAGTAGTTCAAAAATTAAATAAAACCAGCCGTTATTTAGAGATACTATCAGAACAATCAGCCTTATAAACCTAACTTAACCTAGAGGTGCATATCTCGTAGATAATTATGTGCAAAGAGATAAAACAATTCAAATAAGAGCGATAATAAAAGAGAAATGAGAAAAAAATTAAAGAGATCGTTAAAAAAAACTGACGACAAGATCGCAATCGTCAAGCACTTGACAAAGCTCATGTACGAGAAACGAAAGTGAGCGTAAGCGCATTTTCGTTATCACCGAAGAACGAATGAATATGAAACAAACAAAAAAAAAAAAACAAACAAAACAAAAATTAAAAGTGCAAAACTAAAAACAAATGTATAAGATGGAACAATTATTAGCTAAAATATTGTCAATCAAAAGAATGCAACAATATTTTTTTTGTTTTTTTTTTTTTTGTTTTGTTTTACAAAACTAATTGAATATGCACACACATTTATTAGTCTAGTTATTCGACGTGCATTCATTCTCAACGCCAAAAAGCACTTGAATGTATATTTCAAATTTAAAGCGATACCTTTTGTTTGATGATATTCGCTCTCGATCGTTACCTACAATGCCCCTCCCTTCCTCCTTTCCTTACTTCATACTGAATATAGGGGAAACTTGCTTCATTTTGATATGTTACGCGCGGTACAATGTAATATAACTACTCTCATAAGTATATTACATACAGAAATACATATATATATATTTGTATCTAGATATTTTTGTAGAATGTAAACGATATACACAATTGTTGTATTCAGTTGACATTTAGAAGCGCGTGTGTTCGGTACACGGTTAAGAATTTTAAAAACGCAGCGGATCATAATAATTGCGACAATTTCAAAAAGAAAAAAAAAAACAAATTCAATTATACGCGATTTGTTTCTTTAACGATAACAATAAAAATATTAAAAATGTTTGAAATAAGTGCAAATTATTTCAAAGAAAAATTTTATTACAATTTAAATATGTATTTTTTAATATGAGAAAAGAAAAAGTGAGTGCAACTGAATAATTAAGTTAAGACAAAAGATACTTGAAATAAAAATCCATAAAGATAAATAATTTATAGAACAATTATAACTTAAAAAAAAGCCTATAATTTTTTAAAGCCAAAAGCGATTTTTTTAGTGGCGAGCGGGAATGTTATGTCAAAGCGATTTTAGTTTTTAAAGGAGAATTTGAATAACTTCGAGAAATCACCCCCGCAGGATTTCATTACATCACTCAGTTATAATTTCGTTACTTTGTCAAACAACTCAATATCTGAAAATTTAATTTAAACTTATAGAATCAACCTCAAGTATCACTTTCTTTGTAGAAGTAAATGTTCCTTCCCTGTGACTATAACGATCACTTAATTCAATAAAAAAAAACTTAACAAATGGTGGCATGCCTCTTTTTTTAATTCATTTTCATTCAAATTCAATTATAGATAATTTAGAGCAATTCTCTTTATATGACTTTGATCAATGTGAGATTATGCTATTAACTGACAAGCGTTTATATTTGTATATCAAAATTATATTTTGTTTAAATCTGTTAATTGTTGTTGTTGTAATGTTTTTTTTTTTACATATAATATGCAAACAATCAGGTTTAATTTTTTTGTTGTGATTATTACAACTGTGAATTCGAATTCTATCACACGAAATAGTGAATGAATAATATTTTATGATTTATGTAGTTTACTAAAAATGTTTTCTCTTTAAAATCACTTAAATTATTGATTTCTTGGAAAATTGCATAGTTCACAGTCATTGTCAAAATAATATTTTTTTTTTTATGTCAAGTTTCAGAAGACTGATGTTTTACATTTGTCATGACTAAATCATTGACTGTTTCAAAAACTTAATAGATTTGTGTTATATACAAATGAAGTATTAACATTACATTCACGTTTCTTCTCGAAACTAAACAAAACGACAACGAATGATTGATGAATAGAAAAGATTTATTATACCCAATTATTTTTTAAAATACATTGTGTTTAAGTGCTTACAAAATTAAATTACAAAAACCGCTGCACTAATGTTAATAAATAAATAAATATTTTACATAAAATAAAAAAAAATTTCTAAAACTAAAATTAGTTTTCAACCACTGAATTGTTTATTTTGCAATTTTTCATTCAAGTGGATAATTTTTCGAAGTAGACCACGAATTTTGTTCATCTATTTCCTTGGAAATCGTCCACACTTCCCTCCTCATATAGTATTTAGGCCACGCTTCATTGCAAAGCATTTCACCGTAAATAAGGTTGGTCATTTCACCTTTTTGGTAATAATGTCTCCTTCTACCCTTCTTAATTTTTTTTTTAATATAGGACATCAACGACACAACGCGCCCTCACGTTGTGTTCCTAGCGGTTGCTTTTAGCTCCTTACAGATTTTGCCAAGTTGACTTGTCTCTTGGTCTACAGTCCTACAGTCACAGTGATACTACACCTTGACGAAAAGCATACTCTCATCACTTCCACTCTGTCGTCTGATCCGGACGAAGAAAGCCACCGTTAGATATCGCATTAAAGCAGAAAATTCAAAGTGCAATTTGCAAAGCTGGTGCTCAAGCTGTGATTGATGCATTTGCTAATCAAAATTCTTGACTTTTGTGATCTAATTCGCTATGTCTTATAATTGGTTGCGTTCAGAAGACGCTTATTCTCCGCCACTACTACTTGAGTATCTTATGAACGCAAATTGATCACTTTATTATCAACAAAAATTGTATGGAGCAGCCGTCATTTAATTGGGCTCATTATTTTTTTGATACTTCAGCTCAACATGTTGCTGAGCAGAAGTCGTCTTCTGAACGCAACCATTATTATTATTTAAAGGATGGGATGACCCGAAAATCAAGCACAGCGACCTATAAAATCTACTGTGCCAAGGCCCCAAGTTATTAAAGAAATTTTGGAAGAAACAAAGAAAGATAGATAAGAAACCATATCCTAGCCGGGAACTGAACCCGGGACTCCAGAGACAATAGTCTGGTACGTTGCCAGTAGGCCACAAAGGCGATGTTTCTTCGCATTGTTTTAAACATCATGTACAAATCGTACCGACATTACGTACATTGGTCTATGATGATGACACGCACTGAATTCATATGATTCGTTAAGGAAGAACCGGCGCATAAGCCTGTCTGATGATAAATACCAAAATGTTAAAAATTCTCCTTACCCACGCTGCAGAATTATATGTACATTGCGGGTAATGTTTTTTAGCTTCGTCCAAACAAAATCGAAAGGAACCATCTTCCATAAAGCTTAACTTATTCAGATATCAATGCAGTAATGCAACTAGCAAAAACAAAAAAAGTTTCATCAGTTCTATGCATTGGTTCTTATCCTTTTTAAGGACTCGGCTGAACCTCTTCGAAATCGGTCTTTGAGGAGTTGGCAAAGTAACAATAGCTCACATAATGAAACCTTATTCCTGGTCTTAGACCACGAACTTGACGCTCTTCTTGCCCAAACTGGACCTCAGACTACTCTGAACATTATGTACTCTGTATCTGGAAGATGACGAGACGATAGCTCAGATTCTATATGAAAGCTCAGCCTTGGCTCGGCATAGCAAAAAGATACTGGGTAGCAGAGCATACCTGTGGTATAACCAGATTAACTACCATGGACATCAGCCGCAACTCCATCAGCATAATGATTTCGGTGCTCACGGGGCACTGCTTGCAAGATTAAGGCTGCTTTTCAATGACTTCTGCTGTGGCTCTGAGGAAGAGAAAGGAACATTATATGACAATGCCCTGGCTAGGAGAAGACTAAAATTCCCAGGCTCATTTTTCCTCACTAGTCTAACTGAACCATCATCCTTAAATATTCAGGACGTAACCAAATTTGTTTTGAAATTCTCGTGGTTTCCCAATCTGTAACTGGTCGGTCGGTCTATAAGTTAATAGGTCATTCTATCGCCTTAGATATCCATTTTTTTTAACAAAGTTTTTTCAAAGACTACTCTCAATTTGGGCATTTTGTGAGTAGAAACATTTTTCTCTACTTTCAAGGAACAATCGTTGTTTACAAAGCGAGGATGTAGTTCCATAAAATTTATAAAATATTTACATTTTGGCTGCCTATTTGAGACCACTATTCCTCCAATCCCTAATGCGTTAATGTATATAAAATGAAGAAATTATAGAATAGTGAGAAGGGGAATGTTTGCTCGATCAGAAAAAATATAATACCTGTTGGTTCGTGCAGCTTTGAAAAAGACTACAGAATATCTACCATAAAAATATGTAAAATAGATAATTATCATATCAGTTTCACTCTAGTTGAGTTGGTGACATTTTTTCCTATAAATGTAAGTTAAACTCTGTTTTGTGATGGATTATTCGAAGATTAGTCAGAGTGAAATATTTCTTATACAGCTTCAGTAAGCAGGTACTTGTCTGTTTCTTTTCCCATGCCAAAAATAAAATTATTCCTTCGGAATAAGTATGCCCAGAACAAGAATCACAAATTCTGCAATATTTACTTCACCCAGTAAGGAAAACTTCATCCACACCACTAAGTGGTTCTTCTAAACACTTCCCTTTAACCTAGGCCTACCCTAAGCTTTGGCATTTTTTCAACTGAGTAAGATGTCTATAAAACTTGACCCTGATCACAATGATTGCATTTAAATAATTTAATTCTTACACTACTATAATAAAAAATAGGTTAATTTTTCAAATGCAATTTGTTAATATTTGCATAACCTAAAAATAGATGAAACTATTTCATAAACACGCTACGCTTGTCTTAATTAATATCTACATACAATGTATAAACTAAATTTGACTCATATTAATGACCTCTGCTCGAAAATTATAAACGCATGTAATTAAATATGAACACAGTTTCCCCGTTTTGTTTTAAGAATCAATAAAATTACAATGCGTCATCTTTGCAGCACTCGTATTCATAAAATTGATGACGTTTTTTTTAAGCTATTCGAGTTGTTTGACATGAAATTAAATTAAGTGAAACTGAGAAATAACAATTTCATTAAATAATTCTTTGATAAAGAAAAAATGCCGGTCTCAGAGAATTTTAGAGAATTTTTTTAGTTTAGTTTCAAGCTACAATAAGTTGGATTTTATATATTGGATGAGAATGTAATATTAACTGGAAGAGTTGGTTAGAAAATAGAGTTAATAGAAAAATGATTTCTCTTTAATATTCGGTAACAATTCAAACCATTCTGCCTTTTTTCTTCAATTCCACCAAGGTCTGACCTATTTCGTGTGCAAAGTCTACGAATATTAATTTAAAATAGGTTTAACGCTCTTAATAACTGACATATCTAGATGCACTTACTCATTCTGAAATATAGTATATTAAAATGGCTTAGTTCATTTATAATAAAACAAAAAACAAAAAAAAAAACATCGTATTATCTGAAGTAGATTTCATTGTGATAACAAAAAAATTAACTGAAAAAAAGAAAAGAGAAAAAATTAAGATAAAACTGTTGTTGTTGTTTTTGTTGTATTTGTATAAATTACAAATAATTTATAACTGTGTATAAATTTAGAGATGTTGCAAAAATACACAAATTTCAGACACTTAACTATTTAAAGAACTTTCAAACATGAAAAAGAATAAAGTATGCGTACACACTTCCGTTATCTCAACGAAAGAAGCACAAGAAGTCATCAACAAACAAATAAATGTCAATCAATTGTCATCATGTAAACATGAAAGTTAAATAAAAAACCGAAATAACACGTTTGCTTTTCTTAAGTAATCCAATCCAACAAAAAAAAGAGAAAAAGAGTAAATCTAGAAAATGGATACCGCCACATCTGAGATTGTAGTCGAACCGTCAACTTCAAGCGCAACGGCCGCTGCCACTAAGAAATTATCTAAGACAGTCTCTTCGCCCACCGCCTTAAAATTAAACACTCACACTTCACCAAGTGTTGCCATTTCACGACCGACCACACCAACGATTGCACAAATTGGTAAACAGACATCAGTGAATTTTCGTCACAGTCAACTTTATGATAGTGGCGCCGAAAGTTGTGGTGATGCCGATGAACAAACGCGCCTTATACGTACACCATCCTCACGTTCACATAAATTTATTATAATACCATCAACACCGCCTATTTCTGGTCTTAGTACTAGTGCTGGAGGTGCCCCACAATTTCGCCAAACCATATCTGCGGCATCATTATCAGCAATGGCAGCAAATTTGCAAAAATCAGTGCTGTCAACGATGCCTGAGCAACAACAACAAACACGTAAATTGCCAACCTCTTCTGCCTCACTCTCCACCTTAGCACAAACACCCTCATACTCACAACAACTGAATCAAATTGTAAGCGACGGTGGTGGTGGTGGTGGGGGCGGCAATGGCGATGTAAATCTACCGCAACCCTCACAATCACATTCACCATCTTTGCCATCGGATGTCATTCATCAGATAAATGCGACAACGACAACTACAGCAACAGTAAGTACTAATACTAATGCATCTGGTGTGACATTCACAATTGAGGATTGCCAGTCAGACGGTGAGGCCGATGCAACGACGACGATGGCGACGTATTCAACAACAACGGATCCCGTAATCAGTTCAATTAATTCCCCGACTAAATTCACACCAACATCAACAGAATTATCACCACCACCACTACCGCAGTCATCATCAATAGCGTCAGCTACAATGCCGATTATAACAACAACAAATGCTGCAGCTACTTCAGCAACAACATCAACATTGGAAACTGTAGGTTTTCGTCCGCGTAACGACCGTAACAGCAGCAGCATGCGTTCCGTTGTATCAGGTGAGTGTGAATTTGAGTTAGTTAAATTAAAAAAAAAAAAAAATACATACATCCATACATAGGTAAATGCTCGTGCAAGTATTTCATATACAGTATGGTACAAAAAGTGAGGCGATGTTTTGTAGAAATAGAACAAATATTTAATATTTGTTAATATTTATTTAATAAACTAAAACACGAAAATAAAAATTCATATGATTACACAGCCACACAAAAAAAAAGTGTTTTTTCGGGTCTGGAGGTCAGACTAGGTTTACTCCATGTTTTTTGGGTCGCTGAATCCGAATCCGAGGTCCAAAAAACACCAATACGTCAAGATTCTGACATAAACTATAAAACCACATACAACATTTTTTTCGAGTATGTCAAGTTTTCGACATAACCTTCAAAATACCTCGTTATCTAACCTATTTAACACTTCAATATAATTTAAGTAAAAGTAACAGTTCTCTGCTCTACTAGGTTTTCTCTTTTTTTTCCGCCTTCCAACGATACATCATTTTGCACAATTTACAAATAGCACGCGGAACCCTGCTATTATGTTGATCAATCTTTGAATTGAAATTTTATTCGTATAAGCTGCAAATATTATCGTCAATCGTTTTTTGCGGAGATGTCATTTGTCATATTTGGAACAAACGTAACAAAAATTGTCATGATTAGCATGACAATCTTGTAGCATTAAATTCCAAATTAGATGACGACGGCTGCGGGCCCGCTTTCTCTCCCTACTACGGGTTTAGCGACCCCGAAAACATATAGTAAAAATGGTGTGACCGGACCCGGACTCGAAAAAAACGTTATGAGGTCTTTTGAGGTTATGTCTGAACGCTGACGTGTTGGGGTTTTTTGGACCTCGGATTCAGATTCAGCGACCCTAAAAACATACAGTAAAAATGGTCTGATCTCCAGACCCGAAAAAACATATCAATTTCTCCATTACCCTGCATTTTAAATGAATAAGTTAGGAAGAGAAATTTATTTCTATTTCATCTGAATGTATATGACAAATGGAAAAATTAAAAAAAAAATTAAGTGAAGTGAATACCTCTATTTGTTAAACACTCCCATTTATGAATATGTGGAAAAAATTACCAATGAAAAAAAACATTAAGATGCATTTATTTACTGTGGGTAAATTAATCGATTATTCGTTCAAGTTTTTTTAAGATAATTTCAATGTCGAATCGTGCCTTAAAAATCGGAACTAGGGCCAAGCTCATTTTTTTCAACTCCTTTATTAAATTTTGTATATTTACGTGAATAGAGGGCAATTACGCCGAATCTGAACGACAAAAAATAATAGCTTTTCTTAAAGAGATTCAAACGCTTACTTTGTAGAAGTGCTACTGCAACTCAGAGGCAGAATTAGGTTCCGTATACGATTTTCGAGCTATTCAGATCCTTACTATCCGAATAGTGTTGGTTCTTGAGATAAACGAACTTTAGAAAGTGCTGTCTCGAAATTTTAAAACTTAAACTTTAAGTGTCCACTAACTTCCCTAAATGTTTCCAAGTTCATTTTTGAAAAATATTTGACGGAAAAATTTAATTCAAATAAAATGAAAAGGAACCTTTGGATCTACATATTGCATGCTATTCGGATGTTCGGACTATCCGGATATTTGGAAAATATTGTAATCTTTATTTCAAAGCAATCATTGCCTAAGAAAATTGAAAATTGATTGAAATATAAAAAAATATTAGATGGAATAGTAAATATGAGAAAATATAAAAAATTCCATAGGTTTTCAAGCATATTCTGAACCTTATCTAATTTTATGGAAAAAGTTAAGGAATTTAAAAATATTTTAGTTTATTTCCAAAATTCTCGTTTCTCGATTGCATAATGCTTTTAACCAAAAGGGCCCCAACTCAGTAAAAGTTTCTGTTGTTACATTACACAATTGTTATTTTGCACACGCGCGAAATTTTCGTAATCATAATTAAATAACAACAACAAAAAATAATTCACACTAACAATGAAATAATAATAAAAATATAACAAAACCCCTTTGTATAATTTTAAATCAAATTTAAAATACATTCTCGTCATAACCGAACATACATAAGAGTTATTATAAAACAAATAGGAAATATTAGCTATATTTTTAAAATTCCGCTTATAAATTCAGTATTACAGTGCAGACACACGAGAGTGAATTTCAAGCAAATTTAGCATTTTGTTGAAATGCGGAATTTCGCCATACAAAAACTGTCAAATGAAATTTTGCATTTCAGATGCATTTCAACGAGATGCACTTGAAATGCCGAAAGTAACTAGCAGCCCTCCAACACATGGTTGTAAAAAACAGAGCAATATAATAAAAATGTACTAAACAACTTCGTTTTTTCTTTTATACTATGTTCCCACTCAGCCAAAATTGCGTGGTTTCGGCTGAAACTGCGTTGATCGGCATATAAAAGTAAGTCAAGCAAAAATCGAATGCAACTCTGATTGTGCTCACTGAAACGAATTTGCTCTAACATTTCTATACAGACATTAATATATTTTGCTTTGAGTACATCTTGATTAATAATTGAGTGCGGGAGAAGAGGAGCTTATAGCAAAGGTATGGGCAGAAAAAGTGGAGGAGTTGCGTTAGTCAAAAAAACGACCAAGGCTACATAGTGGCTGCGGTTGAAGTAAAACAGGATACAGAATTGATGCTTTATGGTATACATTTTTATTTCTTTTCTTTTATTTTTATTAAGACCGAAATATTTAGCAATAATTATATTAGCCGCCGGCATTACAACAAGAAATAAACACTGAGCTGTCAAACGAAACCATAATCGAAACCAGCTCACAATGTGAACGATTGCAGTTTCGTTCGAAACCATTTGCCGAAACTATGCAATTTCGGTTCAGTGGGAACATGGTATTAATCTCTTTTTAATGGACGTCGTCTTATTTGATAATATATATTAAATTTGTCGTTACTTTCTTTCGTCCATGATTTATTTTAGTGGAAGCTGTGTAGGTTCTGCCTCCATAATTTTTCTTATTATTTAAGGGGACATTTCAGTTTTAAATGGGGGAAAAATAAGCTTTTTGGGGAATTTTTTTTTTTTAAACTATGATATTTTATTACAAAGTTGTTTAAATTTGTTATTAGTATCTTATTGAAGAACAAAAAAAATGTTTGACCACTTTTAATTCAAGATGACGTCGGTGGAGGGCATCTCCAATTTTTTGCAGTAAGTTGAATTCTGAGCTTCCTAATAAAGATAAAGACATAAACCAGACATTTCTCTATACGCTGAACTACAAAAAGTGAAATTTTCCCATTCGCCTTATACAGGATCTTTTTTCTCCAAAAAACGAAAAAAAAACACAAATTTTTACTTGGGATTTCCCTTGTAGAAAAAAAGGGGGAAGGTTCCAGCCATGATTATAAAAAATCAAACTCATTTTGGTTTTAAGTTTAGTAGAACACGAGATATCAGTCCTACTAGTTCAAAAAACATAACTTTGCGAAAAACACGTTTAAGGTTTTTTTAAATAAATTTTTAATTTTTAAAATTTTAAAAAATATTTTTTTATGCAAATTGCTTTTAGTCAGACACCCATATTGCATCCTGAAGGTTTTCAAGTTCTTTCAACTTCCCTAGATGCTCTGATTGGGCCTTTTTCCTGCAGTACATGCTTCTTTAAAATGCTTTCCGCTCTTTCTGTTGCGAGTTTCGTCAATTTTCAACGTCCGAAAACGTCTTTATTAGAAATCCGGATAGAAGAAAGTATGCTGATTACGAATCGGATGTCAGTTTTTCAAAATTCAAAATAGTGGATCCAATATGGCGATAGATTTTTTAAAAATTTATCTGATTAACTTGAAACCTGTTGCTCGGGAGTTTTCGGGGTAGCTAATTACGAATCTGGCATCAGATTTGAAAATACAAAATGACAGATACCTCTTTCTCTCTTTTTATGTACTTCCCAATACACAAAGTGTACACTGATGCAAAGTGTAATAATGGAAATAATTGGTTTTAGTTTACCCATTCAAATTGCGAATGGTTCGATAAAAAATCAGACGTAAACTTATAAAACACCGAAACAAATATAATTTACTTCTTTTTTTTTGAGCTCTATCAGAATCCACTTTCAGAATCTTGCTTTTTTTACCTTTTTGTGTTGGAATGTGTAATTAATTAAATTAATTAACTACAATGTAATTGAACTTTTCCCCCTTTTTTCTAGCCTATTCACCAAGTACACGTGATTCTATGAATGATTCCTTTAAGCAACAACATTATTTACATCCGACCAGTTCATATGGCAAAGATCTTTGCGGAAGTTCCTATATTTATCATGATCCCGTTGCCAATCAAATCTACTCAGATGTAACGTCTGTACGTTCATTAGCATCGATTGGTATCGGTTCGACTGATGGACGAAAACTGGTGATACGTCGTGTGCCGCATACACCAAATGAATTATTTAGTTTAGTGCATCCACCATCACCGCCGTAAGTTTACTTATCATTATTTATTATTATTTGCACTAATTATTCGCATTTGTCGTCATTAGTCGTAGTTATATTTAGTAATAGTGCTTCGTGGTTGTTATTGCAATATGTAACTTTTTTAATTTATCGTATTTTAAATTATAACGAATTATACAACATTAAATTTTTACAGGATGCTATTCGCTAAATTTATTAGTTTTTTTTTTGTAATTATGTGCAGTCATAAATTTAATGTTTGATAGACGAAAGTAGCGACCTTTTGATGGCGCGGTGTTATAAATCTTATTTATTTTTGCGTTTTTCTTTAGTCTGCGATACCAGCAATTATTCACTTAACTATACAGGATATGCCTGAATCATTGTGACACAATCGAATAATCATTATGGTTTTTTGAATAACCAAAATCTCGCTTAATTGATATTTAGTAATTTTTTTAACTAAAAATTTAGATTATTAAAAACTGTTAACATGCCATAAAATCACAACTATTAAAAACTATTATAAAAAAAATAAAAATACTTAAATTGATTTTTTAAATTAGACTAATATTTGTAATTTCAGTTCCGCAAATAGAAATTTAACACCTTATTTTTTCTTCGCCTGAAAATGGCAACCAATCAAATCGTTCAAATATGAAATAAAGCACATGATCCCATTCCCATGAAGCTTAACCATGTCCAAAAAGAACCTTAAATGAATTAAAAGCAAAAATCCGAAAACGTGCATATAAAAAATATAATTATGCATCTAAATATTAAATCATTAAGAGACGCATATATTTTCATACATATCAATAACTAAATTTAGTTTAAATAAGGTTTAAGCTGATTTATTTTGATTGTTAATTAACGCCTAAATATTTAAACTTTGAATGTATTCGCATATGTGTTAAATATAGATAAAAATTGATCGATATTCTAGCAAAGGTTTATAGGTTTTCAAATATGTAAAAATTGACAGTAGTGTATACTCGGGCATACCATACAGACGGCTTCTTAACCGCTCCAACAAAATCGAACCGCGAGCGTACGATCGACCCAATAGAAAAACGCAGTGCGTGGCGTTTTTTCGAAAAAAAAGAAGAGAAATGGCATAATTAGTGTGAAAATAAAATATTTTTAAATTATATAATCTAATTAATTTTTCTATATAGAGAGGAAAAATTTTAAGTTTTTACTTTTTGTATTTGGTTTTTACAATAATTGGACCTTTTCCCCAGTGACATTAATTAGATTGATTTAAAATTACTGCCTACTACTACAATTAATAAACGTTCCACCGTTATGGATGCAGCATCCTCCAAACATTCAGAACAGTCCTATTTTCGTTTTAATCGCATTGCCAAAGTGTAAGATATAAGCTTAATTATTTTTATTTAAAAAAAATAAAAAAATTATTCGACACGTGATTTAATTTTTCGATTACATCATAAAAAATTAGTTCAAGTTTTGGGAAAATTATTTTAAATGCTCACTTAAGCTTATTAAAATTTTTATTTATTCTATTTATTAGCAAATTTCGTAGTAACCCACTTATTTACATTTTATATTTGAACCTGATGCGTTAAATATTCATAAGGTAAACAATGTACATGCTAAAATGTTGTTTTTTTTTTTAAACTTATAAATTGTGTGAATAAAACATTTATAATCTATATACATTTGTATCATTTTAATATGAATTACATGTGTTAATTGTCTCTTTTACCGGAAACATTTTGGATAAGTTATATTTAGTTCAACTTAATTTGATTGATTTTTAACGAACAGAATTGAGCTTTGTTTTTTGAGCAAACAGCTGTCTGATTTACCTTTCCGAAATACGTACTGTTTTGTTAGTCTCTTTGACAATTATCCTTTCATCTGGATATAGCCTATTCACACGGACCCCAGATTGAGCAATCTCGGTTTATTTTTCAATTTCAGCTGAAATTGAGTTGAAATTGCTCAATTTCGTTGAAATTGTGTTGAAATTGCGCTACTATCAGAAAACTCTGTTAATCTGTATTGATAGAAAAATTGTTGAGAAACACATCACTATCAATGACAAATATAAAACATTTATTTATTTTCAATGGAAAAAAGAAGGGCAGAAAAACTTTTGTGCCGAAATTGCTCAATTTGGGCTCCGTGTGAATAGGCTATTATATAATTGAGTCGATACATATCAAAACCGCCTAAGTTCGCCATTAAACAATTTCGGAAAATTCAGACTTTGAATTTTCTTGCAGTCTATTTGATGTGGCTGCTGGAAAACCGCAAAAATATATAGAAAATAGTTTTTTTTGGAAACATCACAATGTAAAGATTAATTTAAAATAAAACAGTTCCTTTTTTGGACTTGACATAACAAAATTTGACAAAACAAAATTTTCATAAAAACTGAAAACTGTCAAGTTTCAATAGAAATATCAGTCAAATGATGTGATACGATTGGGTTAGGAGGACTTAAGTATATTTGATTTGCGCATAAACTTAAGCAATTTTGAAAAAATCTCCGATATCTATTTTTTTTTTTACTTTATCTTGTATATTGGATTGGCTTATTTTAAAGAATTTTTATGTTGGAGATATATTTGCTAAGCCAAAAATCTACAAAATTTTAGGAAATGGGAGCTTAGGGCTTTTACTACTTAGGGTGTGTCCTATCTACCTCCACTTTCTTCTCTTTATCTGGGTTAATATTGATTCTTCGTTTGCAAGGGTCCAAAGATCCTCATTGTTTATTAGATTTGGTCAAAATATTCTGTATATGCTCTGCAGACATTTGTTAATAAAAGCTTATAGTTTCTGTGTAATGTTGTTTGAAATTAACTAGGTTTCACTTCCATATGTGAAGGTTGACTTTACACATGCTTTGAATATTCGGATTTTTGTTCCTCTGGAAATTTGTGAACTTCTCCATTTAGGCTGTAATCTTCCAAACGCAACTCTGACTTCGTTGGGTCTGTTGTTGACATCATCTTCTACTCCACCATTTGTGGTCATCATGCTGCCTAGATAGCAGAATTTGTCCACGTAGTCAACAGACTGGCCATCAATTGTGATTTGCTCATTGCTGACGTTGTTAATTCGCATAGCTTTAGTCTTCTTGATGTTTATTTTTAGCCCCACGTTGCGTGCTGCTGTGATCAGATAGTCAGTTTTCGCTTGCATGTCACTGAGGTTGTGCGAGACAGACATATATCATCAGCAAAGTCTACGTTCTCAAGGTATTTGTAGAGTTTACATATAATGCTACTAGCTACTATTGTTTCTTAAATATTTTCGGCTTACCGATTATGAAGAGCATAACGGAGATCGGACATCCTGGTCTGACTACTACGTTGGTTGTGAATGAAGCTTTATTTCTACTGAGCTTCATTATTACCTTTTTGATTTCTTTCAAAGCGAGCGAGATTGTAGATAATTTTTTTATATGGTTCTGCACAGTATATGTATTTTCATCGTTGTCAAGCAAGGTGATATAATAGTGTATAGCATTTTGAAATTTCCTCTAAAATGAGCTAAATAATAACAATGGTTTATATAATTCTAAGTTGGAATTAGATGCTATGAATTTTAACTCATTATGGCTTGAATAAAAATTCATGACGTGATTTATGTAAATTCGAGTATTATGAACCTTAACGGTCTACGTACATACATACGTTAAGTACGTGCGGTTAATGCCACCAAATAAAGTTAATTTACAATGGTTTTAAAGTTTGATTTATGAAATTTACAAATCTCACATTCCACTGACAACATTTGAATAAAAATCAGCTTCTAAATTATTTAGACTGATGGGTTGTTACACTATGGCATAAGTTTTCAGTAAACAAAACATATGAATGCATGTACATAAGAAGTACCCAAAAAATAAAATAATTTTTTATTTTCAAGGGCTGTGCGTAATTATATTTCTTTGCCCCTAGATATGAATGTCTAATATAAAATAATGAGGAACACTATACAACCGAAAAATCATTTATAAAATTTGGGGTTATTCGGACCCTCGTAAATGGATTGTCCTAGCTTGTGAAAAATGGAAATAGCTTTGTGGAACGAAATGCCACCATCCCTCCCTCCCTCTAAAATTTGGACTTTCTTCTTTTTGAATTGATTTGAATCAACTATAGAATCTTACTTCAAACAATCAAAAATTTTTCGTTTTTATCTTTGGATATTTTACAATAATTTTTTGCTGGTTGCTGTAATTTGTTTTTTTTTTTTAATTTTCAAAACATTTTCTGATACTAACTGCTTAAAAACTTAAAAAATATGCAGTTGGAATCTCCACGAGTTATACAGAATATATACATATACAGGATGAAAATTAGAGAGTGGTACACACACCTTTGTGGTTGTTTTCAAAGTACTTTCCATGAAATTAAAAATATAGATTGTTCAGTATGTTCCAAAAAATGTGTTGCGTATAACTTTTTTCTACATGATCCGACATGCATGTAAAAGTGCAAATTATTTTTTAAATATCATTACCTATTTCGCGTTATAGTTTTTTTTGCAGAATATTTTTGTCTTTTGTAGGTATAACACAATATTCCTAATGAGTGCCGCGTATAAAAAACACTTTGAAATTGTGTTTTCAAATTCGCATTCAAAATGACCAAAGATTACCATCAATTTCATTCGTAATGAAGTGATTGAAGAGGCACAAAGAATTTGGAAACGTAGATGATGAAGCGGGTAGAGACTTGAACAGAGGAACCTCAAAAAAGAACGATGAAGTTTTAATAGAGCAGTTTTCGAAAAAACACACGCTGAGTTTGAAACAAGCACAAGAAAAATTGGCAAAAAATCGTATTTTTTACCGATGATTCAAGTTTTTATATTTAGAATAATTGGAAGAAAGCCTGCACAAAAAATGGTGAAAAATTATCACAACGCACGGTTAAGCAAAGTTAATTCTAGAATTGTACCGAAAGGGTTTATTAAAGTCTGCAAAATTATTATATGGAGCAGGAAATAATGGGATGGATCTTCCAGGAAGATAATGATCTAAAACATCGGAGTCGCCTCTGCATATCCTGGAAAAAAGAAAATGACATAGTCACGTTAGATTGACCTTCACAGAGTCCAGATGCGAATTCAATCGAAAATGTGTTGTCACTGATGGATCTCAAGCTAAAAATAAATCAAATCAGTGGTACAAAACAGCTCATTTGGGTCATAAAAAAAATCTGGATGAATCTAAGCAATGATTATGCAAAGAAATTAAGCGAAAGTTGCCGACGACGATGCCAGGTGATTATTGATAGTGGACATCTTACTAAATTTAATTGCGCAATAGCATTATAACTATGCTTTAAGAAATAAATGGAAAATATATATATATATTAAGGCTCTTCTCGATCGATCTTAGTCGAGGCTTTCTCTAATGAGCGTTTCAGTGATCCCACTCAGTGGTTTTGAGAAGCACAAACCAGCGGTTTTGATATTTCGATCAGCAAAGAAAATCTCAATTTTTCGTAGAACTTTTTTATACCCGGCCTTCAAAAATCAAAGAAACTTTAACTGTGGGCACTTCTAATGTCGAAATATATAAAATAAATCTTTTTTCAATGTCATTATATTTTAATTTTAATACGAATATGTATAAAAATGATTTTGCTTGTATGAACATAAGTATGTATGTGTAGCTTTTTTTTTTTTTTTGCTAGTTAATTTTTTCGAAGCCCCTCCAAAACTTACTCAATCGAAACTTAAAAGCATGCGCCAAAAATTTATATATAATTTAAAACTCGCTTATTAAATCGATTGACTTAAATTAAGTCATTTTTTTACAATTTCTATTACGTCATAATGAATTTAATAATTGTATTATTATAATTTTTAAACCTATATTACGGAACTTATTTCTCTCACTATTAGCACACAATATGAATATGGATTTTTGTTGTTGTTGATATTCAATTTTAATGCTGCCTGTCATTGTTGACAGCAATTTGATGTGCTTCGTTGAATTTATCCGATTGGAATTTAGATGCAAAAACAAAGCTTGACTAAAAAAAAAAATAAAAATAAAAAGAAATGTCACGTCATAAAATCCCACTTTAATTTTTCACTTATAGTTGATGTGTTTTTGCTTCCGCTGCAAAATTTTTATGAATGAAATCTATTAGAACTATTGCAGTATTATTATGTATGTAACTAGTTATTAGAGTTAAATGATTTCTCACATGTTTAGATACTTTGATGTAGAACAAAGTTATGACTGCTATTTACAATCAAGCAGCTGTCAAGCTTTGCAATTGTATACCTAAGTGAGCCTACCCAATAAAAAATGTCGGTATTTTTCCTGTATTGGTGAACAACAGTTGGTTACCATGGCTACTATAAAACAGGATCCCCTTTCACTGATAACCACACCAGCACTAATTAGTTTAATGAAAGGAATCTAAAAATGTCTCAGTTCGCCAGTAGTGATGAGTGATAGTCCGCAAATTTCGAATCTGTATCGATTCCTGCATCAAATTCACCAGCTAAAAGGTTAACCGGGCTTGATTAGTTTAATTCGGATTCAATAATGGTTGATATACATCGATTTCAACTAAAAAAACTTTATTTCTCATAAAAGATTTTGACACCGATCAGTAATGGACTGATCGGTCTAATGGTTGTCAGTACTGTATTCAGTTTAAAAGCCCGCAACAGACCCGAGTATCATTTTTTACTTGTGTCAATCGGTGAATGGTGATAGTCTACTACTTATGGATACCATATCGACCGTAAATCTTTAATTACAATAACCAAATTAAATTTAACTTTCTAATGTATCTCTTAATCATTTCTATAATCAAGACCTAAAGCCCTATCACTAATTCCGACGAAGCTCCCTTCGGAAAATGAAATTGTATTCCTAATTCCAAAGAATTCGAAGATATCGCTGCTGTTTTGTACCAAAAGTGGAAGGAAAAAGTATTAAAAATTTTAAGAAAATATAAAAATTAATCAAAGGGAAGTGTTTTTGTGCAATAAGTTTTAAAAAATAATGGCGGTATTTTTAAAAGAGGAAGAGACGAAGTGTCGAAGCAAGCCGTAAGCCGGCTGTAAATATACAAGAAAAAATACCAATTATGTAATTTTTCTTAGATTTGTGAAGAATTTCAAGTTCAACAAAGATGCACGAGTATAGTGAAGCATGAAGTTGGGTTAAGTCGAAAGCAGGAAGTTACAGCTTTGGGTCATGTTGTGGATGTTATGCGATTTCTGTCTGAAGGTGGATAATAATTAGCAGGACGTTGAAAAGGGTCAGGATGTTGGAATGGCACAATCAACGATGCCGAAAGCAATAAAATGGAGTTTGAATATTTTGGAAGCGAAGCTTTGTGCAAAGTGAATCAAAGTGGATATGACTAATGAAGAAAAAAGAAGGCTAAAATAGATTTCTATGAAAGAACGCGATTTCCTGACTTTATAATGTGCCCAAGTCTGTTTAGCTGTACACTCAATTCTTCCCAAAAGCTTTGAATATTTTCCTTCTTTGTTTTTAGGAACCCCTAAAAACCCCAACGTATTTATCATCCTCTCGTATTGCCTGCAGTTTGAGGATAGCCGAGACCAGTTGGAACATTTACTTTTAAGCTATGCATAATTAATTAATAATTTTGATCTGCTTCAAAAAATAACAATACATATTTATAAAACGTTGTTATCCTGTTTATCTTTATTTTTCTTCCGCTCCCGACAAACTTCAGTATTCGTATAAAATCATCTCAAAACAGTCAATCTCTCAAATTTCGAAATTTTCGGGGAAATTTCGTGGCCACGACGGAATTAAGATACGAATTGTTCATTCGTAGCTACGACGGGAGCTCCATCGAAATTAGTGATAGGGCTGCTAATGAAAATGGTATTTCATAAAGGAAAATACTAATATTTTAGCACCTAAAGACAGTGGTGCATAATCATTATCAAAAATAAACTGAACTTTAATGCCGTAAGGAATTAGTGGGATTAAAGTGTAGTTTAATTAAAGTACACTTAATTTTTTACTATGATTATGCATCAGTATAATTCGTTCTGATTTTTATTTTTAATTTAATTTTAATCATTTTAAGAACTTAATTTCTATTTTCTTTCTCTTCTTAAATTTAGTCCACCCGGCCTTGATTATGATGACGATGACAGTTTCATGGATATGTCAGATGAAACGGCCAATTTGAAACCACGTCAGCAACATTGGGGCAGTAAAATGCAATTCGTTTTGGCTTGTATTGGTTACTCAGTGGGTTTGGGAAATGTTTGGCGTTTTCCGTATATGTGCTATAAAAGTGGTGGAGGTAAGTTTTGCAAAAATCGTAAATCTGTAATTAACCTATAATTTTAACCATTTAAATATTGTATAACTTTGACAAACGTAAAATATTCTCACATTATTTAAAATTAAATTAGATAATCTAATATCAGAACGAATCAGAAATTTTTGTAGTAATTTTTTTTTATGGGTTCTTCAACTATACTGTGCAGAGTAGAAACGCTCCAATTATTATCATTCATACACACATATTTCAACTAAGAAATACTTTAAGAGACTGGCGTGCAAATCACAATAACTTTATGATAATTTAAGTTATTGTAGCAATAAAATTTTATGAAAGTGTAGGTAGTGTAGGCATCATAAATTATATAAACAATATAAATACATAAAGTACATAAACAAAAAAGAAAAAAAATATATAGAAATATAAATGAATTATGACATGTTTACATACTAATATTATGTATTTAGATATAACAACGCAAGTGTTTTTCTTTCTATATAGAAAAAATTTTGTGTTCAATCTTTAAATGCAATTTCCGGTCAATTTATAATTTCGAAGAATCTTCTATAAAAAAAAATAAATATAAAATTTGCTTAAGATAAAAAACAAAACGGTGTCATCTTTAAATATGTTGACGTAAACGTAAATGTCATGCTCATACAAAAAGTTAAGTTCATTTGATGTTTAAGTATCTATTTGTTTTTATGAAACTAGATATTTTAATATTTGGCATACACATTTTCAGACATAAGTATGTATTTATAATAATTTACGTTTTTATTTACATTATCACTATACCTGCTATTTGTATATAGGTCTAGCTAGCAGGAATTAAGTATTTTGTTTCTAATTACAATTTAAGATTGGGTGAGGTGGTGTAGTCTAGGCAGAACGTAGGAAGCTGTAGTTGAAAAATTTATACAATTTTTTTACAATCATTCTACGATTGAATTAGTATCGGATTTTCTTTTATGATTATAGTTGTCTGGCACTACCCACATTTTAACATTTTAACACCAACCACAAAATAATCTTTGGAATATTTTTTAACACCTTTGGAAGTTTGGTCAGTCATTTTCGATGAACGTTATTGCGCTGAATACGAATCTGGTGTTCAAATTAGCATACCATATTTGTTCATACGTAAAACTTTCGATAAAATTTCCATTAGATGGGGCCCAAGTGCAATAAAAAATCATCGCTTCCTTCGAATATTTTGTGTTGATCTTAAAATAATCAAGAAATGAATCTCAAATGCAAAATATTAGTGGTTGTGGTGGAAAAAGAAAAGTATAACTTATCACATTCCCACAAATTAATACTAAGTTGCTTAGAAAAACCGTCCACGGAGTCCACAAATTACAATTTAATACTAAGTTGGGTTAAGTTTAATACTAAGCTAGGTTAAGTTAAAGCTCTTGCATCCATCTTTAACCTCTCTGAACTCTTAATAAACGATATTAGATCTGCTGGCGGAAACTCCGCCAGTTCCTTAATTTATCCGAACAATCTGTCTTCTAACAAACGGTGACAGAGGTAACTCTAATCCTTGAGGCCATTATACCAATGATACCAATTATGTTGGTTTTTTCTTCTCTGTGTAATTTTATTATCAAGAAAATACCATAAACTTCGAACTAATATACAGTCGTTCTTGGTGTACCAAGATTTATAGATTGTTCCTTTGCTTTCTAGTCCAAACTTAATTTCACTGTTAGGTGTCTTCATCGACCCAAGTTCATTTCTAGGTTTCTTGATTTGAAAGATTGTTATTGTTGTAGTTATAGCAACTTGGTGTAGTTCCGCAGCTTAGACTAGACCATTGTTCAAATCAATACTTGAAAGGTCAATATTCTTTGTAGTTATGCTTTGCGCTGCTTTATCAATAACGAAGATCTCAATTTGAAAGACAATATAGAAGTCAGGCAGTTTAAAACACCCCATTATTGAATCGAAAAAGGGCGCAGATCCAGTATAAACTTCTATCTTGGACCCATCAGTGTAGAATTAGAGGGCGTTGCTGTTAATAACCACTTTATCATTTCATTTTTGTCTCAGAAATTTCTTTCTATTAAATATCACTTAAGAGTTACCGCCGTGGAGTAGTGGTTAGTGTGCTCGACTGTTACGCAGGGTACACAGCTTCTATATCCGGCATGGTTGAAAATCGAGAATAGAAAATAAAAGTTTTACTATATGGCACCACTTCTTGGCCAACAATGACAAACTTCGAAGAACTAAATATTGTCTAAGAAAAGTTTCACTAAAACTGTAGGTAACTTCCATTCATCCCCATAATCCAGGACAATAGACACAATTTTTTTAAATATTTTTTTTTAAATGTCTAATCTGCACAAAAGAAAAAACACAAACGTTGTATTTTTAAATTATGGATAACTAGTGTTTAGTACTTTAGTACTTAATTTTATATTTCTGAATTAGATATTTTTTCTTAAATATTTTCTTTGCTATTTTTCTTAATTACAGGCGTATTCTTAGTACCTTATTGCATAATACTAATTATATGTAGTATACCGCTATTGTTTATGGAATTATCTGTTGGGCAGTACACAGGAAGAGGACCAATTGGTGCATTGGGGCAATTATGTCCATTATTTAAAGGTATGTATTGATTTTCTTTTTTGTATGTAATTGAGCTTTTACAATCTCCATACAACTTCACACAAAACATTATAATGAGGTTCACAGTCAAGGTTTATTTTGTGTTAAACTCTATATGCAAGTCTATAAAGCTTATGTTATGCTTTATTAACAATGATCTAATTTTTTAGCGTAGTAACGGAATGTGATACAATTTTTTTCAAACACCCCCTCGTACCAGCCAACACTATTTATGAACTTTTTTTTTAAATTAAAAATAGAGATATATGCTAATTAACAAAATGTGTAAATATAGTGCAAAGTTAGATATGGCATATGTAATACATATGTAGCAGAATTTATTTTAAAACCAATAAAATTATTAAGTAGAAATTTAAAAAATTGTATTAACTAACTTCCTGATTTCAGAAAGATCACATTACTCGACCTGTAAATTTCAAAGCACTTCTTCTTCAAACTATATGCATATACAGTATAATTTTAAATTTTAGTTTTATAGCCTTTAAAAAAATAAAAAAAAACTTCCATTGATATGTATATGAATGTGCACAATTAGCTTTTTCTTTAGTTTAGCTAAAATTTGTCATAAATCATTTTTGTTGTTTTTGTTTTTTAGATTACCTTTTCATTAATGTAAATGTAACTACAATATTTAACCACAATTTCTAGTTTATATTACATCAGATACTTGTACGCCCACAATAATATTACTATAAAATCTCTTATAAATATTAATATATACCTTGTAAACATATTATACAAACATTATCCAAATACGCTATAATAATTAGGAATTGCATTTTAAGCAGTAGGTAATTAAAATGTTCAACAAAACAAATTTGGTATATTAGTTGTCTAGACAACAAAAGACATTGCATTCAAATTAAAATTTACAATGGCATAAAGATAGAAGGAATTTTATATTCTACAACCTAAGTATGGCAAATTATGTACATATACTAAAACCTCATGTAAATATGTTTATAAGTATCAATAAACAATTGAAAAATAGTTTGATCACAGTTCTCCAATTAAAGATTCTACGTCAATCCGAACCTAGAAACTTTATAGGTATTCGAATTTATATGGTATCATTTCAATGTAAACTTCACAAAATTATAAAGATGTGCTAATATTTATTTAATTTTTCATAATTCTCTTTTATTTTAGGCGCTGGTCTCGCTAGTGTTGTTGTCTCATTTTTAATGTCAACATATTATAGTGTCATTATAGGTTATTCAATTTATTACTTTTTTACATCATTCAAGCCACATATGCCATGGACCGATTGTAATAATAGGTACAGTTTATTAAGTTTATTTAAAAAAAGAAAAAACAAGAGAACAAAATAAAAAACTAAAATTAAACTTAATTTTGATGTCAATATTCATAGATGGAATACGCCAGACTGTTGGGTGCCACAACGTTTAAATAATAATTCATCAGCGCCAAGTACGTCACGCACACCATCAGAAGAGTTTTTTGAGTAAGTAATTAAATTCAAATTTAAAATTCATAATGTTTATTTAATAGTTTGTTTTAAAACCTCTATTTTTAAATAGAAATAAAGTGCTGCAAATAAGCCGTGGTATTGAGTATCCTGGCTTAATGCGTTGGGAGTTATTTGCCTGTTTGATATGCGCCTGGTTGATGGTCTATTTTGCAACATGGAAATCGATTAAGTCATCAGCAAAGGTAAAAGAGGATGAAAGCATTTGAGGAGGAAACATGCAAAAACCGATAATTTTGGTGCCATCTTTCGGTTTATCAACAAAATTTACCAAAGATGTATCCAAACAACAAAATTTCGGTATCATAATTTACCACCCGCAAATATTTTTTTTTTTTTTTCTTTATTTCTTCACATTTGATACAATGCAACTATACTTATATCAAACAAAGTTAACTAAAAATATTTAATTAAAATATACCAAGTATCGCTCCTAATCGGAATATAGGGTGGATACAATATCTCTCCACCTGCTTCTAACAGCTGTCAGGTGCTTAATTTCAATCTAAGCGAATCTAGAGCAACTTTCGGCATGGATAGTGGGTAATCAAGTTTGTCGTGGGTGCTCTGCTTGGCGTCTGACATATGGGTTCCATTGAAAGGCCATCTTCTCTATGTTGTCGCATAATATGAAAACACCAACAACAAAAATATAGAGAATAGGGGAGGAGGGTCCTTATACTTTCTACAATATATTCATACCATTGAAAAAGCTAAGCCAACACACAGTGACTCACAAAACTAATCACATAAAGAACATTTTCCATACATTTTTGCAATATCGAACGAAAAAAACGATATGAATTATATTTCAAAATGCCAGCTGTCCGAAATAAGAATAAATTTTTTTTTGGTAAAATATATCGTATTTTTCTCGGTTTTCTAACGATATCGCAAAAATTGATAGTTTTAAGGCTTTGTCATGTTCTGAGACCCAAGTTTATATTCAAAAATAAACAGTTTTTTCACATATCTACATCCGATTTCTACTCCAAATGCCTACATTTTTTCCTAGATCAGATACTCAGATGTAAACATCAAAAAATTCACGGATATATCCCAAAAAAAAGAGGAAAACCAATTCATGAGCACCCAAAACTGACTAGCTTCATCGCTGCTGTACATCGGGCTGTACCGAACGCCAAACCAAGACTTTTGACAAAATCCTATATAGGTTTTTTTTTGTTAGGTCAAGTACTTTTCAGCTGTCATAGTCATTACGCTGGACCCGCAATTGTGTTGGACAGTGTAATTTGTTTGCATTTTATTGGTTACGTTCAGAAGACGCAACTGTTTTGTATATCTTCTGAACGCAACCATTCTGTCGCAGGTCAAAAATAGAAATAGATTGTAGTCGCAATTGTCGTTGTGTTGTTTTAACGCAGTGTTGCTGCGAATGTGTCTATCTTCATAAGAATACATGCGATCTAAATGTTAACAGTTTAGCGGATTCCGCTGTATACGTTTTTCGCAAATATCTTAAAACTAAGAAATATAGATTTATCGGTTTTTGTTTAATTGCTCCTCATTTTCAAATCATTTTTAGCTATTGTAATTTTTAATCAACTACAGGTACGCTACTTCACCGCCACTTTCCCATTTGTTCTAATCGTTATACTGATGGGGCGAGCCGTAACTCTCGAGGGTGCCGATAAGGGTCTACGGTATTTCTTTCGTCCGAATTGGTCTGAATTGAAAAATGCAAATGTTTGGATTAATGCTGCATCGCAGAATTTTAATTCGCTCGGCATAACATTCGGCTCGATGATCTCATTTGCTAGCTATAACAAATACAACAACAATATATTACGTGATACTATCGCTGTTAGTGTTGTTAATATATTGACCAGTTTGCTGGTGGGTGTTTTCGCTTTTGCCACATTAGGTAATTTAGCGTTAGAGCAAAATACAAATGTCCGGGATGTGATCGGCGATGGCCCCGGATTGATATTTGTTGTCTATCCACAAGCAATGGCCAAGATGCCCTACGCGCAACTATGGGCGGTAATGTTCTTCTTTATGTTGTTGTGTTTGGGTTTGAACTCACAGGTGAGATATTACTAATTCAAAAAGAAGAATTCTACAGTAAATTTATTTCCTGATTACTTTATTTTTAGTTTGCCATCGTTGAAGTGGTCGTAACTTCCATACAAGATGGTTTCCCTAATTGGATCAAACGGCATTTGGGCTATCATGAAATTGTTGTGCTATTTGTATGCGTAATTTCATTTTTGTTTGGTTTGCCTAATCTAATACAGGTTGGATTTACTTTTTAACTATTGTATTAACCTATAACTTTTTTTAAACTTATTTTTGATTTTAAATAATTCGGCAGGGCGGCATCTACTTCTTTCAATTGATGGACCATTATGCGGCCTCGGTTTCGATAATGTTCTTAGCTTTTTGTCAAATGATTGCAATCGCTTGGTTTTATGGTACCGGCAGGCTATCGAAAAATATAAAGCAAATGACTGGTAAAGCGCCCTCTCTATATTTGAAATCATGCTGGGTTTTATTAGGACCAAGTTTACTTTTCGTAAGTCTGAAGCATGCATTTGCGTACACTAGCGGATGCTGGGGGAAGGGGTGTTGGGATAAAGCCCCCTTACATACATTTTGATCATTAGTTATGAATCAAAAGAAATTTTAAAGGGACGAAAATATTAAAATCCGCTAGTGCTTATATAATATATGTTTATTATATATGCTAAAAATTGGTTCACAAAATATGTTATATATTTCAGGCAATTTGGATTTTGAGCTTAATCAACTATCAGGAACCAAGTTATCACAACGGTGACTATAAATATCCTGAATGGGCCTATGGTATCGGCTGGATGTTTGCATCGTTTTCACTTGTCTGCATACCCGGTTATGCCATTATCAGTTTTATACGTTCGCCTGGCGATACTTTTTGGGAGGTAAACTTAATCATCATAATACATGATATGAAATACAGTCTCATTTCCCCCCATTTTCCTCTTTAGCGCGTTCAAAATACACTACGCCCGAATATTTACGAATGTCGAATCTGCGGTGAACATCATTGTGAACATGATTTCCCCGAACAGGAACAGTATATGCTAGCACAAGAAATGTCTGGCATGTATAAGCCGACTGATCACATGAAACCTTCAGCACCATTGAATTTGGGTCAAAAGGATGGTTATAATCCGATGCGTCTGCATCAGCAAGAAACAAGTGAATTCAAATTTGAACAACATGGTGGTGCAAAATCACCAATATCGACGGCATCAACTTCTGCTGAAGCGGCAGCAGCACCAAAGAGATGAGTTTAGTTGCTTGTCTGCAATTGAGTCATCTCGTTAATTGTAATTTAGCATACTTTTAGGCTTATGTTGCCTGTGTTCGAAAAAAATACAAATTACGTATAGATATTTCAATACAAAAAGAAAAAATGTTCAATATTTCTTTTTTGTTTTTTTTTTGCTTAATTTCTAAAAGATTTTTCCCTTTTTAGCAAAATAGCAAAAAATTAACTTAGCTTTCACTTGTATTTTTAGATAGTTTTGAAATTTTTCTTTTGGTTTATATAATTTGTTATACTAAATGTGTCCATTATAAAGAAATTAAATAACTTAGAATATATGCAAATTTTTCTAAATATAATTTAAATTGTGAACAAATAAAATTCGACAAAAACAAAGAAAATTAATTTTTTCGGGTCTGCTATAGATTAGGAAACTTGTTGCTAGCAGGAGGAATACCCCTTTCGTGAAATCACGTTTTGTTACGATGTGTTACGACCAGGGGAAGAGGGGTCAAAAATTGTCCCCTAACTCGGATAAGGTATTTCAGGCAGAGATACATAAAACATGTAGGACATCAACAACCATATTTAAAGTAGAGCAAATATAGCTTCTTCACAGACAATCAAATAGCTCTCAAAGACGTAGACAAAACAAAAACATTACGCTTGTATGTGATCTCGGTTATAACAACATTGAGAATAATGAAGAGACAGATGAATTAGCTAGACTTGGATCTACCTTAGATATTGTCCAGATGCAATTAGTTCAAAGGCTAGGATAAAACAAATTCCAACGTCAATACAGCTCGTCATTCTCTACGGATTTCGACGCCAACGCAAGCCTGCAAAAATTATTTACGAATGCCAAAACGAATGAATGCGCCTTCCCTTCTGACTGAGTTCAAGAGGCTTCAAAGATTCCAGACTACACATTTTCGTGTGGAGGAGGACCTTTGTAAAGGCCGTCCGAAATCTTTGACCGACGATACAAATGGAGCTCTGATGAAGGCTAAAATCGACAAAGATACAAAATTGTCTCAAGAAATGATAGCTGGAACAGTTAGTTATCTGACCTCCATTGACATGAAACATAAAAGTTAGATTAGGCATTGCCATTGGAAATGTGTCTGAACAAAGACAGGAGAGTATTCCAGGTTTTTTGTTTTTTAGCCATAACTTTTGTTCTAGGCCAAATTTCTCCAATTATATACCGTTAGATAGATCGTTCAATTTGCAACATTGCGTTAAGATTCGACCAGTAGTTTAGGAGCTATTAGCGTTTAAAAAAAATGACCAGACTCGGGCTACTATTCCTAGGCTCAGGCCACCATCAAAAATCGATGAAAAATGACGAAAAGTTCTCGAAAATGACTATCAAATGATTGAAAATGGCAGAAATAAAGCGAAGAATGGACCAAAGAAGTTGAAGTTGAAATGAGAAATGAGAGAATGTCAGTATGAAATTTCAAATGATATTTCATGTTTTAATTAAGTGAAAAGAAAATAAAAATGAAAATTGAATTGAAAAGCAAAATGAAAATTGACTGAATATTAATCCGAATCGCAATTTCAACAAATAAAGTAGCTTCGCGTTATGTTAGCGCATTATAAATGAATTGGTGCCTTGAATTCGATACATGCAATGGAGTTGTTTCTGTCGAGGCGACGATCCATCGATTCAAGGCACACGGTATAAAATTGATTTTGGCCGTTTTTTGTGGCGTTTTCTTCTTTTTTTTGTGGCTTTGATCCGTTCTGGTACTTAAAAATAATTTTCCGATGACAAAATAGATCATAACAGTCAAAGCAAAGGAGGGCCGAGTCCAGGTACTTTTTGTGGCCCGAGTCTGGTAACACGCTAATTTTTGCAATTACAATTTCTACTTACTTTGATCGTGGCATGATTATTTTTTGAGTTATTCACTTTTAAAAACATTCCTGGCTCTTCAGCACTGGTTGAACGTGTGTTCGCAAAAGCGAAAAAAAAAACTTGGAAACAGGAGAATCCTGCTTTTCAAGTGTCGTAGTTGAGATACATTTTGACTATTAAAATGGATTTGGGATATTTGTGCATTGACTTTGCATAACTTTCTTAGAACTAAACCACCGCACGTACAATTTTAAGAGACCTGCCTGCTGAATAAGTCAAGGAGTAATTTTAATTAACGTGTTCTCTGCTGTAGATGAATAATAACAATTAGAATTGATTTAATTTTCATTTTTAACTCAATTTTATGCTCTATATATCTTTGCTTCTGCACTTTTTTATTCTTTTTTAAACGCAACGTATTTTAATATTTTTGTATATTTCAGCATAATGCGTGATACAATTTATTTTCACTTTCAAAGAAGTTATCAAAACGAGAATCAGTAGTAATTTGGCAAAGTGACTTGAAAGACTTATGTATGTCAATCCATATGTATATCAACTTATTTTACAAACTATACAATTAAATACATTTCTTTTTATGTATACTATACATAAGGCGAGACAAATATTACAAAAACAAAGTAGAATAGGTCCTTCCCTGTACTATAAAATTTTACTTAATTTTTCAAGTTTCTACATATTTTTCATAAGAAACCGTTCTACTAACAAAAAACAGGTAAATAAATAGGTAGTGGGAGCGTAAATGATCTCCCCTCCAGGTCAGATGTTTAAAGCTTTTAGGTACTCACATACAGTTACGAATCCTTCAGTGTAAATACACAGCTTTTTCGATGCAACGATGCTCCATATTTCTGCCGATTTTAATTTTATTTCCTTCTGTCGCACAAAAAAGTCTTTATCTTTCCTTTTGTAGAAGATGAAATTGCGAACAATGAATCCAAAAAAAAAACAACACAATAAAAACTTTGCACTTTTTGCACAGTCCCCGTGATAAACATCGAATAAAATACGATAGTTTTTAACCAGTTCAATTCGATTTACAATATTAAAATTTTTCACAAATATCACTTGTTTTTTGTTTTCTTTTTCTCATTCAACTGATGCATCAAAACAGGGAAGCTGTGATTGTTCGAAAAAAAACCGTTGCTTATAAATCGGATATGTATGCGCACGCTTCTATAGAACAATGGGTTGCATTGCATTGTAATATTTTTTGACGTTGCGAATATGTACTGAAGTATTTGTTGTTGGTACCTGAACTTACAACAGGTGATAGCAGCGTCAACTCTGTCTTCCTCTTCTTTAAAGTTTTTCTATGAGGAGATTCAGAACTGTTAAAATCTTTGTTTACGTTTGTTTTTTTTCCATGCATTTTTTACATTTTTGGGTCTCTATAGCAGCAAAACAGTGCGTTGTTATCTTTTACTAGAGAAAATTCTGCTGGTAATGGGTGCGTTTCAGGGGTGCAAAATCAGAAAAGCTGCTTTCAAAGTGTTTTAGAAACGCGTTGTTGAGCCCTTCTGATTAGCAAAGCGGACGCCATTTTTGTAACCATATTATATTTCTGATTTTTCAGAAATTATCCAAAAATTATACAAATATATTTTTAGAAGGAAATTAAAACTTTTCACAAACTAGAATTTAATGGTTATCAAAAATTTTACAACTAATGCATCATGTCGTTTCTAAGACACAAACACTGATTACTGATTTTTGATTAATCACTTCGAAATCAGCTTTTCTGATTTGCATCCGGGAAACGCACCCAATGACTTGAAAAGTGTCAAGTTGCTTGATATACCCAATTTAACAGCAGACGATAACAAACAGCGTCAAAATACAATATTACAGCATTAATTATTTTGCGAAACAATAAATATACAAAATGAGAATTGGCTCCAATTTCCTATATTTTCTTTAAGTTTATTGTAAGTTTGTTTGAATTACTACTTCATCTAAAGGGGCGAATACACGATACAATGGCTGTACAACTATCCGTCAGATTTCGTCATAGCATACAGCTATTGTATCATGTGTGTGTACAAAATGCTCTTCGTCCCGATATCGCACGTTCGAATGCTTTCGGCACAAGATTTCAATAGGCGAGATGGCTGCGACCCATTTTTTTTTTTTTTTTTTTTTTTTTTAATTGCAAGCAAATCGCACAGTGTATGCGCATATTAACAGCCAACGGATCGATGTTGGTACAGTACAAATCGGTACAGCAATTGCATCGTGTATTGAGATTTTTCTACCTCTCTTTTTTAGACAGTCGTTCAGTCGTACAGAAGAAGAAAAAATAGCGATTTTTTCTACCTCTCTCTTTTAGACAGTCGTTCATACTTGCGTCAATAATAACAGCCACTATGGTTGCGTTTAGAAGATACACAAAATTTGAAACTGTTGCTTGTAAATTGCCAACAGTTGTTTTTAAACTGTTGTGTCTTGTGAACGGCATAATGCATCATCTGTCCAATTTTTGAGAAACAACATGTTGGCATGAAAGAGCGGAAAAATTATATGATGGAAAAAATGGAAATATATTTCAATCGCTTAATTTTACGCGCAGTTTTTTCGCAATGTTATTGTGGTGGAAATACGACGTGCATATCTGAACCGAATTTGCTAGTGGTTTATATTTGTTGTTTATTTCGATTTTGATTTTACGTGAAAATATAACTTTAAAGTGAAAATTAGGCGATTTTTTCAGAAATTGTTTTTTTTTTAAATAACCTGGCCACACGGAATCAAATTTTAGGCAGCACCTTTTAAAATTCACTAAAAGCTGATTGGCAACGCTACCATCAGTCTGACATTTCTTTTTTGTTTGTGCGGTTGTTGTTTTTGCAGAAGTCTTACTAAAAAAGTATTAATATAAAAGGAAGATTTCCGAAAGTGTTGAAAGTACCCATAGAATAAAGAGAATCGTAGAAAATAATAATGACAACGTGGGGCAACATTTGTCGCATCTGTAGTAGCCCAACAGATTATGAGATCTTTGCTAAAATTCCAAATTATTTGCATGCCAACTCGAATGAATTTCTCAGCTGGCAAAAGCCGATCAATGTATTGCTTGAAGAGACAACTGGGTTAAAAGTAAGAAATACCGGTTACATATAGATTTTTTTGTACCTATAAATTTGTTAATTTTTCAACGCAGATTTCCATTGATGATGGACTACCACGAAACATTTGTGCACTGTGCATTTCATATTTGAAACATGCAGTAAATTTTCGCGAACAATGTATTAACAATACGCTAGGACTGAAAGCGGTTGAGTTGTTGCGTATGCAAAAAACTAAATCAACTGCTGAAAAGAAACAAAAAGATAAAGAAAGCTTGCTGATCACAGCACAAGAATTGAGCTATGCCGCGGAGCGTGAAAGCGATACAAACTTACTCGTCAACAGTAACAATAGTTGCCAACAACAGGATCAAGATAAAGTGTGCAAGCAGCTTTTGAATAATCAATTCCAGCCGAACATGCCAACGCAAGAAAATGTGGAGCAACAATTGCGTTATTTAAATTTACTCTTTGATAAGGATACAAATGCAGGATTACGCCCCAAATATAGAGGAGTTGCGGCTGGAACAAGTACATCGACAGGAACAAGTGCAGCTGCGGATCAAGTGTATTCCTTAGAAGAAGATTACCTTACTGAGACATCAAGCACAGATGGTAACGACGATGCTGGTAATGGCAAACGCAACATTTTCTCCTATAAAGAGAAAAACTTTGAGGAAGATGATATTATGGATACAGTGGAGCTTCGCGATGCAATTACCATTAATATACCAGAAAGTTGCAAGGAGCGTAAATGTCGTGCTTGCTTTAGGCGTTTCATGTTTGAGGAATCGTACAATGAGCATATGGACGTATGCATTGAATATAAGTTTTTATTGTATATTGAGGAAATTAATCGTTTATTGGATATACGTCGCAATAAGGCGATCTCACCGCATGAGTTTATACGGCGAATGATATTCTGTTTGCGTAAAACATGCGAATGGCTGCAAAAAACAAATTGTGGTGATATTTTAACGACTGATTTACTTATAAGTAGTAACGGCAATGGGGTCATCTGTGACAATGGCAATGGTATCATCAGTGGCAATGGTGCCATCAATGGTAATGGTGCCAACAGTGGAAATGGCAGTGATGCCATCAATCGCAACTCTGGCAGCGCTTTTATCAATACCCAAGAACTTTTACTGGAAAATGAATTTAAAAATTCCGTAAAATCAACTGAGCAAAATCAAGACGCAACCACAAGCGACAATTTGCCAAAATATTTTAGTAATAAAAAACGAAACAAAACGACTGATTTTTCAATTGAGAGCATATTATTAGCATCAGCCTCAAAAACTGACGATGCCAACATTAGCGATTTATTTATAACATCAAAACCTTTATTGACTAGTGGTGCAGCCACACCAACCCCCATTTCGATTAGCAATAATATACTTTACGAGATCGAACGTTCGCAAAGTCGCAACTCGAATCAACAAACGACTATTAATTTAGATTTAAGCTACAACAATAACACACAACAGCAGCAACAACCATTGAAGAAACCCATAGCGGTGCTTGCCAGTACTACAACAACGACCACAACAACTGCCACTCTTAATTGTGGAAACAATAATGGCAAAAACAATGATAATAATTGTAATAAAAACAATGCTGAACGTTTGACATTCCTACAAAAGCTACAAAAAGCGACATCTCGAACTCCAACCACATCAGGAGCAGCAACGCCAAATAAACAAACATCGTCCACACCATTAATACAAGTGCGTAAGGATTTGCGGGCTGAGATAACAGCGACAACACCATTACACCATCCACATTCAAAACGTGTCTCTCTTACTTCGCCGAAACCTACAAATTTAACTTTTAGCGCACGTTGCAATCCGTGCAACATACTTTTTGAAACTTTGGCGGCATTGGAAGTCCACAATGCCATTAACCACAATAATATAATGATCCAACAGCAACAACCATCAACATATTTGATTACTGATCAACAGCGAATCGATGAAGAAGAGGCACAACGCAAACGTATTATTGCACTCTTTGAAGATGATAGTGTGGAAGATGTTTAGGATGATATAATATTTACGAAATATTTATAATTTGATTTTATTTTAAATTTTAAGCTGAATCATGTTTCGAACATTTTATTTTTTATCACTTAATCATTCTCTATCATTTTATATGTATTTTATTTTAACGACAAATGTCCAACTATGCGACAAACATTTGGGTAACAAACCCCAATGCAACAGTAATAACAAATTTGGGAAGATCTCATTAGTCGATCCTGAAGAGAATTTAATGATATTTGAAATTAAACCTTTTAGTGCTTCTTATATTGTCTTAAAACTAAATATGTATTGTTTTTTCGGACGTTTCAATTAAGTTTTAAGGAATTTTACAGTATTGTACAGTAATCCCCAGTTAATTGACCCCGCTTTATTCTGTTCCCGCTTAATTACCATTAGAGTTTACGTTGTTTGTTCACAATGTATTCCAATTTCTCGGTTAATAGTATTTTATCGACTCAATTATTGTGGGAATTACTGTACGTACAAAATTTGCTATTCATGTTACGTTGTTTTCCAAATGTTTGTCGCACAGTTTAATTCAGCGATATGCAGCACACACATTTTAAGCTTTTATGTACCCCCATATGTGTTAAGTGTGAATTTTAACGTTGCTGTCTATATATATATTTTAAATCTATTAACCAATTTATTTTTTAGCTTTTTAAAGTTTCATACTTTATTTAAAAAAAAATCTTTAACCAAAAAAAAAAAAAAATCCAAACAGTCTCAAGAACATTTTATAGTAATTCTCGACGATATATTTTGTGATATTAAAAGTTTATAAAATCATTTCAAAAACTTGGCATAAACTTACATTAATATATTTGCAAACAAAAATTTATTTTAATTTCTCGCTGAATCTTTTTCTGAAACTTTTTTCAAAATTATGAAAATACAATTTCACTTTTTTTATTTTCAGTAAGTATTATCGTATTACTGCATAATTCAAATCAAATTCCAATTCATTTATATACAAACAAAATAATAATAAAAATACTTATGCATAAATCATGAAAACTATAATTCCATTGATTGTGTTGTATTTTGAGTTTTATTTTCGGCATAAATATGTAATTTACTAAGAAAATTTAATTCCATTAATGCCGTACCCTCTCCATGTTGATGTTCGAGGAAAGTCTTCAGCAACCACAGCGACTCCTTTGTCAAATCATCATTTTGCCAGTCCAGCAACTTATTCAAAATACTCACTAAATTTGTGTGCCATACAGAGCTTATCTGATGCAGAAATAAATTTAATATCTGCGGCATTGGTTGACTTGCTAGCATATTAGTCAATATTCGAAGAGCATATAAAACTCTTGTACGATTTGTTGCACTTGTAAAATCCTTGCAATTACATAAATTGCTTAAGGCGTAGTTAATTAAATACAACGAATTATGCTCAGTTAACATTACGTTTTTGTTAACAATCTCACAATTAAATATAATTTTTAAATGATATTCTCCGCTTGCAGATGTTGGATTTTTCCTATGCAAATTATGCATTAGGAATATTATATCATCTTTTCTCAACAATTTTTGTGCCTCCAATGATATTAGGTTTAAGCATACAGCTGCTTCTTCACGAAGACCATCATTAATTGCATGGTCGTGCTCATTATCATCAGCATAGAGATTCCACAATTTTGGCAATAATTCCATATGTATAAGCGTATGCGCTCCTTTGCAATTTTCAGTTGCTAAAATATTCGCCAATGTCCACAGTACAGTTTGTCTTAAGCGATCTGAAGAGCTACTAAGATAAGTGATTAAATAGCTTCCACCCATGCTAACAATTTTTTCGCAAACAGGCGCACCGCTAAGCGACATGTTACAAAGCGATTCACAGGCAGCTATTTGTCGTTCAGCATCATTTCCTAAATCAAATACATAATAAGTTTTGATAGCTTTCTACATTTATTTATATATCTACGTACCGGTCAATTCCTTTACTATTACTTGAATTGCTCCGGGGATTTTTGCGAAGACATTTATGTTTTCAACAGCTTGTAAAAATGCATGATTCAATCGGTACATGTCATCTAAACTTGCATGCTTGTGATGCTTGATACGCGATGCTAATCCACTTACATCCTTCTCAGTTAAATTATTCAGCTCCTGGATTTTTGTTAGTATTTCTCCTAAACCAAAACGCAATGCGTCGCAAGTTCGTGCTCGTTGTTTTTCACGCTGTTTACGAGAATAATTTCTTACTTTTTCACGCAACAATTCAGTGGGCACCACCAATTGTTTAGTTTGTGGCTGTTCCCGCGATTCCATTGAGGAAGAACTTGGTAAAGAAATCATTCCCAATTCAACATTTTCATGAACACACGAACAGCTGTTTGAAAAATTGGCGCTTTTCTTCACTTTCTTGTTGAATTATTACAGTGGCGCATTTGAATTAATAGCGAAGGATAAAATTCTTCAATGAGTTAAGTATCAACTTGAATGAGAATCGAAATGAAGAATAAAGGCTTCATCACATAAAAAACGGTTTAATGCATTTTGTGTTTGTTTAATTATAGAAATATAACATAACGTAACATAGAAGTCTATTCCATTTCTTCTTCCTTCTTTTATGGGGCAGATGTCCATGAAATGTTTAGACCGAGGTTTTTGAATCCTGTCATGTTGTGCGAGTTATATTTTGTATACGATTGGAAGAGGTCTTCAGTTTTATGGTGAACTCGAATGGCGGAGTGAGCGTAAGACTTTACTCTTTAAAACCACATCTATATGAGTATAATCAGTTGTGAGTAGGAATGGATAACTGGGATGAAAGATCGATTTTCGACTTTTCGAGTGATCAAAAATTTAAAGTCCATTAGTCGGCTTTGAAAATCCATTGAAGTCGACTAATCGACAAAATTTACGAAACATCCTCCCAGTATCTACTCATGACTAATTGGTGGCCAGTACGTCGATTTTACTTTGCACAGGGGTACAAAATCTGACATTACAGCGCCACCCTTATATAA
Source organism: Toxonevra muliebris (assembly GCA_963691655.1). Taxonomy (NCBI): domain Eukaryota; kingdom Metazoa; phylum Arthropoda; class Insecta; order Diptera; family Pallopteridae; genus Toxonevra; species Toxonevra muliebris. Next base: position 75,486,707 of record OY829329.1, read on the forward strand.
AACCACTGTATGCAACCCTATCAAAAAAACAGCTGAGAATTAGTAGTGATGTGGGGAATCTAATATATTTTATTTAGAGTAATTCGAGTTTGTTCTCGAATTGGCGAATTGTTAATTCGATTGTCACAACCTAAGAAAATTAACTTGAATTGGAGTTAGTAATTCGACGATCACAGCGAATATTTTTCATTTCATATCATATTGAATATAACAACAGATAAAACAATTATGACTCATAAACTGCAATAATTTCTTATTGTTAGTTACAACTCGACGCCGTCAGTTCGAGCTTAAGCAACTCGACGCCATCAACTTGAGTTTTAACAACTCAGAGTTAAGAGCAAAATATGACTCGAGTTGACTCGATTACATTTTACTCGAGTTAGCGATTCAAAAATACTCGGCTCGACACATCACTAAGAATTACTTAACCTGACATTTTTCTTGTACAAACTTCACTTTTAAGAATGACTATTCTTTAATAAATAAAATAATACAAAAATGTCTTTTACAATTCTGCAGAAATTATCTTTGCAATGTTTAAAAACAGATCAGCCATTCATAAGTGAGTTTCAATATTAATTTTTACTGGTCTTCCACTATACAATAAACAAAATTCTTAACCTACCTAGCTACTATACGTAATGCCAGCAAGAAAACCGGTGGTAGTACACGCAACAAAAAGGGGCACGCACGTCCCAAGCATCGTGGTTGGCGTGTACAAGATGGGCATTATGTTTCGGAGGGTACATTACTGGCAACACAATTGACCACACGCTTTCATCCTGGCTTAAATGTACGTATTTGCCATTGATATTTGTGGATTTTCATAATTTACATTTCGTTGTTTTTCTTTTTATTGAAAGGTTGGCTTCGGCCGCAATGGCACGTTATATGCCATGGAACATGGTAAAGTATATGTAACCTGTGAAGCTATAGATCCTAATTGGGATCATACGTGGGTGCAGCGTCATTATGCTGGACGAGAAAACCAACCTATTCACAAGAAGTTTTTCAATGTTATACCAGAAGAGCAACATAAACGTTTCCGTTTAATTGAGGAGATTTAAATAATATTTGTGAAGAATTCTTAATATATATACATAGTTTATTTGTTGAAGTTAAATTATTTTTAATATCATTTTTAAAAAGACAATTTCTTAAGTTGAAACCATGTGTGCAGAATATGTAAGTAAATTAGAATATAAGTATGTTTGGTGACGGATGCCAACAAATTTCGATCGTAAATGAGATAAAGTTGCGAAAATTAAAAAGCCACAAGGAACTCAAAGAATCGGGGTGGCTGTAGAAAATAATCAAATCTTTCGCAAAAAATTGCACTCGGGTGTTATAATAATAAAAGAGAACGTGACACTTATATTTTAATTTACTTACCATAAATGGTGCGTTCGAGAATTTTTACCGTTGGGAATTAAAAGTAGAAGTATGCACAAGTTGTTCGTTGTAATTTAATATTTATATTTGCTTATCACTATAATTGTTTCGTTTTCCCCCATAGCATCCTGGAAGTTATCATTCTAATTTAATACATTTGCTCAACTCTCTGGTTGGCCTGTTGCTGTTTTTTGATGTGTAAACATCTATAGCGGCGGTATGAGCAAATTTAACATGGATGTAAAATGGTAAATTATTTCAACCTATTCCTAAAAGCTCATTGTCTTTTTTTGATACTTTACCCTAAAGCTCTACATATTTAACAGAACAGACAAATTTTTTAGGAATTCCTTTAAAAAAGAAATTATTTCATTTATTCGTATCGAAATAAAAGTTAAATATGAATAACATAAAATATGCATGATGAGAGCTCGGAACCCTGTCCCCTTTGCTATGTAAGTTTAGTTTGGTAGCCACTATATTTATAAGCAAAATAATAAATATACGGTATACTTTTAGGGTTCTAATTTAATAACACAAAATGAAGTTCAGTGCAGTAATAATAACAAAGCATACTTTCAGATAGCGTTCACCAAATTTCACCAGGCTCACAATGCGATTTCGTTTCTAAATAAATAATAGCATCCTAATTTCAAAAATGAAATCTGATTTTTTGAAAACCTTACTTTTTTTTTTAAGAAACGCTACTTTTTGTCGATTTTCCCCTGTATTAGGCAAATTAAAGTCGGCCAATTATATGTTCCATGAATCGAAAGATAATTTTAAAATAAAATAGAAACAATTGAAGAACTTTTTCTATATTATCAAGTTGTTCAGAAAAGTCGTTTAAACTTTGGCTCCAAATGCTCTGTTTTGTGGAAGAAGTCATTTTAAGAAGTCATAAGTCGTACAGCAGCATTTTATTCGAGAACGGATTTAAGATGATTTTTTCTATATAATTTATTGCAATTTCCTAAATAATTATTTTTTTTAGTTTCCACACTGTACTTCTCACAACACAACCCCCCAGCTCCCCTATATACAATGCTCTCAAAAATTGTATTTTGCAACTGTTCAAATCAGAATTTTATAAGTTATTTTCAATGCCATTTTTTAATTAAAATCTACTCACACTATTAAATATGATTTACTTACGTCTAGTAAAAAAGTAACGGGAAAGCGAATAAGATAGGAAACGAAAATTGCAATATTTATAAAATAGTTAGTCATTCTGAATACAAAAGTGGCACAACTCAAAATTTAAAATTTATGATATAATGGCAAATTATATTACGTAGAATAAATTTTGAAATGCTCATATAAGTAAAAAATTTTTTTTACCGTTTCTTGAAAAATTTTTAATTTTGAATGGTGTCATCAAATTAATTGCAATTATTAATATTAACATTGCACCCACTTATCAATATTTTTTACAAAAAAAAAAAAAATAAATAAAAAGAAAAATGCAATAAACAGTTTCTTCTTAGTTATAAGGTAAAATGTTCATTTTCCTTACATAAATACATGCGGAATAAGGAGGAAATGGCCTCATAGGCATTAACGAAAAAGGTAATATTTTAAAAAGCGGAGAAGATTTTACATTTTCCCAATAGGCAAAGGTCGATATTAAACGGCACTGTATTTACTTTTTAGGGGATACGAAGGAATCGTTTTTTATCGACTTTTAAAAATGGTAAAATTTTATATATTTTGCAGAAATTTTTTTCCTGTTTAACGATATATAACATTTTTGTTTTTTATTATTTCGCAATGAAATGACAAACAAATTTTTGTTTTGTTTTTACCTTTTAAATAAAAGTTATTTTGTTATATTACAGCTAGAAATGTATTTTTGGCGATTTTTTCAGTAACTACTAACGATTGCAATCTGTGCAGATAATCTTTTTATCACAAAAAATTTTGGAGTTTGAAGTGCTACAGCACCCATAAAAATGGTTTAGATGTTGAAAATGTTATTGTTTTCTTTTATTTGGACAATTTCCTTTTTGTCCACGAATGGCGGTACGAAAGTGAAGTTTGGCAACCACCATATTTACATTCAAAAACATAGAAATACGGTATACTTTTAGGGCCATAATTTCAATAATATACAGTAGGTAGAGAAAGTAAGTTGTCAGAATGAAAACAAAACTTTATCAACAAATATCTTCTCAATAATGAATAGCTTTTAATAAACAAAATAAATAATTAAAGTTTAATATTACTAAGTAACAGTACGATGCACATTGTGACGGTTCTACACATTTTTGCCGAAAAGTTCAAGGAGTTGTCGTAAGGTCTCAATTTTTCGTATATAAAATGCTATATATATATAGCTAGCATAACAAATATGGGCGAGACTGAATGCTTATTTTGCCTACTTTGTTTCACAAAAAATGGAAATCTGCAGTAAAATCGTTAAAAACAGAGGAATAAGCACGAAATTTTACCACAATAAGCGTTGGTACTAGGTAATCCCTATATGTGTAAATAGGCGTTGTCAAATAATAGTCACCGGAAGTCACCCACCTGTAGATACCGTGGAAAAGTCACTGTCCAGGAGGACAACGTGCTCCCAGGCCAACTCAGGTCGGGTTATAGCAAATCATGGGAAATTTTGCCCTTCAGAAATAAATGACAACATTCAGGGCGAATACCCAGATTGTGGCCAATCCCCGTGCAACTTGCTTTACTTATCTAACTATCCCATGCAACCAACCAACCTAGTCCCAAAACAAATTTAGAAACACCCAACAGAGGTGGCTATACTCAAAGGGCTGGAACTGACTAAAAAAACGAACGCACAATAAACAATGTACGAAAAACTATAAAGTTACTACAACAAAAAACAAAACACATATTCCTTCACACGTGGTGTTTTTCAAAATTTGTTCTATTGCCATTTTCTAATTGTTGCTATAATTGAATAGTTTGAAAAACACTGTACTTTAAATAAATGCAACCATGCGCTGTAGATAGGAAAATTGTCTTTAAGTGAAGGAAAGAAAATTTCAGTGCATCTCATCTTCTTCATAATTAAATAAATAAAAACACAATTTCGCAAATTAAATAAACAAAAACAATAAAAAACTTTAATTGAAAGGAAGGACAACAAAAACTACAAATAAGAATCACAATAAAAACAGTTTTCGAGCAACAGAAGTCTAAAGTTGAAAAGCCAAAAAATATATATATTAGATTTCAATTAAAAGATAAACTGGATTTGGCAGCAGCAACAAAAAAAAAAAAAAAAGAGCGCAGAGCCGAGTAAAATAAGAAGAAACAGATGTATCGATGTAGATAGAAATACAAGAAGTGATTCAACAAGCAGCAAACCAACAAACAACAGCAACATTGCACGGACAGATCCAGATTTTTGCTGAGCTTATTGCTTGATTATACTTTACCTTCACACACGGATCGAGCTAGCACGGTTAGTTTGTTGTTGCATGTTCTGCTAGAGTTTTTCCCTCTTCTACTTTTGCAATCTTCTTCATCGTTTCGATGTCGGTGGTTGTGGTTGTGCTATGATTCGTGAGTTCAACAATTTTACTTCAATATATTTCTGTGTAGTACGCTGTGAGCTATAATTGTTTTCTTTTATTTTTCTTTGGTTTTTCGTTTTGCCGCGACTCGCTGATTGAAGAAAAATCAAGTTAACACGCAATGGATTGGCGTCACGGCCTGGGCTCATCAACAACAGCAACAACAACAAATACGTGAGTTAGTGAGCGCCGCGCGGTTTGTTTCGTGGTTGGGTGATTCAGTTTTAAATGTGTTTGTGTCCGTCGTCTTTGTCGTGAATTGAAAGAAAATCGTGCCTACTGCCTGTTGTGATTCCAGTTTTAACGCTGCGCTGTCGAGTCGTGTCGAGAGGTTTAGTCGAGTAGAAATTTTTGTTTTATTTTTTTGCGTTTTTTTTTGCTAACACACATACTCACGCAAACATATAAACTCGCATATATTGAATTGCGATAAAAATCCAGTTGGACTTGGTGGATGGGAAAGTAAAAGGTATTTTATTTTCTTCGATATATTCATTTAAAATTTAAAGAAACTGTTGTTGAATATTTAAATATAATTTAATTTAAAATTTTTTGATTTTATTTTAAACGAAGTACATTCGAGTATTTACCACAGCGGAAAATCCTGTATCATAAATTTTCTTTGTTTTATGTGCTGGAAAATAATTAGGATTTTTTGTCCTGATTTTAGGCGTTTCTTGTCGAATTTTTAATTTATTTTTAAGCCAGCTTAAAACTTCTTAAAGTCTATTTACAATTTTAATTTTTTCCTCAGATTATGGAAATACTCATGAAACTGAAATGCTCTCCATCGGCGGTAGCTTCACCTGGCAGCAGTCCTGGAACACATTCCACCTTGAAAGTAATTGATCATCATCAGCAGCTGCAACAGCATACGTTAGGAGCACCACATATGCGCGCTCCGCCTTCACATACCAGTGCAGCTGGTCTGCCAATGCCACAACCGCCACCACCACCCACTTCTTGTATGGAATATTCAACTACAATGGATTGCTGTAGGTCAGCTGCTGCTGCAGCTGTCGCACAACAAGAACTAAGTATGGTTGATTTAAAATGGGAACAACAACGACGACTTGCTTCGCCCCGCAATACAGTGCATGGACATGGTCACGGGCATAACCCTATGGAGTACTCTACTGGTGGTATGTATGATAGTGGATATTGTAGTGCAGTAAGAGGAGGTCCGCCCCCTCCATGTTGTAGTGGGACAATGAGAGGAGGTCCACCGCCTCCATGTTGTAGTGGTGGTGCAGGCATTGCGTATGGAATATCAACTCCTCCACCACTACATTTACAACAACAACAACAGCAGCATCGTTCTCTACCACCACCACCTTTAGCTGCACTAACAGAAACACATACGCACATGTCTCAATCAATGGACTATGGCAATATGAGTTATGAATATCATGAGCCAGAAGAGAATTTCGTTTCGATTGATGATGCAAAAATCAAAGGATTTCTTATGAAAATCGGTCAAGAACAAGCGAAAACTGAGCTGGCGAATCGTAACAACAACAGCAGCAACAACAGTAGCTATGTTAGTACAAAAGTAAAAGAATCCGAATCGATTATCTACGAAATCATCGAATTAGACGATGAAGAAGAGCGTGAAAAGCTAAAACGTATTAAAAATGAAGCTACAAATGTTGATCATATTTCTATAGCAAAACAAGCCCAACTTTCTAGAAGTTACCACAGACAAACCAAGTCTCCAAGCATAAGTTTAATACCGAGAAATACTGAAAATGAAATGCTTCCCAACAGAACAACGACGAAGACGTCAACTACAAATGCTTCCAAAGAGAACATAATTGCGCAAATTGAATTACTAGATAGCAGCGACGATTCTGAAGTGGAAGCAGAAGCGCCTCCAAACAACGACGAAGACGACGATGAAGAGCTACCACTAGCAGCTGCTGCTGTCAGCTGTGAGCTGCAGTGTGATGATGATAGTGATGATGTGGTTCGTATGCAAAATGATGGCAGCAATGATGATGTTGTTATTCTCGGCTCAGATGATGAGAATATCGATTTTATTGATAAGCATGAAGAAGGTCTTGAGCTCCGTTGGGATGATTTGGAAGAGCAAAAGGAGCGCACATTCTTTGAATGTTTTCTATGTGGTAAAAAGGTGCAATCCAGCTATAATCTGAGACGTCATATGATGATACATACAGGTAAGGGTTTGAAGCTTGAAATTTCTTAAATATTTCTTTGTATAATATAATATCTGTAATTTCTTGCCCTAAGGTGAACGACCGTTTGGCTGCGACATGTGCGAACGTCGCTTTCGTGAGTTCAGTGATCTGAAAAAGCATCGGCGTCGTCATTCCAACGACCCAAATTTCGTTTGTATGGTCTGCCGTATAAATAAGCCTATTGAAAATGATCCGACACGCTGCAGCAGCTGTGATAGTAAAAATGGTCCCATCGTCGCTGCGATGCGACCTCAACTGACAGCATCACCGGAAAAATCACAAACTCCACCTATAAAATTATTACCGCCCTCACGCAATCAAACACCTGCGCCCAGTAATGCAGCAACACCAACGCCTCCACCCCCTCCCGCTCTTGTAGCTGTACGACCACCATCAGCCACGTCATCCAATACTACAGCGTCTTACGCAAATATATCTGCTGCAGCTGATGTACCTTCGCTAATACCCATCAATGGCAGTAGCAGTTCCGATACACAACTATTTCTCGACAGTATACCTGCAGTGCATCGACCTAGCTACAATCAATTGGGTGTGATTACTCGCAAAGAATTTCCTTGCCCGCTTTGTCAGCGCCCATTCGGTACGCGTCACAATCTCAAGCGTCACTTTATGATACACACGGGAGAGAAACCATTCTCTTGTTCGCGTTGTCGTAAACCTTTTCGCGAATATTCAACACTGAAGAAACATATGGTCACACATCAACGCGATCGTTGGTATAAATGTTTGCGGTGTCCGAAAAAATATCGCGATTATATGGAGTACTCAGAGCATAAAAAAGTACATCCCAATGAGGAACAGTCAAGCACCAGCAGCAATGCCTCTAGCCCTAAAAAGAAGACAAAACTTAGACACGGCTATGATGACTGCTATGATTCAAATGATGATGACTCATCGACAGAAGATTGGCTTGAGTGTTGTGAGTGTCATCAGCGTTTCACAGACATCGAGGCGTATACGGAACATTTGAAAGAGCATGATCCCGGAATGTTTCTATATGAATGCTACATTTGCCGAAGCACATTCGAGGAACGTGAAGAGCTGGTGCAACATGTGACGGCATGCAAGCAAGAGAACCAAAATGTTAGTGTTGTAAAGCTGGAAGAAAGTTAAAATAAGTAGCTGGCAAATTGATTAATCAATTTTTTTTATAATTCAAAGCATATTTAAAGTACTTGAACTAATTGAATTGAAAGTACTTATATACATTATAATTTTAGTCCTAATTTTATACTATTACTATCAAAAGTAATGCTTTTTAATTATTTAAATATTTAGCTCGACATTCCACTACCTTTTTGATTCACAATTATTGTCTATAAAAATGCAAATTGATATTAATTTAAACATAAAAAATATTTGTAATTTCTAGTTTATAATCGACAAGGCAGCGATATTTATAAATATTTAAATGATCAAGTATTATGAGATTAGAAAATGAAAATTTTAGCATTTATGATTATGTTTTATTGTATAGATATTAGAGTTATTAAAAGCATTCTTAGATATTCAAATGTAGTAATACCGTGGGCGTTTAAGTAGAAATCACTAAGTACAAATTGATTTTATTGATTTGGTCTGTTATAATTAGGTTTTAAAATTAAAATGACATACGAAATTTAATTTTTGATTATATATATTTTTGAAGCGTATATATTCATATATGTATGTATATTTATAAATCTGAGGATTTAGCTTTGTCAGCGTTCATAGTGCACCATGCAATGCATAATTGGCTTCATCTCAGAAATACAAAAAAATGGGATTAATAATTTCAGCTTGAACGCCCACGTTATATAGTATTTTTATGTACATGTATACTTTTTTTGTCTTTTTTTCTGTTTTGTACTCAAATTTAAAAATATAAATATTTTTTACTTTTACATTCCCTCCCAGTGCAATTTTCCATTGTGATCCAATTTTACTTTCGCTTTATTTCTATTTTATTGCAAGAAAACATATTAAACCCCCTAAATAGATACGAAAATATATTTGTATGCGAATTCTGCAAAATAAAACAGATGCATTCTGTTTCTTTTATTTATAAAATAGGGTTCAATGAAAAACTTAAGCCGAATAAATATCACTCATAACTTCATGACTATGATAAATTAACACCTAGATCCCATTTCCATAATCTCCAAATAAATAAAAATCAACTAAATCATTACTAAGAAAATAAGCACTTGGAACCAGGAATTTTATTTAATTGATCGTCATTAAAAATAAATTTTTGATTTTTCTTTTTTTACTCAAAAATTATAGAAATATTTTGATTTTTATTTCCTTGCTCAGGCATAATAATTATTTTCTGATTTTCAGGAAAAAAAAAATTATTTTTTTATTTTTATATTTTGGATCGAAAGGAACAAATCAAAACGTTACACGGGTTTGTGGTTTTGAGCTAGCTCGTAAAATTTACACATTGTTTCCCGATATTTGGAACATGTTAATGTTTTCATTTCAAAATAATTATTAATTTCGATCACTCATATTCATGGTCTCTAGAAAACTTTATTATTGATATAACGAAGTCTTGTTTCGACAGAGAGAGAGAGAGAGGAAACGGAGACAAAGAGCAAAGCGTGAATATTTGAGGTTGTAATCCGCTTTCTATAGTTTGTTTTTTAGAAACCACTTATAGGCTAACCAACCGAACTGAATGACTCACACTAAAAACAAAAATACATAGAGCAAAATACTTTGGATTGTTGGATTAAAGAAAATTCCTTTCAATTGAGAGAGTGAAAGAGAGAAACAATATTTAACATAGGACTTAAGTCTGGAACTTCGATCTTGTGGGAGATGGAAGGGAAGGGGGAGTGACAATAACCATGTAATTAATCCGAAAAGAAAGAGTATTATTTGAAAAGTAAGATATCAAGAAAGCCAAAGATGATTGATGAAAAACTAAATAAACGAACCTAAAATGCATTACAATTAAGCCCAATTAAAGTTGAATATTTTCAACGCGTCTTATGGAGTTTGAATTGTAGTCTTATTTCGATTTTATAAATAGTTAAAGAGTGAAGAGAGATACAGATACAAAGAGTAAATATTCGAGATTGCAATTTACTCTTTAGAAAACTATTAATTACTTTTTCAGAATCCTTATATGGGTTAATCATCTAAATCGCTTGAATCAATCCGAATGCACTTTATGGATGGCCTTATATTGAGAGAGCTAAAAGTGAATTCTGTAAGTCTAAAATGTAAATTTTAAAATTCTAGGCAAATCAAGGTAAATGACATAATGCTAAACTTATAAAAATAGGCCAAATATCTAAGTACAATATAACATAGCAAATTAAATTGGAAATCCTAATACTTGTAAACATATTAAAAAAGCAAATATTGCGTATTACTCATGTGGAAAAATGTTTAGTCGTGATTGGGGACTGTGTCCAAAGATAACACACTCGCTATATACACCTATAGTAAGGCCTATCTCATTGTGTGGAGTGGTGGTTTGCTGGAAATACCTTGAATGCAAATCAACACAAGTATCACAAGGACCCAAAATCTACTGCAATCAAGTCTCAACATTATATTTAACCTATTAACTATGGATCTGTTTGTGAAAGGAGTGGTTTTTAAAACCGGGCTTAGATTTGAATAATCTAATGATTTCATGGTTAGTTCGATGGAACGCTGTAGCATTAACAATGTCGAACATATTTCTAGCGACATTCAAAACCCCTTCTTACATCTTGACTGAGGATTTTTTATTAAAGTTCCGTCAAGAGATTCCTGGCTTCAAAAGTCCGGTAATTCAATAAACATAGTCAACGTCTATATCGATGCCTTCAAAATGCAGTGTGTGCAGTATTCTTTGTGCCCAGTACTAATACCAAACATTTTTTAAGCGTCTAGATAGTTATAGTGATTTTCAAGCTGAAATAGAGGCAATGTACTTATCCACAAATGATCTGAAAAAATTATTTACTCAGACAGTCGACCTGCTCTGAAAGCCTTGGAAAGCCATACATAGAGTCGAAATCGATTGAAAAAATGCTACAATTCCCTTCAAACCCTTGGTAACAACAACAAAATACTACCCTACTTGGTCCCAGAACATTTTGGTATAATGAGAAATGAGGTGGTGGACAAACTTGCGAAGCAAGGTGCTAGCCTTAATGTAGAGTCCTGTAACATCTCGCCATCACTCTGTTTCCATTACTCAGTTTCGAAAGACAACTTTTTTTTAGCAAAACTTTTCTTACTTACATATCAAAACTGAGTTTCTGTTCTCACTTTCTCGTATAGAATATGCCATAAAAAAGAAGAAGAAAACAAGCGCAAGAACTGATTAAAACGCTCTTTCACCAGTTTCAAGAAAAAAGGTGTCAGGAAAATAATGATAACTATGGCTTTTCACTCCTGCAAAAATCCAAATTATGTATATTTCAGCCTGAAAAAACAAGGAGTTTGAGATAATCGAGTTGATTTCAAAGACGCCACCATCTAAAACACCATTCATTTTGAACTATCTGTATACCAATTAAGAGCAAAAGGGCCGAACAACAAATGAGCATATAAACAAAATGATAAATTATAAACAAAAACATATATACAAGTTAACAACAATCTTACATTATTTTTTACTAATATACTTATTAGTTACGTCTGATGACTGCTGCGTAGCGTGTTGTTATTGTTACGTTGTACTTGTTGTGATGCTGCTACCACCATGTTAAATCCGCCTTGGCCTAAGCCTAGCTTTTCGCATTCGTTCGTATTGTGCGAGACATATTTGCACACAATGTAAGACTTGTCTAAGGTAATTACCAGCCAAGTGCTTTGTATTTTTAATTTTAACCGTGACGAGTATCGAACCCAGGCACTTTGCGTAGCAGTCCAGCATATAACCACTAAGCCACGACGACCACCTGTCCTTCTTAATGTATGGAGATGAGACATGAACGATAATGATCAATGTGGAGATGTTGTTGAGAGCCTTAGAGAGAACATGGAACCGTGAGATATTTCTTTGTAGAAAAAGTCCCAGTCTTCAAACCATTAGTTTTGGACATACCAAAATTTCTTCTGTCGATGCTGGTAGGCTAACACCTCTTTAGAGCGGGAGATATGTGTCAGCTAAGCGTATATACATACATACATATATTTAAGTTGAGTAGTTTTTTGCAATGGCGTAGCTAGGATTATTTTCTGGGGGGGATCTGGCTCTCAGATTTAAAATATATTAATTTTTTAAACACATATGAATGTGCAAATAAAATTTATTTTATCTTAATTTACGATTTCTTTCGAAAAAAAAAAATATTTAACTCCTTTTCGGCTATAACTTTTTCTTTAAAAACTCGTTTTCAATGTTAATAATACTGTGCTCGAATCGGAAACTTTTTTTCGTAACAACCGAGGCACCCAAGTGGTAAACTAAATTCGAGTACGCCTAATTCAATGGGGCTAGTCGTTTTTCTAGGTTAGCTCTTGTTTTTAAGATATTTAATTCTCAATATAATGCCATCAGGGGGCCCCAAATCCTCCAGTTTTTAAACTTAAATGTCTTGAAAACAAGATATAACCTAAGAAAATGGCTAACACCATTGAATTCAGCGTACTCGAATTAGGTTCACCACCTGGATCACCCACCCCTCTCCCCCTTTCGGGTGGTTGCTCTTAACCATACGCACGACTCATGAGTCATGACGGAAAAGCTTATTTCATATCCTGCAAAGCTCAGTGGCAAAACTATAGCTGTTTGTATAAATTAGGACAGTAGTCTTAGTAGTTTCCAAAAACACGAAAATTTAAACGAGGAACCGTAGCGAGTTCCGAAACGATCTGAAACGATGGTCTGATCTGCTAGTTCTATAAACTTTTTGACATTCTTCTGGCAACATGTTCATTCAAAGCCTATTAATTTTAATAATTGAAAATTACTTCTTTTTGATTTTGATATATGTAACTACTATATAATCTTAAAAAATAAGTCATAAATTAATCGTTTCTTTGGATGCCATTTTCCCTAGTATATTTTTTTGGGGGCCCAGATCCCCTACCTAGCTACGCCAATGGTGTTTCGCGATAGAGGAAGTGAGAGCCGATTAACAACAGCTAACGTTCAGTTTTCTCTTTGTACATATCTGTACGTATACTGTTGCACAGATGTGTGTACGGAGCTTGACTATAACTAAGTAGTGGTCCACTTATCGTAAATTTATCTAGTGCACTGGAAGTGTGCCTTCTGTCGATCACAGTATGATGAACCGATTTCACTTGGCCTGGCCATCTGACGACAGCATGCACTTAGACATCCTAAGGTAACATAATTTTGTTCAATCCAACGTGTTTTATTCATTTTACGATGTTATTTTTGGTATGAATCATATGATTCAGTTGGTTAGTCCATTGGCAGCTTCTGAACCCTTTTTCAAAACATTGGAAAGCGATTAAAAATAAAAATGCTTACATATTTATATAGTAATTTATTTCGTTTTTCAAGTATGTAGCTATGTTTTTTGTATTGCTGATTAATTTTTAAACATTTCGTTAGTATTTATTTATATTTTTGTAACTATTTATTTTACTATAATATAAGAACGAATATCAGTTCAATTCAGAGAAAAAAATTGTTATTAATGCATTCAAGATAGATATTTTTGGCAAAATTGGGTTACTATATTATATAATTGTTGTTGTAATTTTGTTTTACTTTACCTATACGCTAAATGTTTACTTTAATTAATTATATAAACATTTAAAGGCATGTGCTGTAATACATTCGTGAATGAAATCATAAGTGAATTTCAGAACATGCTTGCCTAATGCCAAAATTGTACAATACACATTTCTTAAATTATTTTCAAATATAGGCTCATATTTAACATTAATAATAATTAAAACTAAAAAAAATATAGGCTCATATTTAACACTACTAATAATTAAAACTAAAAAAAACGTTTAAGGTAGTGCAATTAATAAATAATATAATGAAATTATGATAATTAAATGAGATTAAAGTATATATGTAAATATAGTAGTCTATACTATATACTAGAGAACATATTAATATAATCTTCAACAAAACTTAAAACTTTATTTTTCTTGTTATTTTAAAATTTTTAATGTAATTATGTATACTTAAAATGTAAATGATATGGATAGAGAAGCGTGCCTGCATATTGTGTGTAAATATATATATTTTGAACATTTTGAACAAGAGAGAGAAAACTGACAACTGAGCTAAATGTAAAACTTTACTACTACTACTTTAAATATAATGTTTGTATTTTTTGTGGTATGCGTTAACTTAAAATTCAAACGAAGAAAAAGCAAAATATACAAATAGCATTTATGAAATTTAAATTAATTTAATATCGCTCTAATTCAAGTTAAAAAATGTGAGTGTTTCTAAAATGAATTAATTAAATATTTACGAGTGCTTAAAAAATTGTATGGTGGTTACTAGAAGTACAAGGTTTAAATAATACAGAACTTCAAAGTTCTAAGAGTGATTGTTTATAAATTTGTACAAATCGCATTCTTTTTGCTTCGAAACACTTGCAAATTATTAATGAATAGATAATAAGTTTAAAATTCATTTAAATAAAAACAAAATAAACATCTATTATTAATGTATAATTAATTCAAACAAATACACACACAAAAACTATTCATCTGTATATAGGTAAAATTCTATTCTCTAGTTATTATTACATACTACAATATTTTTATATATTAAGCTTAAATGTTATGATTTTCAAATTTTTACATTTTATGTTCAACAATCACGTTAACAGCAGCATCCAAAGCAGATGTTGTCGTTGTTGTTGCTGCTTCCATAACTGCTGCACTATTTCTGCTGATGCTGCTAACACTAATACTATTATCCATTTGCTCACAAGTACTACTACAATTTGGCAAATTATCATGATTTACAATAAATTTCTTTGCACCACTTAAACCCTGTTTATTTATAAAGAAATTCTTTTGTGCTAGTGGTGATCCAATTGCTGCTGCACTCATATCATCAACCATAAAGCGATTGCAAAAGTTTCCTGTCTTTGCACCACTATCGCATGATGATGATTCTACACTTATGGTGGAGCAACCGCCTATTGAGGATGTTTCACTTTTAATATCATCCATTAGTGTCACTTCATCTTGTATATCGGTAGACATGGGCATGGGTATTGATAACATGTTGGTGCTGCTATTCGGGCATTGTTGTTTCTCGTCACCACATTCCGATACTGAGATACCTTCATCAATGTTACTGCTAATACTCATTGGTTCACTACCACCTGAAATTGATGAAGTCGAAGATGACGATGATGAATAGGAGGAACAAATTCCTGAGGTAGCTGTTGTGTTATCAATGTTAGCACCGCTAACACTGTTGCTGCTGGGCGAGGAGCAAGCTGAATTGCTACTGTTATTGTTGGTGCCACTGCTAGTGTTTGTGGTGCATAGTTTTGAGATGAAGAGTTTTGGTGTAATGCGTCCATCATAGGTCCCAGAATCAGGGCTGGGACAGACGGAAGATGGTGATTGACAGACGGGCGATGAGCCGCGACTAAATGAAGAAGAAAGAAAGAGAACCTTTATATTAAACATGCATAAAAGAAATGGATTTATATATAAGTTTTGTAGGAATGAAGAAATGGTCGCCGTGGCATAAACCATAGTGCTACGTTTTTTTTTTGCGTGAGATTTCGTTGACAACTCTCTTATTCCCATACAAAAATAGACAATTTTGGCATCTTAACACAACGCTTCAATTTAGGTTATTTAAAACCCCTTGAAGTATGCACAAATATTAATACGTGCAGAGAAATTTGAGCAGAACACATATTTGACGTCACTTTCCACGTCACCGAATGTTACGTCCATTTAAATTTGAGTGAAAAAATATTGCAGACTTTTTTGTACAGACTCATGTTGCTGGTATCCCAAAGGAGAAAAGTGAGTACTACTTCTGTTAAAATTTCACGAAACATTTCGCAGTTATTTCACGACCTGTTTTTTTTTTTATATGTTTATATGAAGTTTATCACGGAGTTTTACGTGAACTACAACAGAGTATCAGGCTTAAGTTGTAAGCCCTGTACTACTAGGCATTGTCGAAAAATAAAAATTTGTCTACACGGCACCATATCTTGGCTGACAAGAATAAAAATTGTATAAGAAGTTGGAATTCATCATTAAACTGTACGTTTCCTAAATCGTCCAAACGCAGCTCTGTCTTTATTGAGTACATTGCAACTTGACTATCCGAGCATATATTTTTATATCTTAACCTTTTTATGGCAGGAGTTCAATTGTGCACAAAGTCTTATGACAAGAATGTTGACTTCGTATGATCCCCATAGACTTTGAGTGATTGGTTTTAGTGCATAAGCCTTTACGCATATTCCCTTTTCTGTGTACTTTAATTTATTTGTTTTAAAAAAGGTTTCGAACATTTAATTTCAACTTTTAAGAAATTCTCTTGTGATACAAACATAGGCTAGCTTCTACACTTCTGTACCAGGAAATTGAGCCATTCCATAAATAAGCATTACAAATTATTTACCTTTCCGTGAAGATTTTCTTTACTGGTGGCGGAGAGTACACATTCCAGTTACTCGAATTATTATCATCCAATTCAAATTTACGTTTAACCGGTCCCAGCTGTGATGGGCGCATTGCAATGGGAGACATTGAACGGCGTGTGGCAAAGGTGCGTCGTGTTGGCGAAGGCGACAGACCATAGGGAAGACGTACACCAGCACGATTACTGTAAATAAAATTACAATTTATTATAAATTGTACAATTTAAAACTATGCTTCTATAAGCAAATTACCTAGTTGGGCTTGGACTCGAACAGCTGGTCACACCCGAAGGTAATACCACTTGCAGGGGATTACTGAATTCATCTGATTTGCATGACCAATTTTCAGCCACCAAAGTTAAATCTTCCCAGCTCTGTGACATTTGCATAGCGCTGTGCACTTCCCTCTCATGGTTTACCTCGCGACTATTCATATCGACACATTCTTCCTTGCGCAGTTGGGAGACACGTGGAGTTAGACAGAGAGGAGCGCCTGTGGCTGCAGCCACACCACTTGGCACAACTCCCGGGACAGCTACAGCAGCACCGAGTGGACTATAGCTCGCGGAATAGCGACGTGCACGAGGTGCGAATATATTAAAGACAGGAGCAGGTGAAACTTCCCTATATAATATAAAAATATTAGGAAATCTCATTCGAAATTAATTTCAAGCGAACTTACCTAGAGGAAGGATTTGAACGTGGTATACCAATGTGTATATTATTTCCAAAGCTGCCTGCAGCTGCGATTATACCCATGGAGCTATCTGGTATTAAGCTTGTGTTTATTTGACATTTCTTGGAAGTGCTACCTGCCCCACTGCAATTGGCTGCAGCAGCAGCTGCTGCCGCTGAACGTGTCGTCATTACCGATGTACCTGTTCCCGTTGAGGGAAGTTGTATTCCTGTAGGTAGTGCACGCAAAATAGGTACACTCAAACAACGTTTCAGTGTTTTTGATGTATTTCCTGATGCTGCTGCGGCAGCAATTAGTGCTGCTTTCGGTATTCCTGCTGTTGTTATCATTATTGATTGTTTATCTTCAGCTGTTTCCATAGTTGCTGTTTGTGCCGCTGCTGCCGTTGCAACTGCATCTGCTAAATTCACATCCATTGTATAGGATTCCTTTAAATGATCTCACCTGGTGCTGCTAGTATAGTGCGTGAGTCGATGTTGTTGTGTTCTGCGCGTGTGTTGTTGAATGATCTAATGAGATAAAAATAAAATGCAAAAATTATTCCTGGGACTTTCTAATGCTGTTGCTGCACATTTGATGAGGAATTGTTGCAATTTATTGCAGACCTGCTGCTAAGTTGTTAAAATATAAAAAACGGTCAAACGATCTCCTCACAGTTCTAAATAGTTTTTCAGTACTAGTGTTACCATCTGGTTTGCTATTTTCAAAAGAGGATTTTCAATTTATAATGCATTTTCAATAAAACTTTATTTAATTTTGAAGAAATTTATAGTTCTCGAAAAATAAAACCTATTTTTAAGCACCTAATATTATATATATACAATTAAAATAATAGAAAATATTTGTTAGGAATTTTTATTTTAAGAGTGGCAATATTGGCTCTGGGTTCATTTGCCTGTCAAAGTTCGATTGTCATACAACAACAAAAGAAAAGATGTCAGGAATGATTTCTTCCTGCCTTTCTCTTCGCTCTATCTTTTCTACTAATTAATTATTATTTTCATGTCCAAGGCTAAAGCAATATTCAGTCTTTGAAATTAATGGCATACAGTTTATAAAACACAAAGGTGTTTTTATTTCAGAAAAGCAATATACTTAAATTGGTTGGTCGAAAACTGAAGGTCAGCACAAACAGGAACAATGAAAATTGAAGGTATGAACAAAAGTATCTCTTATTATGTCTTCTGAGAGCATTTTTGAGTAACTTCGACAAGATGATGCCCCAAAGATAATACTAATGCATCGCTCTTACAAAACTACTAATTACACTTTCCATAAGAAAAGGCAATATAGCAACTATGATTTATAATCAGCTGTGGGGCATCATCTAGTCAAAATTTCTTAATAAACCACTCAGTATCTACTAATGTATTCATTGTCATATACTACTTCCTTTAAGATAGGGTGCAAATAACAAACACATTCTATGTAAAATATTCTGCGTAATTTATTTTTAGAGGTTAATTTTTATTGAATTGAGACCTATGTTATTCGAAAAGTGACTTTTCTGTCGTACTCAAGAACCTAATAATTACTCTTCCTCATTACAGAACCTACATAGTGAGCTTTCCTGTATTCTTATTTTATGGAGATGAGCTATAAAAACGCAGTACCCATCCTATGAACCAGCGAGAATACCAACTTAAATATTCAAAGTTTTTGTTGGAACCAACAGATAATGCACAACTTCCTTCCTTGACTCGACTGTTTGTATATTATTTTCATTTCTCAATAAATAACAGAATATAATGAATATTGTAACAAACATACCCATCCTGTGGAAAATAAGCTGCTTGATTAATTTATTTAAAATTCTAAGTCTTCCTTTATAATTTAATTAAAAAGCTGCACTGAGTAGTTACATAGAAGACAGGATGCTTTTTTCGAAAGCAGACTCGACCTTTTTTGCCCATTATGCAGTTTTTTTTAAGAGTTAACCTATTTTATTGTATAATAACTTTTCATACCTCGTCATCATAACTTCAATACCTGTTAAAATAAGATTTTGCAAAACAAGTACGTCTTACATATTTCCTTCAAAATTGATAGTTATTTAAAATGATGACAAAACAACCTCAAGAGGCAGCAAAAAACGAATTCTCTATAGCTCACATCACAAAACTAAAAAAAATCTCCCATAGTGCAGAGCACTGAAGCTTTTTTTTTGAAATTCCAGCGTGGTGAACACCACCATCGCAGCTACAACCAAACGACTGTCAATTTTTTCGTTGTTTTAAAGAACGAAATGAATTTTTCAATGATAGATTACTTTGTTAAAATAAACCAAAATGCTATAATATTCCTACATTTAAGTTATGAAAAATAATAAATTTTATTTTAAAACTAATTAGAGAGACCCTACATTAAATACCAAAGCAATTTTTCACTTACAAAATTGGTATCCTGTTCTTCGGAGCCGATACCGAGTAATTTTTCGTATGTATGCAAAATGTACGACGATGCACACAATTTTTCAATATGACTTTTCACTGCATAAAACTCACTGGAATTTCACTAATTTTATTACAATTGTTTCTTTAATGTTTAAATTTTATTTATTTATTGGTTTTAGTCGAAAATCTATTAAATTTTTGTATTATTTCTTCACTCGAATATTGCGAAAATTCTGACATCTCACAAACTTTTCAGAGAGAGGGTGTTTTCGATGATGCCATATTATGGAACTATTGTACGTGTGTGCAGGTATTTTAGAATACAGTTTTAAATTGATTTTTGAATTGCAATTTTTGAATTATAGCGAATATAAAACAATAAATTATATTTTTTAATGAATTTTATTGTGTAAATTCTTAATTTTCAAATACAGAATACGATTTGTGGAATTTAAAACTGATTACAAGGTGGCAGTGTTGTGTATAAATATACAAGTAGGAAAAAAGTAGTTTATACACTTTTGATATTTTTAGGCATGTTTAAATGGCGCATCAAAGGTGGGTGAATATAAATGCTTATGGTGAACATTTTTGTGGATTTACAGCACCACAAAGTGTTGGGGTGCTTACACATATTCAAACAAATGGGATATTCTTCATGATTGTACTTTAATATCAAGGGGATGAGCCAAAATTCACATGGTGGAAGGGGCATTGCGTTCTATACTTTTGCGTGGCACAGAATTCATAAATCCTATAAATAAACATTCAATAAAAAACTTGCGAGTGACTCCTTAGGTGCGAAAAGAATCTCAATAAACATTTAATTAACTTAATCGCTTTAATTCATGATTAATGCCTAACAATCTTGGAAATCAGATCTAGAATAATTTTGTAATTGCAAAACTATTTTGATTTCACAATAGCACCTTCTGTCTGAAAATCATTATAAGCTTTTGCTTACGAGATAAATATAAGTTTTAATCTTGGAATACTCATACATATATAGTGAGATATTATCGCTAATTATTTTTTTTTTTTCGTAAAATTTAAATTGTTTTTCATTAAGGCCCTTAAATATGTATGTATTATTGTATGTATGTATTATTATCTCCATATAATCTATTTTTAAAATCTACATGTAGCATTTTTGACAAAATTGTCAAAAATTTTTTTCTTCTCTACATAAGAACCCAGTACTGATAGATTGGCCAAGTGCAAAATAGTTTGGATGATTTTCTTCCCTAGGTTCAAGAGCAATATTATTACTGTACTTTTCTATAGTCCTTTCACCATAATTGTGCAAATTTGCCCAGAAAATTATGGAACCTTGTTGCTGGGGAATAAAAGGTAAAATATATTCCTCTAAGCCTTTTGTACGCTTGCGTTTACAATGGCTTGAACAATACATTATTTGCTTCACCGGTCTCAGCTGCTCATAACTTGCCAAATATTTTTTAGAGCATTTTTTTTTTAGTTTTTTGATGGTAAACTTTCAGCGGGTACCGTCCTTTTTGTTGGCAATACTGGACAGGCATTTGTAAAAAATCAGTGTTGCAATAGGTTTCATCCATAACCACTCAATCAACTACAGCTTATGTTTTCTCGCTCGTTTTTGCTTGTTTTCCCCATTTTTTTGAATGGTCTAGTACTTCTACACTTTATATGTTATTAAGTTGTAGAATTGCTTTATGGTTTGTATCGTTTACAGGTACGTCGGCCTGTCTCTTTTACCATATCTCGTATATACGTACTAGGTAGGTACAATTTCAAGTCTGGCTCTTCTTTATCTTTTCTGGTACAGTCCTTACCAATTATTTATTTATTCAAAACACTCTAATTCTTACCTCCTTATACGAAACCTGATTTGTTGAAACACCGATAATATTTCGTCAAATGAACGAACATTTTTATACTTACATAAGTCTTTCTCAATAGTAAAAAAAAACACATTTTCTAATTCGTTTTACACATAGAAGTTTCAATTATGTATATTGAAAATTCATTAACAAATTTCAAAATTATAATAAAAAGTATGTATGTGTTTCTTTAAAACTGTCAAAAGTTTTGATTTAATCTTTTACACCCTTTTTATTGATTTTTCTTTTCAAGGATTAATACTTTTATAATTTATTCAGGTTGACACAGAGATATATTAAAAACAAATAATAAAATAAAAAAAAACATAAAACATATACTGATAGTAATGACTTGAAAATTCGATTTTATTACATTTTCAATTACGTTTAACTGTAAATAATCTTTAAGATTATTTGAATTTAATTGTAAATTTTTTGGTAGGTAATTATATAAAAAAAGCGTACATAAATTAAAAAAATCACAAATTCATTAAACTCTTAATATTATGTATTTAGTTTTCAAAAATTC
Source organism: Toxonevra muliebris (assembly GCA_963691655.1). Classification (NCBI taxonomy): domain Eukaryota; kingdom Metazoa; phylum Arthropoda; class Insecta; order Diptera; family Pallopteridae; genus Toxonevra; species Toxonevra muliebris. The sequence goes on from OY829329.1 coordinate 75,508,904, forward strand.
TTAGTAATGTACATAAAAAAAAAATGATTATTTGTAAATTCATTGGATTAAATTGAAAATTTAATTAAGGAATACAAATTTTTCCTATACAAGTAAAATGATTGTTTATTGTAGAATGATTTAAAAACTTACCTTTAATCATTATAGAAATTATATGCTAAGACGAAAGCGATTTTCTAATTTAAATTATAATTTAAAAGTTTTATTGAGAACATACCGAAATTTTCTTTCGAGCGTACTAATTGCAATTTTATGTTAGTTCGAAATCGAGTTTATTAATGCATCTGATAATTTAAAAAACAGGAAAGAAAATCTAAACTAGATACACATTTATAGTTCAGAGTTTTTTTAGTTTTTTAAAAGAGAATCGTGACTATAAACTAATAAATATAGTCTCACTCTATATATATAAATTTTTTTCATAAGTTATAAATATATTAATAAATAAATATGTACAAGTATTACATTAAAAATCTACAAAATTCTACACTAAAGACAAATCGAATTCAGGAAGTGATAATTCGAATTTAGAAATTAAATTTAAAGCCAAAGGAATCAATTTGAATTAAGAAGAATCAAAAAGAGTCTAACACTAATTTCAGAAACTGTTAAACTGGAGTTAGAAAGAAATTATTTCAATTCAAACACATTAAATTCAGAAAAATAAGAAGAATGAAATATAAGTTCCTAATGAAAACCTTAATATTTTCTGACTACAGGAATAAAAAACTATACGTACGAGTAAATTGATCATTTGGAATACTTGTGGGCCAGAATGAATTCAACTTTAAAAAAAATCTTCTGTTTCGCCTCATTGATAAATACATTTCAAGTGATTCCAATTTTAATTTTTTTTTTTTTTTTTTTTTTAGAAATTTGAACTTCAAAAACCTTAAATGTCTTTAAAGTATAATTTATTTAATGTATTTTACTCTTTTTTAAAATCACTCCTATTCCAGAATTCGGCGTAAGTTACGAATTCGTAGTTGCATTTACAAATCCAAAATATTCGTATTCTGGAATGCAACTATCAATTCGATAAATTAGATTAGATGATTAGGGAGTAGGGTAAAATATGTCCTTCCATCATTCTACAATAAACAGTCGAAATATGATAATACATATAATTCACAAGTATGTATGTATGTTAGCTTCAAAACTGTTGAGGTTCATTCATTTCATATTCAATTGCATGTCATTAAAGCTAATTTTTTTACAGCGATTTGTTTTTAGCTAATTTTATAGTATGTATGGTATGTAAATACTTTCAAATGTTTTTTTCCCCCTCGTTTTTGGGAAGGAGTTTTTCTTCATCTATGGTAATTTATATATTACTAACTTGTTGTTTGTGTTTATGTATGTATAAGTAAATATCATTTAAATTAAAAATTTTTGTGAGCATTTATTAATCGTTTTTAAAAACTTTATTTGGTTTTTTCTTTTTTTTTTTACTAATAATTTTCATGCTGATATATGATGATGGATGGTTTTTAATACATGTTTACTTTTTGAATTGATGTCACTATTTGATACCTACTTTGTTGTTTAATACTTAAAATATTAAAAAAATTTTAAATTAAAAAAACATTTAGATGCATGAGATATGAATCAATTGTTGAAAATGCTTTAGATTTATTGGATAAAAACTAAAAGTTACGGAATGAAACAAAAAAAAAGAACGCTTGGTAGCGGTTCTCTTACCTAAACGAAAACAAAAAACTGGATATGGTTTTATCGTTCTCTGTTTTCCTCATTGCGAAATTTTTATTTTAGCATGAAATAACTTGTCATATAATTAGAATCATGTAGCTTTGTCTATAGTTTATTTACTTTTATTATTAATAATATATTTTTTGTTTTGCAAAACTATACTTTCTTTTATTGGTATAGATCACCAAAAACAAACATCAGCATTTTCATTAGGGGGTTTACACGAGCGAGCTTGTTGTCGCACTGTGCTCGATAACCAATATCAAGCATTTTTTTTCACAGGACTGTGTTTTGGTCTTTGTGTTTACACGATCTAACATTGATGTTGGCGAGTCGGGTTGTGAGATATGCTCGATTGTGAAAACAACAACAATTAAGGAAATTGTACAAGGATAATGGTAAGATAAAAATAAAAACTGGGATAACAAATCACAGAAAACAGGAAGAAGTCATATAAACACTGAAAGACCAAAACTAAACAATAAAACGAAACAAATGACGCAGATATCGTGATTTTCTTTGGAAATATTTGATGAGAAACACTTAAAACCCATTTGAATGAAAAAGCAGCAATTGGTTTTGATGATAATTCACATAAATTATAAGGACCTGCAAGACTTTAAATAATTGGAAAGAAATAGTGAATTTATTTCTGTGAATTTTCATGGACGCTGTTGTGCCATAAAAAAAGATTTTCCCGCTGAAAAAAGCTCATTTTCTACCGTTTATATAAACTAGAAACACTTTTTTACTATATGTCTATTAGTTCCCTTATAAACTACTGTTTTGGTTTTGAATAATTATTATTTGTCCGATCATGAAAATGATTCGATTTGAGAAACTCTAACCTCAAAATGTAAAATGCAAATTTTGCTTTTATTTGGGCATAACAAAGTGCTATCACTCACGTTCGCATATTTTTCAATTTATCCCGACCCGGTAATTTTGCGCTGAGATATGAGAAATTTAATTTTTACATTTTTAGGTCATAATTTTTCAAAATCCTTATATTTTACGGATTGGATAAAAAATTAACCCAGTAATAATTTGTAAGAAATTGTTTCTAGATTTTATAGGCGGTAGAAAACGGTCAAAATAGCAAGAATGTGTATTTTTCAGCACTTTTGTGGTAAGATCTATCGAAATCTTGAAGCGACTGTAAATAGGCAACCACTACTTGCTTTAAATCATATTAAAAAAAGTTCAATTTCGCAAATCGGATAAGTCGTTGATCAGACGACGGATCCATGTTAATAATTTAAAAATTTGTTGCAGTGTTTGTTATTCATAAAACCTAAAATTTGATGTCCTCAGCCGGTGGAGTAGATTGAACGATTCTCTGAAGATTGTGGGGAGACTAAAAATCCTCTATTGCAATTTAAAGCTGTTTTACTCACGAAAAATCGGAAATAGACGGTGAATTGAGCGATGAAAACCAATTTATATATAAACGCCTTGGACATGATTTTGTTCCCAAATATAGATTACCTGGTTTGTAAGTAAACGATGAAATGAAATTATATTTTGTAGCATAATACCACACAACTCTAGAGCAAGAAATATTTCTTTAATTATCCACAGCTGAACCCACTGAAACCAACGTCGTTTTGTCTTAAATCAATATTTACAATTTTTTTACTTAAAAATTGAATGCAATAAAAACGAAAGTTTTCTAAACTTATATCAAAATATTGCAGATTTACGTAGATATGTTATTAAAAGAAAGGAGGTTTTACCAAATTATGATAAAATTAAATTTTTCATTTTATTAAAAAGTACCTATATATGGATGGTTAAGATCACAGATATGTTAAGCGCACTTTTAGATGAAAATGAGTTATCTACATTTTCTAAGCCTTCAACATATTACCTGTCTAGTATATAGTTGTTGTGACTTGCCAATACTAGAGACTCAAGACTCAGTTGAAATCAGTGTTTAGTACTTAAAAATTTAAATTCGTAACACAAAATTTGATTTCCTGCAAATTTCCATATTTGTCATTTAATAGGTATATTTGTGAGCTTAACCATCGATATAATTAAATGTTACCATAAAAATTAAAAATTTTCGGCATCCAATAGTCTTCAAATCATAAGAACAAAAAAGTATATATTGATTCTAATTATATGACAACTTACTGAAGACAAGGTGAGATATCGATATTATGTTTTGAATATTTTAGATCAAATTTCACCGTACTATTATATGCTTGCATACTTCAACTTTTAGCAATTCTATAGAGAAATCGCTTGTTTAAAAACTATTCACAATATTGTCTATGTTACAATAATATCTCTTCATAAGTTACTTGCTTACCAAAGTCAGTTATATTTCTTTCGTTCGTAAACATAAATTTTGTTTGTTTTTTTCAAAACTTAACTTGTTAAGGTTTCGTTTCCTTCCGCATTCTAAATCTAAAATTAATTTTTTAGGTAAAAGTGTCAATGAAAAGAGGATGAATTATACAACTTGAGTAATATATTAGTATGAATATTCTTCAAAGAGATCTAAATTTTTTTTTTAATGAAGACTTAAAAAAGCTTTAAGTAAAATAAGTTGTAAAAATGAAAAATACGAAAAAGGGATAACTAGAAATACTTCAATAGTGGCAACATCAGTAATTCAAGAGTATGGCAGCATTGTCAATTAAATGTTGCACTTGTCTAAATACATTTTTATACATGTGTTTATGTATGTGCTTATCCATGCAAGTGTGCATTTCAATAACGCCTTAATTAATTAAAAAAAAAAATAATTACAATTAAAAAAGTTAAAATCAAAAAATATTTCTTTCTTTTTTTTTTTGTTTGTAGTCAAGTTCAAGTACTGAAACTTAAATTGTAGTACATATACACAAAAACAGTTGTATGCGGTCCTTCCTTTTCCATCGCTTTTAACCATCGGAGAGCGCCGGTGTTACCCATCCATATTTTTCATGCGTTTTTACTAACGAACGAAATGCTTCTTCCGCCGTGCGCCTATTTATTTTTGTTATAAAATATAATATAAATAATCTTATAAACGTAATTTTTAAAAAATATGTAGGCATATAAAGTCACACAATAAATACATAAATTCCAGACACACCTTTCTTTAACTGTCACACACCACATTCACATTCAACACACCCATTTCTAATTAATATTCAATATCATCATTCATATCTATGCACAAATACTTGAAGTCATTTGTCTTACTTGCATTCTTGTACTGCTACTACTACTTACCTACTAAATTCCTTTGTACTCTTTGACTTTCGCACAATGCGTCCCTGTCCCTTTACCAAACTAGCAGCAAATTGCATTAGAACCGCTTCAACGGTATAAGCACTTGCCCAACCACGTGGAGTCAAAAGTTCCATACAAATAGCTCCACCCTCCATTACGAATCCTTTTTCTATGCGTGGTTCTACTACACGCATAAACGGTGGGGCAAATGGGAAATTATCAGGGAATACCAAATGCAGCAATATAAATGATACATTCATTTCGGCCATATCCTTGGCCAATTTAGAATCGGGATCGACAACATGCAGTCGTGCATACCATTCGTAAAGGTTGTCATTGATGAGCTCCACCTGTGTATAAGTATGTGTGTGTATTTGTGATTGAATTGTGAAAGGAAGAAGGAATGGAAAAACAAATAAGAATTATAATTATAAAGAAATATTTTCAGTTAGTCATAATTGTGTATAATATGTGCAAATAAGCAAAAGGGTGACTTACTTTGAAATCTAGATCAAAGATAATAGAATTGAAACAATACTCTAATAAATCGAATAAATTGTATGCAGAAGCAAAGCGTGTAGAGTCAAAATGGAAACTAATACGAAAGAAAAGACTATACCTATCATAATTATTTTTTTCTTCACATTACACAACATAATAATCTTGCTTTGGATGACTGTTCGAAAGTGGACATTACCCTGGTCAATTACATTGAAGACACAAATAGTCTGTATGTCATAATTTTTATTTCCGCGAAATTCAAGGTCACGCTGAGCTAATTGATCATTATTTCCAAGTGCCACAGCTTTGACTTAATTTGAGGCAAACTTATTCGTTATATTATTTATTATAAAATATTAAACATTTTATGTTTTTAGTTCAAATCACCAGCTCATGAACCTCTTTTTCGCTAGTCTTGGGCACAAATCTCTTCAAAAATTTTCAGTTTGGTGGGTCAGAGGGAGATTTTGAACTTCGGATGCTTTACTTTTTTATGGGGAACATTTTTGCCGAAGAAAGTACATCATGAATCGTAAAAACAATGTTTAACTTTTCATAACGTGGAACTTTATCTCAAATGTCGAAGTTGTAGGACATCAAAATAATAGAATTAATCACAAATTTTAAACAACTGGGGCCTTGATATCCATAGAAAAAAATTACATAGCAGTCTATAGGAGCCTTCGGAACTATTAATCAGGGAGGTGTACTTAAAAAATCATCGATTAATCGTTTCGGAAATCAATAAATTAGGGCGCGTGAGGCTCTGTGTTATTCTTTTACGCACTTATTTCTATATTTATTTGTGTAACAAATTTGTATTTACATGAAAAAATTTTTCAATTCTTTTGGAATTATAAGTAAAAGAGGAGAGTGTGTGGTAAAACCTCAATCTGTGTTTAAGGTGGCGAAGATTTTTTGCACGCTCGTCATATACATACCGTAAATACTGGATCCTTTTCGGTATTTTGAATTTTCTGTATCTCTTTATATTCCTTCATCAGTCTGCGCGCTCTAATATTTAAATCAGGCGCGTGTCTTGCATTCCCATTAGCTAGCGTCGCCACCGTCGCACTTAGCGTCAACATTCTGCTTGTGGCTGGCGAGACTCTGTGTTATCAATTGCGAAAAGTAAGTAATAATAAATTATATGTATATAGTTTAAATGCAAATTGAGAGTATAAATTTAATTTGATTTGTACATACTTATTATCCTGTCGCCGCATACGTTTTCCCGGCGATTCAGCTGAAGCAGCGGCAACAACAGCTGCAACATTGCCATTTTTCGTTGTTGATGCTGCTGCTGCTGTTGCTGCCACTGCCATCGCATTTGCTGCTCCATCGCCATCCAACACTTTATCGAAATTGTTGTTGTGTTCATTGCTATTGTCATTACTGTTGTTGTTATTATTATTATTGTTGTTGTTGTTGTTATTGCTGCTGCCGCTACTGCCCTTGAAAAGTTTGCGTATGACGGCGGTCACTTTCTCTTTCGAACGTGAGGACATTTTCCTGCTGGTTTGTTTGTTTGATTGTTTGCCTGGCTGGCTTTACTTTTGATTTGGCGCTTAAATTCGAGTGGTTTATTTTAGATTTCGGTGGTGGTGATGGTGGAGAAGCTGGTGGCTCCTTTATTTTTGGAATTATTTTTGCTGTTTTTGTTTTACAAAACGCTTGAGCTATTTTTAATTACATCGAACGAGTTTTTTTTTTTTTTGTATCTTTTTTTCTGTGCGGTTATTTCAGTCTTATTTTCTTTGTCTGGTTTGATTTTTCTTCGTTTTACCCCAGGGAGGCGGCAATTGTTTGTGCGGAAAAATCTGTAAACACCAATAAAGAGAAATATAAGAAATATTTTATTTTTTTTTTTATTTTTTGGCATTTGCTGTGTGCTTTTTATCTATGAACTGACATTATGTCAGGACGTTAAATCATCTTAATTATATTACAATTGCCCTTATTGTAAACAAGTCATTCTATTTAATAGCTTTTCAAAGTATTTTCCTCTCCACTTTATTTACTTTTTATCGATTCTTCAGAAAATAAAATTACCCTAGTTATGGTAGCTATTTTCTAATTTTAGAATTTAATTTTTTATATTGAAGGTATTAACTTTGAAACACAGTTTTACTCAAAAAATAAAGTAATCTAAGAATGGTCAATTTTATATAGATTTTTTTTTAAAGTAACACAGCACAGTACCAAAATGTAGCTTTCTTTTTTTTTTTTTTTTGATGATTCTCGATAAACTGAGTAACCCTGCAAGAGATTTTCTAATCAAAGTCAGTGCTAACACTGCGGCGTTCTGTTCTGTGTTTTGTGAAAGTCTTAGGGGCGAAACAATGATGAGAACCACTAAAGAACCTAAACTAATATACAATAACTCAACAATGTGAATGATTTGAAAAGGTAAGACTAAGATAATATTTTACATTTATTCCATACTAGATCAGTTTTCGGAGCGATCCTTAACCCTTTTAATCGTAATTAAAAAATTATAAAAAATGAAGTCTCGAAGTCCTGACGTAATTCTGCATCCCGATTTGTATTCAGAGCAGTAATTTATAATTGGAATCACGATTTTTTCAATCATCTTAAAAACAAATTTAATTTTGTAGGCCTATGTAATTTAAGGTGTTATTATGTAGTTAACTATCATTTGTCAGCTGTTACACCGACAAATTCCGAAACTGCAGTCTGATTTGCCTGTCTTAAAGGCTATTCTGATGGGCACAAGCATGAAAACCTGTCTGAAAGAGAGAGGTAGAAAAACGAGAAAACGAGATAGCTCGTTCTTACTACCTATTTTTCTACCAGTATATCACTGACAAAAATAAGATCTAAAAAATATATGAACTTAATCATTACTAAAGAAAATGACACTTGGAACTTATTTCCTTAGTCTCTAGAAAAAAATAAGGCATCCATAAGCATGCTAACCCATATAAAGAAAAGTTACACGGTTTTGTAAAGCAATGTGAACCACTAATTATATTAGACCTAAATTTGAGCTCAAACGGATGTAATTATGAGCAGTAGTTTCACGTACCTCATCACTGAACTATAAAGCTCATAAAGAACAATAATGTTTTCATTGGCTTAAAGTTACATCATTGAATCTATCGATCTTTCTATGGTACTTAATTCTACTGAAATGAGTGATTTTATACCCCAAGCTCACGTATTCACCAGAGCTATACGGCGGAACTTGCGATTTCCAAGTGAACTTGTGATACTCAATAAATTATTTATTCTTCTCTGAAATACATAAATCCTAAACGTTCATCAATATTTTTCCCACTTAACTGTATTCCTTCCATAATCAACACAATGGTGTGATTCAAGGTGAATTTATACCAGGTGAAGTTACCAGCAACTCATTCTTCTTCTTTTTTGTCAAAATCATTGTTTACTTTTTATTGTTTGTTTACGTTTGTTCTCCATTTTTACATTCTCTTCTCGCCGCCATTATGGCCGCAACAACAAAGATGTGTTGTTTTTGCCCTGGTGAAATTGTTGTAATCTAGCTATCACCTTCTACATGATTTCACCATGGTGTGATTAAAATGGGATACTACCTCCATATTGGATTATTGATGGATGAACTCAATTGAGACTAACTGAAATTTGTTCTCTTTAGGTGTATTTACAAAACAAAAATATTAAAATATTTTCATCAACTTCATATTGCTTTATATAATTGTTGAATTGCATATTATAATTATTTCTAAATTATTTAAAAAAATATTTGGATCAACTTAAATCGAATATAAGTAGAGGTAAATTATATTTTAAAAAAGGAGTTTTGCTGCTTTTTCAGATGTGAATCTCAAAATTATGCGAATGCTTCGCATACCGCGAATGCTTCGCATACCGCGAATACGAATGCAGACTTCCGTTACATCACTGGTAAAAATATATTGTAAATTTTTAGTTAAAGAGGGAATATTTCGGAAGTCAAATTAAGTGACGACCCGGTGTCACATATTTTACATGATGATATCACAATTTCTAGTTTACAATGCGACCAAACTGATATTTGGATCGACCGCCATCTGCAGGTTTCTTTTAATTTAGTTGTCGTCTTCAAAACTCACCGAGACTACCAATCTTAGTCCAGAGTCAAGGGGCCTGGAATACATCATCATATGGTAGTTGGGTAATAATATGAAATACATTAAATGACGGATATAAAAAAGTTGTATAATTGTAATACTTTGTTTTTATATCAGTAATTTTCTTTTGTGCGAACCAAACTATATAAGCAAAATGTCTTACGGTACATCAGCTATGATATCTTTGAAGTGAGTTTTTCTAATATCCGCCATCTACCGTAATATAATTGTTTGTAATTTTTATTGAACTTGAACTGATTTCTAAAAACCATTGCTTGTTCTTTTGTTACTTTTCTCACATTCAACCATAAATGATATAAAAAATTTTATTTCTTAAAAATTATTTAAAATATCTGATAATGGTTAGATTTAGCTTTCGAAAATAACGAAAAATCAAAAACTAATAAAAAAAAGAAGAGCTCCAAAATGCTAATTGGAAAAGCCGACCTCTTATAATCTTTTTTTTAATGTGTATATTAAAAATGCATGAGGAAAATTTTCAATGGATTAGATGACCTTTCGAAAGCTACGCTGCATTCAGCTATTTTAAGGACCAATAACCGAAAGAGAGTCTAAGTTGGAACATGTTCTTCCATCTCTGAAATTAGCACCAGAAACCTTTATACTTCCCATTAACATTGACTTGAGTGGTATAGTTATTTCGAATCCATTATTATAGAAAAATAAATTTGCAATCTTCAAGAGTTACGTTGCTTCTTTTTTTTTACTGAAAATGAGCCAAAAAAAGATGATAATGATACACAAAACAAGATATAAATAAGTATGTATACATACTCATAAAAACGAAACGAGGGTAAACTATGTGCAAAACATAAAATGAAAAAAAATCTGAATGTACTTTTGGTAGGAGTAGCTCAAGTAGATAGTAAGATGAGGGAGTAACAGAGAATGCTCATTAAATGGAACGTTAAATATTTATAGTAAAACTTTGTATAAATTTGTTTATTTGATGGTAAAGATGGTGGCATACATAGAGTTGAAAAGTGTTCTTATCACTTTTTTTCTTTTCTTTTTTATACTATTTTTGGCAAAAATACAACTAACTAGCTTTGAAGAGTAGATATATAAATTCTATAAATTTAAATTGCCATAATACTCATTTACATAACCTCAAACGAAAATGGGATCCTAGCCAATATAAAATATGCTAGGAGGGCATTATTTGTCTTTGTTTGCTTGTTGAAAAGATTGCTAAAATATTGTTTAGTTTAATTTTTATCTCATTTTAAATGGGGGTTTGATGTTTTTTGAATGTTTTTGTGCAGAGCATTTGTGGCAGTGTATTTACAGAACCCTTCAAAAGTCTACACGAGTATGCCCAGCTAACATTAAGAAGATTATTGGGCGATTAAGGTCAACGTGATTAGAAGAGTTGCTCTAACAAATAGCGTAGACTTCGAGATTTAGCCGCGTATAACTCTTCGTGGCGAAGGTTGGATGAGCGATTTTGTATTCCCATTTTTTATTGTTTTGTTTTTCTGTACACTTTTGCTGATCTTTTAATCGTCCAAATGATGAAAAATTATTTGCAAGTTTGTTGTGTAATAAAAAATAAGAAACTACTATATAGTTTCTATTCAAAATAACTAAATAATATTGTCGCCTAAAACAATAAGAATTCAAAATAAAAGAAGAGGCGTTTTCCTTTCAAGACAATGTATTTCTAGAGGACACCGGAGAAAAAGTAATTCGCCTTCTTCCACTTTGTCTTGCCATAAATTCTGTTACAAAATTTCGATGCTATATTTATAATTTTAAAGAAATAATAACACTATTAGTTTTTTTTTTTTAGCATGTGGATTAGATCATTGAGCATCAAAAACAAGTCAGTTTGATGTCATATTTTGTTTGATTACAATGGAGTGGGGTGTCAAAGAGAACCGCATTAGGGTAATTGCCATATACTAATGCGGGTATAGTGCTGGACAAACTTTTACATTACTGAAAAATCTTGTAATATCAAAAATGTTTGTTTATCGTACTATTGATCGTTTCTCTGAATCGTCAGAAGTAGAATATAGGCTAAGAAGTGATTATGGTAGACAAGAATTTGCAGAAATTCTCTTCGGGAATAGAAAAGAATATCCAGAGAGATGGATATTTCCTCCAGATCCATGTCTAGACTTATTCGAGTCTAAATATGAAAGCTTTCCGTCGGTCAACTGGATATTTGTTAACACCACGGTTGAAAAAAAAAAAGCTTGATAGATACAAACGACTCTTGCAGTGGCACGCGGACAATGGTCATGAAAATATGGAGGGAGTTTTCAACAAACAAAATTATAAAATCTATGCTATGACATCAAAACAAGCAAAAAAAGTTGTTTTAAGGATCAGCGAGATCATCACCCTGCATCAGTAATGGTTTGGTGTGTCACATATCTTCATTTCTGCGAAAGAGGGGTTAAAACTGGAGCCAAAGTGTACCAGCAAAAAGTTTTAGAGGGCGTTGTAAAGGGTGTAACAAATACTGTATTGAATGGAGAAAGATGGGTATTTTAGCATTTATTGCAGCTGAAGATTGACCCTCGGGAAGCCCAGATCTGAATCCATTGGGTTATTGTTAGCGGTCAGAATTAGAGAGCATGGCTTGCAAAACACCTCATAGAAATTTGTAAAGCCTAAAGAAAGCATTGACCCAAATAGCGTCAGCCATATGGCCGGACTGTTTAAAGGCCTGTACAAAAGTAAAAGGCGATAATTTCGAATGAGCTTTTTCCTCCTATTTACAATTATATTATAAACAAATTAAAAATTGTCTAAGTACAAAAGTTTCTACATTTAACTTTGACAGCGTTTTAAACTTGTAATAGAACTTATGGCAAGACTAAGTATATACTTGTATACATTAGGGTAAGATACTTTAGTACGTACAATATTATTTGAAATGGAAACTAATTTCTGTTCATCATTATATTTTCCAGCAGCAGTATCTTATCTGCAATGCATAATGCTCGTATCTAAATATACAGTTTTTAGTTCAAATACGAGCGTTAGCAATGCAGAATAATAAATTAAATTCGTAACTATCAAAATTATGTATTATTATATTTTTTGTAATAAATAAAAAATGAAAAAGAAATAAAACGTAAGATTTGTGAGTAGCACATTTTTAGGCAAATATTTTAATAGAGCAGTAAAAAGATAAACTTCCTGACTAGGTTTTTGGGACTCGCTTTTAAATCTTCCATGTAAACTAATTTTCTACAAGCCTTTTTTACGACTCATTGAAGACTTTTTCTCGCGCGTTTCTCGGCGAACTGTGCAAAAATATTTCGGGATCAAAAATGCTAGCTGGGAATATTTCGAAATATGGCAAATATTTGTAGCTGTATTGTTGTTGTTGTGATTTTGTTATTCAACTTAAAAGGTCACTTGTGCCGAAAGTGCCTTAAAAACATAAACGAAAAACGTGCGCCCCTTTCTCATTTTTATTATTTTTACAAATACGAGTACATCATCTTTACATACTATTTAATTAAGTATTTAAATGTAAATTTAAAATAAATCAACATCAACAAAAGAAAAGCACCGAAAATAAAGAAAACACAACAAGCGCCAAGAATTTTTTAAAACTTAATTTGCTTAAAATGTCACAAAGAACAACACACGAATGAAAAAAAGAAACGAATTTTTCAGCTTTTCTTAATTTTTTCCTATTTTCTGCAATATGTTTATTGGCACAATTTGCATATTGGCTAATTGCATGACTTACTAGCCTAACTGTCTAAGTACCTACCAACCTTCTCACCCACATATGTACTTACATATCTTCCCATTTATCTATCTACCTAAATATCTAAACTTGTGCTGTGACGTTGCTTAGCATGAGCGTTCTTTGGTAGTTTTGAAGCATAAGTTCAATGATTACTTTTTGACCTGATTAAGTTTGAATGATTTATAAGAAAAAATGAAAGCGTATTCACTTATGTATAAGTAAAACGATAAAGAGGAAATTAATATACATTTTCCTTTATAAATACAATATAGAATTGGTTACCAGCGCGCTGGTGCTCAATCCGATATTGATTATCTTGAATTCAAAGTAAAGACAGAAAAATAATTTTAATTAATATTTAAGTAATATTAAAAAATATATACATATCTGCACATATTTAACATTGGGTGCCTATTAAGCATATCAATTTCATATTTAAACAAAAACAACAAGAAAAGAAACATATATGTATTGTTGATTATGTGTATATGCTTTTTTGCTTGTATCTTGTTCCAAAAATAAAAACACATATCCACACATACATATGTGTGTATGTAGATATTAAATTGGTCATAAAAACAAAAAGCTAACCAATATAAATATAATGATGTCTTTTATTACTCGTTTATCATTTTGCTAATGAAATGTAAGTAAAATTTTCACAGATCGTTGAAATTTTTAAAAATAAATTATATAAATGCTCTGGGATGATATGCTGGTACGAGTACTATATCCTTAGAATGAATGAATTCATCGTCTGCATATTGTCAATACCTATTCAATGTAACAATTCACAGAAAGCATCAAATAAAAATATAACTAAATGAAATACACTAAGTGTGAGATGAACGGATTTTATAAAAAGAAAATTTAAAAATAGCAAAAGCATAGACAAAAAAAGAAAAAAAAATTTGGTGCATTTGAATGAAAAAGAAACTTCATTCACGATTGTCATTGAAATTCTATGCAAAATTCTATTTTCTTTGTGTATAAATAAATAATTATAAATACGCTAAATAAATGCTTGACTAAGCTCATTTATTTTCCATGCATATGAAAAATTTAATATTTAGGGAACATATTGGGTGTATAACTTGAAAGTGAGGGATTTTTTTTTTACAAAAATATAGCAAATTGAATGAATAAATAATTTCATAATTATTTACGTTCATCGGAAGCTATGACAGACATTATGCCATTTTTCAGGCAATTTATGGATTTTTTGTCGAAAAACCGTCCATTTTTTGAGGCTGTAAACGAATGAATCCAATTTTTGATACTTTCAACTGAAGTAAAGCGTATTCCAGTATGAGCACTCTGCAGCGATCGAAATAAGTGTTGGTAAGACGGGGCTAGGTCTGGTGAATACGGTAGATGAGGGAAAACTTCCCATCCACTATTGTCCATATAGTTTTTAACCGTTCTGACAGCATGAGCCTGCGCGTTGTTATGCTGAAAAATTACGGTCTAGTGCTTGGTCGCATATTCTGGTCGTTTTTCGTTCACTGCTCTCTTCATACAGCTCTTCCGTAATAGTTTCACCAGGTTTTAGCAGCTCGTAATAGATAACACTCTTCTGATCCCACCACATACATAAATAATCAGCTTCGGCGTTGATGTTCCTGGTTGGCCAGGCTTCACATACGACTTCGTGCGCTTCGGGTTGTAATAAATTCATTTTTCGTCGCCAGTAACAATTCGATGCAAAAATGTCTTATTTTTATAGCGCTGACGCAGCATCTCAGACATGCAAAATCGGCTTTCGGCTTTAAGTCATTAGGGAATAAACCCTAATGATTTCAGGTGCTTGAAAATTGCCGCTTGAGTAACTCCTAATGTTATTGCAAGTTCTTCTTGCATTTGGCACGAGTCTTCATCGAGTAGCATTTCCAATTCTGCACCTTCGAACTTTTTCATTTGGCCAGGGCGTTCCTTGTCTTCCGTCGAAACCAGAATTCACATGTTTTAATTGATGGAGTATATTCACCGTAAACTTCCGACAGCAGTTGATGACATTCAAGCCGCACTTTTTTTCGAATTGGAGAAGAAGGTTATTTGTTTTGGCAAATACCTAAATACATAATCAGAACAAAAGCTATACTACGAAAGTAGTTACAGTATTGCTAGATGTGATTCAGTACAAGTTATGCCATCAATTATAAATCCCTCATTTTAAAGTTATACACCATATAGAAGAGAATTCCATTTCTAAGGAAAGATATTAGGCTTGACTTTAAAGAAATTATGTATGTACAAAAACACAGGTTACAAATAGTATGAAACACCGAGAAGTTGGCGTAAAACTTTCAAAAATTATTTAATCGTCATATCTTGTAAACCAGGACAGACCTGACACAGTGCCACAAAAATGAAGTTTTTTTCTTCCAGATCTTGAATTCATGAAGTGTTTTAGGTTACCTTTGGGCCACTGATCAAGAAATTTTGACGGATTAGTTGTTAAAAGTGATTCGTTATGAAATTTATAAATTTTTTACTTTTACATCACCAACCTCTCTAGTATGATTTCGCAGTACAAAAAGTTCACAAAACTAAGATATTTGCACTGTTCGGCACATATATCTTTATGAATCCTGGCAGCCGTAAACATGATGCACAACCAATGTGTGAAGGCAAGGTAAGCTCGTCGCTCTCTAACGTGGGTCAGATCATAATTCTCCAAGGGACGCCAAGAGTAGAGTCTGTGTCGAATTCAAAAACGCAAGAGCAAGGATCAAATATGGACTCACGTCTCAAAAGTGTAAACGTTTGTCAAAGTGGCAAAGAAACAAAGGCACAAATCCTACGACCGTTTCGGATGCCGCCACGATTCCTGATCACTGATCTTTGTGATGGTTTTTATTATTTCAATAGCCTATATAAGCTACTTAATATTAATTTTACGAATGGATTCAGGCTTAGACTATTATTCAATGTATATAGATAAGTGGTGGGTGCAACATCTCCATAAAAAAACATATAAGTGCCTTAGGCAGTAAAAAGAGTTAATCTTATTAAATTTCACATTTAGAGCCAATAATCTTATTTCAATTATAAAAAAACAATTTCCTTTAAAAAAATAACTAACTAATTTCAGCATAATCTTCAAAGTAGAAATACACTCATTGAAATCCTTGAAAATTTCACTTACCTATTCTGCATTCAAATATGTTATTGAATAGCTGAAATCCTTAACTGTGACTCCTATGAATGAAATTAATCCCTTCATGCCTGATGTTGCCTATAGGCAATATGCACTTTGATACCACATAAAATACAAGACAAGAGAATATGGAAATAAGAAATTGGTGAAAAAGGGTTATCCAGTGGTTGTTTACAGCTCTATAGCTATATTTTTTAACCCTTAATAAAGGACAAACAAACCAATATAGAGGAATAAAATTTGATGTGATGATTGTGCAAGTCTTAAGTAACCATAATTTCGGTACAAAAGGCTTCTATCAAACCCCATTAAAATTCAGGCAAGAAAGGTTGAAATTGAATGTATTGTTTTATAGCTCTGTCGAATGCCATAGCAAATGAAGATTTCCACGAAAAATTCCAACAAGTGAGATTAAATTATGAAAAAGAGATGGATTGGACATACTCTGAGAAAACCACACCATAAGCAAAGAAATAAAAGAAATGAGACTGACCTAGAAATAACTCAAATTCATCGCAAGAAATCATACTAGGAACTGTCACTGAGCACATTACAAAGTAGAAATATACTACTTCTAGATTTCTACATGCATATAATCACATTCATGTAACGAATAATATTAATAATCACAATGTTGATACATTTAAGAGATAAATAAGCATTTAAATGAGACATGACTTTGTTTAAAGAAACTGTCAGAAAAATGAATATGTCAAAAAATTGCAAATTATGATTGATGAATTTGCAAATTAGAAACATATAAACATACATAAAGGCTGCGGGTGCAAGTAGTATACACAAATAAGAGATAATATACTATTTTAAACAAATATATTAAATACACAGAATAATGCGGAAAATTTTAACAAATGCATGTTATTAATTTAAAAACAAAATTATCTTTTAATTTCGAAGTGAGTGAAATTAATTATAATTATTAAAATGGAAATCTCAAAGTATTACATTTTAGTAGGAATATATAATTTATCCCAGTGTAAAACTTGTAGAATGCTTCAGACGCTCAAGTGTGTGTTAATTTAAATTATTATGTACATTTTTAAATTATTACCTTAAAAATGTTGACGATTTGTATTAATGTACCGGGTTATATAAAACTATAACATAAGTATCCTGAACGAAATCGTTGGAGATAAAGCACTGAAAGATTTTTGAAAATATAAATATCACACGAGATGTGAACTTTATTGCGTATGAGTTTTGTGTTTTTCTAGCAAGAGTCGCTAGGTAATTTACTTAGAATTTTCTCCAGCCAAAGAAATTTATACCGTATGGCAACTGGTATAAAATCCTTTGGGTCAAGGAAATCAATTACAAACTGGAAATATATACAGAGTGTACAAAACGTATTATACTAGAATAAATACTAGAGTGGTATTTATCCAAACTCAGAGAGAAATGGTCGATAAAAGAAAAACCATTGAGAAAACTAGTATGCTGTCTTTGGAGAAAATTTCCAACTACGACCTCCTAAGCTCCACAAATCAAAGGCCCGTGGAGTCCGAAATCAAAAGAAGAAAATGTCTATGGTTAGGCCATACTATTAGAAAAGATGTAAGAGAGACATGCCGCTCCGTTCTTTGGTAGAATCCCAAAGGCAAACAAGGTAGAGGACGCCCAAGGCAGACGTGGCATCGCATGGTTGAAGCCAGAGACCGCAACAAATACAGATCTTTTGTCCAGACCCTATTCTACAGAAGGAGTTACAGGATCCAAAGAAGAAAAGAGATTTTACAGAAAGCGGGACAGACACTAAGACAGTTCAAAGTGGTCAACCGTCACTTCACATTTGACTGGAAGCTCTGTCTGTTATCAAGTCAGGTAACATAATCTTTGTTTGGTTAAAGCCCCTCAGTTCCTCCCTTTTACGATTACGATTGTAGAACCCACACATTAATGGTGGTCTTGATGGCTCTAGACGATAAACAGAGTAATGTGTACTCTCTGTGGGCCCAAGAAACGAGTTTCCGAACCATTTTTGGCCAGGAGGTGAACAGATTCATTTCCTGGAATTCCTGAGTGTCCAGGAACCCATATTTACTACAGGCTATTATGTTTTTCAACACAATCAAGTTTGGATTTACAATGCGTAACCAGTTTAGATATAGTTAGAACATTAAACAAAGTTAAACGCAGACTGACTGTCACTAAATACACAAATGCCTTGATGATTGCAAAAATTTCTGCTTGAAAAACAGAAGCATGCAACCTAAGAGAGATGTCAAAGTCCAGGCTTACAGTCAACTCCAGGCCCAGCTCCCGGCAAAAATCAGATTTGAGCTTCCGGAATTTCTATTGTATAATAATGTCATTGATAGATTGATAGAACTGGCAGGTCCGAATTAGTATCTTCAATATAAATAACTAAAGAAAAAGGTGATGTAAGCCAATAAGCTACATTTTTGATGGATTCCTTTACATTTTTCTGGATACTAAAAAGCAATTGATAGTGTTATGATAAAGAATCTCTGGAAAGTAATTTCATATAAGGAGTGCGCACGAGAAAAAAAGATAAATAATCAAAAAATCAAGTAAGCAATGAATCCAAATTATACTTTACTCTATGTAAATTCTTTACGAAAAAAAAAAAATTAATTTTAATTCTTTGTTTTAAGAGAGTTTCGAACTTTTTTAGGAATTACCTCCATGGAGGCCCTATGTTACAGTCGGGACATAAGGAATTGATGATGATGAGGACTTTGTGGTGCTTTTATTAATGTTTTTAGAAGCTGCAGTCCACTTAATCTTAATATCCCTTATGTTCTTCGATTCATTTTTCATCTCCTACAGTTGCACTGGCCTTAGTGGTCAATGTTATTTGTAATATTCTGATCTGGAACTTTCTGAACTTTGTACGGTTAAAGGCCAGCTTCCCTTTTCACTTTGCCGAAAAATGATTCAGAGCAACTAGCAACTTTTCTGCTCGAAGTATTTGGATTTTTATGAAAAATTACGTTCACACGTTTTGCTCTGTGTAGGTCTTCTAGTCTACATTTTCTGCCAGATCCCATCTTTTGATCAATGTTTAGATCGTTTTTCAAAACCTGGCTTATAGTTTAACCGGACACTTTAACAACTTTACAATGGTTTTTCGAATTTCAAATACATTTTTAGCGTAGATTTTTGTGGAAATGAAAATAATTTATTTTGGCTTCATCTGTTACTTCTAACAAAAAAAAAGAAGTAAAGAACTATGTTACAATTTTTTCGTGCCCACTCCTTACTAATTACTTCACATTGGACGAACTAGTATTTTTTATCACTGAGTACTTAAGTGTAATTTTAGTAATTGGGGGGTGTATGTATTTATTTTGAATAATATTGATAAGGAAAGTATGCTCCAAATAGTAAAGTTCATTGATTGTAGTTTCATGGTAGAAATTGCAATAATTTGCTCCTACATTTTCACTACTATATAATTAAACTTACAACTTGACGCTAACATCAAAAACATTTTTCTTTCATTTTGCAATATTTTGATGGAATTTTTTTTTTCTTTTAGTTTTAGTTTCATTTTTATGAAATTGTTTTCGTTATAATTTTGTTGTTGTTATTAGACAAAAATATTTTTCTTATCGCAAGTCATGACGGCGGTATGTAAGTGGTTAATTGAAGAAATAGAGGGTGGTAAGAATGGAATTTTCTTGCATGACTGAAGAATTATAAGAATTTTTGTTTTGTCTCGTTGTCATGTCATATATATATATATATATATACACATTGATAAAATACACAACCTAAATCAAAGAGAACAACAAAAATATAAAAAAAAAAATTTATGTACATATTTTAAAGTATTTTTGGATAGCTTCTGTTTACAAATACCTATAGTTAACCTTGAATAAATATAAAACAAACTATTGCATTCTTGTGACGACATTCTTGTGTTCCAATTTAAAGAATGTTTATAAATTTCTATCGATTTTTATTGACATTGTTATAAATTTATAAACAATAAGAATGCCGAAATTTGCAAGTCAAATATGTGTAAAAATATTCAAAATGTATTTGAGATCTTTATGTTTTTAAGTTATAGCAAATTTGAAAGTGCCAATAATTGTCTGTCATCTCAGACATTTTAGTTTACTGCACATTTGAGCTTTTAGACAGCTACTTTACTTGCACTCCTCTACACTCTTCATTGTATCAATTAACTGAGGCTTACTGTAGTATGCACATATTTATTTATTTTTATTATTTTTTTTGTGTTATCATAAAATCTCATTTTGTTTATAGCAATTTATGAAAATATCAACAATCACGACTACCCTTTTTATTTTTAATGCTCCAATTACACGTGGAACAGCGACGACAGTATCAAATTGCATCATTTATGTTTACTTGGAATTTTTGTCGTTAGTTATTGTTATTATTTATTATGTACTGAACATTCAATAATTATCCTTCTCATATTTCTTCTGCTTATGTGCCACCATAATACATTAAGTACTTTATTAAGTATACAAATTTAAATTTGTTTCATTTCTGCTACTATTTTCTTCGTTACTACTACTTACTATTTTAATGTGTGCATACATATATTGCGTTAAAGATACAAAATAATTCGTTTGCAATTTTATTATTTTTTATAAACTTTTTCCTTTCAGTTTTCACTGGAAAAAAAAATAAATAATTGGAATTGACGCAGGTTATGGTTTTGTTGGCTATGAATGCGAAGAGAGTGAATGCATGTGTCACCTTCCTCTCCCCCTCCCCTGTCTGAAAATAGTATATGGATAAATACATATGCACACAGTGTAGTGGGGTTTGGTATATGAAATGTTATAATTGAAATGCTATAAATAAACCGAAAATAATAACATGATTTTGAAAATACATATATGTACATATGTAGAGATACGCTATGATATTGTGCACAGTATAAAAAACGTGTTCAACGTGTTTACCACTATTTTTTTTTCTTCCACATTTTTTGTTGATGGCTATTGCTGTTTTATGCGTGTAGTTGTATTTTGCTTTACTACTGGAAATGATGAAAAGGATGTGCAACATTTTGACATGATAAATTAATAATAAAAAACCAAAGCAGCAAAAAAACAAAACTAAAAGTAAAAAATTATGTAATCAATGAATTTTCATGTTAACATAAATTATGTATGTTAAGGGAAGTAAAAATATGGTTTTCTATTAATATTTAAATCTGTGAATTTACCTATGTACGGGAAGGATTAGATAATATTTAATGCTTGGATATATTATTTTACTTCTGCTTTTACAGGGCACTTCAAATGATTGATTTCAGTTTCATTAATCTATTGATTAGCATCTCGTCCTCGACTGTATTATCCGGTTTGTGTCAAGGTTGATATTTGCATTACAGTTAGTCAATAAAATTAGAGTCTCCGCTATCCTTCTGATTCTACTCTCGTTCTTATCCATTTAATTGATGGGAATGGAGAGAAAACACAATACTTAGAGTTATAATTAATATGGTGACCCACAGTATCAGTAACCTAAACTTAAACTCAGTAATCCTGAGGCTTAGAAATTCAAAAACTTAGTTACCCGGAGGTTCAACAATCCACTGTCGTCTAGAAAACCATTTTGGCGGCACAAAATTCAATAATGAAGATCGGGTTTCAGAAAAAGTAAAGAACAAAAAAATACTCATCGACTAAGACTGTGGTTATATTGCAATTATGCTCGGCAAACGCCATGAAATTGTTGTTGCACCGAACATAAAGAGAGAATCTTTACTCACTCTCACACCGAACACGATATGGTCGGTGTATTACACACTGAGCACCCCGAGTATTCAGGGTGGCAATGAGCTATTTTACAAAATAGTATTATTACATATATATACTAAACAGAGGAGTGCATTTCGATAAAAAGCAACTCAGCAACGAGCTGAATGTAACCACTTCGGCTGAGCACGGGAGAAAATGTTATGTGTTCGTCGAACACCGAGCACCAATATAACCAGGCATTAAGTAACCCAGAAATTCAGTAATCCAAAGGCACAATAACCACAATACTGTAACGAACCTTCCTGGTTCCTTTTCGTTTGCTAGGGTATACTCAGTTAGTAACCAGGGTGCGTAAATAACAACTCAATTCAATTCAATTTATAATGAACAATGTTTATTTGTATTATTCATTTGCACTTTTACACTGTTCGTTGTATTTCGTTTGCTCGTGCTATCGTACGGGCTGCTTCGTATGGTATTCGTTGCGCTTCGTATGCTATTCGTGGCACTTGGTAAGGTCTATGTTTGAATACGTTGGTCCTCGTCGTACTTTGTAGCCTCTGTGATGCTCGTTTTAACTTTCTTTTGCCTTTCTTGGCGCTCGGTTCCCTTTGTTTGTGTTTATGTTGCGTGTCCTCGTGACACGATGGCTAGGTCGTTGTTGTTTGGCATATGGCAAAATGTGATTAACTACACCAGGGTACGTGGATACGACCACTTGATGTCGATTAATACCTCAGCGGAAATCTTAATCTTGACGTAAGGACTTGTGCCAAGATCCAATGAATACCTCAACGAATGAAAAATGTATTACGACGAACCTAACATGCGGACGCTCTGCTGATATAAACTAACTACTCTTTTATACTACTAGGTTTATTACATAAAAGCTTACGATAGAGAACACTGTAATCACCAAACCACTGCCTTAAACCTTTGGTGGCAAGTATGAATAAATCGTCGATTTTCTAGTGTCTACTGGGTGTACCTAGACCTAGAGTGATGTAGAGTATATATAGAGCCAGGACACTTGAAAAAACGTGCTGTATTTTGTGGGTAATTGCCGAATTTCAGGCATGCATTTGCTTTCTCTTCGTTGAACCTAAATATATCAATTCCATAAAATTATTCTATAAATTTTAGAACTTTGACTCTCTTGCACGACCTAAAAATGCAATCTAAAAAAAAATGTTTGCCTTTTGTATAAATTGAGCTTTGTGCGAACAATTTCAACAGTCGCGGCAATTGGATTTTTACCATTTTATTTTTGGTTTGAGTACCGAATATAATAACAAATATTTTTCCAGCATTATACAACAAAAAACCAAATCATGTTTTTTATTATAACCAGTATCACTATTCAAAGGACTTGAAAAAGTTTTTGATACTCATATCAAAAGTTTATTTCAACTAAGTTTCAGCAGCATATTTTTCTTCGACTACCATCAACTTTTTCGACACCAAGCTCTTGCAGCTTCTCTCCTTGATGCCCTTCTTTTTTTTCTTTTTTTTTTTGCAACAATAATTCTAACAAATTGTAAGAAATTTCCAACTGTGCGTGATATAATCTTGATCAAATTGTGGCTTTTATAACTTTTACAATTGCTTTTAGTTTTTTTGTTTCTTTTTTGCAATACGATTGATTTCATCTATACTTAGCCATCGCACTTATATTTAAGTTAAATAAATGCTATAATATTCTAGATGGCTGCATTTCAAAAAACATAAATAAAAAATTAAATTCTAAGCGCAAAGTTTTTTTGTGCAATGTTTTAACTGAATTAATATTTAATGTGCGCTTCCCTTTTTTAAACTTTTCACACCAATCGATTGTAAATCGCATTAGTCGTTTTAACAGCATATTTTTTTTCCTCTGGAACTGGCGGCGAAAAAAATTCTAAAAGCTTCCCCCAGTGACCGTTGTATACATGTAATGTACCTATATATTTATTTTCAATTCACAAAAGGCAAACAGAAGAAAAACAAAAAATGCTCAATCCCCTCAATAACAAACGGATCAATCTATTCATCCACCGTATACACGCCAAGTAAATGTCGCTAGCATTAGTTTCTAGCTTTTTCTATATAAAATTCACCGTTCCCCAAACAAACCAATCACTAGGGGTTATTTTCCAATACGATTTTTTTTTGCATTTAGCTCAAACAGCGATTTGAGTAGAAAAAAAAAACTGTAATATGTATGGGAAAATGAAAAAAGCTTAAAGTGTAATTTACTTTAATAACAATTATATGGGTACATAAATGTAATTAGATGGTTTTTATTAAATTCATGGGTGGCACAGGTGTTGAAAGGGCAAATGTTGCCGGGTAGAGAGAGTAGTCTGAAATTATTAACTAACTATTGGCGTGAAAATTATTACTTAATAAAATTGAGTTTTTATTTTTATTATTATTGCAATTTTGTATTTCAAATTAATATTATTCTCTATAAATATACATAAACCTAGCAACAACCACAACACAAGCAAATATTTATTTTTTTATAACTACTTGCCGCCCATTAAACTTTTGTTTTTTGCTTACATGAAAACCAGCAAGTACACAAAATTACAAAACAAATTTAAATAAATTAAATTTCAATTGTAACGCATGCGAATAGTAAATCAGTGAATGCAAGTGATGCGTTCACAATTTGAATAAAATTTTCAATCAAGTAAAAGTTTTTTTTTTCTTAAATGTATGTATCTGTTTACACACATGAGCATAAATTACTTATATGGTACATAGAAATTTGCAATAACTTATTTAGAAATTCAATTGAATGCAAATTTGGAATTTAATTTCGTTGATAGAATTTAAATTTTTATATATCTAATTGAGACTTTTGTTCTATGAGATAGAGATAAGAATTTGCACTTGAACTTGGTTATTATTTTATTATTTCCGGGTTTAGCTATTTCTAAGTATCTAAGTACACAGTTCACTGAATTCGTTACTTACTGAAACGCTTCACCATCAATCAAATCCATAAACTAGCGTGATTTTAAATCATAACATAAATTTTTCAACATCAAATTGATTTGCCTTTTAAATTGCATATTTTTGTTTTACGATTGAAACATGGCATGGCATGCTCGAAATAATAAAGTATGTTTTTTTCACTACATTTCAATAATAAAAATTTCATATTTTTTCCAAAAAAATTAAACGTTTAATATTCTTAGTTGAATTGCAATCAGACCCTGATCAGAATTTTCAAATTGGAAAATATAGACAATACCTTCTTCATACCATTCTTCGGCAGTGACTGCCGAATATTCAAGTTCAAAAGGCGATCTTGAGCTAGCCTAAGGTGACACGGCTGAATGAACCTCCTTGATCAATTACTGAGAAGGTATAACCAGAATATAAACCCAAACGTTCTAAGAAACTAATATTACGTATTATGTACAAGACCAATAAACAAAGCTGTGACAGTCAAGGCCGTATTTTGGGAGTAGGGGGAGGTTTTGGGATTGCCAGTGGATGGAAAAAAAAAGTGCAGTTTTATTGGATCAGCTCCAAAGTTTTAGGAGAAAATCTTAAAATGTAAATAATTCTTTAACCCATTACTGGAAAATCTCGTTCAATGCTGTGACTGCACGAATTTAGGGAATATATGAAAACCTATTCCGTATTCCTCATCATTGATAATAGCCCAAATTCCCACTGATAACACTGGAATACAAAATTTCACTTTTAAAATATATTATGAACCAAAGTATATTTTCTAAACTAATTCGAGGTCGCTGAACACGAAAATCATATTAATTTTTTTTTTTTCTATGGGTAAGTTTTCGAGATATGACAAAAAAACGGATTTTCAGGTTACGGTGAATTGATAGTTGATTCCTTATTGATTTATTCAATGATAAATAAATTTAATTTCGAAAATTCAGGTGCGAATATGTGTCCCAAGATGCATTTTTTATTCAGTCATTTCGGGTTCTTTCCATCAAATCTGGGTGCAGAAAGGGACGAGCAGGGCGAACAGTTCCACCAAGATATGACTTAAATCGAAAGACAATATCAAAGTTTCAGAGATGAGGGTATGATGGCAGACTACTGCTGGTTCTTGATCAGGGAAGACCCGACAGCGAAAAATTGCAAAAGTTCAAGTGCTGGCTCATCATTTTCTACAGCAGAATGAATTTTGAGAAAAATTTCGAATTTTCGAGAATATTTCCAATTGCTATCGTTTTATGCATAAAACTTTTGTAATGAAATGGTCTATCGATTAAAAAAATAAAACTTCAGATTTTGTGATTACTTTTTGTGAGAAAGAAAACTTTGCCCTAGACTTGTGTGAAAATTTCTCAAAAATCACACCAAAATTTTACTTTCAGCATCTATATCTCAGTTATTTATAATTTGATTTTAACAAACTTGACAGCATAAGACGTAATTTAATTATAATTCCTATTCCTATGGGTCCGTCGAAACTATAGGTAATAAGATATTAGCCTGTAAGTGAAACTGTAACCTGAAAAACCGTTACTTTGTCATATCTCGAAAACATACCCATAGAAAAAAAAATAATGCTATTTTCGTGTTCAGCGACCTCAAATTAGTTTAGAAAATATACTTTGGTTCATGTTATATTTTCACTGTATTCCAGTGTAATCATTTGAAAAAGTGAGCCTCTGACTATTTTTGGTAATTTTTTTAAGGTTGGGTACATCATCAGGAATGGCAAGTCAATGAGTTATCGAAATTATGCCCTTCACAATAAAAAAAATGCGTTGGAATCCACTTTGAATAATATTTATTTTAAAAAATTTAAATTGATTATTCTGTGAATTTTTTGTCATTTTCGGCCATTTTCTTGGTCTCCTCCTTGAGACAAAAACATCGATATATCATACTTTAAGATCCGATTATAAATGCCGAAGATATGACGAATTTAAAAAAGCGACCCCTACTTTCGGTAAAAAAAATAAAAAATTTGTTTAAAATACTTCTGCTGGTAATATCGAAAAAATTTCTTAGCAAAAGTTTAATGATTATTTGCGTAGCTTTAATTTTTTGACATTAGGGTGGTAAGAACTGAGATCTGACAGGTAAATACTAGAACGGGTACTTGAGGTCAATGACTTCTGAAGCAAAAAATTGGTCTCCTTGAGACAAAAACATCGATGTATCAAATTTTAGGATCCGACTGTAAATGCCGAAGATATAACGAAAAATTTAAAAAGGCGACCCCTACGTCCGGTCAAAAAATAAAAAACATTTTTTTTCAAAATTGCCTTGCAAAAATAAATTAGATTCGAAGGTGTGCAGCGCACTTTTTTTTAACCTGTAAGGCGCATACTTTAATCTCAGGCGCGGTTAATAGGACGAAAATATTGCGATACTAGCCAAGTTCAATCGCACCAAGTAATCTCAAAACTAGTGATGTGTTTTAATAAACTTAATACGTTCGGCCTCTATAATCGGGTTTTGGATTCCGTGCATTCCGAGCCATATTGGTATTGTAGGGAATGAAATTGCAAAAAAAGGAACATCAACTTCTTCTTCTATTCTGCAGGATGGGAAAAATAACCTTCTTACTGTCATTAAGAAAAAAGAATAACAGCTAAGGAAGTTACACTGGGAAAATCTACCAGGACTACAGCACTTATAGGAATATATAACCAAAAATGCTTTAAGGAGCAATTTAAGAATCATCACACGAGTTCTAACAGGACACCGTACAGTAGAAATTCTTTCTAATGACTCATATTAGAGAAGATAAGGAAACAACCAAACACATCTTAGAACTATGTATGTCCCGCACTTATACATACTCGAAGAAGGCATCTAGGCGACTATCGAATACCAGACTTCAATCTGAACTTCATATAAGTAGGATCAATACAATTGAAAGTTGTACTTATGGAAATACTGTAGGTCCATGAAAGGGCATAATAGAGCTTGGTTGCAGTGCACTCCCCATCAATAATAATAATCGGGTCAGTTAATGTAGGGGTCCTGTATAATTAAGCCTCAAGGGTTTGAGTAACTTGATATTTATGTTTCTCAATGCCCTCCTGAACAAATTTTTTGGGCTTGGGAGCTAAAAAGTTTTTAAATTCTAAATGGGCCTCACTTCGAGGTCGAGTGAATACGGTGCTTGTGTGGCATGGCCCGAAGCCATTTCCCTGAGCTCACTCGTTCGGGCGCTATTGGTCAGATACACATCAAAGCCTTAGAACCAAAATCCTTAGTGAGATGTAACAGCAGGTCAATCTGAATCGTACCGATAAGTGTAAAAAGATCTTGCACCTATCTTTACGTTGCCGATTTACACTTGTGTCGTACCGCTTCAAGTGTGAATCAAACTTTACTCGTGAATGTTTCACTCTAGTTATAACTTATTTGATTGCAATTGCGTGTTACGATCTGGATTCACTTTTTTTTCTTTCATCTTTTAAATTATTCAGTTATCGACTGAACTCAAGCATAAAAAACCATCACATGAATTCAATTTGTCACTTGCACTTTTAAAAATGATGACGGGGCGAGGGAAGCTGTTGATGTTGATAATTATGTGCATGTTCAAATTGCATTAAATGTTAATTTTAAATTCTTAGAATCGGTTAGCAATGCATAAGTGAAATAAAGAGCAAAGCAAGGGGAAACAAATGAAATGTGTCAGCAATTTGAGCTGCAGCAGCAGCAACAATAAGAAAAACAATAAATGGATCGTTAATGAAGCTTTAAATCTTAACTTTCTTCGATTGTGTATTTAAGAAAAGAAAAAGTAAATAATCTTTAATTGCTGCCATCAGACAGAAAGCAACAACTACACTACACGTTCGTACAATAATAATAAAAAATAACGATAGCGATAGCAGTCGCACCAGCAAAACCAACACCAACTTTAAAACAATGTCGTCGACACATTTTATGCGGAAGCACGTTAAGCGCCGTGTCTGTCTGTTTGTCTGTCTGCCTGGCTAACTGAGTGTTCTCTATATCACTATGTCCACCAGATAATGCAGATACACAAATGTATGCATGAGAAAGCATACATATACAACAAAGTACTCGGTATATATGTATTTGCAATTACTACAATTAGTTACATTTGGAGCGACGTAAATGATTTCAATGTGAATTTTGTACTTCTTTGTTTCGCTGAAAAATATATAGTATGCCGCCGCTTTGTGTTGCTATTGAGCGCTGTTGTTATTTTAGTGCCTCGATGTCGCCCCTTTTTTCGGTTCATTGATTTCTCACTACAAATGTGTGTATTTATACATGCATTTGCAGTGTGTGCAATCGCAATTGTTGCTGCCACTACTGCTGCTGTTGTTGTCGGTGCCGTTGCTGTTGCTGATTTCAACATTTCACACTTTATTTTCATAACATTTCTTTTTATTTTATTGGTTTACATTATATGAAATTGTTGCAAAACATATAAAAAGAAATAA
The DNA here is from genome assembly GCA_963691655.1 of Toxonevra muliebris. Lineage (NCBI taxonomy): Eukaryota > Metazoa > Arthropoda > Insecta > Diptera > Pallopteridae > Toxonevra > Toxonevra muliebris. The sequence continues at coordinate 75,538,501 of OY829329.1, forward strand.
GATCATTTCGTTCAGATCAATTTATTTCTACTATATACTACAGATAAATGAAATACGAAAATAATGATTATGAACCTGCTTTGTAAACTACGTACTACACATGCACACAGAATGGCGCGTCTGGAATGTAATCGATAGGTATGTGCCGCAAAAGCTTGCGTTTTTGCTGCAAAATATTTTTTTTTTATAAAAAATTTACTCGAGTTTTAATTAGAGAAACGTTCGAAGGTTCTTCTTTAAATTTGTGTGGATTTCTTTGTTACCGAATAGAGAGGGAGAGCGAATGGAACAATTGGTATAGGAACTAGAAGAAACAAATGTTTATGCTGTCATTTCGATTAGGCAATGCTTTCAGCATTTTTTCTTCTCACCTTAAGCTTAAAAATTGCTCAAAAATTTTCAATGTGGTTAGCAACTGGGGATTGAGAGGATATCTAAATTTCCCTAAAAATGATTATCCAGTCGAAATTGTTTTGAAAAGCATACCCTAACATGAGCTTTTCCTTTTCCATAAAACGCCTATTATCCATATGTTCGACAGCCCACTCCTGCCATTTTTTTGTTTGTTTTGCCGTCAGTAAGAATATGATTATGGTAGCTCAGAATTCAATTTGGAATTTTTTTAATTTTATATATATTTTAATGACTTTCAGCGCCAGTTTTTGTTTGGCTGTTTCAAGTGCAATGGTAGAATTGGTTTCAAAAACTCATGATATCACCGAATCCTGTTTCTTTGATTTTGCTTTAGAAGCACAATGATTTTGTAAGTCGTTAGCATTCTCATGTCTTAAAAGAAGCTGGTTCCATTTCTCAATTTCTTAAGGTACATATTCGCAGCACCTCCCTAAGACCTTTTGAAAAATTGCTTATGCAACGAAATAGTAATTGAGATTGTTTGAAAGGTTGAACAGCGCAATTTGCAATGAAATGTTGAAAATAAAGTTACTTGATACTTAAATTTGTTCGTACAATTAAGCGGAACACGCTCTTGTTGAAAAGACTGTTATTGTCTACTTATTTGGAAAATATGCTTAAACGTGCGAGAAAGTAGTAGGTTTATCGGACTTGATAATCAGGTGCTGATTAAGCGCATGGTCAACGGAGACCAACCTAAATTCCCTGATTGTGCCCACTAAAATATGGTATCTCTCAAGTGGATCAAATAACACCTTGGTACAATGCAGAACTTGATGACTAATGGCTAATGTCTTGACTAGGAACGAGTTTACCGAGAATCTTAAGTTAAGTCTTCGTACACCTAACAGATATTTAGATTAATCTTGTCTTGGAGAGCCATTAAACATTTTAACCATAGGAATTTAATCCCTTCTAAAAGCGGCCGATGTAATTTACACAGTCTCAACTCCATTTCACGTTTAATGAAATATGGGCTACAACCAATAGAAGGTTATAAGCCAGGAATGTTCTTACCAACAGGTTTACCGTCTCATTATCAAGAATCTCTTTTTGATTAGACACCTATAACATGATTACTGAGTTTCTACAAGCAAGTTTGTTGAGTAAGTCAAAAATGCGCTTGTTTAAGTGAGCAGATGAAAATAAAGTTATCTCTTCATTACCTTTTCAACTGTATGGTACATTTCAGCTTAATGATCTATTGATGAAGAAGATATTGCATTCTGGATGAAAACCATTCCATCCTTCACTATTCTATTCACTCCGACTAGAAAGTATGGAAGTAAAGCCTTTGATAAACGAATAGATGTGAGATTTGCTGTCCATCGAGACATCCTCGATGGAATTTTTAAGTAATTTGGTTTTGGAAATTTTGTCAAAAACCCCTAAGCTCCCAAGAGTAGTAAAAGGAAAAAAATATATAATAATATTGAATAGTAAACGAATAAAATATGTAAAATTTGTTAAAAAAAACTTCAGTAATTCTCAAAAAAAAAAGTTGGATTACTGCTTGGCTTTCCAGAAAGATAACGACCATTGAAGATGCAAATTTCGTGTGATTAGTACCTACATAAATATGTATTCTACCTGTTCTGAATTCTTACTTTCCTTCTCCACAATATTTCGGTATGGTATAAAGATTTTCGAGGTTCAATTTTAATGAATAGATGAAATGATGGTAGAAGACAGTAACGTTTCCATATCGTCCCAATGACGCCACCACAATAATGTTGCATCAACACCATCCTTTTCATCGAGAGTAGATATAAATTCGTATAATAATAAAATCATATACCTAATTCAATTTAAACAATAAAATCATTTCTTATATATTTATATATTTAATACCAAGTCTGTTTTTTCCCGCTCTTTTTTAAGCTCGGTTTCAACAACAAGTCAATTAATTTGCATTGTCATCATTGCTGTTGTTGTTTTTATTGATATTGCTGTTGCTGTTGCTTTATTATTAATGCTTTTTTTCATATGCGTCACACAAATTATTTGCCATAAAAGTGTTGCAACAAAACAAAATCAAAAAAAAAAAAACTTGCGTTAATTCAAAATAAGCGACAAACTAATTAAAAAATAAATAAATAAAACGACATACTCATATGTAAAAGTGCATAAATATGTACAAGCGACTGCATTAAGCACGAGTAAAGTATTTTGCAATTTGCATTTTTGTTGCAAAATTTTCTTTGTTGTTGCTGCTCTTTCTTTTATTTTTATTTCATCATATTGCTGCTGCTATTATTGTTGCTGTTTAATCTGTTCAGCTTTTTGTTTAATTTAATTGCAATTAATATACATATAATAATTTCCTGATTTCAATGAATAATTTGTATATATTAGTATGTAAATGTATAAAGTTGATAGTTTTTTATTCACTTGATTTCTGTGACTACGAGAGGTCAACTTAAAAAGTTGAGGGGGATACTGGTGATGTAAAATTCATATGAAAAGTTTAAAGTATTAACAAAAAAATATTTAACTAATTTCTATATAAAAATGAATCGAAATTTATTAAGCTTTGAAACAAAAAATGCTTAAATTGTACCAAGAAAAACCTTTATTTCTTTTTGAGTGTGTATGTGTATTAAAGTGTAGGCGTGGGCGTCTGAAAGTATTTTGAACTTTAGTTTTTTCTTTTCCTTTTTCTATTTTTTTTTTTCAAGAGGATACACCTATATTACTTGAGCTTGTTTGCGCTTGTTGCTGAGTTGCGATGCTAGTCATGATGACATGTTTGTTGTATGACAATAATGATGCTCGTGTTTGTCACATCTCTGCGTGGGTGTAATTCATTGATTTTTATTGTTATTTTCAGCTAATTTTTTTTTGTCATAGCAAATAATTTGTGTTTCACGAGTAAAATAATTTAAAATGATTAAGTGTGCCACTCTCGAAGGATTTTGCAGGATAATAATAAAAAGGTTCATTGTCATTGACAAAATATATATTTGTAAGTATAGATGGTTAAGCTACGCGTGTAAAAGCAATTAGATTATGTTAAATTTTCCTTAAAAAGAATCATTAATCCAATTATTTTTTCATTATTATTTTTTAGAAAAAAAAATTTGAATTTAATAACAATAGCATATTAAATTGTTAGTCTACTTTTAGGCATATTAAAACCATTGTCTGGAAAATTTTGATTAGAGATGAAGCAATAATAGAAAAAAATATTATATGCATGAGTGAGAGATAATATAATATTTAAGAGTTAAATTAGTCATTGAAAGCATAGAAAGGAAGAAAAAATATGTTATAAGAACAAAAACAACAATTGATGAGAATTAAGCCTTAGAGTATCTAAAGCTAAAGTAGAACACAGAACATACAGTTAGGCATAATGGAAGAAAACACATTATTTTTTTGTTGTTTTCTTTTATTATTGCCTATTGTTAGGCGCGCTTACAATTTCAAATGAGTTGTGCGAGGTTGTGTATGTGTTTGCACTTTATTTATATTCATATGAGTATGTGTGACTAGTTGATGGGTTGGCAACTACTTAAAGTCCTTTACATTATATAATTCAATATGCGCACACATAATATGAAAGCTAGGATATACATGTACTAGGACGGATCGATTTATTTTTCAAATCTGTTATGAATTTTTTGAAAGGTCTTGAAAAGTTGTAAAGGAACAATAATATTGGTCTTTATATATTTTTAAATTTAGACATCATTTTTGCTTTCCCGATGGGTTTTGAAAATAACAAAATGCCAAGTTTTGTTAATGAATTTTTTTTTATGCTTTTTATTTAAAAAAATTAATTGAAAGTTTTTTTTTTTGTTGAGCGCTTCGCTTCTTCTACTACTATATTTTATTTTGCAATAAAACTGCAGAAAGTTAGGTTAGGTTAGAGTAGTTGTCCTATGATAATAGAACCTACTTAGGCCAATAAGGCCCGTTGTAATACCACGTGGCTTATCCACAATTCACTAATCTTACAATGAATTTTGTGGTTCTCTAAACTGTAGAATTCCTGTTGCCAGCAGATTCACAATAAGCTTAATAACTTAAGTAGAGTTTAACCATTTTGTAGTTTTAATTAACTTATCTAAATCTCTGATGTCAGCAGATTCAAAGTTAGCTAGATTGCTGTAGAAGAGTTGACCTAAAGATTTTAGTCACATGTGGCAAGCGTCGGACAGTTACAGAGTAAGGGGAGAATACTTTCCTCCTCTTCCTCGTCTAGGCAGCTTCTGCAGAAGTAATTTGTAGGCAGTTCCAATCTGCCGGCATGTCTGGCAGTCAGACAATGTCCAGTCATTATTGCTAAAGTGTTGCTAATAGAAGATCTATTTAGCGAAGCAAGAGAATTTGACCTCTTTGGGTTGTTGGTGGACTGGATTAATTTGTGTGAGAGCACGTGTACGTTTCTCTCCCCCTTTTGTTAGCTATGTTGATCATTTGGCTATATATGTTCAGTTTGCAGGTCGCCATAGGCATACCTTGGTCTACACGAGGAGTAGGGAATGTTGTGCCTAGCCTTGCCAGCTCATCGGCTTTGCAATTACCCGGAATGTCACTATCACCTGGTACCCCTATATTTGAAATCCCACGTGTACATAAAACTGCGATATTTCAGCGAAAAAAAAATATATTTTAGATAGCACAATGGGATTTTAAAAGGCTTGTACTTAAAAATTATGTCCATAGTTTTTTGAGCAAATAAAAAATTGCGATGCTACCTAATCTCAAATATAGGCTAAAATCATTATTTTTCAACTTTTGGGTTAGGATATCTCGAAAACCAGAGCCAATTCAGAGATTTGGACCTTGGATTCGGCGCTACAAAAACCTTCGGAAAAGTATATAGTTTCTGGGTAAAAAAATTATCGGACAGTGTTATCAAACACCATCGGGACAGCGAAAATGATGTCCAAATTTAGAAATATATATAAAATTTTGCTTTTTCAAGACCTTTCTGAAAATTCATGACGGATATAGCGTTAAAAATCGTCCATACAAATCGACCCGCCCTAATACATACTGTAGTGTGGAAAAATGTTATGTTTTAAGGAAAAATACAGAATGTTGTTACTAGTAGAATCATATTTGGTACACAAGTATATAGAAGAACTTTGTTTTTGTTTGAGAGAATAAAGCTTTGGTAAATTCCCTGTATCGAATGCGGCCTCTTGCGATGCTTTGTAGTTCCCTCCATTATTTTGCCAGATTAATTTATGTATTTTTCAATTATTTTCATACCTTCCATTTTCTTTTTAACACCGCACATTCGGTTGTTTGCAGAGACTATTTCCATTCCAGTTGCATTTACGTAACTTAATCTTGTTGGTGGCAGGAATCTGATGGCATCTCTCAAATAGCAGAAGAAGGCATTGCAGAACACATCGTACATTGTGCGGATTGACTAAGCGCACTAAGTCCAAACAGTGTGAGACAAGGCGATCGGCAAGATAGTGGCTATGTAACCAACCGACATACTTGCGTAGACAAACTCTAGCGTATTTATAACTGAGAATGTAAGACAAATGAGAAACGTTTACACCATACATGCACAAATGAAATAAGTGGCTGGCATTCCAGACAGCGACAATTAGCATCATGACAACGTTGTGACGAATTGAACGTGTGCGAAACGTATTTTAGTGTTGATTGCGATATACATATGATGATTTCCATACTTAGCTAAGCTATGCACATTTGCTTTCTTTACTCTGGCGTATATCAGCTGCTGCACTATTGTTTATTGTTATTATATTTTCTATATAAGTGAAGTTTCCGACATCCTCATTGTAATAGATGTGATCGACTTGGAAATTGTTAATATAATTGGATGGGTTCAGATGTACACACTTTCGACACATTTATTTTCAAAACTGTCCTTTAAGATTTTCCTATAATGTCGCAATGTTTCGATGGCAGCAAACAAATGTCGTTTGCAAAGTCCAAACCCTTCCAGGTGCTCGTTGAATGTCCTTTCAATTCCTTTACATGATATACTAAAAGAGTTTTCTAGTATGTTATTAATAAAGATAAGACATAGAATCGGTGGGCATAAAAATCTTTGTCCCACACTCAAGACCGTTTAAATTTTGGATGGTTCTATGAAAGTATCGAGTTTAAGGTTCTGCTTTTTTTTTCATACAAAAAAAATTTGCAAATGAATGTTTATTTTTTCTTCATAGTCAGTATTAGTCAGCACTCTTTAAACATTTATATGTTGCTCAACTCACAATTTTAAAAATGTGATTGCGTGTGAGCTTGTGTGTACACTCACACATGCTTAAACACTCCAGACAAGAGCCAGTGAAGCGGTTAAAAAATATACTTTATTTTCTGTTTCTGTCAAAAATGAAATGCGATAAAGAAAAGAAAATCAAGACAAAGAAGAAAACGGAGACAGCAAAACAACTGCATACACATGTATAACATCGAACCAAACAGCAGAAAAAAAAAATAATACAAAAGGATGCTGAAATCAACAACGTTTTTGCTTTAAGAAAATTTGACCTTGATTCGTCTTGTCTTATATTTATTATTTAAAAAAAAAAAAACACACACACAAATACACTCACATGTGGTAAACAGGCAGAACACATACATACACAAAATGTATTTATGTTTGCTTTACTTATTTGCAGTGTATAATATGCTTGAAAGCGATAAAAGCACGTACGCACTGGCGTAGAGCAACGTATATATGTATAGCGCCTAAAAATATGTATACAAAACATATTTATACAGATGCAAAGATACACGAGCCACATGCATGCACGCACACTCATACAAACATATACAAATACACACACACATATACATTTATACAAAGTGGAAATGGAAACGGAAGCTATTTATGAAATTGCTTTTAGCAAGCAGCTGAAACAGCAGTTAGTACAGAAACATTAAAAACAGAGCGAGTGAATGTGAATAAGTGTCTGTGTCAGTGAGTTACTAAACTACTACAATTTAAGCAGAAAAGACAAGTGGCGAAAGATAAAGAGAGCGCAGGAGAGAGAGTATCTATTGAGAATATTTGGTGAAGAACTGAAGATGAAACCTACTATTTTGAAGTTTATCGTGTTAGGAAATAAAAATTCTCCAACTACGTAAGAGCCGTATAAATATATTAACAAATTTCTGCTGCTTTTTTTTATTTAGATTTTTTGCTTTTTTTTATTTTACAAATTTCGTCTGAATGAAACAACGGAAACAGAAAAACAACGACTTGATGACGTCAATGCTTCTGGTTTTTACTCTATATCGCTACTAACTAAGTATTCGTGTCATTGTGTTTGTTTGTAGTTGTATTGTATCGTACAACAAAAACAAAACTCTTGATTAACATTTTTTTTTTCTGTTTCTTTTTGTTGTTGTTGTTTTTATTTCTATGTATTTAAAGCATTTAAATCTTACTTTTCATTCATATAAAATGAAATGAAATGCTTTGACAAACAATTTACTTTTCCTATGTTAACTTTTATAAAGGAAATGCAACAAATAGCAAAACAAAAACAATATAAAGCATATAAAAGCGCATTTAAAATGTGAAAACTCTCTTTTTTTTGGTTTCCTTTTTTGTTTTTATTTCCTTAATCAGTATAACTTTGCTTAATTACGAGTTTTTAATTTTTCCCTGAGTTTTTCTGTAATTTAAACATAGTTTTGCAGAATTTTTCAGATGAGTTTTCTGAGATCTTAAGTGAAAAGATCAGATTATTTGAATAGACATACAGTGAGGTAATTCCGGGAAAGATGGAACTCCATTTCTTAAATCATCACAAATTTAAAGCGAATTGCAAAAATAGTTCATGTAAAGTATCAAACTTTAGTTCGAACCGTTGTTTATTATTACGTGGAGCGATTTCGGTGTTTCATAATTTTATCATATTTTCCAAATTAAAAAAAGTTGATGATTAGGGGAGAGATGGAATTTAAAGCCTTTTATCCCCCACAGATAAGACAAATTCCGAAATTGATAAATAAGAACTAAATATTGCAAATCAGATTGTTTATTGTAACCTTTTGTAGGCCGACGGTACTCAAAATTACCATTATCATTATCGGCTCATAGAATCTTCAAACAAAATATTTGTATATGATTTTAGGCCGTAGTTACGTTAAAGTATGCTATAATTTGTATAAAATTTTATTTTCACTTCCCTGTGAATCAAAGGAACTTAGGGATACCAATTCTTACTAAGATCCTTGCATATCCTAGCAAAATTCTCAACTTAGTATTTTTTTATAAGATGCCCTCTACTTCTCTTGCCTTATCACTTCTGGGGAATTGAGGTGGGATTGCATTAATTGTCTATAAAAATAAGAAAAAATTGTCAAGAAACAAACTTTTCAAATTAAAAAAAAAAAAAATTGTTCAATAAAACTTGATTATTTATAAAAAATTATAATAAAGAAACACGTCGCATCAATCCAACTTTAATTTTTTTCAGTGTAATATCGAAGAAAAGAATAAATTTTTTGAACCGAGACTATTCCATCTCTCCCATTTGTTAAGGGGGAAAAATTCTACAAAAATCAAAAATGGATTCCCAAATAACATACAAATTGTACTTATCTTTCAAATGGCAAACTGGCTTCAAGGTAAACACTTAACCTGCATACCAAAGTGACTAAATGATAATAAATAGGTGACAAACTTAAAGCGAGTATTGATTTTCACAGCGCTTACTCGCACAAGCGATCGCAAAAAATTTGCTTTTCTAGTTTGCGATTGAGAAAAACACGGTTTAGCGCAAAGCTTCCATATCTCTCGCCGTTCCAGCTCTCCCGGAATTACCCTATTTTTTGTTTGTTTTTTTTTTTATTATTCTGCCTTAATAGAATTGTTAAAAAACAGTTACATATCTTCTTTACATACTCCCAATAAGGAAAAATGCAACCGTGTTTTTAGGTTCCATATAAAATATGAGTCTCAAAGGAGAGATTTTCCGTCTCTATATTGGTCATGATCCATTCTGCCTGCATTCAAAAATTATAAGTATGTATTTCATATAGGAAATTTATGTGATTGTTATTATTTATTTTTGCATAGCCAAACAAATTTTTCAGCTTTTTTAAATAACAAAAGGTGTAATTTTATATTTTTGATGAATGTACATGAATTTAAATCTTTCGTTCTCGTTTTTCTTTCTCTCTCTCTCTCTCTCACATAGCACACATACATACTTTGTGATAAAAGAAAGAACACTGCACTGTTTTCTTTATACTCAAAGTAATGCGTAATTAATTATAAATTCCATACTTTCTTTATAATAATTACATGTGAATATATATCTGTGGTAAAAAGGAACAACAGCTTAAGTTTATTTTCCTATCATCCGAGTTTGAATAGAAATATTATAGAAACTATAACATTGTTTCAAAATACAATTGGTCAATTCACAAGGTGTCTTGGTGTAGTATACTCTCATTAATCATAAATTCTCTTATTTTTCATACGAAATTATACGACTTAACAACTATGCGATAGCTTGTAAACATCCCAAATATGTTCAAATCAAAGATCATGCTTGAAATAATAAATAATCCCAAAAAATTGTTTCAAAATCACACCAGCTTAATATTTAAAATCTTAAATATATAATAAAATATTTTCTATCTTAAGACGAGTTAGGCTGTTTTTCCTTTCATACGACATGTATGTATGTATGCCTTAAGAAAATATGCACAAGAATGTATAAATATTTGTATGTATATATAAATATTGAGTAGAATGTAAACAACAACTCTTTACATATTTATAAAAATTCATTCATATTTTAAGCCACTGAACTTGAAAGTTTATAATATAAATATGTATGGCTGTGTACACAGTTGTCTTTGTCTTATAGCTAAAAAAAAATAGTAATAATAAAGGTAAAAGTTTAAGGATGTTTATATTTAATTTAGAGAGACAATTTTCCATGCCATTCGTCCCACACAGGCAAACACCATTTTGTTTAGAGCATCTGCTTAAGATGCTGTGCAAATTTTTGGCTGGAATGAGTGTAAACTTGTTCCAAACTAAATTACGTGTGTGTAAATTTCTATGCAAGACACGTTTATACTGTAAACTACTTTTAAAATATGCAAAAGAAAATAAAATAGTAATTTTCATTTAAATAAATTGTTTTGTATAACGATGAAAAAAAGGGTTAAAAATTACAGAGAAACATTCAGTTTTACATTTTATTGATTCTTAATATGGGTAATAATATGTTTAAGTCCGGATTTCGAACATTTAAAACCTTTCTGACAATAAAAACATTGCCAAAAAATCCGCTCTGCATTACGCACTGCTTTGATTCAAAGCGTAATTGCGACGAAATGTGAAAAGCTGATTGCCGCTTCAGGAAATACGTAAGGTTAAATTTGTAAAAAAAAACGTCGCACTTTCGCATCATCGCGCGAATATCTATTTAAAGCTATCAAAAATTTATTTAAAAAATGTTATGTTGGAAAACCTTTTCGGGAGGAATGGCAGAAACTGGCTAAATTAAAAAAAAAATGCCTAAAAATTTATTTATTGTTTTTTTTTTTTAATTATTTGAATTTGATTGTAATTTTCCCGAATCTGCAGGAATTATATAAGTATAAGTTCTTTGTAATCCATACCTGAGTATAAAATGAATACCGATTAATTGTTGTGTTGACTAAGTTCAACTTACAAGTAAATCAAAGTAAAAGCTATCTGAATTTTTTTTTAAATTTACATATGTGCAAATTATAATTACATTATAACAAATTTTTTTCAAACCTGGTTAGGCTGAAAATCCTTGTTAATAAAAATTCCTAAAAATTTGCTCAATTTAAATGAACAGACTATAAAATATCGACTAGTATTTTAAAGTTTTTCCTAATAATATTTTTCAAATTTTATGGCTAAATATAACCGGAAAATGGTTTAAGTGGCAAAACTGTTGACTTTACCAATACTAAACATGAGATAGAAGTCTATCTGTTGTTATTGTTACATTATACTTGTTGTAGTGCTGCTACCACCATATTAAATCGGCCTTGATAGAAGTTGAAGACAAAAGCTGAGAGTGAAATTAAAAAAGAACAACAAATATATATGGGGATATTCACGAAATGGCGTTATTTGCAGTGCTTTTGCGTTAAAAAGTACTAGAAGATTAAGGGAGAGTAAAAGAGTAAGTTGACAGCACAAGTCTTTTGTTGTTAGAGAATATTTTTTCGTTACTCGAATAAGCCTCATACAAATTTAAATTCAAAGCTAAATTAATCATTCTTTTTTCAAACTACCCTACGGGAAATTTGGGGTAAATTGTTTCCAAGTGATATGCCCGTGACTGGTTCAAAGCAAGCGGTCACCGAACTGGTTCAAAGATGATGCAGAGAGGGACAATTCGTTTGGATTTCCATACACTTTTTTCTACATAAATTAAAAAAAAAACAAATATCATTGTCGGTTTGTGGGCTCGAACCTGCAGCCTTGCGAACGAAGTGAATGTTCATCTGAGCTGCACAGCGACTCATTGGCAGTGTGGCAAAGTTCTCTTTTGTACTCTGTATTTTTATTCGTGAAACTTCGCATCATAACCATTTTGTGTCAGGGAAGACAACTTTTTTTGTAGTAACACAGAGCGGTTCTGCAGCTACCAGGTCGAGCCTTGAAAATTTTCATCAAAAAAAATTTTCTTATCTCATAAAAATAAATATAAATTAAAATAAGTAAAAATATATACATAAATAATAAATTAAAAGTGTTTGTTTTTCCCTTTTTGCTTATTTGAAGTGGTAGTGAAATCGACACTTTTGGACCGGTAGCGTGACCGGTTCAAAGTTATCTATAGGGTGTCAATTCATCCCTTCCAATGACAACGCCGTGTTAAAGTTATCGGTTCTTTTCATACAAAAGAGTGCAACATGGAAGCGATCTCTAAATTGAAGAACCAGTCACGTGATAGGTCCCAGAACCGGATCCATTTCCCGTAGGGTACTTTTCATTCGACCCTGTGGCGTATGCGTAACATTTAATTTTTGAATTATTAAATTCATATCATGTTGAAATTCACCACATAACTACTACAATACATATTTAAGAAAGCATTTTTTTTTCTTAAGATGCTATTGTGTGTGATGTTGTCGTCTCCCATGAACAAAAATAAGAAAATAGAAATTATTTCCTTGAAACTATTACACTACAACAAAGAAGAGTCAAACCTACGCAAAAAAAGCAGGCAATTGGCTATATTATATTTCCTTTTCTATGCTATCGCCTACCTACTTCATGTATTTGTATGAACATAAAATTGAATAATAAAACAAAATGTCAGCAAAAATATACTTCCAGTGAATTCTGGAAAAGAGATAAAAGCAGCAGCAGCAATATAAGCTAAAGAAAGCCAAGATTATCATATAAACTTATTATAATACAATAATTCTCTTCATCAGCAATGGTACATACTGGCAACCATAACAACAACAACAATGACTACCACAGCAACCGCGTCATCAGATTTTCCAAGCAAGTGAACGTGCACTAATGTTATTAAAATTAAGGGGACAGAAAAAAAAAAAAACAATAGAGACTGAGAAGTAGAAAGGGTTGCGTTGTCGTATGTAGGCGTATATTTTTAAATTTTAACTTATTGCTTTTACGCCCTCAGGATGCCTACATTCATATCATTCATTTTATTTATTTTGAAGTTCAATAAAATTCAATAGCTTTGTTTTTCTTTCCGCACACACGTTGTTCCCTTTTTTACTGTGTGTGATATGTGCTTCAATAACATTGAAAATCTAAATGCTTTTTATCCTTCACCTGTGATGTTGCAGCAGCATTATACACACAAATACACCTAAACTATACACGTACCCTTGCACACAAGACACTTCGACTTATGTATGTACATACATATATACATACTCGTGTGTATTAATCTCTCGAATGACACTTGAACTGACAAATATACGCATTGTCGTATGAGTGTTCGAGTATGTATGTGTATATTGTTATGTTAGAAGCTTTTACTTGTTTTGTTTCTATTGTAGTTGTTCTTGTTGTTTGTTTTTACATATAATAATCTGTCGCATCCTTCTATGCTTCTGTATTTCACCTTCATTTTACAAAATCTAAACGTTAAAATTTTCAAAGACAACCTTGCTATATAGCAGAATTTATACTGCATTGGAGAAAGCTATCATCACATCGCATTGACACTGAACATGAACATGACCACAAGAGTCTAGTTCATATACGAATACAGACATATATTATACATATGTACAGTCATGGACATACAAATAGCACAACTACAAGGGGAATTATATACACATTTTTCTCTCCATATGTAGTTTTTGCATTCTATTCTTTTGAATGATATGGTTTACTGCGATAACTAAAAATAAAATGTACCCTTATCGCTAAATTTTGTAATTTTAATTTGTAATATACGCAGAAATAACTTTATTTATTAATATTTCACTGAATTGAAAAAAAAGATAAGCAATACTGAGAAAAACTTTGCCGAAACTTCTGAAATTAAGCGATGTTTTCGAAAAATTAAATACAATATCATTTAATTAGCGTTATTTATTTTAAAATATATAAAACAAGAAACTCAAAACCACAAAGGACAGGTGTTCCTAAGACATATCTTTAAGCCATCAGGACAAAAACTGCTTGTTCAAAAGGTGAAGCAATGTATCCAAAGTGTACAGAGACGATGATTAAACATGGTAGCATCATGGTTTGGGAACTTTTCCTGGCACCGAGTATAGCCGGCAGTGTAAATTAATGCCAAAACTGACAGATTTTAATATCCAATTAGTTAGTCATTCGTGAAAATTAAATTGAACTAAACATAAGGTGAGAACCACAAAATAATTGCCACAGTACAAAACTTTGATCTCAAGCTATGGAATGTGAGAAACAAAATTCCTATGGACTGAAATGCAGGTTCTTAATACTCTATCAAGAAGGTTAGATGCAAGAAGCTTATGGAATGCATGGACCATTTTTGCTTTTATTTTTTAAAAATTTGACATTTATTACTCAAATTTCCAGGATCTATTCATATGTATATTTGTCCAAGATATTTTGAATTGATTTATTTGATTTTGCTTTATTTAAATTGAATTGAATAATAGTGTAGTTTATTATGAATAACAAAAAAAAATTTTTTTCGGAGGACCAAAATATTTTAAGTACTTATTCGTATCGAAATAAAAATTCAATAAAATTCCCCCCTGACTACGGCCCTCCTCTACTTTATTTACAAATAAACTTTTGGGTTGAAATCTCTACACTTCACATCGTGGTACAAAAGTTTGGCAGGCACTACATAACGTTTTTTTTTAAGTATTTATAGTTTGGCAGCCACTTTAAGTACCTAATAGGTGTATAAATATTAAGTGCGGTTTTAACTAGCAGATGGCATAGCTGCTATATATGGTTTGTAGACATTTGTCAATAAGATACAGTATGTCATAGGTTGCGATTGTGAAGGTTGTCGATTGTTGGTAGAGGCTTATAGTGAACATACTATAAGCCAAGACACTTGTTAACGATGATTTAAAAATTTTAAATGGGGTGATTTTGACGTCAGTAACAAAGACAGTGGAGGACCATCGAAAAAATTCGAAGATGGGAGCTCTCTACTATGAACTGCTAAAGCCCGATATAACGATTACTGCTGAATTCAATACCGACAACAGCTGTTCAAATTGAACCGACCATTGAAGAAAAAACAACCAGAATATGGAGAAGGACACAATAAAGTAATTTTTCAACATGACAATGTTTGACCCCATGTTGCGCATTGTATTCAAAACTATTTGAAAAACATCAAATGTGACGTTTTATTTTAGGGTTATTTTTTAATAACAAAAAAAGAAACCAAATATTTTTATACAATAAAACATCTGTCAAATTCTCTGCAACGCCTGATGTTTGATGTTTACACATCACCGATAGCGAGTACCACCACTCATTTTGGTTTTTTTTGTTCTCATTTCTATTCTTATTCCTATTATTTTTTCCAACACTGTACATTCAACCTTGTGTATTTGTAGGTTTGTTTTTGTTTCCTTCTTATTATTGTTGTTATTATCATGGTAACCATATCGCTCTTCAACGGTGTGATACATCCATCAGGTTTTAGGTTTGTGATGTGATAAGCAAACAAAAAGACTCTTTTAGCTTATAATAACGTTGATAAGTTCTTGATTTGGTAATTGATACAAGAGTGCCTGCAGTTATTACCCAGTGAAATACGTGGAATGAAGTACTCTCAAGTTCTGTAACTTATCACTGATGACTTTATATTAAATACACATAACAGTAGAGTAATGGAAACATCACAATGATATTTAAAAAAATAAGTCTATTTACTAATTGTCAATGGAAATTTTTTTTTAACTCGAATATCGTAATCCAATTTAATTTAATTTAAAATATATGCCTTGAAGCAATGAATATCTCATGTAAATGGCATTCAAAATTCGAAGAAGATTCCACAGAAAATAAGTTTAGATACAAAAAGATATACTTAGACATGTGATACATATAAACGACAAAATACGAGTAACTCTATACGATTATGTATGTTGGTAATAAAATCCCTTAGGAAGAACATTAATTAAACTAGTATCTAATAATATTATAACGAAAATGGTAATAAAAATACACAAATTTCCTTTAGCTTTTATTACTAACTTGATGACAATCAAAATAGACCATTCCAGGACAGTAATGGCTTTACTGTCAAAGGTAAATGTGAAAGATCAGATTTAAATTAAGTTGCTACTGTTGTCGTTAATGCTATTGTGATGCCGCTGCTACCCCTAAAGGCAATAGCATTAGCATCAGATAAAATTTGCTGACGGCTGTTCTTGGAAATAAGCAAACATACATAAAGTGTAAAACTCCTCATCAAATTCCAAGACAAAGCTTTTTTCTTTTTGTTACTACTAAAATAAAATTGACCAAGGTAACTTTTACTAGTAGAATGCAATTAAATAATAATACAAATCAAATATTTACACTCACCTTTTCAAACCGAATTAAATCTTTATTCTTTTCCAAAAAAAATATCTAAGCATCCAAATGTACACTCTTCCTTTTTCTCTGTTTTCTGTTTTTTTTTTTTAATTTTTCTTTTTTTCTTCTTCTTCTCGTCTCCCACTCCTGTCAGCTGTTACAGCAATTGTTGGTTTTGTTCTGGTTGTTGTTGTGTTTTCGTTAAACGATCCCCTGTTCTTCCTTTGACCGTGTTTTTTTGAGCCGCTTCACTAATGTGCAAAATCAATGCGCTTATGGGCCACACAAGGGTATAAAATAAAAACGGGGAACTGTATTGAAGTAAAGTATACAATAAGTAGGCAATGATTTTTTCGTTACTTTCCCACTAGTTTTTTTTCTTTACAATTATTTTTTTTTGTAAATTCTTGTGAATTTTTTCTTCTTTTTTTATATTTCTACTGCCAAATGCATGTCAATATTTTCATGTAATTGCACCATTAAAATTTAAAAGCAGCAGCAGAATGCTCTCGTTTATAACAAACAAAATAAAAAAACACTTTTTTGTTTTTCTTTTTTTGTATCTTTTTAAGCGAATTTAAAAATTCAACCGCACCATAATCGCTTTCAAACAATCTCCGTGAATAACTGAGCGAACAAACGTTGAAAATAAACGAAAAAATACTTTTCCTGCGGTATTTCATTTATGCACAATCTAGGGTTGCAGTTGCGTTGACGTTTAAGTTTCCATTTTCAAATATTTTTATTTGGGATATATAAAAATTTAAGTGCATGCAATGAAATTTGTATTGCGTTTAAAGTTTAGCCAAAATGAGCTGTTAACCTGTGCATAAATAAATGAAATGGTTTAATTGCTCTATGGTTCACAGTAAAGACATTTTAGATTATATACTTACTAAAATGAAGTTACAGTTTTACATGTGCATGCAACAGTGAGTGAAGTTTATTTATTTTCTTAAAGCTTTCATGATGGCAATAACCTTCCTTTTATAGTGCAAAAGTAGATACATGACATTACAGTGCTTCTAAAACTTATGTATCGAGAGTGTAATGAATAAACTGCTGCAAGATACAAAATATATATAAGTCAGCTACAGCTGCAGCGGTCATGTATCTACCGATTTCATTTACAGCATAATTTTATATTTAAATGCTCCCACTAAACCTTTTATTTAGGTATTTAAGTCGACATTTATTCAAAATACCTTTTACTATGCCTCTATTACCATAATTTGTTTTCGGGGAATTAAGAAATTGTGGGACTTTTGCAGCTAGTACATTAATCATTTTGCGAATTACTGTACTGCTCGGTGCTCGGTTTTCGACGAACACAAAACATTTTATCCCGTGCTCGGTCAAGGTCGTTGCCGAGTGGCTTTTTATCGAAATGCAGTTCTCTGTTTAGTAATATTTTCTATGTAATAACATCATTTTGTAGAATAACTCTTTGCCACCCTGAATACTCGGCGTGCTCGGTGTACAATACACCGAGCATATCGTGTTCGGTGTGAGAGTGAGTACATACTCTCTCCTTGTATTCGGTGCAACAAAAATTTCATGGTGTTCGCCGAGTATACTCGCAATGTAATCACAGCCTTGGCAGTTGTAAGAGTATTAGAGCCAATCCATAGCTGCCTTTATAATCATCCCCTCGGCTTGAGAGATGATTTATTAGTACTACTATTATGGCACAACAGCCCTCAGATTTTACAGTGATCGGGCAGACGAAAAGATAAACTTAATTCCATCAAGCTCTCATCCTCTTCTGATGAATCGCTGAACCATAATTCCGTTGTAACGTAAATTATTTTGCTCTTCTTTTTTAAACAAATTGTATTTATTTTTCAAAATGACGATCAGCTGATAGAAATATATAGTATTGTGAACAAGCACGAGCATCGTGAACACTGTTGAAAGCACGACATAATACCAAACTCAAATTCGTTCGATTAGGGCATTCGACCACAGTCGAAGGTCGAACGCAGTTCATAATAAGGGCATTAAATCGTACCCATAATGGAAAGCAGTTTTGTTGCCAAATCGAATAAAAATTGAATCCCTTACCGATAGTTCTTTTTAAATTTAGTATCAGTATAGGATGTCAATGTCTTCACACTCTATTCGTAGTGTCTAGAATTATATTGAAATCGAGCATGAAATAAATTCGAATTACATACCGATGTATCACAACTAAGGTAATTTTCGAAATAGAATTCAAGATTCAAAGTTACTTTTTACTTACGATTTTAAATTAGAGTCGACTATAAGCAAAACTAGGGTTTAAAATCTTTTATTACTAATACTTTGTTGGTTAACATTTTTGAAACAATTGTAGCAGTAAACTTCTTTTCGTAGAAAATACGAGGTCCTTACATTTTTCATTTGTTTTTTGATATCTTTCTGGGTCTATGGTCAATGATTTTCCTTAACAAAAAATACCATTATCATGTATATTTTCATTAAATTTATTATTTATTATGTATTAAATAATTTGTTGTTGTTGTTTTCATTGATTCTTTCTTTAAAGACTACTGATATTTTTTCTTCTTACTAATTTTTTTTTTTTGTTTATAAAGAATTTGAAAAAAATCTACGTACCACTATAATTGAAATATTGAATGAAGTGATCATGGTTGATCAATAAGTTTTAGTTTATTTTTTTTTCTTTTTATAATAATAAAAATCCAATACACTCATATTTCCGTATATCATATTATAATATGCGTGATGTCATTAAAAGGATTATATAAGAGTATGTATTTATTGTATATATTTTGTATGTAGGTATGTAATTTTTGTATAACTATTCCAAAAAATGGTTTTTTTTTATTGCTTTCAATCAATTGCATATCTTCAATACTC
Organism: Toxonevra muliebris; assembly: GCA_963691655.1. NCBI lineage: Eukaryota > Metazoa > Arthropoda > Insecta > Diptera > Pallopteridae > Toxonevra > Toxonevra muliebris. The sequence goes on from OY829329.1 coordinate 75,557,762, forward strand.
GTATTTTACTTTTTTTATATTTTTTTTTTTTTTGTTAATTTAATACAATATTCTTCATCTATTTGTTATTTTTCTCTGTAATATGATGGCAGACAATTAGTGCTACGCCTAGAAATATGCTTCTTCGTAAAAACAGTTGATTTGCATTTAGTATATTTAGTAGTATTAAAGTTTAAAGTTCAATATTATTTAATACATACATAATAATTATTTATTTAATAGTTTATGATAGTAAGTGATATATTTGTTCTTAATCTGTGTGTTTGTTTGTTATTTGTTACTGAATTGATTTTTTTGTTTTGTTTGTTTAACTGTCGATTTATGTATAACTATTAGACGAAATTTTAGTTTTGGACTTTTATAACAATTTTTTGAAATTTGAAGAAAAGTGATGAAATCTAAAGTAGATCTATATTTGTTTTGGCTTACAATATTTGTATTTTTTTTTATATTGTATTTAATTAATATTTAATTTCTGTCAGCTACAAACTAATCAACAAAAATTATATACCCTATATATTTTTCTTTTTTTTTTTCTGTTGTAAATTCTTAGTAGAAACATTTTGGTATTTTCAATTTCATTTTTGTAATTCTTTTCTTCTTCTAATTCTTTGTCTTAATATGCTGTTAATTTTTTTTTTTTTTTTTTTTGGATTTAAGCAACTTTTAAAAAGAAGTGCTTAAATAAAACTAACAAAATGTAAAGTTTTTTTTTTTTTTTTCTGTTTTAGTTGGGTTAAAACCAACGCTAATTTTCAAAGAAATAAAGGCTTTTGGTGTAATTTTTAATATCAATCAATTTTTTTGAATAGTTTTTTCTACTAATAGCACATATTTTCATTTAATATTTAATACTTTTTGTTTATTTTTTTTATCAACTCTTTGTGTTTTTACTTTTTAATTGAAAAGCAAAAAACTTTAGTTTAATTGTGTGTGTATGTTTCCAACGGAATCTCAACATTGCAAGGAAGAATTTTTTATTTTTTTTTTTAGTTCTATATCAAAAAAAAAAAAAAAAAGAAAAAGTAAGTCAAGTGAATTTCAAGTAATTTGCTTTTTCAGTTGATCTTCACTATCCGAATAAAATGAATGCTTGAAACTATAACGGAATAAAATAAATCAAAATTATATTTTTGTATAGTCATTTTCATTTATTAAAATATACGTACTATATTTGTTCTTTCGATTTTACAAAATCAATTTTTTAAACTTTTAAATTATGTAATTAAAATTAATTAAAGCATTATGAAATATCTTTACTGTGATTGAATTAATTAATACATATAAACAGAGATTATTATTTTAACGTAAACGTATAACTTTAGTTCATTTACTTAACTATACAAAAGCATAGCAGCTATAAATATTTGACTAAACTTATAAGTAATTTAATATCGCAAAAAAAGACAACCAAATGTTGCAGAAAAACAACAAAAAAACGAAAGTAATATAATAAATTCAATTTAACTAGTTATGGATATGTTTGCTATGTTATGTTTACTTCAATTCAAATAAAATAAATCTAAAAGAAATATATATCGTTGCCTAACTTTAGAAAAATCCTATCTTATTCCGAAATCAAGATTTTGACAAATTTAAATAAAGTTGAGTACTGTCAGAAAATACAATATCAAAAAAAAAAAAAATATTAGTAAGGGCTTTTCTAAATGAAGTAACGATATATTTGTATACCATGCTCAAGAAATAATAAAAAAAATCATATTTATATAAATATCGTACTTATTTAATTACCGGTGAAAGTGGCTTGTTGTTAAAAAAAGAAGCGTTTAGAACAATGACACTTAAAATTTTTTTTCAATTAAAATTGTATCAAAAGGAAAACTATGTATCAAATTATAAGTACTTAAATTTTCAAGTTCAAGAAATACATTTTCTTTTAAATATTTAAAAAAGGAAGATATACAGTGAAGTATGAATAACATGCTGATGAACACTCACTTTGATGTTATTCGAATTTTTTCTTAAAGCATAACAAGTTAATGATTCGATAACTAAACAAATTTCATGTGAACCGTACCTTACTGTATTTTTGAGCTCTGAAAAAAGAACATAGTCTACATTTAAGCATTTACGCTTTTAATAACAAATTCAAAAAGTGTTCTAAAAAATAATTTTGGGTTGCTAACTCTAAATTAACTCCCTAACTTCCATCAGTTAAAAAAAATTAAAATTTTGATTTTTCGGGTTGTTGGCACCAAAGAAAGTTCTGTAGTTTAGTCAAGCCAGGCCCACCTTTTTTTTGTATAGATTAGGTTTTCTTAAGAATTTTTGGTTATTTTCTCAAGCGCTCTTTTTTTAGGGCTATGTTAAAAAGGGTTTCCCAATAATGAGGGAACAGGGGCGACCTTTCGAGTTGATGGTCTAGGACTTAAATTTTATTTTGAATTAAAATAATTGAAATAATGTGAAAATAAATGAAAATTTGGACTTTTTAACCACAAAATGGGTGAGGAGTTGACTGGGTCAAATCCGTTACTTGGACATCATCCCCTTCTCACTTAATTGTTCATGAGGAATATTTTTCTTATTAAAAATTGTAAGAATGAGGGGAAAGAGGGCAAGTGGAATCAGCAGTGCAGAAGTACAAATCAATTAGTTTAAAAAAAATTGTTTCCGTTGTTAATTTTTGAGTCAACATTTTTTTTTTAGATACACAATCTAATCATATATACATATGTAAGTGTGAAATTTTTCAAAATTTTTCCTTGTATCAGTTTTGAAATAATCAAAAATAAGAAAACTGAAATTTTGCATTTGTTCATTAATCGTATTTATCTACCGACCCATCAAATTTGAAGGTTATCGGAGATATGAGGTGTGAATCGCTGCCTGGAACGCCCCATATATGTAAATTGATTTAAAAATATTTCGATTGTATTTCAGTAAACTCTAAATTGATTGTAACTAATATACTTCCGAACATTCTATTTGTAGTTTACACCTTTTTCAAAAGTACCTCAGCAAATTCAAAAGTTATTTCAGAATATTCCATATATACATTAAAATAACCAAATGTAATGAAAAATATTTCAGTTTGATTTCAGATTATTTCAATTGTACTCCAAAAAAATATAATAATTGTTCTTTAGAATATTAAAACGTACTTCAAAAAGTTTTATTTAATTTCATTTCGATTTTTCTGAAGTACAAATAAAGTCAATTGGAATTTTCTGAAGTACATTTATAATTTTATAAAGTACAATAAAAATTTAATTTAGATTTTTCTGACTATCGAACGATTTTGTTCATTCATTCATTTATTCAAACTAGTTAAAAATAAAAACTATCGAGTGATTTAATCCATTGAAATGCTGAATGAATGATTTTAACGATCGAACGATTTGTTCAATCGAATTCATTTAATCGGACATTTCGCTAATAGTAAAAAGTACAAGTGAAATGAAATATTCTGATGTCCATTGGAATTTGCTGAAGTACATTTGTCATTTTTGAATACAAATGATATTTTCTGAAGTAAATATATTTGGAATTTTCTGATGTCCATTGGAATAAGCTTTAGCACAAGTATTTTTCTAAAGTACAAAAGAAATTTTGAATAACTCTAAAATAAATTTGAAATTTTCTGAAGTACATTTGAAATATTCTAGAACCAATTCGGGATAATCTGAAATCGAATTAAAGTTTTTTAAAGTGCATTTGGTTATTGTGAAAATAAATGGAATATTCTGAAATTAAACTGAAATATTCTCAAATTAAATTGGAATTTTCTGAAGTATTTGTAGCATTGAAAAAGGTGTTGTAGTAATATGCAAACCTATAGGTTGGGAACGATTGTAAGTAAAAATGCATAATACTATAATTATTAAGACAAAAAAGCCTTTTGAGAACTCATAGGAAAAGGACTTACAGTTTTATGCAAATTCATCTATAAAAATAAAAAAATATACCGAGTGTTTTTTATTTTTCGGTATGATAGAGTTATAGCTGATGGTTTCTACTTTTGTGTTGTACTATAAGTTTCCAACACGTCGATTTTGTGTTTGATATTGTTCCAAAAATCCCAAAAAATTAGTTTACCGAGTTTCTAAATCCGTTTATAGAAAAACATTATTAAAGCGCGATTATCTAATTTCCCCCATTGAATCTCATGTCACGTGATATAAAAATAGACAAAACCAACCGTTAAAGATAATTTTATGATTTTACTGCGATACCTACCAGGGGAAGGATTACTAATTGTCATGGGACATTAAATAGAAAATTTCTATTCAAATAACTTATTTGACCACATGCCATAACACAAACGGAATTCCTCAATGTGCAGTATATGTACATAAATAAAAATTATAAATTAAATTAAATTGGATTTTCTATACAATTGTTACAAATAAATTTATTATTTTACAAACATACACACGTACATTAAAAACTATAATTTAAATTAAAATTAAAAATTACAAATTATATTATTTAATAACTAAGTATTTTGGTTTTTGATGTTTGTTTTTTACAATAGTTTACAAATATAATTACAATTTTCGTATAATATTATTTAATATAAATTAAAGAAATTAACCCCCGAGAAACAACAAAATCGTTTTAATTTCAAGTCTCACATAATGTTTTTGGTTTTAAATAATTATGATTTTAGTTTTCTTTTAATTTCTCTCTACAAACGATCTGGAAAAAAAAAGAAAAGAAATGAGAACTTTTTGTTTTTTATAATCACAATCTCAATCTCAACTTTATCTATCTATTATAAATATCAAATTTTGCATTGCTTTTTCATACACACAATAATGAAATATGGCAAAAAAAAAAAAAAAAAGGAACAAATAAAAAATTTGTTAGAATTCATGCTAAATTAATTTCAATTAAAATAAATTTTGTTTCTATTTGTGAGTGAATTTCGTGGTGTTGGTTTTAAAAACTTAGATACACAGCCTTACTTTTTGTTTTTTTTTTTTCAGTTGAAAAGCATAGTGAACTTAGGATTCAGATCTAATCCTCAACGAATTTCGTTCTTATTTCAAGTCGAACTCATTTTGGCATGTGTTAAAAATGTTTAAAGCTTTTCAAAAGTGTAGAATTCAAATGTTTGTTTTTTGTTTTAATGAAGTTCACTGATATTATCATTCAAAGATATTAATCAATAAATATGCTTAAAAAAAAACACAACCTGAATAGAAATACTCTTAAAACAAAAGTAGGAAACAGAGTCAAAATAAAAAAAAAAAAAAAATTGAAAATTACAGTAAATTTCTTGCCAACCGAAATTTTAATACAGTCAACGGAAATTAGAGCAGCCAAATGAAGTAACGATAGTAGTTAGTGTATATATTGTGGCAAAGTTGCTATAAAATGATTTCTGTGGAGCGTCGCTCTTGCGCAAATAGCAGCGGATCACAGCTAAATGCCTCAGCAGCAACTGGCGAAAACTTTGAAGTACGTTTGGCGCGCCCACTGTTCGGTGCAGATGCTGTGGTAATCACCGATGTGCCATTATTACCACAAATCGTGGTCACCGTAGTGATGGCATTCAACGATTGCAATGATGAGAGTTGTTGCGAAGCAGAAGACGATGTGGTTGTGGCTGAATTTGAGCCACTCATGGGTGGGTATTTAATTATTGTTGTTAAAGATGGTGTTAACGTTGCCGTAGAGCTGTCATTGCTACCGTGACGTTGGTATTGTTGTAAATGCTGTTGCTGCTTTTGTTTTGCGAAAGTATTTGCTGATAATGGCTGCATAGTTTCTTGTAATATTGCTGACTTGCGTATGGTTTGTTGCAGCAATGAATTAACATCAATCGCTGGCCACGCGACCAGCGAAACGCTTCGTCATAAATAGGCATCCAGTGGTGGTGTAAAGCGTTTATGACGATGATGTTTGCTGTTGAAGTGATGCTTGCAGGGTGGTTTATTCCGATTACTGGAGGTGGACACCGTAGGTGTTGTTGTTATGGCTGTTGTTATTGCGGCGTCTGCTGCAACCAACGGACGGCGGGTATGCGGTAGATGCGCATGCGCACTTTTGGCAGCTCCATGTGTCGGTGTGGCGTGTGTTGGTGTGGCCTGCGATTGTTGATTGCTTGAAAGTGAAAAGTATTCGGCTGATTGACTTAAAGATGAAGCATCATCTCCTAAAACATGACTGAAACTTCGCAGCGTTGCATCTGCATCATCAGCGAGTGGCGTGGAAACACACGAGGATGGATTTGTTAGAGGTGTCAGCGTGCTCGAATGTTGTTCATCGAATTCAGCGGTACCACCTGCTGATGTTGCAGTCACCGCCGCTACACTACACGAAGTGATAGTTTCGCGCGCTGTGCGCATTTGCATCGCCTCGCATTCATCACAGCTACAGCTACAATAACAGCAACTTGTCGATTGGCACGAACAGAAACTTTCGCTGCTGCGACGACTCGTACGAGCCGAACTATCAGTGGTCGCCTCATGCACTAGTCGCTTCCGCGGCGGCATACAATCATCCGAGTTGGCAGCACCTTCATCAGCATCTCTGTCATCGTCATCCTCACCCGTAGTGGATGTTGTCGTGGATTGACGGTGCAGCGTGCAACGATGACAATCTGCGGAGACAATAAGCTCATGTGGATGATGGTGAGCAAGGTGCTCTTCATCGGCCACCAGATCATCTATGCTGCTGCAGCTGCTCGTGTGTTGTGTATGTTGGCATGAGCAGCTGGAACATCGTGAACAACTGCTGCAGTAATCTCTCGAGTTCTGTGCGGCAATGAAACGCTTTCGTTTGATCTTTACACACTCATTCTTTGGTGCATCATTACAACAAATGGCTCGCGGTGATGTATCATCGCCGCCTTCCTCCTCAGTGCGGGTAGTGCGTGTGCTGCGCTGTGGTGTTAGCTCATCGTCTTCATCATCGTTATCCTGCGATAGCTCATCGGTTTCAATGGTTGTATTCGAGTTAAGTGAATCATGTCTGCGTTCACGCCGTCGTGTCCGTTGTCGCTGCCGTTTTCTCTTTTCACGCACACGTTGTTGCTCATCATCATGCATGGGCGCCATTATGATGGGTGCCATAATCTCGGTTGCCATTTTATATGCAAAATTCGAAGTGGCAGTGCTCGTGTTATCTTCGGTCATAGTCGCTGCATCGATTTCGATGGCAATCTCTTGCAGATGTGGTGAACGTCGATGATGCTTCTTATGGTCCGCGTGCTGATAGCTCAATTGCTCATCGCTGGAATCAAAGGAAGACTTGGTATTGTAGATTGGAAGATGCCGTGATGCATGATGATGTTGCGCGTACTGATGATGGTGATGATTATGATGCCGGTGATGATGATTATGATGATGGTGAACGCGATTTCGTCGGTCGCTGCATAGCTTTGAACGACGCTTGCTGCTGCGTTCACGATCACGATCGCGCCGCTTTGGAATACGATTAGTCTCTCCACCACCGACAGGTGAGTAGTGATGACAGTGATGTGTGATATGATGACAATGACAGGTAACTTCTCCGCTCAATTCACCACCATTTCCTAAACCACAGCAATTGCTATTATTATTGTTGGTACTGTTAGTGCAGCAACAACACATGGGCGCGTTAACGCCATGATGGCAACCATGCAAACCACCACCACCACTCGGCCGTTGATTCCAACTCAATACCGAATCGGGTGTTTGTGTAGCATTGTGTCGTTGTCGCGCGGCATTCGCGCTGCGTTGGTGCCGCCTACATGTTGCACGCACACCACCTTCAACACCATTTGCCATCACCGCTTGCGTTTTCTGTGTGTGCTTCGGTGTTGAGGTAAGTTTCGTGCACACATCACGTTTCTGTATGATAACCACATCGAGTGCATCATCATCATCAAGTGCTTGATGTTTTGCTGCTTTGGTTAGTGTATTATTATTGTGAAATTGGAAGGCTCGATTATCGTGATAGTTTTTATAGTCGTGATTTAAATGTCGGAAGTGTTCATCATCGGCATCGGCTGTCAGTAGATGATCATCGCCGCTGCTTGTTGTTATCGCTGCTAATGATTGATTGTTATCGGAATTGATGTGTGTCTGTGGATCGTTTGAGTTTGTTTGTTGTTGTGATTGTTGTTGTTGTTGTTCTTCGGGGGCAAACTGCTAATCTCCACGGCGTAAATCACGTGCTTTTGAATTATTTCGATAGATCCACACTTGCAGCAATATCGCTATATCCAAACTGACCTGAAAATGTAGAAAAATAGATAGTTGTTTTAATCTTTGGATATCTCAATGAAAGATAGAAAAGATTTACTCTTTTTGAACAAAAGGCGTGCCTCCCACTAATATAACACCTTTTCATTCTACTAATTTTGTAGATTAGGTTTAATGGAACTACATGGTAAGCCGCAGAATGGTCGTGATCATAAACACAAGATGAACCTTTTCTAGTTGGTTGATCTACAATTTCGTTATGTTTTGGCGGTTAAATAAGATGCAATTTGTGAGTTCCTAATAAAGCTTAAGGCAGGCGATTTCATAAGAGACGAGGAGAGTCGCTCTGCTTGGGTTTTTTCTATACTTAGTTGATTCTCTTCGGTGAAGTTACCTTGAAAGTGTCAGAAATAGCAATAAGTCCCCTTTTCCACATGGCAAGTTTTCTTGTCGGCAAGTCGAGTTTGTAGGCAAAAGAGGAAAAACGAGAGGAGACGAGTACAGACTTGCTGGTACCGGCAAGTTTTCTTTTGTTACAAAGTTAAATTCTACCCTCTCATGTGTATAAATAATATTTTACACGGAAACATGTATCAAGAAAGATATAAACGAAATAAAAGTAACCTTTGACCAGTTGTACAATACCAATACATATTGATATCCTGGCAAAAAGAGGTCGCTGTCTGTCTAAATTCCACATACATATGTCATATACACACATGCACATTCAAAATGACATAGCTATTGAAAATATCACACTCGACCGCCAACCAAATTAACAAATCCAACATACACATCCCCTCAAAATCTTATATCCTGACAAAAAGACAGTTTCGAAAATCGAAATGATTTTCAAACATGAAATCGGATTATCTGTATTTGAAATCAAAACGAAATTATTATCATTAAATGACAACTTGACATGCAATGTAATCAAATCACTCCCTCACTATACCACTGCTACCATGCGCTTGTAGTTTGTGTTCACTTAAAATAATGTGGAAAGTGATAACTGACAGCAGAGCAAAAAAAAAAAAAAAAAAAAGAAAAAAAAGTAATATAAATATAAAAAGAGTAATATTATATTACCTGCCCCTTTCAACACCCCACTCACCTGCAGTGTGCCGCACATCCAAAATTGTGATGGTGCTTTTCTAACAACAAAATAACCAGTCTTAAACATATCACCAAGCGTCCACATGATAACCATATGTATGCTCATACCATATGTTGATTTATTCTTAAAGTTGCGTATAAATTGTGGGGCTCCTGTACATACACATAAAACAAAAATACACAACGGACAATTATTTATTAAATGAATGAATTATAATAAATTATAATTGTTGTACATACCCAGCATAGCCTCAGTGAAGACAGCAAAAAATCCAACGGTCTCCATAAACCAATCAAATGATAACATTAGATATGTGATAGCTGCACCAACGGCCCAAACGACCAGCATAAAATCTAAATACGATTGAAAATCGGTCCAATTCCAAAAGTATTTCAAATCGAGATCTGGAATTTAATAAAAAAAAATATGCACATTCTTAATAATTTTCTGATTCAAAGTAAGGCTAACAAATTAAAGAAAATCGTAACATACTTTTCGGCATTTTTTTTTTGTATTATAGGCATAAATTTCTTGGAAATAAGTTTAATTAAAACTGGCTTCAAATTCATTATAAACTTTTATTTTTATGCGCAATTCAATTCAAAAGGTTTCAATTAATTACAAGCAAGGGTAGGCATGACATTGTCATTGTTGCCATGTTACCGCGTTGTTAAGCATAAAAAGTTTAATTGTCTACTCTTAGGCACACAAATGGTTCTTTGTGGTAAGCCATAGAAACCACACACATTACAAATATTGTAAAAAAAAGAAAAGACACACTTACACTACATACACTACTGTGGAAATTTAAAATCGGTCTTGGTCTTGAAGAAATAGGTATGCACGCTACTTCAATATTTCTTTACTCGTTTTCTGAAAACTGTCATAATCCAAAAATCGAGTTGAATATACAGAAATAACTGTTATTTAATACTTTGTCTTGTGGAAAAAAACAGATCGGTATTTTATGTACTTTCCTTGTGAGAAGAGTTTGTGCCATTAATGCGTTCTATAGAGTATTAGTTCATTGGAAACTATAAATGTGATTTACTCAAAAAATAAAAAAACATTTTTGCCATTTATGGGAATCGCTGTGAAAAAGTTATGACAAGTAGTTCTTTGATTTTCGATTCGCACGAGAAGCCCATGAACCGTAATTTTATAATTTCAAAGTATAGCACGTCCAAAATTTACCCGAAAGGAAAATGCATCTATATTTATATAATTGGCATAACTTTTTAACGAAAGAAAAAAATATTGCATACTTTTGGACTTCAATATTTGTAAAAATATATGTTTCCGCTCCTAAAATTATTAGCAGCAAAAACACCATTTTCTTGAATAGTTTTTTCAAAAAATATTAAAAAAATCAGGTTGTTTTCATTAGTAGCAAAAATAACATTTTCTTTGCATTTTTTTAAGTAAAACTATTTAAAATCAGTTTGTTTTTCTTACGAAATTCTTTAGCAGAAACTATAACTGCCTGTTTGCATACTTTTATGCAAATATTTTTAAAAACTTAGAATGTTTTCGCTTCGAAACAGATTTCTTGCATACTTTAAGGCATGAGCATTTGAAAAATTTCGCTGCTTTCGTTTTATGCAGAAAATACAACAGTTTTCTTGCATTATTTTAAGCATAAATATTTTCAAAACTTTGTTTTTCTTATAAAATAAACCTTTTTAATTGCATACTTTAGAATGTTTTCGTTGTGATATTTGAACTAAATATAATCGTCTGATGTATACTTTTAGGCAAAAATATTTGAAAAATTAGGTTATTTTCGTTATAAAATTGAATATCACAATTTCCTTGCTAACTTTTAGGCATGAATATTTGAAAAATTATCTGGATTGATTTTGTTATGAAATTAATTAGCAGAAAATATAACAATTTGTTTGGATACTTTTAGGAAAAAGTAATTAGAAAACTCATAACTAAAACACTATGCAACGCATTAGCAGAAACTTCATATATGTGCCCTTGCATATATTTAGGCATGAGTATTTAAAAACTTTTGACGACCTCGATAGCCTAGTGGATAGTGCACTAGACTTTCATCTGGGAGGTTCGGGTTCGATTCCCGTCTTCGTCTGGTGGTTAATTTTCATAACTTTCTTATATTCACTATCAATATGAAGTGTATGAGAATTATAAGATAGTGTACAAGTACACACATTGGTTGGTAATGGCAAAACCACCAAGCCGATAAAAAATTGCCACACCGCCGTTCGGAATCGGCGTTAAACTGTAGGTCCAACTATGTGGTATCACAATGGGCCGTTCAGGCCTAAGTGTGTCTCTCGACAGCCACTCCAACCTAACCTAACCTAACATTTAAAAACTTTAGTTGTTTTCGTTATGAAATTTAAGAGCAGAAAATACAATTTTAAAAATAAATCATACTCTAATCTCTAAGCACGCCTTTTTAAGTAATGTATACTAGGCTAAATGAGCATACTTTCAGGTATGAATATTAGTGAAAATGTGGTCGTTTTTATTCTAAATTTGATTAGCAGAAAATTCAACAATCTTTTTGCATTGAATTGTTCACTTAGAGACAAAATAAATAAACAAGTTAATTCTCTTATAGTTTCGTGCTATAAATACCGATTTTAGCGGTATGTTTAAGCTAATCTATTGATTTCCATTCATTCATTGCGTAACTAACTGTGATTGATAAAAATCATACAAGCACATAAAAATACATACAAGGATACTCTACTTTGTGTCTGAATATGTAATAAACGTTTCAAATGACCTAGAAAGATAACAAAACACGAAAATAACCCAGAGAAGAAGAAAAGGATATATCATTATGAAAAAAAAATAAAATAAAAATAATAATTAAAAGAAAATGGAACTGGGAGTGGTGTTGGAGTTAACATTTCAAGAACAATTTACACTATGTGTGATAGTGAATTTATGTATTTATTTTTCTACAATATAACAATTTAATTATAAACAAACATTGTATAAAGCATTAGTTAATTGGGTTTTTTTGCTTAAGGTGTTATTGTAAGGATTGTGCACGAGGCATACATAAAATATTTGAGTTTTAATTAAACACAATCAAAACAAATTTAATTTTAATCACAACTTTTCCCTGGAGGACACGAACACATACCATATCTCAGCATGCAAACAAGAGAAATAAATTTCTATTAAATATTTTCCAGAATTATTGATGAAATTTCAGGTATTCTTTGAAACATTGAGTGAAGCCAAACATAAAGTTAAACGGGTTTAAAAGTTTCTATTGTTGCCAGCAAATTGCGCTTATTAAAAGAAATTTTCCTCTACTCTGTTATGTGTACATATACATTCATATAGTGTCGTTTGTATCATTATCCTTGGATTACGTGAAAATTGCACATAAAAATATGCTACGTGATTTCAAGAGTTAAGAGCAGACATTTTATTATTATTATTTTATTTTTTTTTTTTTTTTGCTCACAGAAACATACAAATTTCTTTTTAATGGGAGGAAGAATAAGATTTTATTTGAGCTGCTAGACGCACTCTTTAGAATTTTTATGAGATTTGTAATGAGTGTAAATTATATAATAAAATTGTAAAAATTTATATAAATCGTTTGTTTAAAAACTAATGACACTTATTTACATTTTATTTTTTTGACAAATTTAAGTCTAAGTTACTTACCGTTTAAATAATGCCTGGAGCGTGCACGTTTCAATGCACCAACATCCGTAGAAACTGAACCAGCAGTATCGGTGTCGGTCATTACTTTTGGCAGACGTAGATCATCGGCTATAGATATATACATATAATTGTAAATGTAAATAGTAAGGAGATCATGTATGTATGTATATAGGTACCAAAAATACCTGAAAATGTATGTTCTCGACCGGTTGCATTTAAACGTTTCACTTTAACGCATAAATGTATCATTAGGAACATTGTAACATTCATCACAACACTCTGGACGAGAAGAGGAAGCTCATAGCGTTTGGAAAACCTAAAATGAAAAAGAAAAACTAATTAGCCTAAGTATAATATATTTTTTGTTTTTTTGTTTTATAAAAATAATAACTAATAAATGTGTGATAATTAGACGTGTAATACAATAATAAAGAAAAATCTATAAAATCACTAATAGTAAGTACTAAGAGTTTTTCACATTGTGTCAATAAGTAATTACTGCATCATACTAATTTTTTTTTCGATACAAAGTTACACTCATGCAAATCCCAATATGCCACAAATTGTTGAGAGTGAACCTCTGTGAGTGTGATAGACATTTACAGCCTACATTTAAAGCAAATATTCAATACATATTTACATACACCCACTTTCTCATCTCATTTGCTGTCAAAAAAATGTTAAATGTGCTTACTTTTACTGCTTAATTTTCGTTGTTAAACACAATTCGATTATTTATTTAGGTAGGTTGACATTAATTAATTGAAGGGATCGTAGTTATTTATATTTATGAAATTTAGCTCTATATCAAATTAGTTAATAGCAACTGAAGTGTATTTAAGTTAGTCCCAAGATCCCAAAGCAATATCATTTGTATAAAAACGTAGGTAGAAAGAGGCTGTAAACAGTAATTAAATACTAAAAACTTATGTAAAGAAGCCTATATTTTTGTTTTTATTTATCGTTATCAATATTTAGAAAAGCCCTAAATTGACATTTTTGTTTTTTTTTTTTTTACAGGAGAAGCAAAAGACTTTCTATTACGCAAAAACATATTGTTCTAAATTCTAAATATTTTTTAAATGTAGTTTAAGTACAAAGGCATCAACAAATTCAATTCTGAAATAAAATTTACAAAGTTTTTAGTTTTAGCAAAACTATGTCACTTTTTTGCTCCTACTGAACCAAAAAAAGCAAAACTATCAATTAGGGCTTTTCTAAATACTGATGACGATATATACAAAGATAACGAGAAACTCATTATAGATACAATGGCCCATAGTCATAGCCGAAAAAAACCCATGACATTACAGTATACTTTAGTTGAAGTACTTTATCTGTGACTACTTAAACTCATAGTAGATCAAAAAGTAAAGGTAATTTTTGAATAAAATGCACAATTTTCATTTAATCATCCACATTTATTATATCACTTTCAAAGTATTTTCCTCCCGATACAATACACTTATTCCAACGATTTTTCCAGTCTTTTCTGGTATGTCCAGTTAATATCAGATTTAGAAACATGCATTAGTTGTAAAATTTTTGAAAATCATTAAATTCTAGTTTGTGAAATGCTTTAATTTCCTTCTAAAAATAAAATTATGGACGATTTCGAGTTTGTGTAGAGTCAAAGAACTGTCAAAGTTTTGATTACAAAAAAGACATCAAAATGGAAGCAGCTTCACTAATCGGAAACACTCAGCGACGCGTTTCTAAAACACTCTGAAATCAGCTTTTCTGATTCCGCGAAACGCATCCAATGTCATTTAGAGCTTTTGGCAGCTTTTTTCTCCTATATATTGCGTAAACCGCATCTGAACAACAAATACAGCACTGTGCCCAATACGCTACAATGAAGAGCTCCAGCTTTTATCTCCTAAACATCAGAATGGGCGTCTTAGCTAGGAAGTCGTAAAATTTTAAGTCGCTACCTAAATAAGAAATATGTTTAATTACAATTGGAATCGAAAAACGTCTAACCGGACCCATGTGAGAGTAAAGTATTTATCAATACAAAAAAAAGACTCTAAAATTGTTTCAGGTCAAAACATAAGCCATGCATTAACCCTTTGCTGGCAATAGGCAAATATGCTAGCCCATAAACGACTTAAGAATACTTTCTACCAAAGACTCAAAGATCAACACAAAAACATAAATATATCAAAGTATGTAAAAATCGTTTTCATTGGGTCATATAAAAAGTATTTTCGGTTTTTTTGTCAATGTTTGAACAAAAATTTTCTTTATTAAAAATCAATTTTAATCAAGCTCATTTTGGCCATTGTTATCTATAACCTTTTGACATTTTTCCGGTAGCTTCAAAACTCCATCGGCGAAAAACTTGATCAAGTGATTTTCGGCTGCTCTTTTTTCCCTTAAGAGAATTTTTTCAGGAATATACCGTAGGTGCATTAAAACTTCCCAGCCAAGCACAGTCAGTTTTTGGCGGGTCATCAAAGATGTGTGTGGCCTAGCAATATCATGATGGAACACAACACCTTTTCTGTTGGCCAATTCTGGTCGCACTTTCATGATTGTTTCGTTCAAACGGTAGAGTTGTGAGCAGTAAAGATCAGAATTTACCAAGTTGTAGCAGTTCATAATAGACAATTCGCTTCCAATCCCATCAAACACTCAACATAACCTTGTCGGCCGTCAATCCAGGCGTGGTGGCGTTTGTGAAGGGTCCCCGGTCTTTGACCATGATTTTTTTCGTTTAATATTCTAGTATTTAATCAAATTTTCAACTCTCGTAATGATTTGATTCAAAATTGGTTCGATTTAAGCAGCGTTCCACAGATGGTAATTCGGTCAATCAAATTTCTTTGTGTTAATTCATGTGGCACCCAAACATTGAGCTTCTTTTTAAAGATTCAAAACTGTCATGTGGTTAATGTTTAGTGCCCCCGCTATCTCCTGACAGCTTGCGTGCTGGTCTTGCTCTTGTCTTGTGAGTCTTTGACATCAAAATTTCCAGAACGGAATCGAGCAAACCAAAGTTGGACGGTACGTTCTGTTAAAATATCCTCACCGTAAACCTCACAAATTTGTCGGCATGTTTTTGCAGCGTTTTACCTTTTTTATAGTAAAAAAGCATCACATAGCGTATTTCTTCAACAATTTCACTCATTTCCAAATCAATGTAACTTTTTGCACGAATTACAAACTACAAAACTGTCTTCGCAAAAACGCGCGTTCGTTTGACAGAATCGGATCAGTGGTGCCAGATGTATGGCTTTAACACCATCTTGTGACCGAAGCCGAAAATATCTGCTAAAAATTCATCTCATCCATGCCGGCACCGAATAGAATCATGGGTCAACAAATCTGGTCTTACGTTCTTTGCAATGAACTGATTCACAGTAATTCCACCTCAGAAATGTGTAATAAATCCGAACATTGATGGTATCTTAGAAGCTATCTCTGGTAGTGTTACGTCGATACCATGATTTTCTCGATACCTGTACTCATTAAAAGTATCGAGTAAAAGTATCGATGTTACTCAAATATTTGAACAAAAGTATCGATATTTACTCGTATCGTACTCATCCCATTTTTTTTTCAAACAAAATTAAAATTATCAAAGAAAAAAAATATGTGTACACAAAATTGTTTCAAATAAAATTTACTTACATTTACGTTAAAATTTTTTTGTAAATAATTTTAAATCAAGATGAGCTTTAGTGGTTTAGAAAAGATAGTGACTGTTTTTGGTGACAATTTATATAGCATTTGTTAAGTTATAATGACTAAATTTATCATATTGCGTAAATTTAATCATTTTTTTATTCAAAACATCGTATTTGTCGTTTTGAGTATTATAGCATAACAGCGTTTTTCTTGACTTAAACCATAATACTCCAAAAGATGAGTGCTTGGTTTTCAAAAAATTAAGAATAAACCTCCGCATTAAGGATAGATTTCCCATTGTTACTTGAAAAATAAGTCCCACATTGTCACTGGGCACAGTAACATGTGTAACCATAATTTTACTAGCAAACTTTGGCAGGGTTTAATTGTCAAGTATTCAAAATTATTTTTATTTTGGAAAATTTTTCATTTTTCAACTCTTTAACAAATGTGAGTTTCATGCAACTACGTATGAGATTTATTCAATCCGAAGTAAATACTCATTTGAAAGTATCGAGTACAAAAAGTACTTGAAAAAAGTATCGAAATTTACTCGTATCGACGTAACACTAATCTCTGGTCTCGAAAGTTACAGTGAGTGGAACGGACTATACATCGGGGCATGTTGCCAACCAATAATATATTTGACCATCAGCTAGATATAACTACAATCGACAAATCTCAATACAAAGGCCGTAAATTTTAAAATCACTACACTTCGGAAAGTCAAATCGTCAAAGGATTAACAGAACTTAATTTTTCAAACATTTGTGTGCCTGCTTTTAGGCGTTACACAAGCAAATTCAAAAAAAAAAGAAGTAGGGAACTCACAACGTTATTTCCTATAATTTTATAATTTAAAAAAATATGTAAACCATGAGAATGTTACGTAGCAAGAATTTTCCTTTAAAAAAAATTAAAATATGCAAAATTATGGTTAGAAAATCTTAACACAATTGGAATTATTACACAACAACTACTCTACTGAGTATTTTTTAATACATTTAACAAGCACACACACACACATACATAAACATATACACAAACATAAAAGCTTTTTTAATTTATTTTTAACTTATGCATGTGGCGTTAGTTAGTAGCAGTAGTTGGCGTAAACAATACACATAAAGTTTTTTTTTTAACCACTTTCATTTAAGTTAGTCGTACGCTGCGCGCAGTTAAAATGTCATGAATATGTCACAAACATGAGTTGCAAAAACTATAAGTAGCATTTAGAAATTAGACATGGAATATGAAAAGTAGAAGTGAAAACGTGTAGAGAGGGGGGAGACAGAGAAAGAGAGAGAGAGGAATGACAAACATTTTATATTTTATGCATACATGCATGCATGAAATTTAATTTAAACAGAAGCCTTGATGGAAGGATGGCTGAAAACGAAGGTTCAATGAAAATATCGTGAGGATATACTTTGTTATATTAATTGCAGCTTAAAAGTAAAAGTAGCTAAGTACTTTCTCATATAAATAAGTATGATATCTATGAACAACTTATAAATAATGAATAGCGTGTGTTCAGATAAAGTTTTTGCAAAAACAAAAAAAAAAAAGAAGCAATTAAAAACATTTAAAGCGAGATATTAAATTCTAACGATTTATTGCAAAAAATTAATAATAATAATAATGAAAATTAATGTTGCATGCTAACGATTGTATTGGATAATTCGATATCGCTCACTTGCGACTATACCGTCATAACTTCCAATTTAGAATTTTTCAAGAGAAATTTTTAAAGATTTCAATGCTATAAATTCTTTAAAGGCTGTTTAGACGACCCAAGATTTGTATAATGAAAAAAAATCTGTTTTTTAGTTTTTTGTGTTTTCGCTAGTAGTCAAGGAAATATGGGCATTTGCTGCTGCAGTTGCAATAAATGGCTATTTCCTTAAGTTTTTATAAATTTTGCTATAAATTTCCATAGCTCGGGGAAACGTTTTCACTCTAAAATTTTTCCATTTGCGCACGATGCTCGCTCAAAAACGTTTGCTGCAAAACGTATGAACAAAGATGGCGAAAACTTCGTCAGAAATTAATTTTTTTTTAAAATTTTGGTCAAGTAAAGATAAAACATAGTAGGATAACTTTGTATTGATAGTTTTCTGTAATACATAAATGTAATTACTGTCAAAAATTATTTTAAAAAACTCATACTTTGACTAGACCTAACCCTTTGAGCGATATCAATGTTTGTGATATTACTGAGCATGAGCATTTTGCATGAGCTGGGCATCTTATCGATGTTGCTCCTGGGAAAATAATCTTAATCTATTAACATGTCTATCAATAAGATAATGCTCAGAAACTACTCCTACTACGTTGCAAATACAAAATACAATTAAAAAAATCGAGAATTTTTAACATTCTCGGGTCAATTTTTGTTTTAGATGAAACAATTATCACAAACGAGTTTAGGTTCGAGAAACACGAATCTGAAATCATATTGTCATAAAAGTAAAAAAGTAACCCTGCAGGCAGAACCGTATTTAGGGGAGAGGTTCTGGGGGTTCTGAGGTTTGTCTTCGGATTCAAAAAGAGAAGGTGATGCTGAGCAATTCTGCATTCATAGTTTTTCTAGGTCAGTAACTGTTTTTGATTTAAAGTTTCGCCCTGAAACAGTTTGAAAAGTTTAAAAATTAATAAAAAAAATAGAAAAAATTGTCGAGTCCTTGTAAAATTAGATTTATTTCAAAGGCAAAGTTTCTCTACCATCAGATGGCTCTTTCATCCTAAGCTCGTCCACCATATTTGACTCGCCATTTTGAATTTTTCGGACTGCATATTTGTAACCAGCGACCCTTAAAACTCTTCGGGCCACCGCACTTTTCATTATGTCATGTCTGGCCGTGGGTGTAAGTAAGATAAAATCCGTTCTGTGTACATTTTGTTTTTGCCCCACTAGACATAAACACATCCCCTGCTTTAAGATCACATGCGAACAGTTTGGCTTAGGGCTTATTTGAAAGGGCATGATTCAGCCTTTAATTTCTAAATTTCGAAGTTTGTAGCACGACAGGGTTCAACTTTACAATATTTCAAAAATGGCCCATTATTGCTCAGAGCACCCCGACTCGGAAGATCTCTTTTGATACTTTGACTGCACGAATTTAGGAAGTATATGCCAGCATCATCTGGATTCCTCATCATTGATAATGGCCCACATTCCCACCCATAATCATTTGAAACAAATTAGTTTCTGACTATTTTTGGCATTTTTCGTTTATGTAGTGCTACTGCTGAGATGACCTCGATAGTCTAGTGGGTAGTGCGCTAGACTTTCATCCAGGAGGTTGCGAGTTTGATTCCCAGGTCTTGGTCCGGTGGTTAATCCTCATAACTTTCTTATATTCACTATCGATATGAAGTTTATGCGAGTATAAGTTCTCATTTTGATAGGCAATGGCAAAACCATCAAGTGATAACGAATTGCCACATCGACGTTCGGAACCGGCGTTGAACTGTAGTTCCAATCATCACCTCTGTGGTCTAGTGGCAGCGGTCCAGACTCTTGTCTCTGGAGACCCGGGTCCGATTCTTAGCTAGGGTATGGTTTCTTATCTATCTTTCTTTCTTTCATAACTTGGGGCTTTGGTGCAATAGATCTTATAGGTGCAGTGCCTGACTTTCGGGTAATAATAATAGTGCTACACTTCAGCTAATCAGCTATTTATAATTTATATACACTGCAATGTTCTGAAAATAAAAAGATTTATTAATATCCAGGCTATTTGCAATGATACACCCTTTTACTCTATTTCTCAGTTTAGAACCCATTCGCATTGAGCTGTTCTCAGTTCCTTGACTAGTTGCCCTAGGCTCATTTCTGTCTGGTCGGTAGGAATGTGAGAAACTTCAAAAAAGAGTTTTTGTAGAATATAGTCGATATCTATGGGTTTAAATTGACTAAAATACTAGAGTGTCAGCAATCCTACGATTGCTGTCTGTTTGCCCGTTAGATCTATAACTAATATATGAAACTTGATTTCTAAGGCTTTGATAGGTTTAATTCTGAGTACACCGATTTCCAGCTATGACGCTATTCCCTGCACCTCACCCAATTCTATACAATGGATATATTTTTAAAGTATGCATCGAATTCATTACACAATTGGCTTGATTGAAAGAATGCAATATTTTTTCAAGAAAATTGATACTTGAGTGAAAGATTGTAATAATTTTCTAGAATACTTACTTGGAAATTGATTGCTTGATTCAAAGTATACACAATTTTTCCAGAATAATTGCGAATTAATTGGTTTGTTTTAAAGAATATAAAAGTTTCGAAAATAATTTTGAATTGTTT
Organism: Toxonevra muliebris; assembly: GCA_963691655.1. Lineage (NCBI taxonomy): Eukaryota > Metazoa > Arthropoda > Insecta > Diptera > Pallopteridae > Toxonevra > Toxonevra muliebris. The sequence continues at coordinate 75,578,649 of OY829329.1, forward strand.
GGCTTGATTGAAAGAATGCAATAATTTTGTAAAATAATTGAAAATTGATTTGCTTGATTGAAAGAATGCAATGTTTTCTAGAATAATTACGAATTGATTGGCTGGACTGAAGGAAAGCAATAATTTTCTATAAAAAAGTGAGAACTGATTCGACTTGATTGAAAGAATGCAATACTTTCCGACAATAATTGAGAATTGATTGAGAAGAGTGTAATAAATTTGCAGAAAAACTGAGAATTGATTTGCTTTATTGAAAGAATGAAATATTTTTTCCAAAATAATTAAGAATTGATTGGGCTTGATTGAAAGAATGCAATCATTTTGTAAAATAATTAAGAATTGTAATATGTGGGTATAGAAATTAGGTTGAACTATTTTCTGTTTTTCAATTTCATTTATAAATTTACATCTCATAAACTCAATTCTTTTATAGAAAATATTTGAAATAGAAAATTGATGAAGTTTAAAATTTGAGTTGCTCAAGAATTTAAATCATTCGCCTTGATTCGCATTGAAATACCAGTCAATAAGAATTTTGTTATTTGACCTTTATCAATGATCACTTAGAAAAAGAAATTCCCAAACAAATAAATAGCAAGTCCTTTATAAAGAAAAAAAAAAAACTCATGCCGTTGTATTCAAAAGCCTAAATACTTAGGAGCTGCAAATGAACAACACATCAAATGTGAAAAATCCCTTTCAATCATCTTAAGCTTTTGATGATGAGTTCAATTCATTCTTTGCTAGCTGTAAATGTTTGCGCTAATGTTTACGGACCATGATACGCATACAAACATATACGAAAATTAGCAAAAAGAAAAAAAAGAACAAAGCAAGAAAGAGACATTAAAGAAAAAGGCAAGCAAAGTTTTCTGTTTGCAAACCTGAAATAGGCATATGTATACTATGTGTAAAGGCTAAAGCTTTCAAGGTCGTTCAATGTCTTCATCATTGATTTGCGTGCAGGTTGTTTTTCAGGTTTCATTTTTTTCTTTTAGTCATCATACATTCTTTACTTCTTCACTGTTTCCTGAATGGATGCTTACAATATTGTTTGCTTCTTTTTTTTTTTTTTTTTTTGTAAATATGCGTGTACTTGTTAACAGGAAAAAGGTTTTAGGAATGTATGCTTATTTTTTGCTTAATGGAGAATTAATGGATGGTGTTTGCAAATCTAATTTAAACGGCAATGAAATGAATATCCTTAAGTTGATTTCTAGGAAATACATATGTGACAGAATGATTTCATTATCCTTTCATTTCCACAAAATAATTAAATCACTAAATGAAACATATTAACATATATACTCGTACGTAGGCACATACAACTTTGCAATTTAAAATCACTCATGTAAAGTATGAGTTTTTGCAATTAACCAGTCCGATACGGCATGACCAAAATGAAATGGCCAAAAGCAATCATGAAATAATCAAAGCAACTAATGAACACCTAAAAAATGGAAGTTGCGACTACTGAGGAAAGAGGCGAGCTAGGATACATTATAGCTTGTCGCCAAAGAATGATGTTGATCTTGGGTTTGTGGCAATTTTTCTATGTAATGATTCAGAGATGATAAAACTCCACTTTGCAGGGCTCTTCGTTATCTCATAATCGCATGTGTCACAACTAAAATGCTGAAGACTAATCAGCATAATTTACTTCTCTTCGAATAACACCTACTCATGTGTTGTCGAGAAGACCACAACAATAAAAAATTGACGACCGCTACGCACCACCTAGCAGTATCCGGAAATTCACCACCCAAATGGAGTGGAACATCCGCTAAATATATAAAACTATAGTTTACATGCTCTACACTGAGGCGGTAGCAAACTATGAGGTTGTGGACACCTATGCGAATTTAGATGGGAGCTGTTAACGAAGGTACAGCTTCCCGATTCCTACTCTCACCTTTACGTAGTGTACCCTGAGTAACCTATCTGAAAAACAGACTGGGGATTTAGTGACTAAATTACGCTTTTCACAACTTTTAGTGCCAATGTGAGTAAGACTCCAGTAATGTTTACTGCTAGTGGGCACCAAATCTCACTACCACTAAACCTTTAGTGATAATGGAAATAAAAACCAACTGCCACTAAACCTTTAGTGGTAGTCAAAGTAAAATCATATTATCATTAAATATTTAGTGATTTATAATGTCCACTACCACTAGACGTTTAGTGACTTCTACTACCACTAAAGATTTCATGATAGTGGAATCTGTAGTGCAGTCAAGATTTAATGACTAATCCCCAGTCTGGTTCAGTCTGGTTAAAGCCTCGCCGCCAAAATTTTTTCAAATTTAATTTTAAAAAAAATTGTTCTCTCAAAATTATAAAAGTTACTTGTAAAAAGATTTTTGGATATGAATATTTTGGGATTGATTTTGGAGGTCAAAATATATAAAGCGAAAAGAAATAATTATGGAAAAAAAAAACAATATTTATTTAAACAAAAAGCTATGCTCACAATGCATTTCAATTTGAACTTCCACTAAGTTATCAATTAAACACTATCTCCTTATCACTGACCTACCCTTGTGGAAAGAAAGGGTAAGGTTAACAAGAGAGGGAACTATATTAGAGCTATTCTACCATACTCGGTCTAAGAGTCTAATCAAAGCCTTACAAGTTCAGACACCCAAGATTAGAGTGGTTACATATAATTCATGAACGTCAAGAATAAAAGCAGCGACCTCTCGTTTTCGTAGTAGAGCAAATGCCTACCTGGGTGTACCAGTAAGTGGCGCAACAAATATGTATGTTTGGATGAAATCGTGGTAAGCCTCAAACTACAGGTTCAGTTGAGCTTGGTCCCGATTGATACTGACCTAGTTCTGACCACAGGTATCCATAAAATTATTCCTGGAACTTGAATTTATTATTATTTTAATAATAAATTAATACATACAACTTTAACCTTTAACAATAACACCAAACACCCAATCCTCAAAACAAAACTAATCTCAGATGTTGCTCCCTCTGAACATTTTCGAATGCAATGGCAAGCTTTTTCGGACAACAGTTGCCAAAATACAAAGACACCGACCTCAAAAACAACAACTAAAGCGTACACGTTGAAGGTTATGGTTAAACTGGAAAACCTGAAACAGTTAGAAAGATTGAATTTATTGCCAAAACGACAAATATATTCTAAGGAAGAAAGATTCCTTACTAGCCGCCAATAACCCTTCAAAAGTAAATAGAATTATGAGGGTGTGATTAGAGGTACCAAGTAAATTTATATACAACACATACTCCTTACCGTTTCGATCGAATCATGTCGTGCTGATTAAGTGTGTATCAACCTTTACTCATAGCAAAACTTTACTGCATCAGCTGTTGCTGAAAGCACTCCTGAAAACAAATATGCTTCTATTAAAAATCACTGCAAACTTTTCAACTTTTCTAAATAACTACCTTCAATTTTGCTGCCTTACCTTTTCCCTCCACTATTTAGTACTCACATATATTACTTTATTTTCGTAAAACTATAAACTAGGTCAAAATGTCAGTTACCACAGTTTATTTAAGTTGTATGTAGTATCAGCATCATTTTTTAAGTACTACTGCTATCGAGTTGATGAAGAGTGATGAAAAGTACTGATGGAAGTAAACCTTTATATGAAGCACTTAACTTTCTAAAATTCAATAATAAATTTGATGATGACGTTTCTTGGGATGTTGGGTGAAATTTTCAATATGTGGTATTAACAAAGTTATTATGTTAAACATGACAAATATTAATTGCTTGACTATAATTTATGAGACTATAGATACCATTCGTTCTATGCCCTTACTTTCTATGTTAATATTAACAAAAAATATCGATTTCAAATACCAGCAGATACAGATGCTCGCTCGTAAATGTTTCTCTTTTTTTTTGTCAAGTTCTCTCCTTTATCATCAAAGGGTAGCGCGGTTGAGATACTTAGATACTCTAGTTATACAAAAATATTTTCATGTTATTTGCTGTGTCAATGTACGAGTATAGTACGAGATAGCGATAAATTATTAGAAAAATGTTCCGCCCCACATTGTAGTCGATAAAATTATTTTGAGGGTAAAAGCAAAAAAAAAAGTGTTGCAAAAACACCAGAATAAATTGAAAATCAATAAAAGCAAGCACAACACATGCTAGTATTGTGAATGTAGTAGTATATAAAATTTGCTACATTGTAAATGTTACATGTAGTTAAATTATTTTTGTTACTTGCTAGTTGTATGTATAGTACATACTAAGCGCGATTTTCACAAATATTAACATTTTCAGCAAATTTGTGGGTATGCAAATATCAAATATAAACAAAAACAACAACAACAACAATTTATGAATTTAACATTTCCTTTTGTTTCGTTGGGGATGTGTGTGTGACTGAATGAAAATGCAATTCCTTGTGTATGTGTGTGAATTTGCTATTTTGCGTGAAGCACAAGTTAAATGAAATGGAAATTACATTAGAATAAATTTGAAAAAAATTTCATTGAAATCACACACGCCCTTTGCTTGTGCAAACTAGATACAAATTCGTTTTATAATTCTAGGAAATAATTTATTAGATCATTATTATTTTTTGGCAAGTTTGTTCACATCTACAACGAGGCGGAAAAACAAATAGTTATTCCTAAAAATGTAATTCTTTCTGAATTAGAAGGAGCGCCCTGATTTTGATGAAATTTCGTGTGCTATTAAAATTTCGCTTAACTCAAATCTGAAGTAAGTTTTAATAAACCTGTTTTGGTTTCTCCACAAACTAAAGTTACAATTTTCGTCATATTTGGCAAACTCTAATCGGAGAATGGACAGTTTGATCTTCAAGAAATTTATTTTATTTGGTTATACTGATATTGGATTTTTCAGAAAGTTAAACAATTCTTATTGGAATCCTTTAATGTTGGAATAAAAGTGATATTAATGAATGCAACTTTAGACTTTTTATACTTTTATTTATTTTTCACCGTGATTGCATACTTTTAGGGTTAACAAAAAAAGTTTAATTCCAATTTTTGTCGAAAAAATCGTGTTCAAGCTTATTTTCAAATTGAATTATTTTCTGAGGACGGAAGAAGGAGGAGGATGATTTTGCATATTCCGATAAAGAAAGGTGAATTCTAAAATTGAGCAAAAATCCAGGATATATTTTCACAAAACTAATTTCAATGTTTTTTACTCAGCGGACTAATAAACTAAAATCAAACGATTCCGCATTTTTGTGAAAAATTTGTCGACTTTGAACTGCTCTTGCACCCACACTAATTATTTTTACTCTATTATCTTTAAAATGACACCAAATTTGTTTTGACATTATGAATTTTTGGAATTTTATCTATGAGACGAATCAGTGTGCGCCGTTTTAATATTACTTCCTCACCGAATACCTTCCCAAAAACGTGTATTTCGTCCTTGCCACAACAGAGCAATGACAAAGCAAAATAAGTGTTTATTTTTTTCTCAAGTTTCAGTAAGCTCTGCATAAAATTCGCATAGGCTGCAACTGGTTTAACTACCATAAAGCATAGAGCAAGAAAATCATTTTGTGAGTAAGATTCCAAGTAGATTTCCAAATAGTTTTCTACAGACCTAGAAAGCCCTAGTGGCTTTCGAGAAGACATTATTTAAAGGAATATTCCAAGCCTTTTTCCATTTAATGTTTTGAATGGAAAGGAGAACGTTGCCTAAATTTTACATTCTAAGAAGGTTTATCGATAGGATCTATGTGAACCAACATTTTACAACCAATTGAAGAACTGAGGTCGGTGTTTTTATAAAAGTTGGTTGTAGAGTAAACTCTCTTTACATAACGTCTAGCAATTAAGTTATTTTTATATGCCTACTAGCAAAGCATATGCCTATAAGTATACTACAGAAACTTCAAACAATTTATAATGCTTCATTAAAATTGATTTTTACACTACACTTTTAAAAACCATTGAAGTGATTAAAGTAAAATTGCATAGTAATAATATGGATTATTTTGTTATAGCTCACTGAATTGTGTCGACTGAAGTGATACTTAAATTTGACAAAAATATTCTTTGTAACCAACAATGAAAATATATCCCTAGTGTTTATACATACTCGCTGCGCAATATATGTATATATTTTTTGGCTTAAGAATATAGCTTCCGTAATACAAATGAAAAAATAAATAAATAAATATCACTCTACATAGCATAAGCATTAATATCCATTCAATGAAATCTCCATTGTTGATATTTTTGATGAAATTTTGTTAAGGGAAATGCATATCGAAACGGAATGGGTAATGTTCTGCCATTCAGAACAATTCTTTTCCTCCTGGTGATTATTAATAGCAATTTGAGAAAAAAATTTTTTGATTGACCTGAATACATATACTTACAACTTCAACTTTGTCCTAAATATGCTCTTAAGTTCCATTACCTCAAACTAACCTAATTTCATTTTCATTTATTGTATGTGTGTAAGAGTAAGGAAAATATATTTTCATAAATATGATTTAATATTCAGCTATGGAAACATTTTCTGCGGCCGCTGTTGCAATCCTTTGCAAATATTTTTGGCTGAAAAAAAAACATATAAAAGAAGAAAATCTAGCGCGGCTACAGAGTAATTAATTATACACACTGCCAACTTGTGTAAGAAGTAATGAGAGAACTTATTATACAATTTTTCCCCTCCATCCTCGAATTTCTATGTAAAATGTCAAAGTTTTTAACTAGCCAACAGGCGCGGGGAAAATTTTTATTTGCGAATGTGCGGTAGTTTTCAATTTAGAAGATCAATTTTGCAAGTTTTTTATATAATTAAGATGGAAAATATTTATTTATACTCAAATCACTTTGTGGTATAAAATAAGTCTAGGGAGCAGAAACTATCCAGCCGAAAATAAAGATCTGTTCGGGACTGACAAACATTTCTGAGGTCTTAAACACAGAGAGCCCGTGGAAAAAAGTGAAATAAATTAACCTCAGCCAAGTCAAACGCTAATTAGATCAGGTGTCATGGGTGCGCTTTCAAATGTGCGATCTGCGCTGTGAGTCGCTTGCTCTTCTTTTCGTTAATATCAAGTCCGGTCATTTTACGTTTAATATGCAATATACTTGCTTTATATTGCATTTTTAGAATAAAATAAAATTTCTTATAATAATATTTAGAAAATAAAATTATCAGTTATGTATATAAGTAGTTTAATTTACAACCCAGATAAATCACCAAAATAAATAAGTTCTGGAAAACAAATAATAAGTTTTCAAGAGATCAAAAGAGTGATCATGAATTCAGTAAGTCAGATGATGAAAGTGATTGTAACGAATAAGGAACCGTTCATATATTGCTTAACGCAATTTTTGACCATTTTTGAATCGTAACCCAACGTAACAAAACGTACTTCCACCTTTCTGGCCAATTTTTCTACAATGATGACCACTCCATTTTCCGTTGACAGCTCGAGATCTCTCATAATGCAAGAGCCACAACTATTTCCAACATATTCAAATAATATGAAAACACCACCAAAAAATGTAGAGAATGTTATTGAGATTAAACTCAATAAACTGTCGAAAAAATTAATGTATTGTGAAAATATGTGGTTTGGATTTATTCACTCAATCATTCATAACTTTGTCATAAAATAGACTTTTTCATCATTTTTCATTATTTTTCCGAGGCCACAGAATCAGTTTTAAAATTTACTATGTTTGCTATCTCAATATATTTCATTTTATGATTTTTAAAGTGAAAAAACTGATACATTTAAAAAATTTTAATCATTATTTTCAAATCCAGCGGGAAAAAATCCAAAAAAAAACCACCTCAAATCAAATGTACAAAAAAAATTGCACTTTTTAAACTAGTGTGATTTTGATCTCATTCGTATATGATCGTATGAGATCGGTGTTACGTAACGCAGTTGACGACCCCTTCTTACCTCATGTAACACTTTATAACAAATCGTCCAGACCCCAAAACATTGCTGCTATTATCATTCAAGTGCTTAAGCTTTCTCGATTTTTAATGCTTTAATTAATTTTTCATTTCTGTATTCGGATAACAAACATACCAAACGAACTTATTACTTTGTATTTAGATCAAACTTTTTCTGAGATTAAATCAACCATAAAGATAGGAGAAACAGTGAATTAATGTCAAAGATATTTATAATTAAAACCATTTAACTTATAACATTTCAAGTATGACAAAAAATAATGATACATTTTTTTATTTCTTAATTAAGTTATTTACCAAAAACAACAACAAAAACCCATCCGAAAAGAAAACAATTTTATTTTTAGTTGCTGCCACATTTTACATGATGGTAAGGTTATATAAAAAAATACGAATTTCTGCTTGGCCATAATAAATATGTACGAGTTGGTATCTGCCAATCGTTAAAATTATAATAACCAGCCAGAGCAAAGGACAAAGGAAATAGCAGATACCAGCAAGCCTCAAATAGCAGGATACGTCTGTGAATGCTACAACTCGAGTGCTATAAAGTTACATGATGATAATAACAACAAAAATAAAAAAAGTAAAAAAACATAAAGTAAGAACGAACATAACTAAAGAGAAAATAGCACAGCCGGCAACTAAAGCAATTTTGATTTTATTAAACGACATGGTTTTAAGTACATGCATACATTCAATATGAAATAAAGCAGAAACAGCAACAAACGGAAGCATAGAAAACTACATAATAGCAAGTAGCAAGGAAGAGAGAAGAACTTAAATTGAATTAGAAAAGAAATAAAAAAAAAAAAGAGATCCTTCAATACCAAAAATCCCACAAAATATGTAAATTAGTAACCTAAAGAGTATATTTGATATGAAGTTACGAAGGAAATTTTTGAAAAAATTTTCGTGTAAACGCTCTTTACAAGAAAAACGGCACAAACATTTTCAGCAATTTTTATAAGAGCTTTTTGTGTTCATTCATTCAAGTATACTCTACAAAAAAAAAAAAGTTCATAAGCAATTTGTATGTACTAGTTGAAAACAAACACATATATACTTAAACAAACACACACAGCAAACAACAGGATATAATAAAAATTACTGCAAGTTGTTTTTTGTTTTTTTTTTGTATTATTAAAATTCCTGCAGACAAACACACACATACACACACACTTAGGCATGCACACATATTACATCAATACAAACACATGAATGTGGGAGAGTTCCAACAGTGCGTGTTTGTAATATTCAGACGGTGTGGCGCGTTTAGTACCTAAACGCTACCAGCAAAATACAATTATCAGATTGATATGCAGTGGTGTAGTGTTTGTTTCTGTTGTAAGAGGTAAATAACTATTGTAATTTGTGGGTGTCATCATTTCTGCAGATAGTATTTACATTTTAAATTCTATGGAAAAATACAGCAATCATAATTAAAGTAAGTTCTGTGTAGTCTGTGCATGTGTATACTGCAGACAGATAGTCAGACTGAAGAAGCAGAAGTCGTAAGGTTTACAATTAGCTAGAGTTTAAAGTAATTGAATTAGACTGAAATTAAATTAGAATTATTAAGCAAACCTAGACTAAAGTCACCTACAAAGGATCATGGTGAATGGTGCAGGAAGAAATATTTCAATAGACTGAACTCACAATGTGTTCAAAAGTATTCAAAAATTTGCATAAACAAAAAGGGTTTGTTTTAATGACTTCAACTCTTTTAATATAAAATTGTTAAGAAAACTCCAATATACCGTTTAGTATGTATTTGAAACATAGTCGGTGCCAAGAAACATTCAATTAACACCCGTCATGTAATTTATCCTCGAAAATAGTGAAAAAGTGTTTAGAGATTGTGAAACTAAAGTATAGTTGTTCTTTTTCCATTATCAATTCCATGTCTTAATTTTTTTTGATTGATCAAATTTTTTTGATTGAAAGTATCAAAGTCATATCAGTGTATATAGGGCAGGCAAATTTTACGGCCATATTTTGATAGCTCTAATGCTTTTCTGCTTATAAGAAATTCAAGTACACAGTGCTTTAAGTGGGCTTTAAACCTAAATAAGTTAAACCTGTCAATGAGATTAATGCCATCTGTATATGGCGGATGACGAGACGATAGCTCTCATTTTGTGAAGTTGTCCAGCTCTGGGTTACCCTAGAAGTGGAATATTCAATTAGTCACTTCTGTCGTTTAATGAAATCAGATCCTCTTCTATAAATCTTTTAGTCTACATTGGGTCGTATGAAACATAATAAGGGCAATTTTTGGATTTTGCATTATTTTTGTAATGAGTTTTCAAATCCTTATAACATTTTTGGTATTTTTATTCAATTTTTTTTACTTAAAATTTTTTTAATGAAAATGTAAAATTGAATGAATGTTGAAAGTAGTAGAACATTTCCAAATGTAGAGAAAACGCAATTTTCGATTCCACTTGAAGAAATTTTAGTTCATTGTTCGCTTTTTAGAGGAAGGAAAAAAGCAGGCTTGCCCTATTGAGTGTATAAAGTGAGCTTATAATCAAATAAAAAATCTAGATATATCAGGAAATTGCACTGATTTTTGTATTAATCCCAATCTACTGAATTTTTATATATAAAATATGGCTACCTTAGTCAAATAGGACTAAATGTAGGAAAGATAATGAGGAGACAGCTCACATCCAGCTCCAGCCCTGACTAGATCTAGACGAAGAATATTGCAATTCAATAGAACTGCATCCACCTCTGCAAAGGATATTTCCACATTCACTAGGAAAGCTGAAAGTTTTTTGTCGCATTGAAGTCGGACTTTTATCTAGAGTACACAGATATGACCTAAAAATATCAGGTTTGTCCAGTGGTACACAGCATCGTCTATATATGGAAAAAGACGAGACGTCTGTTCGCATTGTGTTATTGTTTAGCTGAGACTCAGCCTAGAAAAGAAATGATCATTCGGTCGTTTCTTTTGAAATCTTCTGCAAACAATATTCTAAACGAAATGAAAAAGAAACAATATTTTCGGAAGAAACTTCCGGTGAGTGGAAGAGAGGGGGATGACGATTATCATTCCGAAATAATATCTTTTTTATGGTAATAAAATAAATTTCAGAAATACGAACATTCAAGAATCTTGCCTTGGGTCAATTGCCCTCTAGATCAATTTTTCATGTAAGTAGAATTCGTGCCTCGGTTAAAATGCATTCGTTTTCATAGCAGCAGTCTTTGACATGTAAGTTCCATTGACCTATCATTTAAAGGGTCACATATGTATATTATTACTACACTATTGAACTAGAGAACTATTGAACCAATTGCTTTAAATATTTTTTTTTTTTTAAATATAAATTTTAAAAAATAATAATCAAATGAAAAAAGATATATAAAAAACTTAAATATGGCTTAGAGAACTGTTTCCTCCTACAATCACGAACGGTGGGCGTAATTCAGACCACACAATTTCTATGAAGAATTTATCTTAAGCGTTTTGCTCTAATTCTTGAAAAAAAAAAACAATAAAAACTTTTTAATTCACATACTTTTCAAGCATTATTGACTAATGTAAGCATTTAAGCTTGAATTGCGAATATCCTTCAAAAGTTTTGTAATATTTTTTAAAAAGTGCTACGCACATATTTTCTTTATACGTACGGTCAGAATTAACGTCATCAACAATCAACATTTAAAACTTTCACATTGAGAATAAAAACAATCTAAAAATGCATTCATCAAGTTGGGATAGTAAAAGGAAGGAAATCGACTGTCATTTACAACTACAAATACTTATTTATTTTTATAAGAGTAGGTACTCACTCTGTCCATTGAACTAGAAAAATATTATGGTCATAAGCTATCTAACTCTTATTCATAGCATACACTTAGGCGCATTCACGCGCTTTGATTATGCTATTCAAATTGATGACGCTTTTATCGTTCTCTATATGCATAAGTAGATACATTATCAATGTGTGATGGTTAGTTGTTGGGATTATCTAGGTTAAAATACATACATATAGATACCTATGCATTGTTTTAATAATGATGGTCCTTTTCTTTTTCTATATAACGAGGACATGGGCATTTATTTATAAAACAAAAATACATATAAATTTTATACATACACAATGTGTATACAAAGTAGTAGATAAGTAGAAAAAAAGAGGCTGTTTTAAGCCCGCATAAATAAAATCTATGTTAAATTTAAATCCATTCTCAATTGAATACCTAGGTGGTGGTACTTTGTTATTTTATTTCTTTCTTCCTTTGTGTTAGCTGTATTTGTAACCTAGTTTATCTGTATTTAAACATAGAAGAGAAAAATAAGCAGCAAAAAGTAGTGGGTTTATACCCATCCACCATAAATATAATAAAAAAAAAGAAGTAAATGTATAAAAAAGACTTGGAATTTACTGGCTTTTTTATTTGCTTTGAATAATAGAATAAAATTAAACATGTGTGTGTGCGTGTGTGCGGTTCACACACTTGAAACACATTGAAGAAAGAAAGCTGATTGCAAATTCCCTCTTCTCTCAGCTATAATCATATATCTACATCCATCAACTACTTATACATGAATGAGCGAGTAATTGTTACTTTTCATCAACATGTTTTTATTCAATCAAACCTAAAAAAATAAATAAATAAATAAGAAATAAACAAACAAATAAATAAAAACAACCAGAGATTCTTATGTCATTCTCAAGAATATTTTAGGAATATTTATGCATTAATTTTAACAATGCGATTAAGTAAAGTCTAAAATTATAGCTTGAAATTGGCATCAATTTGCCATTGTGTGCACATTAACGACTAACAAGTATATACGCTACAATTTTAATAATTTAAATCTTGTTTATCTTACATTAAAAACCTAATAAAATTTGCGTACTCGTATAAGTGAATAATTAGAAATTTTTATGTGGCTTCACATTTATTCAAGCTGTGTACTTAGATATATTAAGTTACCTTAAGTCAGTCAGCAGTTTTATTTTACATTTCAAGATATATTGTTTACTTGTTTTGCAAATGTAATAAACTTTCCAAATTGATTGATATTAATCCAACGATATCAATACTTTTTCTAATGTCGTAATTGCATGTATTACATAAAATCTTGGTGTGATAAAAACGCGCCAAAACTTCACGCCTTTACTACACTGCTACACATGTCATTAAAATTCATATACAAATCTTTGAATATTTAATACTTTCATCTATTAAACACACCTTTATTACTTGATAAAGTATCTTTAGACTAAACATAATATTTTCTGTAATAATCCAAACCTATAAGCCACGCTTACTGCTTCTATACTTATCTTACATAAATAATATTTGAAGCATAAAGTAAGATACATAATAATTTACATGTATGTACTTTATGTATATTAGCATTTAGCGACATATAAGTATAAATTTCAATGATGCATAAACTTGTTATCAGTTTCTAAATAAGTATTTGTTTATTTTTATTAAATAATCCTATTTTCTTATCTATTTTCAGCTTCGCAAAAAGTCAAAGCGGCAGCTTCGCTTTCTTTATATTTTGCAATTGACTATGGCAATTCTTCATCATATCATATACCAGCAACAGCAGAGTCAGCATTAAATTTCCGTTGAGTGGCATGAGCTAACCGTGAAGCACATGAACAAGAAACGCTAAAACGAACGACTTTTTAAAAATATTGCTAACAAATGTGCCGAGAGAGCTATAACTATAAAGCTAAATTCCTATACTATTACCCAATAAACATTTACAGTAAACTGGTTGGCAAGGTCCTCTTCGCGGACCCGTTTAAAACTGGTCTTGGAAAAGTTGGGATAGTAAAAAAAATAAATTTTTGCAGCCGTATATGAGAAATTTTAAATAAAAAAAAATTTTTATATACCACGTTTTTAAAACTGACTAAAATGTATAAAATAATTTCTCCTAGCCCCATACAGATTTATAACCCCATACAGATTGTCCTGAAAATACGTAATTGCGAATTTTAGTAGGTCTGAAAATATTTGCATGATTTAAAACGAAAAGCGTGGGACGTGGTATGTTTGTAGAATATATGTAAAATAAATACAAAATTTGATTGTTTACATCAATAAATAAATATCAATATTCCTTAACTGAATTCACGAGCAAACTATATAATAAACGATTCATAAATAGTTTTATTTCAATGTAACATATTAAGTGAGTCAGGAAAACTGATTTAAGGAGTTTCTGACAATTTGAGATATACATATATTCACATCAAGCTTTTCGTAGAAAACGCTAGCACTAACTCTGTCGTTTAGTTCAGAGCCATCTTTGGAGAAATAAATTAAATTTTTATATAATCGCATCCCATTCCTATCTATCAGGAATAAGAGGATTCTGGAATAGTTTCCCAAATGTTTATTGGGCTACACTTATGTGTACGAGTACCGTGCACATACATACAAATGTTTTTTCCCGTGGTTCTTCATTTTATCGCTTGTGGTTTCGTTGAACCGTAAATTTAAGTGTTGTATTCCAACTGACGCCGTTGTTGCTTCTGCCTTTGCTGTTGTTTCTTCTTTCTGTTGCTTTGTTTCATAATTGTATCAGGGGGCACGGACGGAAAACGGAATTTTCTGTTTTTTCCTCTTGTTTACATTTTCTTTTCTTTTTTTTTTTTTGTATATGTTTTTTATTTCGTTTTTGCATATATCAGCGTAAACATAGTTGAGGTTAGCACATTTTTGTTTTCCTCAGTGAAGCGAATTTTTCTTTTATCAAGCGATGATATTGGTGAAGCAAGCGCAAGCAACCAAAATGCACGTTTTGTGTACTATGAATGGAAATTGCTTTAAAAACAGATGATACTAAAAAAATTTAGTTTCTAACTTTAGCGCACACAGAACACAAAAATAGTAAAAAGTCAGTTGGTTAGTTAAATATTTAAGAAATGAGAAAAAGAAAAGTAATAAATAGTCAATATCGTCGTCACTGACTTTTCATTTATTTAAATCAATTGTTCATTTAGTTGAAGTATGTCAAATGTAGGGTATTTAATTTTTGATGTTATATCTTTATTAAAATATGCTAATTATTTTGTTCATTTGCGTGTGTCTACGAGTAAGAACTTAGTATGTAGCCGTGCAGGAATTCGTAGGCAGCCCATATAAAGATTATTAAAAGTGCTTGATAAGCTCACAATTGCTTTTAATTGAGAAATTTAAATCTTTTAAGATCTTGTTGACTTTTTAGTATTCACGAAATGTTGAAATTGAATGTCTGAATTTAAATCTGAATCTGTCTGAGTGTTGAGTGATGAAATTTGTGTGTTTAGGAATTTTGGTTTTTCAATGTGTGTACGTGCTGTGTGAGTTAGGAGAGTTGAGTTTGGATGAAGCTCATAGTTTATTATAGGATTAAAAAATAAATGCTATGAAACGTTGAATGCACGGAAATTTAAATAGTTTTTAATTTACAGAGATTTATGATTATGAGAAAATGCAAAAGCTTGAAAAATTTAGATACTTAATTTCAAATTGAAACAGTTTCTTCCTCTCTCCTGGAAATACTTTTAAGTAAACTGAATAGAATTATACAACGTAAATTAACTTATCATTCATAAAGCATACTCAAACGCACTCCCGTCAAGCAATGTTCAGCTTTAAGTTAGAGATAACATAGTTTACGCATTGTTGTTTACTTCAATATAAAAGTTTCGTTTTTATGTTTCAAAAAGTGCAACCATGTGTTTTTAAATAAATAAAAGAAATTTGTGATATTCAAATTATGTGTTGCATACTTTTAGGCTTAAAATAAAACATATAAACACTTATAAACTCAAACATACTATGAAACCTCACACAACACCAACGTGACATTTGAATTTAATTTCTATCGATTCACTCCACTATAAATTTCCTTTCAGCTCCGAGTAAGGATATTATCACATCAATAAGTTAAAGCAATTATTACAAAACATGTAATTCTCATATTTTCATTCCCTTCATAAATGTTAGTGAGAGAAAAATAATTTCAAAGTAAAGAAAAATGCAACCGTGCCTTTGAGTCTCATAGAAAGTAATCCCAAAAAAGAGTTAATATCTCACACGGGTTTTCCACTTTATCCTATCATGAACCCGACTAAGTGAATCTGAAACGCTCTGAAAACACACTAAGCTTAAGAGAGATTTTCTGATATAAAAACAGAACACTCTAACCTAATTGGGTCTCTGCAATAAGCGCAGCCAACATTCAAACCAACTAAGGTGTTAAAAGTCAAACAAATATAAATCCGTAACAAAAAATACATTAACAAAAAACAGTAACTAGTTATAGTTATAATGCATGACCTTTTCGCATTCGCATTAAAATGTTGTAGAAAAAAAAAACACAAAAACCATTAAAATAAAATAACAGAAAATCATACAAAAAAAAAGGAAAAGATATTTAACACTTACATACATATACAAAAGAAGAGATTGCTGTAGGGCTTGTGAGCCACGTAAGTGGGGCGTGCTGATGCCAGCACATTCACAATATTCAGTACCTACACATACACGTGTATACCCTGTAAACATTTAAAAGATTGTCGGAAGAGAAATAGTTTTTTTAAGAGAATTTCTTGAAAAAAACTTACAATATTAGTTTATTGCAATCCACAGTACTAAAGATGTAGTGGAGAAATTTTAATAGAGCGGAAGCTACAAATAGTTCATCAAACACCTGGCAAGACTTCTAGATGTTCAAATACGATCAATAAGCTTAAGATGTGTAATTCATAACAGGAGTTGTAATTCTATGATCACTAAGGCGTATTATGACGCCCCGATTAAAAATATAAAGTTTATTTCTCTTTTATGAAACCATTCTTAGCGAGGACTTTGATTATATCTTTGGAGAGATAATTTGACGACCTCGATAGTCTAGTGGGTAGTGCTTTAGACTTTTATCCGGGAGGTTCGGGTTCGATTCCCGTCTTCGTCTGGTGGTTAGTTCTCATAATCTTCTTATATTCACTAGCAATATGAAGTGTACGAGAATTATAAGAAAGTTTACAAGTACACATCTTTGTTGGTAATGGCAAAACCACCTAGCTGATAAAAATTGCCACACCGCCGTTCGGAATCGGCGTTAAACTGTAGGTCCAACTAAGTGGTAACACAATGGGCCGTTCAGGCCTAAGTGTGTCCCTCGACAGCCACTCTAACATAACCTAACCTTGGAGAGCTATATGCTGTATAGTGCGGTTGCAGAAAAGAATTTCCTAGGAAGCGAAGTCTGGTTGTCATAACACAAAATCAGCTTTGCTGTTTTCCTCTTCGCTACATGTTCGACACATATACTACGTACTATGCCTAGAGTAAATAAAAGTTTATTAACCCTAAAATGTCTTGCCAGAAACCCAATTCTAATTCGGTTTCTGCTTCGTATAGCCAAAGCTTAACTCACCCGGGAATTTCATTTTTATGTTAGGATTTTGAAAATTTTGCAAAAATCTGGATTAAAAAGCTTCAATATTTTTTCTTTTTTCGCAAAATTTAGTCGTTTGTTCAAGTTTTGTAAAATAAAACCGTCATCCTCAAAACATTTTATTTTGGTACCAAAAAAGTCCAGAATTAAAAGTATTTTTTCAAAACAAATCCAATATTATTTATGAAAACGAATATAATTTTTATTTTTGTCGATTTTGAAGTTAGAAGAGGATAATTTTTCCGCCATTGTTCTGAAAAAAGGAGACAATTATTGTGGGTCACCAGAACATATGAAAATTCAAATAAAAATTTTTTTTTCTTTTATGTTAAACAAACTTTATCACTATTACACATAGTAAAAAATTGAAAGCCGAAAGCAGAGAACTGCCCTGAGGTGTTAAGCTAAATCGAAATAAAAAAACTTAGCACAAAATAAAATAGAATCGAATGGGAGAAACCTTTTGTTGCTCCTTGATACCTTAAGAAGTGATATTTACTAACATAACTAAATGAACTAGTATTGCCAAACTTTAAGAGCGTTAGGGAACATTCGGACTGCTTACGCAACTCGTTCAATTCGCTAAACAGCTCTACCGGCATAGAAAATATTTGCAGGGTATACTGCCACCATTTCCTCATATACTATGAAGAGAGAATGAGAGAAAAAAAATCGATGCGGAAATGCGAGTGAACATTTTTTGAACAAATTTTTTTTTAATACCGAAACAAAGCAATGAAAGAGTGTGAACGTATGAATGTGATGAGATTTTACTCTTTTTGTTGTTGTTATTGCTGTAACCCAGTTGGTCATTAAGCGGAAGGAAATGCACAAAATTATTGTTGACATTTTAAAAGACCAAAAGTTTAATAAAAGAAATGGCTTTTACTTGCAGTAAATCTCAGGAAAGTTTCAAAATGAAATTTAGATTTTTTTGTTTTTAATTTTCTTAAACGCTTTGGGGAAGAGCATAACTGACCCTACCTTAATAAAAAAAAATTAAAGAAAAAGAAAAAAAAACAAATATTAATTTGAAGCACATAAACAGATACATGCACACGAAATATGGCGTGTGTCATTTTGTTTTACTTTTTTTGTTTTTTTAGCTTCTTTCTTGTTTGTTTGTTTGCTTATTTAATTAAGAAAAAATCCCCAAGAATTTCATAGGTTCTTTTTTTTTTTGTTGTTATTTCTTTTACATAGCAGCAGGTTAGAAATATGAACATTCCAAAAATATCACTACCACAGCAGTATGCTACTTATAAAACTAACCTAAACCAAACCCATACAAAAAAAAAGAAACAAAAAAGTTGGTATTTTAAAGTTGACACTCCCGTGTAGCCTGTCACTAGTAGCTACCAGGCTTGTAGGCGTATAACTGTAAGCAAGTAAATCGACAAAATCCTTAAGAAGGTTTTAACATAATTATGCTTTTAGTAAAATTAAGTTTAGATAAGATTTTTGACAAGCAAATGCTTATTATTATTTAATAATTAAGTTTAAGAAATATTACATATTAAAGATGTTCAAAAAATTTAAAATTTATGGCAATGCCAATTCAAACACACATTTTAAATTAACCATATTAAATTTTAATTTTAACAATTGGATTATAATAGTTTTTTTTTTTTTGTACATTTATTGACACATAAATTGTTACATGTACTAGACACTCACACATCAACTTAAGACATTCCGTCGTATAGTAACCAAATAACGTGACTAATTTATTAGTGATTTTAAAGAGGGAGACGGAGGAAAACTAGTGGAAGAGAGGAGAAATCATCAAAGTAAACTACTTTTTTTTTTTGTAAACATGTTTAGAACACGTTTTAAAGTACTTGGCTGCAATGGAATTCAATTGCAATTCATACATTAAATTCAAAACAAAACTGGTAATAATTATGAAGACATGTGTCGATGCCAAAGTAAATGTTTTTGCTTTTTTTTTTTTTTTGTTATGAGAGGCTGTGCTAGTGTTGCCTGATTAGGATAATTCATTTTTAAGAAAAACCATCAGCTGTTTACTGATATAAAAAAGGTCTGTACCCTTACTTTTTGGATTAAAACTTGAAAAAGTGTCAAATTCGAGCAAATAGAAAAAATTCCCTCAGTGAGACACGAAAATTTGAAAAAAACTGGAACGCGTAAAACCAGAAAAGTTTTTTCGTTTTTAAAGAAAATATTTCAAACAAAATCAAAAGAAACCTAAAGGATTTAAAATAATTTCAATAAAAAAAAGCATTCACAAAACCATAGAGAATTATTTTGCCAATTAAAAAATTTCGTAAATTTATTTGTTTCTCACAACAATTAATTTTATTATTTTATATTTTTTTTTTGTTATAGCTAGCTGATAATTTGTCATTTGTTAAACAGTTTAACACTTTTCAAGTTTTTGCCAGAAAGAAATTACACGGGAAAAAATTTTAAACTTCTGGCACGGATGGGGAAACTATTTTCTTTCCTTTCCCAGCCACTGCCTAGGACATTTTGAGTTCCTTTGGATGTGAGGAGATACAATTTTGCATACATGGAGCTCGATTTGAAAAATTTGCTTATACATCGAAATTGTAATTGCGATTGTTTGGAAGGTTATACACCACCATTCACAATAAAATGTTGAATGTTAAAAATCATGCCATATTCATACTTAATTTTATTCGCACAATCAAGTCGAAAATCTAGTATTTCATTTTTCCGCCTTTGGTTTTTAAAACTGCTTTTTTTATCAGGTAAACTTTTCAGATAATTGGTGATAATTATCTCAACATTTTCCTTCAAAGCTTCTATAGTGGGATTTTTTCGCCAATATAGCTTGCTCTGCAGATATGCCCAGAAATGATCTATTTTAGAATTCCCAAGTCATGGCAACAACCAGAAGACTATCACCTTTAAAATGCTGCAGCGCATTTATATAAAGGCATAAAACATTTCTAGCACGTCAAATGCATTGTTTTTTTCACGAAATATACTCGACCTGCATATAAATCACTAAATAATGCAGACGATCGAGTCCTCCTACTAAAATCAAAGAAGCCGCTGGATGAACCGGCATCGTACCGACCGTTATGCATGTTGACTACACTGGGCAAAGTCCTCGAGCGCATCATAGGGCACAGGCTTCAGGTGTGGCTTGAAAAGCCAAGAAGGCTATCAGCACGACAGTTTGGATTCAGAAAAGCGCGCTCCACTGTCGACGCAATGCAAGCGGTGATGAATATTGCACGCGAGGCCACCAGCGGCTAGCAATCGAGATACGGTAAGAAGAAGTACTGCGCCGTAGTGACGTTGGACACCAAAAATGTATTCAATCGGCGAACTGACCTTAGATTATGAGTGCACTGAGCGGGTTTGAAATACCGGAGTATCTTTTAATATACGATACTGACGACGGCATGAAGAAGTATCGAGTCAAGGAAGGCGTTTCGCAGGGCTCCGATCTCGACCCAACGATATGGAACGCAATGTATGACGGCATCCTCAATTTAGATTTCCTGGAGGACACAACAATCATTTGATTTGATTTGGACTCGCTACAGGCTATACGTCACAATGCAATCTCAAGGGTGAGAAGATGGCTGTATAACTCGAAGCTGGAATTGGTAGCACAGAAGACGGAAGTCGTGCTATTGAGAACCAGAAAAGCACGTGAAGAGACCTAGTTATCACCTTTGGTGATGATCACACCACCTCGTATCCACACATCAAGTACTTAGGAGTACTTATAGGCTTCAGAATGACGTTCAAAGATCACCTGAAAACTGCTAGTGAAAAAGCAGGACGAATAAACAGTGCGATAACACGCATTATGCCGAACATAGGAGGCCCACGAAAGGGCAGGCGCCGGCTGCTTTCAGTTGTTACTACGTCAGTAATCTTGTATGCAACACCTATCTGGGAAGACAGCAAGAAGACGCACCAAAAGGATATCCGTGCGACTTATAGGCTCAATGTCTTGAGAGTTGCTAGTGCGTATCCCACAGAAAGTAAGTTAGGTGGAGCCAGATATCGTCAACCAACCATACAATTGGAAAGAATTGGGCAGAAACCAATACTAATGACTGAGCACTAAACTCATTACGGCCTTCCGACGTAATACCTAACGATGGTTACGGGAGGAATATCCGTACGGACGAGAAGTGGTTTTAGCGTAAAAATGTCTCCAACTGACTGGCTTTTTATGCTTTTCTCCTCGTTTGAAAAAAAAAGATTTTCTGCCTGGAAGGCATCGAATGAGAAACGAAGCCAGAAATAATCGAGATTCTGACTAGCCAAAATGCGCAATTACAAAGCACATACCCCTTTTTAAAAGTTAACAAATCTCATTTCCATTATTTTAAAACCCAATTTTATAACTTTAAAAATATGGCAACACACCTACTGGCCTATGATTTCAATGGCTTAACTGAGTCACTTGTAAGTTTTACAAAAATATCGATTATGCCACCAAAAGAAATATGGAAATGTGAGTGTCAAGTCCAATGCTATATGCATAAATTTGTATTTGTTGACCCACACACATATGCATACACATACACACTCAAAAATTGTTGCCAAGTATTCAATTTGCCGGTAATCGTGTTAGACGCTCAAACTAATTAACTATTTCTTGCATGTTTATGATGTGCGACAACGTTACAAGTTTTAAATTTTGTAGTTTTTCTTTACCCTTTATTTTTCTCCACGCAAAAACTTTTATATGAATTTGATGACAATGACTTTACATTTGAAAGAAGCTTGAGGTTAAGAGGAATTTGAATGCGATCAAATGACCTTGAGCGTGGTGAAATACTAAAATATAAGCACCTAGAATAACAAAATAGTTGTCCTCAGAACAAACATAAAAATATTTAAGGTGTAAAAAAATACAATTTTTTTTAAGAAAACTGCTGGGGTTCTGCTTGATAAACATTGACTCAGTATGATTGCATAGGTAAAATCCATAATGATTTTATTTCAACAACGAATTATTATATTTAGAAAGTAAATATAGAAAGTAGATATAATATATAGAGGCAAATATTAGAAATTTGACTTAAGTACTGAATTTACATTATTAGATATCAAAACTATGCTTAAAAGTATTCAGTAATATGAGCGCGAACTTATTTGGCACAACGTTATCCGTTACAGTATGTTTTAATTTCAATTTACACATGATAAAATTACAATTTTAATATTTATATTTAATATAAAAGAAAATTAATAACAAACAAATAATTTATTCCATTGAATATTTAAGATTTAATTGGTATATATTTTATTATATCTATATTTTAAACATTTTGCGTGAGTGTACCTTTCAGTTATGTATTTAAGTGGCTTAATTAATTGCTATTATATATTTCATGGTTGAAAGTGATAAGAATCATTATCAATAAAAGGCAAACATTGATAAGCAAAAGTTTATAAAACCTAGTTATATATGCATAGTAATAATGGATTTTACAAAATTAAGTAAGTTAACTAAATAAATAAAAAACACATTCATAAATGCCTAGCATATGTTGTTATATAGTTTTTTTCTTTAAATTTCCAACTTGTTTATCATTTTGTATAAAGACGCATAATCATTTAAAATGGCAATTAATTGTCACTTATCGATTCATTTTTATCACAACTGCAAACAATGAAAACATTTTTGTTGTTTTTTGTTATTATTTAATTATTTTCCAGCAAATTACTGCGCTGCTGTTTAACAAATTCTCATAGTAAAAAATACTCAATTAGAGTTAGAAAAAAGCCAGACAAATAGACACACAGATAGTTAGTTACTTGTATATTTTTATTTTGCTTCCCATTGAATTGTTTACATTTGAACAAATAATAAATGTTTTTGTAGATATTATAAGTACATGGGTACCGTAAACTAGATGAAGGGGATAAGTATATTGAGTTTGATCGATTGTAATACCACTCTTGAAAAGAGGTGGGACACATGTGAGCATGTATAAAATAATCGTTCACTCTGCTGTGGCTGATTTATTTACAATTAAATGTCAAGATATGATCCAAATAAAAAAGACAACGACTGATAAAATATTTTAATAAAGCTATGAACGTATTGATCCACTACCCGGCACATGACATGACCAGAACGACATCGCATAATCGAAAAAGCGCGTGGTCTGTCAGAGGCCGTAGCTGCAAAAGTACTTCCAAGCTTAACCTAAAACTTTGGCAAACTATTTTCGGATGTACTTGCTATCGACTAAGATGACTTTCAAAAAATAGATTTTTTTTTACCTTCTATCATGCTCAGACATGTTCACATTATTCCATTTTTTTTAAAACAATAAGCTACTAAGTACAAAAGGTTATCTCTTAGGTCGGTCATGACAAAGCAAAAAAAAAAAAAAAAAAAACAATTCTTATTGCTGATTGCTTTTTTTGTTTTATTGCATTATTTCACACATGATGACGATAGTGATGATGGCGATGGAATGTTTGCTCCCTTTTGATTAAAATCGAACTAATTTAAACGACAGAACATTTTTATAACCGAATAAACGAAAATTTTAAGATTAGCTAGAGTTAGAAAAATTAGAGTTATCAACTCGTTAATGTCCACCAATTTTCAATAAAAAATTTCATTAAAGCAAAAAAACAAAAAAAAAAATTTATTACATTAAGGTGACGAGGTTATTTTTGTTATTGTATTGTAGTTTTTATGCCCTCAAGCGCGATAACAACAATATGAGACTGATGAAACTTGCTCAGAATGTAAACAAAAATTTTTATATAAATATATTTGTGTATGCATGAATAGCGGTAGCAATTGTGGCAGCGAGACAGCAACAGCGACTTTGACGATGACAGCGGATAAGGTTAAATGTGGTTGCTGTTGTTTGTAGCGCGACTGATAATTTCCGTTTGCAAAATTTTAATAACAAAAAATGCAAAGTTCACAAAAAATAAAATTTTTGTTATAAACCAAAAAAAAAAACAAAATATACCAAAATAGCAAAATTAACATTTTGTCGACAATTTTCTAATTTAATACATGATAGATAATGAGTATGCACGTCCGTCTAAACCTTACTAGATAGGTAAGTACCTGACAACTTTTCAGACAGACTCTAAAACTAATATTACGGAATTGAGTAAGCAAGCAAATGAGCAAATAAATTTGCTTAAGATAACATTAGTTATTTAGATTAATATGCATTCTTACTCAGTTAGTTACAAAGCTAACAGTCATGATGATGAAGTAAAGTAAGTCAAACTAACTTTCAAATATTGAAAGTAATAAATTTTATTAATATTGAATTGATGCTAAATGAATTTTATGTTGAAAATGTAATACAAATTTGACTAAAATTATATAATTAGAATTTATTAATTTTAATAAAGAAAATTTTCAGTGACTCAATAACATATTTCTAATCTAATCCAAGAAAATCTCAATGAATCTCGCAAATCGTCATTCTATTTATGGAGGCGTAAAATGCTAAATATTTGATAAACTCGTGTAAAATTCGTGTGCTCGTAAATAAACATTTTTCAATGCGCGCGAATTGAGTAAATGACTGATTGACGGACTAAATGACTGACTGACAATTTAATAAAACAACATTACAGTGGTTGTGTGGCCACAATAAAGCATATAGTAAACAACAACAACAACTAATGAGTCATGCCAGAATCAAATTTAATGCATACAAACATACATACATCATATATGTATCTACATAGATATAGCACTTCAATTCTTCATTTTTGTTTTATTATGAATTGTTTATATCAGAAAGACAGAAGTGTGTATAAAATTTATTCACTTTTACACAAATAAAAAAATTTAATTTAATAACATGAGATCATCAACCTCGAGTGCATCAACTGATTGCCTAAGACAGAGAGTTGATGGTAGACTATCTCCCCCTCTCGTCCCTCAATTGCCAAATTTATTCTGGTAACAAAAATAAAAAGGTACAAATGTAATGCACGAGTAAAATTTTTGTGTGAATTATTCTGCTGAAAAACAGAAACAAAATTTAATGTTAATAATGGCCGGATGGCAGCAATTTTATTTAAAAATTTAATTTGCTTTTAAATTGAGCTAAATTATTGAGAAATTCAAATCGACGCGCGATTTTTGTGTATATTTTGTATTATTATTTTGTTGTTAATTAATAGTAGTGTTAATAATTTCCACATATGTATAATTAAAATGTGTCATTAGGAAATATTAATTTAATTAAAAGTGAGCGCTACGCAAACCGGTTTTGGTCGGGTAAATCTAATCTGACTTTCGCAGTGAAATTCTTTTCTTTTTTTTGTAGTTACTGATGTTTTTAGTACTTTTTAAATTAAGGAATCCTTGTTTAATTGAAAATAAATAAAAAATTGAGATTAGTTTCGGTTTGAGGGAAAGGATTTCGAATGGTTTTGAAACCAGAGTTGAAACGACGATTTTCGAGAAATAAAAAGTTTTCTATCAATGTTTTTGAGCTTTAGAAAATTTTTTTTTTCGGAAGAGAACCAAAATTTACTCAAAGTTAAAGTATTTTTCTTTTGATTTTTCTCGACTTTACATGTATTTTTTTCTGGGCATAAATCAAGCTTATCGCGCCACTTCAAAACTATTCAAATCATTTAACAACAACGATACGCCATGCTCACAATTCATTCAGGATTCAAGCTTACTGACCAATAAACCAAAAAACACTTTAGTGAAAGATAGAACAATCTTATTTTGCAAAGAACTTAGCATCCCCTGCACCCCAATTAAGCCACCAGATAATAAAACTACACCATGGTTTTTTAATCATTCAGCAATAAATAAGCAATTAATACTTCACTCGTCATCCACAATAAGTCAACCACCTGCCCCTCATATAACGCGCCAAATTTTTCGGCATTAAGGAAAGTCTAAGTAATTACACACAGGCGCCACACATAGCGCCACATCTGACACAAATGTCATCCATCTAGGACTTTTCCCACCATACAGTTTTGTTTGCTTTGCTGAAATCATTGCTATCCTCAAAGCAGCAAGGCTCGCAAATCTAAAACCGGTAAATTTGCCATTTGTCCTCCATCCAATCAATATCTTACATTGATAACAGTAACTATTACCCTAAACTTAATCGGAATATACTTATAGAAACTTATCCTTGAATCTGTCTCATATGGATACCCAGCCATGTTAATTTATTTGGAAATAAACTCACACACAGTGCGGCCAAATTTGCAACCAGAGCGCCTGTAGTCACAAATATAAACCTAAACACCAGTGATA
The DNA here is from genome assembly GCA_963691655.1 of Toxonevra muliebris. NCBI lineage: Eukaryota > Metazoa > Arthropoda > Insecta > Diptera > Pallopteridae > Toxonevra > Toxonevra muliebris. Next base: position 75,605,256 of record OY829329.1, read on the forward strand.
TTAAGAAAACATTAACTTACATTTCTCAGGAAAACAAACCCATCAATGGACTCTTACATAAACTGATATCGAAATATAAATAGCGAAAAGCTTACCATAAAAGATTAGCTTAAATTAAGGTACGACAGCGAGTTAACTAGAACGCATATGACAAAATTATTTCCCCCTCAGGTTAGGTCACACAAGTTTAACGCACAGACACCTCATTGAGCGTACTGATTTTGCAACTACGATACATATATCACTGTCGAACACATTCTGGTAAACTACCCGCGCTTTAACTTTAACGCGTTCAACTATTTAACAGCTCGATACCCTAAATGGCACTATCGAACCCGGACACAGACAATATAAAAACCATAATACAATTCCTGTAAAGGTCCAAACTGTATATATTTATTCATACTGTCAACGCTCGAAAAAACAGTGAACTAATAAAAACCAAGAGTGTTAACGTTTAAGAGATTGTTCACGTTTGCGATTATTAAAAAAATAAGCGAGACTTTATCATCTTACCACAGAAGGTAATTTTTAAAAATAAAAACTATGAAAAATGAACATGAAATATAAAACTGAACATTTTATTGGTAAAATAAATAAAATTAAAAAAATTCACAAACATTTACTTGAATTTGAGAATTACTTCAATAAAAAAATTATTCCCTTAATACAATAAATAAGAACTAAATTTAAAAAAATATATATTTTACTTTAATGGATGGAACGTTCTTCATTAAAAAAAATTAATTAAGAAAAAATCGGTAATCTTCACCTTAAATATTACCTTTTTTCTTCGGTTCTTGTGATGCCCAAGTCCCTAACTTCGGTCCCTTTGCTCTCAATTGGTATACAGACGGCTCGAAAGCCGATCGTAGTTCTGATGCTGGTACTGTTGGACCTAACACTCGAATCTCAATTCCACTGGGCTTTTGGCCTAGAGTTTTACAAGCCGAAATATACGCAATTAACGCATGCGCCAGAATTAACATTAGTAAAGGCCTAAATGGTGCTAAGATTTAAATCGTCTCTGACAGCCAATCGACTCTCAAGGCATTTTCATCACAGAGCTTCACTTCGAAGCTAGTGAAGGAGTGTTTTGACAGTCTTCAGCAGTTGTCTACCCATAATAAAGTCACGCTTTCTGGGTACCAGGCCACGTTGACATTTTAGGTAATGTAGCTGCTGATAAACTTGCTCGGCATTCTGTGGAATCGGCTAGACTAATTCCAAATCAATCATAGAGACATGGGTGTGGGAGGAATGGCTATCATATTGGTATTCCGTTCCAGGCCTTAGACAGGCAAAGAAGCTTGTTCCTCATCTCGCCTCTCACTAAATCGCTAAACTTAAAGAAAACGGATCTCAGATTACTAGTATAATTTCTATCTGGCCACTATGTGGTCAGATATCACCTAAGTAAATTAGGTCTGTCACATGAGGACGACATCTCACAGTCTGTGTGAATGCCCAGCCTTGACTTGGCAAAGAAGGGGTATTTTTCGCAGACCGTCTCTCAACGAACGAAATCAAAACCTCTTCCATAAAAGATGTTCTAGCCTTCATTAGGATAGCACAACAAATTTTGACTTAATTTTGGAGCTTTGATACAAGAGATCTTTTAGGTCGCAGTGTCTAACTTTTGAGTCAATATAACAATAACAATAATAACACAGTACAACAAAAATTGTATGCGCAAGATTTTCCAACGGTTTTATAGTAATGTAGGGTCGCAAATCACGACTGCGTCCTCAGTTTTTCTCCATCACATCTAATTCTCTCACAATAAGGACCTTGAGTCGGAAAAATGGGGTCTTTAGGGGCTATTAAGAAATTTCTTTACTTCAGAAGATACGAATTTGTTGTCTGAAGCAAAGTTGTTAAACACAAAGAGATAAACAATTTTTGTGTTTATACTTTTCCCCCATCTCTTACACTTCCTCTTGAAAATGGGGTTTTAAGCCACCGTTGAAAAAACTATTATACTGTCTTTAGACAAAAATGTTTCTTGTTAAAAATCGTTTGTTGTTGTAATCACATTAGGCTTCCATGTGAAGCCAAAATAAATTTTCAAATAAATTGTTTGATTTAAACTTGGGTTCAATCCCAAGTGGGCATAACAACGTCTGCCGGGCCAGCTAGTGTCATAATAAAATTATACTAATGTTTAGTGTATTCAAAAATTAATAAAATATATATTATATAACCAGCTGAAAGCCATTACAGCGGTTAGTTCATGTAACTACTCATTTTAATTGTAACTTATTACGTAATAAATAAATAAATCAACAGTGATTACATGATTAATATTCCACCTCGGTGGCCTAGTAGAGGGCTAGACTGGAAACCCTGCTACTTCGGGTTCAACTCCAAAACGGTGTATAAATAAATTAAATTTTAAATATTTTTAAAAGAATCTCTTCATAAATTTTTGGATTTTACCCACGTTTTCTGATTTCTCTATGAATGTGCAAGCTATCTGGTAGTTTTCAAACAAACAAACCTGTATTTATATAAATTATTTGTATGTTTGTATTAAGCTTTTATTTTTTAATTTGATATTTTTCTAAATTATTTTTAACGTGGAATTTTGTTTAAAATAATGCATTGTGAGAAAAAAATGTATGCAGGTAACTAATTATATAAAAAGAAAATAATTATATATATTTAACAAAAAAAAAATACATATTTATTGTAAATATTTAAAAATAGAAACAAATAAATTCTATAAAAATGTAGATACAATAAAAACTTTTATTATTTTCACTGACAATTTTGTTGCTACAATTATCAAAAATTTACAGTGTCATTACAGTCAAATTCCATTAATAAATTGCGTGACAAACAATGCTATAAAAAATTCTATATGAACAATAACGGTATTAACTGTTCAAATTCTTAACTATACATACTTACATACAATATATTATACATTATCTATAGCAAAGTAAAAAAAACTAGTAAGCGTGTCAAAAATATGAGCACAAAAGCACCTTAATATTATAACTAACTATAACTGAAGAAAAAAGTTAGTTGAAAAACGAAAATACAATTTGTTTATGTGATTGTAATTGATTCGTAGCTGTTCAACAATTGACACAATAACAATTCTTTTTTTTCAGTTTTTTTTGTTGAATCTTAGCGCTAAAATGTATTGAAGTATAACTATGTACACAGCACATGTATAATAAATACATAATAAATACAATAATTTAATTATTGATTTTTCACAAATACCAAAGAAAGTTTAAGGTGCTTATGTCGATGACGAGGATATGAACATATGACTATCGAGATATATAATGACGACAACGTCAGCGACAGTGGTATTAAGCATTGACACATACATTCACTCACTCACTGTCTACAAGTTGTCTACAATGGTTGGATACGATACATAAATGATGAGGGCAAACGCATGGCAAGTGTAATTAAATATTAAATATAAAAACTAATAAAAATAAAGTATGAAGAGAAAATTGTAAGGAATTGAATTGAAAGAGTTTTAGAAAAGAGACAAACAAAAACAAAAACCAAGATTGTGTAGTATTTATTGAAATGTTTGGCTGCTCATGCAATTTGTGAACTAAATGATTTTGGTGATCTATGAAAGAAGTGCCAAACAAAACATTGAAATAACTTTCATAATTTGTCCATACATACAAACATTTTAAATTAGTCTCTATAAATTGAGTTTTACTACATTTGTTGGGCTTTATTTCATTACTTTGAATTGTAAGATGACTTTAATTTGTATTGGTTTTTTATTTATATTTATTATGCTGTTAATAACTTTAGATTAATATTTTATTGAAAATCACGTAGTGGCTCTCAAAAATTAAGATTTATTAAACTTTTTCTATTCCAGCTCAATTATTTCAGAGTAATTTTTTTTTTATTTCCATTATTTTCTCAGGATAAGTAAGTAGCTTCATACAATGGCTGTTCCCATTTATACTGTAGAAAAATATAATTAGCTCTAGCGAGCCGTTTTGATACCATATTCTCATTAAAGTTTGGGCTTACATGTGCTTGTTTGTATCCGCCTCGTGAGGTTTAGGTAGAAGAGCAATCTAGCCGGAGCTGGACAGATGACTAGAAAATGGTTTTTTCCTCGCCCTTGCGAATCGAACACATGTACACTCACAAATCAAAATACTGTAAGGGCAGTATAACAAACCTAGAAACATCTGGTCAGCTGCATATATTACGAACTGTTTGCTTCTGGTAAGGCTATATTTTGAACAAGTTCTTCTTACTGTAGTACAAGTGGAGAGTCTGTACCATATTTTATGTACAGATTCCAAATAGTGACAGAATATCTGTGGTCAAAAGCAATAAACGCTTAAATCGACTTAAGACAAAATTGAGTTATCGTGTTCTTCTTATTCCAATCCCCGAAATTCTATGTTTTTCAAAACAAAAGTTATAAAAAAAGAAACGTATTTGCGTGCATAGAGTGGCAACCAATCACATTAACTTCACTCGAAATGAGTTTTTCAGACTTAAGCGTTTACTACTTTTGAGTACAGATATATCCATCATAACATTGCCCCAGTGAATTGGAATTGACTGGAACTGACCAATGTCAAACACCATTTCAAACGCCGATTAATACCAAATATGTAACCAGATACCTTCAATATAAGCAAATAGAAGTGGATCTGGCACACTCTCCGAAAACCGTCCACGAAATATGGCGCCAAGTTCTTGAGTGGAATCCACTAAGCAGAAGAGAGCTTGGTAGATCAAAAGTAATAAATAAATAAAAGAATGTGAAAAAGGACGTTGGAGAAGGAAATTCTAGATTCAGGAAAGTCGTGGAAGGAAATCCAAGTTATCGCCAAAGATCACATTCGATTGAGACGATTCTTATTCACCTTGCAAGCTTCTCTTATGGCTAGTAATTCAGTCTGAAATATACCAGGCGTGCCAAGTACGCGTAAAGAGTTTGGGGTAGTATCCTGCACTGACTATACAATTCATTTTGTATCAATGTAGATTTTAACGTCGAAAGATCTCATTATCTGATTGCGCTTTCATTCCGCTCTAGTAGTTTTTTCTGAAATTTTTTTATTTTACTTTCTCTTTAGGTTAATGGATATGTCGGTAAATGCGACATAATTTTCTCCGCTTGAGTTTGACTGCATTAATTGTAGAAAAGGCTTTGATGCACATATAATCCAATGAATGGGGTGTCTGTAATGATTTTTGGCCGTTGGACTTTAATTAGTTTTATTTGTATAACATATCGACTGCATCTCATCAGACTAGTGAGGCGTACTGTAAGATGGATCAAATCATTGTGATATCTGTCCAGAACGTCACGAGTGATTTCCTATGAAATCTGTTATATCAGCATTTTTGCACTTTTGGGTTAAGACTTCATAAAATTCTGACGTGATAGAAAAAATCTGCTACCCGATTTTGATAAAGTGCACAAGATTACATAAAAAACTTGTTCTTAATGCCAATCATCTAAACAAAATGCTTAATTTCGCTGTCCCGTTTGGAAACAGACCTGACATTATCAAAACTACATCGTATCTATGCGTTTTCTTTGAATTCGAACAACTTAATGAAAAGCTTTTCTTAGGCAATTTTTACTCTTGGAGGTTTATTTAAAAACGAGTGCAATAAAATCTGTAGATGCACTGCATGTAGAAATTTTTATTTTCTATTTTTGACCGTGCCTATTATTAAGACTAATAACTACGTCACGACGACCTTCAGTTTATAAACTTGCATACGAATTATTTAAGTACTGTACAAAAAATACTGACTAAACACAAATTAAAAATTTCATTTAATTCATAATTTATTTAAATTAGAATGCAAGGTCCCCTCCCTCCTCCACACATAGATAGACATTTTAAGGCATATCCATTATTCGATGACAGACACTTTGAAGGACATAAATGATTTATGCGAAACAATATATTAAACATAAATTATGAATTATATTATTAACAAAAGAATCTGCTGCTTTTGCTGGTTATTTTCTAATAGCTATTTTTTGAAAATAAGTGACAATAATAAAAAATCTGAAATTTCTTTATTTCTAGTAATTCTTTTCAGGCCAATTTTAAGATGACGCATGATTTTTACTTTTAAAACACTACCATTTAAATTAGCATATTAGTTAACCCTGAAATTCTTTAGAAATACAGCAAACGTAAGCGGAAAATAAATAATGAAATAAAAACAGTTAAATGCCAAAAAGAACTGAACACAATAAAAAAATTCGTTAAGAAAAAATACAACTGCAAAGCAATGAAAAAAAAAAAAACTTTTATTTTAGCCTAACTTAACTGAGACTTAACCTAACTACCGGTTAACCCTGACTATTGATCATGATCGACGTCGACAAGAGAAGAAAAAATGCAAAAAAGTTAAAATTAAAATTGGTAGCAAAAAGAAACAAGAAAAAATCGCAAACAAGTGGGAAGAACGTAAGAAGCTAGTACAAGTAAATACCTATACAAGTGAATATTTAGTTGACGAATCAAAGTAAAATTTTAGATTTTTTTGCCTGCAAAAACAACCAAAACAAGAAAACAAGAAAACAAGACAACGTTGAATAAATAAACATTTGGTGTCTCTGTAGGTATGTAAACAAAAATCGTATTTCAATACAATATACAGTAAATTATGATACTTTAATATGACGCAATAAAATGCCACGCGTTTTCTAAAACAAAAAACAACAAAAACCATATTAGTGTTAACATAATTGACAATTTTGATGTTTAGCACCTTTTTTTTTTTTTTTGGTTGATGGAAGTTTTTTTTTTTTCGTTTCTTCTCGTTAAGCTTGATTTCTTGCATTTGATTTTTGGGTTAATAAAAATGTACTGCTTTTTGACAATTTGACAGAGACTTTTTGATGTAAAATGAGTAATGTTATAATAATACCGAAATTAATATTGTCAATTTCGGAGATTTGGTTCGCTCTGGCAACTCCGGTGAAAACCGTACCGGATTTTTTTTGTATACCTTTCTGTTGAGTTTGGACTAAAACAAAATCATTAAAAGTTTTAAGCCCGGTAGATTGATTGATAGAAATAAAATAAATAATAATGCCTCTGAGAATGGAGGAATGAAAATAGTTGTACCTGATAGGCGATTAATGGGCTAAACGTGTATACTCCGTTTTTTCAAAGACAAATTTCCAAGAAAAAATGAGATCTCGTAAGCAGAAAGAGGTTGTTTTGCCAAAAGGCAATAGATATATAAGATGGGTATGATAGAGGGTTTGAACATGTAGTACATGATAACTTTGAAGACGCTGAGTAAATATTTTCGGGTGTACAGAATTTTTTAAAGAAAGCACCACGGTAAATGAAGTCATACACCAATAACGGATAACTGAAAATGCCATAAATAATACCATATGTTGTAATCTCAAGAAGCCCTGTCTGCCATAATAAAGCAAAAACACAGAAGATTAGAGAAAATAGTCACTACAAACAGTGGCTAAGGAGCTTAACGCTGACCAAATCCCCCTTCATCGATAGATAATCCTGCGGGGAAAGAAGAACAAGAGGAAATCGGTCGTTTTAGTCGGGAAGAATTCAACGTAAACATCGAACAATAATATTGAGGTATTTATGCAAAATTTCTAACCCCATCCAACTCACAGGTGAAGTGTTTTAAACTCACAAGCGGCAAATTTCTCAGAACTCATTACTTTTACAAGAATCACAATAGAGATCAACAATAACCAGTACAAAAAATTCTTCATTCACAAAGTTTTATTATAACACGAAATTTTGATGTTACAACAACTGAGGACTTTGCATGTCACTTTAAATATTAGAATATTTTTTGCTAACTTTTTTCGCCTTTGACAGTCAAGACCTGAAGTTTTCCCATAGCACTTCATAACAGTATTTTTAAAAATAGTAAGCCACCAGACATTTTCATGTTAAAATAAATCTACAAAAGATTCTCATTCATGAGTCATCTATGAAATATTTCTCCCATTAGTGTTAAAAGCAATCCCTAGGCACACACTTATATCTTCACATACACCGCTACCTACTGATTGTTTTACAATTTGTCACAAGGTGCTAACTAATAACAAAGGAGAAAAAAGAAAGTCAACTAAGTAAAATAATAAAAAAAGCAAATTAGTTTCAAACTAATTGCATGCAAATTCGAAAAGTAAATTTAATATATATTAAAAAAAAAAACTTATGAACGATACAAGTGCTTTAACCCCAACAGGCGATTACTTAACTTTGTAACTAAGTGTGAAAACATGTGTGTGATTGTGGGATACCCTTTGGCGCTTATGAGAGGGCACTCAACTTGAATTAATGATAAAAAAATACATATAAAAATAAGAAAGTAAAAGAACTTGACCATTTTTAATTTAAAAAAAATTAGGGCACGTTGACAACAAAGTACGAACATAATACATAGTTTGCATACATTTAATTAAAATAGCTGAGAAATTTATATGTCACTCATGTTGTCATACATGCAGAGGCTACTCAACCCACTGACCTAAAAGAAAAACGAAATAAAAGTTAAATTGAAACTAAAACTAAAAAATGAAATTTTTAATTTTATTTGCATACATTTTTAAACTCCAATTACATTGATTAGTTAATATACATCAATGTGTATGAGGTATTTCTGCTTATCAGCATTTAAGCATAACCTTTGATAAGCTTTATACAATAATTGAAAATATTTCATTGAAATACAATGACATATTGTCATTGGAAAATGTTTCTTTTAAAAAAGAAAATGTAGTAGGATACAATAAAACATTATTACTATGAAGATTAATGATTTAGCTTATTTTTCTTAACTTTTCTTATCAGGCTCATGTATTTATTTTACAACACGGACATGACATACGAAAATGATATTTGTTTTTTTTTTGGATTGCTCGTAAAATTAAATAAAACCATAAACTTGAACAACTAGCAATAAAGTGATTAAAGATTATAAAAACTCCATTTATAAATATAAAGAACAAAAATAAGCATATTCATTTCCTGTCTATTACATTTATTAATGGACAATAAAAATTACAATATTTTGCTAAAAATTCAATCTGCAAAATTTTTTGATATTTTGACATCCTGACATGGTTAACTAGAAGCTTATAGCTTGGATTATTACTACAAAAAAACATTTTGGGGGGTTCTTTTTTAAAAAAGAAAAAGTTATTTTATTTATTCGAATCGAAATAGTGTAGTTTGGTATGAATAATAACAAAAAAAAAAAAAAAAATTCGGAGGGCCAAAATACAATAGTTTAACAGTCACTGAAGTGCGGTTTTAACTAACAAACGGCACAGCTATTGTGTATGGTTTGTGTCCAGGATAATTAATATGGCGCTTCGGAGTATAAATTTGTCAATAAAATTCAGTATGTCATAGTTTGTGGTTCTACAAACAAAATATTTTTTTGTATGTCGAATTTTGTACCAGAAAAAAATGTTTTACGGGGAAGTTTAATAACCTTCCTTCATTTGAAGAAAACGGCTACTGAAGGCTATCGATTATTGGTAGAGGCTTGTGGTGAACCTGCTCCAAGCTAAGACACTCGTGAACGATGATTTAAACAATTTAAAAGTAGTGATTTTGACGACAGTACCAAATACCGTGGAGGACCAGCGAAAAAATCGAAAAGATGGGAGCTGTCTACTATGAATTGCTAAAACCTGGTAAAACGATTACTGCTGAATGATACTGACAACAACTAATCAAATCGAACCGACCGTTGAATATGTTCAAGGACAAATTAAAGTAATTTTTCAATATGAGAATGCTCGGCCACATGTTGCACATTGTTTGGAAAACATAAAATGGGATGTTCTACCCCGCTCGCTGTATTCATCAGACTTAGCACCATCCGACTACTACTTGTTTCAAAAAATTCTGAATTATCCTAAATTAGTTTTAATAATTTCAATGTTTTGCCTTTAATTAGTCTGTAAGAACTTTATACTCAAAGACTAAGTAAATAAATAACTAATGAAACAGGAAAATAATTATCAGTTGAAGTGCATACGCAGTTTTAAACACTGATGTTTACACATCATCGATCGCGAGTGTCACCACTCATTTTGGCTTCTTTTTTTATCAAATTTTATATCAGAGATGGATCAAGGATAACACCGGCCTTTGGCGATTCAGATGATTGGGAACAAGGAGGAAGCCAGTATTTTTTAATTATGATTTTTCGAAACCCTAACGTGGACGAAATTGCATAAATAGCCAGCCATTGTTCTTAGCCATCTTTAATCCACCTTAATTTCGCAGGTATGTGAATTATATCCGAAAAACTATTACTTTATTCGAAAACAAACCAAATTAACTGAAATAACATAACCTTTAAGAGTTCGAAAATGAGAAGGAAAGAGTGTAATATTGTTGTCGATATTTTCAACAAAAATTTAAAATATTTTTTTTTTTTTAATGGAATACCCGTTTTCACACCTGATTCTCACGATGTGTTGTTGGTTGTATTGAGAGGAAAAGCAAGACTCGGAGAAACATCTATGGAGAGTAAAGAAATTGATTTCCATTTCTTTGAATATTTTCACATACATACATAAATTGTTAGTATAATTCACTTTAAACGAATACAGTACATGTTTTTTAATCAAATTAGTTTGCAATAGTAACTTACCAAAATAGAATTCTCAACGAATTCGCAATTAATAAAGCGAAGCAGACATGCAGTGAAAACCCCTCCGCATCTTGTGTTTTCTTAATTTCACGATACTGTGGAACATAGGGGATAACACCTCCGATTACCATAGCAGAGGCAGCAGCCCAGCCAACTAAATGGCCGACGGTCAAACCCAATTCATCGCTTATAATCCAATCCATGATGCCGACCGTGTATTTGTGTGTTTATATTATATTTATTTATTAAAAGATTTTCTTAATTATACGAAAATTAAAGATGGATATGTTTTGCTATTGTAGCTGCAGTAATTGGTTGTTGGCTGTATTGATTTGGGTCAACAAGCATGCACGGCAACGACGCGGCTACGGCCTTCTAACTTCTGGAAGTGCTGTTGTTGTTGTTCTGTTTTTTGCAGTTGCTACCGAATTTTGAATGCATTTGTGGCAATTTTGAAAATTGCATATTTTTTCTTCGTGTGTGTATGAATGAATAACTATTTTAAATATATTCAAAATTGACAATTGAATTGAATTTCCACTTCTTCTTGGTTTTCTTTGCCAATAAAAAAAAATTATTTCTCTCTTATTTCAAATAGATGCATTATTTTTGAAATTTGTTTCTAATTTTTTGCATAATCATAACACAAAATTTTTAAATGAAATGCTCTTGAACAAAAAAAAAAAAAAAAAAATTATAATAATAATTTGTTCTTGTGTGGGCGTTCCTCTTGCCCCTTTTTGTTTCGTTAAAAAATATTTTTTGCGCTTCGTCGTTGAATGAAAAGCAAATGAAAATTCTTAAAGAAAAATGCGTAGAAAAAAGAAAATGCCAAGGAAGCCACTTAAGTTATTTATTGCTTAATTATTTATTAATTATGTTTGTTTTCCTTTTTTTCGCTTCAGAATTTGTTCCGGGTTTTCAACTATGACATTATCTTCGGTTCCGGAGTTTTTGTTGGAATTGTTGCTTTCGATTACCCACGAAAATTTTATTGAATTTTCCACGGTACAAAAAATTCACGCAAAGTTTTCCATTCTTTTATAAATTCATATTCTTTTTTTCCTCGCACACATCACACAAGGAAAATTCCTCTTTTGCATCCATCTCTACACTTTTCCACATTTTATTTATTCTTTCATTCATTTAATTTAATTATCGCTGTATACTTTTGTAAATGGCAATTTCAATAATTATATTTAATTATGCTTTTTTTTTGTTTGTAATTGTTATTTGCTCACAAGCTTAAAACTCGAATTCGTCTTTCCGTAAAAACATACTATTCCTTTCACGCGATTTTTCTTTCTGCATTCTATCTTTAATTCTTTCCTACACGAAATTCGTGGCAAAAGTGGAGTTGCAAAAATGTGTATTGGGTTTGTTGCTGAAAATAGCAACATTGCGCAAAACAGCTGTTCTGTGAACAGATATGCTTTTGGAATCCGTGTGGCGGAGGGAACTAATCAAATTAAGGGATAAATACATTTAACAGTGACACTGAGAGATAGACAGTTTTAATAAAGACTTTTACCGTTAGTAATGGCAAAGGCAAAAATACTAAGTGGAAGCTTAGATTTGGCCAACCAATTATACTTCAGACGGTGTCTAGTTTTAAACTGATAAACTTAAATGATGATGGTTGGTTGTGAACGATGCCGGGAAATAGGAACTTTGAAAACTTAAATTTATCCTTTCGTCTGCCTGACCACTGTACCATCTTCTAAGCTGAGGTCATGGCTATACAGGTAGTAGCGAACTGGCTGAAATGCAATCAAGTATCAGCCCATGATATTTTTTTTGTCTTTTGATAGTCAACGATTACTCAATGAAGTAGCCGATGAACTCAACGTACACCTTGTCACAGTGACATACTTGGAAATAATAAATCTGACGAACTAGCTAGACTAGGCATGAAAATCCGCTATTACAGGGGAGGAGGAATCCCTTTCACGCTTCTTATGCTTTTACCCAGCCTTGACTATCTGTAGGAAAAATGCCTAGGGTCAATATTTTCTAAGCGACCTGTCTGACTTGGGGTCAATTAACCTAGTTAATTAAATAACTAATTCTAAGTGGTTCGATTAATCTTAGTTTTTCAGTGTTTAAGGGGGTGGATGGATATTAGCACCCACGTCGTAATAAAACGGGCCGTATTTCGTCTAAGTGTGTCCTGATGGACAGCCACTAAACCTAACCTAACCTAAGATATTTACTATGCTATATAATATAGTGTGTAAAGCAGAAGCACACAGTTTCGAGTTATTGCATTTTTTCAAATGCTTAGACATAAAGTTAAAAGTATTATGAAACGAATTAATGTATACATACGAACGTACTCTCAAAGTTGACCAAAACTCGCAGGGTGCCCGGGATTTCCCACATGGCACCACCCCATAGCTGCCAATAGCAAGCCTCCAAGAATCAAAATTGACTAAAAGCAGCTTTGCACTTCTCCGTTCGGACTCGTCATAAAACTGTATGCATGCACAATTTGGACTAATTCAAAATACTCGGTCTAGGCTCTGCATGAATTGTTGTAAAAAATGTAAAATAGATAAAATCTATAGCTGAATTTAATTTTTATTCTTTTCTAAAAACTATTGTGTTTTTTATCTATGCGAGAGTTTGACAAATGTGCAACTATTTATACTTAAAAAAACTTCTTAACAGTACGAACTTGAAAAGTCCTTTATTCAGACGATAAGTCTTCTTTATTTAATATTTTCCAGGAGTTCTTCTTATTGAAATACTTAAAATCATTTTAGGCTTTCATTTAATGCTATAAAAACTAACCATGCAACAGTTTGAGCACATTTGAAATTCATTATTTGACAATCAGCTGTTAATATTCGGCGTTTCTCTTATCACTAATCCAAAAATAAATTGGTTTACTATTTTTCTTTTTTAATTAAATAAAAAGTGTTCAAAAAAGAAAAATTAGCATAATCAACAATGTCGCTATCGGTCCTTCTACGTCAATTGGTGTGTAGAAATCGTTTGATAGCACCACAAATACAATATTTTCGCTTTATCTCTTTATCCTCGCCAATTTTTCAACAAAGAAGAACAAGTATATATAATCAATTATTAACATTTCCCAGCTAATTTTAACATATTCTTATTACAGCCAGCAATCCCAATACCTTACAGCAATCGAAGGCCCGCACTGATGTTTCTACAAATGTTCGTCCACTGGGAGAAAAAATCAAAGAAAATACGAAAACTGCTAGTTATATAGCAATTATCATAGCAGGTGTAGGTGTAACCGGCATTATGTTCTACGCAATTTTCCGTGAACTTTTCTCCAGTTGTAGTCCGAATAGTGTTTACTCTGATGCACTGGAACGTGTAAAGGATGTGAGTACGAGTTTAGATGCTGATTACTTAGTGATTTATTTAATTAAATGTAATTTCAAAGGATACACGTGTACAAGATGCTATTGGTTCACCAATAAAAGGATTTGGTGAGGAATCTAGACGTGGTCGTCGTCAACACGTTGCACATTCTGCTTATGAGCGTAATGGTGTGCCACACATGCGTATGCAATTCTATGTGCAAGGTTTAAGGAATAAGGCTACAGTGCATTTGGAATCACGAAAGGTTTTTAATCTATTCATATCCGGAATTGATGCTTTACTATATGTATTTATTTTTGACAACAGACACCCTCTGGAAAAATGGAATATCGTTATTTATTTGTGCAATTAGATCATTATCCACATACCACTATTATACTAGAGGATAATCGTGCATTTGATCCACAATCATCGCTGTCATCGCAGTCACAATATGACAATTCTAACATGGATTTTACTTCATTTGGAAGAAAGTGAATGAAGATGAGATGATAGCGCATGAAATGTATGCATTCGAATGGTTCAAGAACGAATTTTACCAATTGATGCAGATGTACTCAGCTTGTTAAATATTCTAAATTGTTGCAGCAAAATTGCAGAAAATTTCAAAGTGGAATTCATTTAGAATCAAAAGTTTCGTTCTGTTATGTTTAGTTTTTATTAAATACTTAATTATTTTAATTACTATATATGTAGTTGTGCAATTTTGTTAGTCCACAGTAAAAGCGTTTTTAAATGACTGAATTTTTAGAAAGAAATTGTAAATAAAAAGTTTTTGGATATAAAATTAAAAAATTGTTTTTGTTTAGCATTTCAACTTGCAACTGAAACCAGTCCCATTTCAATTCCTCTACCGTCCTGGTCTTCTTCCCCCAGTCAGTAGAGTTTTTTCCATGGTATAATTTCCCATGAACGTATAATGTGCCGTCCAAATAGAAAATCCTTTACTTTATTCATTACATAGAATGAGATGCCAAAGAATGAAGCAAAATATAACCAAAATTGTCCTAAACGCTCCCATACATTGAGATGATAACGAGCAGGCACTTGCAACACATCCAAATCCAATTGTATTCGAAACCCATGCGCTGAATCACGACGGAAATAAGTCTCCTGTACATCTAGCTGAAAATATGCTGGGTTGGCTTTCAATTGCTCTAACAGTGATTCTAATTCGAATTGTTGCATGTCACTCGAAGCGTTTTTGTTGAGCGCTATGTCACGAAAGTGTGTCTTGATATTACGTCCCGGGAAAGGACAAGTAAATTCAATATATTGCTTGAGTTGTAATTCAGCTTTCAATAGAATAGTTCCACTGCTTAATTGCGCTGATGAAGGAATAATTAAATGATGTGTCAATAGAGCAGGCGGTGATAGTGCACATTTATGCTGTAAGAAGCCAGATTTTAGTTTAAACCCAATTTACATTATTTTAAATAACTTACCTTAAGCCTCGCCTCAAAGAATAACACTAAATCTAAACTTTTAATGAGTCCTGGTATTGACTCTAATTGTAATTGAAAGTGTGCACGATCAATTGTGCCATCATGATCTAAATCCTCAGTCCAATATTTGGTGCCCTCACAAAATTTAGCGTGCTCTTGCATGTGTGCATTGAAATTGGAAAACGTGCTGCATGCTACCAGTCCCCCTCCCATCGATACGGCTCCTTCACTACCACTTCCCTTCACTTCTGTCTCTGCTACGAATATGTTTTCGAATTTAAATTGTATTAGCGGTTGCTCAAAGAGCACACGTGATTCAGCAATGCCTGAATAAGGGCTGAGCAGCGAAACTAGGAGTACTGGTATCATTATGGATAGTGTAATGAATACCAGAACCATTATGCTAGCTGTAAAAAAATAAAATTAGAAACCAAATTTTTTTTTTTGTGAATTCATACCTGAAGAACATAGTGCATTCTTGTAGACAATTGTCGTGTTCTTTGAGTGTAGCGGTATAAATTTCATGCTGAAAATTAATTAAATATTTTTGGAAAATGATTAAGGTTAATTAAAAATAGAAAATTCACGTCCTTATTTTGCAATATATTTTAAATGTTTTGGTTTCTTATTGACAGTTTCTATTAGCAACAAATTAATTTTTATTCGGTTGGCGCGCCATCTAGTATTTCAACATAGAGGGCACTACGTCGAGTTGTGTATGTACTCACTAAGTGGATTAAGTATTGAAGCAATACTCTAGCAGAATTATAAGAAACTTTTGCTTAATAAAAATAGTTAGGCAAAAGTTTAAAGGACACAACATAACTTGTTTATAATGGGTGCGTTTCGTGGGTTCAAAATGAGGAAAGCTGATTTTAGAGTGTGTTAGAAACGCGTCACTGAGTCATTCTGATTAGCAAGTTTTCTGATTTTTCAGGTCAGCATGATTTCTCAAAACTTTGATAGTTGACAAACTCGACACAAGTTCGAAATCAACCATACTTATATTTTTAGAAGGAAATTAAAACATTTCACAATGATTTAATGATTTTCAAAAATTTTACAACTAATGCATGCTGTTTTTAAGATGTAAACACTGATTACTGATTTTTGATTAATCATTTCAAAATCAGCTTTTCTGATTTTGCACCCGTGAAACGCACCCATTAAAGAAATGGTGCTGTAGGCACAGCCGACATTTAAAATATGTAAGCCCTGTGTAAACCATGATTTTGCAATTCTCCAGAATTACACGAATCACTGGTAAATATCACGCTTTTCTCGAATAAGCTCGAAATAAACTCCCTGTAAATAGTTTTCATGAAAGATATAATAAGACCACAATTATTTTTTTATCTTTTCACTTCAGACGTGTTTCGGGTTGCCAGACGCAAATTGGGCTTCATTTGGACATTGAAATAATGTTGGGATTTTTCCAGACATGAGGGAAGGAATCGGAGTTGAAGTTCCCCTTGCTCTCTTTACCGTTAAATATAGCTCCAAAAGGGTTAGGATAATTTTGGTTATTTTTATTATTTTTTTAACTTTTAAAATGATAAGATTTCGCATCTCAGTTTGTTATATTTTCTGGTTAATTTTTATTTTGTTTTGTGTCCTTGCCTAAAATTTATTAATAAAAAGAAATTCTTGAAATTTCTGACCACGGGTCTAAACCGCTGTACAATCCAGACGAATCCCGACCATCTGACAAACCCTAAATGTTTCTTCAAATTTTAGAAAGAGTAAGAAAAACGTTTTTAGCGGACATCTTAGCATCTGAAAGTTTTTGAAGCAAAATTCTTTATTGGTGCTACTGTATAGCTGTTGTACTTGGAAGATAAAGCAGACAATATTCAGTTAGCAGCAGTTCTTTGTGAACCATTGTTTTCGAATTTTATTTTTTGACCTAATACAATATTCAATGGTATGTTAATCACTTTTAGATTAAATTAGATTTAAAGGTGGGTTGGAAACTTCCCACCACATATCCTGGTCTCTTTAAGAAACCTAAGAAGATCAGATAGGAAAATAAGGCGAGCAGAACTCCTCCTTAAGGCATCGTTATCCATCAGGCGTCTCTTTTCGCTTGCTTTCCTCATCGAGGCAGGATATACTTAAATGCAGGATCGGCAATGACGCCCATGTTGGCCATATGCTGACCACATGTATTGTGCCCTGTGATCAAACCCACCAGGATGCGCAGATTCTTTCTCCCCACATGAAGAAACAGATGCCGATGATTGGTTGCGGACCCATTGGATTTGCCGAAGAGCCGCGGTTGGCCAATTAACCAACCATTTCGCTTGCCAGGCACGCCATAATTTATTTACGCGATACTTTTCTAGGACCTTTAGTACAGCCTGACATTCAAATGCTTATCCATTTTCTTCCCAACCGTTTTCAATTATTCAGCAAGCTAGATTTAAAATAGCAAAAATCTCTGTTTGGAGGATCGATCCCTTTCAGATGACAGAGCCAAAAGAAGCTGGAAGCAACATCTAGGAACTACACGATATGGTGCGTTGAAACGGTGGATTCACTGAAATAAAGTTTCTCGGAATGAAGCCACCTCGAGAAATCAAGTTGATGACTCATTCGTTCGTGACTCAGTTCGATTAATGAGTTTATCATTAATCATGATTAACCATATTCTTATTATTTATCCCTGATATTTCACTATATTTTTTATTAAGCTGTTTGAATTGTCTATAAGCCCACTAGAGTAATTATTTATTTATTTCATTACAATTTTTTACTTAATATTAAGTGCCAATACCTCCATAGGTTTTCCTAAAGTATATCCATCTTTTTACACTTTCTTTCACAACCTTTCATGCCAAAATTTTCCGTAAAAATTTCATACCAGGTTTTTGAAGTTTATTCTTCGACACGGTCTGGCAACTCTCGTGATTACTAAGGATCAGTTGAATTTTTGCCGTGTGTAGTTTAGTTGAGTCGTTCCGCAAAAGTTTGTTGCGTCGATGTTTTTTTCTAGTTTAAAATTTATAAAGTGCTTAATAAAAGTGGTGAAAAATATTATAAATTAAAAAATAAGTGAAATTCAAATTTAAATAACATAAAATAATAAAAACAAACTGTTGAAAAAAGCCTTTCAAAAGAAATAGACGAAAAAAAAAAAGAAGTGAAAAAAGTTTGCGCATAAATTGTTGTGGTTGTAATTTTGTTTACGAAGGAAGTGCATAGATGGCGACTGTTTTGAATATAGCGAGTACACAGACCAATTTGGTTTCTTAAATTAGTTTTTATTCTATTAACGCGCCATCTAGTATTTCAACATAGTAGCTATACGTATGAGTTGTGTCTGTACTTGCTAAGTGGGATTGTGTATTAAAGTAATACTCTAGCGGAATTATATGGAACTTTCGCTTACCAAAAATAATTAAGCAAAAGTTTGAAAGGCTCTGGATAGCTTGTTTTTAATAATGAGATGGCGCTGTAGGCACAGCCCACATACAAAAATATAATAGCCTATGTCCTTGCTCAAATTTATCAGTAAAAATTTTATGTGGACAAATTTCTCGATCGTCTGATAAACAAATTTGTCAGATGACTCTACCTTCTTAAATTGTTTAAATCATTTTCATACGTTTGTTTTCATACGAAAAAGAGCAACGTAACGCTCAATGTCAGTGGCCAGTGTTCGATTTCAGACTCATGAATTTTTTTTTAAGTTAAAAAATGTTTTGTTATTTGGAAGAGAGGGATGAAGTAATTACTTATTTATTGCAATACAATTTTTTACTTAATATTAAATGCCAATACCTCCATAGGTTTTTTCCGTTTCCTAAAGCATATCCATCTTTCTACACTTTCATGCCACAATTTTCCGTACAAATTTCATACCTGATCCTTGAAGTTTATTCTTGGACACGGTCAGGTAGCTCTCGCTATTACTAAGAATCAGTTGAATTTTTCCCGTGTGTAGCTTAGTCGAGTCGTTCCGTAAAAGTTTGTCGCGTCGATGTTTTTTTTTCTTATTTAAAATTTATAAAGTGCTTAACAAAAGTGTAAAAAGCTGAAAAAAATATTCGAAATTAAAAAATAAAAAGAGAAAATCAAATTTAAATAACTTAAAATAATAAAAACAAACCATTGAAAAAAAATGGAGAAAAAAAAATAAAGTGAAAAAAGTTTGCGCATAAATTGTTCTTGTGGTTCTAATTTTGTTTACGAAGTGAGTGCATAGATGGCGACTGTGTTAAAAATAGTTAGTACACACACCAATGCTGCACTGTATAGCTTGTTTGAATGACGAAAAGATGGCGCTGTAAGCGTATTACATATATGAAAACTAATCAAATAATGGAAAAATACCTACACAAATAAAATTAAACAGTAGGAAAAAGTGAGTAAATTTTATACTGACAAAAAAGTCAGCAGCTAGAAATCTATAATTTATATTTTAAATTTTGTTTTTTTTTTTCTCTGTTGATAGAGATTTTTTAGAAAACATGGGGGCTACTCTGTAGTTCGATTCGAAAGGCAGTTCTATTCGAATGCCAAATTCGATCCGAAAAAGCACAAAATTAAATCTCAACAACGAGCAAATATTATTCGAAAATGTTTTCTAGAGTACCAATCGTTCGAATTCGAGTAAATTTTCTTTCGAATCGATCTACAGAGTAACCCCCCCCATGGAGTAGAAAAACAAACATTTTCTATACTGATACTATACTGAAGCGTCGGATTATAGATTATTCTATGGCAAATTTTGTTCAATGTATTCAATTTATTTATTTAGTATAAATTATTACTAAGAGTACTAGCGACAAGGGCTTTCGACTTGACTTAAAAGTTTTTTATAGGTATAACTTAACGAAATATCTAGAAACGTTTGACTTTAGTTTCTTTTGTATATTTTCTTTTTTTAATTACCGACCACCATTTTGTGTATGGAAGTTTCAGTAATGGCATTTGTTAACTCTCTCCACCAATTTCTCAATATGACATTTGTTTTTGTATGTGTTTATGTATTAATACGCAACACATAACATTCATAAATTTTTATCATTACAATTTATACTCGTAAAAAGTTAACAACTCCATATGGACGATGTACATAGTCACAATTCTATAAATTTGAAATTTACAACTTTTTATTTCTGAACATTACATGATTCCTATACGTATTCTCAAAAGTCCATGCCATCGAAGACCAGCCCCGCGCCATTGATGTGCGCGCCCGCCACCAACAATCATAAACCACCATCACCGACTACAGCGCAAGCTTGGCATTCTTGTTATGCAAACAAGTAATAAATAAAAAATCATAAATTTGTTACAAACAACTGTCAAACAAACATAAAAAATAATAAAAAAAAAAACGGCTGAGAGATCCATACCAAAAATGTAAAATAAAAAAATCATAAAATGTCACATTCACACAGAAAAAAACCACTCTACTTTTTTTTTTTTATCAAGAAAGCGTAAAAAAAGATGTAAGCATAAAAAGTGAGATTTCCCGCTGGGCAGCAACTGCAGCAGCAAAGTGTACACACTGAAATGACCAATAACAAAACGCATTCGCGCAACTTTGACAGTTTATTATCCAAAGTTGCGTACTCTCTCTGTTGTTGTTTATTATAGTTGGGGACAGTGATGATATATATGAGTACAATTGTACTCTTTTTCGACTTTTATGGCCTTCAAGGTACTTTAGGCACTATCGAAGTATTTTCGGTACAATTTGAAGTTATTCTGTTTTTTTGAGGGCAAAAATTGGAAAAATCATCAACTTATACGACGAATCCCAACGAACGCTCCTTCCGCCCAACACGACCGAGGGGCGCATCTGCAAAACGCACAGATCGGTTACCGATGCAATCGCAGTCCAGACTGCATTTTATTATGAAGTGAGCCGTATCAAAAACACACTTAGTGACAGGCTCACCCGCAGGACTTTTCCTTGAGAGTGTTGTGAATAAAAAATATATAAATGCAGTGGTGGATCCAAGGAATGGTCTTTCAAAAGAATTTCAAGAACCTTAAAAATTTTTCGAAATCACTAATGTTCAGCATTTTTTTAATTTTGTTAGCTGGAATATGACGACCTCGATAGTATAGTGGATAGTGCACTAGACTTTCATCCAGAAGGTTGCGGATTCGATTCCTGTCTTGGTCTGGTGGTTAATTCTCATAAACTTCTTATATTCACTATCGATATGAAGTGGATGAGAATTATAAGAATGTGTACAAGTACACACCTTGGTTGGTAATGGCAAGACCACCGAGCTGATAAAAAAATTGCCACATAGCCGTTCGGAATCGGCGTTAAACTGTAGGTCCTACCATCGCCACTGTGGTCTAGTGGAAGAGTGCCAGACTCTTGTTTCTGGAGACCCGAGTTCGATTCTCGGCTTGGGTATGTTTCTTATCTATCTTTCTTTCTCCCTTCCTTTCTTTCTTTCTTGGAGCTTTGGTACAAAAGATCTTATAGGTCGCAGTGCCTGACTTTCGAGTCGTCCTTCCTTCAAATAATAATAATAATAATAGCTGGAATATTTATTTAAAAAAAAAAGTCTAAAATTATTCAATTTTGAAGATTTTTTAAAACTGTTGGGCTTTTACACAAAGCCTGAACCTTGTTCTAAATAATATATGACAAGTTTTAATTCATTGATTTCTTTTTAACGAAAAAATACTATATTTAGAAAAACGATTTGAAATAAACATTGCTCTTGATTTCATAGGGTATTGAAAATAAACAAAACAAATATTTTGCACTTAAGAGAACTCAAAACGCTGATTCAGCGCAAAAAATTCCAAACAACTTTTATTTCTGAGTCTGAATAAATCCAATATTTCATAGAATCGATTTATTTGAAACACAATATTTGTAAAATTTAAAAACGTGGCACATTTCGATAAATTTTGGGTTCCTTGGTTAAGTCTAGATGAATAATGGATGTAAAAAAAATTTTAAATCAAACAAATCTCCCATCAATATAATTACAAAATTAGAAATTTTGTCGGGTTTTTTAGTTACAGAAGCAAAATACCTACAACGATCATACCTCTGTGAGGTACAATTGGATTCCAAAAGGTACATTTTTCACATAATTTAGGTACTTCCGAAAAATTTCAAATATCAACACTGGTTGGGGATTTCCGGCGCTGCCAGAGTGAGAGTTTAATACTGCGCTCACTCACACACACATACTACTATATTAGAGAGATGGTATATTAGCCTCGAGAACTTAAATGAGTGCATGCACCTGTTTTGTTGTTGGTACTTTTAAGCACTAGGGGAAACAGTGAAACTTTTTTTCAATAGTTGCAATGGAGGATTATGCTGTCAAATGCTGAAAGTGACAATGATAAGCCAAAACAAAATGAAAAATATAAAAAATAGAATAAAGCAACTAAATGTAACAAAAATTTAAAACAAAATTAAAAAAATGCCATTAAAAATATCATGTGAATATTTTTTTATTGGTGGAAAAATTGTTCCTCTTTTTTTTACTTGCTACTACTAATTTGCGGTTTTTGTATTTAACATATGGAGATAAATTTTTTACCACATTCTTATTTGAAAACAACTGTTCATAATTATATTATTTGTATTAATACTTTTCTCACCTTTTTCCTAACCAATCAACCAAAAAAAAAAAAAAGAAAAAGAACCATGAAACCAATTGCTATATTTAACTCTAATGTGATCCTTACTAACAAAAAACGAAAAAATGGAAAGGCGTAACCCGAAAAATACATTTTAGGTACTAATTTTTTCGATGCGTAACATGCGTTTTCATTTTTATAGCTACAGGATCTTACACAAGCTAATGATAATTACGTTTCTGCGGTTTTACGTACTTTGAATATGAGTATTTGACACACAATTTTTTCAAAATTCATGAAAAGAATTTTTTATACAGTTGAACAATCTTAATATAGTTAACAACAACGTAGTAACAACTGCTGCTAAAGAAAAAGCGCAAATTTGTTTAATAAAAACTAGTATATAAGCATCTTTGTTTGTTGTCTAAAAAAATATACTTTTTACTGGTAACCTGAGGCTTTTAATAGCATATTTCCTGCTTTAACTAACTACTTGAGTTTATGTAGTCTCACTTTTACTATTTAAAATGTTATAGCAACAACAACAATAATCGTAATAATAATATGCAATAATAATAAGTAGCAACAACTTAATACATCTACAGTAATATTTATAAAAAGAGTATTAATTTAATTTAGCTGTAGGCTACAAAAACTTCTTTCATTTCTTCCATATGTTGCTCCCTCTTATCATTGTAAAAATAAAGTAACACTTTTGTACCGTGAATGATTCTGCCTTTCACTAACATCAACAACAAGCAACACCAAGTCAGTGTTGTCATCGATATGCTTTGAGATTTAGAACCCTTTTTTCGAACGGATGTGTGTTGTTGTTGTTGATGTGATTTCATAAAGACGGAAGATGCTAAGCGGAAAACTGATACTTTTTTGAAGTACTTATAGCAGTGCAGTGTTAAGAAGTAAGGGAATGGAGTTAGTTAATACAATATGCAATCAAAACATTTTAACAATTCTTTATTTTTAATATACAGGGTGATTTAGAATTCAAGCGGTACTAGATCCGGTTGGTACTTGAACGAAGAAACCAAGTATTTTTTTGCTACTGGGCTGATGGCGGCAGCCTTCCTAACAGAGGTTTTCGCTATTCTAGATGTGGCGTGCTGAATAATTGAGAAACGACGGCGTGGGAAGTGCATAGGCGTCTGAAGTGATAGCCAGGCCCTACTTAAGGCCCTTGCTAATCCTGTCAACTCTTCGAAATTAGTTAGCGAGTGTAAGGCAAAACTAAATAGTGCTGCAAAACACAAAAAGTTATGACTTATATGGGTTCTAGGACACTGTGGTATTTTAGGAAATTGATTGGCAGACTAACTGGTCAATAAAGGCTCTGTAATTTAACCACGGGGTCCGGAACCTTTTCTCGACATCCGCTCTGTGGAGGTCATGCATTGAATCAACGACTTCGTGGGTTCTATTCATAGAAGAAGATGGTCCGAGCTTGGCTCCTGCTAAATTGCAAAGTGCTTCGTGCGACAACCCGACAGAAAGTGATGTCTTGAGTATAAATAATATTCATACTCTTCTTGAGCTTCTAAGGCTCATCAGTTAAACAAAGAAGTTTGAGGTTGAGTTATCATAGGCTTTTCTTCTTTCCATTTATCTTCTCTCATATCTTTCCTGCTTTTCTATTTTCTTCTACTGGCTCTAGGGTATAGTGTAAAGGTCCTTGACACTGAGTGTTTTGGTTTAGTTCAGCCCGCCCTCAAATCTAATCTAATCTATTGAACTATAGTTTTTTACCACATATTCCTTAGCTCAAGAGGAGTAAAGCTGTGTATTCAGATGTTTCAGCATTTGGTAACCTTAGGGTAGAAATTATCTGGCACTGAAATTATTTTTTTTCTGCTAATTTCTGTCTTGAAGGCACTAGCGCAATATCAATCTAATAAACCATCATTGATGCATGTATGATGGAACTTATGCTCACAATAGCTGTTGCCATGACTGCATTTTATTTCTTCAATAATGCAAAACAAAATCAGCCGCTCCACTTCAGACTCATTACAATTTCGACCATAACCCAAAAATTGGATTCTAAAAATTCCCATTTTGGATTAAAATTGCATGATCTATCGATTTATAACATACAAAACGATTGGTTAATCATTCATTTTTCCGAGAACAATTTTGATTTTCCTCAAAATTAACGTAAATTTTTTTTTTGGTTATTGTTTTCCAGCATTTTTCCATTGGACTATCGATCATTTTTACTTTTTACTGAAGAATATGTGGAGAAAAATGTATATGCGGCTCTGAGTCACCATGGATAGTGCTAGTTCATAGATAGGGGCAGCAAACCTCACGACATACATATGTACTAACCATGCCACAGTTTTCTAATGGTTGCCGATGTCTGTTGATACAGTTGGAGTTCCTTCTGGCGTTCCTCAAGGGAGTTATCTTGGCCCTCTCTTGTTTCTTTTATTTATAAACGATCTTCCTCTTGTTGTAAAACATTAGAGATGCCTGGTATTTGCCGACGATCTAAAACTCTAACTCACGAATCGATAACACATTTTCCAAATAAATTTGGTAACTGTGTTCAATCATGAATCTATTCAGTATGATTTGTAAGACTATACTGAACAATTATGTAAAAAAATATCCGGCATAATGATAGCTCGGTCTCATAGTTATTCTTACTAGATGTAGTTTTATTTAAGGAAATTTTACTATTGCTTTATTATTTTACACATTGACAAATTTCTATGGCAAAAACTATTAGATTGATGTAAAATCCCCTTAATATTTAAATTGTGTTTTGAATTTATGCGCGAAAAATCTCAGGCTCAAGAAATCTCAGGGATCACTATAAAAAACCAACATTTCTAAAATAGTTCCATCTCAAATCACTCAATTTTCAAATGATTCGGTCTCAAACATTAAGTCTTTTTGTATATGAAATAAGCACCATAAATTGAATCGGCTACCAACGAAACGGACTATTACGTCAATTTCCCTCGATTACTTTTTAAATTAAAGAAGTTCTAAAAACTTTGTGAGAGTAATTCATTTTGCTAACTACTCGTACATATTTCAAAAGAAATTAACATTTCATACAAATTTACTTTACAACAAAATTTTCTCGCACAACTCTAACTAATTAACTCAAAAATTAACTTTTCTCGTATTCTAACTTTTAAATTACCTCATTACTTCTTCACTTCACAGTAGCTAGTGAAAATTTCTCTTTCTGAAAAATATAGAAAATTAAGTTTGCTTTTGTGTTTGTAAGCGTGTATGTGTGTGTGTGTGTGTGGATATTTTTAAAACGACATCGTCGTCGAGTTTCCAACATCATCATCATTAATAAAACTCAACTGTTTCACAATTGCCAAAAGGAAATCGCACTTGTCTATATCATTGTATCATTGTGTGTGTTTGTGTTTATGGGTATAGGTGTGAGTTGAGTTTTGTTGGGTGGTTAAAATGAAAATGGCGGCAAAAATGGCTCCCATGTCTTTCATTAAAACTTTCGGCAAATTATCGGGTAACATATGCTTGGCTGTCACATAAAACGAATGGATGAGGAAGATGAAGACGAAGCAGGAACGGAAGACGAAATGGATGAGATAAGGAGAAGCTGAAACAGAAGATGAGCGGAAATTGAAGATGAAACGATGAACAAGAGAGATGGAATGGAAAGAGGAGTATGAAGTAATATCTTTATGAGAGAAGTGAGAGAGTGAGTTGTAAAGGGTGGAGTGGAATTCTAGTGGGGGTTGCTGTATTTTGAAAAGAGAATATGTTTTTTTTTATTATTTCTGCGGCTTCTTTCTTTTTTTTTTTTTTTTGGTTTCCTTTGAGAAATTACATGAGATTTCCCCTGTTTTTTTTACAATTGATGATGCTGTGTGGAAAAAGGGGTCGAAAATGATTTGTGAAATGCATACGCTGTTTTCATTCTTTTTTCTTCCACATACATATACACAGGGGAACTTTTTGTTTTGGTGCGGAGTTTGCGCTTTCTGTAAAAAATTCAGAAAAAGTATTTGTGAAACATATGGCGAAAAAAAGGGGAAATATACGTAGTGGGTTATATTAAAAATGGATTATATAGACAGCTAAAATTTAAGATTTGAAACAAAGTGCATATATTTATTTTAATGATTATATAACTATGCATTTTCTATTCCATTTCACGATAGGTAGATAAATAATAATAACTTTGTGTTGACATAAACTTCATCTCTTTGGTAACTCAAAGCTTATCTTCAATTTCTGCTGTGGCCCAACTATAGTTGACATCCCATGTTACCACTTTGCATTCGCTATGTATGTGTATGTGTGTGTGTGTGTTTTCTTGCTATCATTGGAAATTTTTAGTATTTATATTTTCTTTTTACGCTGCGGTATGCTTGTGAAAATTTGCCACTTCAACAGCTCCTTTGTGACAACATTGGCACGTACATATGTATGCAGGTACTTTACAGTAGATAGGTAAATATACTGCTACATACATACGTACTGTTTGAACTTTGAGTGCTGCCATTTGTGGAGAGTCAGTCGTAGTATGAAAAAAGTTTGAGCATGAATTCGAAAATTGTGAAAAAGGATATAAAATTGTTGTTTTTCTTTTTTTTGTGTTTTGCTTTTACGGATGGATGCGCTAAGAATTTCAAATATGCAGCCTGGCTGCTGTTGAGTGTGGCTTGAGTGAGTTGATTTCACTCCAGCCTGTTTTTTTTTTATCTTCAGAAATGGGTGGAATCTGAAAAAAAACTTGAGGAGACACAAAAGAAATTTGTGCACAGCGGAGAAAAAAATGGTTGATAAAAAGCGCAGAATATCGATTTTTTGCGTGTTGTTTAAAGAGAACGAGAGAAATATTTTAGAGTTTTTAATTGTTAGCTAACTTTAAAGATTAGAGACTTACTTTGAATAGTTGATTTTAAGTGAGTTGGATTTTTTTTAAACTATCACGGGGGGGGGGGGGGGCGGGGGGGGAAGGGGGGTGTGCAAATATCACGTCTTTTGTGGTAGCTGATGAATTTTTCACAACACTTACAGACAATGGCATAGGCTGGCAGCGCTATGCTGATGATATCATCATATCTCATTCGAGATATCTTTGAAGTTAGCCTGGGAATGCTTAGAGCTTCTGAACAAGAGAAACAAGATGACCATCTTCAGCGGCCAAAAATTACATTGGTCCCGAACCCTTTCTAGGAATAGGAAGAAATACTATAAAAGAACAACTAAGAGGAGAGGAAAGAATCGGTAGGTCAACCTACTGGGCTCAGATCTTTAACCTAGTAATGCCTAGCGGTGCCATATGGCACCTTGTCGCTGAGCCGTTTCTGAGCCAGGTTCAAAAATTATTTTTTTCTCAAGTTACTTTCTTGGCCTATCTAGTTTGGTTCTCGCTCGTCCTTAATGGGTTAAGCTTAGACAGGCTGAGCTGCTAATTGTTGGTTATAATCAGGCTACGTTAGGTTTAATGCTTAACAAAACCAGCTCAGAATCATCATGGGTTGCCTTTCAGGGCATTACAAACTGGGGGAGCACATTAAAAATCTAGGCAGGACAGCACCTGTCGCTTTGAGACATTCATTCGCAGAAGGAAATAATATCTAAATCAATTAGAGAGCAAATAATTTGTAATAATTAACGTAATGTTTTTCGTTCAATTTTATTTTGGTTTCAATTTCAATTCTGGCTTTTCCTTTGAACAAAAATATTTTAGAATTCCTTTTAAGGCCAGCCTCATTCTTTGGTATTTTGCAAGAACAAGCGTTAAAGCCTTTAAAACGCTTTTCTCCTAAAACAATATTTCCAGTATGGTCTCAATGATTAGCTTTCATTGCAAATAAAATAACTTAAAGCTGCAGACATACCAGAATCAATACTATGAATCAATCAAGACTGAAAACAACGATTTTTTAAAAATTGGAATTTAGAAAAAAAGTTGGAACTGTCAAAAATGATAGATAATATTTGTAAATGAATTACAAATTTTATGTTCTGTATTTCATTATTGTTGAGTTAAGAGTAAATTTTTCTTAAATTATTATTTTTTGTTGGCATTTTTTGTCAATATAATTTGTCTGGATTGTGTCTTGTCTAGATTTTGTCTTGTCAGGATTTTGTCTCGTCTGGATTCTATCTCATCTGGATTTAGTCTTGTCTGTATTCTGTCTTTCAGGATAGTGTCTTTCGAGATTTCGTCATACTAATTTAGTTTTTTTTTTAAATAAATATTTTGATTTTTAAATATAAATATTTTATTCTCGTACCATAAGAAAAATTATTTAGATTTCCTTCGTTTCGAGTTGCCTCGTCTTCCTCTGGTTCTAATTAACGACGCAAATCGAGACTCACCAATAAGAAACACATTGAGCTAGAGTTCTTCATGTTTAATAAATACAGCCTCCGAAAATGTTTCCAAATAAAAACTTTTTCATTATCCCTTCGCCTTTTTTCATATATACCAATGTTCGATCAGACCTGAACTTCAAATTAAAGCGAATTCACTATCAAGCTCAGGGGTCGAATCGTCTATTCCGCAAGGTAAAGTTAGAATTTTGTATGTATTTTCTTGTGAATTCAATTTTTTTAAATGTGATGGTTTATGGCATGTAGGCAGAATGGCTTTCTGTTTCACGTTTTAAACATTTTTTTTTTTTAAAACAATTCAGAACAGTTTTTAAACACTAACTGGGGTATATGTATCCCAGTAGCTACGAAACGATTAACTGGCAATTGCAATCCTTCAAGAGTAAAATTTGCCTAAGAAAAGCTTTTCACTTCGATGTTCATATTAGGTACATGCAAATATAATTCGTATAACATGAACTGATGCGAAAAGTTTAACATAGTTTAATAATTGATATCAAAATCATTGACAAAGGTTCAATAGTTTAGGGGAAGATGAGTTCACTGGAAGAACCTAACCGTAATTCTTCGTTTTTCACTATAATCTCATTCGGCAAATATATTCCAAAAAAGTTACAAAAATATGAAATAATTTCATTTTAACACAAAATAATATATGATTTTTTTTATGACAACACGTACACACACACATATGGTATACAAAGATGAATACTTACACATTGAACCGCATTCTTATTTACATAAATGAAGCGAAGCTCATATTTACATTTTCTACTATAAAGAATAACAAAATTTATAACATTTTCTCACATAACACAAACCATGCATTTTCATATGTAACACTTCAAGTAATAAAAATATTTATGATTAAAACAAAAAATATTAAAAAATGATGCATATGTGGTAAAGACAGTTCATCACCCACAAGAACAAAAAAGCAAAATTCAATATATTTGTTATTATTGTTTTCATAAAAAAAAAAAATAAAAATTCAACCATAAAGCGTTTTTTTTTTTGTTTATTCATATAAAATCATATACATAACATAAGGACCTCACTGCTTATCAGCTCATTCAGTGTTTCACACTTTAACGCTCACGCTCTTAAAGAAAAAAACAAAAAAACACAAAACAAAAATATTAATTTTTAAAATAAAACGACTACACACAATGACTTTTCAATGATTGCCCTCATCAATGTCATCAACAACATTAGAGGCATCAGCAGCCAGCAACAACAACTACAATAAAATTTGATGAGTTGTTGTCGCGTCTCGGTTTGCTCCTTTGAGCCATTTGATACTTTTTATTAAAAAAAAAAATATTAATTTAAAATGGGCATTTTTTATTTAGTTTTCTTTTTTACTATTATGTGGGCCGGCTATCCTAAATAATACAATAATCTCTTCGCTTTCTTTATTTTTTGTGAATGTCCCACTGTTTTAAGAGCGCCATCAAAATATTAACGCTATACAGAACATTTTTTAATAACTTTTTTAAGTCTTGAATTTTTTTTAGATTTTAATAGAGTGAAATAAAATTTCTTTCATTCCAAATTAAAAATCTTTTGTCATTTTTTTCTATAAAAATTTTGATATTTTTGGGTAATATTTTCCACACTTTTATTGTATACTAACTAATATTTGGTTTTTTAACGGAGGTTTTCTTTTCTTTTTTTAACGTTGGCATAGCATGTCACCGCCGTTTCTATTTGTCGTTAAAATGTAATCAAAATTGTTAGTTCAATTATAGTTTTTGGTTTTGTTTTTTTTTTTTATTTTTTTTATTGCAATTGTAAGTAAACGCGGTTTTTGTCATGTTTACATTAAATAAAACTTTGACTTTGATTTGACAGCGCAAATGAGAAAAATGTCACAAAAATGTGGATTATTTACTTATTGTTTGATGCACCTAAAATAAATTTTGGTTGAGCATAAATATTTTGCATGATTGCTTTAAAATAAATTTTCATGGACATGTAGAAACAAAGAAAAACAAACTTAAAAAATTGTATCTAATTTGAATGGTAAAACTTTGTAAAGTCAACAAAAATTTTTATATTTTATTGTATATAACTCAATTGTCAATTTTGCTGACAGCAATTTTGATCTATATATAAATGGTCATAATTTTGACTCTCATAACTGCTACCATACCTGCAAATAAAAATATTTCAATTATCATAGGTGACCATAATGCAATACTTATTTTACTTTAACCCTTTCAACCCGAAAAAAAACTTCTGTGTCTACAATATTTGTATTAAGTGAACTTTAAACACTGAGAAAAGTAAGATTTTTGACTGTCGAGAATTTTTGCCGCCAGAGGCGCTGTGGACTCCGTCAAAGTATATAGTGTCCTCCTTCAACAAATCATCGATTCATCATAGCAGAAAATTGTACTAAAAATTGGAAAATTAGTTTCTAAGCTTGAATAAAATTTACGGTAACGAATTATATACCTTTTGAAATATGAATCAGTGGTTACCGAGATATTTATCTATACATTTATTAGTGTAACTACAATTTTATTCCAGAAGATCCAGAAGTGCTACACTATCATATTATATATCAATTGAAAGATCAGATCAGATTAAAAATCGGTTAAGCCAATTCCAAAATATTAGCATATGAAGTTCTTTAAAATTCACTCATTGAACAAAGCATTACATTCATCGTTGTAAAAATCATTTCTTAAGCGGGAGTAAATAACAAATGAGAGAGAGAGAGAGAGAAGACATTAGTAACGGCATTTTTCAGAATATCAGCATACACAAATAACAAAACAAACACCAACGAGTAGTTACTGGGGCCTTACCGACTAGTATTTTTTAATGCTACAATTTAAAATGAAGCACTTCTTAGTAGGAGGAACTAGGGAAATCGTATCTGCCTGTCTCTATATAGTATTGTTGTTATATACTATGACAATTAACTGTCATTAAGACTGTTAAAAACTCCTCAAAAAATTAGACTAAGGACTTAGAACTAAATCATAACTATAAAAATTAGCATTTAGAATTCATTTTCTTAGTCTCTAAAAATAAAATATTGTAAATGTAAGTAAATGCCATTCATTTAAAATTTTCCCAATTACTTAGTTTTCGTATGTTTCCGTTTCTGTTACTGGACTATCTATCTTATTATTTTATAATCCAAAAATATCAGTTTTTGGTTAGTTAAACTATTTTTCATTAATTTTTTCACACAGCAACAATTTTATATTCGCGCTTATCTCTTATTTAAAATAAAAAATTTCACCAGCTGTATAGAGCCTATATGCATTCCATACAATAGTCATACGTTTGGTGATAAAATCTGTCATTGAAAATTGAAATTAATATGTGCATATGTAGCATACATATGGCTGTTCATCTATGTGTACATATATGTAATTATGTACATGAGTATAGGTATATGTATAAAAGTATATGTGTTTTCATGAAATCAACATCAACGATTTCACGCACTTACATTCCGAATACATTTACTGTTACTTGTAATAGTTATAATTACTTCATTTTACAACAGCTTACAAATACAGTAGCTCCGTATAATATTCTACATACCTACTACTTTCTCCCCCCACATACCGCATATACACCCACAGCGCCCACATTAATGATGAGAATCTCTTCCGATTGCTGTGCAATCATATGTGTGCCGCAGGATAATTTCGCGGCTCCACATGAACACGTTCACATATGCACATATATACTTATATGTATGTATGTGTGTGTTTTGTTGATCAATTTCAGTAATCATCAATGATAGCGGAAACATATGTGTGCAAAAGTATGTGTGAGTGCGTGTGTTTATGTGTGTGTGTGTGTGGGTGTATATGGCGCGTAACGGAAGTGACGTTGCGTTAATGTGCAATTGGCATGTTGGCAACATTATTTTGCTTGCGATATCATATCACAAAAGCGTTTACAATTAATTTCAATCAATACACACTCAACGCATTTACACAGACGTATACATATATCACATATATACATACATACATACATACATACATATGTTGGTGTTCGTGTTATTTGTCAAATGAAATGTAGCGATTTGGATTGAATTGGTTGAATTGTAATTTGACGTGTTTGCTTTTTTTTTTGTTTTTGTTTGTCAAGCTTTGTAGTGTTATTTGTTGTTTTCTAGTTTTATTCAATGTAATTCTTTATTTTCTGCCTTTATTGTACATAGCTAATTTATGTCAAATACTTTTTTGACATTTTGATTGCCACTTTTTCATATGAATAACTATATTTAGTTTTGTTTTGTTACACTTTTTTTCGTGATGTATGTTGTTTTGTGTATACGTATTTATAATGACATTTCATGCTATTGCACGATATCAAAAATTAAGTTCTTCTACTAAAATGATAAATGCATTTAAATGATAAATATATTTTATAAAATATAAACGACATTATAATATTGTTTCTATGCTGAGTCATATCCTCTGTTTTTCAGATCATTGGTACTTGAAATGCATTCTACATTAGGGCGGGTCAAATTCTTCGAACGTAAAAAAACTGACCAAATCGTATAGTAAAAAAAGAAAAATCTGTTGGAAACCCCTTTCAAAATGACCGATTTGTTATAAATTTATCGGATCATATGTTGATTTATATGAAAAAAAAGAATGTTTTTTACTATTGGGTGTATAACTTGAAAATGAGGGAATCACATCTGGTAATACTGTAACTACTTATTGTAACTACTTTTGTTTTGATTATGTGTTCATGTATTTCCCTACAAACATAAATGGCATAAGTGCCATTTAAACATTTGCGGGGAGAATACTCCATCGATTAAAACATGTGAATTCTGATCTCGACGCTTTAAAAGTGGAGATTTTGACACGAAAGACAACGAACGCCCTGGCTAAGCCTAAGTTCGAAGATGAAGAATTGGAAATGCTACTCGATGCCAAAGTCGTGCCAAACGCAAGAAGAACTTGTAATAAAATTGGGAGTTATTCAAACAGCAATTTCCAAGCGCCTGAAATCATTAGGGTTCATTCAAAAGAATGGAAACTGGGTGCCATACGACTTAAAGCCGAGAGACGTCAAAAGGCGATTTCGTGTTTCTGAGATACCGGTTTAGCGCTATAAAAATAAGTCGTTTTTACATTGAATTTTTTACTGGCGACAAAAAATGGAATTTTACGACAACCTGAAGCGCAAGAAGTCGTATGTAAAGCCTGGGCAACCAAGAACATTAGTGCCGACGTTGAATATTAATGAAGGGTGTCATCTATTACAAGCTGCTAAAACCTGGTCCATCCTTCCGATGGACACTACTTTGAATAATTTATTCATTTAATTTTTTATTAAAAAAAATCCCTCATTTTCAAGTTATACACCCAATAAAAGGTTTTTTTAGGCTGATTTACTTAGAACCATCTATAGATTCTTTTTTAATATACACTTTGTGGGCAAAAAATTTGACCATCCTCATTAGGCGACTTATATTCTTAGAGATTTGCCATTGGCATCGTATTTTATCCAAGTTTCTTTTTGCGTAGACCTTAAATAATTAAATTATGGTCACAACAGACCCATTGAGGGCCTAGACCGAGCTTCTCGCATCCATTGTTGTGTGAGTTATATTTGTATACGAATGGAAGGGATCTACAATTATATTCCGAATCCGAACGGCGAAGTGAAAAGCTTTTCATTACTTTAGGAGGTTTGCTATTGCCAGCAGAAGATAATGTCGTCCAGAAATTTGTATTTTCTATTTTTGATTATCGACTGTGCCGAGCATCCTGCGTATGAGCCCAGCATACTAACTTCTACGCTACGGCGCACAGTGATTCGTCTCATAGACAAAATTCAAAAAATTTATGTCAAAATCAACAAAATTTTTTGTCATTTTAAAGATGATACTCCAACTACGAAAACCCCAAAAAATCTTGGCGGAAAAGTAGTTAATGAGGATCAAAGAGCAGCTCAAAGTCGACAATTTTTAACAAAAACGTTGGATCGTTCGTTTTTAGTATTTTAGCCCGTTGAGTAAAAAAACGTCGAAAAATAAGTTTTAATGATATCCTGCCGAAAGTTCCAGTTTTGTATTTGGAATTTATTAAGAAAATTTTTGGTGTTATTTTTTGATAATGATTTGGAAAGCTAAAAGTTCTGTACTGTTTTTAAAGTTAACTATTTTTGAAAATACGAAAACTGAAAATTTACGAATTTTGGAAGAGAAAATCTTGAAAACATTTGAAAATATGTTGCTGGATTTTTCTTCAATTTTAAAAGGCACCTTGGAATATGCAAAAACGTGCTCCACTATTTTTTCGCTCTCAGAAAATTTGAAAACATTTTTTCGACAATAATTGGAATAAAGATTTTTTATTAACCCCAAAAGTATTCAATCATGCTGAAAAATTAAAAAAAGTGTAAAAAGCTGCATTTATTAATATAACTTTTAATCAACATAACTAAATAAAATAAATATCCTGAAGATTAAACCGTAAATTTTCCCATCATAGCTTGCCAAAGTGTAACTTTTAGCGTGGCAAAACCAAAACACGAAATTTCATCAAAATTAGAGCGGTATTTCTAATTTTGTCCTATCGTTGTATGGGATCAAATCATTGTGCGACGACCCCAACCCATAGTCGATAAATATCCGTATGCTTTGATTTAGTGTTTAGTAAGGGATTGCGAATTGCGATAAATTTAGTCAATTATATTTTTAATCCTTTATTTTAACGTTATAAGCTTTCTACTTGCTCAATCCACTAAGCAATCTTGGAATAAGTTTTCCAAATAAAATATCCTTATTTTTCGGCCAGCACTGATCTACATGCCTTTTCTCCTAAGCCTAATTGGTTGAACTGAGTTGGATATATTCTTTTACTAGAAAAAGGCTTGGGAATAATTTCGACTACTGTCTTTCATACCAATTTGTCGACTTTTGGTCGGATGTATTTCTATGTATGGGATCGTTTTGCTCACCTCCTTAACAATCTAATCTAATGGATAAATATAAAATCTTTATTTTTTGGCTTGTAGTGTCTCAGATGTGTTTTTTCCTGAGCCTGACCGCCCAAGCTTAGAGATCTAAGCTCTATAGGATGTTCTGCTGTTTCTTCTTAGCTCATCTATAATAAAATGAGTTTCTATTCCTAGAAAGTGTGTACGACAAATAAATTTCTCAATCATTGTCTTTTGTATCAATTTTTCGGTTTCTTCGTTATTATTATTATTCCTTTTATTTTATTCCTACATTGCTTAATTTAAATAATTAGTTTTTCTAGGTCCCTCCATATTGTATTTCAAAATATCTCAAAGGTTTTTACTTCTTTGCCATTCCCTTAAAATAAATAATCATTTTAAAACATATTGTAATTATACCAAAAATATTTTGTGACTTTAAAGGATTACAATAATAAAACCTAGAACTTAAAGGGTACTTCGAAAGATGAAAAGGTGAAAGCTTCTTATGACAATTTATACTCTTGTTAAATGTTTATAAGGATAACAAAAACGGAATTTATAATTTACTTAGTTCTGGGTTTGAAAGGTGGAAACTTCTTATACTCTCAAAAGCCATTACTTGCAATGAGGGGTGGTTTCATGTAGAAACATTTATATTGATTTTAACCTAAAATCCAATATAATATAATTTAAATTAACACCTTTGACACTTTCTGCCTAAACTCGTATAAGTATTAAGTAAATATTTGAACTATTCATGTGGGTTCATTGCGCTTAACCTTTACACAAGACTAATACGCTAAGGATGTGCTCATCATCAAATGACAAACAATGCCAATTAAAAAGTAATTTCCTAAATAATAATAAAATTATTGTCATTTCATTTCTTAGCTTTCGCTCATTTCATTTTTTGTAATAGAAATAGTCAGTTAACTTGACAGAATGTTAATTTCAATTTAAAATAATAAATGACATATACAATCAAGTATTCTCCTTCTCTATTTTGCTCTCCTTCTATCTTTTTTGCATTCATTCCCAAACATAACGCTATGAAGTATCAGAGTATTATAACTGTCAATGTCTATTTTGACAGCTGTTACCGTTTTCAATGATGAGCGTCAAGTCAAAGCAAAAAACAAAACAAAAAAAGTTGAAACAGAAATGAATGAATACTTTAACTTCTTTCGGTATGGAATTTGTGGTTAACTGAAAGAAATGTAAAAAAAAAAAAAACTGAAGCTACCGTTTTAATTTGTGGTTAAATATACACAAAAGTACAAAGTTTTTTTTGTTACTACAATTTCAACCCCTAATTGAGGGTTGATGATGATTACACCACGTTGAGATGATTACGTTGATGCTGATACTTTTTTGCTTTGGCAAACATGACAGTTAACTTGTTAAAGAATAAGAATAAGCAATAAAGATTATTAAATTGTAATTATGTTTAATTTTCTGAAATCGAAAACTTTTTTTTGCTGGGTAATGCTTAAGTTTGGAAAAGGTTAACTTGCTAAGGTTAAGTTTGCTGTATCTTTTTTTAGCTTTAGCAATTGCTTATTATGTCGAACAGTTGTGTGCATGAATTAATTTGGTTAAAAATTTGGCAATCAATTATGTGTGAACTGGTTTTTTTTCTTTCCTTTTCAGACTTTTGGCTAGAGTGAAAAGGTTTTGATAAGAGTGAAAAGGGTTGTTCATGTAATACTTAATATTAATAATATAAATATGAATATTGTGTTGAAACAGTTTTAAAAATTATTAATCCATTACTGTTTACATTTTGTGACATATCCTGACAAAATTCTAATAGATTTTTCTTTGATTGAACAGCTAAATAGGAGTCTTAGCTTTTTCAAGGGTCGCATTTTTTACTGAGAAAAAGTGCAGAATTGACTCGTTTGAGCAATCCCTAAAGCAATTGGACTTTCACGTCGTCTTCAATTACTTTAGCATTTAAAAGACTTTACTTTTTTACATTTGCTAGCGGATGTAAAGATTCGTTCTTTCAGTAATGGCCATAAAGATTGTGATATATTTTTTTTTGGGAAAGGCATTCCCTCTTTCTTGGGTCCACTAGTTCTTACTGAGGCAAAAATACAGATTCCGACTGTCTAAGGAGCTTTGGAGACAATTAGAGCTTCCCATTTATTTCTTTATGAGTTTTACAAACTTTAATTTACTCAATTCAGTATCCAGAAATCGTGGAAAAGAGGAATCTTTTCGCTGTCTCAAAAAGTCTTTTAATTCTGGGGCAACGTTCGAAACTTCTTAGTTTTATATATAGGGAAGGGAATGAACAAGAAATTTCCAGCTCTATGGAGGGGCCATACATCCGCTATTAGGTCCATTTAATATGATTTTCAGGACCTTAGGCTTTGGTGGCTACAAATTTGCTAGTAACCAAGACACAAAACATCCCGAGTTGCTTTCATTTATCAGCGGTTGGTATAAAGAGTTAACGGTAGAGGTTTGGATATTTGATAAGTTGAAGAATTAAATTTCTCCATTAATTTTAATGACTTAATCTCTGATTTTAGTCCTCATCACCAGAAAGATTAATTCGAAACAACGATTATAATAGATGAGATACATTTATCGGGAAGCGGCAGTTGCAATGTATTCCCAACGCTATCCTCTATCTCCCCGCCTTCTACATTGGATCCGCTAGTGACTCCGTTTAAAGTCTTTTGTAAGACATTAAGTTCTGGTGCTTGAAATTTGCTAGCAACTAAAACACAAAGTTTCCAAAGTTGCCTTTTTTTTATTAGCGGTTGGTGTAAAGGCTTGCAAATGTGGGTTTAAATCTTTGCTAAGCTAAAGTTCTAAATTTCTTTAGGTACCATTTCAAAAATTTTTTAATCTAAATCATGCATTAAAACAAAAAACCTGCTTACATCTATATCTATAGACTCCATCAATTTCATTTATTTTCGCGTTTTATTTCACACGTTTTTATATAAATTTATTTAGGGTGACTTTTGCCACAAAAAAAAAAAAAAGAAACTAATAAAATCTACATTTCAATCAACGACTTATGTCAATTATCTATAGATACCTAGCGACTTTTACAAAAATCGACGTAAAATTACACTTGTTACGGCAATTATTGGAATTGCCTTGTATGAGTGTTATAAATCCTCAGGGATTTCGTTTGAATCTTTACAGGATACAAGCATAAATTACAAATCAATAGATGAATTTCACGTTGCTAGATGAGGGGTTGAAAAGTTTGATACTTTCATGGGTATTTGCTATTATTTGCTTTAATTTCCAAACGAAAGTTGAGGGCTAATATTAATGATACATGGAAACATAAGCATAAAATTAATATTAGATTCATGTGGTTGAAGCGTATAAATTGATATCTGAGCATAAATTTATAGAGGGGAGGGCAGAATATAACTAGAGGTACATACATAGATATATAAGTTTATTCGAATGACAGGTTGCTCGTTTGAGTATATTTCAATTAGATGTGCACATTCTGGGAGTAAAAATATGTGGTTCCCACGAAAGTTGTTTACTTTTAAAATAAAAAAAAGACTCTTAAGATGAGATATTTTGATCAGGAGTAGGAGTAATTGGTTGTAAGCCACGTGATTTTAAGGGCCCAAAATTTTAATTTGCAATTTTAATTTTAACGCGTATAAGAAATAAGCAAAATTTTCCAAGTCTTCAAAATATCTGTTGTCCCCAGTCTTTCCAAATAGGCGTCCTTCTTTTGTTACTACTAATTTTATTAAAAAGCATTTTGTTGATTAAAAAACGAAGATAGGTAAGAGAAAGGAGGAAAAAGTGTAGATAATCGAGATATCGTGGCTCTCCATTGCTGCCATTTTGTTTGTATTTATTTTGAGATCTACTTACACTGACTCCATTCTCGATTTTACCTTACAATCAAGAAAGATCGACAACAGGAATATGTCGTAGTTGGAAACGAGATATTTAATATTTATTCGTGAAAATTTCAATGTCTCATTTTTTCGTCGCTGGCGGCGTAAACTGGTCAGTATTTCGAAAAACAAGTTTTTGTTCGGTCGAAATGAAAAGTCGGATGATTTTTTGGAAATTACAATTACAAATCTTGCATAAAGTTTTTGAAAAATATTTGAATATACTAGGCTTTTTTTTGTGCGTTGGAAGGTGGGAACCTTACATTAGGTACCGCAGAACTCCTGTTCTTGTCGGGTTATGTCGGATTCTTACAAACTAAAATCACCTTAATCTCGTTTACTCCACTCCGCAGGACTACCGTAAAGTAGTACTTCGCGGAGGGGAACGGCTTTAAGTTGTACTTCTTTCATCTGTGCGCCTCATCTGCTCGCTTCTTCTAAGCTCCACCATAACCAATGTGGCCACTTTGCTTACAGCATTCCATGTTTCTTGGGACTTGAGCATATGACTTACTAGATTATCTGGTGTAAACGTGTTTCCAACAGCACTGTTCAGCGCGATTCTCAAATTCGTGAAACGTCTGCATTCAAAAAATACATATTCTGCATCTTCTATGCAGTCTGGTCCAAAGTGATCGCATATAGGGTCATTTTCATGGCCGAAGCTATACAGATACCCCTTGAAACAATCGTGTCCGCTGAGCATCTGTGTCAGATAAAAGTTCATCTCGTTATGTGTTCTGTTCAGCTATTTCGTCAAATTTGGAATAAGTCTATATGTCCATCTCCCCTTTTCTCCGTCATTCCAGCAACTCTGCCATTCGGCGATTGTAATTAATTTTGTATTTGCGCGTTGGTTACAAGATGTTGTAGACTTCGAGGCTAGTGTATGCGTCTTAAAGCTTATTCTATTGTCAATCATGATGCCTTAATATTATATCGTGGATTTTGATGTGATTGTGCAGCTCGTTAACGCTGATTACTTCCACTTTTTCCGGCTGCTTATCAAGACGCACTCTGTCTTATGTTCTGCAAGGCAAAGACCCCAAGCATGCAGAGATCAGTCAGAAAAAAGTTGATATCATAACAGTATTGTATTTCTCCATATGCCAAATTTTTCTACCTCTTTATCTTTGGGATTGCTAAAAGTTGAAAAATGTTGGAAACTTTTTACTTTTGAACCAAATTTAAGCCTATTTCTCACCGATATTCATAGGTCAAAAACTTTTATAAAGCCAAAAGTCTTATAAATTCACAAAAAGAAAGATATTTACAATCAGAGCCCGAGACCCTAAGATTTGATCATTAGTGTCATTAAAAGTAAGAAATATTTTCTATGGAATATTTTCTATGACCAATCCAAACAATACATGTCTGAGTTTTTGAACACATTCCGTGTAGCATAGTGTTATTAATTCAATTTTTGCCTAACTTAATTTAAACGATTTTAAGATTTGTTGAAAAAAAAAATATTCCATTTTCGTGAATGTGAAATTGTTTTCAATTTATTTGCCAATTTTTAATTTGGCTCAAAGGACTAACAATTTTCCACATGCATACAAGAAGAAAAAATCGTAAAATCCTCATGCTCAAACTTTCCCTCAAGTAATTTCCCACATATGTGACCACAAGCGGCAAGAAAGACAACTGACTATTGCAGCTACATATACGCATACTTAATACAAAACAAAATGAAAAACTCACAGAAAATCCATTTAAACGCCCACAATACACACAACGGCAACAACAGCAAAAACACTAAGCGAAAAGCCAATAAAAACGCATTTTAACAGAGCATTTTAAAGCTCACATGTAGCAGCAACAGCAGCACACACACAGAGCACCATGAACGCCATTAATGGCAAATTTACAATTTCAAATGAATGAATGCAAGCGAATGCATACAAATACACGCTACACATTCATACATGCATACATACATACATAGACCAAGTAGAACACTCTGGCACGCATTTCCTGGGATTAGCTGCTGCAATTCTTTACGATCGTATAAAAGCAAAAAGAAGCGCATTGTGGGAATATTTTTGGTATGAGTATGAGTAAAAACAATAAAGCCAAAAGTTTTTTTTTTTTCTTTCTCTTATTGTTTTGTTGTTGCGACTGTTGGGCCATTTGTCTTTTATTGTTTACAAAAAGTATCTACAGTAGAAAATAGCAACAGCAACCAACAGCAATAGCAACAGAAGTAACAAAAAACAAAGTAGATGTCCCCATACACAAAAGGCAATTGAATTTAAATGCGTGTAAGAGAGTGTGTTTGTGTGCAAGCTTCCGTTTCCGTTTGTAGCTACTACGTACATATAATATACCAAATGGATAAAATATTGTAGATATGCTGCCATTCAATGGATGGAATAAATGAACGGAGAATGAAGTAAAATCGTGAAGTAGGAAATTGTTTTGTATGTAGTATGTAACTAGTAGCAATTAAAAATGACAAAATGTTGCCACAACATTTAAGCGTTGTGTGTTGCTGCTGAACCTTGGGTAGGAGTAGGGACAGGGGTATGAGTGCCTGCTTGGATGTTTGTGGAAAAGTGAGAGAAAATATTTGAATTTAATTTTTTGTTTTTCAAAGAGGAATGTCTGCATTTGAGTTGAAAATTGCAATTGAAATTTTAAATCTATGTTTTCTTATTTTTAAGTCTCTTTCCCTTTTTTTTGTGTCCCCTATAAATACAAAAAAAAAATTGTAGCATATTTTTGTGAGCTATAAAATATTTTCCATAGATTCTAAGCTAAAAAAATAGAAGCTCCCAACAAAAAAAAAAAAAATAGAAAAAGTGAATAAGTGCTCAAAAACAATTGCAGCAAAATCCCCACAAAAACAACAGTTATAATGGCTATAAGTGCCTGTAAGTTTGTATGTGGTTGCTTGCGTCTGTGTGTATGTATATGTGTAATGGACACTTTTAATCGCTTCAGCAGCAGCAACAGCAACATCAGTTT
This sequence comes from Toxonevra muliebris, assembly GCA_963691655.1. Lineage (NCBI taxonomy): Eukaryota > Metazoa > Arthropoda > Insecta > Diptera > Pallopteridae > Toxonevra > Toxonevra muliebris. Next base: position 75,648,454 of record OY829329.1, read on the forward strand.
CACAGTAACAATAGCAACCAATACCAGCAACAACAATACAGCAATTAAAACGGATTAAAAGACAACAACTGATTTATGAGGCAAAGACTTGAAATGACTACGACGAGTTTTCGGTTTACAATGCAATGTATGCAATACAAAATACAACAACAACTACAATACCAACAACAGCAATAACTCGTAATCACCCAACACTCTGTACCAGTGAGTACGAGTATTTGCTATTGTTGGCAATTGAAATTGAAATAATTGCGCAGTGAAGCAATTTAGAAGAATCGCATGACATCAATACAAAAGGCTAATTGAAAAACATTACTACAGACTCTTTTTAACAATAACAACAACAACAAAAGCAACAAAATACAAAAAAAGAATTGTTGCTAGTTTTGCGCATAGAGAAGTTTTTGTGTCCCATTACACACAAACATATGCACATACATACATACAATACAAATGCATAAACGTAGTATTTAGAATTTATATCCGCATATTGCATACATAAATCTAGCAGCAACAGCAGCAAATCGAACTAAACTTTATGTTGCACACATGTTGTTGCTGCTGCTGCTGCTAGAGAATATAAACCGGAGAGTATACAGGATATTTAGATTATGCTATGTAGGTGGGAGAGAAAGTAGCTAAAGCATATTTGGAGCGTTTACTGCGAAATGAAAAGAGAGTTAAGGGACCAGGAAGAGGTTACAACATTTATAATTGCTTGTTTTTCTGTTTTTGTTGCAATACGACTACAATGCTATGTAAAATTCAAAATGAATTGCACACATGCATTTTATTTACACACACTCGCACTCTCATACACATAGCTAGCATTTAAATGCTTGTGAAATCGTTAAAAGTAAATCTTCATTAGATTTGCCAGAGTGACCAATACAAAAAACAAGAACAAAATTTAAAAAAATAAATAAATAACTACACAGTATTTTGTTGCAGCAAAAAAGTAAAATTGTTACTAGTAAGTAAATCCAAAGCCTTTTGTATTTATTGCTATATTTTTGCAGTAATTTTAATTGATTTCGTTTTATGCTAAACCAAACTAATGTTACATTTTTAGTATGTGCATTTTAACAATTTATTGTTGAAGGCAAATTGATAAAAAAATAAGAACCTGCAATATAATTTATGCAGATTTTTATTGTAGTAGACTTTTAATGATATTCAAAGAAAATGTAATTGTTTTGCAATATTTCAAGAAATTTTCAGAAACACTATATTCTATTGCAACAGAATTATTTATGAATTTAGTAACTTAAATACGCTACATGAAATCGGAGTCTATAAAAAGAGCGAAGTCAAATCTAGATATAAAGCAATCGTTAAACAAGTGAATTGCCAAGCCAGAAATGGCAAAAGCAGTTTTATAAGCAACCCGGCTCCCAAAGCAAAAGCAGCCAGATGGTATCTCTAGAAACTGCAAAAAAAGAAAGAGCAGAACATGTACCCCGTCAAGGACAAGATCCGAAGACTTCTGGCAACTGGCGCGAACCTTTCCCAGAAACCCTTAACAAATTTGATAGCTGTGTTTCTACCCTGGACGTCTCCAGCCTTTCCCGTTCGCGACCTCAGAAATGGATCTTCAGTAACCCTCCTGGTAAAGATGAAACCGCACAGTCAATTATGCATTTGAAAAAAGGTAAAGCAGCCGGTGTCGACAGCTTGCCAGTGGAGTTTCTCAAACCCAGTGCGAATGTCTTTGCTGATGTACTAAGGATATTTGGCTAAACTAAATATTCCCAGTGTGGTCGCCGCAGCTTAGTGGTTAGTGTGTTGGACTGCTACGCAGAGGTGCCTGGGTTCATACCCTGGCACGCACAAATAATAAAAAATAGAAAATAAAAATTTTTCTGCACGGCACCACCTAGCTGGAGGTTTGCCAGCCAAGAGGTGGTGCCAAGAGTAAAAAATGCTTATGAAAAGCTTTTCACCTCGCCGTTCGGATTCGGCATCAAACTGTAAGTCCCTTTCATTCATGTATACATATAAGTTACACAATATGAATAGATGCGAAATGCTCGGCCTTGGCCATCCAGGGGCTGTTGTGCTATAATAGAAAAAACACGAATTGCCTTCATCACCCTGAGAAGTATCCGGAAATCCAGTGGATTAGTATCAAAAGCAAAACTTTTGGTCAACAACGCAAGTATTACAGCCGTGCTTTTGTTTGACTTTGAGGCCTGGTTGTTAATGCCATAATCGCTAGAAAACTACGATCTTTCACCTACAGATGCCTGCGCAACATCTATCTCAAACGATGGCCTCCTGCTGCTTGCTGGGCGAGAGAAAATTAAGGACACACTCTACGCAAATCCCATAACGAAATATGCCACGTTGCCCTGGAGTGGGATTTCCAAAGCAGACGATCCAATTGTCGCCCTACAACTAAGTGGAGGCGGACGATCCTGAATGAGACTGGCAAATATTTTAATGAATTAAAAGATAACCGGCAATAAACTGACCCGCTTATAGATTCTTTGTTATGTTCCTGAAGTAATACGACTAATAAATATAATATGAGGACCAGAATGTCAGGATGGATACTCTGGTAAGCTAGTTAAAAAAGGGGAGAAAATTAACACAGCAAAAACGAAAAGTATGAGGATCAACGAAACCTCTTGCAAGTAAATTAACATGAGTAACAAAAATATAGAAGACGTAGAGGGTTTCTCATACCTAAACAGTACATCTGTATAAATCGTGTTGTGAAAGAAAACAATTTGCTGAAGATAGCTGAGGCATAAATTGAATTTGCTTAACTAAATAAGATTTGCAGATCGTTATTCTCCTCTACGAAAATCAAACTACGATATTGTACGGATTCAAAACGTGGTTGTCAACTGAACAGTTAAGGGTAGTTATGCACTTAGTATTCGTCAGCAAGTGCCTCAAACTTTTATTAATAATTTAGTGGCCAAATACCATTACCAATGCTGATCTACTTCAAAAATCTAATCGGCTGGCAGTAGGGAATGAATTTAAAATGTGAAAGTGAAGGTGAATCTTTCTAATAATTCGTAGGTCTTACACCGAAATTTGCCTGAAAGTTTTAGACTGGAATTCTCAAAGTAGTAACGAAAACGAAGAAGGTCAAGTTTTACCTAGAACCGAACGCTTAAATAGGAGTTGCAAGAATCTGGAAAAACATAAATGGAAGTAAAATTCATCGCTAAATATCTGATGGAATCAAAGAAATTGATACAGAATAAATTTGGTAATTCGTTTTTAAGTGTGCTCTAAAAATGTATTAAAAAAAAGAGCCTAAAAATTATGTAACTATATAATGTGTGATCGTACTGGCTTAGTGGTTAGTATACTGAACTTTTACTCAGAGTGTCGGGTTCAATGTTCAGCGCGGTCAAAAATCAAATAGAAAATAAAAATTTACCTACACGGCACTTTTACATTTACCTTTTGGCTGGCAATGTCAAACCTTCAAGAGTAAACCTTACCGATGAAATGCTTTTCAACTCGCTGTTAGAGTTCAGCATGAAACAGTAGGCTCCTTCCATTCGTGTACAAATATAATTCACATCCAAAAATGTCCTCAATGGACTGTTGTGTCATAAAAGTTATGAACTCTTTTCTTAATATCGAGTTTAAAAAGAAGAAGGTAAAAAATTTGAGTATTGTATAGAAAATTGTTTCCGCAAAACTAATAGAAAACTATCACTAGAAAACTGCAATCATTTATAAACCGTTGCCTAGGCACAATTTCGGCAGTGTTCTGGTACCAATCATATATCTAACAAATAACTTTTCCCGAGCACAAACCGGACCAATGAGTTGCATTATATATTAGCGAAAGTAATAATGGCTTGCCTACATGAAATACATAGGGCCCGCTAACCCAAGTGGAAGAACCCAGAAAATCTCTATTACTCACAAGAAGGAAAAGAATTCACAAGAATTTTTCTAGGAAGGTATCCGTAGCGCCCTCTGCAGTCACTTTTCTTAAACGACAACTACATCTATCCATATTCGAATAAGGTTGTGAGCAATTTCGCTTTACTTGCCGTCGAAATAAAACAAATTATTGCACTGTCACGCCTATCTTCCACATAAAATAATCAGTTCAGATTGTCTGAAACTTTTTTTTTATATAATTTTTAAATACTGAATGTATTATTTTTCCAGACCTTCTGCTGCGTGCTTTCAATATACATTTCCCTCCCACATATCAACACTTCGCTATAAGTTTTGTCAACAGCATATAACGACAACGACAACGGCAACAACAACTATACGCTGAAATCGCAACCAATTTAACACTTGTCAGCAAGGGTTCTACAATGTAAATTCGCTATAAGCGCAGCGCATTTAATACTACGGGAATCATTTTCATTTTATTTACGTTTCATTATCATTTATTTTATATAATTTTGTTTTTCTTCACATCACTGCTGCTGCACGCTGCTTGGTGTGGCATAAGCCACAAATTTATGACATTTTGATTTGCGTGAAATTTTGTTTTATGCGCACGCATGCGTCGACACGTTCACGTATGCATAGTTGTTGTTATTGTATAGCCGTATCGCATCGTTATCCTATCTTGTGTGTCACAAAATAAAGCGCTATAAAACCAACAAGAAATTCCAGACTTCACTCAATAGCAGAGCACAAAAAACAAGCCCACCTATGTATACTTAGCATTTGTTGCATGAACACGATAGAGGTCGCCACTGCTACAGCAGCAGCAACAACAGCAACGACATGCAGCCCAACAACGTTGGAGGTGCGTAAAGTAACGCATTGCGCATGCAATACTTTTGCGCGTTCATTGCTAACCAATTAAATGAAAATATGCGCGCATGTGCAGTAGAAGCCAAAAAAATAACGAAACATATTTTTGACATTTTTATGAGCACAGCGCGCATATTTCAATTTTTGTGCTCTTTGTTTTTGTTTTTGGTTCATGTATTAAATGCAGCTAAAAAATAAAAGGCGCCCACGTTATTGCTGTTGTTGTTGATAACCGGAGGCGCCTCAGAATAACTCTGATGCCTGCTGCTGAAGCTTCTTGCTTTAAGTAAGAAAGCAAAAAAAGAGACACATTTCGTGCGAATATTATTTATTTGCTTCACTTCAGTATTGCACAAATATTTATAACACTTTAAAGCGAACTGTTTTGTCTTGCCCCCGCTCTCCCGCTTTTTAAGTACAAATCTCTTTGGTTTAAGCTTTTTGTTACCTACTTTTTATTTCTCTGTTTAATTTTTTATTTTTGAAGATTTTTGACTTATCGACCATAAGTTCCATGCCTGCCTGATCCTTGCAATACTTAACTGTAGGAGGTGTTGCATGTCATCTCCCGTTGTTATGTGCCTCATAAATTTTCTAAAGTAAAACTTTTTTCTTATTTTTTTTTGCAAAATATATTGCTGCATTATTTGTTTGTACAAGCAAATTTCAACTGAATTATTGAATAATGAAACGATTTATGTTCAAATTCTCAAAAAGTGTCAAAATAAAATTAATAAATTTTTGAAAGGTGAAATTTTTTAAGAGCGTTGGGAGGGAATTAGTAAAAATAAAAAAAAATCATGTTGATATCGAAGTTTTGGATTTAATGAAAAGCTAAAACTTTTTAAGAATCATCAGCTTTATTTTTCATGATTTAATTGACGTAGGCTTTTAGTTTTTATCTATTAGATTGAGATTCTGATTTATTCGCAATTAACATTTTTTTAGAAATTCCAAACAAAATATTGTAATTGTATATTCTCATTCAGTAATCTCTAAATAAAAATATGGTATTTAGCTCACAAAAACCAGTTAAATTAACCGATTAGAAGGATTTACTTTTTTATTTCGTACACCCAAATAAATAACGCATTTTAAAATTAAACACGGTTATTGTTGCTTTAAAAATGTTCAATTTCATAGAAAAGAACATTGTTTCAACATCGGGCAATCTTAAAACAAAGTTGAAATACCTTGAATCAAAATTGGCAACGTTAAATTGAAAATCCATTAGAAATTTACGATTATAACTATCTAATATCAACTTTGATTTAAGATTGAAATAACTTCTTTGAAAAAATACTGCAATGTTCACTCAAAAATAACATTGAAAATCATAGTAAACTTGATTCAAATAACACGCTTTTGATGGAAAAAGAAATGTATTTAAATTTCCATTGCACAATTGTTTTGAAAAACGGGAAATTTTATGCCATTTTCATTTTTCTATCAATCGAGTCGTACGTGCTTTTCTTAAACAATAATATTTTGTGTGAATATGGAGGAAATTCTGTGCATGGATGGTGTCGTATATATGAGTTGTCTTCGCATTTTCGTTCTTCTGATTTCTGTTCTTCCTGGCTTTTCTTGCACCTGAAAATACGTTTCTCTATTTCCTCCTCAACTCTCAGTATCGCTCCGTAGACGATCGTGTTGTAATTGACTGCAGGGTGGCTCGGTATACTACTTTTTTGGTGTTTCAGTAGCGTCGTGACAGCCTAGTGATTAGCATATTTTTTTCTAAAGATCTGTACGCATTTTTCTGTACAATCCAATGGCCGAACCAAAGAGGCTGTCTTTACTTACTTCAATGTTATAGTGTTTAAGCACGATTTTCATTGTGTAGTGAAGGAGGGCTCACATGTTCTTCTGAGCCAGCTTGTTAATGTCATCTTTGATCGCATCGTCCCTCATACACGTCAGGACGTTGACACAGAGCAGACTTATGTTGAGGAATTTTGTCTTCAAAGTCTCTTTCCAACTACAAACCCAATATAAAATTCATGTCTCTGATCTTCTTTTGTATGCCGTGATGTTGAAATCTGGAGCTACTAACTGTCGTATTCCATTCCAGCTGCAATCAGCTTTCTGTCGTTTTCGATTGTTTCATGGTGGAGTCTGAATTTTCCGATCGCCGGACCAAAGAGACTGTCTTTGCCCACCTTAACGTTAAAGTCGCGAAACACGATTTTAATATTTTGGTGGGGGAGGGTTTATATGTTCTGTTTATGAGTTTGTAAACACCATCTTTGATAGCACCATCACTATAAACCGTTAGAGCATAGACTTAGAATGGACTGATGATCGTGATCATGATACCTATAGCAAGCAAGCTCTTTTGGAGTAACCCTCTCCCGCATTTCCTAAATAGCGATGATATGAATTGCTACTCCACCGAGAAAATCTGGATAAAGTTCGGGCATTCCTGGTTTATACTTTTTTATTATGGTCCTTTAAAAGTATGTTGGGGTTGTTAACATGGAAATACGTTTCGGTCCGAGGCTTACTTACCTTGAAGTTTAATGGAATTTTTTTTCATATGAAGAGTTTTAATATCGACGGATAACCGTTCAGTAAAAATCATAGGGGATCCGCCAAGTACATTGCATAGCTCTCCGACAAGTGTCAGATCAGTATCCAGTGGGATTTAAGAGGAAGCTGAGTGCTGGTTTAAGACGGAGGAACGCTAGAGCCGAATATGGCCTCACCTGTTTTTAAAGTAGTTCCATAATTTACCTTGTGTTCTTCGCCCTCTGTAAACATGTACATATGTAAGTACTAAAAAAAAAAATTTAAGTACAGAAATGCAAGCAAATTAACCCAACCTTCCTTCCTTCCTTTCCATATAAAAAAACATCCCTCTTTTCGCTCATAAGTGTTTGTGTATAAAAAAGCACACCCCCAAGTCCAAACAATTTAAAAAAGTAAACATCATCATTTGTCGTAAAAACAAATATTTTTAAAGCTTTTTTTTTCACCGTTGAGCATAAATTATGACAGTCAATATGTCGGACAAATGTGAATCAGCAATGCCAGCGGGCGGTTAATAGGTAGGATAGGGGAGATGGGGGTGTCGTGATTATAAAATATGGTGCTATGTTGGTTTAAGTATTGCTATTGTGGTTGTTTAAAAAAAAATCATCCCTTGTAAAAAAAATATGGTTAAATTTAAATTGCCAGCGCTAAATCAATCATTTGATGTTTCTTAGCTTAGAGTAGGGGTAGACGAGGACTTCACATTTTTTATATACACATTTAAAAGCGCGTGCAACATATGGCAGTCATTTTAAAAAATGTTTATTTTGATTTAAGCTTATTAAAGTTTCAAAATATACGTAGCTGATTTGAAAGGATGCTGTAAAAAATAATAAATTATTTTTATGTTATCAATACAACATTATAATATATATATTTTCATAAGCACTCAAAGTTCTTAAATCAAAAATTTCTTAAAAATCTTATCACCCAGACATTTAATTATTTACTTCATACACACTCTTACCACTACTCCATCGAAACCATAACAAATTTTATAAATTAGCAAAAAGGTGCCTAAATGTCTGTCATAAAAACTCTCAAGCTCGTACTCATCAGCATCATTATTATTGTAATCATCATCATCACCACCATCATCACTATTATCATAATCAACGTAATTGACCCAGTCGCCAATGCGGTTAGAAAATCATGCAGCAGAATGGCTAGCGGCAAATAAACCTACCAATTCTCTACTGCAAGCAGAAAAACACTTTACAGATCATTGATCATGACGATCGTCTCTCGAAAGCATCAAAAACATGTTCGTTTCAAAAAAGAAAAATAGAAAAAAAAAAAATACCTAAAAAAAAAGAAAAAACTGATCGTGAATCATAACAACACCCTGAAAAAAGTTTTGAATCGAAAATTACCGGAATTACTCCAACCAAAAAACCAAAACGAAAAAATAACAGAGACTTTGCCGCGCTGCACAAAAAACGCAACAAGTAAATTTTCGGGTTTTTTCTTTTGTTTTTTTTTTTTTTGAGTTTTCGTTGATCGCCTTTGAATTGATGATCGTTTTAGCTTAAAGCGTTTGTAATATTTTACCACCTCAGAATATAGAATATTTTTCTTTTTTTTTCTGTTATGTTAAAATATGAGATAGCTGCTACTTAATATGCGGTTGAAATTCACCTAATTTTCTGCGTAATACAAACGCACGATCATCATAATACTCATCATCATCGTGATCATCTCAATTATGATTATGATCATTAGTTTGTGTGATCGGCAGACAGGTAGGGAAAAAGAGAACACCAAAAGCATAAATGCATCATCATCAACAGCAACAACAGCAGCAGCAGTTTTAGAAAGAAGCAACAGTATATCTTAAGTTAACCATCGATCAGTCAGTCACTCAGTTTTAGTCTGATTGAAACAGTTCGTTTGCTCATATATTTTATAGTTCGTTTTTTTGTTTTTTTTTTTTTTGGTTAACATTTTTGTTTTAAAACATCTCGTCGACGCAATTATTACTACCAACGAAATCCCGTCAATAATTACAGAGCGGCAATGAATTTTCGAAGTTAACACTTTCGTAGTTGAGTGGTAGAACCAAAAAAAAAAAAAAAAATGCCATTGGGGCTTTTTATTGATGCATCCAATATATTTTAATATGAAGTCTCAGCTCTGCGCTGCATGAGCGATGATGGAGTCTAGAGCCTCTCGTATCTCATATCATGACACGAATATAATAATAATAATATTTAACGTTGCTTTTTTGCAATAAAAATTAGTTTGGATCGTTATGCGTGCTAAAGTATTTGAGGAATAACGACGCGAAATATCGCTGAAGAGGTTTATACTGGGTGTTTCAGTTTAGAGATTTTATTGGATAAGCACTCACTTCTGTTGTTCTTTTCAAAAATCATTTGATTTTTAATTTTCGCTAGGCCAATTCTGTAGAACACTTTAAACACAGTGGTTCTCAAATAACTGCAATATCTTTCTCAGTTCCTCAACCAGTGGCAACTTTATCTCCACGGTTCAGTGAATCTGGCAACCTACTCGATTATGGGAACCTTTTGCGACCATAACCTCGGCCAAGTCAAAGTACCTCTTGTATGGATTATGGTTTTGGCTCCTCTTTGCAGTTTCTAAAAAATTTTACCGGGGGAAAAACACAGAAAAAGTACAAAAGCGGATGAAATTTTTATTAGAACGGATAAATCAATGCTTGCTATGTACTTTTTAAAGATTATTTCATGTAAGTGTTGACCACGACCACGTTGTAAGTGATCCATGCGAGAAGTTCAATTTTGAACCACTTTTTGCAGCATAGTGGGAAGGTGTAATTGACGCTGGCTTATCGGCATAGACGAGTAACTTCACATAACTCTACGCAAAGATAGTTTAGAGTTACAGTCTAGGTGACCAACTCACCTGTTCGAAAAGTGATATAAATTGCTCACCGGTCGCCCGGCTGCAGTTCTTGAGCTCGCTGTTTTTTATACGCCTTTAGACTGAACGGCGACAGGTGGACAAATCATGGTCATCATCAACATTGGGCATTACGGCAGCAATATTTTCCCCTATGCACACCTTACGCACACGGTTAGGTGGCTTGATATCCAATAGCGTAAAATTAGTGCGAAATTTTGTTACTAAGTCCTGAACCACAAAATGGTCAAAGTGTGCAAAAAAACTTCTCACAGAGCACGAATTTTAATAGTAAACTTCACTAATTTGTAAGAGTTGTTCGGGTGTAAGTCTTTCCACGATAAAATGGCAACGCTAACTGCGCATATTACGCATGTCACGAATCACAAGGGAACTGTCCTTAATATCTTCAACTAGTTCTAGTTTGACTTGAATAATTGTAAAGAATATTTTACAAGGTTTTTCCTATTGCATCAGAATGTCCTAGAACATATGACAGTTGAAGTTTATTGTTTCACACTAAGGCTTTTGAAGGTAGTTGTAGAATTGTAATACCGATATCAATTTTCAAGACCTTCAAAGCACCTTAATGAGAAATCTACACACGGATGTACGAATAAAAATCAAAGCCTGTTTGATATTGCTTGACGATCCGTCAACGATCTCATCGTATTTGATGGGCATACCACCTTGATCAAATAGTTGAAGAATTTATTCAGAAAATTAAAAATACAAGTTTATTCATCTATAATCTATATTATCCCCTTCAAAGTCATCCCCATCGACTGCAACACACTTATGCCAGCGCTGCTGAAACGCGTTCCCTCTAATGGTTTTTTAACTCGATTGAACAGAAAGAAGTCGCAGGGAGCCAAATCAGGTGAATTCGGTGGCTGTTGGATGGTATTTGTTGCATTTTTCGTCAAAAAATTACGAATAATGATGGCACTGTGCGACGGTGCGTTATCATGGTGCAAAATTCACGAGTTTTCTGTCCACAATTCTGGTCTCTTTCGGCGAATTGTTTCACGCAAACGCCTCATAACGCCCGAAAAATACTCTCTGATGGTTGATTTGCGGTTATTGACCAAAATTCCTTTTACTTTATCAACGTTTTCGTCGGTTTTCGATGTCGATGGTCTGCCATTGCGTTCACGATCACGTTCACGACCACTTTTGAACCGCTAGTGCCAATGATAAACAACCATTTTCTTTAGAGAATCTGTCAAACATAGCTCAGTTTTTCGCGGTTTTCGGTGAGTAAATATAACTGAATTGTTTTGCCGACAGCAAAAGATGTTTACATGCAGAAAATTGTGGAGAAATGAATTTTAACGGTGCATGCTTGACGATTGTATACGCAACCGTCCGTCATTGTTTTATCTATACTTGAAAATTTGAAAAAAATCTTTTAAAAATGGCAAATTTTAAAGTTTGAAGAACCATAACTCAACCAATCAATTATCTTTCCAACGATATGCTGTTTATCTCGTAGGAAAAAAAGAGAGGTGTTTTTGTGTTCAGGAGGTCCCAATTTATCCATCCAAACATGTTTTGTTCTTGGTACATTTCAAGACTTGAAATTTGTAAATCAGTGTAGTTGAATTATGCAATGGATTGAGCATATTTTTGGAAGGAACGATTTTTTAACATCGAATTTTACGCTAACATAAATAAATAAAATTAAAATAACTACAAATGTTTAAGTAGCAAATGATTTATAGGCACAGCATGTAATATTTCTAAAATCATTTAACTTAAATTATATTTTTAATGGAACACGTTCGCATACACATATATTTCTTTATATTTTACAATAGGTACAACAAAAAAGGTATACAAAAATACATATGTATTATACATAGTCATACTCAGATATGGCTAGGGATGGCAATCCCGTGCAAATTTGAAATCTTGGAAGAACAAATTACGTTACTTTTTGGGATCATATAAAATTAATTTAATTAAATTACATAATATAAATTTAACTTTTTTATACCTGCAGTTTCTCTTAAACCTCGTTATATTTGAAATAAGAAATTAAAGAGTAATAGGAGAAAATATCATAGGTTTCACAATTCTAGAGCTTCCCGTAATTCCGGGATCAAATATGAAAGTCGGGTGTAACATACCTGCTTTAAACTTTAAAAATCCCTTTTTTTTTTGATGAAAGTGTATGTATTTATGTAGGTCCAAAAAAATTAACCACCAGCTGTTTCAAATCAACAAACATATTTATAACACTCCAAGAAAACAAAACATAAAAATCAAATATGAAATCAATCATTTGTTAATATTTTTGATACATCAACAAAAGTTGTAGATACAAAAAAAAAAAAAGAAAAAGAAATAAAATAGTAGTTAATGAATGCTGCCTCCATTGTGTATTTAGCTAAAGAAAATAAACCGTTTCGAATGCAACCAAGCAACCAGATACTTAATTTGAATCTAATATTGAATCTCAGTGTATTGGCGCCAAATGATCACCAACATATACATATATCTCTCTCTCTCTCCAACCCAAACCCTAGTTCTGCTGCTGTTTATGCCACTTAGATACAAAAAAAAAAGTGCCCACAAATGTTAATCAAATGAAGTTATTCAAAAGCCTTATACGGCAAAGCTAAGTTAATGCCAAAGATTAATTGTTTTGTGCATCATATACACACTTATTAAAACATTCAGTCGCAGTCGTCAGATTGGCGCTATGTCAATTTCACGTTTACTTCTGAACTGACAATTGATGAAGAAATTTCTACTATAATAAATGATCAAAAACAAAAAGCAATAATAACACAATTTATAGAAAAGTAAGAAATAAGAAAACGATCAGCTCAATAATTTATTCGATGTTGAATTTTATTACTAGAAAATAAAGTAAAAGTAATAAGTAAATTGAAATTAGTTCCGCTGATTTTGAATTTGGCGCCACCAATTAATTCAGTTGTCTGTAACTTAATCATATGTCCACAACAAAGTATACAGAATTTTCAACGCTGATCATAAATAAAAACGGATGGACTTTGCTTCTCAGGATAAGTCCCTGATATCGGCTGTTAATATTTTTTCATAGGTGATAAAA